>CM033330.1:18185971-19634749 GCA_019359835.1 Pharus latifolius
GAAAAACCAGTTGTATTAATAAGGAGTTGAGATACAACGCCCCCCCCCCCCCCCCGCAAGACCGTGATGGGGGAGGGAATGGTGAGTACAATGTCCCCCTCCCCTCCGGCGTAACCGCTCCAGGGGTGGGGACGAGCCTGTAGGCTAGATGTAGAACTTGCGAAGCAAGCGTACGTTCCACGTGTGCTTCAGCTCCTGCTCTTGAAGGTTGGAGAGCTTATAGGCCTCCGAGCCCAGAACTGCGGAGATCCTGTAGGAGCCCTCCCACTTGGGGGAGAGCTTGCCCTAGGCTTGGGGGTCGGTTACGCGCTTGAGGACAAGGACCCCAAGGCGGAAAGCTTTCTCGCGGACGCGCTGGTTGTATGCGCGTGCCATTTCACGCTCGTAGATGGCGTGCCGGAGGAGCACTCAGTCGCGTTCCTCTTCCACGAGGTCGACCTCCAGTCGCTGATTTGTTTCGTTGGCTTGGTATGTTGTGGTCGTAGCTCAGTTTAGGAACTCGACCCACAATGACCGGAAGCCAATCTTGAATTGTTGCTACACATATAATAGCCTGTCCAAGCGCCACCTTCTATCGATGTACAGGTACTGATTGCTTGCAATTGCTTTATCTAATCTTTGGAGCGTTTGAAACCGGTACTAGCGGCCGATCACCACCTGCTGCTTGGTAAGAATCGGTAAGAGCTTGATAAGAAGCTTGAGTGTGAGAGAGTTTGAGCCACCTACACCTAGCAGTTGATAGGGATATATCACTATGATTTTGTTTCCTTGTTCGCTACTCACCATGTCAGGTTCAGTTCATCAAATCGAGGAGGACGACGGCCCACTTACACCTCGTACGAAGGGCATTGTACAACACCTCAACCGCTTACTGAATACGCACACTGAGCGTATCGAAGGGATTTTAGACCGCAATAACGAAGCACTTGCTGCACTCACCACTCGAGTGGAGCAATTGGAGCAGAAAGAAGCACCGGTTGCCCCAGCTGCTGCCCCGGGAACTTCCATGCCACCACCTCGTCTCCCAAGTAACAATAGCATCGTACTCTGTGCACAACGGGTTCCCATTGGTACCAATCAGCAAGGTATGCGACGTGATCCACCGCAACGCGAGTTACGTGATCGTGATGACGTTTTCTCTAAGGTAAAATTCAATATACCACCTTTCGAAGGTAAATATGATCCTGATGGGTACCTTAGCTGGGAATTACTTGTTGATCAAAAATTTGCATGCCATGATTTCCCTGAGAATAGAAGAGTTAGGGCTGCTACTAGTGGATTCATTGATTTTGCTTCTGTTTGGTGGAGTGAATATTGTCGCAATACCCAGGACATACCTAGAACTTGGAATGTTTTGAAGAGAGTCATGAGACATAGATTTGTGCCTTCATATTATACTAGAGATTTATCAAATAAATTGCAGCGCCTACGCCAAGGTACTAGATCAGTGGAGGACTACTATCAAGAATTGCAAATTGGCATGTTGCGTTGTGGTGTAGAGGAAACCGAGGAAGCTAAGGAGATCAGATTTATAGGTGGGCTTGATAAGAAAATTCAAGACATTCTTCTTGCTAAGGAATATAATTCTTTGTCTCAATTATTTAATCTTGCTTGTGAGGCTGAAAATCAAATTGAACAGGAAAGGTATACATCTGAAATTAATGTCTATAATTGCAAGGGTGAAGAATTTTCTTTGGAAAAACTGCCTCTTGCCATGTCCCCACTTGTGACTAATCTTTTGCAGCAAAGTGATAACAAGCAACAATGTGATCAATTAGAGGATTGTCATAGCACTAATCATTTCACGTCAGGTTCCTCTAGTTTTCCTTTCAACCTACATGATAGCTTTCAAGAAGGGGAGTATATGTATGTTGCTTTGCCTCGTATGGTACTAACCTTTTGCAGGAGATTATGCTTGAGTCGAGGACGACTAAAATTCAAGAAGGGAAGAATGATCAGGATATCATTAGCTCGGTTATGAACAAGGCTCCATCCACTCCTTCCACTACTTCCACTACTTCCACGCCGCCACGAGAAGATCAAGGAGAACATAGCTCGGTTATGAACAAGGCCCCATCCACTCCTTCCACTACTTCCACGCCGCCACGAGAAGATCAAGGAGAACGGCGAGTCGGCATGAATCCATGTGCTGAGCCATTCACTACGCCCGAAATCGACGAAACAATTCGCGAACAGATTCTGCCGGGTGTTGTGCCACCACTAATTTGGGCCCAAGGCCCGTGTACCCCTAGGGTTTCACGTCCACCTCCTTGGCCACCACCCCTATTATATATAGCCTTCACCCTTCCCATTGCAGATTTGAAACCATATTTGGGAGAGGAAGATGAGTTTGAGTCGAGGACGACTCAAATGCAAGTAGGGGAGGATGATGAGGACATCACTTCTTCGGATACACGCACCAGCCAAAATCATCCGCTTGTTACACAAGGACCCATAACGCGCAGCAAAGCCCAATTGTTGCATTCCCAGGTGAACTCATTCCTAAGTTTATATATATATGGTTTTGAGAATGGTTTACTATATAATAGTGATAATATTGTGCTTAGGAATCATGGAGAGGACCAGCAAGGAGCCCAAGTCGAGTTGGAGTCCGGGATGGATTCGAGTTGGAGTCCGGTTCGGCCATCCAGGAGCAGTTTGCCTTCAAATGACCATAACTCCCTCATACAAAGTCCGATTGGGACATTTTTATAGTCCACAGAGAAGCCCACGACGAGATCTTTCCGATGGATCTAGTCCCACGTCCAAATTCCTTCTGGATCGCTGGTAATTGACAAAACAAGTTTCGACCAGATTCTGATTGGACCGAGTCGATGCTGCGTCACCATTTTGGTTGGGTCAAGTCCCGTGTATTGAGTTCGAGTCCGAGTAGGGAAAGAGTCCATGTCGGTTTCAGGTTTCCTTACCTGGCCACCGATCTCTTTTACCTCCTCTATATAATCATACTGAACCATTAGGGTTCAACAGGTTTTGTTTAGTCATAGACTTTCCTTCGTGAAGCTATTGAGATATTCTTCTTGGTCGGCTAGATCAACATCAATATCTGTATTCGGAACCCCAACTCTTTTTCGTGATTCAATCTATATTTGCAATTTCAGATTGCTTGTTTATCTTGTTCTTGCTTGTTCTTCGATTGCTTGCAGGAATAGATCTTCGTGATCAGGTCGATCGTGCTTCTAGTTCGGTCGATAACAATCCGAAGTTGGTTCAGCGATTGCCAGGGCGTATCAGTCGTGTATGGTTGGTAGCCGGATCGTGAGAGTCGTCTTCACAAATCGATAGTTCTTGTTCTCATCGAAAGATCGGACTGCCTGTGTCGCATCATTTGGTATCAGAGCAGGGTTGATCGGTGAGAATTTATCTATCTTAGTTTAGTAGATTGATTTCATACCTAAAGTTCAGAAAATTGCCCTACAAAAAGATTTACTTTATGCTGTCCAAACCATCGTCATTAGCCTTGCTTCGTTATTGTCAATTTGCATCTTTGAATTTTTGTCCATCGTTGTCGAGTGCTGGTTTCTAGTTTTAGTCTTGCATCTCGTCGCGGAGTTGAATTGCATGTCGATCTCCTCGTAGTCGCGTTCAACTCTAATCTGCTGCTGTCTAGTTCGTTGTTTTCATCATATATTCTTCATACGAACTCAGATTTTTGTGTTCTTATACTTTTTAGAAACATCAGATCGTACTCTACAACGTTTCTGTTGAGGTGGAAGCCAGATTCGGCCCCAATCTATGAGATATTGGGCTGTTATTGACGATGGTGTAGAGTTCGTCTCTAATACGTCTGTTTCGGTATTTTGATCATAACTCTTTCATCCGGACTCAGATTGGGATAAAATTATACTTTTTGGAATCATTGCGAGAAATACCACAAAAAGTTAGTTGTGGTAATCTTCAAATTCAGCTGTTTTTATCACACTAAAATTTGAGCAAACTTAGTTGTGTAATTTTCAAACTCTAATCCATCTCGGATTCAAATTGCTCAATCTAAGACAGCTTCGGTAAAACGGCCATATCTTTTGATTCCCAACTCCGTTTTTGACGTTCTTGTACTTGTTCGAAAGATAAAAAGATGCTCTACAACGTTTCATTTGGATAGAAGTTCAGATTCGGAGTTTTTGGAGCCCGAAATTACTAAACAACATTTCTGTCTTAGTTGTGCAGTCGAAAAGAAAAAGACAAAGTGCAACAAAAGCCGCATTATTCATAAAAAAAAAAAGAAAAGAAGTAAGAAAACGGCACGTGAAAAAAAAGAGAGCCGCACAAAAAAAAAGAAGAGAGAGAACAAAATGTGTGTAGCAAAAGAGAAGAATTTTCTGTGGTGCATCTTTTGGTTCTAGCCTTTTGTGTTGCTAGTTGCTTGCTTGAGCTAGGTCTGAGTTTAGGCTAGTTCCAGTACATTGACTATTACTTTGGACTAATTTTCAATCTTGCATTATTGATCTTGAATTGTTGCTACACATATAATAGCCTGTCCAAGCTCCACCTTCTACCGACGTACAGGTACTGATCGCTTGCAATTGCTTTATCTAATCTTTGGAGCATTTGAAACCGGTACTAGCGGCCGATCACCACCTACTGCTTGGTAAGAATCGGTAAGAGCTTGATAAGAAGCTTGAGTGTGAGAGAGTTTGAGCCACCTACACCTAGTAGTTGATAGGGATATATCACTATGATTTTGTTTCCTTGTTTGCTACTCACCATGTCAGGTTCAGTTCATCAAATCGAGGAGGACGACGGCCCACATACACCTCGAACGAAGGGCATTGTACAACACCTCAACCGCTTACTGAATACGCACACTGAGCATATCGAAGGGATTTTAGACCGCAATAACGAAGCACTTGCTGCACTCACTACTCAAGTGGAGCAATTGGAGCAGAAAGAAGCACCGGTTGCCCGAGCTGCTGCCCCGGGAACTTCCATGCCACCACCTCGTCTCCCAAGTAACAATAGCATCGTACTCTGTGCACAACGTGTTCCCATTGGTACCAATCAGCAAGGTATGCGACGTGATCCACCGCAACGCGAGTTACGTGATCATGATGACGTTTTCTCTAAGGTAAAATTCAATATACCACCTTTCGAAGGTAAATATGATCCTGATGGGTACCTTAGTTGGGAATTACTTGTTGATCAAAAATTTGCATGCCATGATTTCCCTGAGAATAGAAGAGTTAGGGCTGCTACTAGTGGATTCATTGATTTTGCTTCTGTTTGGTGGAGTGAATATTGTCGCAATACCCAAAACATACCTAGAACTTGGAATGTTTTGAAGAGAGTCATGAGACATAGATTTGTGCCTTCATATTATACTAGACATTTATTAAATAAATTACAGCGCCTACGCCAAGGTACTAGATCAGTGGAGGACTACTATCAAGAATTGCAAATTGGCATGTTGCGTTGTGGTGTAGAGGAAACCGAGGAAGCTAAGGAGATCAGATTTATAGGTGGGCTTGATAAGAAAATTCAAGACATTCTTCTTGCTAAGGAATATAATTCTTTGTCTCAATTATTTAATCTTGCTTGTGAGGCTGAAAATTTAATTGAACATGAAAGGTATACATCTGAGGGGGACGTCCAACCACTTGGGTGGCCGGGACGTATGCAGCACCCCCACCACCTTTACTTCGCGCGCGTATTCCTTGCGCTAACGCTTAGAGTCCCGCCCGGAGGAGGACCCTCCCATGATGACGTTGACACTCCTTTGGGAGGTTTGGAAGGGGAGTGCTTCCGACGGGTCCCCTTACCGTGCTTCTGCTTGCTGTCCCCCCGCGGGGGTAGGAAGTGCTGGTAAGGCCGGCTGAGGGGGTGAGGAGGCAGGAGTCCCCTTGCCCACGCTGGTCGAGGAATGCGGCGAAGTGTTGGAGCAGTTGGTGGCATTCCCGGGTGGCGTGGGTATTGGACTTGTGGAAGGTACACCACAGACCTTCCCTGCCTCCTACCGTGGGGCTTTCGCGACCGCGGAACGACTGCCCTCCCCCACGACCTTTCGGCTTGGGGAAGGGGTGGTTGCCCTTGGAGGCATCGCGCGAGCCACCTCCGTCCTCGAGGACAAAGGTGTCCCGAGGCCGTGGCTCGATACGATTGCACCTCCTGGGGTGTTTGAGGGGGTCCCTAGCTTCCCGGTCGCCGGGGACGGGGACCCCTGGTTTTTCTTCCAGAGGTCATCCTCCTCCGCCCGAGAGTACTTCTCGAGTACGGCGAAGAGCTCGTCGATGGAGGAGGGGCAGCTTCGGGAGAGTCTCTGGTGGAACTCCCCGGGGAGGATCCCGCTCTTACACGCTTCAATGACTGTGGAGTCAGGGATGTGAGCTACTTTGCTCTTGACCTGAGCAAAGCGCTTCAAGAAGCTACGGATGGTCTCCCCCGTCCTCTGTCGGACAGTGTACAGTTGTGAGGAATACAGGGGGCGCACGTAGTTCCCCTAGAAGTTTGCACAGAACTCACGCTTTAGTTGCGCAAAGAACTGTGGGAAGATGGGGGCCGACGGCCGCGCCAGAACGCGGAGGAGCTCGTCCATCAAGCGCTGGGAGTGGAGCTGGCCCTCCACAAGAGCTTCTAGCAGTGCGTCCCAGGAAGCCGGTGCAGCCACCGGGGGAAAGCAAGTCCCCCCGGGAGCGTCCGAGGTTGCCGGGTTGGAGCCGGAGCCCTGTCCGCCGGAAATTACCGAAAGAGTTAGAGGCGGTACCTGGGTTTGGCCGTGTCCGGGCGGTAGTGCCGGGACGGCCGCGCTTTGGAGGGGTGGCGCCGGGTCACCGGGACCGGCGTCACCGGGAAGGGTGCGAGCCATCGATCTTGGGGGAGCCATGGCGATTCGTCACGCGTCCACACGGTCGGCGCCAACTGTCATGGTATTGCGAATACCCCAGCAAGTTTTGTGAAGTCCCTACCGAAGAAAATATGATGCGAGCTGACCGCGTGACCGGTCCTCTCCCATCGGGCAGACGCAGCAAATGACACAAAGATTTATACAGGTTCGGGCCTCAATGGAGACCCTAGTCCTGTCGACGTGCTACCAACTGGAGTTGGCTAGGGGAGCTCTCTGGGGAGAGATGGCTCCGAAGCACGTGCTACCAAAAGAGTTGTCCCCCTTACATGAGAGGTTACAAGGGCTTATATAGGCCCAAAAGATGCAAAAAAACTAAACTGCCCCATCTGCAACTGTTGGATTGAGGGGTAGTAGCGTCCTTCTTCCGATCAGGAGCCTTGGATGCTTGACAGGTGTTTGCCAATTCCTGAGGCGCTTCTCGCGTGATCCTCACGTCACCCAGAACCGGGGGCCCTTGTCTTCGGGAAAATGGCGGCGCCCGAGAAAAGCCACCGAGGGGCCTTGTCCCCGGACAAAAGGCGGCGCCCGGGACAAGCCACCAGGGGGCCTTGTCCCCAAGCAAATGGTGGCGCCCAGGACAAGCCACTGGGGGCCCTTGTCCCCAGGCAAAAGGCGGCGCCCGGGACAAGCCACCGGGGGGGCCTTGCCTCTCACCTGGACTTGATCCCACGGAGATTTCCCCCAACACTAATTAAAATTCTGATACATTCGACCATTAACGACCTCACAAATGTACTGATTAAAAATTAATTAAACTACTAGTCAATATTGTTACCTCCGAAATGCTACCAAATATGCTCGACAATATCCCATTTGAGTTGCAAATGCATTAGGCGAGCAGAGATCACATCATTTCAAGCGAGTACATTGGAAAAAAATGGTGAAGCACCACTGTGGAAAGTAGGCAATGGTACAGTAAATGTCCCTTGACTCTCATATGAAACAGTGAGCGAGTCATTAGAGTGTCGCTCATCCTCGATTATCATGTTGTGGAGGATGACACATGCTTGCATAATATTGGCAAGGGTTGATCGTCACTAAAATCGACTGAGGCCGTGGAGAATAGCAAATCAAGATTGTAAGACCCCAAAGGCTCGCTTGACATCTTTTCTTGTACCTTCTGGTTGTTGTGTGAACAACCTGAATTTCTCCATTTGGGGCAAGGGTATGGTCTTCACAAAGACAGGCCTTAAATATCGTCAGCCAGGTAGTACCCATATAGTACTCTGTCCCATTCTAAATTAGTAGCTTGGCCGCTCAACAAATCAGTGAAAAGAGGGATTGATTCAACATGTTGATGTCGTTGTTGGATCCAGCGATACCAAAGAAGGCATGCCATATCCATAGGTCTTGGGAGGTGACCGCTTCAAATATTATTGTAGGGACTCTATAATCACCATGGGTGAATTGCCCCCTCCATGCAATTGGGCAATTGCACCATCCCAGTGCATGCAATCGGTGCTTTCCAGCATCCCTGGGAAAAAACAAGCTTCTCCTTGTTGTAGTAGACGCTGTACGTCGTTGACAGTAGGTTTATGGAGATTTCCCCCGCAAACCTATCAATTATTACATTGACGAAAAGCTCCAGGCATTGGATTGATGTCCACTTTCCTATATGTACATACTCATCGACGGCATCGGTGGGGGACCCGTACGACAACATATGCATTATTGTAGTGCACTTCTACAAAGAAGATAGCCCCTTGTGAAGGAGGGCATCTCTCCTCTGATTGAAATACAGAGACCACTCCCCCAGAGCTTCGACGATTCAAAGAAAGAGGGGTTTTCCTATTCGGAACCTTCTACGAAACAAGTAGGTGGGGTAGATCAGAGCGTCGGAGAAGTAGTCCACCACTAGATGGTTATGACCACCTTCGCGATCTCTGTCGATGTACCTTCTGGTACCTCGTTGGCGATGCTGCGAGGTACTGGCGTCTATGCTAGCTTGAATATCAATGAGAATGCGACAGTGTAAGGGTTGTTGGGCTAGCCCACTCTGTATGAACCCCGTCACCAAATATTCAATTTGGTTGATGTCTTCCTCCTCCACACTACTTGTGCTAGAGCTTGTCCTATCCGTCATTTTTGTGGGAGTAGTAGTGTAGAGTCTTGGTGCTTGAAGAAAAGAGATTTGGGTTGTGAAGATGAGAGGATTAAGTTGTGAAGATGAGAGGATGAGTGGTCCGAATGTATAGGGAGAGAAGAGTATAGTCGAATGCCTCAGTTCCAACGGCTAAATCCAAAAGCATCGCTGACATGCCTTAGTTCCAACGGCTAAATCTAAAAGCATCGATGACATGCCTCAGTTCCAACGGCTAAATCCAAAAATAGTAAATCACATGCCTCAGTTCCAATGGATAATCTAGAAGGGATTAAATTAAAAGTACGAGTACATTTATTGAAACAAAAAATTACACCATTTAGGCTACTACTTATTCCTCATTTCATTAATCATGTCGTTGACATACTCTAATGTGGCTGCATGCTCAGCCATTTGTGCATTCGAGAAATGGGATATCTCAACCATCACTAGTTTTGTCAACGACTTCATAAAGGTGGCCTTTTCTTTGCTTTCAGCCATGCCCTGCAAATTTGAAGATGCAACAACAGTTGATCAACTATCTTTATGAGATCGCTATTTGCTTTGCCGATGCTCTCTATGCACTCCTAGACAGCCACAGCCATTTCCTGGAGTTTGCTCTTCCCCTTCCGCTTCTACTTTGCCGCATCCCGCCCTTCTAGTCATGGAAGCTCGACAAGGACAATCATCGTTGTTCGATGACGATATGTGGCCACCTTCTTCATTGAGTTGTGCTCTTTTGCTAAGATTGAAGTAGCTTCCGCATCACTTTGGTTGACCCCGAACGACATTCCACCAGTGCTCCAGGACGAGGGATGACCCACCTCCTTCCTGTACATCTTGCATCCCTGGTCCATCAACTAGTCGTCGAAACAATCACTGGCATAGACATCCCTAAACCTATAGTAAATACCATTGAACTGATCGATTTTCTTGTTAGTTTTCGTCAATGGTCTTTGCAGTGCCTCATGTCTCTTCTGTGACTGCTCGAACTGCTCTTGTTGTACATCGCAGCGACCCTCCCCCAGTACATGTCGAATTTTTTATTGTTCCCGTCGATCGGGTCGAGGGAGTTATTCATCCATGCACTAATCTGGAAGAAAAAAAGTTGTTAACATACTTTAAAGCTATAGACGGAAATATTTCTAGACCAAAAATTTTCAAATTTAAATTAACACTCACAAGTTGAATGTCTTCATGTTGCGACTAAAGCAATCGTTTAGGCTGCCGAAATCGTCGTTGTCGATCACAACCTGGGGCGCGCTACGTGGAGTGCCGCTATCTAAAACGACACGGATTGGGAATTTTTTGTGGGCACTTGTGGAGGCGAAAATTGTGTAGGGTTGGTCGGCGCCCCGACAAAATGGTAATTTTGGCCGTAAGGGCCGTAGGGGGGTTGTGCATACGGTGGAGCCAATGCACACGGACGAGACTATGCATACAAATATGGTTGCCCATATGGATGCGGCAGTACGAATGGTGGAAAACACATCAGATATGGGCGGATTTTGGCTATTGGCCCCTTTGGTGCTATCCTCATCTAAATTAGGCTCACTAAACCAATAAACAAAACCACCGGGGGATTGTTATCCATGGAAAAAAAATTTGGAAAATTTCGAAGGATGGGAGAATGAACAGTGTATGGTTTGTGATTAGGTTTGAGTGAAAATGATCTCAATCATACTCATATTTATAGGGAGAGGATGATAGAAATTTTTTGTAATTTTTCTGATTTTTTTCTAAATTTTTGCAATTTTTAAGAATTTTTTGCCCCAAAAATCATTAAAATAATTGCAACAGCTATTTTTAACGACTATATTGCAACGGTAATTTTTTTAGTGACTGAAGGTGGGACCCGCGATATATTTACTCCAACGACTATTTTAAGACAGCCGCATGCATGACCCTCTGACATGTGGGCTCAGTTCACTTTTGGGCCCACTGTCAGCCACACAACAACCACTACAGCAGTACACAAACAATTACCGTCAAAAAACTAATGCTACACCAAAAAAACCAAACAAGTCACTAACAAGTGGCCCCAATAAATATTAGGGGTCTACCTGTCATTGAATGTGGATAATTATTTCTATGGTGTGCGCGGCACGCGAGGCGAGCGCACCCACACGTTCACATGTTTTGTGGGGCCCGCATTTGGCGCGTCATTTCGCGCGCGGCACTTTTGTACTTCTCACCCGTCACTAACTTGTGGGGCCACACGTTATCTGGTCCCACCTGTCAGTATTAAATCTGGCGCAGGTACGAGACGCACTGCAATTGAAACATGGAGCCCACAAAAGGCGTTCTAAAGCACCATGATTACGTCCAACGCAAACGCTCCGAGCACCCAAGTGCCGGTGAGACCCACCTGAAGGCCTTCAGATGTCCACAACCTGGTGAGGCATCACCGTACTATTAGTTCATTGAGATTGGGCCTACATGTCATCCAAACACCCACTGGGGTGCCTGGAGACACAGTCTTAGAGCTCTAGCTGTCGAAGATGCCAACGGTGGTTGTCAGTTGTCGCGGTAGAAGTGCTGCTACTGCATGTAGTGTTCACCCCCTCTCTTTCTTGAGTCTCTTTTAGAGCTCAGACTATTGGAGATGACTTTATCATGTGATGATGGCCGTCAGTAATCACAAAAAAAAGGGAGAAATTAGTAGTCGCCGCATATGGCCAAAATCTTGCATGTGTAGGTCGTACTGTCCTTAAAGGCCATGCGATCCATGTAAGATTTGCCTTCATCACAAGTTACAAGTTACAACTCTGCTGACAAATTAATGGTGTGTTATAGGATAGTCAATTATAAATGTTTGGCCGAGTTAGAATTTTTTTAGATAAGTCAGTTTATGGATTTATTTATTTATAAATTAGTATTTCATCGAAAAAATTCACTCTCTTCCGAGTGAAATTTTTGTATTGCTGGCGAGCTAGTACACATGAGTATACACATAAAAATAATGTAAATTGTGGGACCCTCATTTGAGGAATCCGGTGGCAACCGCCCAGGTGGGTTGCACTCAGAACGGTACATCACAAGCTCACAACAATAGGATTTACTTTAAACAATAAAGCTGGTAGATAAAACAAGTACAAGGTCACGAGGACCACTATTACAATATCATAATGCCAAGGGTGGCACTAATTAAATTTGATACAAAAGTAGAGAGTTTTTCAAAATCAAGAATCGGTATCGAAGTACCGAACACAGAAAAACAACACAGAAAGCAACCACAAAGGTCTTCACTTCCTTCTGCAGCGGCTCTGGAAGGGCTTCCACCACATCGGACTCAACTTGGCTCATGACCCTCCTAGAAACTCAAATCGCCTGGAAAGATTCCTTCCTCTTCTTGGTGCTCAAGGCCAAGGGAATCGGGATCCACGGATCCTTTCTTCTGAATTTGTGTGCAAAGGCAAAGGTGAGCATGTTTTTACACAATGCTCAGCAAGTCTCGTTACAAGAATGCATGTATATAGATGAGGGGTTCTCAAGGAATGAGGTCTTGGTTTTATATGTAAGAATAGAATAGATTTTCACTCTAAAGTTATAAAGAAAAGCTTTTAGTTTCAAAAGCAATACTTTGAAATCTTAAGTTATACTTTAGAAATCGTTATGTGCGATGGTCTCCCATGAGTCATCACTTTTATCAACTCATATTATGAAAATATTCCAAATATTACTTGTGATGAACCACATGGATAAATCTAGGGGTGTAATCGGATTCGGATCTAATCGGATAATCCGGATACCGAATTCGAAAAAATCAGATTCGGATGTCTTTTCGGATATCCGATTATCTAATCGGATTCGAATTCGGATATACATCCGATTATTTTCGCGGATTCGAATTCGGATCTGGTATGAAATATTTACTCCGGATTCGAATTCGGATTCGAATAATATCCGAATCCGTTTAGAATTTATGTTAGGTCATATAAATAGAAAATTAGAAACCCTCAAAGGCTCAAACCCTACCCGTTTTTCCTCCCTCATCTCCCGTCGCAGCCCCTTCCCCGTCGCCGCCCCCTCCCCGTCGCCGCCCCCGTCCCTCGCCGCCGCCGTCGATCCTGCCGACCTCGCCGACCCCGTCGTCGTCCCCACCGCGTCGCCGCGCCCGATCCCGCCGCTCCTCGTTGCCGCTGCCGATCCCGCTCGTTGTCCCCACCTCGTCGCCGCCCCCGTCCCTCGCCGCCGCCGTCGATCCCGCCGACCTCGCCGACCCCGTCGTCGTCCCCACTTCGTCGCCGCGCCCGATCCCACAGCGCCTCGTTGCCGCCGCCGATCCCGCTCGTCGTCCCCACCTCGTCGCCGCCCCCGTCCCTCGCCGCCGCCGTCGATCCCGCCGACCTCGCCGACCTCGCCGACCTCGCCGAGGATCAAGGTAATATTTACAGTCTTAAATTCTTAATTCTGTCTCTTGTTTTGTAGAATAATTGTGATTCATATTGAGTTTGTCTGTTGCTATGGAATTTTGGGTTAATAGTCTAATTTGAATTTAAAGTAGGTCAATAATGGGCAAAAATGACCAACCCATAGCAGGAAACCTCTTTGCAAAGAATTATCAATCAACCTATTTTGAGTTCACATTTCTGTATTATCTGTAAATTTAATTTGGATGCGCATATAGAATAAATGGTTTCTTTTATTTTTTTTAAAATTTAAACTTTTTAAAGAAACTATGCATAATTTCTTTTTGATCAAATTGGATACCTTTTTTCATTGAACTTTACAATTACAATTTGAATATAGGGTATAGAGATGTATCCTCCAATGTTGTAAGCTGGATTGCAAAGCTTTGATGTTCTGTCTATTGTGCAAGCTGTATATTGAGAATTTGAGATAGTAGTGTAATGTTTATGTGAATGCTATGTTTTTTCATCACACATCTCACCTTCATCATCGGCTGCCACTGCTAGGCTGTGCAATTTTCAATCTCATATAAGGCACAATCATAATGTAAACATTATCACTTCAAAAACGAACACAAGTCCAGTTCCTAAGATTTGATGATTGTTATGGTAGAGTAAAATCCTACGGATTTCATTAGCACAAACAAAAATAACATTATTTCAAACAAAAAAACAAAATAAACTAAAACAAGCACGATGCAGGTGAAAAAGGTAACTAATGAATTAATCATAAGTTTTAGCATTTATGAATAAATAGAAGAGTATAACAAACTAAGGTGAGTAATTGGCTGCCACTGAAAAAGGTAGCACATGACACACATGACACATCTCAAGACGATAGCCTGAGGTGAACTCAATTTATTAACTTAATTAGTTCAGTTGTAATTTTTGAATGAATTTATTGGGTTTAAATGTTTGATGTGAACTGTTGCTATTTAGTAACTCTGAGTTCTGGTGTTGTGTGAGACTGTGAGACTGTGAGTTATGTTTTGTGCAGCTTCATTGTGTTTGTCTCTGGCTCTGCAGTGTCCAGAAAATTCTGAATTGCAATGTCATTCCAATTTATGTCTGTGATGTATTTATCTGTCGTGGTATTAAGAATACCCCGGCAGGTTTTGAAGACGATCCTAGCGGAGATTACGCAGCGCGGGTTGACCGGGTGACCGGTCCTCCCCCGCCGGACAAACACAAGAATTGACACGCGGATTTATACAGGTTCGGGTCCCAGTGGGGGCCCTAGTCCTGTCGACGCGCTCCCGACCGGAGTCGGCTGGGGAGGCTCTCTCCGGGGGAGAGGCTTCCAGAGCACGTCTGTAAGATTAGCTATTCCAAATAATAATGAAGTGATCCTTTACAACAGAGGGGTACAAGGGCTATTTATAGCCCCAAAAAGAAGCAAAAAACCTAAACTACCCCGGGAGCCACCGTCGGATTGAAGGGTAGGACCGTCCTTCTCCCGGTCAAACGCCTTGGATGCTTGACAGGTGGTCGCTGATTCCCGAGGCGTCCCTCGCGTGACCTGCACGTGATAAACAGACAGGGGTCCTACCTTTTAGGAGGGCGATGACGTCCGGGACCCCTTCCGGAGAGCAGGGTCCCGGGGACCCAAAAGGCGGCGCCCGGGGCAGGCACCGGAGGCCACTATCCCCGGGCGAATGGCGGCACCCGGGACATGCCCGGGGGGCAGGGTCCCGGGGACCAAATGGCGGCGCCCGGGACATGCCCGGGGGGCACGGTCCCGGGGGCCAAATGGCGGCGCCCGGGACATGCCCAGGGGGCACGGTCCCGGGGGCCAAATGGCGGCGCCCGGGACATGCCCGCGGGGCACGGTCCTGGGGACCAAATGGCGGCGCCCGGGACATGCCCGGGGGGCACGGTCCCGGGGACCAAATGGCGGCGCCCGGGGCAGGCACCGGAGGCCACTATCCCCGGGCGAATGGCGGCGCCCGGGGCATGCCCGGGGGCACGGTCCCGGGGACCAAATGGCGGCGCCCGGGACATGCCCGGGGGGCACGGTCCCGGGGGCCAAATGGCGGCGCCCAGGACATGCCCGGGGGGCACGGTCCCGGGGGCCAAATGGCGGCGCCCGGGACATGCCCGGGGGGCACGGTCCCGGGGGCCAAATGGCGGCCCCCGGGGCAGGCACCGGAGGCCACTATCCCCGGGCGAATGGCGGCGCCCGGGACATGCCCGGGGGGCACGGTCCCAGGGGCCAAATGGCGGTGCCCGGGGCAGGCACCGGAGGCCACTATCCCCGGGCGAATGGCGGCGCCCGGGACATGCCCGGGAGGCACGGTCCTGGGGGCCAAATGGCGGCGCCCGGGACATGCCCCGGAGGCACGGTCCCGGGCGCCTAAAAGGCGGCGCCCGGGGCAGGCACCGGAGGCCACTGTCCCCGGGCAATCATGAACTTACCTGGACTTGACCGCGTGGAGATTTCCCCCAACAGCAGCCCCCCATGCCCTCCGGGGACGAAGCCTGAGCCCCCGGAGGGAATGGTTACGGTACCGGGAAAATCTCCGGACGCAAACTCCGGACGAAAATCACCGGAGCCCCGGCGACGCTTCGGTTTCTGTGCCGGGCACTTTATGGCCGCGCCGCTTTCGCAATAAATGCACGCGCGGTTCGAACCGGCGTCTCGATTTACGCGCCTGTCCCTTCGTTTCCCGCGCACGGTTTGAATTTCAGTGGTCCAGATTGCCCCGAGGGGGCCACGTGGCGCGCATCTAGATCACGGCCAGCCTCTATAAATAGGGCCCTAGGGGGCCCC
The DNA here is from genome assembly GCA_019359835.1 of Pharus latifolius. NCBI lineage: Eukaryota > Viridiplantae > Streptophyta > Magnoliopsida > Poales > Poaceae > Pharus > Pharus latifolius. The sequence continues at coordinate 18,202,090 of CM033330.1, forward strand.
GGAAGCTCATTCCAAATCTTCAACTCCAGCTTCAGCTCTCCCGGTAGCGCTCTTCCGGTAGTTTCTCCGGTAGCCTTCTCCGGTAGCGAGCGTCCGGGAGTCGTTGACAGCCACCTGAAAACTTAGCCACCGAAAAACAAAGAACTCACCTAATGGCGCCCAAAGGTCGAGCGAAGACCACGGAGGTGCCCCCGGAGGAAATCCCCGTGGATTTCCTTTGGGCCTCCGAATTCTCGGCCTCGGACACGGAGTCCCTGGTCAAGAAGGGCGTCGTCGAAGAGGGGGACATCCGGGTCCCCCTAAAGAAGGGCGGAGCCCCCCGCCCCAGGCCCGGAGAGGTCGTGGCCTTCGAGGCCTTCCTCGAGGCGGGGCTCCGGCTCCCGGTGCATCCGATGCTCCGGGAGTTTCTCAAAGAGTACGGGGTGGCTCTCAACCACCTCACCCCGAACGCGCTCGTCCGTATGGGCCTTTTTATATGGCTCTACGAGACAGCGACCGGGCGGGAGCCCACCCTCCGCGCCTTCCGGTACTTCTATGAACCGGCGGCGCGGAGCTCCCACCTGGTGAAGGGAGGACCGAAGTCCCCCTTCGGCTCGGTGATGGTCCAAATGCTGCCCTCCCGGGTGGCGGACTTCCCGGCGGCGGCCTCCCGGGACCACTGGGGGGACTGGCTCCGGAGGTGGTTCTACCTCCGGGTCCGGGACGAGGCGGTGGTCTACGCCCCAGAGCCTCCCACCTACAGCCGATCATCCGCACCGAAGCCGCCGTTGTGGACGGACGAGGAGTTCGAGCTCCTCGGGAAGGTGGTGTTGGTGAAGAAGGCCCGCTCAATGCGGGACGCCGCGGAGGAGCTGGCGCTCCTGCGGCTTTCCCCCTTCTCACGCGGGGGAAGGGGGATCGGCATGGGCCCGGAGCAGCAGCCTCCGGTCAAGCCGGTGACGCGGCGTAAGTCCCCTGCATTTTTGTACTTGCAGTTTTTTATCAGAAATTGACTAACCTTTTACCTCTTGCAGTGCGCCCGTACCCAGCGGCGAGGGACAAGGCGGAGCACCTCCTGGGGAGGTACTTCGCCGACGAACACGAGCGCATCGTGCGCCTCGTGGGGGAGGGGCCTCCCCGGAACATGGTGGCCGAGGCCTACGGGCTCAGGCTTCCGGAGAGGAAGCCCCTTCCCACCCCCGGGTCTCATAAAAGGGGGAAGGACGCGGCCGGGGGCTCGGAGCCCAAAAAGCCCCAGGTCCAGAAGACCCCAGCTCCGGCGACGGCGCCGGCGACGACACCGGTGAGGGCCCGGGACGCAACTCCCAGAGCCGAACATGCCCGGGCGGCGCCCCGGGCAGAGGCGACGCCTCCGCCCCCGGAGGCCCCCGTCGAGGCCCGGGGGAAGGAGGTTGTTGTCGATGGGGCGGGGTCCGATTCGGCGGACTACGCCCCGTCGCCAGTTCGCGTGACGCTCCTCTCACCTCTCCCGGCGGCATTGGCGCCGGAGAGGCTAGAAGTGAGGTTTTCGGGGACGGCGCCCCCGCGCCTCTGGCCGGTGGATGAGGAGGGGGGGAGCCCCTCAGTCTTCGAGGTCCCCCCGGAGCAGGAGGCTCCGAGGGCCCTCCAGCCTGGGGCGGGGAAAGGCCCAATGATCCCCCCCCGGGCGGAGATCCCCGCCCAATCTTCGTCTTCGTCTTCGGAGGAAACTTCATCGACGAAGACGCCGGCGACGCCGGCCGTGCTCCCGGATTCGGAGGTCCGGGGGCCCTCTCCCGGCCGCGACAGGAGGGCCGGGCAAGACACCTCCCTATTTCCTGCGGGGGAGGTGGCCCGCTACGCGGAGGGCCTGCACAACCGGAAGGTGCAGGCCTTCGTAGCAGGAGGAACGCTCCACGAGCGTTTCGAGGGGCTCGAGTCCCTCGGAGCCCAGGTAACTCGGGCTCTCAACACTTCGGCTTTTTTCCTACACTTAAGATTTTTCTAACTCTTTATGCATTTTGTAGGTAGCGACTGTTACCTGGGGCCTTGAGCAGCGGGTCACCCGGCTGCTCAAGGAGGCGGAGAGCCGGGCCTCGGCCTGCATCGAGCAGTGGGAGGCGGCCATCCGGGAGCGGGACGAAGCTCTTGATGAGCTGTCCCGGGCCCGGGCGCAGGTGCACCTTTCGGAGGGCGCCTACATCCGCCTCCGAGAGGAGGCCAAGGTGCGGGAGAAGGCGCTCCGGGAGCTCGAGAGCTCCAGCGTCCGGGCGCTGTCGGACGCGGGCCGCTCCGTCCGCTCGGCCTTGGAAAGCCTTGGCGTTAGCCTGGGCTCCGGGAGCGGCCCGGAGGTGCCCCCGGCGACCCTCGCGGAGGCTGTGCGTTTTCTTAACGCACAAGTCTCCGCCATCCCGGAGGCTGCGGACGTCTGGGCACGGGGCCGAGCGATCCCCGTCATCGCGGCCGCCGCGGGGCTCGTTGACTACCGTGGGGTTGGCGCCCGGGCGATCGGGGGGCGCATCCCCCGGGGCTTCCCGGAGGCCTTCGAGCCAACACGCCAGGAGGTGGAGCTGCTGGCGGAGGGGTTCTACGACCGGATCATCCGGACGTGGTTCCCGACACCGGCGCCTCCGGCCGCGGATGTCCCTGCCCCGGCCACGGAGGAAGCTTCCCGGGGGGAGGACCCCAATGCCAAAGTATGAGCCTCCCCCGGGTCTTTAGCTAGGACCCCTTTTGCAATGAAATATATTAGAAATTTTTCTAAGTCTTTGTAATGAAATGTTACCAGGGTTCCCGGGGGGTTGCTCCCGAGCAACGGTCCGGGAGAGGCTCTCCGGGGGACGCCCAAGCGGCTTTGATTTTGCTAAGCCTTGTCTCCGGGAGGCGCAACGGCGGTACTGCCCGGGAGCCTGTCCGGCTGAGGTGGCGTCCGGAATGGCACTTGGATAATTTTGACAACAGCCGTGCTGAATTAACTCCCCCGCGCCCGAAGACCCAGATGATACCTCCTCTCTGGATACTTCCGCCGGCTGGGTACGAGTTTTGGCCCGAAGACGTACTTCGGGACTCTCAGCGTCGCGTCCGGGCGCTGTACCGGGACTTGGCCCGGGAGCTGAGGGAGCGTCTCCGGGAGCTTTAGGCGTAGGAGCCTTAGGCTCGTAGAAAATCCCCCGGGTTAGGACCCGGGTTGTATCGTTTCCGGAACCCACCGGAGGGGGAAGATGTCCTCCGGGTTTGTTGATCAATAAAGCGCATTGTTTTATTGCCTCTTTATTTTCTTCTTCTTGGATGGTCTGGACGACTCATCTTAACAAGGATGAGCTAAGTTTCTTCGTGGGTGACCCGGGGACCCCCTGTCCCCCCCCCGCCCACAGCGGGCGGGAGGAAGCCTCCGCGTGCTATGGGGGAAACAGGGTCCCCGGGGGGAGCATAACCTGTAGAAATGTTTTCTAAGTTAGAAAATTGTAAAAACAGGATTTCCGAGGGAGGGACCTTCCGGGGTGGCCGGGGGCACTGGGAGAGGTTCATCCGGCCGCCGGGAGAGCGGGGAACCGGGAACAAGGCGCGGAAGGGGCTCATGAAAAGCCAATGACCTCCGGAGGGGAGCTTCCCGGGAGAGTTCGTCCGGTCGCCGTGAGAACGGGGAACCGGGAATAATGTTTTCGGGGAAAATATATGAAACCCATTTCGTAAAGCAGTTGTCCGGTCGCCGTGAGAACGGGGAGCCGGGAAGAAGGTCTTCGAGAGATAATCATCCGGTCGCCATGAGAACGGGGAGCCGGGAATAACGTCGACTCCCGGAGGAGGAAGATAGAGCCAATCAAGCCGCAAGGGGCTGATCTTCCGGTCGCCGTGAGAACGGGGAGCCGGGAATATCGTCGACTCCCGGAGGAGGAAGATAGATCCAATCAAGCCGCAAGGGGCTGATCTTCCGGTCGCCGTGAGAACGGGGAGCCGGGAATATCGTCGACTCCCGGAGGAGGAAGATAGATCCAATCAAGCCGCAAGGGGCTGATCTTCCGGTCGCTGTGAGAACGGGGAGCCGGGAATATCGTCGACTCCCGGAGGAGGAAGATAGATCCAGAAAGCCATTAGACGTCCCGCTGAGGAGAGCGTCTACTCCCGGAGGAGGAAGTGCCCGGAGACGGGTCTTGAGTGTTTGGGTAGGGGACTAATCTCCCAAAGTGACTCGTTACCGCGGCCGCTGGGGACCGGGTTGCCGCTTACACCCTCAGTCCACGAGGGCTGTTCGTAAGCCTCCCTTCAGGAGGGACTTGCTGGGGCAGGGCCCACTTCCTCACGGAGAGGGCATCCTCACAGGGAGGGCATCTTCACGGGGAAGGCATCCTCGCGGGGAGGGCGTCCTCGCGGGGAGGGCATCACCACTAGGGGCGGTAAACAAGAACAACCTGCAGTAAGACAGTTGAAGAACAAAGGCTATGCATTTATTAACGAAATATACAAAGCCCCCCTGCGAAGCCGCGAAGGGGGAAAAAGGGAAGCTACAGTGTCCCCCTTCCCCCTCCGGCGTGACCGCCCCGGGGGAGGGGACAGGCCCGTAAGGCTAAACGTAGAACTTGCGAAGTAAACGCAAGTTCCAGGTGTGCTTCAGCTCCTGCTCTTCAAGGTTGGAGAGCTTGTAGGCCCCCGAGCCTAGGACAGCGGAGATCCTGTAGGGGCCCTCCCACTTGGGGGAGAGCTTACCCTGGGCTTGGGGGTCTGTGACGCGCTTGAGGACAAGGTCCCCAAGGCGGAAAGCTCTCTCGCGCACGCGCTGGTTGTATGCGCGCGACATCTCGCGCTCGTAGATGGCGTGGCGGAGGAGCGCTCGGTCGCGTTCCTCCTCCACGAGGTCGATTTCCAGCCGCCGGTTGTCTTCGTTGGCCCGGTAGGCTGCGGTCGTGGCTCCGTTCAGGAGCTCGACCCGCAGCGACCGGAAGCCGATCTCCGGGGGGAGGACTGCCTCCGCCCCGTAGACTAGGGAGAAGGGAGCACGCCCTGTGGCCCGGGACGGGGTCGTGTGCATCGAGCAGAGGATGCTAGGGAGCTCCTCTGCCCACGCGCCCCGCTTGGAAGCGGTTTGTTCGAGCCTCCGGCGTAACCCCTGTAGGATTACGCCATTGACCCTCTCGACGGCCCCGTTGCTTTGGGGATGGGCCACTGAGGCGAAGTGGATGACGACCCCCAGGCCTGCGCAGAATTCCCGGAAATAAGCCGAGTCGAATTGGGTCCCGTTGTCCACGGTAATTTCCCGGAGGCGCTTAACCTCGGTCTCGCTGGGAGGGTCCCCCTCCCCCTTGATGAAGGAGATGAGGGGATCCATCCATGACGACGGCCGGACGATCTCGGCGACCTCCGGGACCGGAGGCTCGGGGCCTACGTCCGGGGAGGCCACCGAGGGCTTCGTGATTGTTTCCAAGAAGGCCCCCTTGGGGAGCGTTTCCCGGGCGCTTGCCGCCAGGGCCAAAGCATCAGCCCAGTCATTCTCCCTTCGCGGGATATGCCGGGCCTCAAGGCCGTCGAAGTGTTTTTCCATTTTTCGTACTTCCTGCAAGTAAAGACTTAAATTTGCGTCATGGCACAGGTAAGATTTGTCCATTTGGCAGACAACGAGCTGAGAGTCTCCCTTCACTAGTAGGCGCCGGATCCCCAGGGAGCGCGCAAGGCGCATCCCGAGGAGCAGAGCCTCGTATTCGGCGACGTTGTTGGTTGCGGGGAACTCGAGACGCGCGGCGTACTCGAGCTCCTTCCCCTCGGGGCTCCAGAGGACTACCCCCGTGCCAGCCCCAGCGAGACACAGCGACCCATCAAACAGCAGGGTCCAATGGTCACTGCGTCGGGGCGGCACAGGGAGATCTTCGTCCCCAGACCCAGAGGCGGGACTCCATTCTGCGATGAAGTCGGCGAGGACCTGCGACTTGATTGCGGAGCGGCCGGTAAGGGACAGGGAGAAGGGGGCAAGCTCGGCCCCCCACTTCCCAATCCGGCCGGTGGCTTCTTTATTCCGCAGTACCTCCCCCAAGGGGAGGGACGACGGAACGGTGATGGGGTGCCCCAGGAAGTAATGCCGGAGCTTCCGGGACGCCATGAGGAGAGCGTAGCAAATCTTCTCCATCTCCGTGTACCGAGTCTTGGCCCCTTGGAGGGCTTCACTGACGTAGTACACGGGACGTTGCTGCCCCCCTTGCTCCTTCACCAAAACCGCACTGACGGCGACGGGGGTCGCGGCGAGGTAGAGGAGCAGGGGCTCTTCCGGAGACGGACTCACGAGCATTGGAGGGCTCGAGAGGTACTTCTTGAGGTCGTTGAAGGCTTCCTGGGCCTCGGGGGTCCAGCGGAACCCCTCAAGCCCTCGGAGGATCTTGAAGAACTGGAGGCCCCGCTCCCCCGAACGGGAGACGAAGCGGCTAAGCGCGGCCAGGCGGCCGGAGAGCCGCTGGACATCTTTGACGGAGCGCGGCGGGGGCATCTCTAGGAAGGCCCGGATCTTCTCGGGGTTTGCCTCAATGCCCCGCTAGGACACGAGGAAACCCAGGAGCTTCCCCCCGCGCACCCCGAAGGCGCACTTCTCCGGGTTGAGCTTGAGCCCGAACGCACGGAGGTTGCGGAAGGTCTCTCCGAGGTCGTCGATGTGGGAGGCTGCACGGGGGCTCTTGACGACCGCGTCGTCTACGTAGACTTCGACGTTGCGGCCGACTTGATCTTTGAAGACCAGCGTCATAAGGCACTGGAAGGTGGCTCCCGCATTCTTGAGCCCGAAGGGCATATGGCGGTAGCAGAAGGTTCCGAGGGGAGTTATAAAACTCGTCTTTTCCTCATCCCCCTCCGCCATCCGGACTTGATGGTATCCCGAATAGGCGTCTAGGAAGCTCATCAGCTCGCACCCCGCGGTGGAGTCAACGAGCTGGTCGATCCGCGGGAGCGGGAAGTTGTCTTTGGGGCAAGCGCGGTTAAGGTCGGTGAAGTCCACGCACATGCGCCACTTGCCACTTGACTTCTTGACGAGGACGGGGTTTGCGAGCCACTCGGGGTGCAACACCTCCCGGATGAACCCCACCTCTCGGAGCCGGGCTATCTCCGTCTTGATGGCTTCTTGACGTTCGAGGGAGAGCTTCCTCAACTTCTGCTTGATAGGGGGGTGACCGGGGGTTACCGCGAGCTTGTGTTCAATAACCTCCCGGGCGACGCCCCGCATGTCCGAAGGCTTCCACGCAAAAACATCAGAGTTTTCGCGCAGAAAGGCTGCGAGTTGCGCTGCATGGTCTTGGGGGAGCTCTGCCCCGATTTGGACAGTTGGTCCCTGCTGCCCAGGGAGAGCGGGACCTTCCGGAGGCCCCCTTCCGGACGCGGCTTGAGGAGTGGCCTCCCAGGGGATGGCGCAGCGACGTCTACGTCCGGGGGGGGAGCCTCCCCCCCGGGTGCCTTGATCAGGTTGACGCTTCCTATTGTGGCAGCAGCTCGTTCGTATAGAGCACGGGCCATGTCTTGATCCCCCCGGACGTTGATCACGCCATGCGGCCCGGGGATCTTCATGCACAAGTAGTTTTGGTGGGTGGCAGCCCCCAGCCGATTGATCGTAGTCCTCCCCATAATCACATTGTAGGAGGAGAGGAGGTCCACTACGTCGAAGCGGACTAGCTCGGTCCGGTAGTTCTCCGGGGTGCCGAAGGTGATCGGGAGATCTACCTTGCCCACGGGGTGGATCGCCTTCCCCGGGACGAACCCTTGCAGAGGCCCTGCCGCTGGTTGCAGGAGCTTCTCATCCACCTGCATTTCCTTGAAGGTTTTGAGGAACAGGACGTCGGCGGAGCTTCCGCCGTCCACGAGGATGCAGGCCAAGTGGCAGTTGTAGATTGTCGCGGAGACAATGAGCGCGTCATCGTGGGGGAAGCGAACCCCTCGCGCGTCTTCCGCCGTAAAGGTGAGGGGGACGTCCGACCACTTGGGCGGCACGGACGCGTGTAGCACCCCCACTACCTTAACTTCTCGCGCGTACTCCTTGCGCTGGCGCTTGGAATCCCGCCCGGAGGCGGACCCCCCTACGATGACATTGATGCGGCGCTGAGAAGTTTGAAAGGGGAGAGCGTCTGAAGGCTCCCCCTCCTGCACCTGCTGCCCCCCCGCGGGAGCGGGAAGGGCCGGAACAACTGGCCGAGGGGGCAAGGAGGCCGGAGTCCCCCCCCCCTGCCCGCGCTGGTCGAGGAATGCCGCTGGTGGCAATCTCGGGTGGCGTGGGTACTGGACCCGTGGAAGCTGCACCACGGTCCTTCCCGGCTTCTCCCCGCGGGGCCTTCACGGCCGCGCGAAGACTGTCCTCCCCCATGGCCTCTCGGCTTGGGAAAGGGGCGGTTGCCCTTCGGGGGGTCGCGCGAGCCGCCTCCGCCCTCGAGGACAAAAGTGTCCCGAGGCCGTGGTTCGCTACGGCCCCCCTGCCTGGGGCGCCTGGGGGGATCCCGGGCCCCCCGCTCGGCGGGGGTAGGAGCCCCCTGGGTCTTCTTCCAGATGTCGCCTTCCTCCGCCCGAGCGTACTTTTCGAGCACGTTGAAGAGCTCGTCGGCGGAAGAAGGGCAGCTCCGGGAGAGCCTTCGGTGGAGCTCCCCCGGGAGGATGCCGCTTTTGCAAGCTTCGATGACCGTAGAGTCGGGGACGTGGGCCACTTTGCTCTTCACCTGGGCAAAGCGCTTGAAAAAGCTTCTGATGGTCTCCCCAGTTCTCTGCCGGACAGTATACAGCTGCGAGGAGTCCAGGGGACGCACGTAGTTCCCCTGGAAGTTGGCACAGAACTCCCGCTTGAGCTACGAGAAAGACTTGATGGAGCCCGCCTTCAGATTGTAAAACCAGGAGCGGGCAATGCCGGTGAGGTAGAGGGGGAAGACGTTTCATTGGACACTCTCGTCCCCCCCCCGCCGCGGAGATGGCGGTGGAGTAGATCTGCACGAATTCGTAAGGGTCCGCCTCGCCATTATAATGCTCGATGTGCGGGGGACGGTAGGGCCGCGGCCATCGGATGCTGCGGAGTCTTCGACACAGGGGCTGGTTCGCCCCCTGCACTTCCCGGGGGGAGCCCCAGTCACTGTCTTCTTTAACGGGGGACGCCCCCTCGTTATCCGAGTCAGGTAGCGGCCCAAGAGGGCCACCGGAGTGGTGGTGACGACGCTTCTCTTCCGGGCCGGGACTGATTTCCCGGACGTCCGGGCTTCCCTCCGAGGAGGATGGTTCTTCGGCGGGTCTCTTCCCCCGACCGGTGCGAGAGCGAGGCTCCCTGCGACAACGACCGGGGGGAAGCTCTTCCCCGCGACTGGGAGAATGCGTTCGCTCGACCTCCCCCCGGGAGAAGCGGACCTGCTTCGCCGGGGGAGGGAGCTCCTGCACTGTAGCAGCCGGCCCGGAAGCTACCGGGGCCTGCTGGGGGGAGCCCCCTGCGACGCCCCCCGGGACCGGAAAGGGGGGAGCCCCTGCACCATCCGGAACCGGGGAGGGGGCGCCCGGGGCGACGTTTGGGTCCGAAGAGGGGGCCCCTGCGGCAACGACCGGGACCGGAAGGGGGGAAACCCCCGCGACATCCGGAACCAGTGGGGGGTGAGCCCCCTCGGCGACGTCCGGGGTTGGGGAGCCAATGCGGGGGGAAGTTCGCTGAGGCACGGGAGCTGCTCTGTCGACCGGCCCCGGTGTGGTAAACGCAACGCGAGGGGCGGGACTGGCTCCCGGCGTAGGAATAACCCCCGGCATGAAATGACCCCCCAGCCCCGGAGGCGGGCCGGGGACGGGGTACCCCCTTGGTGCCACGAAGGGCCCGGGCATGAAATAGCCTCCCGGCACCGGGACAGGCCCGGGTGCTGAGAAGTGTCCGGAAGTATATTCCGCGGGGGGAGGGAACCCCCCGGCGAGATCATACGGGGTGGACAACCCCCCAGAGACCGGGGGGGCCGCCGGGTATCCCGTAAACGGGGGCATGATCCCCGGATATGGGTGCGACGAAAATGCGGGGGCCGAGGGCCGTGCCAACACACTAAGGAGCTCGTCCATAGAGCGCTGGGCACGGAGCTGGCCCTCCACGAGAGCCTCCAGCAGGGCATCCCGGGGAGCCGGGGGAGCCGTCGGGGGGAAACTCGTCCCGGCCGAGGTCCCCGCGGCCGCCGGGAGTGACCCGGAGGTGGAGGCGCCTAAATTGAGAGGAAAGGTGGGAGGCGGTACCTGGGAATGGTCGCCTCCGGACGGAAGCGTCGGAACAGCGGCGTCCCGGACGGGTGGCGCCAGGTCACCGGGACCGGCGTCACCGGGAAGGGCGCGGGCCCTTGTTCTCGGAGGAGCCATGGCGATTCGTCACGGGTCCCCACGGACGGCGCCAACTGTCGTGGTATTAAGAATACCCCGGCAGGTTTTGAAGACGATCCTAGCGGAGATTACGCAGCGCGGGTTGACCGGGTGACCGGTCCTCCCCCGCCGGACAAACACAAGAATTGACACGCGGATTTATACAGGTTCGGGTCCCGATGGGGGCCCTAGTCCTGTCGACGCGCTCCCGACCGGAGTCGGCTGGGGAGGCTCTCTCCGGGGGAGAGGCTTCCAGAGCACGTCTGTAAGATTAGCTATTCCAAATAATAATGAAGTGATCCTTTACAACAGAGGGGTACAAGGGCTATTTATAGCCCCAAAAAGAAGCAAAAAACCTAAACTACCCCGGGAGCCACCGTCGGATTGAAGGGTAGGACCGTCCTTCTCCCGGTCAAACGCCTTGGATGCTTGACAGGTGGTCGCTGATTCCCGAGGCGTCCCTCGCGTGACCTGCACGTGATAAACAGACAGGGGTCCTACCTTTTAGGAGGGCGATGACGTCCGGGACCCCTTCCGGAGAGCAGGGTCCCGGGGACCCAAAAGGCGGCGCCCGAGGCAGGCACCGGAGGCCACTATCCCCGGGCGAATGGCGGCGCCCGGGACATGCCCGGGGGGCACGGTCCCGGGGACCAAATGGCGGCGCCCGGGACATGCCCGGGGGGCACGGTCCCGGGGACCAAATGGCGGCGCCCGGGACATGCCCAGGGGGCACGGTCCCGGGGACCAAATGGCGGCGCCCGGGGCAGGCACTGGAGGCCACTATCCCCGGGCGAATGGCGGCGCCCGGGGCATGCCCGGGGGCACGGTCCCGGGGACCAAATGGCGGCGCCCCGGACATGCCCGGTGGGCACGGTCCCGGGGGCCAAATGGCGGCGCCCGGGACATGCCCGGGGGGCACGGTCCCGGGGGGCACGGTCCCGGGGGCCAAATGGCGGCGCCCGGGGCAGGCACCGGAGGCCACTATCCCCGGGCGAATGGCGGCGCCCGGGACATGCCCGGGGGGCACGGTCCCGGGGGCCAAATGGCGGCGCCCGGGACATGCCCCGGTGGCACGGTCCCGGGCGCCTAAAAGGCGGCGCCCGGGGCAGGCACCGGAGGCCACTGTCCCCGGGCAATCATGAACTTACCTGGACTTGACCGCGTGGAGATTTCCCCCAACATTATCTATTGAGATGCTGTGTGAGAATTGATGAATTAGTGATTTTTGCTGAGTACCAAATATGCACTCTTGCAATTGTTCTCCTTGAATTTATAATATGTGATATTAACTAATGTCTTATACATATTTCCTTTAACCTGAAATTTATTTGACAATTTTATAGAAATAATATGATGTTAAAATTTTAAAACAGCAGTATAATCCGAATAACATTCGAATTCGATCCGAATGAAGTAAAAATCCGATTCGAATTCGAATTCGATAACTATCCGATTCGTATCCGAATCCGAGTATATCCGATTTCGTATTCGAATTCGATTAAAGTTAATAGGATTTGGATTTGGTATGACCAATATCCGACCGAATTCGATCCGATTACACCCCTAGATAAATCCACCGCGAACATACTCCATGACCTGGGAGTACAGAGTATCCGATACTTTTCTTACGCTTTGCAAAGATGTACCTCTTTTTAAATCCACTTCTTCACTCGGCTTTCAAGTCGGGCCAACTCCATGCGACTTATACGCATGTGACAAGGCCGAGATCATACAACACTTTTGCAGTCTAGTATTAACAGTATCCCCGCCCGGTAAATAGACAATTAAGTCTCAAGTACCGTTGTGGGTCATCCCCACTGCCTTACCTCCTAGCCTAGGCCTGTGTCCACGCAAGACATATGACCATATGATTACAGCCGCTCACGACTTAATCAGGCGTAGGGCGACTTCCTTCTTTCCACCTTTTCCTCTCATAATTTTACTGATCTCACATCACTCATGGACGAGCTGCGCCCAACCAGTTTCCACGCGAGAAACCGGACCGACAAACCATGCAGGGAACTGCTAATACCAAGAAAGCTACTAAGTCATGCCTGTCCCATACCAGGCAAGTGGTTGGTACATTTTTTATGCCGCATAGAGGCACAACACAAGGTTCTTGTCCTTATGAATTAATAGTGAGGAGACTTTCACATTCCCTGGTGCGCACCGCACCCTCACCATACAAACCATCCTCACTATCAATCCTTAATTTCACATTTTCTTTCATAAAAGGGATTTTAAATTCATTTCACATATTAGCCATTTCACACCCAACATGTACATTTAAATAATAGTAGAGTTTAAGCATAGAATCCTACGGTGACAAGGTTGCATGATGATTCAATCTCAAAAGGGGGTTTCCACATAAGACTTGGATCATATTTATTCACATATTTCTAAACATAGTTTTTTGTCAAATACTCAGCATGCATATATCTTTAAAATAGTTAATCTACTTTATATCAAAATATTGGGTGAGATATGATCAAGGGGTTGAGACTTGCCTTGTAATGCTGGGTCTAGTTACTCGGACGAATCTTGGAAGACTTCTTCCGTTCCTTCAATTTCGGGCTCTGCGGCGGACACAAGCAATACAACGCATACGCTACATAAGCATACATAAAATAGTTACAATAGAAAATAATAAGTAAATATATCATGCATGCAAGGGGAAAGATTTGGACAAAGTCACTTGGGTGCTGGTCGAAGAGATGGGCTCAAAAGGAGTTGAATGTCGAAAGGCCGACATTCAGTCCACGGCTAGACATAGCCTTAAGTTGGTCTTAGTTAGGTAGGTTTTCTGGAGAAGTGGCAGAAGAGAAAGATGTAGAACACAACTCCAGGAATCTAGGGGATAAAGTGGCATTTCAGTTGTTCAACCAGAAGATGATAAACAAGGCTAATGTCAATGGCTGACATGCACTGACATTGGACTGACAATGTCAAAAACTAGGGCAAAGAAGCAAATGTAAATCTGGGCCTCACCTGCTGTGCTAACTTTGTCTAGGTGATAGGTGAAGATGCCAGGAATACAATGCAAGTGATTTCAAGGCAAGAGATGGCCGGATGGTGGAGAAATCTGGCGATGAACCGCGGTGGTGACACGGCACAGACATTGATCTGGACAGAAACTTAGCAAGGCCATATCTCACAATCTGGGCAGATTCAGATGTCGAGCTAGTGGAAGGAAATGCTCAGGGGGCTGAGGCCAAGCTAAGAGACAACGTGTAGTTAACAAAAAAGTCCAGGGATTACAGGAAATTGCAACAAAGTCTCTCGCATAGGGAAAATCGAATGCCACTGTACTGCAGCAACTAGGGTACGCATGTCTGGACGAACCACGCATGCGTTGCTTTGCCAAACACGTTAGAGAGGTAGGCGAGATCAAAACAAGGTTGCTGGTGAAAGGAATTTCGCTGGGGTGGCTCATCGGCGACGAACGTCGAAGTTGAAACCTTCAGCCGCCTGAGACATGGACGAGCCACGGTGACAGAGAACTGGGGTGGGTTGAACTTGAAATTGATTGAGGGGAAATACTCCTGGGGTGGTGTTGATCGTTCTGGTGAAAGGAATTGAATAGAGGTTAAGTGTGCGAGCTCGTCGGCGTTGGCGCCGAACTTGGAGAAGATGGTGAACGATGAACAGGCGCTACACAACAATGCTGATCAAGTGCTTTGGACTACACCATCTAGGTGTTACAGGGAAGGTGTGGGTGGCTTCAATTTGCAGAGAGCTGCAACGAGGCACACCGGCGATGTGCGACGTCTACGGTGGCGCGCAAAAATTGGAAAATCACGCAGTGCTACACCAATTTGAAAACTGGCTGAACAGGCTTGCTAAGAAGTGGCTAATGATCAATTTCTACTACTGGCACGAGGGCTGATTTGGATTGAATCGGGCAGCAATGGGGAAATAGGGGTTCTAGGCTTTTCCGATGATGACCGGCGTTAAGGTTTGCCGGGGTGCAATTGGGTGTTGTGACACAGATAGGGGGATGAGAGGAACTTACTGGTGGCTTTGGTTTGGAGAGAGGTGCAGTGAAATGGGCTAGCACCGTGAGCTCTCTCACTGGCTCGTCGGAGAAGAAGGAGAAAGCAGCGAGAATGCTGGAAAATGGCTAAGTCCTGAAGATGAGGAGTTAACACAGCACTGGAGGGGTATTTATAGATGCTGGAGCAATCTACTGGTCGACAAATTGGGGAACAACGGCGACAAATTCGATCGCGAAGCGACCGGACACAGCGGGGACTTGTGCCGGCGATGATGGCGAGGCACTGGCGCGCGGCGGTGCAGGCTTTTGGCAGGGGCAATGCATCTTTAGCAGTGGACTGTGCTGGTGTAGGCGGTGAGGGAACGGCGAAGTGAAAGCTCCATCGACGCGTGGCCGAGACGTGTTGAACGGGCGAAGCTGACACTACTGGTTCACGGGCACACGCGTGGGGAAGAAATTGGCCGTGCTGGCGTGGCCGAGGTGGCGTCCACGGCGGTGCCACGAGTGCGCACGGGTGTCAGGTACGTGGCTGATGTGTTGGCACGGCAGGAGGTTCACCGGCGGCGAAGAACACGGTGATGCACTGCAGCGGGTTCTGCTGAGACACGACTAGAGGCCTAAATTTAATAAAAGGACAGATCTGCGAAGAAAGTTTGAATAGGAGTTGGGTCTGATTGCAATTCTAGAGATCTAAGGGTCTGATCTGAAATCTGATTTCAGGAGTGAGTTGTATAAAATTAATAGAACTCATCTAGCTAAAGTTTGACAAGATCGGGTAAGATCTGAAGGGTTTCGACAAAAATGGGGAAAACGACTTAGGGTAAAATTAGGGTATTTAGGATTTTGGAAAGTGGCAAGGCTGAAAATTAGGGTTTAGGATAAGATTTGGAAATTCTTCCAGAAGGGAAAATTGTTCAAAATAGCGAATGGGAGATATTCACTGAATCAGATCAAAGTTTGGAGATGGTCTGAGACTTTTAGTCTTTTTGGGCTTTTGACAAATCTGAAAAAAACTGATTTGTGATACTTTTGGGCTGATTTGCGAAAAAGATCTGAACGAAAGAATTTGATTGCCAACTTTTTGGGGTAAGATACTGCCACAACTGGGATCTCATTTTGAAATAGAGAGAGACGAGGCAAGCCAGGATTTGGGAAAAATAGGGGTGTTACATAAATAACACATAAAAATGGAAGAAACATGTACTTCATTAATTAAAAAGAATTACAAGTTAAAATTCCCTTGAGATTTTACATATTCTCATTGTACCTATGAAATTACATCTTCACATATAGGAGATTGTACGATCTTTGATTCCCAAGGCTTCGTAAAACTCCTGGTTAATTACATCTGTAGATCAAATCCACAAAAAACCTCTGATTAACTTGCACCAACAATTGTCAACTTCGAACTTCAAATCTTTCCTCTATATAATGCAATGCATATGCCCATGCATGCAACTATGCAAATCCATAGTCTCGTCGGTCTGTGGTGCTATCACAAAATGCGGCCTTTGCCTCGTGGTGACTGCTCTAGGTGTTGTTCGGTCTTGTCAGTGCCCGGTCTGGGTGTTGTTTGGTCTCGTCAATGGTGAACAAATGGATTCCTTCATCTCATCGATGTGCAGCATTAATGGCGTTCGGTCTCGTCAATCACGGATAGGATGTCGCCTTCGCTTTGTCAGTACCCAGCGACATGTTGTATGAATGGTAATATGGCTGTGATAGCATCTTGACTTCATCAACTTCTAGAGGTGCACATTGCATAGTGTGGAGGCACATCGAGACATTCATCAATGGTCTCAAGCGATGCTCCTAGAACAGGGAATAGATGGCTCAATTATCGGGATAGCTTCTGGTTATCTTGATAGTCTCAAGATAGATTTGAAGTGACGTTCCTTGCACTTCTTTTAGATCAAATCCTTTAGCACGAGTAAAATGAATATGGGCGACATATCTTGCGTCGTCTATAATTGAATCCACTGGCACAATGCACTAGGCTCGCTTCATCTGGCTCTATAAGTGATCAGATTGAGACCTAGACCAAGTTTTGGAGTAGATTCGCTCTTATATTGATATGAACATGCCAATGAAGGACACGTTCATGGAGGGTGGCCCGATCTTCACGATGTAGAACTTGGATAACTAGTATGACCTGACGGAACGAGATAGCCAACCACTTGCAGAGCAAGGACCTGCATATCAATGAATTCTCCCAACCACACTCTGAATTACCTATCCACACGACCACGCACAAAGTTGGCGCACAGATAGGGTGATCTCGAAGATCGTTCAAGTAATTTCGAAGGAAATCACAAGAACAAAGGATGAAGAGATTCAACTCTCAACTAAAATTAAGGCTTCAATCTGAAATTTCAATACAAATGTCTTATGTCTTCTATCTTGTATCTTGTATATTAAAAACTATGACCATGTCTCTCTTTTATAGAGGGTGGTATGTACAAAATATAGAAGAATTAAACTCGAATTCTAATCTAAATCTAATTCAAAACGGAATAAAAATCCTAACAAACTATAAAAGATAAAAGAAGTTCGGAATAAATCTTCTCCAAGTTGGATTCGGATCCGAACGAGACTTTTTCCTCCTGTGTAGTCATTACTCTTTTCGGTCTCCTGGTTGCATATCATGTCAAAATTTAATGATTCTTGATGCGTTGGAAAGCTCTTTTGAATACCTTTCCAACAAGTACACACACAACCAAATTGGATATCTGTGCTCAGAATGGTGCTTAGTTGAAGTTGGACTCACACAACAAGTACTCACAGATACCTTGACAGAATTGAGTGATCTTAGGCTCGTTGGAAAGCTTAGGAAATCCTCTTTCCACTCAGTAGGTGTACAACCAAATTCGATGAAGTTATTTGACCCATATGTGGCTATGTTCTTTCTGTTATGCTCTCCCTCTCTATTCCTGATCAATGTTAAACAAGAGCTATTAGGTAGTAGTATATTCTCATCATACTTTAATTCTTTAAGCAACAAAATCAACTATTGATGTAGTTGTCTGGCCTTTGCTCGAGTGATTGGTCCCCGATATTCATCAGGTCGAGTTCTAGTGCTACGTTTACTCAAAGTTACTGTCGTCGTATTGCGAATACCCCGGCAGGTTTTGTGAACGATCCTAGCGAAGAAAACACGACGCGGGCTGACCGGGTGACCGGTCTTCCCCCACCGGACAAACACAAGAATTGACACGAGGATTTATACAGGTTCGGGTCCCGGTGGGGGCCCTAGTTGTAACATCCTGAGTTTTGGGGTGAAAAGTTTCTTTCTTAAAAGTCATGCATGCATATGTCTCTTCTAGATCAACCAAATCAGCCTCAGCTTTATTCTGTTCTAGCCCTAAATCTCCAAAATCTATCCTGTGACCCCAAGTCAAGATCTGACTTGCCAGATTTGATCTATCAGTTAACCTAAACCTAAAAGTCTTCAGGAGCCAGATTGAATTCTAACCCTAACTCCCAGTATCTAAGTCTCTTTCTGTTTTCGAAAACAGGAAATCCAGATTTATCCTAAGTACCCCAGTTTCCAGATAATTGAGTTATCTTGATTTAACCCTATCCAGACTCAAGTATCCACTGGAATATGTTCCTAGGTATATCCTCAACTAACTCCAAAAAGTTGGCAGCCAGATTTCATCATCTAGACTCTTATCGCAGATCAGTCCTTTTCCAGATTTTCCAGAAGCCTGAAAAGGCAAAATGTTGCAAATCACCTCCAAACTTTGATCTGATTCAGTGAATATCTCCCATTCACTATTCTAAACATTTTTCCCTTCTGGAAGAATTTCCAAATCCTGCCCTAAACCTAAGTTTCGACCCTCGCCGTTTTTGAAACCCTAATTACCCTATTTTACCCTAAAGTCGTTTTCCCCACTTTTGTCGAAACCCTTCAGATCTTGCCCGATATTGTCAAACTTTGGCTAGATGAGTTCCATTAATCTTATGCAACTCATTCCTGAAATCAGATTTCAGATCAGCCCTCCAAATCTCCAGATTTGCAATCAGATCCTTTTCCTATTCAAACTTTTCCTCGCAGATCAGTCCCTGGAGCAAGTTTCAAAATTGCAAATCAGCCCGAGCCTTCTTTTCCAGTCCCTGTTCGACCAGTTTGCGCACGACCAGAGAACCTCCTGTGCGCGACCTCGACCAGCTGCCGTGCTCACTCCGCCGTGGCAGTCGCCTGTGCCCCTGCCGCCATGTGTGCCCTCGCCGTTCGCCACCGTGGAAGCCACCTCAACCGCGCAATTGCTGCAAGTTTTCCCCGCGCACAGCGCGCGCGCTAGCTGCAGCAGCGCAGCACCGCAGAGAACGCTCGACACGTCGCAGCCATGCTCGAGCTAGGTGTCTCCTCGCCGTTGCCTTCGTCGCCTGCACCTGCACCTGCACCGTCCAGCTGCAAAGCTGCAACGCCGCGCCGTCAGTCGCCTCGCCATCACCACCCCGTCCCGTCACTTCAAAGTCACCTCGTGGCAGCAACACTCCAAATTGTCGGCCCTTTTGCCTCGCCCGTGCCTATATAAAGCCTTCTGTAGCCGTTGCATCTTCACCCAGCGCCAGAAACCACCTAAGCTCGCAGCTCCGCGGTGAAATCTTCTTCCCCGGCGAGCCATTTCCGGTGCTCTCGGTGCCAGCCTCACCCGTTGCTTCCCTCAGCAATCCAAGCCTCCCAGTAAGTTTCCCATCCCCTCTTGAGTGTATCTAAGCTTGGAATCGAGTTCTCTTGCCTTCTGTCGCCGGTGATCGCCGGTTCCCCAAAAACCTCTGGCGAGCAATTAATCCCTAACTAAACCAAATTAGCTCTCGAGCCTATGATCAAACATGATCAGTGGACTGTGTGGAACACATCTAAGCAACCAGAATCACCAATTTTGCTAAAACTTGGAAAACCCCAAATTTACACCTTGCATGCAAACTGGGACTCGCCGTTAAGCTTCTGTGGTGATTTTCCAGTTAAATTGACTTCACACCTAGCTTTGTTATGCCCCAGAGACCCTCCTCAAGCAAGGACTCGAGTTCAATTGCCCTAGAACAGAAATACCCAAATCAGGATTGAGTTCATCCTTCCTCCAGCCAATATCTTCTAAATTCAGCCACTCCAGCTCAAACCACCTTGCCATCTAGATGTTTTGGACCATTTTGAGCAACTTTGTCTTCTACCACGACCCCTAATTCGGCCTAGAACAGGAGTTATGGCTATGCCCTAGTTGCTGCACTGTTTGTGCTGTAGGTACTCCAGGCCAGTCAACTTCTTCACTGGTTTTCATCATTTTCCAGCCATTTCAGCCTTGGATCCTGTTGAATGATTTGTTCCTGTTATCAATGCCTATCTCCCAGACAAAGTGGTGCATCATTTGGAGCTCTAGATCAAAAGATATGGCAAGCCCTAGTTTCTGGCCATGTCAAGATCAATGCCAGGCTATGTCAGTCAGTGGCATTAGCCCTTTTCATTTCCTTCTAGATGTGCATTTTGAGCATAACTTTGTCCCTTAGATTCCTGAGGTTGTGATCAGCAATTTCTTCTTCTATCACAACTTGATTTGAGCCCTTGAACTACAGTTTATGCTAAAACCCTAGATTTTGGCATTGTCAGCCCTATGCCAGAGCATGTCAGCCAGTGGCATTAGCTCTTTTCACCTCTTTTCAGTTGTGCAAACTGGAAATAACCTTGTCCCTTAGACTTGTGGAGTTGTGCTCTACATTTTATTCTACTACCACAAGTTGAGATAACCCCTCTACCATCCATCGACCCTATGTCGATGCCTTGAACCGAATGTCGACCTAAAGACGTTCGCTGTTTTTGAGCGAACCAGTCGCAACCTTGATACCATTCTGATATTTTGAGACATTTGGAACCTTGTAAACCTTCAACAACTAACCTAATCCTAATCAATTTCTAACCTAATCATCTCAGAATCATCAAGACTTCATCTTTGCATTATTGCATATAGTATAATAGTGTATTGAAAAGATTGTGATTATTGGTTGTTTGTTTGATTGGAGAGCAGATCAAGAGCCCCAGTTCGAGGACTTCACTGTTGACCCGACATCAACTGCTGTATTTTACGACGCGGAAGGCAAGTCATATTCTTGGTCATCTCGAACCTATATTTTAAGAGTTGCTATAACATAACCTTGAATATAGATAATATTGCATGAGAAAGATTGGAAATGGTTGATTTATGAATTGGCAGTACTGGACTGGTTATCTGTGAAATGTGAAATAAACAAGTTTTGAGCCATGAACTATTATATATATTTATATACTTATATTCATGAAATAAAACCCCTAGCCGTGACCAGGAAATGGTATGGAATGGTGGTAGCACTGGAGGTGCTAGACTGCAAAGGATGTGCAGGCACTGAAGGTGCAGGGCTGTGGATGGTCTGGTCACTGGCATATAAGGACTAGAACCTTGTGTTGTGCGTCTAGTGGCATGAACAACGTGCTAACCGCAAGCCTGGTATGGGACAAGCCTGAACAAGTACTTATGTGAATCGTACATGAAACCCCTGCATGAGATGGAAAGTAATACACTAAACTCACGGGGTTCAGCTCCTCCACGTATCACTGAATGTGATTTGATCAAGCACGTTGACCCAGTAATGGGAAGAGGCTTATGGGTGGGGGTATAGCCCGCCACAACTGCGGTTTGTGTGAAGAAAACTGCAGGGTCAGGGGTGAATTGTAAGTGAAACATAACAAAAGTTCCTGTTATCTCCACCTTGCCGCTCACAGTATGAAGTGAGTCAGGGGTCCAATCATTCTGATAGGATGGGCTTGAAAGTGGAATATCTTGCGGGTAAATTGGTACCTCTCTGCAGAGTTAAAAATGTATTCGAATACTTTGTGCTCCCGAGTTTTAGGAGTCTGCTGCGGTGGATTAAATCCACGGGGTGTGACACAAGTATTATTTTCTAAATAAAATATATTAAATTAAGATTACCCAAATGACATGTGTTGTCATGATAAGGAGTGCTGCCGTGGGCGGTCATGTGTTGACGTGTCGCGGTAGTGCTATAATTTAGTGAACATGAATGACGATATTATATTATAGAAAGGTGCTGCCATGAGTTGAGCCAGGAAAGAGAAAGATTATTTTACAAACATCCATAATTCTTGACTAGTCTAGGTTCATATCATCTCTACTATATGTATCTACTCTTACTTATGACTTGCTGAGTACGTAAGTGCTCACTCTTGCAACCCACAATTCAGTTGATGGAGCATTCTACAACCAAGACGAAGGCATGGAGGATTTCTTGGATCCAGAAGGAGGAGCGTCAGTTCCGCCAGAGTCCTGATGTGTGTGTTGTTCTGCCGTCCACTTCTCTTTGTGGGTGAGTCACCTACCTTCTGCTGTGTAGATGTTATTTGGCTAAACCATGTATGCCGCGAAGGCATTGTAATCTCCTTATGTAATATTAAGGCCAGCAGGCCACACTGCTTAAATATTTTGTGACTCTGTGCAATGTGATATACTCCTGTGCTTGACTTATCCTGGGAAGTCAAGGGTATGTGTATGCTATGCATATATGGGACTAGCTGCAGCGAGCTAGGTCTCTACAGGAGTAGTCGTAGTCCCAGTTTCGGGGCGCGACACTAGTCCTATCGGCGTGCTCCCGACCGGAGCCGGCTGGGGAGGCTCTCTCGGGGGAGAGGCTTCCGGAGCACACCTGAGAGTTTTGGCTATTCCAATAATGAAATCACTTGCTTACAACTGAGGGGTACAAGGGCTATTTATAGCCCCAAAAAGAAGCAAAAAGACCTATCTACCCCAGAAGCCACCGTCTGATTGAGGGGTAGCAACGTCCTTCTCCCAGCCAAGCGCCTTGGATGCTTGACAGGTGGTCGCTGATTCCCGAGGTGCTCCTCGCGTGACCTGCACGTGATCAACAACTCGAGACTTTACCTTTAGAAGGGCGATGAGGCCCGGGACATGCGCCGGAGGCCAGG
Organism: Pharus latifolius; assembly: GCA_019359835.1. Taxonomy (NCBI): domain Eukaryota; kingdom Viridiplantae; phylum Streptophyta; class Magnoliopsida; order Poales; family Poaceae; genus Pharus; species Pharus latifolius. The sequence continues at coordinate 18,224,331 of CM033330.1, forward strand.
TCCCCGGGCCAAAGGCGGCTCCCGGGATTGGCGCCGGAGGCCAGGTCGCGGGAGCCAAAAGGTGGCGCCCGGGGCAGGCCCTGGAGGCCACGTCCCCGGGAAAATTGCGGCGCCCGGGACCGGCGCCGGAGGCCGGGTCCCGAGAGCCAAAAGGCGGCGCTGGGGCAGGCACCGGAGGCCACGTCCCCGGGCAAATGGCGGCGCCCGGGACCGGCGCCGGAGGCCGGGTCCCGGGAGCCAAAAGGCGGCACCCGGGGCAGGCACCGGAGGCCACGTCCCCAGGCAAATGGCGGCGCCCGGGACTGGCGCCGGAGGCCGGGTCCCAGGAGCCAAAAGGCGGCGCCCACGGCAGGCACCAGTGGCAGGCACCAGTGGCCACGTCCCCGAGCAAATGGCGGCGTAGTCTCGCAGAGATTTCCCCCAACAGCAGCCCCCCATGCCCCCCGGGGACGATGCTCAAGTCCCCGGTGGAAATGGTACATGTCACCGGGAAAATCTCCGGACCAAGCCACCGGAGCCGTGACGCTTCGATTCCCGTGCCGCGCGCTTATGATCGCCGCTTCGCCATAAACGCGCTCGCGATTCGAACCGGCGCCTCGGTTTGCGCGCCAATCCCTTCGTTTCCCGCACACGGTTTGAACTTCAACGGCCCAGATTGCTCCGCGGAGTACTACGTGGCGCTCATCTGGATCACGGCTCGCCCCTATAAATAAGGCCTTCGGGGGCCCAGGAAGTTCATTCCAAACTTCTCAACCTTAGCGCATTTAGCTCTCCCGGTAGCTCTCTCCCGGTAGCTAGCTCCCGGTAGCAGGCGTCCGGAACCTTTAGGTGTAGCCTCCTGAAACGTTAGCCACCAGAAAAAACAAACCTGATGGCACCGAAGGGTCGAGCGAAGACGACCGAGGTGCCCACGGAGGAGGTCGCTCCGGACTTCCTCTGGGCGTCCGAGTTCACGGCCGAGGATGCGGAGTCCATGGTCGAACGCTACGCCGTTGAGGACGAGGACATCCGGGTCCCCGTGAAGAAGGACGAAGCCCCCCGCCCCAGGCCCGGAGAGATCGTGGCCTTCCTGGAGGCGGGGCTCCGGCTCCCGGTGCATCCCTTGCTCCGGGAGTTTCTGAAGGAGTATGGGGTGGCTCTAAACCACCTCACCCCGAACGCGATCGTCCGGATGGGCCTCTTCATCTGGCTTTATGAGACGGCGACCGGGCGGGAGCCCACCCTACGCGCCTTCTGGTACTTCTACGAACCGGCGGTGAGGAGCTCCCACCTGGTGAAGGGGGGACTCAAGTCCCCCTTTGGCTCGGAGATGGTGCAGATGCTGCCGTCTCGGGTGGCCGATTACCCGGCGGCGGCCTCCCGGGACCACTGGGGCGACTGGATCCGGAGGTGGTTCTACCTCCGGGTTCGGGACGACGAGGTGGCGTACGCCCCGGAGCCCCCCTCTTACAGCAGGTCGTCCACGCCGAAGCCTCCGGTGTGGACAGACGAGGAGCTCGAGCTCCTCGGCAAGGTGATCATCTCCCGGAGCACCCGCTCTATGCGGGACGCCGCCGAGGAGATGATGCTCCTGAGGATCTCCCCCTTCTCACACGGGAGAAGGGGGATCGGCATGGGCCCGCAGCAGTGGCCCCCGGTCAAGCCGGTGACCCGACGTAAGTCCCGGCTACCTGATGCATTGCAGTTACAAATTTTTGGAAATTTGACTAACTCTTTACCTTTTGTAGTCCGGCCGTACCCGGCGGCGCGGGAGAAGGCGGAGAACCTCTTGGGGAGGTACTTCACCGACGAGCACAAGCGCGTCGTGCGCCTCGTGGGGGAGGGCCCTCCCCGGAACTTGGTGGCTGAGGCCTACGGGCTGAAGCTGCCGGAGAGGAAGCCCCTCCCCACCCCCGGGTCGCACAAACGGGGGAAGGACGCGGCCGGGGGCTCTGAGCCTAAAAAGGCCAGAGTCCAAAAAGACCCCGGCCCGTCGACGACGCCGGCAGCGACACCGGCGAAGCCTCGGGACGAGACTCCCGGGACCGGGCGCGAACGGGCGCCGACCCGGAAGGAACTAACTCCCCCTCCCCCGAAGAGCCCTGCTGAGGCTCGGGGGAAGGAACCGGCTGCGGGCGGGGCGGCGTCTGACTCGGTGAACTACGCCCCGTCGCCGCCTTCGGTAGCGGCCCTCCCAGCAACCCCGGCCCCCTTGGAGCCGGAGAAGTTGGAGGTGAGGTTCGTGGAGGCTTCGCCTCCGCGGATGCAGTGGCCAGTGGACGAGGGGGGGAGCCCCTCAGTCTTTGAGGTTCCTCCGGAAGTGGAGGCGCCGGGGGCCTTCCCGCCCGGGAAGGGGAAAGGGCTGATGGTCCCTCCCCGGGAGGGGACCTCTTCCGAGAGCTCCCCGGCCACTTCTACGGAGGCCACCTCCTCGGCGACGAAGACGCCGACCACGCTGCCGGACGCCCAGGTCTGGGGACCCCTCACCGGCCGCGACGGGACCGGCGCCGGGCGGGAGACCCCCCTGCTTTCCGCGGGAGAGGTCGCCCGCTATACGGGGGGCTTGCAGACCCGGAAGGTGCAGGCGTTCGTTGCGGAGGGGACGCTCCATGAGCGTTTCTGAGGGCTTCAATCTCTCCAGGCCTAGGTAACCCAAGTCGGTGACGTCTTCCTTCATGCCCTGCACTTGAATTTTTTCTAACTCTATAGTTTGTAGGCGGCGGCCATTACCTGGGGCCTTGAGCAGCGGATCGGCCGACTGCTTAAGGACGCGGAGGACAGGGCCGCGACCTACCTGGGACAGCGCGACGAAGCCCTCTAGGAGCTGGCCTGGGTCCGGGCCCAGGTTCACGTCTCCGAGGCCGTCAGTGGCAGCCTTCGGCAGGAGGCCTAGGCGAGGGAGGAGGCGTTCCGGGAGCTCGAGGGCTCGAGTGTCCGGGCGGTGACGGACGCGGGCCGCTCCATCCGCTCGGCCCTCGAGAGCCTTGGCGTGAGCCTAGGCTCCGAGAGCAGCTAGGAGGTGCCCCCGGCGACCCTCGCGGAGGCCGTGCGTTTTCTCAACGCGCAAGTCTCCGTCATTCCGAAGGCTGCCGACGCCCGGGCGCGGGGCCGGGCGATCCCCGTCGTTGCGGCCGCGGCGGAGCTTGTTGAGCACCGGGGGGTCGGTGCCCGGGCGATCGGGGGCCGCATCCCCCGGAGCTTCCCCGAGTTCTTCGAGCCCTCGCCCCGAGAGGTGGAACAGCTCGCCAGGGGCTTCTACGACCGGATCATCCGGGTGAGATTCCCGGCACTGGCGCCTCCAGCAGCGGATGCCCCAGCCCCGGCACCGGTGGAAGCCCCCCGGGGGGAGGACGCCAACGAAAAAGTATGAGCCTCCCCCCGGGTCTTAGTTAGGACCCTTTTGCTTTTTTAGGATTTTGATCCCGGTAGCTTCTTAGAAGAAGCCCCAGACACTTGTAAAAAGATATTTTGAAATTCAATGGAATTAGAAATTTTTCTAGGTCTTGAATTGAATGCAATGTTACCAGGGTTCCCGGGAGGTTACTCCCGGGCGAAGGTCCGGGAGGGGCTCCCCGGGGGACGCCCAAGCTGCTTTAATCTTGCTAAGCCTCATCTCCGGGGAGCGCAGCGGGGACGCCGTCCGGGAGCCCGCCCGGTTAAGGTGGCATCCAGAGTGGCACTTGGACAATTTTGACAATCATCGCGCCGAATTGTCCCCTCCGCGCCCGGGATTCCGGATGGTCCCCCCGCTTCGCATTCTTCGACCGGCGGGCTACGAGTACTGTCCCCAGAATGTGCTCCGAGAAGCTCGACGCCGCGTACGCGCATTGTACCGAGACTTGGCCCGGGAGCTAGCGGAGGGCCTCCGGGACTATTAGGCGTAGGAGCCTTAGGATGTAGAGAATCCCTCAGGTTAGAGCCCGGGTTGTACCATTTCCGCTGCCCACCGGAGGGGGAAGATGTCCTCCAAGTTTGACAATCAATAAAGCTGTGTTTGCTTCTTCTTTGAGTCTTCTTTTGTTTCTTCTTTGAGTCTTCTTTTGTTTTTTTGTTGGATGGTCTGGACGACTCCTTTTGACAAGGATGAGCTAAGTTTGCTCGTGGTCAGTGTGGTCGACACCCGGGGGTTCCTTATCCCCCCCACCCACAGCGGTCCAGAGGGTAGCTCCACGCGCTGTGGGGGTAGCAAGGCCCCCGGGCTGAAGATAACCTGTAGCATAAGAATTTTTCCAAGTTAGAAAATTCTAAAACGAGGTTTCCAAGGGAAAAACCTTCCAGGAGACAATCATCCGGTCGCCTTGAGGACGGGGAGCCGGGAATAAGGCCTCGTGTGGAAGAAACCCAAGAAAACCTGATGAGATTTCCGGAGGCGAGTTTCCTGGGAGACGATCGTCCGGTCGCCGTGAAAACGGGGAGCTGGGAATAGGGTCTCCGGGAAAGAAATGTCTGAGAAATCTGTAACTTCTCCGGGAGACAATCATCCGGTCGCCGTGAGAACAGGGAGCCGGGAATAGGGTCTCCGGGAGGCAATCATCCGGTCGTCGTGAGAACGGGGAGCCGGGAATAGGGCCAGAAATCCTGAGGAAGATTCCGGAGAAAATCCTTCCGGGAGACAATCGTCCCGTCGCCGTGAGAACGGGGAGCCGGAAATAAAGTCTCCGGGGAAAAGATATCCAAGAAAGCCATTAGACGTCCCGCTGGGGAGAGCGTCTACTCCCGGAGGAGGAAGTGCACGATGACGGGTCTGAGTGTTTGGGTAGGGGACTAGTCTCCCAAAGTGACTCGTTACCGCGGCCGCTGGGGACCGGGTTGCCGCTTACACCCTCAATCCACGAGGGCTGATCGTAAGCCGCCCTACAGGAGGGACTTGCTGGGTCTGGGCCCACTTCCTCACGGAGAGGACATCCTCACGGGGAGGGCTTCTTCGCGGGGAGGGCATCCTCGCGGGGAGGGCGTCCTCGCGGGGAGGGCATCGCCATTAGGGGCGGTAATGAGAAGGACCTGCAATGAGACAGTTGAAGAGCAAGATCTATGTATTGATAACGAAATGAAATACAGTGCCTCCCCGTGCGAAGCCGCGAAGGGGGAGGGAAAAGTAAATACAGTGTCCCTCCTCCCCCTCCGGCGTGACCGCTCCAGGGGAGGGGACAGGCCCGTTAGGCTAAACGTAGAACTTGCGAAGTAAACGCAAGTTCCACGTGTGCTTCAGCTCCTGCTCTTGAAGGTTAGAGAGCTTGTAAGCCCCCGAGCCCAGGACCGCGGAGATCCTGTAGGGGCCCTCCCACTTGGGGGAGAGCTTACCCTGGGCTTGGGGGTCCGTGACGCGCTTGAGGACAAGGGCCCCCAGGCGAAAAGCCCTTTCGCACACACGCTGGTTGAAGGCCGGGACGTGATGCTGGCTACCGGGGCCGGCTGTAGGGAGCCCCCTACGAAGACCCCCGGGACCGGAAAGGGGGAAGCCCCTGTATCATCCGGAACCCGGGAGGGGGCGCCCGCGGCGACGTTCGGAACTGAAGGAGAGGGAGCCCCCGTGGCGACAACCGGAACCGGAAAGGGGGAAGCCCCTGTAACATCCGGAACCGGCGAGGGGGGAGCCCCTGCGGCGACGTCCGGAACCGGTGGGCCAATGCGGGGGGAAGTCCCCTGAGGCACGGGAGCTGCTCTGTCGACCGCCCCCGGTGCGGTAAACGCAACGCGAGGGGCAGGACTGGCTCCCGGCGCAGGGAAAACCCCCGGGATGAGATGGGCCCCCGGCCCCGGGAATAGGCCTGGAACGGGGTACTCCCCCGGCGACACGAAGGGCCCGGGCATCTTTCGCACTTCCTGCAAATAAAAGACTCAAGTTTGCGTCATGGCACAGGTAAGGCTTGTCCATTTCGCAAATTACGAGCTGAGAATCTCCCTTCAGCAGGAGACGTTGGATCCCTGGCGAACGCGCACAGCATAACCTAAGGAGCAAAGCCTCGTACTCGGCAACGTTGTTGGTTCCGGGGACAGCAGGACCTTCCGGAGGCCCCCTTCCGGACGCGGCTTGGGAAGGGGCCTCCCGGTAGGTATCGCCGTGACGTCTGGTTCCAGGGGGGAGACCTCCCCCCGGCGCCTCAATGATGTTGACGCTTCCGATCGTGGCGGCGGCACGCTCGTACACGGCGCGGGCCATGTCCTGGTCTCCCCGGACGTTTATCATGCCGCGCAGCCCAGGGATCTTCATGCAGAGGTAGTTTTGGTGCGTTGCAGCCCCCAGACGGTTGATCGTGGTCCTCCCCATGATCGCGTTGTAGGAGGAGGGGAGGTCCACTACGTCAAAGCGGATCATCTCGGTCCGGTAGTTCTCCGGGGTGCCGAATGTCATGGGGAGATACACCTTCCCCACAGGATGGATCGCCTTCCCCGGGACGAATCCTTGCAAGGGGCCCGCCGCAGGTAGCAGGAGCTTCTCGTCCACCTGCATCTCCCTGAAGGCTTTCAGGTAGAGGACGTCGGTGGAGCTCCCGCCATCCACGAGGATGCAGGCCAGGTGGCAATTGTAGATGGTCGCGGAGACGATGAGCGCGTCGTCGTGGGGGAAGCGAACCCCTTGCGCGTCTTCCGCCGTGAAGGTGAAGGGGACGTCCGACCACTTGGGTGGCGGGGACGTGTGCAGCACCCCCACAACCTTAACTTTGCGCGCGTACTCCTTACGCTGGCGCTTAGAGTCCCGCCCGGAGGCGGACCCTCCCACGATGACGTTGATGCGGCGCTGAGAAGTTTGGAAGGGGAAAGCTTCTGAAGGCTCCCCCTCCTGCGGCTGCCCCTGCGGACCCCCCGCGGGAGCGGGAAGGGCCGGAACAGCTGGCCGAGGGAGCAAGGAGGCCGGAGTCCCCCCCCTGCCCATGCTGGTCGAGGAACGCCGCGAAGTGTTGCAGCAGCTGGTGGCACTCTCGGGTAGCGTGGGTACTGGACCCGTGGAAGTTGCACCTTGGTCCTTCCCTGCCTCTCCCTGCGGGGCCTTCCTGACCGCGCGAAGGCTGTCCTCCCCCATGGCCTTTCGGCCTGGGGAAGGGGCGGTCGCCCCTCGGGGGGTCACGCGAGCCGCCTCCGCCCTCGAGGACAAAGGTGTCCGAGGCTGTGGCTCGTTACGCCCCCCCTGCCTGGGGTGCTTGAGGGGGTCCCTGGCCCCCCGGTCGGCGGGGGCGGGAGCCCCCTGGGTCTTCTTCCAGATGTCGTCTTCCTCCGCCCGAGCGTACTTTTCGAGTACGTTGAAGAGCTCGTCGGCGGAGGAGGGGCAGCTCCGGGAGAGCCTTCGGCGGAGCTCCGCCGGGAGGATCCCGCTTTTGCAGGCTTCGATGACCGTAGAGTCGGGGACGTGGGCCACTTTGCCCTTCACCTCAGTAAAGCGCTTGAAGAAGCTTATGATGGTTTCCCCAGTCCTCTGCCGGATGGTGTACAGCTGCGAGGAGTCCAGGGGACGCACGTAGTTCCCCTGGAAGTTCGCGCAGAACTCCCACTTGAGCTACGTGAAAGACTTCATGGAGCCAACCTTCAGGTTGTAAAACCAGGAGAGGGCAATGCCGGTGAGGTAGTGGGGGAAGACGTTGCATTGTACCGTCTCGTCCCCTCCGGCCCCGGAGATGGCTGTGGAGTATACCTGCACAAATTCGTAAGGATCGGCCTCACCGTTATAGTGCTCGATGTGCGGGGGGCGGTAGGGCCGCGGCCACCAGATGCTACGAAGTCTTCGGCACAGGGGCTGATTAGCCCCCTGCACTTCCCGGGGAGAGCCCCGGTCGCTGTCTTCTTTGACGGGGGACACGCCCTCGTTATCGGAGTCTGGGAGCGGTCCAAGGGGTCCGCCGGAGTGGCGGTGGCGACGCTTCTCTTCTGGACCGGGGCTGAGTTCCTGGACGTCCGGGCTCTCCTCCGAAGAGGCTGGCTCTTCAGCGGGTCTCTTCCCCCGACCGGTGCGAGAGTGAGGCTCCCCACGCCCACGGCCAGGGGGAAGTTCTTCCCCGCGCTCAGGTGAATGCATTCGCTCGACCTCCCCCCGGGAGAAACGGACCTGTCCCGCCGAGGGAGGGAGCTTATGCACTGTAGCTACCGGCCAGGAGGCTTCCGGGGCCGGCTGGGGGGAGCCCCCTGCGAAGACCCCCGGGACCGGAAAGGGGGAAGCCCCTATATTATCCGGAACCGGGGAGGGGGCGCCCACAGCGACGTTTGGAACCGAAGTGGAGGGAGCCCCCGTGGCAACGACCGGAACAGGAAAGGGGGAAGCCCCTGTAACATCCTGGACCGATGAGGGGGGAGCCCCGCGGCGGCGTCCGGGACCGGGGAGCCGATGCGGGGGGAAGTCCGCTGAGGCACGGGAGCTGCTCTGTCGACCGCCCCCGGTGCGGTAAACACGACGCGAGGGTCGGGACTGGCTCCCGGCGTAGGGAAAACCCTCGGCATGAAATGGGCCTCCGGCCCCGGGAATGGGCCCGAGACGGGGTACCCCCTGGTGCCACGAAGGGCCCGGGCATGAAGTAGCCCCCCGGCACCGGGACGGGCCCGGGTGCCGGGAAGGGTCCGGACGTATATCCCGCAGGGGGAGGGAACCCCCCGGCGGGATCATACGGGGCGGCCAGACCTCCGGAGGCCGGAGGGGCCGCCGGGTAACCCATAAACGGGGGCATAGTCCCCGGGTATGGGTGCGACGCAAATGTGGTGGCCGGAGGTCGCGCCAACACGCTGAGCAGCTCATCCATAGAGCGCTGGGCGCGGAGCTGGCCCTCCACGAGAGCCTCAAGAAGGGCGTCCCGAGGAGCCGGGGGAGCCGTCGAGGGGAGACTGGTCCCGGCCGAAGTCCCCGAGGTCACCGGGAGCGACCTGGAGGTAGAAGCACCTAAGTTAAGAGGAAAGGCGGGAGGCGGTACCTGGGCCTAACCGCCTCCGGGCGGAAGCGCCGGGACAGCCGTGTCCCAGACGGACGGCACCGGGTCTCCGAGACCGGCGTCACCGGGAAGGGTGCGAGCCCTTGTTCTTGGGGGAGCCATGGCGTCTTGTCACGAGTCCCCACTGTTGGCGCCAACTGTCGTGGTATTGCGAATACCCCGGCAGGTTTTGTGAACGATCCTAGCGAAGAAAACGCGACGCAGGCTGACCTGGTGACCGGTCTTCCCCCGCCGGACAAACACAAGAATTGACACGAGGATTTATACAGGTTCGGGTCCCAGTGGGGGCCCTAGTCCTGTCGGCGTGCTCCCGACCGGACCCGGCTGGGGAGGCTCTCTCGGGGGAGAGGCTTCCGGAGCACACCTGAGAGTTTTGGCTATTCCAATAATGAAATCACTTGCTTACAACTGAGGGGTACAAGGGCTATTTATAGCCCCAAAAATCCTCTGATCGGCATGAAATTTAGTGGAGTTGTTTCTACATGAGTCTTCTACTACTCATGAAAATTTGAAGTAGATCAGGCTTCTGGATCGGAAGTTATCAACAATTCATCGCTAGCACGTCAGGCTGAAATTCAGCAGGACACAGCTCAGTTTCTATGACCTTCTGGAGACCTTTCTGACATTTGATCAAGATGAAATTTTGTGGACATATTTCATCGTTAGTCTTTGTTCTCTATGAAAATTTGGGGTCAATCGGGTTGCAGGATCAAAATTTTTCATCGATACATCAGCTATATGTCATGCTGGAATTTAGCAGGACACAACTCATTTTCTATGACCTTCTAGAGAATTTTTTGACCTCTGATCGAGATGAAACTTGGTGGAATTTCTTTTTGCATGATCGGATTTCTAGATTAGAAGTTATTTACCTCATATTACCATCATATTAGGTTGGAATTCAGCAGAATGCAGCCTATTTTCCATGATCTTCTAGAGATCTTTCCAACCTTGAATCTAGGTGAAATTTGGTTAAGGTATTTTATCACAACTCTTATATCCTCTATAAATATTTGAGGCCAATTGGACTTCTGGATCAGAAATTATCAGCATCGCATCGTCAACATATCGTGTTGAAAATCAGCAGGTTGCTTGCTGTTTCATCATGGATTTTGAGTGACACGTTGTGTTCGTGCATTCCCTATATCTGATCCTTAGACACAATGGATCAGCTCCCCTTTATAGTTGGATGGGGGCATTTATGTTGATATGAACTGCTGATGGCAAGATGAAAAAAGGAAGGGTAATTCAAGATCGCACCACCATATGCTGGCATGGTTTTGCCTCATGCTCCATGAATTTTGCCGTGCTCTCCTTCAGGATAGTGGATCTGATTGCACACAGGACAATGTACCACTACTCCTTTGTTGCATTATGGGATGATATTATCAAGGCAGAGTAGAGGTCTTGCACCGTGGCCAACAAGTGCATATAGTTAATTCATGTACAATACAGGTATGCGTTAAAGTGGAGATCTTGCACCATGACCGATAGATGCATAGAGCATGTAGATCGGTTGGATGTGTAATATTGCCGAAGCCACCTTTGCATAGATCCTCCATGTGATGCATAATATATACTATGTCAATGAGAGGCACTCACCATGGTTGGTGATAATTGTCATATCTATGCATATTTCCCATATGTTTTAACCCCCGATCATGCACATTTAGTCATATAAGGCGGCATTAAATCATATACATTTTATCGCCAAATCGACCGTATTATTCGTTGTGTGGTTTTATTGCAAGTCAATGCAATTTGGGTGGATTTCGGCCGATGGAGTGCGTCTCTTTGACTATACCTGACTCTCGGTTGATTCCAGATAGAAGCACGTGTTTCCACGAACGCGTAGGAACTGACCATGCTGAAATCAGAGTCTCCGGGGGCCCGGAATTCCTAAACCTAGCAGCCAAGGGCTAGTTTGCAATTTCTAGAAACTTAGAACCCCCCCGAAAACAGCAAAGCACAGAAATCCCAAAACCCTAGCCGCCAGGTCCAATTAGTGATTTTCAGAAAACCTGAGGGCCCTAATTGCAAAATAACCTTTCTCCTCTAAACACAACCGCCTGCCACTGTTTCTTTTCAAGCCTGGTTTTTTGTATCTTACCTTCTTCTTCTGCCTTTACCTCCAGCTTCCACACCTCCTACCACCATGCCGACGGCCGCCAGGCCGTAGACCGCCGGTGCCCTCATCTTTGCACCTCCTTCTTCTTCTTCCTCCTTCCTTCCTTCTTCTTCTTTGTTTTTCCACTTCCTCTTTTCTCGCTTTTTCTGCCACTGCTTCTTCATCTTCTCGGGCGCCGTACTCTGCCGTAGTGACAACGGTGGTGGACGGCTGTCATCTCCTCCTCTTTTACTCAGTCGAGCTTCTTTTCTTCCTCCCTCCAAAGCAATCCACACCTTCGTCCACCTCTGGCCCTAGCCGGCTCCTTTTTCCTCTTCTTCCTCAACCTCTATCACTTGCTTTTCTCTGTCTTTTCTTACTCCAGATCCCCCATTCTCCCTCTCTCCACTTCGCCGCCTACCACGCTGGATCCTCCACTCCGCGCTGCCACTACCGAGTCATCGCCAGACCATCCTGATCCCGCGCTCGTCGTGCCTCTGTTCCTCCCTCGGCCGTGCCACGCCACCACATCCCTTGCGGCGCCACCGGGTCGCGCCACTGCCTCTTCTATCCTCCACCGCCGCCGCGTCCACTCCGCCACCGTGGCCTAGCCAAGGTCCCGTAACCACGTCGCTGTGAAGGTCCACTTCGACGTCTTCCTCAACACGGCTACAGCTCCCTCGACCACCAGCCCCACGGCCACGTGCACGTACTTCTTCGTCTTCTCCTTCAACTACCTCAACTGTCGACCAGCTTCCTCCTTCGACTACCTCAGGCCTCGACCAGCGCCCCCTTTGACCACGACCTCAGTTGCAACCCCCAGCAAGCTCTCAAGTTTCAATTCCTTCTTTGCTTTCACTTATGTTATGGACATACAATGAGATGAATGATGCACAAAACAATGGATGTATGAATTGGTCACTCCTGTATTGTGATGAACTAGCATAACATCTATGATTAGTTTTTGCTGATATGAACTGAGATATTTAGTTAGCAATTGACTCTATGTTGTTTGATTCTCCTGAATGTATTGCTGTCACTGAGTTGCATTGATTTGTGTTGTGTCCTGTGTTTCGCTCTGCTCCAATAGATCTACCTTTGTGTTCCTTGGAATTGACTGTCACATTTAGGGTTCAATTGAAGTGAATTGCAACTCAGAGCGAATCAAAATCTTTCTTGTTATTCATTTGTGTTCATGTCCCTCTATGATTGATTGATGATCTGAGTTTGTGAGGGATAATTTGTTTCGTTGACTTCTCTGTGTCCGTCGCTTGGGCTTTTGTGTACCTAGCATAGGATTGAGATCCTAGAGAGATTAACTCCAAAGATCCTAAGCACCAAATGTTATTTGTCAGCTCCAGGACCATCCCAAAGTCTTAGGTTATGTTTTGATTGAGCTGTGCCTCTGTGTTCTGAAGAACTGAGCTCTTAATATGTTGTGATTTGAGTCGACTAGTGTTCTTAGTGAATTCAGTGAGCTACTATTCTTTGAGATGAAAGCTTGTCCTGTGTTTGCATTTCTTGAGAATTATATTATGCATTGTATGTTTTTGAAGTGTTTGTTCATATGCCTGCATTCTCTGGGGATTGTGAGTGGAGCTTTGATTTGGTCTTTTGTTTGTTGTTGCCAAATTGAGGGGAGCTGGGGAACTATAGATGATTGGTGTTTGCTTTGTACTTGTGATTCGTTGATACTCGCCGTAGATTGCAATCGATGTTGGTTGTCTACACTACCTCGCGCGCTACCACTACACAATTTCTTGCTATCGCTTGTATGACGAAACGCTAGTCTAGAACGAAAACTAGTCGCTTCTCGGGGCGATCACCTCTCTCTTTCTTTGCAGTCTTCTGACATCTTCTCTCTTTCTTTTGTCTGATTTATTTTCATTTGCCATCGATTTAGTGTAATTTTATACGTTCATTTCTCTAGTCCCTGAGGAAAGAATGACTGAATACTCGCTTGTGCTGCACCGATCTCGTCCTCTTGCGAGACGGTCTAGACCGATATCAGTTGGTCGTCTCCACAACCTCAGGCGTCGTGGATGAAGGAGAAGAGAAAACTCTTACGCGTAAGGAGCAAGATTGTAGAGCTTCTTTTTGGATAAGAGATACTCTATTTATAGATGATAGAAGGGATTCAAATCCTTAATATTGAGAGAAAAATTAGGGATTTGAATTTCTTGAAGAGAATATTTTAAGGAACAGATAAGTTAGTTTTAATCTCTTCTTTTTTATTATTTTATTATTTTGGATGAATTTATTAAATATTTTAGGTCCAATTATTCAATATTTTGTGCTCCACTGCTTATACACGAAAATGAATGTTTAAACTGAGTACAGACTGACCCGACACGTTATTCGGGTCCCAAAAAAATATCAACTCTACCCGGATAATTATATATGGTTGGGTTCGTCTCAGCGAGGAAAACACAATAAAATATTTACTTTCCTAATTTAGACCACAAGGTAAATTTTATATTGACATTTACATTTCAACCCCTAGTAGACGTTCAAGTAAGTTGTAAACCTTCAAATGTACTATTCGAGCCACAATAGCACATTGTTTAGGTTCATAATATTTAGAGGATTCTGAAAAATAATGGAACCACTCATTTTGTTGAAAGAATCAAAATTTATAGAAAATTTACAATTAAGTCTCTGCATCTGTTTGACCAAAGTGAACTTTCTATCTATTTTGCTCTTCATTCTGCAAATTTTTATTGAATATATTCTTCATGTCATAAGGTTTCTAAAATGATAAAAAAACACTTTATTCTAACAAGTAACAAAAAAGTTAAGGCCATTTTACGAATAGTTCCTTTGCGACAAGGCTGATAGTTCATCGGTTATGCTTTAAATTTATTTTTCATAGGGTTAATTATATATCATTGTATTTGTATTAAAATAAAGAATAAAACATGATATTTATTTTCTCCCGAAAATAAATGCATGGAGATTTTTCATTTTAACCCTAGATCAAGTGTAGCCCACATATCATAGATATATGACGAATTTTGTTATAAAATTTCGTCTAACACTTAGTATGTGGCTTATTTTCATAAACCTAGAAACTATTTGGCAAAAAATTAGGCTTAAAAGATCAATAGTTTGAGAAATGTGTGGAGAAATCACGATAAGCGGAGGTCTAGTAGTTGTGGTTTATAAACTAAAATAAGCTAACTTGCCTACGAAGCTGTTTTAACAAACTACGTGTTCAACCAAAGCATCAGTTTATTTGGGCAAATAACTAAAACTAAAACTCGACCAAACAAAACCTTAGATGGCTTGTGGAAAATCCAGAACATATACCATGTAGAGTCAAGCATGACTTATCTTTTAAAATCTACATCTTATAGTGGGGTCAATTCCTTTAAAATATTAGAGTTTTATAAACTTTAACAGAAATATCACTAAAAATTGGACTGTTTTGGAAAAGCATGTGGGATAAACCATGGCTCATCCTTTAAAATATACATCTTACAATGGAGTCAATCCTTTAAAACATAGAGTTTTATGAATTTTAACACAAATATCAATAGAAATTAGACTTTTTTTGCAAAATATGTGGGATCGACCATGGCTTATCTTTTAAAATATACATCTTGTAGTGGACTCATTTCCTTTAAAATCTTATAGTTTTATGAACTTTAACACGAATATAAAATAGAGATTGGACCATGATGCAAAAAGCTAGAAAGTCAACTGACCCCACAGGTCATAACATCTATCCACCAATGTACATGGCACGTGGTTCACCTGCTTGCACTGGGTCTACACCTAAATTGAGTGAAACACGTTGTGAATATATAAATCGGTGTTATTTAGTTGATTGTATATATTATTTGTTGGCTATATGACGGGTTAGATGAGTCGTCAGATGTGTCTTTTTGTCAAGCTCCCCCACCCCCATACGAGTCAGTGTGCCTGCACATTTGACGACAAATTCCTCAAATCACTAGGACAGATAAAAATTTTTTGTTCACTATAAGAGAGAGAAAAAAATATTGAGAAGACTCAATAAGGAAATTCAGAATCCATCAAATAGAAATAATAAAAAAAATCCCGCACACCTGCTGCCTGCAAGGGTGTCAACGCGCACCGGTTAGCAAATAAAAAAATTATTTTCTCCCTCGCAGCAGGCACCTTAGAATGCCTCAAAGCCCCCTATTTCGTAAATAGGTTGTTGTCATTCTGATTCATTTTCAACTTGTCTTCCGTGAAAGATTGGTTGGTTCGTTTCCTCCTCCTACCTACGCAATGATTCATTTCCTCCTATCTACTCAATTCTCTATCTTTGTTCGTGATCATCTTGGGAGAAAGGATAGGTATCATTGACCTACACGAAAGTGCACGTTGGAGGCAACCTGAAAGATTCAATGATCACACCCAAAAGGGGTGTAATTGTGTAATAACCGCAAGTGAACAGTTGAACGTTTATCATTTGAGGGTTGAATCCCACGAAAAACAAGTGTATTCATCTTTCTAGCTTCATGGATGATTAAGTCTAAACAAGTTAGGGGTTTGTGTGTCTATAACTAAATGTACTACTAAATCTATCAATCTAGGGTTTAAAGCAGGAATGAAGACCTAGGGTTTCGAGAGTTTCATAATCATCCAGCGTAATTCTATCTAAGGTCATAGGATTGTAAGTTAATTTCAATAGTTTTCGAAGACAGATTAAGTTGTCAGTACGATTGCTAGTACAATGGTCAGAGGATCGTTTCCACTGTTATGTTTGGTGAGAGCCTCTCTCCTGTTCAGGATCCCGTGTCAAAGTGCTAAGGAATCAAGAACTCCCCTAAATTTTTGCTAAGGCTCAACTATTACGTCTGTTGCCAAAATGAGAATTTAGGGTTTAGAGAAAGAAAACATCAAGAAATAACTCCAAAACTTGAGATCAAGACCGAGAAAGAATCATGCCTTCCAAATTAGGTCATCCCTAACCCTAAAAAATATCTACTCGCAAAAAGCTGTAATAATGCAGAAATAACAATAAGAATTAAATGAAAACTTACTTCATTGCTGGAAAATTGAAATTGTCGTTCTTGCTGGCTTACAAAAACAGGAAAAATAGAGAAGGGGACTCTTCTAAGAAAATAATCTAAAAACTATTACTATGCCCTAGAGGCTAACATGTAAAAAGCATGTTTAATAGAGCCAAAAGCTTCTCTATTTATAGTACATAGGTTAATGTGCCAAAAAATAATTCCTTGACGTGTAGGCGACGAAGTCTGGCTTCAAACGGCGCGAGAACAGATAAATCTGAGTCAAAACCGACTAGATTCAACCAGTTCTAATCAAATACGACTAAAACCAACCAAATCTAGCTAAAATTGACCAAATCCAACCAATCCTAGTCAAACCCGACCAAAATCGACCAAATCTGACAAGTCTTAGCCAAAACCGATAAAAACCGACCAAATTCGACCAATAAAAGCCAAAGAAACTGAGTCGAACTTTTTTTATGACCAGGATAAGTAACCAAACCGAGTCGAACATGAGCAGAACATGTGGCATGTTCGTAGCCAAACACGTGTCGCAAACGAACGGCCAAGCAATTGTCGTTGTCAATCAGGACTCTTTTCGACCACTTACTCGTCTTCAATCCGGACTCTTTTCGAGCAGATGTCTTCGTATTCGAGTACATCTCCTTTTTTGTCATGATGTGTTCAAACAAGTCTCTTTTTCGCCGAACCGTGTACAGATGAGGTATTTTCCCACCAAAACGGGTTCGACCAGGTCTTTTGTCCAAAGAATACTCGACCAAGACTTTTTTTGTTGTCCAGTTTTTGTTTTCTTGGTCGAATTGGGTCCAAATGTAGTCAAAATCTTTTCAAATTTGGTAGGTTTGGTCCCTGAAACATGTCAAACACAGCCATGAAAGTAATTTGTAAAAATAATGAAAAATTATGCATAATATGTCACATAAAAGGAGTTTTAAGTATGATTTTGCACAATTTCAATACTAAACCTAGGGTAAAAATACTAACAATTTAACACTTATCAAAATCCCCCAAGCTAGCATTTTACTTGTCCAACCTATTAAGTATGTAACCCTATAGGTTCATGCATATCTGGTCATGACCTGAGAATACTTACCCAAATCATAAGTTAGTAGTGGGCCCTAACAGCACATAACGACCATCCAAATATACATGAAAATCATAATCAACAAACTTATATAATGTACTTATATTAATTCTCTTGCCATACGATACTAAAGTAATCCTAAGGTAGGAAACGTGCTACCCTTGCATAGTCCAATCCTTTCTCGATCTCTTAGTGAACTAATTTTCTTGTTGTTGACATTCAACCCACAAACGGCATTGTCATGCACTTCTCAATTCATCTATATTGAGGAGTCCAGAGATATCTCTCTCATTATATGAGAGATACAAGTTCGATCTTAACCATTCGCAATTCTCTGCATGGCTCATAGCATACTCAAATATTATCTTTATTACCACTCAATTAATAGTAGCATTTGGTAATATCAAAATATACTACTATACATATAGAAAATTATGATGGTCTCAAGTCTAAGAATCAATCATAAATATTATTTGATACCAATTGGTAATATTTAAATGAAAAATCTAAATAGTGTCTCAAAATAGGTCTATCTAACATTATATTCTCCAACATATGTACACATTATTAATTTGATATCTTATATTTATGGTCCGTGAAACATAATCATCAATCAATATATATCATAATCCATCAATCAATAATGTCTTATTTATAGATAATGGATCAAAAATTTTATAGAATAATATCGTCAAATAAATTTAGAGTTTCATGAATAAGTCACACTTGTTGATCGAACCAAGATGATAATATATTCAAAAACAAAAAACATATTATTCAAATATTCACAAACATAACAAAGATAAGTAGACATCACTGACGAATAGCGCCACCGACCATCAATATGGGACATGAATGGGGAAGGAGTCATCATTACTATGGTGGATAGGAAGAAGAAGAGTGGGGGATGGAGAGTTGGTTTTAAATGAAGATGGAAAAGATACATCTTTTGTAGGCACCTATGTAATAAAAAGGCTAGTCCAAAGGTGATCTTGTGATGGGCCATGAAAAGCCCATGAAAGTATGGTTTATTTGTGATCAACTCTTCCTGAATCCAAGCAAAGCTCATTCCGATGAAAACACAAAACATATGTATATGTTTTAGAGATTGAAATAGTTGATAAGTGTTGTTATCTTAAAAATATGAGCAAAAACATATTAGAAGGTAAAATTTGAAAAATCCTCAAAAAATCCACCTGATATGTAGTTGATTGAAATCAAATCTATACTATTAGATAGATAATTGATGCTATATCAATTAAATTACCACCAGTTGGCACAAATCGTATTTACATGACGGTATGGATGATTCTATTTATATTATATTATTGAGTGCAGATTAGATTTTAATCAGTATGTTCATCGTAGATCATAGATAACTGCAAGAAATAATAAAATAATAAATTATACTTTAGATCCTTAAACTTCAACACATGTGTCATTTAAGTCTCTAAACTTATAATTTAATTTAGTGGATCCATAAACTTTCACTAGCACAAATCTCAAAGAAGATTAGGAGAAATTTCACTGGTGTCCTCATAAATTTTTTGTATTTCATAATTGACTTTACAAAAATAGAAATATCCCAAATACCCTCACAAAACTAAAATAAGTTATATTCATACCCTCCTTTTGAGTATTTTTTTTCCATTTGAATCAAAGTAAAAAAAAAATCAAAACACTCCAAAGATTTATAACATGACCTACTGTAGTAGTCATTGCAACTATATTATGAAACAACTACAGAGATTTGTGTCATCTGATCATAAATCAGATAATCCAGATTAATCTTTTATCTCAAATAAAATATGTTCTCTATTTTTTATCCTAATTGATCTCGAATAATAATTTTTAATTGGGCAACTTGCACGCGCCTATAGTATAATTCGGACTGCATACGAGCCGTCCAAAGGATACATACCATGCAGCAACCGTCAGCAACCGCCTTCTTGCCTTCACATAAACCGCCTCTCTCCCGCCATTTCGTCCCTCCTCTCCGAACTCTCCATCTCACTGTCTCCGGACACGCGCGCACGCGCAGGGAGATATCTAAGCGTGGCTTCGCCGCCGTCGCTACGGCGCTCGTCCGGCCCCTTGGCGGCGCAGGGCAGGCCACTGCCGGCACAGCCTCGCCTACTGCAATGGCCGGCCCCGCCGCTGCACAAGACTACTTCAACGACATCCTCCAGTTCTTAGACCTACCCGACGACCCCAACATCGTCGACGATGTCGGTGGGCCGGCTCCTCAGCCGCCGCCGTTAGCGGCAGAGCACGATGTGCACCAGAATGCACAAGTAGATGATTGCGGCCTTCTTTTTTCAGACGATCTTATCATGGACATGTCAATCTTGGATAACTCCGGCAATGGTGGCTTCAGTGTTATCCCGACGGATGGCGGTGTGCCTCCGCCGCCGCCGCCGCTGCCGCCGTATGTCGTGCAGGGTGATGCATTAGATTGCAGTGGCTGCCAAGTGCTGAGAGAAGTCGTGCATACTAATGGTACGTAGACATATATATGGTCTCTGTGTGTGTATGTGTGTGTGTAATATCTAATTAATTTGGCGTCGTGTTTGGATGAAATTTTTAGGGTTCCAAGACATGAAGCTTTCGATCCATGGAGGTCCTGGTGTGTTCTACCATGCAACGCTGGATGTGTATCAGAAATACTCCGGGGGCTTGACGATGACGCCGGCATTAATGCAGCAGTCCCATATCGAGTATGTGTACATAATTTTGAGCAAAACTTATTCTCTTGGTTGCTACTATGCATAAAAGTAGGTTCTTTCTTGCTAAATTTCATAATAATCACTTATATATAAGTTTTGACACATGATATACAAATATCATATTTGGCTAGATATTTTGTCAATCACAGATATTCTGACATACAAATTCTTTTAGTCGAAAAGTACCATATATATATATATACATATAGGTTATTTTTAGAAAATTTTGTAATACTCAATGAGTCGCTGACTGGCAAGTTGGTTTGCATTCAAACTATCATACTCCTGTTTCCCAATATATACATATTTTTTGTTTTTGAATGTTTCATCCTATAAGTCTACTTACAATCTCGATATAGTTTTTAACATACATTTACACATTTACTCTTACTAATATTCTTTTTTACTCCTCTATTAATACTTCTTTCATAAACTCATTTCCAAATTTTATTTAATAAAAACACTATAGTCTACTAACATTTCTTTTCTTATCATTTCGTGCCCCTAAATTCCCCGGCACATAGTAAATAAGTTTATATTACGAAATGGATGAAATATAAATATATGTCTTGGTCCATCATGTCAATTGATTCATAAAATTATACCTCTGTGAGGAGGATCCTTAGATTTGTGAGATATCTAGTTAAGAGTTATTGGATTGTGGTCTTGATCACATATATCACGATCACACAGCTCTCAGTTCATGTCTTGTGTAAGAGAGATCCTCAGACAAAAAAAGTTCTTTTTTGTGTTCGTATATACAAAACACTTCAATTTCTTCTACATTTGAAATTTCTCAACTCCATACAAATTTTAAGACCATTGTTTGGAACAAACGAATTTCGCTCTTTAGAGGATTTTATTCATTGGTACTCACTAGATATTTCTTTTTACACAGAATTCCTATAGAATTAATTCGTTAGGGTCTTGCATGATCAGATGACTTTTGTCTTAGGGTCGCGCATGAGCGAGGTCCTCCAAAAAAAAAAAAAAAAAAAAGCAGTGCTTTTTCGTGTTCACATGCAAAGCAGTTTGATTTAATTCTCGACCCATGCAAACTTTTAAGGTCATATCTAGTACACATGAATTGCATGCGGACGATTTTTTCCACTGACCACTGAATTCATGTGATAATTAATGTTTGGTTGCTTGTGCATTTGAATTTTCTACATTTCAAACTTTTAACGTCCTGTACAAAAGACAAGAATTCCTGACGAAATTTTTTCCATTATATATTGCTTTTCACACAAAATTCATGTATCCCACACATGACTTAATGCTCACTATCCACTGAATCTTTTGCTAATTAAATAATGCTTATTTGACCTGTAATTTTGTTTAATTAGCAGTTGGGTTTCTTCTACATTTGAAATTTGTCTAACTTCATTCAAAATTTTAAGGTAACTTTTCAGAACACAGGAATTCCAGTTTCTAAAGGAATTCCTTTCGAAAAAAGTTTATGTAGAAATGTATATCCACTGAATTTTGTGCTGATTAATTAATGTTTTGTTTGCCTTGTTAATTTTCTTCAATTTAACAGTTTGAGAAGGCAAGACTACGAGTGTGTGAAGAGGTATCTGACGGAATATGCGCTGCTTCGAGTTCGCGACAACGTCGTCCTGCTGCGAGACTCCCTCTCGGCGTTCTACGACGCCCTCTGCACCAACATGAATCATACCGTCCATACAGGAATCAACGCTGGTGATCCACTGGGTAACTCTGGGGTACACGTGCCATCATCTGGTGCGTTCGCTGGTTTCTGTTTTTTAAAAGTTGATGGAAATGGATGATATGATTGGTCTGTTCCGTTGTACTCCCTCCGTATCTTATTAAATGAAGTTTTTGGTTTATGCACACATATTATGAGATCATTAAGTTTATTATGCTATTTTTACTGTGCATTTATTCAAACTTATCTGACTTTAACTGCTCAAATAAATCAAAACCAGACAAAACTAAAGGGTTTAAGGGGTGTTTGGTTATATTTTAATTTAAGCTTATGCCCTTATAAGATAAAGCTATAGTCAAACAATTAATTTATTTTAAGTCTTATTCCTTAAATACAAACCATATTTGAATAAGAAATCTCAAATAAGTTGAAACTAGTAGACGGTGTTTATTTATTAGCCTTATAAGATGAAACCCTAATTAAGGCTTATTCCATAAGCTAAAGCCTCAAGAAATCCTAAATGAGGTTTATCCATCTTTCATCAGTTTAGAGTTTATAAGTTTAAGCTAAGCCGAGTAAAACATATCATTATTAAAGATTTGTTTAATCAAATAATCAGAATCATACAGCTACATGGTTAACTTCAAAAGTTGGAATTTTTTTTTGAAATAACCCTTTAAAAAAAAACAATTACAAAACTAACCCCTAACTTTTTAAATTTGCCAAAATAGCACTCTGTCGCGAACCGGGCCGCGCGATTGATCTTCAGTCGCTATCCCAGATAGCGACTGATGACGTGGCACGGCCCAACGCTCCACTGGCCTAGTTCGCGTGCCACGTATGCTTTCAGTCGCTAGCCCGGATAGCGACTGAAAAGATATAAAACTATGCCATACCAATAAGTTACAAAAATTGGTTGTAGTCTAGTTGGTTAAGACGCTCTCTCTCCGGAGAGACCACGGTTCGAATCCCACCTCCGCAAGTATTTTTTTCAATTTTCAGTCGCTATCTGGGCTAGCGACTGAAGATGTGAGTTGGGCCAACGGTGTATTGGGCCGTGCCACGTCATCAGTCGCTAGCTGGGCTAGCGACTGAAAATCAGTCGCGCGGCCCAGTTCGCGACAGAGGGCTATTTTTGCAAATTTAAAAAGTTAGGAGTTAGTTTTGTAATTGTTTTTTTTTAAAGGGTTATTTCAAAAAAAGATTCCAAAAGTTGGACCCCAAACCTTGGAGCCCAATTATATTTGGTAGAATGCTTTGACTTCTCCACAAAATATGTTATATTTGATATTTATAACACTATACATGAAGCTATGAGAAGGGAAAATTTTTGTAATTTATCGCATCTTTTTATGGTCATTTTATGAACATCAAAAGTTGGACCCTTGGAACACCCAAACCCAACTGCAACATTTGTATAAGGCTCTAGCTCCATTTTTTGGGTTTCTTGGATGCTAAAGTTAGGAGTTTGATGTCTTATTTAGAATGATAGAATTTTATAGAAATATTAGAGAAAATCTCGTATCTATTGAGAGTAGATATTTTTTCTTCAAAATTTCTATAAAATTCTTACATTTCAAACATGACATAAATATTCGACGAAGTAGATCTAACTCCATACTAGAAACTAGGAGACAGAGACAGTCTAGACAATAACTAAACGAATACGGTTCAAATAATTAATTGCCTTAAGCATTGACAAAAAAAAAATAATTTCAGAAAATATTAGCATATTTTACCTCAAAATTCTAGAACTAAATTTATTTATGTACAAAATAATTTTCTTTTGTAAAATTATATTTAGAAAGATATGGATAGAGTAGACTTTACTATTTAATTCTTTTTGTACGCTGACAGTACATATGTAGGACCATCTCAACCCTGCACGAATATTGACGAGCACAAAGGCCTTCCTATCATCAAGAGCGCGATTGCTTTACAGGTAAATAAAAATGACTAAGTACTAAGCATATCTATCTCAGAATGACTGTGTACGAACAAATTTTTTTTGAAATTTGTATCAACATAAATAGTACTATGAAATTTAGGGGTGTAATCGGATCGAATTCGGTCAGATATTGGTCATACCAAATCCAAATCCTATTAACTTTAATCGAATTCGAATACGAATTCGGATATACTCGGATTCGGATACGAATCGGATAGTTATCGAATTTGAATTCGAATCGGATTTTTACTTCATTCGGATCGAATTCGAATGTTATTCGGATTATACTGCTGTTTTAAAATTTTAACATCATATTATTTTTACAAAATTGTCAAATAAATTTCAGGTTAAAGAAAATATGTATGAGACATTAGTTAATATCACATATTATAAATTCATATAATACTAGTTATGATTTATGACTCAACCCGAGGATCGTAACCTTGGAACTCAAAAGTCTTCTCCTTGGAAGTAATCCCACTAAGACTCATTGCCATTCTCTCTCTGATTTGAGTATACCTTTTCTCCAACTGAATGCAATGGTGAGACAAGACCGCAAGAGTGCATATTTGTACTGAGAAATCACATATTTTTCAAGGAGAAGAATTGCAAGAGTGCATATTTGGTACTCAGCAAAAATCACTAATTCATCAACTCTCACACATCTCAATAAATAAATACATCACAAAGATAAATTGGAATGGCATTGCAATTCAGAGTTTTTTGGACACTGCAGAGCCAGAGACAAACACAATGAAGCTGCACAAAACATAACTCACACAATACCAGAACTCAGAGTTACTAAATAGTAACAGTTCACATCAAACATTTAAACCCAATAAGTTCATTCAAAAATTACAATTGAACTAAGTTAATAAATTGAGTTCGGCAACATATGCCACTAAATTAAAGAGACAAGATGAGAAGAGGTCAAAAGAGCTGAAATTGCATGCCAAACCAAAAGGTTGAAAATCACATGCAAATAAAAAGATTCAAAATTATTTAGTTAAACAAGGATACAATTTTGTTTTTATCGGAGAACAAAAGTATATATAAACACAAAGAAATGCATGTGTAATTGTCTAGTTGACAACTTAACATACTCTAATATATCGCATTCATCTTTGTCATTTATGTCATCAAATTCTAACTCTTGAACTGTCGTGGTATTACGGATACCCCGGCAGGTTCGGACGTGCACAGCACAAGTACAGCGGCGCGAGCAAACCGATTTACTGGTCTCCTCCCGCCGGGCAACACAGAAAGTGACACAGAGGTTTATACAGGTTCGGGTCCCAGTGGGGGCCCTAGTCCTGTTGGCTCTCTCCGGACGCGAGTCCGCTGGGGAGGTGAGCTCTCGGGGAGAGGTCTCCGAGAGAACTGAATCTTGAGTTAATATAAATGAATCGGAATCCCTGAAAAAGGGTACAAGAGGGGTATATATAGCCCCCAAGAAATGCAAAAGACGAAAATGCCCTCGCTGCGACCGTTGGATGGAAGGGCGAAGACGTCCTTTGGCCTGACAGATGGCCAGGATACTCGACACGTAGCGCCACGGGCTTCCTAGAGGCCCCACGGTCAGCTACAGCTCTCCATGAGCCCGGAGGCTCTCCGGGCCTCACCGGGGTCCCGGAGACCCTCCGGATCTCACCGGGGTCCCGAAGACCCTCCGGATCTCCCCAGGGCTACGGTGACTCTCCGAGTCTCATCGGGTCTTACCGGGTTCCACCAGGGTCCCGGAGACCCTCCGGATCCCACCGGACTCCCGGAGCCTCCGGATCTCACCGGGTGTCACCGGGGTCCCGGAGACCCTCCGGTTCTCACCGGATTCCCGGAGACCCTACGGATCTCACCGGGTCTCACCGGGTTCCACCGGGGTCCCGGAGACCCTCCGGATCTCACCGGATTCCCGGAGACCCTCCGGATCTCACCGGGTGTCACCGGGGTCCCGGAGGCCCTCCGGATCTCACCAGATTCCCGGAGACCCTCCGGATCTCACCGGGTGTCACCGGGGTCCCGGAGACCCTCCGGATCTCACCAGATTCCCGGAGGCCCTCCGGATCTCACCGGGGCCCCGGTGACTCTCCGGGTCTCACCGGAGACTCCTTGGGACTTCGTGGGACCGCTGGGGATTCCCCCAACATGAACAATTGAAGCAATATCCATTTTACCTACAATAATAAAACAAGTTAACTAATGCATACATAAGAAAAATAATTGTAAAAATTTTGTTTATTAAATTACCTTTTTTAGTTGCCCTTATCCAATCCTTGGTGCATATCAATGCCTCCACTATTTCAGGTTCTAATCGACTGCGGTACTTATCAATGACTCTCCCACTGGCGCTAAAGGCGGACTCAGATGCAACTGTTGATACAAGAATGGTCAAAACATCTCGTGCAAGCAAGAAAAGAATAGAATACTTTGCACCTTGAGTATGCCACCAAGCCAAAATATCAAAGTGATCATTTTCAGGCCATTTCAACAATGTCTCAACTAAATACCTCTCCAATTCAGATTTCTCTTGATTCTCTTCATTGACATGATTTAGGAAAGTACTTAGTTTTCTGCGCTTTGGCTCTTCATTAGGATTAAGGTCATGAAGGTGGGAAGAAAATCTAGTATAAGATCCAGTGGTAGGCTGTACAACACTAAGTGATGAATCATTGTATCGAGATCCATATACTTCGAATAACTTGTCAATAAGGACCTTCAAATCACAAATCTTCTCAACATCAATATTGCCATAAATCTCTTTATAGTAAAAATCAACCACTTTCATTTTGTAGCGAGGATCTAAAAAACATACAACTGCCAAAGCCACATTACTTAATTCCCAATACTTGTCGAACTTTTCCTTCATAACTCTTGCCATGGAAGCAAGAAACTCATCATCCTCTTGGAGCCACTCAATAATTAGGATGTGAATTTCACAAAACTCTATGAAGAACAAATTTGCAGTTGGATAAGAAGAGCTTGCTAAAATTTTAGTGACATTGAAAAAGTTCTTCAAGCACTTACACAACAATTCTGCTTTTTCCCACTCATCTCTAGAAAGAGCACAATGTCCATATTTTTCTGGATTTAGCAAAGCAAGTCGTTGGAAAACTTTCTTATAGTACAACGCATTTGTTAGCATCAAATAGGTGGAGTTCTACCTAGTAGCTACATCTTGAGAGAGACCCTTTGTTGAGTCTAAATCTAACTCAGAAACTTGTTTTTGAAAAAACTCAAACTGCAAAGAACTTTTAATAATAGTAATTGTGGAGTGAATGTTATTGATAACTTTTCCAACCATTTTCAAACCATCCCTTGCAATGAGATTAATAATGTGAGCTGCACATCGAACATGAAAGAACTTGCCATGACAAATAAGAGAATCATGCTCTTCAAGGGTTGAAGTAATAGTCCTAACATAAACCTCATTTGCAGAAGCATTATTCAAAGTTAAAGCAAATAGTTTCTGATCAATATTCCAAGTAATCATATTTCTAACAAACACACTACTCAAGTTTGCTCCTGAATGCCTCCCTTCCAAATGTATAAAGTTTATACTCTGTTTCTGAATTTTCCAATCATCATCAATAAAATGACAAGTAACACACAAATAGCCCTTATTTTGATTGGAGGTCCAAACATGCATTGTGCAACTCAAACGACATTTAAGAGAGGATAAAAAATCAAACAACTTCTTCTTCTCTTCCTTAAAAATATCCATTATATTTCTCCTAGTGACATTACGACACTTCAAAGGAAATGTAGGATATAATGATGTGATGACATCATTAGTGTACTCATGCTCCGAAAAATTAAACGGGTATTCATGCATGATGATTGCAAGATGATATTTATAGACACTAATTTCCTCATTGTACTTCCAACACTGTAAAGTACTTTCCTCTCCTACTTTTCCAAATTTAATAATAGTTTGTTTAGACTTATCATGTTGACTATTGTAGTGAGATCTCAGATGTGTCGTACCATGTTTGCTATCAACAGAGAATTTAGCCTTGCAATAGTTGCATTTAGCCATAGACTTCATCACAACCTTGTCATTCGCTTGAACTTCATCTTGCAC
Organism: Pharus latifolius; assembly: GCA_019359835.1. Classification (NCBI taxonomy): domain Eukaryota; kingdom Viridiplantae; phylum Streptophyta; class Magnoliopsida; order Poales; family Poaceae; genus Pharus; species Pharus latifolius. The sequence continues at coordinate 18,251,837 of CM033330.1, forward strand.
TACTGTGAAGTGCTGCCAAATTTCTGAAGTCTTCCTCCTTGGAAGCCTGCTTCTATTCCGGGTTGGTGATATACTTCCAGTAGTAGTATTCTCAGTCCCAACATCATGTGATGTCACCTCGTTGACAATACTTTCAACATTAGCATTGGTTGGTGTAGTCCCACTAGTACTTTCAGATGCAATAAAATTCTACACATATAAGAAATTAATTATATTATATTACAATTTACAAGGATTCAAAACATCAAGCTTGTGCAAAATTTACCTGGTTGTTGTTGTTACTGTCACTTTGACCCTTGTTACTGCCTCTTCCAAATGCCATACAATCAATCTAGATCAATAACAATTAAATAAGTTAAGTCTATGCTACAAGAATCAAAATATTAAGGTTTCAACTCATGCAAATTTTAAGCCTAAATAAAGTAGCCCTTTTCCTTTGTCTTTTCCTTTGTTTGAGACTGAGTCCATGGTTTATTTAAAGGAAGACTCCGGCAAAGAAATGTTTATAAAACTCCCACTAGCTCGGTGTCACAGCACTAGACACCTTTTGTGCATAATCTTCTACAAGCATTCACATCATAAATGAGACTACAGCTCAATTAATAAACAAAATAATATTTCATAAGCCCTTTACTGTCGCTAGTAGCCTAGTACAATATGTGAGAAATAGTCTAGGTAGTGCAGAATATAGCTCTCCAGAATAAACACAGGACCGAAACAAACCTCGACTCATAATCTCAGAGAATGCAAGCATATGCAAAATCTTCAAAAACAGCTAGTGCAGAATATAGCTCTCCAGAAATAGCAAACACAGACATAGGACAAGCATTCATCTCAAAGAATATTAGTGCACTGAAATCACTGAGAACACTAGTTGGCTCAAATCACAACAAATCAAGGAGTCAGTTCTTCAGAACACATAGGGACAGCTCAGTTGAAACATAACCTAACAATTTCGGGATGATCAAGGAGCTCCCAAATGACATTTGGCACTTAGGACCTCTGAAATTGATCTAAACCAGAGGAACCAATGAAGAGAAATTATCCCTCAAAAACCCAGACCATCAATCAATCACAGAGGACAATAAACACAAACAAATAGCAAGAAAGATTACGATTTGCTCTAAGTTGCAATCCACTTCAGTTGAACCCTTTATATGACAGTCAATTCCAATAACACAAAGGTAGATGTATATCTACCGAAGCAGAGTGAAATACAGGACACAGCTCTAATCAATGCAGCTCAGAGATAGCAAAACATTCAGGATAATTAAACAGCGGAGAATCAATTTACTAACTAATCATCTCAGTTCATAACAGCAAAAACTAATTATGTGACTTTCAATCACAATTAAGGAGTGACCAATCCATACATCTAGGCTCAGTGCATTGTTCATAGCAATGTAGGTTCACAACAGAGGTAAGAGCAGAGCAAGAGTTGAACTAGGCAGTACAGAAGCTGTGGAGACTGCTTGCTGTCACGGTCGCTGGTCAAAGGAGTTGGCTGCAGTCGAGGGAGGTTACTCCCGGTTGTTGGAGAAGAAGTGGAGCAGAGTGAGTCGTAGAGGTGCTTGTCGGAGCAGAGGAGGAAGTTCTGAACTCGGCGAAGAAGACGCCGAGGATTGTAGCCGAAGTCACAGTCCTGCAGCTCGGGATGCCCAGATCGGCCGCAGGCGAGGCAGCGGCTCCGGTGGAGAAGGTGCGTGGCTCAAGTCGATGAAGAAGGCGCCTTCGGTGGCAGATCTGGCATGGCCACAGGATCGGCGGCGGATCGGGCAGCGCCGTTGAGATCCACAGCGTGGCGGCGTGGGGAGAGGGCTGGAAGAGGCCAGCGAAGAAGGAGAGGAGCAGCTCAGTGGGGGCCACAAGGCGCGGCGGCGTGTAGAAGGGTGTGGAGGCCACTGCCGGCGTTGGGAGCGGCTATGGCTTCAAAGGCAGCGGCGACAAGGTGGGGACGAGGGACGGGGGAGGCGGGGAGGCGCCGATGACGAGGGACGTGGTCGGCGGGGAGACGGGGTCGGCGGGGGACGGGAGATGAGGAATGGAGGAAAACGGGTAGGGTTTCTAACTTTCTATTTATATGACCTAAAATCAAAACATAAATTCTGAACGGATTCGGATATTATTCGAATCCGAATTTGAATCCGGAGCCAATATTTCATACCAGATCCAAATTCGCATCCACGAAAATAATCGGATGTATATCTGAATCCGAATCTGATTACATAATCAGATATTAGAAAAGATCCGGATGCGATTTTTTCGAATTCAGTATCTGGATTATCCGATTAGATCCGAATCCGATTATACCCCTACTCTGAATTCCATCGCAAGGTGCCGGAGCTGCCTCTCGGACACTGTTTTTAACAATTTTATAAAATATTGAGAAATTTGCAGAAAACCCGGGGTATTTTCACATATATATCATAAAATTTCAGATTTTTCTTACATTTTTTATTAAGAGGTTTTTTTAATCTCGTATTATAAAAAAATGTGATTTTGTTATATGATTAACTATCTAAATCTTGATTTGTTTCTACGCAACTAAAACAAGTATAAAACAAAATTTCCTAAGTATAGAAAAATGAGTTTTATGTAAAACCATTTAGACTTATTTTTCAGAAAACTCAAAAGAAAAATCTTATACCCATTTGTGTCAAACAACATTATTTATAAACGTGATTCTAATAGGCCGACAACTAAAATTTGTTTTGCTGACATCCCATAATTAGTTGATTATCCATCAATTATGATGGTTTTAACGCATTTAGGCTATAAGACGTCCCACACCTCTATGGTGTTAACAAGATTGCATTAATTGAAGTACTCGATCTTGGATGTCTTAAAACTAATTTATATTTTAGATTCCATACTCTTAATTTCCCTATTTACATCTAAACATGAACTTAATTAATCAGCAAAATAAGAGATATAATCATTTTTAAGATTGTGTTTGGGATCATGGTGATGTGCAATATATATTATAGTAAAGTACTTTCTAAAGTTGTTTTAAGAAAGCTTATAGTTTCACTATAGTGTTTATACAATTTGGTGTGCCAAAATCAATTCGGGTTAGAGATTTTTGTGTTACTTCTACCATGATTCAGAAAAAATATGGTGTGCTTTGTTTTCACTGGACCACTATTTTTTACTTTTGTTTTCTAACAAAATCAAGTAAAAAAATCTCTCAAATAGATTTACTAGACAAAACAATTTGCTAAACTTATTCTTGTAAGACGCACTGCACCCCAAATGCAGTCAAAAGGTGTACAGATTAATTCAGCGATGATACTGCATTATTGGGTTACAATTGATAATTTCAGAAAAGCAAGACATCTCGAGATAAAATTTATATGGGACCATCTTTATATAACAACCTGGCCTTTAGTCAATGAATCAGACATGATTTATATCAGTGTGATTGTCAAAAGGCCGGATCTCATGAGTCTTGTTGAGGATGGTCCTTAAAAAAAACGATCCAAGCAACCTGTGATGTGATTTGGCTTATAAGCATACATGGTGTCGTAGACCCAACTATACCATTCAAAGAATCAAAATTTCTCAATACCCTTGTTGTTTCTTGAAAATTTTTATGTTTTTAAACCCTATTTAAGTATTACAGTGAGTTTCTGAAATCTTTTTTATATATTTTTTTAGATATTATCATTCGATAATGACTAATATATTAAAATTATCTTATTAAATATGTCAAATATCTTTTGTAACTGTTGCATTCTATAATAGAATACAAAACTATACCACTATCCTAAAGTGTCTCAATCTTCTTTTCTTCTTTGCTTCTGTTGATAGAGGGAGAGAACAGGAAGGCTCCAACTCGCCGACATCATCGGATATTTCCACCGGCCGATCAACGAAGCAGCGAAGGAGCTGGACATTGGCGCCACTGCCCTTAAAAGGATTTGCCGCAAGTATGGGATAGCAAGATGGCCCCATAGAAAGGTTTTTGCCTCCCCTTCTTCTATTAGTTGTAGGGTGTTTGGTTGGTTGATAAAAAAAGAATTAGAGTTTCTTAGTCCTTATACTTTACTAGGAATTTTGTGAATTAGCTTTAAAATCGATCATAACTCGTTTAGATACTCAGAGTAAGATCAATCAATATTCATTATACTATCCTACTATTTCACATAGTTTACTAGTACTAATAGAGTCTTCGGTTGTTTGTTTAAGTTTCTCTACCTCAAAAACCATAAAAGAAAAATTGGCTAGCAAATTACAGGTCATGAATTACACGACAAATTTTATACTATGCTCACCAAAATTTCTCAAATATATTGAAATTTTGGCCATAAACTAAACACTTACCAACTCTACTCAAATTTTCGATAATAGTGAATTAATTAGGATGCAAACCGACTATCCCTTAGGCAGATTTTGTTCTGACATCAACCAATTATATGAGATGCATTGAAGTTTTGATTGCAAACTAAACACTTGCCAAATATGAAAGAATTTAACAAAATTTTGCTAGCAATGAGTTGGCAATTTTTTTTTACTAAGATTGGGCTAATTTTTGACATACATTAAAATTTTAGCCATGAACCAAACAATTGCCAATTCTTTACACTTGTTGAATTTTGGACATCATTGCTAGCAAAATCAATTTTTTTAATTAAAATTACCATTAATTTGGGTTTAATGACATTTTTTTCATGATAATTTGAACAGCTTAAAAGCATAGACAAGAAGATTGCAAGCCTGATGAGACAAGGAACGGGAGCAGAACCAGACGACGAAGCTGCAACAAGCGGCGAGATCGAGAGGCTGAAATATTTGAGGAGCAAAATTTGTGCTGGCCTTGCATAGCTAGCACAATTTTTAATTAATAAAAAATAAATTTATTTATTTATCTGTAATCCATAAACGGCTGATGTAGAAAAGCTTGTATATTCAAAAATGAATGAAAAAAAAATATATAATGACAGTTGGTTCCTGTAATTGCACTTAGATTCATCTCGACTTCTCTATTTTCAGAGGGGTTAAATTGGTCATTGGATTTTATAAATTGGCTCAAAAAAAATCCTGTCATGGAATTTGCTTATCAAAAAATATTACACGGCGTATATCAAGGACTAGAGTTTTTTTTGATAAACTACAGTAGGCAAGCAACCTAGTGCAATTTATATAGAATAAAAGTAACATATTACAACCAAAAGAGAAAAGAGAGGAGAGAGAAAAGAAAAAAGAAAGAGATAAAAAAAAGCCAAATAAAGTTACAAGATTTCAGTCCATCTCAAATTTTGCTGTCATTTCTCCCTTTTTGCTCGTATGGCCACTAACTGAGTCAGTGACATAATCCCTCTTCCAAGATGAAAAAGTTGAACTTTGTTGCTGAAATACTGATTTGTTCCGAACTTTCCAGATGTTCCATAATGCTAATATAATCGCTTCCATATAAATTGTATGTAAATGAGGGCATTGACCCTTACACAACCATAATATTTCAGGTAAAGAAGAACCAGCCGGCCAAAACACCCCAATGTGCCACCAACAACTTATAGCAAACTCACAATCAAAGAACAGGTTGCATATCCAGGTGAGACTGATCACACAATTCACAAGTAAATGATGGAATAGAAAGTTGTTTCCTTCTCAAAAGGTCCTGGTGTTTAGTCTTTCCCAGAGAAAAACTCAGAAAAACACTTTTATCTTCATCATACAATTATTCCTCCAACATATTAAAGATGGGAGAAATCAATGTTATTCCGGCCAAGCATTTGTAAGTCTTCTTTGGTCACGTAATAACCTTGGTTGCTGTTACTTCCCATGAGAACCTAGCTATCTTCCAAGCGTCTTTTCAGTCTAGCTTCTTGATAAATTAATTGGAATTGCTGGTATTGTTGGAATGCACTCTTAGATAATGGTAGGTGAAAGAACATAACGATCAAGTTCAAATGATCCGGGACGATCTCGGACTAATAAAGATTGCTCAATGGTCATTGATCGTATTAAATCGATCAAACTTGGTCGATGGTTGAAATAAAGTTGTTGGCAGCCCAAGTATTGCCAGTGGACAAGCGTACTTCTTGGGGAACTTGCAACTTAGACTGAGTCATAATGTTGCAGTTGAGAAAGTGCAGACTCATGACTAGGAATATCGCAATTGGACCAATCATGGCTTAGTAGATAGTCTTTAAATACCTGTAATGTAATTATATAGACATTTGATTTTGGGTTAGTTTTTTCTAACAGGGTGTGTATAAGTTGTACAAAGTATCTTTCTCATAATAAGAGAAGTATTTTTGCTAACTCTTAGCTACGATCAATTGTGAGTGTTTGTCTTTATGGTACATTCCACTTTTCCATATCCAAATCAAATCAAGTTGATAGTAGAGCATAGTCTTGTCTTGTGGATGGTGAAGACCCGCACCGACTACGAAGAGTTTGGCGAGTTTCCGCAAAAACTTACGTCCCTCCGAGGTGAATTTTCGATGGCACCAACAACAACGTCTCTGACAATGTCTGAAGAAGTCTCCACTCAAGCTATTTTGCCCAATCAGGTGGCTAAACTCTCCTCCAATATGGACACTATGCTTGCCTAGATTAAGCAACAGTCCATGATCTCGCATCTTCAAGTTGATGCCTCTAAGGCGAAGGTGACGCCTGCCATGGGATCAGTGGGTAGCTCTCATAGATGGGTAGACGACGACGACGCGAATGATCTCGATGCCGACGACAACACTAAGTCATCTTCCCTAGCTGACGGACCTTTCTAGGTCGAAGCTAAGGTTGAAATACACATGTACGATAGGGCGATCAATGCCGACACACTGGATTCGTGGATCGACCAACTTGAAACCTACTTTGACCTTCGAGGTTTCAATAGTGCAAAGGAGATAAAGTTCGGACCCTTGAAGATAAAGGACCACGCCAAAATGTGGTGGAAGGCACGAGTTGCCGACGGGGAAGCCAACAACTTTACTAGGGTCCAATTCAAGTGGCTCCTCCGACAAGAATTCTACTCAATGGGCTACCTCGAAGAGGTGGGACCGTTGGCATCAGTTGTGTCAACGGCATGACCAGTCTGTTCAAGACTACACCATAGAGTTTCAGAGACATGCAATTGTCATAGGCATATCGCTCTCCGATCCCCAAATGTTTAGGAAATACACGTCTGGGCTACACAGGACGATCAACATAGAGTTGAGTCTGTTTGGTGTCCACAACATCTTGATCCCGAGTACAACAGCTATGGCGATCGAGAAAAGGAAGAAGTCACGCGGCGACAAGACCATGAAGGAGATTTCGACCACGTCGAAGGAGAAGACAAGCTTCCGAAAAGGTACACCCAAATATAGTACGAGTGTTACTTGTGAGCATTGTCAGGTTGCAGGTCACACGAAGGAGAAGTGTTGTAAACTTCATCCCGAGCTTCGACCAGAGAGAGCCACGAAGAATGTACCAGGAAAACGAGTAGCCACGATGACCTCGACTCCACCGATGGAGGAGACTATCTGGTTAAATTTGGTTGAAAAGGTGGACACAACGTTGTCTTTGATGGCAATGTCGAAGGAGATAGGCTTGGATCCATCTCTCAAACATAAACCGATGGAGGATTTATTTACCATTAACATACAGGTGAAGCACGAGGTTGTGGCGGCTATTTTCGATCCCAGGAGCCAGAAGAATTTGGTCTCCACCGGGTTGGTACAATGCCTGGGGCTGAAGACGACCATACATCCTTGACCATATCCTTTGGGATGTTTCACGTGATGTTGTTCCCATTGATATCTGGAAGGTGATCTTTGGGAGTCCTTTCCTATATGATCATGGCACTCATTTTCATCGATGAGCTCAGGAGTATGAGCTCACTAAAGACAAGTCACGGTTCGTCATCACCAAGGACGACCACGTCGACACCACAAACTTGATGATGGAAAATCAGGCAAAGCGGATTGTCAACGCATGCCAAAAATATGTGTTGATCATGATTCACCCAGCAAGACAAGGTGATGGTGATTATTCTGCACTAACACTGTCTTGCAGGGAAAGTAATGGTGAATTTGCGAGGTTGCTCAAGGAATACAACGAACTATTCGAAGAGGTTCAGGGTCGACCACCAAGACGACCGGTTGAACACGACATCCAACTTGTGTCCGATGCACCACTTCTCAACCTGAGCATGTACCACAACTTAGTGTTGGACAATGAGGAGATCAAAAGGCAAATGGGTGAATTACTGGATAAAGGCATTATCCAACCAAGTAATTCTCCTTGCGGGTCCCTGGTAGTGCTCGTGCCTAAGAAAGATGGTGCTTGGCACATGTGCATCGACTATTGGGCACTGAATAAGATCACCATCAAGAACAAATACCCTTTTCCTCGCATCGACAACTTGTTGGACCAATTGAAGAATGCTTCATTCTTCACCAAGTTGGACTTGAAGTTTGGGTATCACCAAGTGCGTATACGTGAGGATGACACTTGGAAAACCGCCTTCAAGACTCAGCAAGGCTTGTTCGAATGGCTTGTCATGCCATTCGGGCTTTGCAATGCCCCGGTCACATTCATGCGTCTAATGAATGACGTTCTACGGCCATTCATCGATGAATTTGTGATTGTCTACCTCGATGACATACTCATCTACAGTCGATCGTGGGAGGAGCACCTAATGCATGTGCAAAAGGTGTTCGACTAGTTGAGGCAACATCAACTTCGCCTCAATAGTAAGAAGTGTGAGTTTGGGAAGCAAACTCTATTGTACCTTGGCTTCGTGGTATGTGATGGTACACTATAACTTGACCCTGACAAGGTGAAGGCGATCCGCGAGTGGCCACGACCACAATCAGTGTAGAGGTGTGCAGCTTCATGGGTGCATGCCAGTACCTCTGTAAGTTCATTCGTCATTTCTCTATTTTGGCTTCTCCTTTACATTCATTAAGGAAGGCCAACCATCAATTCAAGTGGAATACAAAACATGAGGACACATTCCTTTTGTTCAAAAAGAAAATCAGCGAGGCACCTATCCTCATGTTACCCAGTTTGCAGAGGCCCTTTGAATTGGAGACGGATGTGTTGGGCTATGCCATGGGTGCTGTTCCCATGCAAGATGGATGACCAGTGGCTTATCACTCGAAGTTGTTCCAAGGTGCCCAGAAGAACTATCCAACATACGACAAGGAGTTGTGCGCGCTTCATCAAAAAGTGAAGCACTAGTGCGGTTATATCTTGGGCAAGGAGACCATGGTTCACACCGACCATCAACTACTCCAGTATCTGCAGTCCCAGTCTAAACTCCAACAAGCCCGTCATATGAAATGGATGTCCTATTTGCAGCAATTCAACTTGTTGATCAAATACAAGAAGGGCACTTCTTTGTGTGCCATCTAGAGCACACCGAGTACAGTGGCTATGGGAGGCACACACCTCGAAGGTCATTGGACATTTCGGAGTGACAAAGACACTCTAGAGTCTTCATCGACATGTCTTCTGGCTGCACATGCAGCAGGACATGGCCCATTTTGCTAGGGGTTGCGGCCCCTATAGCATCTCCAAGCCTGCGAATCGGAAGTTGGGTTTATATACCCCCTTACTTGTTCTTGCATGATCATGGGAAAGTATTTCCATGGATTTCTTGAGTGGATTGCCGAAGACACGACGGGGCAAAAACTACCTCTTTGTGGTTGTCGACCGCTTCTCCAAGATGGTGATACTCATACCATGCAAGAAGAATATTATGGGTGAAGAGGCAGCGCGGTTGTTCTTCCAACACATTTGGACACATTTCGGGCTACCTAGCTCTATTGTGTCTGACTATGATACATGGTTCCTCAACCATTTTTGACGATCAATCTGGACAATGATGGACACCAAGCTGAAGAGGAGTACAACTTTCCATCCACAAACTAACAGTCAAATTGAAGTGGTAAACCATACAGTTGTCCATTTGCTTAGGGGCCACAACTCACGGCATCCCAAGACATGGGACAAAAGCATACCATACCTACAGTTCGCATTCAATCGAGTTGTACATGGTTCCACCAAGAAGTTCCCGTTCGAGGTATGTTTGGGTTTTCTTCTCCAAAGCCCATTCAACCTGGCGTTCTCAATCTCCACCTCACCACAATCCACCAAGGAGGAATGTGATCAGGATTGAGCATAACGATTCCTGAAAGGCATCCGACGGCTTCATGGTGAAGTCGAGCAAAACCTTCAAAAGGCTCAGTTCAAGTACAAGGCGCGACATGACCGACATCGAGTTGAAACCCACTTTTACGAAGGTGATTTGAACTAGTTCCATCTAAGCAAGGAACAGCTAAAGGGTGAAGATTTGGTGTACCAACCGGAGGCACCACTTACTAAAGATGTGGTCTTAGAGAAGAAGGTGACAACAACTCATTGTGGCACACGTGAGACTTTTCGGGTTGACCGAAAAGATCAACATGTAGGATCAAGGATGCCGACTAGAGGGGGGTGAATAGGAGGCTTTAAAACTTTTTAAATAAAAACAAATAATGCAAAAGATCAAATAACAATTAAACAATACAGAGGAGAAGACAAACACAATCGATTTTTACCGAGGTATCGGAGACTCGTCCAGTCTCCACTAATCCTCGTTGAAGCACACAAGTCAATTGAGTTTTGCCTCAATACCCACGAAGGATATTATCCACTATTGGTTGCTCCTTGTCCACTCCGGAAAGGAGGGCACCGATGCCTTGTACAACCTTGCCGAGCCTCTCCAACAATCTCCAAACTGGAGAGGTCAACGGCCACGCCACCAAACCATCTATGTGAGGGTGCTCACCAAGAGTAATAGGCAGCGAGGTCTTCTCTAGACCTCCAAACACGCACCGAGAAACTACAAGTATGCAAATGCAATGAACTGGAATGCTCGGTGGATCAGAAATCACTCGACTTGATCAACAGATCAAGATTTTGTGTAGAAAACTAAAGCTCAAGAGTGTATAAGAATGCAAGGCTACTTGTTATGTAAAACACATGCCCAAAGCCCCTATTTATAGCCTCAAGGATCAAAAGAGCCGTTGGAGCTAGGCTGTAAATCAGCAACACAAACTGACAGTCAGTTCATCAAACTGACAGTCAGTTAGGTGCACAACGGCCAATAAAATTTACGAATAAAAAATAGCTAGCCGTTTGTGGTCGTTTAAGGAAACTTGAAACCCCCAACTGACAGTCAGTTAGTCAAACTGACAGTCAGTTCGACCAAAAACATCGACTAGTTAAAAGAAAACTTAGATAAAAAAAACTATGGTCGAAACCCCAACTGACAGTCAGTATGGGCAAACTGACAGTCAGTTTAGTACAAAAAGTTTTGTCCCGAAAAACACACTCTCTGGACAATTGTCCGTTAACACAAACTGACATTCAAACTGACAGTTAGTTCAGCAAACTGATAGTCAGCCTGAACAAAAACAGCTATAACATTAAATTCAAAAATCCAAAAGAGGTGTTTAATAGCTCGTTTGAAAGATAATTTTAAGGGCTACATTTTCGTCACCAGAAGCAAAAACCAGATCTTACTAGATCTTTCTAGAACTTTGGAAAACTCTTCTGCTGTCAAAAACTCAACTGAAAATCCAAATCTTTCAAAAAACAAATTCAAATCAAATCAAATCCAACCAAAAAGATGCAATGCAATGACCTAAATTTCTCAGTTTATGTTGAAAATGTACAGAAGACTTTTGCAACCCCTCTTTATAGTACGGTTAAAACTAAAAACAATTTTCCTAAACCGATCAACTCCAAATACCGAGATCGGTAAACATAAAGACAATATTACCTTAGGTCTTTTGCGTTTTTGTGACTTGTGTCTCGACTTTATTCCTTGCCACTTGTGCTTTTATTTCTTTTGCGTTGGGTTCGTCTTGTTCATCTCGCATATCTTCCCAACAGAGCTCTGTATCAAACAATCTCAAAGGCACAATCAGTCTGAACACTTAGTTTTCATTAATCATCAAAATTAGGGTTAGGAATGAAGGCCTAGATTCAACAATCTCCCCCTTTTTGATGATTGATGACAACAAGTGTTCGATAAGAAAGTAAGAAATGAAAAGCTCCCCCTGAGTGTATGCATCATATACAGAGCATAAAACAAGTCACATAACACCAATGCATATCTCAGAGCATAAACCAATCATAAGACCTTCTCCAACAACAAAACTCAAAATTGGATCTCTATATCTCCATATGCATATCTCTTTAAAAATACTTCATCCCTAGATTTGAAATTACTCCAACAACAATTTCCAAATATAACTGTAGATTCCTAAATATCAACGACATACTTTTTTTTCGCGAGGGGAGGGGGGCGCTGGTCCACGGGCCACCGGCGACGCGGGAAGCGAGGAGTGGTGAGGTGGGGTGGGGCCACAACGGGGAGCGGGGGATCGGCGGAGAGGCGCGGCGGTGTGGGGGCGCCGCAGGGGAGCGGAGGAGCTAGGTGGCGGCGGCGCGGGAGGACTGCCGGCGCACCGTGGCAGGAGAGCGGTGGAGAGGCGCCGCGGGGGAGAGGCACTGCGGGGGAGAGGGGGAGAGGCACTGCGGGGGAGCGCCGGAGAGGTGCGCCGGGGTGGGGGTGCCGCAGGGGAGCGGAGAGCTAGGTGGCGGCGGCGCGGGAGGACCGCTGGCGCGCTGTGGCAGGGGAGCGGTGGAGAGGCGCCGCGGGGGAGGGCCGGAGAGGCGCGGATCTGGTAGGGGTGCCGCAGGGGAGCGGCGGCAGTGGGTGGTGGCGGCGCGAGAGGACCGGCCGGGGTGGCGCCGGCGCGGGGGAGTGATGTTGTAGGAGGGGATTTTCTTCAACTGTTCTGGCGGCTGCTACTGATATATATAGAAACAGAGAGCAGAGAGGGAAGGTATTTATAATTTCTGATGATTGAAGAACCAGAAATTCAGATCTAGTGTTGTGTTCATGTGTTATGAAGTTTCACTTTTTTTTTTGTAAAAAAAGGTTTACATGAAGTTTAGTTGTTGGTTCTTCTTGGCCATGGGAGAAGGAAATATTGTCATTTACTCAAGTGATTTCTTGGTCATATGAAGTATTGGTAGTTCGATGCAACCATCAATCAAGAAGTGAATTTAACAGGAATTTCACCTGTGTTGACTTGATTAAGACGACAGCAAGATGAATGACTCGATTGCTGGAATTTTGTTGTTGCTGGTACATGTTGGAATGCCTATTAACAGACCAAATTGATGGCTGACATTGTGTTTGTTTGATGTGTTTCATCAGCCGAGTGGCGTACTCGGGAGATCACACGCAAGCCTCGTGTTGGCCATTCGCAATGCGTCGTCAAGCGCTACGCTCAGTGGCCCTCGGTGGCGACGGGTCATCCAGTGAGGACGACGACTTCGTTGTGGCAGTTGCATGTGCTGGGCAGGCTGAGATAGAAGCTATGAACTCAGGGAGCCGCTCCGGTTCCGTTTTCGGCCACAGTGTCGTCAATCGTAATAGGTAGGACGGCTTTGCTAGGCTCCATAATGACTATTTTGCTGACGAGCCGGTGTACGGGCCAAGGTACTTCAGGCGGCGGTAAGACTTGAAAGTTCTAAGCTGTTGAACTACAACACATTTTTCATATTATTGCTGTGATATGGTCGACTTCTGTATCATGTAGGTTTAGGATGCGCCGCACAGTTTTCCTACGCATATTGGAAGTTGTTGAACGACATGACCCATATTTCAGGCAAAGAAGGAATGCAGCTGGAACCCTGGGACTGTCATCGTTGCAGAAGGTCACAGCGGCTTTAAGGATATTAGCATATGGTGTCCCTGTGGATGCTATCGACGAATATTTGCGTATTGCGGAGAGCACTGCTGTAGAGAGCTTGAAACGCTTTGTTCGGGCTATACTGGAAGTGTTTGGGCCTGAGTACCTTCGAGCACCTAACGAAGAGGACACTAGGAGATTGCTTACCATTGGTGAGCAAAGAGGTTTCTCGGGCATGTTGGGGAGTATAGATTGCATGCACTGGAGGTGGAAGAACTGTCCAAAGGCATGGCAAGGGATGTACACCGGGCATGCTCGCAGGCCTACCATCATCCTAGAAGCCGTAGCATCGTACGATCTATGGATTTGGCATGCTTTCTTTGGTCTACCAGGATCTCACAATGATATCAACGTTCTGCACCGTTCTCCTCTATTTGCTCAGCTTGCTGAACTCCAGGCGCCAAGGGTGCATTATTCTATCAACGGCCACGACTACAACATGGGATACTACCTTGCCGATGGGATTTTCCCCGAGTGGGCAACATTCGTCAAGACTATTCCACTCCCGCAGGGCAACAAGAGGAAACTGTTTGCGCAGGCTCAAGAGTCAGCTCGAAAGGATGTAGAGCGTGCGTTCGGGGTGCTCCAGGCGCGATTCGCGATTGTGCGAGGGCCTGCGCGGTATTGGGACCAGGAAACTCTTCGAGACATAATGACTGCTTGCGTGATATTACACAACATGATAGTGGAAGATGAGAGGGACATCGGCTACGTCGATTATAACTACGACGGCATGGGTGATACCGTTAACGTGTCCCACGAGCATACTCCGTCCGTGCAGGAGTTCGTCCGCGTCCATCATACCATACGAAATCTTCAAACACATAGGCAGCTCCAAGAGGACCTTATCGACCACTTGTGGCAGTTGCACGGGGCCGAGTAGTGTAAACATATGCAGTGTAACGATTAGTTGGCATGTACTGATTGTAACCATCTGTAGAAGACAAGAGTGTATGCAATGTATTTATTGTAATCGGAAGTATGTAGGACCCAAGCATGTATTAAAAGATGGAGATTACTGCACTACATTCTTGTGCTCATACAAGTTGACATCGTAGAACATCCAAATGTTTTACTACAAGCACACATCATAGTTCGTTGCATAACTAGAATTGAACAAGGTTACAATTAGAGTCCGAGTGTTGCTGCAAAGTACATAAACAAACAATACATAAAAGCATCCAACTGCCCTCACTTTTCCACATTGTCGCGGTCGATACCCATAATCTCCCTCTGCTTTCGCATGAAGTAATCTTTCTGCCACTCAGAGCACTTGGTCAGATCGACTGACATGATCCGCTCCTCATACTCCTTCCTCTTCAAGTCTAGCTTCTCCTTCTCGTGTGACATCCTCTCCTTCTCGTGCGCCATCATCTCGGAGTACCGATGCTCCCTTTTCTTCTTTGCCTCCTGCCTACTCAGTGTCATGTCTCGGATGGCACTCATGTATGGGCTGTCGGAAGATGAATGTTCGGAACCATTTCGGAGCCGAGACCTAGCCTTATTGCGGCCTATAGGCCTAACCAGCTCATTAGTTGGGCCCCCCGTCGAAGCCTCCGGCGACCCCCCCTCGAAGCCTGGCTGGGTCGTGTCTGTTGGGGCCGAAGAGGTCCTTGGGGTAGCTCCGACCGACGTCTTCTGCCGCTTATGCGAGAGCTTCTCACTCCATTTTGGGTGCACTCGAAGCTCAACCCAGCAATGGAGGAAATTGAAAGCACGGTTTTCCTCAGCCGTGTAGAGTGTATTCGCGTCCACGATCTGCATCATGATTTGCACAAAGAGGTCATGTCGCCCATAGGGATGACAACAGTACAGTACTGTTAACGTAAATTACCTTGTCACGCCCTGTCTTCCCACTTTGGTTGCGGCGCTCTATGCGGTCGTAGCATCCGCAGAATTTATTGACGGACTCTTGGATGGACTTCCACCTATGCTGCAACGCGTTCTGTGTACATACCGAGTTGAATGTCTCCTTGTGGTAGTACTCATGGATGCGTGCCCAATAGCTTGATCCCTTCTGATTGTTACCTTGTACCGGGTCAATACTGACATTGAGCCAAGCCGACACGAGGAGCTTGTCCTCCTGCTCGGAGAAGTTCTTTGATCGTCGATTGTTTGGCCTTATCCTGAGATCCTCCTCAGTCTGTGTTGCCTGCTCCGGAATTGGGCTCTCGAAGGGAGTCAACTGAGTCCCGGCCCAGTCGAAACCGTCGTCTCCCCCAACCAAAAGGTTAGCCTCGAAAGGATCCATCTTCACAGACCTAAGAATAAATGATCAAACAAGTGAGCACAATTAGCCAATGCAATCAGCAACAACACAGGGGCATGTCACAACAAAGGGAATGCGGATGGTGCGTGCAAGAACTCAGGTTATCAATTTGAAACATGCATGAACTCAGTTTAGAAAAGAAGGCCATATGCCTTACATAGAACATGTAATGTAATTGACCAACAACATTCCATATGATACGCTTGACACAAGTAATGAAACATTAAAAGGCCTACATCCTGGTGGACCGATCACTATCGTAGTCTATTCCGTTTTCCTCGCAATACGTCCGGAAGTCTACGGTCGCCTCGTCATGGGACTCGTAGTCCACGGGAAGGCATAGGTCGGGGCTCACATCTCTGTGGGGATTGTAGTCATGGGCCACAGTCGGCATCTCATTCACCACTTCAGAGCACTGCAGCGCCACTTCATCAAGGGAGGTCGATATAGCATGTATTTCTAGAAGCACCATGTTGAACGCAATGCTGGACGGATTGGTGTCTGGGTCGAAGTTGTCATTGCAAAGTTTCTTCAGAAGGGCAGCCGTGCTCTCCATCTCTTTTATGGCCAAAGCCAACAAGTCCGTCGCTTTGTTCGGATCTGACGACATCTACATGTAATGCACAAATGTGAACTAAAATACAAGTGCCGCACAAGAAAATGCTCTATTTATATCAACATGAACAGTTCAACGCATACGAGCTCTAACGCAACAGTTATATCGAGAAAATGCAGTGCCATGTCCAAGTCAACATAACCACTTCAGCACACGAAAGGAATGCAGAATAATGAGAAAAATATGTTTAGTCATTAAGTCCTTTTACACCCTTCCCCAAGTAAACACCACCAAATGCAACTAGTATCAAGCAAGATAGTGGTCCCTCACCTATTGGACTAGTATCAAGATGTAGTTGTCTAATACCTCTAGATGAAAAAATATTTGCACCTGTCTCATTTTTCAATTAAACAAAAACACAATTTTGCACCATCTCTTACATATTCACAAATCCAAACATTCCAAGTTGTCCAAAGCTAACAGAATAGTGTATCTCAAAAGGCAAAATTCTACTTCTAAAATCCTCAGTTATTTGAAGTCTACACTCACCAAATAGGACAGAGTACATAGAATTATTAAATCATTCATCCAATCAATTTTGAAACATTATCAGTAGAAGACAAATTTTCATTGGTCATTCCATTTTAGACTAGGATTCTCCCTCACCAGTTGGACTAATATCAAAATGTAATTGTCCGACTCCTCCATCAAAGAAGGTTTGCACCTATCTCATTTTTCAATTAAACAAAAACACAATTTTTTATCATCTCTTATAGGTTTGCACATCCACACATACTAGATCTTCCAGACCTAATAAACAATGTATCTAAAAAAACACAGTTTCAACTTCCAAAATTCTCAGCTATCTGAATCCTGCTCTCACCAAACAAGGCAGAGTACACAGAATTATTAAATTATTCATTCAATCATTTCTTAAACATCATCAGTAGTAAAACAACCTTCCTTACTAATTCCTTTTAAGAATGGGGGTTCCCCTCACCTGTAGGGCCAATATATATCAAGATGTAGCTGCCCAACCCCTCCATAAAAGAAGGTTTGCATAAGTCTCATTTTCAATTAAACAAAACCACAATTTTGCACCATCTCATGCAGGTCCACACATCCACAATGTGACCTAACAAAACAACATATCTAAAGAAAGACATAATTCTACTTCTTGAATTCCTAGCTATCTGAAGCCCACACTCACCAAACAAGATAGAGTACATAAAATTATTACATAATTCATTTAGTCATTTTTGAAACATTATCACTAGTAGACCAACCTTCTTTGGTCATTCCATTTCAGACTAGGAATTTCCATCACCTGTTGGACTAGTATCAATATGTAAATGTCTAACACCTCCAAAAAAAAAGGTGTTCGCATGTCTCATTTTTCAATTAACAAAAACACAATTTTGTACCATCTCTTACAGGTTCATACATCCAAACATTCCAAGTTGTCGAAACCTAACAGAACAACATATCTCAAAGAACAAAAATTCAAATTCCAAAATCACTAGCTATTTGAAGAATACACTCACCAAATAGGGCAGAGTACATAGAATTATTAAATCATCATTCAATCATTATTGAGACATTATCAGTAGTGGACCAGCCATCTTTGAACAGTTAGACCAGATATATACACAAAAAAAAAACCCCGGAAGCCTAGAAATCTTTTTATCGTAAGCAAGAAAATGGCACTACTTGAAAAATCACAAACAAAAGAGGCAAATGCTTGCATTTACTTGATTAGGTAGCAGTCATTCTGAGTTCTTTGAGATCAATAAACAACAACAACAAACTATATAATCTGACGTTATATTCTACAATGTTCCAGGTTAAACCTTTACCTCTACATTAATGGCCCAAGATCAGCTACTACTTAGGCAGTCATAGTTCTAAATTCAAATTTGGCATCTAATTTTTCTCTCCTTATCAAAATCAGTGACTTTAGGACTTAACTACATATTTTGATCAAGGATATGAAAAAACCATGCTAGTGAAATTTGAAGCCTAGATGGACATACAACTTTGGTAAAAATCCACTGAATTGAGGACCAAGACGAATTGACACCCCAATCTAGTTCATCACAGCAAAAATCCACTGACACTAAAGATTCAAGGCAGGAAACCAAACAAACTGGAAAAACAACAAGAAATGCATGAATTGAGGACCAAGATGATAAGAGATTTCTATTGAGCAGGATTAAGGAAGAAAAAAATATTGCTGATTAAGCCTGTGATAGTAATTATATCTTGAGACCCATGGCTTTCAAATTTTGGCAATTTTTTTCCTGTGATTTTTTACTCTGTTCTTAGTTTCAGCTTGTGGTGTCCAAGGTAGAGTAACAAAGATATAGTACAGCACTAAAACAACAGCACGAAGAGAGAGAGAAAACAGTTTCAACTTGATCAGGCATTTCAACAGCAGCACAAATTCATCCCGTATCATACATAAATCAAACACACACAACCATATCACAAATTGCCCTGAAAGGAAAAAATTAGACAGATCTATCTGCTCAATAATTTGGGGAAAATCACCTGAAGCAGCCGGACGAGGAGGAGCCCTGGCTTGACGAGGGGGATCGCCTCGGCGCCACAGGGGACTCTGGATCTGGTGGGAAGGCAGCCGGATCTGGTGGCAGCCGTGGACCTCGCGCTCCTCGAACCCCTCCGGCGCAAGAACCTGTCGGCTGGGCCACACCGCCGACGGGAGACCTCGATCGCCTCTGCAGGGTGCAAACCGCCGCGCGAAGTTTTGTCGGTTGGGAGCGGCGTCTCGCGGGGGAGAGGATGGCAAGCGGAGAGAGAGATGTCGAGATTTGGCGATTCTCTCTCCCGTCTGTATCGCCGGTGCGCCGTTTGGGGTTGCCGTTGGAGCAGCCGTTTCCTCCCATCTCCCGTGCGTAGCGCAAATAATCCCCATGAACAGTAATTTGCGGGGCCTGTTGGAGATGGTCTAAGCTGACTGGAGTATCAGAGCATCTCATAAATTCATCAAATATAAATATCATCACCAAGACAAGCATTAGGGCATTACAACATCATATCAATATGTATTAGAGCATAAACCAACACATGTATATCAGAGCATCAGAAGAAACACATATGCACATCATCATATCACAACATGTAAGAAACTCAACTCATCCATATCATCCATATATCATACAGAAGCAAGCATCAGAGCTTCACAATCCTAAAACATCATATCCATATCCAGAATCACAGAAATATATAATAAACCAATATCCAGACATAGTCAGTCAACCAAAAACAATAAAGTATATCCAAAATCCAAAGTCATAACACGAATATATATATAGAATACTTCTCCTCCTTTGGCATCAAGCACAAAAAGGGAGCCAATACAAGAAAAAAGGAGCCTAATGCTCATCATCTGAAGATAGTCCTAAAACAGCTGTATCTCCGGAGCCTGCAGGAGATCCAGTCGGGTCAACAGCAGGAGACAACGGAGGAGTAGCAGCCAGAGAGGGAGCTGCTGGATCCGGAGCTGGTACCGTAGGAGCTGAAGCAGCAGGGCCGAAGCTGAGCTCGGTGAAGAGGACGTAGGGCGGGCCCTCTTGCGAGGGTCCATAGAAGTCGAGGTAGGCAGGCGGCGCAGAATCTCCTCCTGCTGAGCAAGCAGGCGAAGCAGCATCTGATGGTGCTCTGCCTGGGTGCTGAGGATCTGCTGCTGCACCTGGATCACCTGATTGAGCTGGGATGCGGAAGCGGAGGAAGATCCGGTGCCTGTCGCTGCAACTGGTGCTGGATCAGACTCCTGAACTGGAGTCTTGTCCTCTGACTCCCCCGCAGCATCATCATCAGATGCGGGAGAATCAGGGTCCGCAGCAGCTGCAGGCCGGGAACCAAGATGACGATCGGTCTGGCCTGAAGGATAGAAGAGAAGGGGATGATGGGGCCGCGGAAGCTCAGTATCGACGGCCCGGATATGTAGAAGCACAGCCATGATATATGGAGCGTATATCAGCTGACGGCGCGGAGAGTGAAGAACGTGCTGAATCTCACTGATGATGAGATCAGCAACGTCGAAAGGCTGCTCCTGGAATATGGAGATCAACACATGGAGAGCGAGATAAGTGACTCTAGCCCTATCGCCAGACATAGGGGCTAGAGTGAGGCGAAGAATCCGCAGAGCCAAGTCAACATCGCGACGCAGGCCGGCGATGTGACGGAGCTGGAAGGGGCCGGAATAGAGCATGGCCAACTCCCGATGCTCGAGATCTGGAAGGGTGTGGAGCTGGCACCCAGATGTGGGACGAACCAGTCCAAGTGCAGACTCAATTTGCTCCTTCGTGATGGTGTAAATCTGGAGGCCCGTCATGAAGGTGATGAAGTCGCGCTGGGGAGAGATATAGACTGTGGAGTAGAACTGGCGGATGGGCCCGTCAGCCCAGTGAAGAGAAGAATCTGTGACAAGGTCACGAATCCCAACCGAGGCGAAGGAGTCTGCCAGGGAGACGATGCCAGTGCGAGATGCAATCGTCTGCCAGGACAGGGAGCGGTGAGCGAATATGGGGACACGGCTGTAGACACTGGTGAACAAGTCTAGATGGAGGTTTGTGTAAAAGGTAAGGACGTCGCACGCGTTGCGACCAGTGGGACGCGGAGAGAGATATGGGTTTGCAACCCGAAGAGAGCGAAGGCGGCTCTCGTGCCACCGGGAGTAATCCACGGGCACGCGCTTAGGCAGGGGCGAGGAACGAGTCTCAGTCGGTTCACCCGATGAACGACGGCTGTTTGCCGCATTCTTCCGTCGGGCAACGCGACGAGAGGGTCCCGACTGATCAGACATGGCGACACAAAAAACAGAGAAGGAAAAAACAGAGGAAAGAAGAAGAAACGACCTGAACAGAGAAGGCCGATGTGACCAGATCAGCCGCAAAGAAGATGCACAGCACGACGAGAAGGACAACAAAGATGGCTCATGACAAGGAGGTGCGGTGCTGAAGAGCAAATCTGGTGAACAGAAGAACGGCGGCCGATGTGGTTGAGACGAGGCGGTGATGACGGCGATGGGAGAAGTGGAGAAGTGAGGTGGCGGCGCACGGCGAGGACTCACCGGCGGCGAGGAGTAGGGGCACGGGGCACAAAGGCGTGGCGAGGAAGTGTACGAGGAGGCAACAGCGGCGAGGAGGAGGCGAAGAGACAAAAACAGAGATGAGGGTTTTAGGGATCGGGGGACCCCAACTGACAGTCAGTTAGATATACTGATAGTCAGTTTCAAACCAAGAGATCTGGAACTGACAATCAGTGTATCACACTGACAGTCAGTTCACAGAACTGAGTTTTGAAACTGATAGTCAGTGTATGAGACTGACAGTCAGTTTGAGTCACCGAATTTGACCAGGAGCTTCGACCAAAAGTGATGCACATAACTGACAGTCAGTTTGTGAAACTGACTGTCAGCATGGTTAACGACTTCGACCAGGGGCTAAGAAATAGGCTCCTAAGCACTGAACTGACTGTCAGTTAGATGAACTGACTGTCAGTTTGGTCAATTTCAATCAGAGGCAAATTAAGACCAGAGAGGGAATAAAATAATATATTTTAATATAATTTAAATACATTTAGCACATCAACTAGCATTTGATATATCAATAATGTTCAGTTCACCTCTTAGAAAGCAAAATCTAGATTCATCTAAGGGTTTGGTGAAAATACCTGCTAGTTGCAAGACTGTTCTAACATAATTCACATCAATGTCTCCTTTTTCCACATGATCTCTAATAAAATGGTGCCGTATTTCAATATGCTTAGTTCTAGAATGCTGAACAGGATTATTAGCAATTTTAATGCCACTTTCATTATCACACAAGAGTGGCACTTTATCAAATATAATTCCATAATCCAAAAATGTCTGCTTCATCCACAATAATTGAGCACAACAACTTCCTGCAGACACATATTCAGCTTCAGCTGTGGAGAGAGCTACAGAATTTTGTTTCCTAGATGACCATGATATTAATGATCTTCCCAACAGCTGACAGCTACCAGATGTGCTTTTACGATCAATCTTACACCCAGCATAATCAGAATCCGAATATCCAATTAATTCAAAACTTGCATCTTTTGGATACCAAAGAACTAAACTGGGATAGCATTTTAAATACCTAAGAATTCTTTTAAGAGCAATTAAATGGCATTCCTTAGGATCTGATTGAAATCTAGCACATAAGCACACACTAAACATGATATCAGGCCTAGATGCAGTAAGATACAATAAGCTACCAATCATAGACCTATAGAGTTTAGAATCGACTGATTTGCCACTTTTGTCCATATCTAGATGTCCATTTGTCGCGATGGGGGTTTTGATTTCCTTAGCGTCTTCCATCCCAAAGCGCTTGAGCAAGTCTTTTACGTACTTCGTTTGACTCACGAACGTACCGTTCTTGAGTTGCTTGATTTGAAGTCCGAGAAAGAAGCTTAGCTCGCCGATCATTGACATCTCGAATTCACTAGACATCATTTCTCCAAACTCATGATAGAAATGTTCATTAGTAGATCCAAAGATAATGTCATCAACATATATCTGACAAATGAACAAGTCTTTTTCAATTTTCTTTGTAAACAAAGTTGTATCAACCTTCCCAATTTTAAAACCTTTTGACAAAAGAAAGTCTCTAAGTCATTCATACCAAGATCGAGGAGCTTGCTTGAGACCATAGAGAGCTTTTGACAATTTAAATACATGGTTTGGAAATTTTGGATCTTCAAAACCGGGAGGTTGTTCAACAAAAACAAGTTCAGAAATTTCACCATTCAAAAATGCACTTTTGACATCCATTTGAAATAATTTGATATTAAAACATGATGCATAAGCAAGAAGATTACGAATAGCTTCAAGTCTTGCTACAGGTGCAAAAGTTTCGCCAAAGTCTAGACCTTTGACTTGAGTGAAACCTTGAGCAACAAGACGAGTTTTGTTTCTAATAACTACACTATTTTCATCTTGCTTATTTCTGAAAACCCATTTTGTTCCAATTATATTATGATACTTAGGTCTTTCTACTAAAGTCCAAACTTCATTTCTAGAAAAATTGTTAAGTTCCTCATGCATAGCATTAACCCAATCAGGATCATTTAAAGCTTCATTAACATGTTTAGGTTCTAAAGAAGATACAAAAGAATGATGTTCACAAAATGCAGCAATACGAGAGAGAGTTTGAATACCCTTACTGACATCACCCAAGATTTGATCTAGAGGGTGATCGTTTGATGTTGCCTTGGTGCTTCTTCTTGTGCTGCTTCTTCTTGACTAGGTTTTGGAGGATCAACATGAGATGATGATACATTTTGATCATCATTCTCAATGTTGACATCATCTTCTTGATCTTCTTCTCTTGGCTTGATGTCTCCAATGGTTATGTCCTTTACGGCTTCTTGAAGATCTTTACCTGAAACTTCACAAGAGACATGCTCTTTTTGTGAGCCATTAGTTTCGTAAAATTCGACATCATAAGATTCTTCAATATAACCAGTATTTTTATTAAAGACACGATAGGCTTTGCAAGTGGTAGAGTATCCGACTAAGAAGCCTTCATCTACTCTTCTTTGAAATTTACCGCCAAAATTTCTTTTCTTAAGTATAAAGCACTTGCAACCAAAAACTCAAAAATAAGAAATGTTTGGCTTACACCCAATAAGAAGCTCATAAGGAGTCAAATTCAAAAGAGGATGCAAATAAAGTCGATTTATAGAATAGCAAGCAGTATGCATGGCTTCAGCCCAGAAGTGAGTAGGAGCATTATACTCACTTAACATAGTTCTTGCCATTTCTATAAGTATTCGATTTTTCCTTTTAACGACTCCATTTTGCTGTGGGTGTAAGAGGTGGAAAATTCGTGTTTGATTCCAAGAGAGTCACAAAAATCAAATAGAGTTGAATTAATGAACTCTCCACCATGATCACTTCGGATTTTCTTGATGGATAGCTCGAATTCAGTAGAAACACGTTTTGCAAAACTTTTGAAAACATCGGGGGTTTTAGATTTTTGAGAAATAAAGAAAACCCAAGTATATCGAGTAAAATCATCAATAATGACAAAACCATAATAGCTACCCCCGATACTTTGGAACTCAGAAGGTCCAAACAAATCCAAATGCAAGAGTTCCAAAGGTTTGCAAGTCGAAATAACATGCTTAATCGGATGTGAAGTAGCAACTTGCTTGCCAGCTTGACAGGCGCTACAAGGTTTATCCTTTTCAAAATTCACATCTTTTAAGCCAATAACCAAATCTCGTTTTAAAAGCTTTTTCAATTGATGCATTCCAATATGTGCGAGTCTCCTATGCCATAACCAACCCTTTGAGGTTTGAGAGACAAGGCATGTTGAAAGAGATGCATCCTTTGAGTGAAAATCAACCAAATACAGATTTCCAAAACGAAAGCCTTTGAAAATCAAAGAATTGTCTTTCAAACTTTCAACTAAAACTTCTTTGGGATAAAATGTGCAACGAAAACCAAAATCGCAAATTTGTGTAACGGAAAGCAAATTAAAATTCAGAGATTCAACAAGCAAAACATTTGAAATTGAAAGATCGTTGTCGGTTGACGGTTGTCGCCAAAGGTGATCTTTTGATTTTTGCTTGAGTTGTTTTCTAGTGAAGTGAATAACTTCTTGTTACCGGTCATGTGTTCGGAGCATCCGCTGTCTAGCACCCAATGCCTCCCACCGGTCTTGTAGTTCACCTGCATAAAAAGAATTAAGTCTATTTTAGGTACCCAAACCTTTTTGGGTCCTTCAATGTTAGCAATCAAAGATTTGGGCACCCAAATAGATTTCTTCTTTTTGTTTAACATGGGTGCACCAACATACTTTGCTATGGTATAACCTTTCTTCGACTTTTGAAGCATGTAGAAAGCATCAACATAATTTGTAGTCATTAAAGGACATGCTTCATGCGAATGACCAGTTTCATGGCATTTAAAGCAGAATGTGTTGCATGCTTTTACAAACACAATTTTAGTATTTGGTTTCTTTCCTTTCTTCGGAAAGTATCCAAGTCCTTCTTTTCTAAATGAACATTTTTGTTTACTAAGTATGAGATCAAGAGATACTTTTCCCTTATAGCAGTTTTCTAGACCTTTTCCAAGTTTTTCAACTTGTGCCTTAAGTTCATTATTTTCGTTTAAGATGGTATCATTTGAAGCACAAGGTATGTGATGACTACTAGAAGGAGTATCATTTAAATCACATGAAGTGTAAACATCTACCTTAGATGAAGCATTAGTAATATCTTTCATGAGCATGCTTTCATAAGAATCTTTTAGTTCGGAGTATTGAGAGCGTAACGAAGAATGTTCTTCTTTAAGCGCTCTATACTTCTTTTTAGTAGCTCCATAAACTTCATTTAACTCGGTGATCATTTCAACTAGTTCTTCATATGAAGGATCGGAAGAATGTACCTTTTCATCGCCCTTAGCCATAAGACAAAGGGGTGAACTAGTCGATGTGTTGCAGAGAGCTAGTCTGGCTAGCTTCTTGGAGCTACCTTCTTCATCGTCGGAGTCGGAGTCAGAGCTCTCTCCGCCGGACATTCATTCTCCGAAGCATGCTTCTTTGGACGCGTCATTGCTCTTCTTGAACAATTTCTTCTTCTTGTTCCATGTGTTGTTCTTGTGTGGACATCTTGATGCTATATGTCCCTTTTCATGACATCCATAGCAAATGATGTCCTTGAAGTTGGTTTGCTTTGGTCCCTTGGGTCGTGTGTCAATGTTGACACCCTTCTTGTGTAACCTACGAAGAAGTTTTTGAGTATTCTTTACCATGAGTGCAAGATCTTCGTCGGAGGAGCCATCACTTGAATCGTTCTTAGCGTTGGCTTTGAAAGCCAATGCCTTCTTCTTTGTCTCCGAGGGTTCAGCTGCTACCTTCTTCTCCTTTTTGTGCATCTCATGGGTAATGAGGTTCCCATAGAGATCAGTCGGTGTCGTGGTCGACAAGTCGGAGTTTGTGAGAACTGTCACCAGAGTGTCGAAACTTTTTGGTAAAGCCTTGAGCATCTTTCTCACAATATTAAGGTCAGTAAAAACAACACCGAGACCCTTGAGTTCATTCAAAATATTGTTCAACCGAGTGAACATGGAGTCCACGAACTCGGTTGACGACATTGTGAAGGTCTCATATCGTTGCCTCACCATGAGCAACTTTGCCTCTTTAACTTTTGTAGTGCCCTCGTAAATTTCTTCGAGGGTGGTCCAAACCTTGTGAGTAGTCGTGAGATTGCTTACACGGTTAAACTCATTTAAAGATAAACAGGCAAAGAGTGCATTTTTCGCACGGGCATTTAAATGCAATTTTCTCCTGTCGTCCTCAGAGTGACTTGCCGGATCATCCGGAGGAGTAAAACAAAGTTTAACAATATCCCATCCATTAAGCCCCATGGCCTCTAGGAATACCGACATGCCCACTTTCCAATAGGGATAGTTTGTCCCATCAAAAATGGGCGCACGACTGGTATGACCAAGAGAGAAACCCTCATTAGACGACATCCTCTCTCTAGGTGGTAAAGCCTAATGAATCGAGAGACCTTGCTTTGATACTACGTGTAGGATCAAGGATGCCGACTAGAGGGGGGTGAATAAGAGGCTTTAAAACTTTTTAAATAAAAACAAATAATGCAAAAGATCAAATAACAATTATACAATACAGAGGAGAAGACAAACACAATCGATTTTTACTGAGGTATTGGAGACTTGCCCAGTCTTCACTAATCCTCGTTGAAGCACTCAAGTCAATTGAGTTTTGCCTCAATACCCACGAAGGATATTATCCACTATTGGTTGCTCCTTGTCCACTCCGGAAAGGCGAGCACCGATGCCTTGTACAATCTTGCCGAGCCTCTCCAACAATCTCCAAACTGGAGAGGTCAACGGCCACACCACCAAACCATCTAGGTGAGGGCGCTCACCAAGAGTAATAGGCAGCGAGGTCTTCTCTAGACCTCCAAACACGCACCGAGAAACTACAAGTATGCAAATGCAATGAACTGGAATGCTCGATGGATCAGAAATCACTCGACTTGATCAACAGATCAAGATTTTGTGTAGAAAACTAAAGCTCAAGAGTGTATAAGAATGCAAGGCTTCTTGTTGTGTAAAACACATGCCCAAAGCCCCTATTTATAGCCTCAAGGATCAAAAGAACCGTTGGAGCTAGGGCTGAAAATAAGCAACACAAACTGACAATCAGTTCATCAAACTGACAGTCAGTTAGGTGCACAACGGCCGACAAAATTTACGGATAAAAAATAGCTAGCCGTTTGTGGTCTTTTAAGGAAACTTGAAACCCCCAACTGACAGTCAGTTCAACCAAAAACATCAACCAGTTAAAAGAAACTCAGATAAAAACAATTGTGGTCGAAACCCCAACTGACAGTTACTATGGGCAAACTGACAGTCAGTTTAGTACAAAAAGTTTTGTCCCGAAAAACACACTCTCTGGACAATTGTCAGTTAACACAAACTGACATTCCAACTGACAGTTAGTTCAGCAAACTGACATTTAAACTGACAGTTAGTTCAGCCTGAACAAAAATACTATAACTTTAAATCCAGAAATCTAAAAGAGGTGTTTAATAGCTCGTTTGAAAGATAATTTTAAGGGCTATATTTTCATCAACAGACACAAAAACCAGATCTGCCTAGATCTTTCTAGAAATTTGAAAAACTCTTCTGCTATCAAAAACTCAACTGAAAATCTAAATCTTTCAAAAAACAAATTCAAATCAAATTCAACCAAAAAGATGCAATGCAATGACCTAAGTTTCTCAGTTTATGTTGGAAATGTAGAGAGGACTTTTGCAACCCCTCTTTATAGTACGGTTAAAACTAAAAACAATTTTCCTAAACCGATCAACTCCAAACACCGTGATCGGTAAAAATAAAGACAATATTACCTTAGGTCTTTTGCGTTTTTGTGACTTGTGCTTTTATTTCTTTTGTGTTGGGTTCGTCTTGTTCATCTCACATATCTTCCCAACGGAGCTCTGTATCAAACAATCTCAATGGTACAGTCATTCTGAAACACTTAGTTTTCATTAATCATCAAAATTAAGGTTAGGCATGAAGGCCTAGATGCAATACAACACACTAGTGCAGCCAAGTGGTACACACACGAGAAGGGCCAAGTGCAGTTCCGGGATCTTCCGTTCGGAGCACCAACGGGAGTTGGCTCTCTTCCTAAGCAGGGGGAGTCATGATCCGGGACGATCTCAGACTAATAAAGACTAGTCGATGGTCGATGGTTGAAACAAGGTTGTTGACAGCCCGAGTCGTAAGGATTGCCAGTGGATGAGCGTACTTCTTGGGGAACTTGCAACTTAGACCAAGTCATAAGATTGCAGGTGATAACATGCAAACTCACGGCCAGGAACTTCGCAGTTGGACCAGTCATGGCTTAGTAAATAGTTTTTAAATACCTATATTGTAATTAGATAGACATATGATTTTGGGTTAGTTTTTTCTAGCAGGGTGTGTACAAGTTTTACAAAGTATCTTTCTCATAATAAGAGAAGTATTTCTACTAACTCTTAGCTATGACCAATTGTGAGTGTTGGTCTTTACGGTTCATTCCACTTTTCCATATCCACATCGGATCATCAAACTCCAAAAATCAGAAATAGTTGTATCCAATTTACTATAGGAATGTAAGTCTGACCATTTATACACCGAGACTTCATGGTGCCAAAGATTAATCCAAGGATGACATGTAGATTCATTACCAATATTACATTTAGTCATTCTCTTAAATTGTAATAAGAGTTGTAAAATATCCTTCCACCAAAAATACCCTTTGCATTCTGATGAAGAAGGAAGACTATTTTGATAAAACCAATTCCATAGCATTTGAACACATGGGATGTTTTCCTTATTGAAGAATTTAAATAAAAACTTCATGAGTAGGGCCATATTTTGGGTTCTAAGATTAATTACCCCCATTCCACCGTACGATTTACATCTACACACTTTATCCCATGCGACTAAGTTGTCGACGATTGGAACTCTGGGTCCCTCTGTCGATCATATGCAAAGAAGAGTTCGAGAAGGAATGGGGCCAATTAGACAGATCCTCAAGATGTTCAAAGTATCTATGAATCTAAGACACAGGAAAGAACTATCCAGGTTCGGGTCCCCTTAGCCGTGTAACGACCCTACGTCCTGTGTATTTGACTATGTGGAGAAAAGAGTCACAGAGAGGTTGTTACAAGGTGTGTAGCTAGCTAATCCTATCTTTGTTAAGCCTAGTCTTCTCTTTGTCATCAATCCTCCATCCCCAGATCCTTCTCTTGAAGGCCTTCTTATACTTGCCAAAGAGGTCGTCAATTGTTCTTCTGAAGGCACTCCCCACGATCTCTCTTAACCGCCTCGAAGTGGTAGCTGTGAGGTCGTGGGTACATGGTAGTTGTAACATCCTGAGTTTTGGGGTGAAAAGTTTCTTTCTTAAAAGTCATGCATGCATATGTCTCTTCTAGATCAACCAAATCAGCCTCAGCTTTATTCTGTTCTAGCCCTAAAATCTCCAAAATCTATCCTGTGACCCAAGTCAAGATTTGACTTTCCAGATTTGATCTATGAGTTATCCTAAATCTAAAAGCCTTCAGAACCCAGATCCAATTCTATCTCTAACTTCCAGATTTATCAACTCCTTTCTGTTTTCGAAAACAGAAATATCTTACATTACCTAAATACCCTAAGTTTCAGAAATTCAAATTTAATCAAAATCTTAGCCAAGTTCAGACCAGATTATTCTTGGATTATGATCAAGGGTATGCCAATACCTTAATCCAAAAAGTTGGCAGTCAGATTTTACCATCTAAACCTTTTTCACAAATCAGTCCAAGAGTTATTACAAATTAGTCCTTTATCTGATATCTGGAAACCCAAAAAGGCTAAAATCTCCAGATTAACTCCAAATTCAGAATTTCTTCGGCAAATCTTTTCTAGATGCTATTTGAAACAAGTTCTTCTTCTGTGCAGATTTCAAGATCTCATCATAATTACCATAATTCGAAATCAATTGAAACTCAGATTCAATTACCCTAAAAATACCCTATTTTCAGTCTGTATCAAAGACTATTCAAATGTGCCAAATTTTATAAACTGTTCTTGCCAAATATTCTGTTGAATATAATCTGCCAGATCAGTGCAATCAAATTCAGTTTAAACCTTCCAAAACTCCAGATTCGCAGATCAGTCCTTTTTCCAGATTTTCTAAAAGCCAGAAAAGGCAAAATGTTGCAAATCATCTTCAAATTCAAATCTGATTCAGGGAACACCTCCCAAATGCTTTTCAACACAAATTCTTCTTTTATGAGTATCTCAAAATCAAACCCTAAATCCCAGAATTCGAGATCAATAAGATTCAGACTTATTTTACCCTAATCTACTCTGTTTTCAGTTCATATCAAAAGTCATCCAAATGTCTCAAACTTTATCTCCTAGCTGTGCCAAATCATCTATTGAATTAAGTATACCAAAACAGCAGAATCAATTCCAGATCAAATCATCCAAATCTTCATATTTACAATTCAGTCCAAATCAAGAAATCAAATATTGCAAATCAGCCCAATTTCGACCAGGGCAGTAGCCAGTGCACGACCAGAACCTCGCCGTGCTTTTGCGCCGTGCTCGCTCGCCGCCGGCCAAGCCTCGCCTGAAATTGTGACCGTGCATGCTTGTGCGCACGTGTCCGTGTCCTAGCCTTCGCCGTGGCAGCACCGATGACAGTAATTGCTCCTGTGCGCGACCAGCAACAAGCTTTTGTCAGAAACATCGCGCCACGTTGCTTTGCATTGCCAGCTCCAGTTACCACTGCTTGCACCGCTCGACAATGTGGAGTTCCAACGAGTCGACAAGCTGAGCAGTAGTCACCTCGCCTGAGCGCCGTCGCTTCACCGCTCGCCGTTGTTGCATCTGCGCCCGGCAAATGTTGTCAACTGACGCCAAATTCATTGCTGTTTACACCTTGCAAGCATCGCCCACTGGTCTATATAAACAACCATACCTTGTGTCACTTCCTCATCACCAGAACTTAGCCAAATTTACAAATCTCTTCGCCGTCGTCTTCTTCTCCGGCGAGTCCAGCAGGAGGCTTCACGGTGCCAGCTTCACCCGCTGCATCTCTCACCAAATTAACAGCATCAGTGAGTTCCCCTCATCTCCCTCATCGTGCTGTACCAACTAATTTAACTCTCTTACACCTTATCGCCGGTGATCGCCGGAAATGGCTGAAATTCGAAGAATGCCCTGTTCCGACAATGCGGGCCAAATTACTTCGAATTAGCTTTCGATTCTGTGGAAGAAAATGATCAGTGAGTCATTTCCAGCAATCCTGTGCATCAAGATCTCTAGATTGAGCTTCAATCGAAGCTTTCCCCAATTTTGAGCTTCTCCAGAAACCGGCGATCGTCACTAGGCTTCTCCAGCCATCCTCTAACAAAATTGACCATCCTAGTAGCTCCCTTATACTCCACAGATACTCCCTGAGCTTGGAATTAAGTTCAAACCCCCTTCAGCAAAAACCCCCAAATCTTATGTCTTCTTCTCCGGCACAGTTCACCGGAAAAGTTTTCCCGGCCGTTTCAGCTCAAATCACTTTGTCCACCGTGTGTGCCTTAACCTCCTGAGTATTTTTGTCTTCTTGCCCGACACCTAAATCAGCCTAGATCGAAAGATATAGCCATGCCAAGATCTTGTCCAGAACTGCTCCAGTGCAGCCAGTTCACCTCAGTTCATCACTGAATTTCATCACTTTCCAGCCATTTCTTGCCCTAGATTCTGTTGACTTAATTGTTCCTGTTACCAATGCCTACCTCCCAGACAAAGTGGTGCATCATTTGGAGCCCTAGATCAAAAGTTATGCCAAGCCCTAGTTTCTAGCCATGTCGGATTCAATGCCAGACTATGTCAGTCAGTGGCATTAGCCCTTTTCACTCCCTTCCAGATGTGCATTTTGGGCATAACTTTGTCTCTTAGATTCCTGAGGTTGTGATCTACATTTTCTTCTACTGTCATAACTTGAGATAAGCTCTCTAGCTTTCCTTGAAGTTATGTCAGAATCTTGATCTGAATGTCAATCTGCTGACATTCGTTGTTTTTGATCCAACCAACCGCAAAACTGATGTTCTTATTGCAACCTTGAGATCCTAAGAGCATCTAACACCCATCCTTAGTCAATTCCTTGAAACCCTAGACTCTCGACTCAGTTCAACTTGCAATCTCAATTATCTCCAGTATCATTCAGTTATCCTTGTTAAGCATATCTGCATATAGATCCTAAATCATTTTAATATATAAGTAATATTTGTGTGTATTGTTTGTTTGTCGCCAAGCAGATCCAGAAATCAAGTTCGAGGACTTCGCTGTTGACCCGTCATCAACTGCTGTTTCTTACGACGCGGAAGGCAAGTCATATCCTTGGTCATCTTGAACCTATATTTTAAATGTTGCTAAAACATAACCTTGAATATAGATAATATTGCATGAGAAAGATTGAGAATGGTTGATTTATGAATTGGCAGTACTAGACTGGTTATCTGTGAAATGTGAAATAAACAAGTTTTGAGCCATGAACTATTGTATGTATTTATATACTTATATTCATGAAATAAAACCCCTAGCCGTGACCAGAAAATGGTATGGAATGGTGGTAGCACTGGAGGTGCTAAGCTGCAAAGGAATGCAGGCACTGAAGGTGCAGGGTTGTGGATGGTCTGGTCACTGGCATATAAGGACTAGAACCTTGTGTTGTGCGTCTAGTGGCATGAACAACGTGCTAACCGCAAGCCTGGTATGGGACAGGCCTGAACAAGTACTTATGTGGATCGCACATGAAACCCCTGCATGAGATGTGTTGTGATGATTGATATAGAGGCTGACTCCCACTATCACTGAAGGTGATCTGACATTAGACCCAGCAAAGGGGAAATGAGTAAGGGTGGGGGTATAGCCCGCCACAACTGTGTTTCGCGAGAGATCCACAGGGTCAGGGGTGAATTGTGAGTAAAGCATAACAAAAGTTCTTGTTATTTCCACCTTGCCGCTCACAATATGAAGTGAGTCAGGGGTCCAATCATTTTGTTATGATAGGAAAGGTTTGAAAGTGGAATATCTTGCGGGTAAATTGGTACCTCTCTGCAGAGTTAAAAACGTATTCGAATACTCCGAGCTCCCGGGTTTTATAGGAGTCTGCTGCGGTGGATTAAATCCACGGGGTGTGACACAAGTACTATTTTCTAAATAAAATATGTTTAATCAAGATTACCCAAATGACATGTGTTGTCATGATAAGGAGTGCTGCCGTGGGCTGTCGTGTGTCGACGTGTCGCGGTAGTGCTATAATCTAGTGAACATAAATGATGATGTTATATTATGAAAGGTGCTGCCATGAGATGAAGTATGAAAGAAAAAGGTTATTTTACAAATATCCATAATTCTTGACTAGTCTAGGTTCATATCATCACTACTATATGTATCTACTCTTACCTATGACTTGCTGAGTACGTAAGTGCTCACCCTTGCAACATTCAACTCAATAGATGGAGCCTACCTTGATCAAGATGAGGGCGTGGAGAACTTCGTGGATCCAGAAGGAGGAGAATCAGTTCCGCCAGAGCCCTGATGTGTGTGTTGTTCTGCCGTCCACTTCTCTTTGTGGGTGGGTCACCTATCTTCTGCTGTGTAGATGTTATTTTGCTAAACCATGTATGCCGTGAAGGCATTGTAATCTTCTTATGTAATATCAAGGCCAGCAGGCCACACTGCTTAACTATTTTGTAAGTTACTCTGTTGCAATGTGAATATACTCTTGTGCTTGACTTATCCTGGGAAGTCAAGGGTATGTGTATGCTATGCATATATGAGTCTAGCTGCAGCGAGCTAGGTCTCTACAGGAGTAGTCGTAGTCCCAATTTCGGGGCGCGATAGTAGTTGTCATAGATCATGGGTACGTGGCAGTTTGGTAGTCTTGACTCGGTCGTCGTGGAACTGCCTCACCATCTTAACCTCCTTCGACAGTTACCTTATCAGGACTTATGATTATCTTGGAATTAATCATAAGGATCATGGTGAGGTAATGAAAAGGGTGATCGCGTATTGCTGCGACCATGGTAATGAGATCAGTCCTTGTATCTGCGAGAGAGGATGGTCGTAGGAACTATCTCTGCGACCATACCATTCTCGGATACAGCATAAAACATGATTTTTTGGATAACGAATGTCTTGAATTTGCGCGAAATAGGTATGATTTTTGAGTTATATCCAAGATGCCCTTGGATTACCCAATGTCTTTTCTTCTGGTCCTTGGCGACCATAGGAAGGATCTGCAACCATGGCCACGGGCGACCATGGGATGCTTGTGCGATCATGAGAGCTAAAAAATCAGCTAACAATCCTCATCAGCTAGCCCCCAAATATGAAGTGACAAAGATCCACTTAGTGGTGGGTCGCTTCGAATTCTCAACAGTGCTTCGTCGCTTTGAATTCCCACATTGCATTATGCTGGTGAGAGCTTCGATACATCTCAGGGAATGAGCTGCAGGCACTAGGGAGGATCTCGAGCTTTTCGCACCGTGCCCTAGGCCATGAACTCGAAGCATCGCCTGAGTGAGTCTATAAATAGCCGTTCCTTTGCTGTAGAATTTCCAATTTCTTCACAAAATTTCTCTAAGTCTCAAGCCTTTCGTCTCCTTAACCTTTGGTGCCAATGGCATGCCCGAATAAAAAATGATTCACCGATGAAGAAGATTCAGTTGGTGAGGAGAATGTTGAGGCTATGGGAGCACAAGGAACTGGCGCAGCACCTTTGTCTCAAGAGGTAATCTTCTCTTGGTAGATTGGTGTAAGCTTTTTCTTGAAATGGAGTTTTTCTAAGACCTTTTTTCATTATGTAGCTGTTTGAGGGTCTAATTGCTTGAAGAAAGTGGGGTGGTGATGATCTTGGATCGTCTGGCGGATCTCCATTGAAGAGGTTGATGCAGCTTGATGAGCTGGCTGCTCATTAGGCTTCATCCCAACCATCCTCTGCAGCTATGGATCCGGTGCTGCCCATGGCCACACAAGCTTCAAGTCGTTCTCGTTCCTCGACAAAGGATGAGGAAGCTCTAGGCCTTTCTGCGGCCAATTTGACCTTGTTTTCCCCGGTAAGAACTCTCGATCTTTTGGGCTTTAGTAGATCCTTACCTCGGAGTAAGTCGATGATCTTGTATAGGGAAGCGAATCCGGGGAAGAGCTGGACCGGGTCAGGGCCGAGCTGAGGGCCCTTCAGGAGCAGCATAGGTGGACTCGACCTGGAGGAGAAGTACACTCAGTGGGGGACTCGACCTGGACGACTTCTTCAAGCGTGTTGAGCATTTGAAGGCAAGTTTTGACCGGGCTATGGAGACTGCGAGGCTGGCTCGACAAAAGGAGTAGCTTGTGTGTGAAGAAAAGCATGCTGCAAATGTTACCATCGCTGGTTGCAGTCTCACCATGAAGGATACCCTCACAATACTGAGGGAGGTCGCGGGTCTTCTCGAAGCTTATGTGGTTGATCCTAAGAAGGACAACTTGTCACTGGAAGAGTCCTACGTCCTAGCTGCAAGTCAAACTGACTTTATTTTAGATGCAGCTAGGGCTAAGGCCAATGCTTAGCATGGCCCTTTGTATATTTACTTTTTTTTTGTAAATAATGTAAAAAAGTTTTTCTCATGTCAATTTTTCAATTTTTGTTCGTGAACTATGTCCAACTCTTTCTTAGACTTCTATCTTATCTCTTTCCTTGGCTCTTGGCGACCATAGAAAGGTATGCACACTGCGTGCGATCATGGAATGACTATCGTGATCATGGAACGATTGTCGTAGGGAGGTCATGTGTGATCATGAGAGCAGCAATCTTTGTCTACTAGCCCCCGAAGTCGAAGTGAAAAGGCTTTTTTTTTACTGCAAAAGACGTTTTCATGCTGAAAAAGGTGTTTCAGTTTCTGAAAAGGCGTCTTTTCGGTTCGAATTCATGTTGAATGGTCGCGGGATTGTGAGTGCGCATGTCAGGTTTGTTTTGACGTGCATTTAATGCAAAAACACCTTTTGTCGGGCATCGTGGACATCGGCCAAGAACCCGAGGGAAGTGGATTTTTGAACTTCTCGTCCCGAGCTTTGCCTTCGCACGGAAGCGTCATCGAAATTTCCTAAGTTTTTTCAAAGTTTTTCTCTTGAGCCGTAGTTCGCAGCCGTCACCTTTCTCCACCACAAACCTAACCTGATGGTGTGTTGGACACGATCCAGTCACTGATCGGAGGAGAGTTTGTTGGTGTTGGAGGCCGATGGTTATCTTCCCTCTAGGTTGCTGATTCCGTGGCGGCCTGCTGGGGAGAATTAAGAGAGCCCTGAGGTGCAGGAGGATGAGTTGATGATGTTTGAGGACTTCTTGTGCTGCGATTTCCTCCTACCGGAAAGTGATTTCATGCGGGAGGTCCTCGCCCATTTTGATTTGGAGCTGATGAATCTGAATGCCAACTCAGTGTTGATCCTCGCCACCTTCCAGCATTTGTGCGAGGCGTTCATTGGGGTTTTGCCCAGTGTTGCACTTTTCCGCCAATACTACTTTTTGGCGATGTCGAAGGGCACAGCCATGCCGGGTTGTGTTTACTTCCATTTGTGGGAAAAGAAAGAATTTCTCCCCTTTCCACTACATGTATCAGTGCATAAGTGGTACCAGAGATGGTTCTACTGTACCATGCCTGAGGAGAGTCATCTTTGGTTCACTGATCGGCGGCCGGAGAAGAGCAAGGAGAAGGATATTGCGCCCTTCCCTCGATGAAGAGCAGAAGAAGCAAACCCAAGTACTGAGATTTCTCATAGATGCGGGTTTGACTGCTCAGGACGTGATCCTCAATTTTGTGAAAAATTGGATTAGTCCTTTGAAGAAGAGGGATCACCCAGCGTGGGAGATCAAACCGATGGAGTACGCTACTAGGGATGGCAGCCCTGGTAAGTTGGCCTCCTCTGATGTTGAGGTAAGGGCTAGCTATTTGCTGAAGGCTTTTAATCCGACTGAGGAAGGTGACCCAAGCATGTTGAGGCTAGAGAGCCTTGTTGGGAGCGCCGACGAAGTTGTTCAGGTGCGCCGAAAGGTATGTTGATTTGCACAGATCGCCGATGGCCAAGTGGCTAAGGCCAAAAGGGGCCTCGATGATGCAGGTCCTTCTGATGGTCCTTTGAAGCAGGTAAAGAAAACTCAAAAATCCAAAGGACCTGCTTAATCTAAAGCGACAAAGTCGGAGGTGTCGACCCCTAATAAGGCCGTGTTGAAGATGGCCATGGGGGCGGCTTTGTCGAAAGCCACTGGAATAGTTACAGTGGCAGCCTTGGTAAAAACTCTTGCCTCTCGTGTCCTAACAAATATGATTGGGAATCACTTCTTGCTAGTACAGGGGGAAGGAAGTGATGAAGAGGAGGATTTTACTCCCCTGATCCTTCTGAGGAGA
The DNA here is from genome assembly GCA_019359835.1 of Pharus latifolius. Taxonomy (NCBI): domain Eukaryota; kingdom Viridiplantae; phylum Streptophyta; class Magnoliopsida; order Poales; family Poaceae; genus Pharus; species Pharus latifolius. The sequence goes on from CM033330.1 coordinate 18,289,914, forward strand.
AGGCTGGTGGAACCATCAAAGGGACCTTCCCCAAAGGCATTATCTTCACTGCTATCTGTCCAAAGCTGAGTGTTGAGTCCCCGAAACCTTTTGGGACTTAGTATTAGGTAAATAGTTTCCCTAATTATGTTATATCGCTTAGTCGTGATTGACTTATCTGATTCTGAATTGAATGTATAGGACTCCCGCGACCATGGCTGTGTCCACCCCAGGGAGCGAAATTTTACCAGCTATGGTCAGAGGGGAAGAAACTGCCGTAGTAATGCGACCTACCATGAGTGAGATTGCGGTAGAGCCAGTGGCCACCATTGAATCCACCGCGACCGCTGAGGTTGCTCCCTTGCAAGATGTCTTTGAAGACCCTATGAGCTTCCTTGATGGGGTGGTTCCAGATGTCACATCTATTGAGCCCGTCCATGATAGTGGGGTTGATGTCACGGCGGTGACCACATCCATGGGGATGGATGAGAAGGGAGAGGTCTATGCTCCCCCAATGGTCGAAGTGATGAGGACATCACTCCTATGCATGCGTCAACTTCTCCAACACCGCTTGTGCAAGGACCAATTACAAGGGCACGCGTACGTCAGCTAAATTACCAGGTGAGCTCGTTCCTAAGTTTATGTGAAACTACCGTAGAGGGTGAGTTAATACCTAATGATATTGTTCTTGTACATAGAAATCATGGTTTGGATCAGCGAGGATGTCACGATGCACCGAGATGAGCCAAGGTTCGAGTTGATCCCGAGATGGACGCTGGTTCGGGCTGCAGCAACATGTCTGTCTTCAAACAGACTCCCAGGCCACATACGAAGTCCGTTTTTGATGTTCTACCACTTCACGGAAAGCTTAGGAGATAAGCTTTCCAACACATCTGGTCCCACCACCAAACTCTTTCTAAGTCACTAGGAATCATCCAAAGAGTGCACACGAGACAGAGTTGGGCTGGTGCTGCGTCACCTCTTTTTGGGACTTCGGCCCATGTATCTTAGTTAGGCTGCAACCTAAACCCTAGCCGCCTGCTCTCTCTCTCTCATATACATACTCTGTAGCCGTCACAGGGAGACTTGGGTTTTTCTTAGATTATTCTGCCTTTGCAGTTTCACCGTAGATCGGTTTGTGGAACCCCAACTTGTGAGCTTAATTCAATTTGATTTGCAATTTCCAAATTGCTTCTTCTACGTTTTTGCTTGTGCTCTCGATTCGCTTGTAGAAATTAGCCTTCTTGGTGAGGTCAACCGCGTCTTGGCATAGTTGATAACCAACGGAGCAGTGGTGTAACGATTGCTGGGTTCGATCAGTTCTGATCAGAAGCCGGATTGTCAATGTCGAGATCTCCACCAAATCGACTTATCATCTACCTGACAGAAGATCGGACACCCGTGTTTCATCACGAAGGGACCATGTAGCTCTCTGCTTCTCAGAGCCTTGCTTTGGAAAGGCGAGCACACGATGATTTGGCTTCCCCCATGATGAGGACATCACGACCACACACTCACAAATATTAACACTAGTGCATGCGCGTCGTTTTGAACATCAGGTAAATTTGTTTCTTGGGAAAATTAATTATTTAGTTATAGAACAAATGATATTGCCCAATGATTTTTTTGTTCTTGTTGTTACATGTGAGGGATGTCGTGGTATTGCGAATACCCTGGCAGGTTTTGAGAATGATCCTAGCGAAGATTACGCGGCGCGGGTTGACCGGATGACCGGTCCTCCCCCGCCGGACAAGCACAAGAAATGACACGAGCATTTATACAGGTTCGGGTCCCGGTGGGGGCCCTAGTCCTGTCGATGCGCTCCCGACCGGAGTCGGCTGGGGAGGCTCTCTCCGGGGGAGAGGCTTCCGGAGCACGTCTGTGAGTTTAGCTATTCCAATAAAAGTGATCCGATCCTTTACAATAGAGGGGTACAAGGGCTATTTATAGCCCCAAAAAGAGGTAAAAAACCTAAACTACCCTGGAAGCCACCGTCGGATTGAGGGGTAGGACCGTCCTTCTCCCAGTCAAACGCCTTGGATGCTTGACAGGGGGTCGCTGATTCCCGAGGCGCTCCTCGCGTGACCTGCACGTGACAAATAACTCGAGACTTTACCTTTAGGAGGGCGAGGAGGCCCAGGACGGCGCCGGAGGCCATGTCCGGGGGGCCAAACGGCGGCGCCCGGGGAGAGCCCGAAGGCTACGTCCCCGGGGGCAAAATGGCGGCTCCCGAGGAGAGGCCGGAGGCTACGTCCCCGGGCCAATGGCGGCGCCTGGGACAGCACCGGAGGCCATGTCCCGGGGGCCAAATGGCGGCGCCCGGGGAGTGGCCGGAGACCACGTCCCCGGGCAAATGGCGGCGCCCGGGACGGCGCCGGAGGCCATGTCCCGGGGGCCAAACGGCGGTGCCCGGGGAGAGCCCGGAGGCTACGTCCCCGGGGGTCAAATGGCGGCGCCCAGGTAGAGGCCGGAGGCTACGTCCCCGGGCCAATGGCAGCGCCCGGGACGGCGCCGGAGGCCATGTCCCGGGGGCCAAATGGCGGCGCCCGGGGAGCGGTCGGAGACCACGTCCCCGGGGGCCAAAAGGCGGCGCCCGTGGAGGGGCCGGAGGCCACGTCGTTGGGCAAATGGCGGCGCCCGGGAGGGCGCCGGAGGCCAGGTCCCGGGGGCCAAAAGGCGGCGCCCGGGGAGGCCCCGGAGGCCCGGTGCAATCGTGACGCAACTTACCTGGACTTAGTCCCGCGGAGATTTCCCCCGACAGCAGCCCCCCATGCACGCCAGGGACGATGCTCGAGTCCCCGGTGGGTATGGTACACGTCACCGGGAAAATCTCCGGGCCAAGTCACCGGAGCTATGGCGCTTCGGTTTCCGTGCCCCGCACTTAAGGCCGCGCCGTTTCGCCATAAATGCGGGCGCGGTTCGAACTGGCGCCTCGATTAACGCGCCCGTCCCTTCGTTTCCCGCGTGCAGTTTGAACTTCAACGGTCCAAATTGCTCCGCGGGGTGCCACGTGGCGCCCATCTAGACCATGTCTTGCCCCTATAAATAGGGCCTTGGGGGACCCGGAAGTTTATTCCAAAACCTCAACCGTAGCGAACTCTGCTCTCCCGGTAGCCCTCTCCCGGTAGCTCTTTCTGGTAGTTAGCTCTCGGTAGCAGGCGTCCGGAAGTTTTAGTAGTAGCCTCCTGAAAGGTTACCCACCGAAGAAAAAGAAGAGACTAACCTAATGGCACCCAAGGGTCGAGCAAAGACCACGGAAGTGCCCCCGGAGGAAATCCCTCCGGATTTCCTCTGGGCGTCGGAGTTCACGGCCGAGGACGCCGAGTCCTTGGTCGAACGTTGCATCATCGCGGACGGGGACATCCGAGTCCCCGTGAAGAAAGACGGAGCTCCCCACCCCAGGCCCGGAGAGGTCGTGGCCTTCGAGGCCTTCTTGGAGGCGGGGCTCTGGCTCCCGGTGCATTCCAAGCTCCGGGAGTTTCTGAAGGAGTATGGGGTGGTGCTCAACCACCTCACCCCGAACGCGCTCGTCCGGACGGGCCTCTTCATCTGGCTCTATGAGACGGCGACCGGGCGGGAGCCCACTCTTCGCGCCTTCCGGTACTTCTACGAATCGGCGGCACGGACATCCCACCTGGTGAAGGGGGGCCCCAAGTCCCCCTTCGGTTCGGTGATGGTGCAAATGCTGCCGTCCCGGGTGGCCGACTACTCGGCGGCGGCCTCCCGGGACCACTGGGGCGACTGGGTCCGGAGGTGGTTTTACCTCCAGGTCCGGGACGAGGCGGTGGTGTGCGCCCCGGAGCCCCCCACCTACAGCTGATCGTCCGCGCTGAAGCCTCTGGTGTGGACGGACGAGTAGTTCGAGCTCCTCGGCAGGGTGGTCCTCTCCAAGAAGACCCTTTCAATGCGGGACGCTGCCGAGGAGATGGCTCTCCTCCGGATCTCCCCCTTCTCGCGCGGGAAGAGGGGAGTCGGCATGGGCCCGGAACAGCGGCCCCCGGTGAAGCCGGTGACGCGACGTAAGCTCCGGGAACCTGCTGCATTATACTTAAGAATTTTTGAAAATTTGACTAACTCTTTACCTCTTGCAGTCCGGCCGTACCCGGTGGCGTGGGAGAAGGCGGAGAACCTCCTGGGGAGGTACTTCGCCGACGAGCACGAGCGCGTCGTGCGCCTCGTGTGGGAGGGCCCTCCCCGGAACTTGGAGCGGTGGCTTATGGGCTAAAGCTGCCGGAGAGGAAGCCTCTCCCCACCCCCGGGTCGCACAAACGGGGGAAGGAAGCGGCCGGGGGCTTGGAGCCCAAGAAGGCCAGGGTCCAAAAGACCCCCGGCCCGCCGACGACGCCGGCGGTGACACCGGCGAAGCCCCAGGACGAGACCCCCGGGACCGAGCGTGCCCGGGCACCGGCCCGGAAGGGAGCAACACCTCCCCCGAAGAGCCCCGTCGAGGCCCGGGGGAAGGAGGCGGCCACGGGCGGGGCGGCGTCCGACTCAGCGAACTACGCCCCGTCGCCTCCCTCGGTGGAGCCCCTCCTGCCCCTTCCGGCTTCTTTGGAGTCGGAGAGGCTGGAGGTGAGATTCGCGGAGGCCTCGCCTCCGCGGGTTTGGCCGGTGGACGAGGGGGGGAGCCCCTCGGTCTACGAGGTTCCTCCGGAGGAGGAGGCCCCGAGGACCTTTCGGCTCGGGACGGGGAAAGGTTTGATGATCCCCCCCCGGGCAGGGACCCCCGCCCAAAGCTCCTCGGCCACGTCTTCGGAGGAGACCTCGGCCACGAAGATGCCGGTGACGCCGGCCGCGTTTCCGGACTCACAGGTCCGGGGACCCCCCACTGGCAGCGACGCAGGCGCCGGGCGAGAGGCCCCTCTGCTTCCCGCGGGGGAAGTCGCCCGCTACGCGGAGGGCCTGCACACCCAGAAGGTGCAGGCCTTCGTCGCGGAGGGAACGCTCCATGAGCGTTTCCAGGGGCTTCAGTCTCTCGGGGCCCAGGTAACCCGAGTTGATGACGTCTTCATTTATTTCCTGCATTTTGAGATTTTTCAAACTCTATATTTTGTAGGTGGCAGCTGTTACCTGGGGCCTTCAGCAGCGGGTCGCCCGACTGCTTAAGGAAGCGGAGGGCCGGGCCGCGGCCTCCATAGGGCAGCGTGAGGAGGCCCTCCAGGAACTCGATGAAGCCCTCGCGGAACTGTCTCGGGTCCGGGCCCAGGTTCACATTTTCGAGGCCATCAACGGCTGCCTCTGGGAGGAGGCCAAGGCGAGGGAGGAGGCGCTCCGGGAGCTCGAGGGCTCGACCGTCCGGGCGGTGGCGGATGCGGGCCGCTCCGTCCGTTCGGCCCTCGAGGGCCTTGGCGTAGGCCTAGGCTCCGGGAGCAAGGAGGTGCCGCCGGCGACCCTCGCGGAGGTTGTGCGTTTTCTCAACGCACAGGTCTCCGCCATTCCGGAGGCTGCCGACGCTCGGGCGCGGGGCCGGGCGATCCCCATTGTCGTGGTTGCTGCGGGGCTCATCGAGTTCCGGGGGGTCGGCGCCCGGGCGATCGGGGGCCGCATCCCCCGAAACTTCCCGGACTCCTTCGAGCCATCGCGCCGGGAGGTCGAGCAGCTTGCCGGAGGATTTTACGACCGGATCATCCGAGCGAGATTCCCGGCTCCGGCGCCTCCGGCGGGGGATGTCCTAGCCCCGGCCTTGGAAGAAGCCCCCCGGAGGGAGGACGCCAACGAAAAAGTATGAGCCTCCCCGCGGGTCTTTAGATAGGATCCTTTTGTTTTGTTAGGACTTTTCATTCCGGTAGCTTCTTAGAAGAAGCCCCCGACACTTGTACAAAAACATTTTGAATGCAATGAAGTTAGAATTTTTTCTAAGTCCTTGAATTGAATGTTGTTACTAGTGTTCTCGGGAGGTTGCTCCTGAGCGAAGGTCTGGGAGGGGCTCCCCGGGGGACGCCCAAGCGGCTTTAATCTTGCTAACCCTTGTCTCTGGGAATCGCGGCGGGGATAGCGTCCAGGAGCCGATCCGGTTGAGGTGGCGTCCGGAGTGGCACTTGGACAACTTTGACAATCATCGCGCCGAATTGTCCCCTCCGCGACCGGGGTTCCGGATGATACCTCCCCTCCGGATACTTCCACCGGCGGGATACGAGTTCTGGCCCGAAGATGTGCTTCGGGACGCTCAGCGCCGCGTGTGAGCATTGTACCAGGACTTGACCCGGGAGCTAGCGGAGAGCCTCTGAGAGTATTAGGAGTAGGAGCCTTAGGGCGTAGAGGATCCCACGGGTTAGAACCCGGGTTGTATCATTTCCGAAGCCCACCGGAGGGGGAAGATGTCCTTCGGGTTTGACAATCAGTAAAGCGGTGTTGTTGCTTCTTTCATTGTCTTTTTGTTTCTTCTTCTTGGATGGTCCGGACGACTCCTTTTCACGAGAATGAGCAAAGTTTGCTCGTGGGCGGTACGGTCGACACCCGGGGGTTCCTTATCCCCCGCCCCCGCCCCCGCCCACAGCGGGCCGGAGGATAGCTCCGCGCGCTATGGGGGTAACAAGGCCCCCGGGACGGAAGTCACCTGTAGCATAGGAATTTTTCTAAGTTAGAAAATTTTAAAACGAGCTTTCTTGGGAAAAGAACTTCCGGGAGACAAGCGTCCGGTCGCCGTGAGAACGGGGAGCCGGGAATAAGGCCCCTTGTGGAAGAAACATCCAAGAAAAACCCGATGAGATTTCCGGAGTCAAGCTTACTAGGAGACAATCGTCCGGTCGCCGTGCGAATGGGGAGCCGGGAATAGGGGCTCTGGGAAAAAAATGTCCGAGAGATCCGTGACTTCTCCGGGAGACAATCGTCCGGTCGCCGTGAAGACGGGGAGCCGGGAATAGGGTCTCCGGGAGGCATTCATCCGGTAGCCGTGAAAACGGGGAGCCGGGAATAACGTCGGCTCCCGGAGGAGGAAGATAGATCCAATCAGGCCGCAAGGGGCCGATCATCCGGTCGCCGTGAGAACGGGGAGCCAGGAATAACGTCGACTCCCTGAGGAGGAAGATAGATCCAATCAGGCCGCAAGGGGCCGATCATCTGGTCGCCATGAAAACGGGGAACCGGGAATAACGTCGACTCCCGGAGGAGGAAGATAGAATGCCCGGAGACGGGTCTTGAGTGTTTGGGCAGGGGACTAGTCTCCCAAAGTGACTCGTTACCGCGGCCACTGTGACCGGGTTGCCGCTTGCACCCTCAGTCCACGAGGGCTGATCGTAAGCCGCCCTACAGGAGGGACTTGCTGGGCCTGGCCCACTTCCTCGCGGAGAGGGCATCCTCACGGGGAGGGCTTCCTCGCAAGGAGGGCGTCCTCGCGGGGAGGGGCGTCCTCGCGGGGAGGGGCGTCCTCGCGGGGAGGGCATCGCCGCTAGGGGCGGTAACGAGAAAGACTTGCAATGGGACAGTTTGAAAAGCAAGACCTATGTATTGCTAATAAAATGAAGTACAGGGCCTCCCCCTGCGAAGTCGCGAAAGGGGAGGAAAATACAGTGTCCCTCCTCCCCCTCCGGCGTGAACGCTCCGGGGGAGGGGACAAGCCCGTAAGGCTAAACATAGAACTTGCGAAGTAAACGCAAGTTCCACGTGTGCTTCAGCTCTTGCTCTTGAAGGTTGGAGAGCTTATAAGCCCCCGAGCCCAGGACCGCGGAGATCCTGTAGGGGCCCTCCCACTTGGGGGAGAGCTTCCCCTGGGCTTGGGGGTCTGTGACGCCTTTGAGGACAAGGTCCCCAAGGCGGAAAGCTCTCTCGCGCATGCGCTGGTTGTACACGCGCGCCATCTCTTGCTCGTAGATGGCGTGGCGGAGGAGCGCTCGGTCGCGTTCCTCCTCCACGAGGTCGATTTCCAGGCGCTGGTTGGCCTCTTTGGCCTGGTACGCTGCGGGCGTGGCTCCGTCCAGGAGCTCGACCCGCAGCGATCGGAGGCTGATCTCCGGGGGGAGGACTGCCTCCGCCCCGTAGACCAGGGAGAAGGGAGTACGCCCCGTTGCCCAGGACGGGGTCGTGCGCATGGAGCAGAGGATGCTAGGGAGCTCCTCTGCCCATGCACCCCGCTTAGAAGTGGTTTGCTCGAGTCTTCGGCGCAATCCCTGTAGGATCATGCCGTTGACCCTCTCGACAGCCCCATTGTTCCGGGGATGGGCCACTGAGGCGAAGTGGATGACGAGCCCCAGGCCTTTGCAGAATTCTCGGAAATAAGCCGAGTCGAATTGGGTCCCGTTGTCCACGGTGATTTCCCGGGGGACACCAAAACGACATACGACGTTTTTCCAGAAAAACCGCTGGACGGCCCGGGACGTGATGCTGGTCAAAGGCTCCGCCTCAACCCACTTTGTAAAATAGTCGACCGCGACTACCGCATACTTGTATCCTCTGGGCGCTGGGGGGAAGGGCCCTAAGAGGTCCATCCCCCAGCGCACGAAGGGCCAAGTGATGGGGATTGTCCGCAGCGCTATAGGGGGGAGGTTCGAGCCCTTGGCCATCTTCTGGCATGCCTCGCACGCGGAGACAAGGTCTCGCGCGTCGCACATGACCGTGGGCCAATAGAAACCCGGCCGGAGGGCCTTGGCCGCGATGGCACGTGGGGCTAGGTGAGAACCACAGCTCCCTGCGTGAATGTCTTCGAGAAGTTGAAGTCCCTCAGGCCGGGGGAGGCAACGCAGGAGGGCGGAAGCCCCCTGCTTGTAGAGCCTCCCCTCTAGCAGGAGATATGCCCGGGCTTTAGCCCGGAGGCGTTTAGCCTCGGTTTCACTAGGAGGGTCCCCCTCCCCCTTGATGAAGGAGACGAGGGGGTCCATCCAAGACGGAGTCCGGATGATCTCGGCGACCTCCGGGACATGAGGCTCATCGCCCTTGTCCGGGGAGGCCACCGAGGGCTGCGTGATGCTTTCCAGAAAAGCCCCCTTGGGGAGCGATTCCCGGGCGCTTGCTGCCCGGGCCAGGGCGTCGGCCAGGTCATTGTCCCTCCGCCGGATATGCCGGGCCTTGAGGCCGTTGAAATGCCTCTCCATCTTTCGCACTTCCTGTAAATAAAGACTTAAGTTTGAGTCATGGCCAGGTCGTCGATGTGGGAGGCTGCACGGGTACTCTTGTCGACCGCGTCATATACGTAGACTTCGACGTTGTGGCCAACTTGATCTTTGAAAACCAGCGTCATGAGGCGCTGGAAGGTTTCCCCCGCATTCTTGAGCCTGAAGGGCATATGGACGTAGCAGAAGGTTCCGAGGGGAGTAATAAAACTCGTCTTTTCCTCGTCCCCTTCCGCCATCCGGACTTGATGGTAGCCCGAGTAGGCGTCTAGGAAGCTCATGAGCTCGCACCCCGCAGTGGAGTCAACAAGCTGATCAATCCGCGGGAGCGGGAAGTTGTCTTTGGGGCAGGCGCGGTTAAGGTCGGTGAAGTGCACGTACATCCGCCACCTGCCGGTTGATTTCTTGACGAGGACGGGGTTCGCGAGCCACTCGGGGTGCAGGACCTCCCGAATGAACCCCGCCTCTCGGAGCCGGGTGATCTCCGCCTTGATTGCCTCTCGGCGCTCGAGGGAGAGTTTCCTCAGCTTCTGTTTGACCGGGGGGTGACCGGGGGCCACTGCGAGCTTGTGCTCAATGACCTCCCGGGCGACGCCCCGCATGTCCGAAGGCTTCCACGCAAAAACATCGGAGTTTTCGCGCAGAAAAGCTGCAAGTTGCGCTGCGTGCTCCTCGGGGAGCTCCTCCCCGACCCGGATGGTTTTGTCTTCGTTGCCCGGGGACAGTAGGACCTTCCGGAGGCCCCCTTCCGGATGCGGCTTGAGGAGGGGCCTCCCGGGCGGTGGCGCAGCGGCGTCTAGTTCCGGGGGAGAAGCCTCCCCCCCGGGTGTCTTTATGAGGTTGACGCTTCTGATTGTGGCCGCAGCACACTCGTATAGAGCACGGGCCATGTCTTAGTCTCCCCGGACGTTGATCACACCATGCGGCCCGGGGATCTTCATGCAGAGATAGTTTTGATGAGTGGCAGCCCCCAGCCGGTTGATTGTGGTCCTCCCTATTATCGCATTGTAGGAGGAGGGGAGGTCCACTACGTCGAAGCGGACCAGCTCGGTCCGGTAGTTCTCCGGTGTGCTGAAGGTCATTGGGAGATCTACCTTGCCCACCGGGTGGATCGCCTTCCCCGGGACAAACCCTTGCAGGGGCCCTGCCGCGGGCTACAGGAGCTTTTCATCCACCTGCATCTCTTTGAAGGCCTTTAGGAATAGGACGTCGGTGGAGCTCCCGCCGTCCACCAGGATACGGGCCAGATGGCAGTTGTAGATGGTCGCGGAGACAATGAGCACGTCGTCGTGGGGGAATCGAACTCCCCGCGCGTCTTCTGCCGTGAAGGTGAGGGGGACGTCCGACCACTTAGGTGGCGGGGACGTGTGTAGCACCCCCACAACCTTCACGGCCGGAGGCAGATCCTCCCACGATGACGTTGATGTGCCGCTGTGAAGTTTGAAAGGGGAGAGCTTCTGAAGGCTCCCCCTCCTGCGTCTGCTGACCCCCCGCGGGAGCGGGAAGGGCCGGAACAGCTGGCCGAGGGGGCGAGGAGGCCGGAGTCCCCCCCCTGCCCGCGCTGGTCGAGGAAGTCCGCGAACTGCTGCAGCAACTGGCTACAATCTTTGGGTAGCGTGGGTACTGGACCTGTGGAAGCTGCACCATGGTCCTTCCCGTCTTCTGCCCGCGAGGCCTTCCCGGCCGCGCGAAGACTGTCCTCCCCCATGGTCCTTTGGTTTGGGGAAGGGGCGGTTGCCCCTCGGGGGGTCGCGCGAGCCGCCTCCGCCCTCGAGGACAAAGGTGTCCTGAGGCCGTGGCTCGCTACGCCCCCCCTGTCTGGGGCGTTTGGACGGATCCCTGGCCCCCCGGTCGACGGGGGCGGGAGCCCCCTGGGTCTTCTTCCAGATGTCGTCTTCCTCCGCCCGAGCGTACTTTTTGAGTACGTTGAAGAGCTCGTCGGCGGAAGAGGGGCAGCTCCGGGAGAGCCTTCGGTGGAGCTCCCCCGGAAGGATGCTGCTTTTGCAAGCTTCGATGACCGTAGAGTCGGGGACATGGGCCACTTTGCTCTTCACCTGAGCAAAGCGCTTGAAGAAGCTTCTGATGGTTTCCCCAGTCCTCTGCCGGACAGTGTACAGCTGCGAGGAGTCCAGGGGACGAACGTAGTTCCCCTGGAAGTTGGCACATAACTCCCGCTTAAGCTGCGAGAAAGACCTGATGGAGCCCGCCTTCAGGTTGTAGAACTAGGAGCGGGCAATGCCGGAGAGGTAGAGGGGAAAGACGTTGCACTGTACCGTCTCGTCCCCCCCGGCCGCGGAGATGGCTGTGGAGTAGACCTGCACAAACTCGTAAGGGTCTGCCTCACCGTTATAGTGCTCGACGTGTGGTGGGCGGTAGGGCCGTGGTCACCGGATGCTGCGAAGTCTTTGGCACAGGGGCTGGTTAGCCCCCTGCACCTCCCGGGGAGAGTCCCGGTCGCTGTCTTCCTTCACGGGACCTTCGTTGTCTGAGTCTGGAAGCGGTCCGAGAGGTCCGCCAGAATGGCGATGGCGACGCTTTTCCTCCGGACCGGGACTGAGTTCCCGGACGTCCGGGCTCTCCGCCGGAGAGGTTGGCTCTTCAGCGGGTCTCTTCCCCCGGCCGGTGTGAGACCGAGGCTCCCCGCGCCCGCGGTCGGGGGGAAGTTCTTCCCCGCGCTCTGGTGAATGCATTCGCTCGACCTCCCCCCGGGCGAAACGGACCTGTCCCGCCGAGGGAGGGAGCTCATGCACTGTAGCTGCCGGCCCGGAGGCTTCCAGAGCCGGTTGGGGGGAGCCCCCTGCGACGACCCCCGGGACCGGAAAGGGGGAATCCCCTGTATTATCCGGAACCAGGGAGGGGGCTCCTACGGCGACGCTTGGAACCGAAGTGGAGGGGCCCCAGTGGCCACGACCGGAACCGGGAAGGGGGGAGCCCCTGTAACATCCGGAACCGGCGATTGGGGAGCCCCCGTGGCGACGTCTGGAACCGGGGAGCCCAGGCGAGGGGAAGTCCGCTGCGGCACGGGAGCTGCTCTGTCAACCGCCCCCGGTGCGGTAAACGCGACGCGGGGGGCGGGACTGGCTCCCGGAGTAGGGAAAACCCCCGGCATGAAGTGGGCTCCCGGCCCCGGGAATAGGCCAGGGACGGGGTACCCCCCTAGTGCCACGAAGGGCCCCGGCATGAAGTAACCTCCCGGCACCGGGACGGGCTCGGGTGCTGGGAAGGGTCCGGACGTATATCCTGCAGGGGGAGGGAACCCCCCGGCAGGATCATACGGGGCGGACAAACCCCCGGGGGCCGGAGGGGCCGCCGGGTAACCCATAAACGGGGGCATAGTCCCCGGATATGGGTGCGACGCAAATGTGGGGCCCGGAGCTGGTCCTCCACGAGAGCCTCCATAGAGCACTGGGCGCAGAGCTGGTCCTCCACGAGAGCCTCAAGCAGGGCATCCCGGGGAGCCGGGGGAGCCATCGGGGGGAGACTGGTCCCGGCTGAGGTCCTCGCGGTCACCGGGAACGACTTGGAGGTGGAAGCACCTAAGTTAAGAGGAAAAGAGGGAGGCGGTACCTGGGCCAGGTCACCTCCGGAAGAGACCACCGGGACAGCAAGGTCCCGGGCGGACGGCGCCGGGTCTCCGAGACCCTGGTCACCGGGTAGGGTGCGAGCCCTTGTTCTTGGGGGAGCCATGGCGTCTTGTCACGAGTCCCCACGGTCGGCGCCAACTGTCGTGGTATTGCGAATACCCCGGCAGGTTTTGAGAATGATCCTAGTGAAGATTACGCGACGCGGGTTGACCGGATGACCGGTCCTCCCCCGCCGGACAAGCTCAAGAAATGACACGATGATTTATACAAGTTCGGGTCCCGGTGGGGGCCCTAGTCCTGTCGACGCGCTCCCGACCGGAGTCGGCTGGGGAGGCTCTCTCCGGGGGAGAGGCTTCCGGGGCACGTCTGTGAGTTTAGCTATTCCAATAAAAGTGATCCGATCCTTTACAACAGAGGGGTACAAGGGCTATTTATAGTCCCAAAAAGAGGTAAAAAACCTAAACTAACCTGGAAGGCACCGTCGGATTGAGGGGTAGGACCGTCCTTCTCCCAGTCAAACGACTTGGATGCTTGACAGGTGGTCGCTGATTCCCGAGGCGCTCCTCGCGTGACCTGCACGTGACAAGCAACTCGAGACTTTACCTTTAGGAGGGCGAGGAGGCCCGGGACGGCGCCGGAGGCTATGTCCCGGGGGCCAAACGGCGGCGCCCGGGGAGAGCCTGGAGGCTACGTCCCCGGGGGCCAAATGGCGGCGCTCGGGGAGAGGCCGGAGGCTACGTCCCTGGGCCAATGGCGGCGCCCGGGACGGCGCCGGAGGCCATGTCCCGGGGGCCAAATGGCGGCGCCCGGGACGGCGCCGGAGGCCATGTCCCGGGGGCCAAATGGCGGCGCCCGGGGAGAGTCCGGAGGGTACGTCCCCGGGCCACTGACGGCGCCCGGGACGGCGCCGGAGGCCATGTTCTGAGGGCCAAACGGCGGCGTCCGGGGAGAGCCCGGAGGCTACGTCCCCGGGGGCCAAATGGTGGTGCCCGGGGAGAGGCTGGAGGCTACGTCCCCGGGCCAATGGCGGCGCCTGGGTAGGCGCCGGAGGCCATGTCCCGGGGGCCAAATGGCGGCGCCCGGGGAGCGGCCGGAGACCACGTCCCCGGGGGCCAAAAGGCGGCGCCCGGGGAGGGGCCGGAGGCCGCGTCACCGGGCAAATGGCGGCGCCCGGGACGGCGCCGGAGGCCAGGTCCCGGGGGCCAAAAGGCGGCGCCCGGGGAGGCCCCGGAGGCCAGGTCCCAGGGCAATCGTGATGCAACTTACCTGGACTTAGTCCCGCGGATATTTCCCCCAACAGGGAGACTTGGGTTTTTCTTAGATTATTCTGCCTTTGCAGTTTCATCGTAGATCGGTTTGTGGAACCCCAACTTGTGAGCTTAATTCAATTTGATTTGCAATTTCCAGATTGCTTCTTCTACGTTTTTGCTTGTGCTCTCGATTCGCTTGTAGAAATTAGCCTTCTTGGTGAGGTCAACTGCGTCTTGGCACGGTTGATTACCAACGGAGCAGTGGTGTAGCGATTGCTGGGTTCGATCAGTTATGATCGGAAGCCGGATCGTCAACGTCGAGATCTCCACCAAATATCATCTACCTGACGGAAGATCGGGCACCCGTGTTTCATCACGAAGGGACCATGTAGCTCTCTGCTTCTCAGAGCCCTGCTTTGGAAAGGCGAGCACACGATGATTTGGCTTCCCCCATGATGAGGACATCACGACCACACACTCACAAATATTAACACTAGCGCATGCGCGTCGTTTTGAACATCAGGTAAATTTGTTTCTTGGGAAAATTAATTACTTAGTTATAGAACAAATGATATCGCCTAATGATTTTTCTGTTCTTGTTGTTACATGTGAGGGAGTTCTGGACGAAGTTAACTACTCAACAACTTCGCAACACTACTCAAGGTCACAGCCCATGATCGGCACAGGGCCGCAGCTGACCAAGCCTGAGGACCCATGGTCGCAGCCCATGATTGGAAGCACCTGGTCGCAGTTTGAGGACACATGGTCACAGTCTGAGGACCATACAGTCTGCCGATCAAGCTTGATTGTACAGCGACTTCAACCAAATACCAATTTCAGCACAGATATCCAAGAATGTTGTGTGAGCACTTTTGGAAATATAATCGAAAGAGCTTTCCAACGCATCAAGAATCATCAAAATTTGACATCGTATGCAACCAGGAGGCCCGAAACAATGACAAGTGCATGAGGGGGAAGAGTTCTGTTCGGATCCGTGAAAATTAGCTCCGGATTTTCTTTTTATAGTTTGTTATGATTCTATTCTGTTTTGATTTAGTTTAGAATTCTTGTTTTAAACCTTCTATCTTTGTATACACCATCCTCTATAAAAGAGAAGACATGGTCTTAGTTTTAGGTAGACTTCGTTAATATATAGATTGTATGCTCGTGCCTTTGCCGACTTGTACAATTCATAGTCTCAATGTTCAACTCATAATTCAGATTATTGAGTGTTATCCTTCTGCTGTTGCTGTTGCTTTTGTTATTGATTTGCTTGAGTTGTTCTTCATGAACAGGTCAACCTAGCTTTGCTCGGTTGATAACAAATTGAGGAGTGGTTTAGAGATTGTGAGGTTGCTGGTCGCGTGTTGGATCGTGTTTAGCCGCCCCTTCGTCAAGGTCACAACTCGCATTTATCCACGGATTTCTCCTACAACAGAAGATTAGGACCAAACTTCATGCACGCATCTTAAAGCGAGGCGTGTGCATATCAGTTGGTATAAGAGCTCACATTGCCGGTAGGAATTCATTTATCCCTAGTTTAGTAGTTTGATTTTTTTTTTTACCTAGAGTTCAGAAAATTGCCAGACAAAAACAAAGAGTTTCCTAGCCTGTTGTTGCTTTCAATCTGTTATTTTCAGTTTGCTTAATTGATTTTTCATTCCGTTGAGTCATCTCCAGTTGCTGGTCTTAATCTTGTTGGTCAAAAATCTAAAGTTAGATTGAGTCTTTGCTACTGAGTTTAATAGTTTGCATCTTGCCGTGAATCCTAAAACAAACATACCAAAAAGCGGCAAGAAAGTTTAAAAAAAAAGAGAGTATTCAGTCAAAGCAAAGAAAAAGGAAAATCTTGTGAAGTACTATAGCCTGTTGCTAGAAGCCAAGCCTTTCATTGTTTGATCAGCAATTAGTACTAGTACTCGTGTGAACTATTATTCAATTTTACGATTTCTGAGATAACCGATTGTTCTCCTTTGATACACATAATATTTCCCTACCTACAACTTCACATATTCACTGTTGGTCCGTGTGTACCTCACTTTGCAATCGTTGTAATTATCTCCTTTTCTGGTTATCACGACCAAGCTGGTCGCAAACATTAAGAGGGGTAAGAGCTTCGGTTGGTAAGGTTGGTGAGGTTGAGAGTTCCACATGCATTCAGTAGTTGGTAGGAAATTTTTGTGTTTCTTGTTTTCACTAATCATGGCAGGATCGAAGGGTTCACGCGGTTCGTTGCAGGATAG
Source organism: Pharus latifolius (assembly GCA_019359835.1). NCBI lineage: Eukaryota > Viridiplantae > Streptophyta > Magnoliopsida > Poales > Poaceae > Pharus > Pharus latifolius. The sequence goes on from CM033330.1 coordinate 18,306,014, forward strand.
TGATGCTGATGTTCTGGAGAGTGTGGATCGACCACCAGTGCTCCCGTCGTCTCCACGATCTCAAGCCATGTTGCGTCACTTTGAGCGGATGCTGCATGAACAAATAGTACTGCGTTTGACCAGCTTGGAGAATCGTCTTGATAGAATAGACGTTCGACTTCAGCAAGTCGAGCGGATGCCGCCACGACAACATCTACCACCTCGATTCCCTTGAGGTCCAGTCGAAGTCAATAATCATGATGCGGTTGCCATTCCACTTCAACCAAGGGCGAACTTGAACGCTGCATTCCAGGATGCCGCCAATGAAGAGAGATATGATAATTATGTGGCTGATAATAAGGAAGTCGTTTTAGATCCTGATCAACAACGACTTGCACGAAACCATCGAGGCATGGGGGAGTATGCACGTCACTGCAATGAAGGCCGAAGAGATTATGCTTTGGGAAAGATCAAATTTACTGTGCCAGCTTTGATGGGAAGTTTAATCCAGAAGCATATCTCGATTGGGAATTGCTCACGGAACAAAAATTCAGTTGTCATCTGTATCCAGAAGATCGTCAAGTGTGTGCCGCCACTAGTGAGTTTGTTGATTATGCTTCTATTTGGTGGAGTCAAGTCTGCCAAAGAGATAGAGCTCCTCACACTTGGTATGACCTGAAGCACTTGATGAGGTCCAGATTCGCACCTGCTTATTTTGAGAGAGACTTGCTTAATAGAATTCAGAGATTGACCCAAGGTAGCAAATCTGTGGAAGATTACTATCAAGAGCTGCAAGTGGGCATGCTTCGTGCTAATGTGCAGGAGGAGGAGAATGAGAAGATGGCTAGATTCTTGGGTGGATTGAATCGTGAGATACAAGACATCCTTGATTTTCAGACGTACACCTCTTTGGATCAGCTATTTCGTTATGCATGCAAAGCTGAGAGGCAAGTGCAAGTGAAATGTTCAAGCTGCAACAAAATTGGTCGAAGCTACCCTAATACGACCACACCTTGGAAGAGCACTACTTGACAGCAAAAGAGTGCGCCAACGGCTAGCGCAGATGCTGCATCAACTGGTCGAGTGCAATTCGTGAGCCGCCCTACTGCTTCAATATCCAAGGTAGCTGATTTGAAGACGACCACTGTTGTCCCCACCAAAAGTTCATCATTGGTCGCTTCTATAGGAAGAGCAAGGGAGATAGAGTGCTTCAAATGCAAAGGGAAGGGGAACATGCGTGATTGCCCAAATCAGTGTGCCCTCATCGTCATGGATGATGGAGAGTACACATCGGCCAGTGAGGTCGAAGAAGAATCCGACCATGAGGAACAACATGACATGTTGGGCTCTGATGCAGAGGAGATCACCTTTGATGCTGGTCATACTAGCCTTATTATTCGTCGTGTTCTTAGCTCACAGATGGAAAAGGCAGAGTAGGGGCAGCGCCACAATTTATTTCAATCAAAGTTTGTGATCATGAAGTGCTCATGCAAGGTCATCATTGATGGAAGAAGCTGCAACAGCATCACCAGTTCAGAGATGGTTGCCAAGCTTGGCTTGACAACATGAACACACCTGCAGCCGTACTACATTCAATGGTTCAATACTTGTGGCAAGTTGAAGGTGACCGCAATGGTACGTGTCCACTTCTCTATAGGTTTCTATTCTGATTTTGTGGACCGTGATGTGGTACCGATGCAAGCTTGTGCATTACTACTTGGACGACCATGGCAATATGACAAGGATACTACACATCATGGGAGTTCCAATAAATACTCATTTGTGCACAACAACAAGAAGGTTTCACTGGTTCCAATGTCTCTTGATGAAATTCTCAAAGATGATTTAGATAGGGCTGAGTGAGAGAGAAAAGAAAGAGAGATGAGTGAGAGTCACAAATCGGGGAGTGAGAGCCACCAAACCAAATTGAGAGAAAAGAAAGAAAAGAGTGAAAAGAAAAGAGAGGTTCAGCTTAAGGGACAGGTTCTGTTAGCCACCAAACGTGAGATGCGAGAGCTCGAAACCCATCCCCAAGAGTGCTTTGTGCTTGTGTGCAAAGACGCTCTCTTTTCTACTAATGCTTTACCCTCTACTTTGCCCGTTTTGGTTGTTTCTTTACTGCAGGAATTTGAGGACGTTTTTCCAAATGAGATACTTGCGGGGCTGCCACCATTGCGAGGAATAGAGCATCAAATCGACCTCATTCCAGGGGCACCCTTGCCCAATCGACCTCCATATCGTACCAATCTAGAAAAAACCAAGGAAATTCAGCGCGAGGTACAAGAGGTGCTTGACAAAAGGTACGTACGCGAAAGCTTAAGTCCTTGTGCTATTCTTGTTTTACTTGTGCCTAAAAAGGATTGGTCATGGAGGATGTGTATAGATTGTCGAGCTATTAACAATATCACTGTTCATTATTGTCATCCGATTCCTCGGTTAGATGATATACTTGACGAATTGAGTGGTTTGACCATCTTTTTTAAAGTTGATTTGTGTAGTGGATACCACCAAATTAGAATGAAACTAGGTGACGAATGGAAAACTTCTTTTAAGACTAAATTTGGATTATATGAATGGTTGGTCATGCCATTTGCTTTTATCGGACATTTCGTGGTGGTTTACTTTGATGACATCTCTATCTACAGCAAGACTTTCGATGATCATTTGGGGCATTTACGCCAAGTTTTTGCTGTCTTGAGGGAGGCACGTTTGTTTGCTAACCATGAGAAGTGCACCTTCTGCACAGATCTAGTCGTGTTTCTTGGTTTTGTTATGTCTGCACAGGGCATTAAGATGGATGAACAAAAGGTGCAAGCAATTCGAGCATGGCCTACACCTACAATAGTCACACAAGTGCGGAGTTTTCACGGAATTGCTGGTTTCTACCGCTGGTTCGTACAAGATTTCAGTACGATCGCCGCTGCACTCAATATGCTGACCAAGAAGAACATGCCTTTCAAGTGGGAATAGGCGCAAGAGTACGCTTTCAACACATTGAAAGATAAGTTGACCAATACACCACTTCTACAACTTCCTGATTTTAATAAAACTTTTGAACTAGAATGTGATGCTAGTGGTATTGGAATTGGAGGTGTTCTCATGCAAGATAGAAAACCCTTTACTTATTTTAGTGAGAAGCTTAGTGGTCCAACTTTAAACTACTCAAGTTATGACAAGGAATTGTATGCATTGGTTCGAGACTTAGAAACATGGCAACATTACCTCTGGCCGAAAGAATTTGTTATACATTCAGATCATGAAGCATTGAAGCACATTGGTAGCCAAAGTAAGTTGAATCGTAGACATGCTAAGTGGATTGAATTTATTGAATCCTTTCCGTATGTTGTCAAATCTAAGAAAGGTAAAGATAATTGGGTTGCTAATGCCTTGTCTAGATGTTACATCTTGTTGTCCCAACTTGATTGTAAAATTCTTGAGTTAAAGAGTTTAAAATAATTATATTCAACTGATTTGGATTTCAAAGACATTTACATAATTGTAAAGAAGGAAGATGTTGGGCTCGATATGTACTAAATGATGGTTATTTGTTTAGAGCTAACAAGCTGTGTGTTCCCGCGAGCTCCGTTCGTCTTTTGTTGTTACAGGAGGCTCATGGCGGAGGATTGATGGGACATTTCAGGATACACAAAACCGAAGATGTTTGGCCACCCACTTCTACTGGCCGAAGATGAGGTGAGATGTCGAGCGCTACGTAAGGCGATGCACTACTTGTCAAACAGCTAAGTCTTGATTAAACCCACATGGATTATATATGCCTCTTCCTATTCCGAATGTACCATGGGAGGATATTTCTATGGATTTTGTGTTGGGATTACCAAGGACTAAGAAGGGGAGGGATAGTATCTTTGTTGTCGTTTATAGGTTTTCTATAATGGCTAATTTTATACCTTGTCATAAGAGCAATGATGCTACCCACATTGCTAATTTGTTTTTCAGTGAGGTCGTTCATCTCCATGGAGTGCCAAAGAGAATTGTTTCTGATTGTGATACCAAATTTTTGAGTCTTTTGGAGGATGCTTTGGGGGAAGCTTGGAATGAAGCTGTTGTTTTCCACAACATGTCATCCCCAGACCGATGGTCAGACCGAGGTCATCAACAGAACACTTGGTACCATGCTACGGTAAAACCATTGTGCTTATGGAGAACCTTAAAGAAAGGTAATCCTCATTTGCCTAACTGTGATATGAAACGGCTTAAGGCCACCATGCGACCTGTTAGGCTCTGGACATCCTTCATGGTCGAAGGAGATCTCATTTGCTCAATGGCCCTGATTTTTTCAGGATTAACCTCAATTCCTCTCGAACAAACAAGGAAACCCAAAAGCTTACCAGAAGAAACTCCAAAGGAGCATTTTTCAAGGTTTAACTTAATTCTATGTTTATTCAAATTACAAAAGGTTTCGGCAAGATCATCTATGTGACTAGAACTTTTGAAGCTCTTTACAACCAAATCCTCTACATAAGCTTCTAAGTTACGCCCTAATTGGAAAAAAAAAGGTCTTTTGCATCAAGCTCTGGTACATAGAACCAGCATTCTTGAGACCGAATGGCATTCTGACGTAGCAGTAGGTGCCAAACGGTGTGATGAAGGCAGTTTTCTCTTCATCTTCTTCTGTCATGCTAATTTGATGGTAACCTAAATAAGCATCCGAGAAGCTCATCAGTTCACAACCTGTAGTAGAATCAACCAACTGATCGATACGGGGAAGAGAAAAATCATCCTTCGGGTAGGCACTATTTAGACTGGTGTAATCGACGCACATGCACCACTTACCATTTGAATTTAGGACCATGACCGGGTTCGTGAGCCATTTAGGATGATCGACTTCTTGAATAAATCCTTCTTTCTGGAGTTTGTCTAACTCCATACGAATGGCTTCTTGTCGATCAATAGCAAAGCGTCTGAGCTTTTGCTTTATTGGTCGCTGTCTAGGCCGAATAGCTAGCCTGTGCTTGATTACTTCCCTTGGGACTCCAGGCATGTCAGATGGTTTCCACACAAACACATCTGTGTTAGCCCAGAGGAAAGTAATAAGCTCGAGTTCCTATTTGTCATCCAAACCTGATCCAATCTGAATGGTTCTGGATGGATCATCTGGGTACAATGGAACTTGTCGTGGCATTGCGAATACCCCGGCAGGTTTTGAGAATGATCCTAGCGAAGATTACGCGGCGCGGGTTGACCGGATGACCGGTCCTCCCCCGCCGGACAAGCACAAGAAATGACACACGGATTTATACAGGTTCAGATCCCGGTGGGGGCCCTAGTCCTGTCGACGCGCTCCCGACCGGAGTCGGCTGGGGAGGCTCTCTCTGGGGGAGAGGCTTCCGGAGCACGCCAGTGAGTTTAGCTATTCCAATAAAAGTGATCCGATCCCTTACAACAGAGGGGTACAAGGGCTATTTATAGCCCCAAAGAGAGGCAAAAAACCTAAACTACCCCGGAAGCCACCGTCGGATTGAAGGGTAGGACCGTCCTTTTCCCGGTCAAACGCCTTGGATGCTTGACAGGTGGTCGCTGATTCCCGAGGCGCTCCTCGCATGACCTGTACGTGACAAACAACTCGAGACTTTACCTTTAGGAGGGCGATGAGGCCCGGGACAGCGCCGGAGTCCATGTCCCGGGGGCCAAAAGGCGGCGGCCGGGGAGGGGCCGGAGGCCAAGTCCCCGGGCAAATGGCGGCGCCCGGGAGGGCACCGGAGGCCACGTCCCGGGAGCCAAAAGGCAGCGCCCGGGGAGGGGCCGGAGGCCAGGTCCCCGGGTGAATGGCGGCGCCCTGGACGGCGCTGGAGGCCATGTCCCGGGGGCCAAATGGCGGCTCCCGGGGAGCGGCCAGAGACCACGTCCCCGGGCCAATGGCGGAGTCCGGGAGGGCGCCGGAAGCCACGTCCCGGGGGCCAAATGGCGGCGCCCTGGGAGAGCCCGGAGGCTACATCCCCGGGCCAATGGCGGCGCCCGGGAGGGCGCCGGAGGCCATGTCCCGGGGGCCAAAAGGCGGCGCCCGGGAGGGTGCCGGAGGCTACGTCCCGGGGGCCAAATGGCGGTGCCCGGGGAGAGCCCGGAGGCTACATCCCCGGGCCAATGGCGGCGCCCGGGACGGCGCCGGAGGCCATGTCCCGGGGGCCAAAAGGCGGCGCCCGGGGAGGGGCCGGAGGCCAAGTCCCCAGGCAAATGGCGGCGCCCGGGAGGGCTCCAGAGGTGTAACGCCCTGAGTTAGGGGTGAAAATTTCCTTTTTCATAAATAGCATGCATGCATGTATCTGTAGTAATAGCCAGATCAGTTTCTATCTCAAGCCCTGAAATCTCCAAAATCTATCCTGTGACCTCAAATGAAGATCAGATTGTTCAGATATGATCTATCAGTTACTTTGAACTTAAAAGTCTTCAGAACCTAGATCCAATTCTATCCTTAACTCTCAGATTTATCAGCTCCTTCTGTTTTCGAAAACAGAAATACCTTCTATTACTTAAATACCCTAAGTTTCAGAAATACAGATTTAATCCGAATCTTGACCAAGTTCAGACCAGATTATTTCTGGAATATGATCATGGGTATGTCAATACGTTAATTTAAAAAGTTGACAACCAGATTTCATTATCTAGACTCTTTTCACAAATCAGTCCAAAAGTTATCGCAAAATAGTCCTTATCTGTTATTTGAAAATCCAAAAAGGCTAAAATCTTCAGATTAACTCCAAATTCAGAATTTCTTCGGCAAATCTTCTCCAAAATGCTATTTGTCACAAGTTTCTCTTCTGTTCAAATTCCAAAATCTCATCCTAAGTACCAGAATTCAAAACCAAATGAAATTTAGATTTCCATTACCCTAAATTACCCTATTTTCAATTTGTATCAAAAGCTATCCAAATGTGCCAAGTTTTATTTTCAATCCTTGCCAAATCATCTGTGGAATAAAGATTGCCAAAATAGCGGAATCAAATTTAGTTTAAACCACCCAGAATTTCAGATTTACAGTTCAGTCCAAAATTCAAGATTTGAAACTGCAGTTCAGTCCAAATTCGACCAGAGGACTTAGCTGTTTTCGACCAGGTCAACTGCTGTACACGACAAGGGCTCGCCGTGTTTCTTTGCGCCGTGGTTGCTCGCCGCCGGCCAAGCTTCGCCGCACTCGTGACCGTGCATGCCAGTACGCACGTGTCCTCGCCTCAACCGTCACTGTGGCCGCGTCGTTGCTACGTCGACGACAGCACCGCCCTCGTGCGCGACCAGCAGCAGAAACACCAGGCTTTTGTCAGTTGCTTTTGCGCCGTGCCAGTTGTTGTCGCCACCGTGTGCTCTAGCGCTGCAAAGTCCCGATGAACCAACGTGGTGATCAGCTACAGACTTGTCGCCGTCGCAATCACCGCTCTTGCTGTGTCTTCGCCGCTGATGTTCAGCACGCAACCAATCGCATCACCAGCTGCCAAATCAATTCACTGCTCCCTCCTTGCAAGTTGCGCCTGGCCTATTTAAACACTACTGTACCCCAGCAACTCCTTTCCTTCACTGGAAATCAGCTAAGTCTCGAAATTCTCCTGTCTTGGTCTTCTTCTCCGGCAAGCCGTCGAGGAGCCTCACGGTGCCAGCGCAATCCACAGCATCTCCTGTCAAATTAACAGCATCAGTGAGTTCCCCTCGTCTCCCTCATCGTGCTGTACCATTTAATTGGTTTACATTGCATCTAGTCACCGGCGATCACCGGAAATGGCTGAAAATTGAAGATTGCCCTGTTCCGGCAATGCAGGCCGAATCAATTCGAATTAGCCCTCGATCCTGTAAACAAAATTGATCAGTGAGATAAATCAAGCAAGCCTGTGAAGTTGGATTTCGAATTTAAACAAGAATCGAAGCTTTTCCCTAAACCGAGCTTCACCAGAAAACCGGCGATCGTCGCCAGGCTTCTCCAGTAATCCTCCGACCAATACAATTGTACCAGAAGCTTCCCTATACCTCCTAGATGCTCTCCAAGCAAGGAATTTAGTTCTCTCGGCCTGTAGCAAAAACCCCCAAATAGCAGTGTTCTTCTCCGGCACAGTTCACCGGAAAAGTGTTCCCGGCCATTTCAGCCCTCGAAACTTTGTCATTTAGATGTGCCTTAGCCTCCTGAGTATTTTTGTCTTCTAGCTCGACACCTAGATCGGCCTAGATTGGAAGTTATAGCCATGCCAAGTTTGTGTCCAGAACTGCTCCAGTGCAGCCAGTTCATCTCTGTTCATCATCAAATTTCTTGCTTTCCAGCCATTTCTTGCCCTAGATCCTGTTAACTTAATTGTTCCTGTTATCAATGCCTACCTCCCAGACAAAGTGGTGCATCATTTGGAGCTCCAGATCAAAAGTTATGCTAAGCCCTAGTTTTTGACATTGTCAGCTCTATGCCAGAGCTTGTCAGCCAGTGGCATTGACCTTGTTTACCCACTTCTGGTTGTGTAATTTGAAAATCACTTTGTCCACTAAATTTGTAGAGTTGTGATCTACATTTTATTCTACTACCACAAGTTAAAATAACCCCTCTATCATTCATCGACCCTATGTCGATGCTTTGAACCGAATGTCGATCTAAAGACGTTCGCTGTTTTTGAGCGAACCAGTCGCAATCTTGATATCATTCTGATATTTTGAGACATTTGGAACCTTGTAAACCTTTGACAGCTAATCTTAATATTGGTTTCCTTAACTTAACCCTAATCAGCCTCTAAACCAAATCATTTCAGAATCATCAAGACTTCATCTTGCATTATTGCATATAGTATAATAATGTATGGAAAAGATTATGATTATTGGTTGTTTGTTTGATTGGAGAGCAGATCAAGAGCCCGAGTTCGAGGACTTCACTACGAATCCGACGTCAACTGCTGTATTTTACGACGCGGAAGGCAAGTCATATCCTTGGTCATCTTGAACCTATATTTTAAATGTTGCTAAACATAACCTTGAATATAGGCAATATTGCATGTGAAAGATTGAGAATGATTGATTTATGAATTGGCAGTACTAGACTGGATATCGGTGAAATGTGAAATAAACAAGTTTTGAGCCATGAACTATTATATGTATTTATATACTTATATTCATGAAATAAAACCCCTAGCCGTGACCAGAAAAATGGTATGGATGGCTGTAGCACTGGAGGTGCTAGACTGCAAAGGAATGCAGGCACTGAAGGTGCAGGGTTGTGGATGGTCTGGTCACTGGCATATAAGGACTAGAACCTTGTGTTGTGCGTCTAGTGGCATGAACAACGTGCTAACCGCAAGCCTGGTATGGGACAGGCCTGAACAAGTAATTATGTGGATCGCACATGAAACCCCTGCATGAGATGTGTAGTGATGCACGATAAACACGGAGCGCGGCTCCCACACATATCACTGAAGGTGATCAAGCACGCTGACCCAGTAATGGGAATAAGCAAAGGGGTGGAGGTTTGGATACAACCTGCCACAACTGTGCCTCGCTGAGAGCCACAGGGTCGGGGGTGAATTGTAAGTGATACATAACAAAAGTTCTTGTTATTTCCACCTTACCGCTCACAGTATGAAGTGAGTCAGGGGTCCAATCATTTTGTTATGATAGGAAAGGTTTGAAAGTGGAATATCTTGCGGGTAAATTGGTACCTCTCTGCAGAGTTAAAAACGTATTCGAATACTCCGAGCTCCCGGGTTTTATAGGAGTCTGCTGCGGTGGATTAAATCCACGGGGTGTGACACAAGTACTATTTTCTAAATAAAATATGTTTAAATCAAGATTACCCAAATGACATGTGTTGTCATGATAAGGAGTGCTACCGTGGGCTGTCGTGTGTCGACGTGTCGCAGTAGTGCTATAATCTAGTGAACATGAATGATGATGTTATATTATAAAAAGTGCTGCCATGAGATGAGGTATGAAAGAAAAAGGATTATTTTACAAATATCCATAATTCTTGACTAGTCTAGGTTCATATCATCACTACTATATGTATCTACTCTTACCTATGACTTGCTGAGTACGTAAGTGCTCACCCTTGCAACATTCAACTCAATAGATGGAGCCTACTTTGATCAAGATGATGGCACGGAGTACTACGTGGATCCAGAAGGAGGAGAATCAGTTCCGCCAGAACCCTGAAGTGTGTTGTTCTGCCGTCAACTTCTTTTGTGGGAGGGTCACCTATCTTCTGCTGTGTAGTTAAATATTTTGTTAAACCCTGAATGCCTTGCAGGCATTGTAATCCTCTTTATGTAATATTAAGGCCAGCAGGCCACACTGCTTAATATTTTGTAAGTACTCTGTTGCAATGTAATATACTCCTGTGTTTGACTCATCCTGGGAAGTCAAAGGGTTGTGGTTGAGACTAGCTGCAGCGAGCTAGGTCTCTACAGGAGTAGTCGTTGTCCCAGTCTCGGGGCGCGACAAGAGGCCACGTCCCGGGAGCCAAGAGGCGGCGCCCGGGGAGGGGCCGGAGGCCAAGTCCCTGGGCAAACGTGACGCAACTTACTTGGACTTAGTCCCGCGGAGATTTCCCCCGACAGCAGCCCCCCATGCCCCCCGGGGACGAAGCTTGAGCCCCCGGTGGGTATGGCATATGTTACCGGGAAAATCTCCGGACGCAGTCATCGGAACCATGACGCTTCGATTCCCGTGCCGGATGCTTATGGCCGCGCCGTTTCGACATAAATGCGCTCGTGGTTCGAACCTGTGCCTCGATTCGCGCGCCCATCCCTTCGTTTCTGGCGCACGCTTTGAACTTCTACGGTCCAGATTGCTCCGCGGGTGCCACGTGGCGTGCATCTAGACCACGTCCCGCCCCTATAAATAGGGTCTTGGGGGGCCCAGAAGTTCATTCCAAACTTTCAGCCTTAGCGATTTTTGCTCTTCCGGTAGCACTCTCCCGGAAGCTCTTTCTGGTAGTTAGCTCCCGGTAGCAGAAGTCCGGAAGTTTTAGTAGTAGCCTCCTGAAAGGTTAGCCACCGAAGAAAAAAGAAGACTAACCTCATGGCACCCAAGGGTCGAGCAAAGACCACGGAAGTGCCCCTGGAGGAAATCCCTCCGGATTTCCTCTGGGCGTCGGAGTTCACGGCCGAGGACGCCGAGTCCTTGGTCGAACGCTGCGTCGTCGTGGACGGGGACATCCGAGTCCCCGTGAAGAAAGACGGAGCCCCCCGCCCCAGGCCTGGAGAGGTCGTGGCCTTTGAGGCCTTCCTGGAGGCGGGGCTCCGGCTCCCGGTGCATCCCATGCTCCAGGAGTTTCTGAAGGAGTATGGGGTGGCGCTCAACCACCTCACCCCGAATGCGCTCGTTCGGATGGGCCTCTTCATCTGGCTCTACGAGACGGCGACCGGGCGGGAGCCCACCCTTCGCGCCTTCCGGTACTTCTACGAACCGGCGGCACGGAGCTCCCACCTGGTGAAGGGGGGACCCAAGTCCCCCTTCGATTTGGTGACGGTACAAATGCTGCCGTCCCGGGTGGCCGACTACCCGGCGGCGACCTCTCGGGACCACTGGGGCGACTGGGTCCGGAGGTGGTTTTACCTCCGGGTCCGGGACGAGGCGGTGGTGTACGCCCCGGAGCCTCCCACCTACAGCCGATCGTCCGCGCCGAAGCCGCCGGTGTGGACGGACGAGGAGTTCGAGCTCCTCGGCCGGGTGGTCCTTTCCAAGAAGACCCGCTCAATGCGGGACGCCGCCGAGGAGATGGCTCTCCTCCGGATCTCCCCCTTCATAGGCGGGAAGAGGGGGATCAGCATGGGTCCCGAGCAGCGGCCCCCGGTCAAACCGGTGACTCGACGTAAGTCCACTACCTGCTTTGCATTTACAAGTTTCTGGAAATTTGACTAACTCTTTACCTCTTGTAGTCCGGCCGTACCCGGCGGCGCGGGAGAAGGCAGAGAACCTCCTGGGGCGGTACTTTGCAGACGAGCACGAGCGCGTCGTGCGCCTCATGGGGGAGGGCCCTCCCCGGAACATGGTAGCGGCGGCCTATGGGCTAAAGCTGCCGGAGAGGAAGCCTCTCCCCACCCGGGGGTCGCACAAACGGGGGAAGGATGCGACCGGGGGCTCGGAGCCCAAGAAGGCCAGGGTCCAAAAGACCCCCGGCCCATTGTCGACGCCGGCGGCGACACCGGTGAAGCCCCGGGACGAGACCCCCGGGACCGAGGGTGCCCGGCCACTGGCCTGGAAGGGAGCAACACCTCCTCCCCCGAAGAGCACCGTCGAGGCCCGGGGGAAGGAGGCGGCCACGGGCGGGGCGGCGTCTGACTTGGCGAACTACGCCCCGTCGCCACCCTCGGTGGAGCCCCTCCTCCCGCTTCCGGCTTCTTTGGAGCCGGAGAGGTTGGAGGTGAGATTCGCGGAGGCCTCGCCTCCGCGGGTTTGGCTGGTGGACGAGGGGGGGAGCCCCTCGGTCTACGAGGTTCCTCCGGAGGAGGAGGCCCCCAGGACCTTCCGGCCCAGGGCGGCAAAAGGTCTGATGATGCCCCCCGGGCAGGGACCCCCGGCCAAAGCTCCTCAGCCACGTCTTCGTAGGAGACCTCCTCGGCCACGAAGACGCCGGTGACACCGGCCGCGTTACCGGACTCAGGTCCGGGGACCCCCCACCGGCCGCAACGCTGGCGCCGGGCGAGAGGCCCCTCTGCTTCCCGCGGGGGAAGTCGCCCTTTACGCGGTGGGCCTGCACACCCGGAAGGTGCAGGCCTTCGTCGCGGAGGGAACGCTCCACGAGCGTTTCCAGGGGCTTCAGTTCCTCGGGGCCCAGGTAACCCGAGTCGATGACGTCTTCATTCATTTCCTGCACTTTGAGATTTTTCTAACTCTATATATTTTGTAGGTGGCAGCTGTTACCTGGGGCCTTGAGTAGCGGGTCGCCCGGCTGCTTAAGGAAGCGGAGGGCCGGGCCGCGGCCTCCGTAGGGCAGCGCGAGGAGGCCCTCCGGGAACGCGATGAAGCCATCGCGGAATTGACCCGGATCCGGGCCCAGGTTCATATTTCCGAGGCTGTCAACGGCCGCGTCCGGGAGGAGGCCAAGGCCAGGGAGGAGGCGCTCCGGGAGCTCGAGGGCTCGAGCGTCCGGGTGGTGGCGAACGCGGGCCGCTCCGTCCGTTCAGCCCTCGAGAGCCTTGGCGTAAGCCTAGGCTCCGGGAGCAAGGAGGTGCCGCCGGCGACCCTCGCGGAGGCTGCACGTTTTCTCAACGCACAGGTCTTCGCCATTCCGGAGGCTGCCGACACTCGGGCGCGGGGCCGGGCGATCCCCATTGTCGCGGCTGCTGCGGGGCTCGTCGAGTTCAGGGGGGTCGGCGGCCGAGCGATCGGTGGCCGCATCCCCCGAAGCTTCCCAGACTCCTTCGAGCCGTCGCGCCGGGTGGTCGAGCAGCTTGCCGGAGGCCAGGTCCCCGGGCACATGGCGACGCCTGGGACGGCCCCGGAGGCCATGTCCCGGGGGCCAAATGGCGGTGCCCGGGGAGCGGCCGGAGACCACGTCCCCGGGCCAATGGCGGCGCCCGGGAGGGCGCCGGAGGCCACGTCCCGGGGGCCAAATGGCGGCGCCCGGGGAGAGCCCGGAGGCTACGTCCCCGGGCCAATGGCGGCGCCCGGGACAGCGCTGGAGGCCATGTCCCGGGGGCCAAAAGGCGGCGCCCAGGAGGGCGCCGGAGGCCACATCCCGGGGACAAATGGCGCCGCCCGGGGAGAGCCCGGAGGCTACGTCCCCGGGCCAATGGCGGCGCCCGGGACGGCGCCGAAGGCCATGTCCCAGGGGCCAAAAGGCGGCGCCCGGGGAGGGGCCGGAGGCCAAGTTCCCGGGCAAATGGCGGCGCCCGGGAGGGCTCCGGAGGCCACATCCCGGGAGCCAAGAGGCGGCGCCCGGGGAGGGGCCGGAGGCCAAGTCCCCGGGCAAACGTAACGCAACTTACCTGGACTTAGTCCCGCGGAGATTTCCCCCGACAGAACTAACTTCAATTTTTCATCTAGTCGCGGGGCAACTTTGATCACATCTGAGGTCGTGGTCGCAACTTCAACATCCTGAAGGGGAAATTGATCCACCAACTCCAGAGATAACCGATCACAAGTAAGAGCTGTATTCCGCCTGCCTCGGACTGAAATCATGCCTTTTAGGCCTGATAGCTTGACGCATTGATAAGCGTAATGCGCGCCGCCATGAACTTAGCAAGTGTTGGCAAGCCAAAAATAGTGTTATATGCCGAATCACAATCAATTACATCAAATGTAATTAATTCTGTTCAGAATTGTCTGGTTCTCCCAATGTAACACAATTTTTCCAATCGGCATCATTGAGGGAGCAAGAATTATACCATAAAACGGATGAATGATGAATTTAATCTTTGAGCGAGGGATTTGCATCTCGTCAAGAGACAATAATAGCTCCAAAGAACTGCCCCCATCGATCAGAACCCTTTTGACCCTAGCATTGCTAATTATAGGGGTAATGACCAAAGGAAGTTGCAACAGTCATGTAAGCCCCTTGGGACAATCGTCCCGGTCAAAGGTTATGGGAGTTTCTGACCAGCAAGGATATTGAGGCTCCCCAAGGGGAGCTTCATCTTTATTTACCTCATGGTAAAAAGTTTTAAATTGACGCTTAGAAGCATAAGAAAAAGAACCACCAAAGATAATATTGACATCATTTTGGGTTACCTGGTAAGACATTTCTTCATCTCCATCAGCGTCTTTAACCTTGCAGGCTTGATCTTGTCGTGGTATGGTCGGCATGGGTCCAGTTCCCTGGTAGAAGTCTTCCAATCTCTTCAATTAGTTGTGTCAATTCTTGAGATCATGTCCGGAAGAATTGTGTAGTCGACACCACTTCTTATTTCCCTGCAGGTTAGCCTGTATTCTCGAATGGTCACTGTTGTGGCCACCAGAAGGAGTTTTATATTAAATGAAAAATTATTACCTCTTCCTGACAGCCGTTTGTCGACAACAGCGACATCTCGGTATTGTCCAGCCCGATTCTTCTTGGGCTTTCTTGATTTCCTGCCCGATGATGGCTCCGACTTTTTGCTAGAATCATCCTTCTTGTCATTCTTGAGACCTGGTTGAGGCGGTAAATTCCCTTTGTCCACCATCCTGTTCCATTCCATGGCCTCGGCTGCATCCGAATAACGATCAGCCATGTCAAAGAGATTGGCTATTGATCGAGGCGGATGGATAAGTAAATCTTTAGTGAATCTCCGATATCGAACGACATGTTTAAATGCCCTGATTACAGAACTATCAGAAATGTTATGAATGGTATTTCTCACTCCAACAAATATCTTGACAAACTGCCGGAGAGTTTCTGTGGAAGTCTGGTGCAAGCGATGAAGATCATCTTCCTTGCCAAGCTTCTGATAACAATTTTGAAAATTGTTGAGTATTGCATCACACAACATTTCCCAATTGTAAATTGACTCTTCTGGTTGATTCAATAACCAGGTCCTCACTGGTCCTTCAGGAACTGTTGGCAAGTAGTTTTCCATCACGCGGTCATCTGGCCCTGCCGCTTGGCTGACAGTAATGTAGATCTGAAGAAACTCTGATAGATTTTGAGTTCCATCGAACCTTTCGATCGTTCCTGGTTTAAACTTATCTGGCCAAACCACAGCGGAGGCCTGGCGAGAAAGTCTTACAATCTACAAAGGAACTGTGGAAATGTCTATCACCACGTCCTTCCATATGGTCGCGGGCGACATTACATTGAGGAGATACACCTCGCGGCCCCAGGTGGGAAAGGATTGCTACGCGATCTTGATCGTGGGAGCTTCGAACTCGCCTGGCCTTGTCATGCCGAATCAGCCCTACTGGCAATTGATTGCGCCTCCCATGGCTAGAGTATGAATAATTCTGTTCATGGGAGTGAATCATGGAATGGGACAACGCTGTTGGAGTAGTGTCAGATGCAACTTCGTTGAGCATGTCCACAAGGACTCTAACAAAGGTTGTTTTATCCGCATCTCCCAAATCAAGAGGAGGATTATGCACTGTATCCGTGATAATATGAATTCGGTCTTGTGTGCTCCTCCTGTAGGATCAAGGATGGCGACTAGGGGGGTGAATAGGAGGCTTTAAAACTTTTGAATTAAAACAACTTTCGCAAAGAATAAGAACAAAAACAATATAACACAAATAAAAGGAAGAGAGAAGACAAACACAATAATTTTTTCTGAGGTCTCGGAGACTCGCCCGGTCTCCCCTACTCTTCGTTGAAGCACTCAAATGAATGAGTCTTGCTTCAATATCCACGAAGGATATTTCTCACTAGTGGTTGCTCCTTGTCCACTCCGGAAAGGCGAGCACCAATGCCTTTTACAATCACGCCGAACCTCTCTGACAATCTCTGAAATGGAGAGGTCAACGGCCACGCCACCAAACCGTCTAGGTGAGGGCATTCACCAAGAGTAATAGATTACAAGGTCTCTCCTAGACCTCCAACAATCACCGAGAAACTCTAGATATGCAAAATGATGCGAACAGAAAACTCGGTGGATCACAAAACTCACGACTTGATCAAAAGATCAAGATTTTTATGCTAAGAAATGAAGCTCAAGTGTATAGGAGAGAATGAGGCTACTTGGTGTATGAAACAACTGCTCAATGCCTCTATTTATAGCCCCAAGAATCAAATTAGCCGTTGGAGCTCGCAAACAAAAGAAACAGTGCATGCTTACAGTCAGCATGGGTCACGACCAGAAAGAAGTAAAATCCAGAGAAAACTCAGCTAGCCGTTTGAGGTCGTATATGGAAACAAAACAACACATACTGACAGTTAGCATCTACCTCAACAGTTGACAAAAATTACGGATAAAACTTTGCTAGCCGTTTGTGGTCGTATATGGAAACTGACACCTCATACTGACAGTCAGCATCGACCACAAAAACGACCAGTTAAAACAAATTCTCAAAAGCAACAGCTCGAGGTCAAACTTCATGCTGACAGTCAGCAACACATGTTGACAGTCAGCATAGTTCAAAAGATTTTAGCTCAAGAAAACATGCTCTCTGGACAATTGTCAGTTTAAACAGACTGACAGTCAGCATGGATAAAAACAGCCATAACATTTGATCTAGAAATCCGATAGAGTTTTATAGCTCGTTTGAAAGATAATTTAAAGGGCTATATTTTTTCAACAGAAGCAAAATCCAGATCTACCTAGATCTTTATAAAAAAGTAAAAACATTTCTGCTGTCAAAAACTCATCCGAAAAATCAAATCAAATCCAACCGAAAAGAATGAAATGCAGTGACCTAATAGTTTCTCGCTTTATGCTGGAAATGTAGAGAGGACTTGTAACCCCTCTTTATAGTACGGTTAAAACTAAGAAATAAATTTCTAAACCGATCAAATTCCAAACACCAAGATCGGTAATAAAACAAATTTTACCTCAGGTTCTGTCGCGCCCCGAAACTGGGACAACGACTACTCCTGTAGAGACCTAGCTCGCTGCAGCTAGTCCCATATATGCATAGCATACACATACCCTTGACTTCCCAGGTTAAGTCAAGCATAGGAGTATATCACATTGCAACAGAGTCACTTACAAAATATTTAAGCAGTGTGGCCTGCTGGCCTTAATATTACATAAGGAGGTTACAATGCCTTCGCGGCATACAGGTTTAGCAAAATAACATCTACACAGCAGAAGGTAGGTGACCCACCCACAAAGAGAAGTGGACGGCAGAACAACACACATCAGGGAAACGACGGGACTGACGCTCCTCCTTCTGGATCCACGAAGTACTCCATGTTTTCTTCTTGGTTGTAGAACGCTCCATCTACTGAATTGTAAGTTGCAAGAGTGAGCACTTTCGTACTCAGCAAGTCATAGGTAAGAGTAGATACATATAGTAGAGATGATATGAACCTAGACTAGTCAAGAATTATGGATATTTGTAAAATAATCTTTCTCTTTCCTGGCTCAACTCATGGCAGCACCTTTCCATAATATAATATCGTCATTCATGTTCACTAAATTATAGCACTACCGCGACACGTCAACACATGACTACCCACGGCAGTACTCCTTATCATGACAACACATGTCATTTGGGTAATCTTGATTTAATATATTTTATTTAGAAAATAATACTTGTGTCACACCCCGTGGATTTAATCCACCGCAGCAGACTCCTAAAACTCGGGAGCACGAAGTATTCGAATACATTTTTAACTCTGCAGAGAGGTACCAATTTACCCGCAAGATATTCCACTTTCAAGCCCATCCTATCAGAATGATTAGACCCCTGACTCACTTCATCCTGTGAGCGGCAAGGTGGAAACAACAGGAACTTTTGTTATGTTTCACTTACAATTCACCCCTGACCCTGCAGTTTTCTTCACACAAACCGCAGTTGTGGCGGGCTATACCCCCACCCAGAAGCCTCTTCCCATTACTGGGTCAACGTGCTTGATCAAATCACATTCAGTGATACGTGGAGGAGCTGAACCCCGTGAGTTTAGTGTATTACTTTCCATCTCATGCAGGGGTTTCATGTACGATTCACATAAGTACTTGTCCAGGCCTGTCCCATACCAGGCTTGCGGTTAGTACGTTTGTTCATGCCACTAGACGCACAACACAAGGTTCTAGTCCTTATATGCCAGTGACCAGACCATCCACACCCTGCACCTTCAGTGCCTGCACATCCTTTGCAGTCTAGCACCTCCAGTGCTACCACCATTCCATACCATTTCCTGGTCACGGCTAGGGGTTTTATTTCATGAATATAAGTATATAAATATATATAATAGTTCATGGCTCAAAACTTGTTTATTTCACATTTCACAGATAACCAGTCCAGTACTGCCAATTCATAAATCAACCATTTCCAATCTTTCTCATGCGATATTATCTATATTCAAGGTTATGATATAGCAACTCTTAAAATATAGGTTCGAGGTGACCAAGAATATGACTTGCCTTCCGCGTCGTAAAATACAGCAGCTGATGTCGGGTCAACAGTGAAGTCCTCGAACTGGGGCTCTTGATCTGCTCTCCAATCAAACAAATAACCAATAATCACAATCTTTTCAATACATTATTATACTATATGCAATAATGCAAAGATGAAGTCTTGATGATTCTGAAATGATTAGGTTAGAAATTGATTAGGATTAGGTTAGTTGTTGAAGGTTTACAAGGTTCCAAATGTCTCAAAATATCAGAATGGTATCAAGGTTGCGACTGGTTCGCTCAAAAACAGCGAACGTCTTTAGGTCGACATTCGGTTCAAGGCATCGACATAGGGTCGATGGATGATAGAGGGGTTATCTCAACTTGTGGTAGTAGAATAAAATGTAGAGCACAACTCCACAAGTCTAAGGGACAAGGTTATTTCCAGTTTGCACAACTGAAAAGAGGTGAAAAGAGCTAATGCCACTGGCTGACATGCTCTGGCATTGATCTTGACATGGCCAGAACTAGGGCTTGCCATATCTTTTGATCTAGAGCTCCAAATGATGCACCACTTTGTCTGGGAGGTAGGCATTGATAACAGGAACAATTCATTCAACAGGATCCAAGGCTGAAAATGGCTGGAAAATGATGAAAACCAGCGAAGAAGTTGACTGGCCTGGAGTACCTGCAGCACAAACAGTGCAGCAACTAGGGCATAGCCATAACTCCTGTTCTAGGCCGAATTAGGGGTCGTGGTAGAAGACAAAGTTGCTCAAAATGGTCCAAAACATCTAAATGGCAAAGTGGCTAGGCCTGGATTGGCTGGAATCAACGGCCGGCGACTGGAGCAGAAGGAGATGACATGGAAATTGGGGGTTTTCGATTTAGGGCAAATGAACTCAATTCCTTGCTTGTACATGATCTCTAGGGAATTAGAAACATACTGGTGAAGTTAGATTAGCTAGAGATGCACCAGAAAAGCTTAAACAGTAAGTTCAGTGAACATGCAAGGTTCCAAATTGGGGATTTTCACATATCAGGAATTCTGTCGATTTTGGTTGCTTAGGGATGTTAAGCAAGGTCTACTGAGCATATTTGATTACTGGCTCGAAGATCAATTCATTCTGGAATGAGATTAATTGCTCGCCGGAGCTACTGGAGTAAAACTGAAATTGCCGGCGACTGAGGGTATTTAGACTAAATTCCAAGCTCGAGAAGCATGAGGGAGATGAGGGAAGCTCACTGGGGGTGTTGGATCGAAGAATGAAGTAGTGGGGAAGCTTGGCACCGTGCTCCCTCTTTGCTGCTCACCGGGGAAGAAGAAGACACAGTGCTGCTGCTGGTTTTCTGGTGTTTTGGAGTGTGGTGAAGTTGGCTAAGTCCCAGGGGGTATAAATCGGTAAGGCTGGAGGTGTTGCAACGGCTAGATGTGCACGGGGAGTTGAAGCCGGCAAGAAATGACAGGATTGCGACTTCACGGCGAGCTGGCGTCGAGGTGACTTGGTTCAGTGGCCGTGAGAGCTTTTGCAACTGGAGCTGCTGCGAAGTGAAGGCGACACGATGGCTGGCCGCGGCAAGAACTCCACGTGGCTAAGCTTTCCTGCTGGAGCCGTTGCCGGTGGCGTGCAAACGGGAGAAGCTAGCTGGTCGCGATCCTCGCTGGGGAAGATCCACAGTGGCCAATGGCGAGCACACACGCGGCGGCAGGCGAAGCAACAGCAGTGGCGCGCTCGTGGTCGAAGGCTCCCGTGCTCGTGCGCTGTTCCCGGTCGTGGTCGAAGTCCCAGGCGCTGGTCGAAGACACTTTCTGGTCGTGAACTGAGGTGAGGTCGAAACCAGGGGCATAAGTGTAAGAGTTTTAGTTGAAATCTGGACTGATTTGTAATTCTGGTCTTAGAGAGGTTTAATCTGGAATTTGATTTCATGGATGAGTATAATATTTCTATTAATACTCATTTAGCTCAAATTTGGAGAAAATTTGATAAGGTTTGAGGGATTTCACCTATTTTCGAAAATAGGGTAAAATTAGGGTAAAACAGATCTGGATTTTGTCGATCTCGAATTCTGGTAATTGGGGTGAGATTTTGAAGTCTGGACAGAAGGGAAATATGTATCAAATAGCATTTGGGAGGTGTTCCCTAAAGGAATTCTGAGGTTGGAGTTGATTTGTGAATTTTAGCCTTTTCAGGCTTCCAGGTAAACAGAAAAGGACTTATTCGCAGTAAAATTTGGACTAAACTGCGAAAAGTGTTTAGATGAAACAATCTGGTTCCCAACTTTTTGGAGTAAGTTGAGGGTATACCTAGGAACATATTCCAATAGATACATGAGTCTGGATAGGGTTAACCCATGATAACTCAGTTATCTGGAATCTGGGGTACTTAGGGTAAATCTGAATTTCCTGTTTTCGAAAACAGAAAGAGACTTAGATACTGGGAGTTAGGGTTAGAATTCAATCTGGCTCCTGAAGGCTTTTAGGTTTAGGATAACTGATAGATCAAATCTGGCAAGTCAGATCTTGACTTGGGGTCACAGGATGGATTTGGAGGTTTAGGGCTAGAACAGAATAAAGCTGAGGCTGATTTGGTTGATCTAGAAGAGACATATGCATGCATGACTTTTAAGAAAGAAACTTTTCACCCCAAAACTCAGGATGTTACAGGTTCTTTGCATCTTTAATCCTGTGATTTACGTCTCATCTTTGTACTTTGCGACTTGTGCTTTTTCGTTTTCACGTTGAGTTCATCTTGATCATCTTGCATGTCTTCCCAACAAAGCTCTGTATCAAATATCTCAAAGACACGATTAGTCTGAAATGCTTGTTTTCATTAATCATCAAAATCAGGTTAGGCATAAAGGCCTAGATGCAACACCTCCTAGGTGCCATAGGAGTTACCGTCTCTTCAACTGCTGGAGGATAGTCCGGAGCCAAGGATGGCGTCTGGTCGCGCCTACGACCATGCGGATAACTGGAAGTGCTAGGAGCGGGATCTCGAACAACGGCATTGAGGCGAGACTATGCAAGGCATAAGGCTTCCTCAGTGGCCTTACGAACCTCGTTTTCTCATTGTTCACGATCCTGATCCTCCTTCTGTTTGCGCTCCTGTTCCTCCCTGGCAATTTGCTGCTCAGGAGTTTCCTCCGATAACACAGAAAATTCTAGAGGAATCGAGGTCGTAGACGGGGAAAACATTCCTCCTTGTTCGAATCAGAGTCGAAATCAAAAAGGGATTTGAGATTGTCCAGAGCAAACTTTCCAGGACTAAACTCAAGATTGTCATCCTCCACATCTTCTGGAATAACGTGTTGTGGCACGTACTCAGCCTCTGATGTGGCGGGATTCACATGAAGGGAGACATCCATCTTCTCCGTCTATTGGTCGACAGACATGACCAGAGTTGGAGAAGATGAACCCTCTGGATGTGATTCATGGATGTCTTCGTCGTCGACCTCTTCTATAGGAACGGGATCGTTGGGCGAAGGCATCTGAATCTGAGCATAGTCGTCGAGATCAAAATTGTTCTCGGAATCGTATGCCCCAGACATGACTTACCAGAACTCCTAATAGAAGAAAACACCTTAAGAAAGGCCCCACGGTGGGTGCCAGCTGTCGCGCTTGGTACTCGGGGTCCTTAGTCGATCTTACGCAGATTTGTGAGTAGGAAGTGGAGACCTTCCAAGATATTTATCAGGTAACTTAGGGTAAGTATGAATTGGAGACACACAGAATTATACAGGTTCGGGCCCTCAACAGATTGAGTAATAACCTTACGTCCTGTGGTGTTTTTACTATGTATAAGAGTGTTTACAGGGAAGGAGAGATTGTTACAAAGGTTAACTATCTCTCTCAATGCTTCTGTCTATTGTCTATTGCTTGAGTTGTTCAAATCTTCTCCTTTTTCTTGTCCTTCTTTCCCTCCTTTTATACTGATTGAAAGGATTCCAATGCAAAGCAGTTCGGGAGTTCGGATGGTTCCTAATATGCAATTGGATAACTACACTTTAATCTTTATCCCTTCGCCGGTTAACACATACAATTATGGATAACCACACATCTTAACCCCTCGACGGTTATCTTCATACATGGGAGAAGGAGTTATCTTATCGCGGAAACGTGTCTGGCAAACACAAACACTACTCAGTTAATCATAACCCTTGGGTTAGCTTGGTCGCGCATATTCTGCGACCTCATGGTCTCGCAAGTTCTGCGACCATAGGCCTTTTGGCGACCTTCTAGCGCACAGGAAGTTGCTTCTGCGACCATAATGGCTGCTGATGCACAGATTCACATATCATATCTGAAATATCTTTAAATATGATATATTCAATAAAATAAATAACTAGCTCGGGTAATAATCCTCGTCAAACACGCCTGGTCGGAAAGAGTCACAATTGAACACGACTGTCGCCTAGTCGTTATTTGACCGAGCCCAGCACGATCAAGAGTGCGACCTGTGCTCGCCTGAAGCACGACCCATGTCACAGGTCATGCTTGGCTTGGTTTCTTGAGATATTTTTGGTCAAATCTGTTCGGTTTTGCCTCAGATTTGTCTATTCTCGCACCGTTTGAAGCTACATTTCTTCGTCTGCACGTCAAAGAGTTATATTTTGATACATTAACCCATTGTATCATAAATAGAGAAAATTTTGGCTCATCTAAACTTGTAAGTCGGCAAGGACAGCTTTTACATACTTTTAGATGTTTTTAGATACTTTTCTTAGTTTTAGTTTAGTAGAGTCTCCTTCTCTATTTTTCTGACACTTGTAAGCTGGCAAGGACGACAGACTTAATTTTGAAACAATCAAGTAAGTTATCTTTTATTTCTTATTATTTCTGTATTTTTATTGCTTTTTACAAGTTATTCACTTCTAGAGTTAGGGATGACCTAATCCAGATGGCCTAATTCTTACTCGGTTTCGATCTTAAGTTTTGTAGTTAGTACTTTGTGTTTTTTTCCTCTAAACCCTAAATTCTCGTTTCGGCAACAAACGTTATAGTTGAGTCTTATCAAGAATTTAGGGGCGTTCTTGAGTTCTTAGCGTTTTGACGCGGGATCCTGAACAGGAAAGGGGCTCTCACCAAACATAACAATGGAAACAATTCTCTAACCGTTGTACCAGCGACCGTACTGGCAACTTAATCTGTCTTGGAAAATAATGGAAACTAACATGCAATTCTTAGACCTTGGATCGAATTACACCTGATGGTTATAAAATTCCCGAAACTCTAGGTTTTCCTTTTGCTCTTTAAACTCTAGATTTCATACTTGCTCTTTACTGCTTTAATCGCCAAATTGATAGCTTTAGTAGTAAATTTAGTTGTAGAAAAACAAACCCTAAATTGCTTATACTTAATCATTGATCCATTAACCTAAAAGACGAATACGCTTGTTTCTCGTAGAATTCGACCCTCAAGTTCTCAACGTTCAATTGTTCTCTTGTGATTATTACTTACACCCTGCCGCGCGTGACCGACCCCTCACGTGCGTGATCAGGCCCCTCCATATGGGCTTCTTTCTATTTATTTTAACTCTAGATTGGACCTCTCTAAATGGTTTGAAAAGGAGATAGACTACAAATTTGGTTAATTTACAATAGTAACATACTATTTAATAGTTTGCCAAAGGGAAAATTTCGTCAATACTTCCATTAGAAAAATGCATATTATTATATCTATCATTGAAAAATCAATTTTCTTATTTACCACCGAAAGGTGAACTAATATTTTATGTGTCATCATTGTTTGATCAAATGTTAGTCAATAGAGCAAATGATATTTTTATTCTTGTAAACGGAACAAATTTAACTTTAAGGAACAAATTTAACTTTAAGGACTGTAGGATCGAGGATGCTGACTGGAGGGGGGTGAATAGGAGGATTTTAAAAATTCTTTTCAACTAAACAATTTTTGCAAGATGTTTAGGATAACCTAGATTTTGCAAAGGGTTTATTGACAAGCTAACATCTAGTTGCAATTAATCAATATGAAATATACAATACAACATGCAACTAGTATAATTCAAAAAATTGTGTCAAGGTAAATATAAATTGTGCAAGAGAGAAACAAATGACACACAATTTTTACTGACGTCTCAGAGACTCGCCCGGTCTCCCCTACTCCTCGTTGAAGCGCTCACGCGTGAGCCTCGCTTCTATATCCACGAAGGATATCTCCACTCGGATTGCTCCTTCTCCACACCGGATAGGCAAGTACCAAACCTTTCACACTTGTTTGTCAGCCTCTACAACGAACTTCAACCGGAGAGATCACGACTCTCCTCTGACACCGTCTATGCAATAGCGATCGCTAAGAGTAATAAGTCGGACGCTTTCACTTGAACGAATCAAATGCTAGAAGCTCAAATGATGCAAATGGATGCTTAACACTCTAGCACTAGCTTGCAAATGGTGAATGAAGTGCACTAAGCACTCTTAGCATCTCACCAAATCTTTCTTCTCAAATTCACTCAAGAATGTGGCTCAAATCTATCCTCTAGATGCAAAAGATCAAATACAATGAACTTGGCTAACTTATACACTAAAATTTCGAGTTCTTGAGCAACCCCAAAAGAAGACCAACGCAGGGTATATATAGCCCCTCAAGGAAACTAGCCGTTTGCAACAAAACGAGCCAATTTTGTACAGGCCGGGCAATAAGTCAATATGACCGTTGCAAACATGTCAGTTACCGTTGGGCTATTTTTGTGAAGGCCAAACAAATGATCTTTTATCTGGACAAACAACCCAGACAGATGCATTTATTTCTGGTTACATATTTCAATTAAACCTCAACCAATTTATATAGGCCGAACAATGTCTGGCCATGCCGGACAATGTCCGGCCTGTCCCAGACAAAAGCCCCCCAGACGGATATTGTCGTGCCCCACCAAGGAGACCACGACAACTCCCGTGGAGACCCAGTTCGCTGCCGCTGGTCCCATACATACATACCATTGACTTCCCAGGATGAGTCAAGCACAGGAGTTCATTGCAGCAGAGTAACTTACAAAATACATAAGTAGTATGGCCTACTGGCCTTGATACATCAACAGGTATTACAATGCCTTCACGGCACAAATGGTCTAATTAAAACAAAATAACTACTACTCGGCGGAAGCTAGGCGAACCCCCACAGCAAGAAGTTGACAGCAAAACAACACACATCAGGGTTCCGATGGAATTGGCTCTCCTTCTAGATGCACGAACTCTTCCAGGTAATCTTCTTGGTCATGGAGCACTCCACCTATTTGATTATAGAACGCAAGGGTGTGCACTTTCGTACTCAGCAAGTCATAGATAAGAGTATATACATATATTAATAAAGATGTTATGAACCTATGCTATTAGGGAGAAGAGGGAAAGGTTTCAAAATACTTTTATTTCTTTCTTTTCACATCTCATGCTCATGGCAGCGCTTTTCACAACATAGCATTGCTATTCATGTTCACTAATTATAGCACTACTGCGACACGTCGACACATGACAGTCCACGGTAGCACCCCTTATCATGACAACACATGTCATTTGGGTAATCTTGACTTATCAAATTTTATTTAGAAAAAATATACTTGTGCCACACCCGGTGGATTTAATCCACCACAGCAGACTCCTATAAACCCGGGAGCTCAGAGTATTCGAATACATTTTTAACTCTGCAAAGAGGTACCAATTTACCCGCAAGATATTCCACTTTTATGCCCATCCTATCAGATGATTAGACCCATCCTCACAGCCATGTGCGAGTGGCAAGGTGGAGATAACAAGAACCTTTGCCATGTTTCACACACAATTCACCCCTGACCCTATGGTTTCACTCAAACCACAGTTGTGGCGGGCTATACCCCCACCCCATACTACATCTTCCCATTACTGGGTCAGCGTGCATCATCACATCCAGTGATATGTGTTGGAGGCGCACTCCGTGTCAAATCATGCACAAACATCTCATCTCATGCAGGGGTTTCATATGCGATCCACATACTACTTGTTCAGGCCTGTCCCATACCAGGCTTGCGGTCAGTACATTTTTCATGCCACTAGACGCACAACACAAGGTTCTAGTCCTTATATGCCAGTGACCAGGTCATACCACAACCCATGCACATCCAGTGCTACCAAGCACATCTAGTGCTACTACCATTCCATACCAAAACCTTGGTCATAGCTAGGGGTTTTATTTCACGAATATACATATATACTTATATATTAGTTATGGCTCACTACCATATTTCACATTTTCTCAGGCATCTAGCCTAGTACTGCCACATCATTCTTTTCTCATCACATGCAATACTACTTTATAATCAAGATAATATCTTAACAATTCTTAAAATATAGGTTCAAGATGTTCAAGAATATGACTTGCCTTCCGCGTTGTAAGAAACAGCTATTGATGTCGGGTCAGTGACGAAGTCTTCGAACTCAGGCTCTTGATCTACTCACCAACAAACAAACACACAAGGATCACAAACCATTTTAAATGCTTTAAAATCTACATGCAACATGCTCTTAAGAGAAAAGATCTCGGCGATGTTGAAACAGACTGAGATTGCAAGCTGATCTGGGTCAAAATCCTAGAATTTATATAATCTGGGCTAAGGATGGGTGTTAGAGGCTCTTAGGGTTTCAAGGCATCAAAATCAAAATTGAGTCCGCGGCTGGTTTGCTGAAAAACGGCGAATGTCAGCAGATTGATATTTGGTTCACAGCCTGACATAGCTTCAAAGAATGCTAGAGAGCTTATCTCAAGGTGTGGTAGTTGGATAAAATGTAGAACATAGCTCTATAGGCTTAGGGGACAATGTGGATTTTAGTTTGCACAACCAGAAGTGGTCAAATTAGGCTAATGCCACTGGCTGACATAGAGCTGACAAGGGCTGACAATGTCCAAGAATGGCATTGACATGTTTTAGGAGGTTTCCAGTGGACAAAACAGATTTGGATCAAGGCATTGGGTGCATAATTGAACAAGCCATCTATTTGACAACAAGGTGAACTAGGTGTCTTAGCACTATCAAAACCTAGGGCTTGGGTGTTTGATCGATTTGCTTGAGCTTTGCTTCGCCAACTATGTCTAGGAGGTAGGTGAAGATAACAGGAACTCATTGGTGGTGGCTTTAGGAACTGAGGTGGCCGGACGGTGATGAACGGCGGTGAGGAAGGACGGTGGCGACACGGCACACTACAGCTTCTGGACAGATTCTTGGCATATCTATATCTTGCGGTTTGAGCAGAATTTGAGATCGGGGTAGTAGAGAGATATGCTCAGGAGGTTGAGGTGAAGGTACTGGACATGGTGGCGTTGACGGCGGTGGCCAGAGACGAATTCCAGTGAACTATGCTGGAGAAGAAGACACTGAATTGGGAGAAATCGATACGGGGTTCTAGAAGATCAATTCCTCACGGTGAGAGCAGTAGGTTGATGAGGGGAATCCTCTGGTAAGGCCAATTTAGCCGGAGGAATGGCGGTATGGCCTGGCGACGTGAGCTGGTCGCCAGTGGCGCGCGAAAAATGGGGATGCTTCAATCCAAGCTCTAATTTAAAATCTAAATGCACAGGCTTGCTAGGATTGAGCTACTAATCAATTGGTTCAACAAAAGGGGAGGCTAATTTGGGCTAAATCGAATGGCAATGCCGAAACAGGGAAATCTCAATCTTTGGCGATTGGGTCAACAAAAGGGGAGGCTAATTCGGGCTAAATCGAATGGCATTGCCGAAACAGGGAAATCTCAATCTTTGGCGATTGGTTCAACAAAAGGGGAGGCTAATTCGGGCTAAATCGAATGGCATTGCCGAAACAGGGAAATCTCAATCTTCGGCGATCGCCGGCGTTAGGGGTCACCGGAGTTCAATTGAATGTTACCACAGAGAGAGATGGATAAGGGGTACTCACAGGCGAAGCTGGATTGGAGAAAGGTGCAGTAGATTTGGCTGGCACCGTGCTCCTCCTTGCTGGCTCATCGGAGAAGAAGACGAATACGGCGAAGCTGGGGACTTAGCTGATTTCGGTGGGTATGGAGTTGGAACGGGCGATGGCATGCTTAAATAGGCGCGAGCGAGCAGTAACAGCTGGAAATTCCTAGAGAATTGCAGCGACTGAAGCAATGTGGATTTGACCAGACGGCGATGGCAGTGGCGACGTGATGTGCTTAGTGGCCTCGACAGCTTTACAGCACAGTCGGTGCGTGCTCTGGCTGGTGCAGCAGCGAAGCGACTGGCAGCTTCGGCATGGTGGCAACGTGCCAAAAAGCTCCTGTCACGGCTGTAGGCGATGATGTGCGCACGCGGGGAAAATTGTCGGCGTTGGTGCTACTGTAACTACTCCACAGTGGCGGCTTAGGTGCGCACACATGGCGGCAAGGTCGTGGCGATGCTGGCGATGGCGGAGCTCCACCGGCGGTGTGGTACAGGGCAAAGCGGCGCGCCTGGTTGTGGTCGAAAACAGCACAAGCTCTGGTCGAGGGGCTCAGGGACTGAAATGCAAGGATTTTAGGTTTTGAATTTGGGTCTGATTGTAATTTCTTAGAATTTGGTAGTTTGGGCTGGTTTTGACTTTGAAGTTCTGGCAAACTCTGTTCAATAGATGATTTGGCAGGGATATTTGGCAAAATCTAGAATATTTGAGTAGTTTTCAGATAAAACAAAAGCAGGGTAATTAGGGTATTTCAAATCTGGGTTTTATCTAAACTGGAATTCTGAGACTTAGGGTGAGATTTTGATATCCTCTCAAAAGGAGATTTTGTATTGAAGATTAGAATTTGGAGCTGATTTGTTGCTTTTAGCCTTTTCAGGCTTCTGGAAAATCAGAAAAGGACTAATTTGCGATACAATTTGGACTGATTTGTGAAAAGGGTCTAGATGATGGAATTAGGTTAGGATTTGATCGAATCAGTTTTCTGATTTACAGAGTACTTAGGGTTACTAAATTAATTCTGTTTTCGAAACAGAAAGGAGTTGATAATTCTGAGAGTTAGAGATCGAATTTGATCTGGCTTCTGAAGGCTTTTATACTCAAGATTGATAGTAGATTAAATCTGGATAATCTGATCTTGATTTGGGTTTACAGAGAAGAGTTTGGGATTTTTGAGGCTTAAGATAGATTAGAGTTAAACTGATCTTGCTACTACTATAGAGATAAATTCATGAATGATTTTTATGAAAAAGGAAATTTTCACCCCCAAAACCAGGGTGTTACATATATATCTCTGGTTACAAATCAAATCAACAATCACCAGATTTGTACAGGCCGAACAACGTCCGGCCAACACGGGCAATGTCCGGCCTTCCTCGGACAAACGGCCCAGACGAATTTATTTGTCTCTGTTTACGATTTGCAATTGCCACTAGAGTTTTGTACAGGCCGGACAATATCCAACCATCACAGACAATGTCTGGCCTGTGCAAACCGAAAACAAGACTTTACAATTTTACTCCAAACTTAGTTCTGGTTTATTTGCATATGCAGATTGTCCGTTTTCTCGCGGATAAGTCTGCTGACACTCAGCAACGACCACGACCAAAATGATTTAGGAACTTAAAGCCACAGGTTGAATATCCGGTCAAAAATAGGTAGTCGAGTGGATTTGGTCAAGCGTACGCAATCGAGCTGAAAACTGGTACGACCAGTTTGAACTCCTACGACCACGACCAAACTCCAAACATGGATATGATCAGAATGTGCAAATACAACCACGACCAGCTCTAGTAAGAAAACAGAATGCTCTAGCTGGCGACCACGACTAAGTGCAGTTTTCCAAACATTTTCATTAATGCAACATAAACCACAATTAGATTTTGTTAGCAATGCAGGAGGTGATTAAGAACTAGTGCAAGATGATATGAATGCATTTGAGATTCCACACTAGATAGAATCAAGTTACTAGTTTCTGACCCCTCTTATAGTATGGTCAAACTAGTAAAAAGTAGTCCTATCAGACCGGTCTAACTCCAAACACTGAGACCGATAAAATTCTAAGAAAACAATCATTAATTTTGGATATTACCTTCGGTGAAACTTGACCTCGTGAATCTTGACTTTGCTAAGCTTGACCTCGCTCAAGATGACTCATACCGGCATCAACCTCCATATGCCCTTGCTTGCTTCCATCTCGCAATGCACCTTGATGTTGAATCATTAGCCCTAATTAGGGTTTTGGTGATTAATGACATCCGAAATACATGCCACTAATCTTTGTATTTGAGACTCAGGTTAAGGAGAGGTGGAAGCAACACAAATGCTCAAAATCAAGATTATCAAGACCTCTCGAAGCGTGGATGGCGATGAAACTCGGCATAAGTGCAAAATACTGAGTAATACGCGTGTTTTCTTTTGAAAATTTCTAGTTTAGATGGTCGTACTATTAAGAGGGGTCTCAGCACAAGTCACTTGATCAAACTCAGTATCTTGGAAACAAAATTGCATTTGCATTTAGCCACAAATCAATTTTGGGTAAAATTGTGAAGTCATGTTTTCATTTTGCACAGGCCGGACATTGTCTGATTGTCCGACCAGTACAAAATTCTCTCAGCACTTGCAAAATGAAACCAGAGACAGACAAATCTGTTCGGTGCATTTGTCCGGTATAGGCCGGACATTGTCCGTGATGGCCGAACAATGTGTCGATGATTCGGACTCGGGGGTCCTTAGTCGATCTTATGCAAAATTTGTGAGTTGTGAGGCCTTTCAAAGTGTCCCTCCGGAAAGGGATGATGAGCAATGTCAGTTGGGGCACACAGAGATTTATATAGGTTCGGGCCCTCGATGGTGGGAGTAATAGCCCTACGTCCTGTTGTGATTTCACTATGTATGGAAAATATTTACAAGGTTGAAGAAAAAATCATCACAGGCGAAGATCTCTTCTGTGTTGTTGTCTACAAATGACTAAACAAACTTATGGAAGCTTGTGCTTGATCTGTCGTCGTCTTCGATCTTTCTAATCTATTTGATCTATCGGATCTCTCTTTGTCTTGTACATTTGCTCACCCTTTTATACCGGTCAAAAGGGTGCCAATGCACAACGGTTTTGAACGGTTGCTTGGGTGCAGTTTTGATAACCGCACTTAACTTCCACACAGGCTTAACACGTGCAGCTAAGGGATAACTGCACACGTTAACCTCCTGGTAGTTGTCTTCATACCTGGAGGAATCATCACGATCCTAGGAATATGCCTGTTGCAGAGTTTAAGCAATCCTGAGTTGTCCTGGTCGAGAGTAGTCAACGACGTTCTGACCGCGCATTGTCTGTGGCCTCCTGACCGCGCATCATCTGTGATCTCATGATCGCGCAAAGCCTGCGACCATAAATCATCCTTGTGTCCGCACTTCTCAGGTCATCTGAGACCATAACAGCTGATCTTCAGACATTTGTTTGGTTCGAATCTGTCTTGAACCAGATGTGTATTATTTCGAACTAGCTTGGGTAACAATCCTCGTTAGCTAGCCCCCAAATTTGAAGAAAATGAAGAGACATATTTACTTCAAATTTTAATCCTATATTGGATAAGTGACCCGATGCTTCAACTTCTACACTTAGTGGTGCACTACGTGTGACGGTTTATTTCCCGAGACGGGTTCCGGGTTGTTTTTGACAGATAATGATAGCACTGCAGACTTGTTTTTTAACCAAAGATAAAACTATAAATATGTTTTAGGAACTCGAGGCGTTCACAAATACGAACCGTCACCCTTGGGTGCTATAAATACCGAAGCCTCCTAGTCCTAAAACTTCACAAGCTTTTTCTTGGCTAAGTTTTTTTCCAGAGCGCTATCTTCTCTTCTCTTTTCATCTCAATGGCAGACCAGGGCTCCACGAACATCATTGAGATTGAAAGTGATGAGGAATCACTGGAACTCGACTTCGACTAGAAGATACGTACCTTCAAAAGATCTAGTTCCAGTTCTTGTCTCAGTCTATCTCAAAGTAATGTACTTTGGAAATTTTTTAGGTCAACGAGGAGCAAATTCCCCCGAAGAAAAAAGCAAAAGTTGACGAAGGATCCTCCAGTGGTGTTGCAGCTGTAGGTACAAAGGTTAGGGATGCATCATTGCTCTCTCTTCCTTTGGCCCCTATAGTCCTTCCTGTGCATGCTACCCCATAGGTTGGAACATCGTTTTTGGGGATCCATGATAATCCCGGAGGGACCCCTACATTGTCGCGAACGCACAATGTAACTGAACTTGGTAGGACTTCACAGGATGATCAGCTTTCTGGTGGGAAGATTGCACTTTCGCGACCACGTGGTCCTTGACTTTCGTCGGGTGACCTGTTTTTTGGAGGAAGTTTTGCATCTCCTCATTCGGCTCCAATGCGAGGATTGGTAATTAACTCTATTCCCCCTATGAGTCGTTTCGTCCTCAAAGCTAACACATGTGAATACAGCAGACCAAAATTTCCAGAGCCCCTAGTGAACAGCCTGCCAACGTTCAAGTTCTTGGCAAGGGTGCATCCTTCGAGCGAACTCTCCAAGAAGAAAACAAGGCACTGGAGAAGCATTCTGAGGAGATGTCCTCAGCCATTATGCACCTGGCATAATGTCTTGACAACTCTCACAAAGAAGCACACCAACTTCGCTTGGAGAGAGACCACGCTCGACAGCAGCGAGAACTCTCCGATACGATCAGGAGTAGTAGTGCTTCTTTGCTCCAGGATGATGTAGATAGACTTAGAGTAGTTGCTAGTTCTCTTGGGGCGGTTAGTGTAGATCCTACTGATGCCAATATGTCTTTAGGAGAACTTTGTAAACTTCTCTCAGATCAGGTCAATGCTCTGGTCGCCTGTATCCCTTTTGTATGTAAAGATTGTCAGAAATAAAGAATTTATTTTCCTCACATACTTGATCTCTCGAGAAGGATTATGCAAGACTTATAATCCCGAATTAAAGCTCTTCACAATCTCTGCGCGGAAACATGGTCCCAAAAAATGCTTTGCGACCACACATACACAAGTAAAGCCCTATCCGAAGTATGGCTTCGCAACAACTTTTTCGATCAGAAATGCATTGATGTGCTATACGGCGACCAGTACTGATATTGCGATCAGAACTAAAACCACGATCAGAATATAATACCTTGATCAAATGAAAATCGTATACGTTGCGATTACCCACTCGCAGCGATCACAGAACTGCATTGCGATCAACATGCAAATCTCGAGACGATCACAAAACTGCATTGTGATCAACACATAAAAATTAGTTTACAAAAGACATGATGGATTATTTCCTCAATAATCTTTGCAAAGTTTTCATGTTTTTGTGTGCACCCTAGCCCCCGAATATATTTTGTTCCGGATTCACTGTAGGGAGTGCATAACGGGTTTCCAGAAAGAAGGCACCCATTATGGGAAATTAATAAAATATTCGGTGAAGGGTTGTCTCGGGCATATAAAAGGAGAAGGTAGCATCCTAGAGAAGCCAAAAACCCTTCGTTGTCTTAGACCCCCCTACCGCACAAAACCCTCTTTTGTATTCCTCATCTTCGTCGTCTCCAAAGTCACCACTTTTTTCCTCAATCCGTCATAGTAATGGCGTCCTAGAGCCGATCCGTCCACCATTCCGAAGAGAGTCTGGTGGCTCTAGAAAAGGAAGAGATTCTCCCCCCACGACTGCTGATCAACTGGCGGCTAGCGGAGAAAGATCAAGAAACTCCAGTCGTCCAAGAGGGCGAATTGGTGATCTTCGAGGAATACCTGCGCTGTGGGTTCCGATTCCCAGAAAGCGAGTTTCTGCGGGGAATCTTGGACCACTATGAGTTGGAGTTAGTGAATCTCCACCCAAATGCAGTCCTAATTTTGGTAGTTTTCCAACACCTCTGTTGAGCCTTCGTCAGAGTGCTTCCAAGCGTGGAGCTTTTCCGACGCTTCTACTTTTCGGCATGGTCGAAAAGTGCCAATGCCGCTAGGTGCATCTACTTTAGTATAAGGGATGTCGGGGGAAATCTTCGCGGGACTAAGTCCAGGTAAGTTGCGTCACGATTGCCCGGGGATCTGGCCTCCGGGGCCTCCCCGGGCGCCGCCATTTGGCTCCCGGGACATGGCCTCCGGTGCCGTCCCGGGCGCCGCCATTTGCCCGACGACGTGGCCTCCGGCCCCTCCCCGGGCGCCGCCTTTTGGCCCCCGGGACGTGGCC
The DNA here is from genome assembly GCA_019359835.1 of Pharus latifolius. Classification (NCBI taxonomy): domain Eukaryota; kingdom Viridiplantae; phylum Streptophyta; class Magnoliopsida; order Poales; family Poaceae; genus Pharus; species Pharus latifolius. Next base: position 18,341,003 of record CM033330.1, read on the forward strand.
CCCGGTGCCCTCCCGGGCGACGCCATTTGGCTCCCGGGACGTGGCCTCCGGTGCCGTCCCGGGCGCCGCCATTTGCCCAGGGACGTGGCCTCCGGCCCCTCCCCGGGCGCCGCCTTTTGGCCCCTGGGACGTGGCCCCCGGTGCCCTCCCGGGCGCCGCCATTTGGCTCCCGGGACGTGGCCTCCGGTGCCCTCCCGGGCCCCGCCATTTGCCCGGGGACGTGGCCTCCGGCCCCTCCCCGGGCGCCGCCTTTTGGCCCCCGGGACGTGACCTCCGGTGCCCTCCCGGGGACCGCCATTTGGCTCCAGGGACGTGGACTCCGGCGCCGCCCCGGGCGCCGCCATTTGCCCAGGGACGTGGCCTCCGGCACCTCCCCGGGCGCCGCCTTTTGCCCCCCGGGACCTGGCCTCCGGCGCCGTCCCGGGCGCCGCCGTTGGCCCGGGAACGTGGCCTCCGGGGCCTCCCCGGGCGCCGCCATTGGCCCGGGGACGTGGCCTCCGGGGCCTCCCCGGGCGCCGCCTTTTGGCCCCCGGGACGTGGCCTCCGGCGCCGTCCCGGGCCTCATCGCCCTCCTAAACGTAAAGTCTCGAATTGTTTGTCACGTGCAGGTCACGCGAGGAGCACCTTGGGAACTAGCGACCACCTGTCAAGCATCCAAGGCGTTTGACCGGGAGAAGGACCGTCCTACCCTTCAATCCGACGGTGGCTTCCGGGGTAGTTTAGGCTTTTTGCTTCTTTTTGGGGCTATAAATAGCCCTTGTACCCCTCTGTTGTAAAGAATCGGAACACTTTTATTGGAATAGCTAAACTCACAGACGTGCTCCGGAAGCCTCTCCCCCCGGAGAGAGCCTCCCCAGCCGACTCCGGTCGGGAGCGCGTCGACAGGACTAGGGCCCCCACCGGGACCCGAACCTGCCGGGGTATTCGCAATACCACGACAGGGAGAAGAAAGAGTACCCATTCCCGCCCCTGTGGGACTCTATTCATGGGTGGTACCATAAATGGTTTACTGCACCCCTCCGTCGGAGAGCGGACTATGGTTTGCGAACACCCGACCGGAGAAAGCCAGTGAGTTAGACTCCCTTCCCGTTCTGAGCATAGAATAGAAGAAACAAGCTCAAGCTATTCTTCACCTAGTCCAGCAAGGCTTGACCATGCGTGATATCATACGCGACTTCGTGAACAATCGGATAAGCCCCCTGCATGAAAGGGCACATCTACTTTCTACACCATGGACTATAATAATGGTATGTCCTTTAATCAACAAAAGATACATTTTTACAGACTAAAAAAAATTTGTATTTGTTAACATGCTTGTTTGTGACACAGCTCTATCTTTGTCCAAAATCAAAAACAGACAAATTACCTCCTATGGGCGTATAACGCTGCAGCGGAGGGAGTTAAAGGATCGCCTCGCCCCCAGAGCTTAATTAACACCGGCGACGATCTTAAGCAGGAGCGCCGAAAGGTATGACCTTTCCTAACAAGCTCTGTTGTAAATCATCCACTTGTCCTGTATTACCAAAAGCATTTTGAATAATACAGCTTTTGGGAGAGTTTGCTGAGGCGATGCGTCCAAGCAAGGACGTTGGCGCCCTTCGGGGAGACCAGCTGCAAAGAAGGTGAGGAAGACCCCTTCAAAGCGCAAAGCGAAGGAGCCTGCTCCCAAAAAACCCAAGAAGATCCTGGGAGGGGCTTCTTCACAAAAGAAAATCACAACCGCAAATAAGACTGTGGTAAGATTTTCAGTACCCCCTGTAACCCCAAGTACGAGTGGAAATTACTTCTTCGTCGTACAGGGTGAAGGGAGAGAGGACAAGGAGGATGACATTCCTCTAGTTCGTCGCAAGAGGAAGGCGATTGACCTTCTGGGAAGAAGCATCCTAGAGAGGTCGGCTTCCCCTCAAACTGGCGAAGTCTTGTCTCTGACTGCAGGGACAAAGACTGCTTCAATGGGCCCCATGACCTCTGACAATCCTGTGGTTATGGGTGAAACCCCAGTGACTAAAGCTCATGAAGCCTCAGGACTTGCAACACCTCCCCTTCCGATAGAAGGAGCGACTGTGGTAAGATTTCTCACAATCCTGCCTATTTTCATTCCTCTGTGCACATCTATTGAGTTGTGTTCATACAGGAAGAGGAGGATACCGTCCTCTTTAAGAGAAGGAAAATGAGGATGGATGAAGACTCTTCCCCGAGAGCAACCATCAAGCTCTTCTCCTTCGGGGGCACATCATCGAAACCCAAACCGTGGGTGGGGTTTTGGATAATGTGAGAACTTTTCCAATCGTCATCTAAATATGACCGACCAGAGGTTTCTTCACCTTTCAATATGTCTGTTTGTTGGTGCAGAGATGCTACACCCAGTACCCCGACGACCTCGATAAGCCATGGCACACCCACTGCGGAGGTCGCGGGAGAGCCAAACCCGATTCCCGCGGCCGAAGAGGTTCTTCGGGCCATCGTGGATGGGATGGCAGAGGAAATCCGTTCCCAAGGGACGGAAACCGAAGTCCCAGTTATAGAGGGGGAACAACAGGAAAAGTCATCTGCTACCCCTACCGCGTACACAACAGGTCCTGAGGTTAGACCTCATGCTGATGTTGAGAGTGACTCAATCAGCGATTACATAAAGGTATGAACAATTTTTATTTTCCAACCTGCAAAAGATTTTGGATCATTCAAGTCTCAAGAGCAATTTCTTATTGTGTTCTAGGGCTTGACCCAGGTGGCGACCAAATCAACAACCATTGCAAAGCATCTTGAGGTAGCACAACAGAAGATCAGCCGGCTAGAACAGTAAGTATAGTGCTCTTCATTCATGTTAACTTGAATCCGTATTTAAGCGTAACTGGTTGTCCTTCTTGATACAGAGAAAATGCCTTTCTGTACAAGAGCATGGCTGATCGAGAGAATCAAGAAGAAGCTGCAGCTGCGAGATATTCTTCTTTGGAGAAGGAACTTTGCGACGTGCAGTCAAAGCTTGCTTGTAAGTACACTCCCGATCAGAAGAAAACTTCACACCATATGAGCTTTACTTATAGTAAATGTCTACTGTGTCTGTACAGCACAAGAGGATCAAATAGGCCGTCTTTCAGAAGCGAATAGAAGCCTTCAGATGACCATCGAGTTGCAAACCTCGAAAATTGATACTGCCAGCATGGAGAATAAGGGACTGAACGAAACAATTTCCTCCTACAGCAGTACTCAATCAGACATCTTCGAAAAGCTGAAGATGGTGGCCACTCTGCTAAGAACAGATGTGATCGAGTCGCAAAAGGACAATCCAAGCCTTAGCGAGTTAGCCACATTGGTCGCGACACAAGCTGAATCACTCCTCAAGTATCTTCCTGAAGATACCAAATGGCAGGAAGAGGCACTAAGGTCAAATGTCAGATCCGTAGCCTCTGCCATTCTCTACAGATTATGATTCCACCACGGCCCAAATTTGAATCTGAAGCCGGTGGTAGGAGATGCAGAGATCGAGAGTGATCGCCTTAAAGCCATGTCTGAAGAAGTCACGCCTCTAGTTGAAGATCTACTAAAAGAACTAGGTCTCATTTGATTCTTTGTAATGATCTCTCTCAGTAACTATCCCTATAAAATTACATTTATAACATGCAAATGCGTGCCTTCAATTTTTGGAAAAGAGTGATACTTTCTTCGTGATACTTTCTTTGTTTCATAGCAAGATCATATCCTCTTAGCCCCGTTTCCAGAAATCACCAATACTCCAGATCTAGTATTATAATTTGTGGAAATATATGGGTATGATGAATATCAAGGAAAATGCTTTAACTTAGATATGATCATCCGATCGAACTGATACTGACCCGAATACAACATCCGACCTTATTACGAACTGGTAGCCACTCGAACGATCAGGAACATGCCAGTAAGTCCTGTGTGCGTTGAGGAAAGGCTTATTGAGGGATGCCTTAGCTGGATGCGACCACGAGATCGGCCAATGAATCCGGTTAAGATATTTATATGAAGATGATCATCGGCGATCAACCCCCGAGCCAGGCTCGGTATAGGTATGGCAAATAAAGAAAACAGACATAACATGAAGCGAAGAAGAGTACTCACGAAGTTTTTGTTAAACTATGCTAATTGAACAGGAAACAAGATTGGAAAACTTACACGTAAAACTTGCGCAGTTGATCAATGTTCCTTGTATTGGATAAGATTCTACTGTCCTCCATTGCTAGCCGAGCCGATCCTGGTCGCGGCACCGAGACAATAGTGTAGGGGCCTTCCCATTGAGGGGAGAATTTATTGCGATTAGATTGGTTTTGTATTTTACGTAAAACCAGATCACCCACGTGAAGGCTACGTGGCTGCACCCTTTTGTTATGGTATTTGTGCAAAGCTTGCAAATACACCGCGGACTTGACCAGAGCTCGATCACATTTTTCTTCTAGGAGGATTAGATCTTGTAATCGTTGTCCGTTCTGATCAACTTGTTCGAATTGATCTGTTCGAACAGAACCAATACTGATTTCCATGGGTAACACAGCCTCAGCTCTGTATACCAGATGGAAAGGTGTCTCACTAGTGGCTCGACTAGAAGCAGTACGTAGTGTCCACAGAACGGTATAGAGCTCATCTACCCAAGCCCCCGAGCGTGTTTTAAGGAGATCAAAAACATGCTTTTTGATGCCCTGCAATATTTGCCCATTGGCACGTTCAACAGCACCATTGCTCTGTGGATGAGCTACAGAAGCAAAGCACACCTTGGTTCCAACATTGTCGCAATAGTCCAGAAAGAGGCCAGTAGCGAATTGGGAACCATTGTCAGTGATGAGACGATTTGGAACACCGAATCGAGTCACAATGTTCTTATGAAAGAACTTTTGTGCAGCAGCAGCAGTGATATTGCGTACTGGCTCGGCCTCAATCCACTTTGTAAACGTGTCAATAGCTACGAACAAGAACTTGTATCCATTGACCGCTTGTGGCATAGGGCCAACAATATCCATCCCCCAAACCACGAAGGGCCATGATAGAGGGATAGTTTGTAGAGCGTAGGCAGGCTGGTGGACCTGTCTCGCATGAAATTGACACTGAGGATATGTCTTGACCATATTTTTGGCATCATCAAGTGCCGAAGGCCAGTAAAATCCTTGTCAGAAAACCTTCCCGACCAGTGTACGGAATGATGCGTGTGCACCGCATACACTGTCATGAATTTCTTTCAAGAGGGATTTAACTTCCTCTTGGGATACACAGCGCATGATACTCCTTGAGTACCTTCTCTATACAAAACTCCTTCTATAAGTTTGTATAGGCGCTCTTTTCGAACTAACCGATCGCTCTCGGTTTCATCCTTTGGTAAGGTCCCGTGTTTGAGATAGACCCTCAATGGATGGGTCCAATTTCGTTCATGTCCAAGGTTGGTAACACAGACTGTTAGCGGATCATCCTCGATCGTAGTCATGATCGAAGGATGTTCCAAGTGTTCAACGAACACTCCTACCGGGGTGGATGTGCGTGAGGACCCAATTTTGGATAATTGGTTTGCGAGAATGTTGTCCTTTCGTGGGATGTATTGGACTTCGCAATGACTGAAGTGTTTTTCCAACCTCCTCACTTCCTCCAGGTAATGAGCCATTGTCTCATTGGAGGTGCTGTACTCCTTATTTAACTGGTTTACGACCAGCTGTGAGTCTCCCCTCACCACCAATCGATGGACTCCGAGGAATTTTGCTGCCCGGAGCCCTGCAATAAGACCTTCATACTCTGCTGCGTTGTTGGTTGCAACAAAGTGTAGTTGAATGACATACTTCAGTTGGTCACTCTGAGGTGTGACTAAGACCACTCCAGCCCCTGAGTGTTGAAAACTGCAAGAACGATCAAAATACATTGTCCAGTGATCGGGGCATTCCAAATCTTCAGACTCCTGTACCGGCGATTCAGGACTAGGCCATTCGACCACGAAGTCGGCCAGGATCTGAGACTTGACCGCAGTGCGAGGCGTTAAATGGATGTTGAACGCTCTGAGTTCCACAGCCCATTTCGCGATCCGACCAGATTTCTCCAGATTCCGGACAATGTCCCCCAAAGGGAAAGATGAGGGCACGGTAATCTTATGTGATTGGAAGTAATGTCGTAGCTTACGGGAAGCCATCAACAGTGCGTAAAATATTTTCTGGACCTCAGGGTATCGCTCCTTAGGACCATGAAGTACTTCGCTTACGTAGTAGACGGGTTTGTGCACACCTTCTCTTTCTGCGATCAAGACAGCGCTGACCGCGTAAGGCGTGGCTGCCAAGTAAAGGAGTAATGGTTCCTCTTTATTAGGAGAAACCAAGACTGACGAACTGGATAAATATTCTTTGACCTCCTGAAATGCTTTTTCGGCCTCATCGGACCAAGTAAAATTATGGTGTTTGTGCAGAGCTTTGAAAAAAGGTAGTCCCTTTTCACCCAGTCGTGTTATGAATCGGCTCAATGCTGCCATGCGACCTGCTAGGCCCTGAACATCTTTGATGGTTGAGGGAGACCTCATTTGCTCGATAGCCCTGATCTTTTCAGGATTGACCTCGATTCCTCTGGAACAAACAAGAAAACCTAGAAGTTTTCTAGATGAAACCCCAAAAGAACATTTCTCCGGGTTTAATTTTATTCCAAATCGATTCAAATTACAGAAGGTTTCAGCAAGATCGTCTAAATGAGATGAACTTTTTAAGCTTTTTACAACCAAGTCATCTACATAAGCTTCAAGATTACGCCCCATCTGGGAAAGAAAGGTCTTTTGCAGCAAGCGCTAGTATGTGGAACCTGTGTTCTTGAGACCAAATGGCATTCTGACGTAGCAGTACGTGCCGAATGGAGTGATGAAGGTAGTCTTCTCTTCATCTTCTTCCGCCATGCTAATTTGATGATATCCTAAGTAAGCATCCAGGAAACTCATCAGTTTGCAACCCGCATTTGAATCGACCAACTGGTCGATGCGGGGAAGGGGAAAATCATCCTTCGGACAGGCACTATTTAGGCTGGTGTAATCGACGCACATGCGCCACTTAACATTTGACTTGCGGACCATGACCGGATTTGCAAGCCATTCCGGATGATCGACTTCGCGAATAAATCTGGCCTTTTGGAGCTTATCTAACTCCTCTCAGATGGCTTCCTGTTGATCAACAGCAAAACGCCTGAGCTTCTGCATTATTGGTCGTTGTCCAGGTCGAATTGCTAACCTGTGCTCAATTACCTCCCTTGGGACACCGGGCATGTCGTATGGTTTCCACGCAAACACATCTGCATTAGCTCGAAAGAAAGTAATGAGCTCGAGTTCCTATTTGTCATCCATGCCTGATCCAACCCGAATTGTCCTGGATGGATCATCTGGGTACAACAGAATGAATTTTAATGTTTCATCTAGTCGAGGAGCAGCTTTGATCGTATCAGTAGACATTGTGGCAATCTGGGCTTCTCGGAGGGGAAGCTGATCTACCATCTCCAGGGATAACCGATCAAACATCAATGCCACGTTGCGACTGCCTCGGACCGAAATAACACCCTTGGGGCCAGGCAACTTGCCGCACTGGTAAGCGTAGTGCGTACCCATCATGAATTTAGTGACAGTTGGCCTGCCAAAGATTGCGTTATAACTAATTCTGTTCGGAAGTTATCTAGTTCGCCCAGCGTGATCGGGAGCACCACCTGTCCCAATAGCATCATAGAGGGACCAGGAATTATCCCATAAAATGGATGAATTATGGGTTTGATTTTCGAACGAGGAATTTGCATCTTGTCTAGTGCCTTGACCAATAAAATGTCCAAGGAACTACCTCCGTCGATCAAGACCCTTTCGACTCTCGCATTACTAATAATTGGGGTACTGACCAAAGGTAGCCTCAATAGTCGAGTAAGCCCCACAGGGCAATCAGAGCGATCAAACGTCAAAGGAGTGTCTGACCAACGGGGGTATTGAGGTTCACCAAGGGGGGTCTCCGCTTGGTTCACCTCTCGATAAAAAGCTTTAAATTGCCGTTTAGAAACAAAAGAGGAGGAACCTCCGAAAATGACATTGACATGATTACGAAGTACCTGGTAGGACATCTCTTCGTGCCCACTGGTGTCTCTTAGCCCGCAAGTCTGTTCTTTTGGCGGCAAGGTCGGCATTGTTCCGATCCCCTGGTAGAAGTCATCCAACTACTTCAACCAACTCCGGCAATTCTTGAGGTCGTGGCCTGCAGAGTTGTGGAGCGGACACCACCTCTTGCCTTCCTGCGGGTTAGTCGACTTCTCTGGTTGGTCGGCACTGCGACCACCAGAAGCAGTTTTATTTTTAAACGAAGGTTTGTTACCTTTGGTCGACCGAGGTTTCTCTGCGACTGCGACCTCTCGGTACTATCTCGTTCGACTCCTTTTCGATTTTTTTGACTTCCCTCTTGATGAAGATTCCGGCTTCTTGTTTGAATCATCTTTCTTTACGTCCTTGAGACCTGGTTGAGGCGACAAATTTCCTTTGTCCACCATCTGATTCCACTCAACGGCCTCGGCCGCGTCAGAATATCGATCAGCCATATCAAAAAGATCGGCTACCGATCGAGGGGGGTGGATGAGCAAATCCTCAGTAAACCTCCGATATCGAACGGTGTGTTTAAACACCCTGATAACGGAATTATCAGATATGTTCGGGATGGTATTTCTCACCCCGATGAATCTTTTGACAAACTGACGAAGAGTTTGGGTCGATGTTTGTCGTAGTCGGTGGAGGTCGTCCTCTTTTCCCGGCTTCTGATAACAATTCTGGAAATTGTTGAGGATGGCATCGCACAACATTTCCCAGTTATATATCGAACCCTCCGGCTGATTGAATAGCCAGGATCTTGCCGATCCCTCGAGGACTGTAGGTAAATAGTTGGCCATGACCCGATCATCGCCACCTGCTGCCTGAATGGCAGTGATATAAATTTGATGGAAATCCGATGGATCATGAGTTCCATCAAATATTTCAATAGCCCCTGGTTTAAACTTATCTGGCCAAACGACCGCACGAAGGCCGGACGAGAAAGCTTTACAACCAACATAAAGACCATGGAGGGATCTGCGACTCTCGACCTGATCTCGGGCGACCTCACGCGAAGGAGAGACCACGTGTGGCCCCAGGCGAGAGTGGACAGGAATTCGTTCCCGATCACGAGAATTTCCCGCCCGTCTGGCTTTGTCATGCCGAGACGGCACTAGTGGTGGCCGATTCCGTCTACCAGAACTAGAGTTAGAATATTCTCTTTCATGGGAACGTATCACCGACCGGGAAGGGGCTGTAGGGGTGGCCTCAGATGCAACCACGTCTATCCTCTCCGCCAAGATTCTAGCGAAAGCCGGTTTCTGCGCATCTGTGTAACATCCTGAGTTTTGGGGTGAAAAGTTCTTTCTTAAAAATCATGCATACATATGTCTCTTCTAGATCAACCAAATCAGCCTCAGCTTTATTTTGTTCTAGCCCTAAAATCTCCAAAATCTATTCTGTGACCCCAAGTCAAAATCTGACCTGCCAGATTTGATCTATCAGTTATCCTAAACCTAAAAGCCTTCAGAACCCAGATTCAATTCTATCTCTAACTTCCAGATTTGTCAACTCCTTTCTGTTTTCGAAAACAGAATATCTGTTATTACCTAAATACCCTAAGTTTCAGAAATTCAGATTTAATCCAAATCTTGACCAAGTTCAGATCAAATTATACCTGGAATATGATCAAGGGTATGCCAATACCTTAATCCAAAAAGTTGACAGCCAGATTTCACCATCTAGATTCTTTTCGCAAATCAGTCCAAAAGTTATTACGAATTAGTCCTTATCTGATATCTGAAAACCCAAAAAGGCTCAAATCTCCAGATTAACTCCAAATTCAGAATTTCTTCGGCAAATCTTCTCAAAATGCTATTTGCCACAAGTCTCTCTTCTGTGCAGATATCAAAATCGAACCCTAAATTCCAGAATTCGAGATCAATAAGATTCAGACTTATTTTACCCTAATCTACTTTGTTTTCAGTTCATATCAAAAGTCATCCAAATGTCTCAAACTTTATCTCCTAGCTGTGCCAAATCATCTATTAAATTAAGTATACCAAAACAGCAGAATCAATTCCAGATCAAATCATCCAAATCTTCAGATTTACAATTCAGTCCAAATCAAAAACCTAAAGCTGCAGTTCAGTCCAAATTCGACCAGGCCGTTTGCTGTGCTCACGACCAGAGTTGCTGTGCTTGTGCGCCGTAGCTGCTCGTCGCCGGCGAGGCTTCGCCGCACTTGTGACCGTGCATGCCGGTGCGCACGTGTCCTCGCTCCAGCCGTGTCGTGGCAGAGCCACTGCAACGTCGACGACCAGCGCATGCTCCCGCGCGCGACCAGCAGCCTTTTGTCAGCAATTCACTGCCACGTTGCCTTGCCGCGCCAATGTTGTCACCACCGCTTGCTCCAGCTTGCCATGTCCCGATGAACCGACATGATGATCAACTGCAGAGCCGTTGTCGCCGTCGCATCACCGGTTAATGCTGTGTCTTCGCCGCTGATGCTCAGCACGCAACCCATCTCATCACAGCAGCCAATTACTTCACTGTTCCCCCTTGCAGCTTCGCCTACCTATTTAAGCATACCTGTACTCAGTAGCTCATTCACACCTCACTTGGAACCAGCAAAGCCTCAAATTTTCTGTCTTAGTCTTCTTCTCCGGCGAGACCAGCTCGAGGCCTCACGGTGACAGCCTCAACCGCAGCCTCAACCACCAAATTGACAGCACCAGTGAGTTCCCCTTACCTCTCTTATCGTTCTATACCACTTAATTGGATTTCCTTGCCTCCTATCGCCGGCGATCACCGGAATTTACTGAAACTCGAAGATTGCCCTGTTCTGGCAATGCAGGCCAAATTAACTCGATTTAGCTCCCGATCCTGTGGAAGAAAATGATCAGTGACTCATTTCCAGCAAGCCTATGCATCAAGATCTCCCGATTGAGCTTCAACCGAAGCTTTCCCCAATTTTGAGCTTCTCCAGAAACCGGCGATCGTCGCCAGGCTTCTCTGGCCATCCTCCGGCCAAATTGATCGTGCAGGTAGCTTCCTCTTATCTCTCTTTCACTTCCTGAGCTTGGAATTAAGTTCATTCGGCCTGAATCAAAAAGCCCTAAATTCTATGTCTTCTTCTCCGGCGTCGATCACCGGAAACCTATTCCTGGCCGTTTCAGTTTCATCCACTTTGTCATTCAGGTGTGCTTCAACCTCCTGAACATATTTGTCTTCTAGCTCGATCTTTGAAACTGCCCAGAATTCAAGTTATAGCCATGCCAAGATTTCTGTCCAGTGGCTTCACTGTGCCGTGTCGCCACCACACTTCTCCTTCGAATTTCATCACCTTCTGGCCATCTTCTGCCCTAGATCCTGTTGAATGATTTGTTCCTGTTATCAATGCCTACCTCCCAGACAAAGTGGTGCATCATTTGGAGCTTTAGATCAAAAGTTATGCCAAGCCCTAGTTTCTGGCCATGTCAAGATCAATGCCAGACTATGTCAGTCAGTGGCATTAGCCCTTTTCACTCCCTTCCAGATGTGCATTTTGGGCATAACTTTGTCTCTTAGATTTCTGAGGTTGTGATCTACATTTTATTCTTCTATCACAACTTGATTTGAGCCCTTGAATTATAATTGCTGCTAAACCCTAGTTTTTGACACTATTCCAGTGCATGCCAGCCAATGGCATTGGCCTTGTTCACCCACTTCTGATTGTGCTTTCTGAAAGCGACTTTGTCCACTGAATTTGTAGAGTTATAATCTACACTTTCTTCTACTGTCATAACTTGAGATAAGTTCTCTAGTTTTCCTTGAAGTTATGTCAGAATCTTGATCTGAATGTCAATCTGCTGACATTCGCTATTTTTGATCAACCAACCACAAAACTGATGTTCCTATTGTAACCTTGAGATCCTAAGAGCATCTAACACCCATCCTTAGCCAAATCCTTGAAACCCTAGATCTCAACTCAGCTCAGCTTGTAATCTCAATTATCTCCAGTATCGTTTAGTCACTCTTGTTAAGCATATCTGCATATAAATCCTAAAACATCTTAATATATAAGTAATATTTGTGTGTATTGTTTGGTTTGTCGTCGAGCAGATTCAGAAGCTGACTTTGAAGATTTTGCTGTTGATCCGTCATCGACTGCTGTTTCTTACGACGCGGAAGGCAAGTCATATCCTTGGTCATCTTGAACCTATATTTTAAATGTTGCTAAAACATAACCTTGAATATAGGCAATATTGCATGTGAAAGATTGAGAATGGTTGATTTATGAATTGGCAGTACTAAACTGGTTATCTGTGAAATGTGAAATAAACAAGTTTTGAGCCATGAACTATTATATATGTATTTATATACTTATATTCATGAAATAAAACCCCTAGCCGTGACCAGAAAATGGTATGGAATGGTGGTAGCACTGGAGGTGCTAAACTGCGAAGGAATGCAGGCACTGAAGGTGCAGGGTTGTGGATGGTCTGGTCACTGGCATATAAGGACTAGAACCTTGTGTTGTGCGTCTAGTGGCATGAACAACGTGCTAACCGCAAGCCTGGTATGGGACAGGCCTGAACAAGTAATTATGTGGATCGCACATGACACCCCTGCTGGAATTGTGTAGTGATGCACGATAAACACGGAGTACGGCTCCCACACATATCACTGAAGGTGATCTCGCACGTTGATCCAGTAATGGAAACATATGTAGGGGTGGAGGTTTGGATACAACCTACCACAACTGTGTCTCGCAGAGAGCCACAGGGTCGGGGGTGAATTGTGAGTAAAACATAGCAAAAGTTCTTGTTATTTCCACCTTGCCGCTCACAGTATGAAGTGAGTCAGGGGTCCAATCATTTTGTTATGATAGGAAAGGTTTGAAAGTGGAATATCTTGCGGGTAAATTGGTACCTCTCTGCAGAGTTAAAAATGTATTCGAATACTCCGAGCTCCCGGCTTTATAGGAGTCTGCTGCGGTGGATTAAATCCACGGGGTGTGACACAAGTACTATTTTCTAAATAAAATATGTTTAATCAAGATTACCCAAATGACATGTGTTGTCATGATAAGGAGTGCTACCGTGGGCTGTCGTGTGTCAACGTGTCGCGGTAGTGCTATAATCTAGTGAACATGAATGATGATGTTATATTATGAAAAGTGCTGCCCTGAGATGAGGTACGAAAGAAAAAGATTATTTTACAAATATCCATAATTCTTGACTAGTCTAGGTTCATGTCATCACTACTATATGTATCTACTCTTACCTATGACTTGCTGAGTACGTAAGTGCTCACTCTTGCAACCTACAAATCAATAGACGGAGCGATCAACAATCAAGATGAAAGCGTGGAGAACTTATTGGATCCAGAAGGAGGAGCGTCAGTTCTGCCAGAGCCCTGATGTGTGTTGTTCTGCCGTCCACTTCTCTTTTGTGGGTGGGTCACCTATCTTCTGCTGTGTAGATGTTATTTTGCTAAACCATGTATGCCGTGAAGGCATTGTAATCTCCTTATGTAATATCAAGGCCAGCAGGCCACACTGCTTAACTATTTTGTAAGTTACTCTGTTGCAATGTGATATACTCCTGTGCTTGACTTATCCTGGGACGTCAAGGGTATGTGTATGCTATGCATATATGGGACTAGCTGCAGCGAGCTAGGTCTCTACAGGAGTAGTCGTAGTCCCAGTTTCGGGGCGCGACAATGCGCTAGGTGTCACCGTCTCCTCATCCGCCGGTAAATGTCCCGGGGGTAAAGAAGGTGTTTGGTCGCATCTGCGACCATGCGGATGACGGGAGGAACTAGGAGCGGCGTCATAACAAGCTTGCACATGGTGTAGAGCCTCTAGGGCTGTTTTTCGGAGCTCATTATCTTGCTGCTCATGATCTTGATCCTCCTTTTGTCTGCGCTCTTGCTCTTCTTTTTGCTTGCGCTCCTGTTCTTCCCTAGCAGCCCGCTGATCGAGAGTTTCTTCCGATAAGGCAGCGAATTGCCTAGGGAATGAGGTCGCCGATGGAGAGAACATCTCTGTTTGTTCCGAGTGAGACCCAAAATCAAAAAGACGGTGGAGGTTATCACGATCGAACCTCTCCGGACTGAATTCCTGGTCAACATCGCTTTTTCCCTTGGCAGGGTCGTGCGATGGGCCAGATTCAACCTCTAACGTAGTAGAAACAACATTGGGTTCCGGTTCTGTGTCTGTTGTCTCCTGGTCGATAGACATGACCTGAGGGGTCGAATCGACCTCTGGGACGTCTTCACCTCCGGTTTCCTCCATTGGAACAAGATCACTAGGTGAAGGCATCTGTATGTGGGCATAATCCTCGAGATCAAAGTCATTATCGGAATCATATGTCCCAGACATGGCTCACCAAACCTCCAAAAGAAAGGGAACGCCTTGAGAAAGGCCCCACGGAGGGTGCTGGCTGTTGATGATTCGGACACAGGGTCCTTAGTCGATCTTATGCAGAATTTGTGAGTTGTGAGGCCTTTCAAAGTGTCCCTCCGGAAAGGGATGATGAGCAATGTCAGTTGAGGCACAAAGAGATTTATACAGGGTCGGGCCCTCGATGGTGGGAGTAATAGTCCTACGTCCTGATGTGATTTCACTATGCATGGAAAATGTTTACATGGTTTGTTGGGGGAAATCTCTGCGAGACTAAGTCTAGGTAAGTTGCGTCACATTTGCCCGGGGACGTGGCCTCCGGTGCCTGCCCCGGGCGCCACCTTTTGGCTCCCGGGACCTGGCCTCCGGTGCCGGTCCCAGGCACCGCCATTTGCCCGGGGACGTGGCCTCCGGTGCCTGCCCCGGGCGCCGCCTTTTGGCTCCCGGGACCTGGCCTCCAGTGCCTGTCCCGGGCGCCGCCATTGGCCCGGAGACATTGCCCTCCGGGGCATGTCTCGGGCGCCGCCATTTGCCCAGGGACGTGGCCTCCAGTGCTTGCCCCGGGCGCCGCCTTTTGGCTCCTGGGACCTGGCCTGCGGTGCCGGTCCCGGGGACGTGGCCTCCGGTGCCTGCCCCGGGCGCCGCCTTTCGCCCGGGGACGTGCCCTCCGGTGCCAGCCCTGGGCGCCACCTTTCGCCCGGGGACGTGGCCTCCGGTGCCTGCCCCGGGCACCGCCTTATGGCTCCCGGGACGTGGCCTCCAGTGCCGGTCCCGGGCGCCGCCATTTGCCCGCGGACATTGCCCTCCGGGGCATGTCCTGGGCGGCGCCTTTTGCCCAGGGACGTGGCCTCCGGTGCCTGCCCCGGGCGCCTCCTTTTGGCTCCCGGGACCTGGTCTCTGGTGCCGGTCCCGGGCGCCGCCACTGGCCCGGGGACATGGCCTCCGGTGCCTGCCCCGGGCGCCGCCTTTTGGCTCTCGAGACGTGGCCTCCGGTGCCGGTCCTGGGCGCCGCCATTTGCCCGGGGACGTGTCCTCTGGTGCCTACCCCGGGCGCCGCCTTTTGGCTCCCGGGACCTGGCCTCCGGTGCCGGTCTCGGGCGCCGCCATTGGCCCAGGGACGTGGCCTCCGGTGCCTGCCCCGGGCGCCGCCTTTCGCCTGGGGACGTGGCCTCCGGTGCCTGCCCTGGGCACCGCCTTTTGGCTCCCGGGACCTGGCCTCCGGTGCCGGTCCCGGGCGCCGGCTTTCACCCAGGGACATTGCCTCCGGTGCATGTCCCGGGCATCGTCGCCCTTCTAAAGGTAAGTCTTTGGTTCTTGATCACGTGCAGGTCACGCGAGGAGCGCCTCTGGAATCAGCGACCACCTGTCAAGCATCCAAGGCACTTGACCGGGAGAAGGACGTTGCTACCCCTCAATCCGACGGTAGAGTCCGGGGTAGTTTAGTCTTTTTGCTTCTTCTTGGGGCTATAAATAGCCCTTGTACCCCCTGTTGTAAAGACAAGTGATTCATTATTATTGGAATATCCAAACTCACTGGTGTGCTCCGGAAGCCTCTCCCCCGAGAGAGCCTCCCCAGCCGACTCCGGTCGGGAGCACGCCGACAGGACTAGGGCCCCCACCGGGACTCGAACCTGTATAAATCCCCGTGTCATTTCTTGTGTTTGTCCGGCGGGGGAGGACCAGTCACCCGGTCAACCCGCGCCGCGTTTTCTTCGCTAGGATCGTCCACGAAACCTGCCGAGGTATTCGCAATACCACGACAGTTGGCACCGACCGTGGGGACTCGTGACAAGACGCCATGGCTCCCCCAAGAACAAGGGCTCGCACCCTTCCCGGTGACGCTGGTCTCGGAGACCCGGCGCCGCCCATCCGGGACACTATTCTGTGTGGCGGTCTTTCATGAGTCACCACTTTACTCAGATTTTGTGAAAAACCTTCCAAAAGCTACTTGTGCTGCATCGACATGGATAGAATCCACAGCGCACAGACTCCATAACCTGGGAGCTCAGAGTATCCGATACTTTTTAAACTTTGCAAAGGTGTACCACCTTAATCCACCAATCATTCGGCTTTCAAGTCGGATCAGCTTCATGCGACTTTTACGCATGTGACAAGGCCGAGATGACACAACAGTTTACAGTCCTAGCTTTAACTATTTCCCTGCCCGGTAAATAGACAGTTGAGTCTCAAGTACCATTGTGGGTCCTCCCCACTGCCTTACTTCCTAGCCTGGGTCTATGTCCTCGCAAGACACATAGCCTCTCTTGATTACAGTCGCGCACGACTTAATCTGGCATAGGGCGTCTTCCTTCTTTCCACCTTTTCCTCTCATGATTTTTCTGAACTCACATCACTCATGGCCTTCTGTGGCCCACCAGCTCTCGCAAGAAACTGGATCGACAACCATTGCAGGGAAAAGCTAATACTAAAGAAAGCTACTAAGTTGCACCCGTCCCATAACCGGGCAAGTGGTTGGTACGTTTTTCATGCCGCATAGAAGCACAACACAAGGTTCTAGTTCTTATGAATCTCTAGTGAGGAGTCTTTCACATTCCCAGTGCGCACATAGCACCATCCACTCAAACCATCCTCACTATCGATTCCAATCACATTTTCTTTCACAAAAGGGGTTTTGAATATACTTTTCTCATATGTGACCATTCAACATTTAACATATAATCTTGAGCATAGCATAGCCTAAGCATGATAATCTAGGGTGACAAGAGTGCATGGATATTCACTGTCAAAAGGGGCTTTACAATCTTTTAGGTCATATCTAATCACCTTATTGAAACATAGTTCTTATTTGAATTTAAGGCATGCATATACTTGAAAACAGTTGACATACTTCATTTCAAAATAGTAGGCTAGACATGATCAAGGGTTTGAGACTTGCCTTGCAGTGATGGGTCTAGCTGCTCAGATGAATCCTCGAAGATCTCTTCTGTTCCTTCAACGTCTGGTTCCATGGCGGATACAAACAACACATACACACTATATAAACATACAAGTACTAGAAAATAATACGTAAATACATCATGCATGCAGGGGTAAGGGTTTGGACAAGGTCACTTGACATTGATCGAAGAGATGGGCTCACAAGGACTTGAATGTCGAGGGGCTGACGTTCGGCTCATGGCTTGACATAGCCCTAAATTGGTTCTAGGTTTGTTTTCTGGAGGTGTGACAATAGGGAATATTGTAGAGCATAGTTCAAAAGGCTTAGTGGACAAAGTGGCATTTCAATTGCTCAAATGTAACAAGTCTAAATCATCCAATGCCACTGGTGGACATGCACTGGCATAGTGCTAGACATAGCCAGAAACTAGGGCATTGCATAACTTTTGACTCAGGACTCCAATTGATGCACAACTTTGTCTGGGGTTTAGGCATTGATAACAGCTACAAAACTCTCAACAGGGTCAAGGGCAGAAAGTGGCCGGAGGGTGGCCAAATCTGGTGAGCAAACACGGTGGCCTGAACATGAACTGAACCACTGGACAGCAACCTTGGCATTGGCATATCTCTTGATTCAGGTTGATTCAGAAGTCGGGCTAGTGGAGTAAATTACTCAGGGGGTTGCGTTCTAGCTAGATGACAAGGTTTCATCGGCTGGTTTGGCCAAAAAACGAATTCCGGCGATCGGGGCCGAAGACGAAGGCACCAATTTGGGCGTTTTCGTTCCAGGGCGTTTGAACTTAATTCCATACTTGGGAAGCATCTAGGGGCTGTCACGAAGCTATTGGTGCACTCAATTTTGCCAGAGAATGGCTGGAGAAGCACGGCGGCGTTCTCCGGTGAACTGCCGAGGCTTGAACATAGAAATTCAACGCTCGGGGCAAAATTGGTGATTCCAAGCTTGCAGGCTTGTTCCTCCTAGCTCACTAATCAATACTCTCTACTGGCACGACGATCAATTTGGCTTGAATCACTCGGCATTGGGGAAACAGGGGATTACGGCTTTTCTGGTGATTGCTGGCGTTGAGGTTCGCCGGGGGACAATTAACGGCTACGAAACATATAGGGGGATGAGGGGTCCTTACTGGTGGTGTCGGTTTGGAGGGGGAAGCTATGGGCGAAGCTGGCGCCGTGAGCTTCAAAGGTTGCTCGCCGGGGAAGAAGGCCTTCGCGGCGGCGCTGAAGAACTGGGCTGATATTTGGTGGTGGAGGCAAAGGATTACACTACGGGTGTGTGAGTGAAGAGATGCTGGGCAAGCGGGGGCTTTATATAGCCGCGGGATTGAGCTCTCGGAAGTTGCAGCAATCGCCGGTGAGATTTCTTCTGGCGCTGGAGCGGTCAACGAGGTACATCGGGACATGGCGGGGCTCTGCCAGAGACGGTGTATCGCGCGGAATCGGGATTTTGTCAGGACGGCGAGATGACGATCTCCGAGATGGCAGCCATGTGGCGTGAAGCTCCTGACAACAACAGGCACTCGCGCGCGGGGAAGAACACGGCACAGCGCGGGTGAACTGCTTCGACGGTGGCGATACAGTTGTGCGCAGGTGGAGGCTACGTGGCCGTGAAGGTGGCAGCGCGGGGAACTTCGCCGATGACGGGTTCAACGGCGAGGCAAAATGGCGGGGCTCTGGTCGAACGAACACTGGTCGAAAACGGCACAGGGACCTGGTTGCAAGCTTTGGACTGATTTGCGAAGATATGGACTAAACTGCGAGGGTTTTGGCTGGGGAACTTGGGCCTATTTGCAATTCTGGAAATCTGAAGGGCCGATTTGAATTTTGACTTTGCAGCTGAGTGTTACTAAATGTCTTAGACTCATCCAGCAGGAAAAATGGTAAAATCCGATAAGATCTGGTGGTTTTGACAAAAATCGAAAACAGGGTAATTAGGGTAAACAGGGTAATTAGGGTTTGAAACTTTTGTCGAGGCTGAAACTAGGGTTTCGGTTGAGATTCTGTAATTCCTCCAGAAGGGAAAAATGTTCAGAAAAATGAAAGAAAGATAATCACTTGATCAGATTTGGATTTGGAGATGATCTGGGACTTTTAGCCTTTTTGGGTTTTCTGAAACTTCTGAAAAGGACTAAATTGAAACACTTTTGGACTGAAATATGAAAATGATCTGGGAGATGAAGTTTAGCTGCCAACTTTTTAGGTTAAGGTAGTGGCATACCTAAGATCAAGATAGGGTTGAGACATCAGGGATTCCAAAGAAAATATGCTGACTCGCAAGCAGAAAAGATAGCGAAAACCGGGATGTTACAACCTGCCCTCCTTAGGAATAATCTCATCCTCGAGATTCCGATTAGTCTGAGAACAGGTAGGGAAAATTCTGACGCAGTTCTTCTTCTCTTTCCCAACTCGATTCTTCTTCGGTGTGGTTATTCCATTGGACTCTGCAGAATTTTATGGTCCTTGACTTCAATCTCCTTTCACTGACCTCTAACACCTTGACTGGATATTCCTGATATGTTAGATCTGGTTGAACCTTTGTTTCTGTGGGAGACACTTGCTCCGTTGGTTTTCTCAAGCATTTCCTTAGTTGGGATACGTGAAAGACATCATGGACTCCTGCTAATTCAGGCAGTAGCTCCAGTTTGTATGCTACTTCTCCTCGCCTTTCCAAAATCTTGTATGGTCCTACATATCTTGGGCTTAACTTTCCCTTCATCTGGAATCGTCGAACTCCTTTGTAGGGTGTTACTTTGAGATACACATAATCACCTATCTCGAAGGATAGTTCTCTCCTTCTTTTGTTGGCATAACTTTTCTGTCGAGACTAGGCCGTTTTCAATCTCTCCTGCATGATCTTTACGTGGGCTGTGGCATCCTCCACTAATTGCGGTCCAAAAAATTGTTTCTGTCCCACCTTGGTCCAATATAGTGGCGTACAGCACTTTCTTCCATAAAGCGCTTCATAAGGAGCCATCTATAGACTCACTTGATAACTATTGTTGTAGGTGAATTCCGCATACGGTAGAAATTGTTCCCAAGAATTTCCATAATCTAAAGCACATGCTTTCAACATGTCTTCTAAAATCTAGTTCACTCTTTCTGTTTGGCCTCCAGTTTGCGGGTGGTAAGCTGTACTGAACTTCAATTTCGTTCCCAGGGACTTTTGTAATTCTCCCCAAAATCTTGATACAAATTGTGCTCCTCTGTCTGAGACGATTGTTTTTGGCACTCCATGTAGCGTGACAATTCAGGTAAGATATAGTTCTGCCAACTTTTTTGTCGTGTATTGCATTCTTACAGGTAGAAAATGAGCCACTTTCGTCAATCTATCGACTATAACCCATATAGAATCGTATCCTTGCTGGGTTCTTGGTAAACCAACTACGAAATCCATTCCAATCTCGTCCCATTTCCACTCCGGGGTTGGTAGGGGTTGCAGTGGTCCTGCAGGTTTCTGGTGTTCTGCTTTCACTCTTTGACAGGTGTTGCAAAAAAGCTATAAACTCGGCAATTTCCTTCTTCATTCCTTTCCACCAAAATCGATCCTTTAGATCTTGGTACATCTTTGTACTACCTGGGTGAATAGAGTACGGGGTACAATGGGCCTCTTGCAGTATCATGTTCTTGATTTCCTTGTCTTCTGGAACACAGATTCGGTTATGATACCACAAAATTCCTTCCTCGTCCTCACGATGGTCAATTACATCTTCGTATTTCATGTCCTCTTTCATCTTTTGAATACTCTGATCTACTTCTTGAGCTTTTCGGATTTGGTCCTTCAGCTCGCATTTCACTGCTAATGCGGCGACGGTTCCTTGTTCAACAAACTCTAAGTTCAACTTCTCGAAATCTCTAAGCAATTGGGGTGGTATTCCTAATGTCTTTGCTTGATTGCAGTAGAATTTTCTGCTCAAGGCGTCAGCTACTACATTTGCTTTTCCAGGGTGGTAGTGTATTCCAAGGTCATAATCTTTAATCAGCTCTAGCCATCTTCGCTGTCTCATGTTCAAGTCTTGTTGGGTGAAGATGTATTTCAAACTCTTGTGGTCCGTGTAGATTTCACATCTATTTCCAAGTAGATAGTGTCGCCAAATTTTTAGCGCATGAACAACGGCGGCTAATTCCAAATCATGAGTTGGATAATTCTCCTCATGTGGTCGCAATTGTCTCGATGCATAAGCTA
Organism: Pharus latifolius; assembly: GCA_019359835.1. Lineage (NCBI taxonomy): Eukaryota > Viridiplantae > Streptophyta > Magnoliopsida > Poales > Poaceae > Pharus > Pharus latifolius. The sequence continues at coordinate 18,362,510 of CM033330.1, forward strand.
CGACTCTCCCTTCTTGCACAAGGACACAGCCTAGTCCTTGCTTTGATGCATCGCAGTAGACTTCAAAATCCTTTTTGTTATCTGGTAGCGTAAGGACAGGTGCGGTTGTTAATATCTTCTTTAATTCCTCAAAGCTCTTTTCACATCCTTCTATCCAGTCGAATGGAACATCTTTCTTTAGTAGTCTGGTGAGTGGCTTTGTAATCTTGGAGAATCCTTTGACAAATCTCCGGTAATATCCGGCTAATCCTAGGAAACTTCTTACCTCAGTTACTGTTTCTGGTTGTTTCCATTCCATGATAGCCTGAATTTTTGACGGATCCATTGAGATTCCTTTGCCAGAGATAATGTGGCCTAAGAATGAGATTTCTTTTAACCAAAAGGCACACTTATCGAATTTGGCATACAGTCGATGTTCTACTAACTTTTCCAGTACCATCCTAAGATGTTGTGCGTGTTTTTCCTCTGACTCCGAAAAGATGAGAATGTCATTGACAAACACAATGACAAACTTGTCCAGAAATTCCATGAGAACCTTGTTCATTAAATTCATGAATACTGCTGGTGCATTCGTTAAACCAAATGGCACCACGGTAAACTCATGCAATCCATATCTCGTTATGAATGCAGTTTTTGGAATATCCTGTTCTCGAATCTTCAGTTGCTGGTATCCGGACCTCAGGTCGATCCTTGAAAATATCTTTGCTCCTCTTAGTTGATCAAAGAGATCATCGATCCTTGGCAAAGGGTACTTGTTCTTGATCGTCATGTCGTTCAGTTTCCGGTAGTCGACACAAAGTCGTAGACTACCGTCTTTCTTTTTAGCGAAGAGCACAGGGGCTCCCCAAGGTGAAGAACTTGTTCTAACAAATCCCTTTCTTTCCAATTCTTCCACTTGCTTTCTTAATTCTTCTTGTTCTTCACTTGTCATACGTGCAAGCTTTCTTGCATAAGGGGCAGATCCGGGTTTTAATTCGATTGAGAATTCAATGTCCCGATCTGGCGGCATTCCAGGAAGCTCTTCAGGAAAAACTTCTGGATATTCATTTACCATTGGAACTCCTTCAAACTCAACTCCTTCCAAGCTGTTCAAACTACACACTCGGTTGTTCACTATTGATCTCTCTGCGTGGAATGTGACTTGTTTTCCTTCAGCATTCGTCAGGGTTATTGCTTTCTTTTCACAGTCCATCTGACCTTTATGCTTGGCTAACCAATCCATTCCAAGGATGACATCTAATCCTTGAAGGTCCAAAACTAGCAGGTTTGCTAGGAATCCTAGATTGCCAATACTAAAGGCGATATTTCTACAGATAGAGTTGACAGGCATCCGAGCTCTAGGGGATTGAATTAAAATAGGGAACTCTAATGCGGATACTGGCAACTTATTTCTGAGCACGAAAGGTCTTGACACAAATGAATGAGGAGCACCAGGGTCAAATAATGCAACTAAAAGTTCAGAGTGAATAAAGATCCTACCGATCACGACTTCTGATGCTTCTCCTGCTTCAACGGCAGATGCGTAGTTGAGTCTTCCGCGACCTGCAGCAGGCATTCCTCTTCCTCGGCCATTTTGGAATCTTCCTCCTCTGGAGGGTGGAGCATTTCTGGCGAAGCCTTGGGTTGGAACAGGGGGTCTTGCAGCTTGTGCTCGGGCAACATTGGATGGTAAGTGTTGTAGCGGACAAGTGTTCCTGCGATGTCCCTTTCTTCCACAGTGAAAGCATTCTTCATTCTTCAGGGGACAATCCTTCAAGAAGTGGTTTCCTCTGCATCCGGTACATTGTGCTATTGCAGTAGGCGCAGGCCTTTGGGGTCTTTGAGGCGGTCTGAAGGCTGGTCAGTAAGTAGGCATTGGTCTCCCTCGACTAGCACTTCCTTGGTAAGAGTTGGGCAAAGCCTTCCTCTTTCGGTCTTCTTCAACTATTCCCCTTTTCTCCTCCATCTTAAGCAGTCGGTTTATCAGGACATGGAAGTCCGTAAATTCATGAGATGATAGCTGGTACTGCAAGGAGTTTTGTAGTCCTTCGCAAAACCTGTCGATCTTCCTTTCCACTGTCGCAATATCCTCAGGGGCATACCTCGCCAGTTGAATGAATTCATGTAGGTACTATTTGACAGTCCTGTTTCCTTGTCGCAGATTCACAAATTCTTGGCGTTTTGCTTGGACAACGCCTTTTGGGACGTGGTATCTACGGAATTCCTCCTTGAACTCGTTCCAGGTGATCGAATCTCTGTTGGAATGTACAGTCTGGTAATTTTCCCACCAAGCAGCAGCGGGTCCAGCTAATTGATTTGATCCATACAGAAGCTTCTCTTCGTCGCTGCACCTAACGGTGTTCAACTTCCTCTCCACGTCTCTCAACCAATCATCTGCTACTATAGGGTCTTCTGTACTCGAAAAGGTCGGGGGCCGTGTCTTCTGAAAGTCAGTTAACTTCGTACCCGTTGTGGATCCTTTAGCTTGTCCAGATGCAATATGTTGCATTAACTGCCCCAAAATTTGGTTCTGTACAGTTGCTGATTCCTGTCGGTTTCGCTCCATCCATAGCAGTACATCATTGATGTCACCTCCTTGCGGCATCGTCGAAGATCCTGGTCTATCCGGGTTAGTGCGGCTTCTCGTTCCGGGTGTAGCCCTTGCATTGCTAGGATTTCCCTCTAGCTCTCCTTCTTGGGGTCTTGCACGTGTGTTAACCATCCTACTCAAACAGGAGGTTAAGAATAGAGATATTGATTCGGAAAGAATCACTCGCAGAGATGCTAGCAGAATGCTGGCATTTAACTCAAGAGATAAGAGTAAGGATATGCAAAATGACTTTTTCATAAATCAGCTTTTCAAAAGATACAAAGCTTCTAGCCTCATCGGCTTACAGAGCTCATCTAACATCCAGCATACATCAACCAAACTAAAACAACTACTACAACAAAAGGAAATCTAGCGTCTGCTGGGTTAGGCACAAAAGGTCGAATCGAAGGAAGTCTGCAGTCACTCCTCAGCATCATCAGAAGAATCACAAGGCTCTACCTCCTCGGGATGCTCCTCCTCATCGTCATCTGCATCCATCGGATCATCTTCCTTGTCGTCGTTGATGTTGACAATCTCCTTCCCTTTTCCCTCAGGGGTCTTCTCCTTCTTTGCAGTGCAGGGAAGCTCGATCGTCTGACCGTTGATGACTATGCCACGCGACGCAAGCATGAAACCGCTGAGATGCTCCTTTAAGTTTCCTACCCTCTTGCGAGCGGTGATCTTCAACTTTGGGAGACTTCTTGACTACTGACTCTGCAGCTTCGAGGTCCTTCTCTCCACTTGATTCAGCCAATTCTTGAATTTGTCTTTCCTTTTCTTGGAGACTCGCACGGGCCCTAATAAGCATGCCCTCAAGGTAGTGGCGATCATCACGAACACGCTCGTAGTCTCGAAGTAGGCGGGTCTATCCGATCTCCGAAGCACGAACGACGTCTCGAGTCTTCATCAGAATAGCGTCCTCCCGGTCGCTGGATGGAAGAACAACTCGGTGCTCTGACCCGGGGACCTGGTAAGGCACGAAGCGGTAGGGGGAATCTGAAAGGTAGTCGCTGTACAACTGCCGGACGGTACCTACGGCACGACGGGCAGCATCTAAGATAGCATCTTCCTCTTCTTCTCTGCGGGCTTGACGTCTTACTGAGGCTCTCCCGTGCTCGGGAATCTCATAGACAATCACTGAAGCCCGACAACCAATGGGTCGTCCGTTGATCTCATCCTGCCAGACACAATATACTGGCCTCTGACTGTCCCGTGCTCCAAGAAATTGCAGCATCATCCACAGCAACAGTGCCCACGATCCAAGCTCGTCTCCGTGAAGGTATCTCCTGTAGGAAGCCATCTGAAGATAGGACGAAAGGCATCTATGAGTTTAAAGAGAAGTCTAAAGCTTTTTTCCAAAAATCGAAAATAACATTTTTCTTAAGGAAAATAGGTTTTTGTAAACAAATTTTTGACAAACAACTAGCGAACTTTTCTTCTAGGGACGCCAAAGTCTATCTAAGGGTTACGACCTACAGTCGAGCCTTTTGCTCTGATACCAGGTTCTGTGGGACCCTCATTTGAGCAATCCGGTGGCAACCGCCCAGGTGGGTTGCACTCAGAAAAGGTACATTGCAGCTCACAACAACAAGATGCATTATATAAAAATGCGAGTAATTAAAAACAAGTGCTGATCACAAGGACCAACATTACAATAACTTAGCGCCAAAATGACGCATTTAAATGTTGATACAAATTAAGGAGTTTTCGACACAAAGGTCGGCACAGAATAAAACAACAATAACAAACAAAAAGACTTCATCAGTCTTCTTCTTCTGCAGCAGTGGTGTTGTACGGGCCTTTTCCACATCTGACTCCACCTTGGTACATAACCCTCTAACAAACTGGGTCTTCAGTTTGTTCTTCTTGTTCCACATTGGGTTCAAGACCGTAAGATTCAGGGTCGACGAATCCTTCTTCTAAATTTGTTTGTAAAAGCAAGGGTGAGCACATTGTCCACATGGTGCTCAACAAGTCCCAAGTAACACTGCATGTACATATAGATGAGGGGGAATTTCTCAAAGAATAGCTCTTTGGCTTTATATATGTATATAGAATAGATTTTCACACACAATTTTGACAAAAAGGTCCTTATTTTCGAAAGAGAGGCTTTTTAAAATCCTAAGCTAGGTTTTCAGAAAATGTTGTGTGTGGTGGTCTTTCATGAGTCACCACTTTACTCAGATTTTGTGAAAAACCTTCCAAAAGCTACTTGTGCTGCATCGACGTGGATAGAATCCACAGCGCGCAGACTCCATAACCTGGGAGCTCAGAGTATCCGATACTTTTTAAACTTTGCAAAGGTGTACCACCTTAATCCACCAATCATTCGGCTTTCAAGTCGGATCAGCTTCATGCGACTTTTACGCATGTGACAAGGCCGAGATGACACAACAGTTTACAGTCCTAGCATTAACTATTTCCCTGCCCGGTAAATAGACAGTTGAGTCTCAAGTACCGTTGTGGGTCCTCCCCACTGCCTTACTTCCTAGCCTGGGTCTATGTCCTCGCAAGACACATAGCCTCTCTTGATTACAGTCGCGCACGACTTAATCTGGCATAGGGCGTCTTCCTTCTTTCCACCTTTTCCTCTCAAGATTTTTCTGAACTCACATCACTCATGGCCCTCTGCGGCCCACCAGCTCTCGCAAGAAACTGGATCGACAACCATTGCAGGGAAAAGGTAATACTAAAGAAAGCTACTAAGTTGCGCCCGTCCCATAACCGGGCAAGTGGTTGGTACGTTTTTCATGCCGCATAGAAGCACAACACAAGGTTCTAGTCCTTATGAATCTCTAGTGAGGAGTCTTTCACATTCCCAGTGCGCACATAGCACTATCCACTCAAACCATCCTCACTATCGATTCCAATCACATTTTCTTTCACAAAAGGGGTTTTGAATATACTTTTCTCATATGTGACCATTCAACATTTAACATATAATCTTGAGCATAGCATAGGCTAAGCATGATAATCTAGGGTGACAAGGGTGCATGGATATTCAATGTCAAAAGGGGCTTTACAATCTTTTAGGTCATATCTAATCACCTTATTGAAACATAGTTCTTATTTGAATTTAAGGCATGCATATACTTGAAAACAGTTGACATACTTCATTTCAAAATAGTAGGCTAGACATGATCAAGGGTTTGAGACCTGCCTTGCAGTGATGGGTCTAGCTGCTCAGATGAATCCTCGAAGATCTCTTCTGTTCCTTCAACGTCTGGTTCCATGGCGGATACAAACAACACATACACACTATATAAGCATACAAGTACTAGAAAATAATACGTAAATACATCATGCATGCAGGGGTAAGGGTTTGGACAAGGTCACTTGACATTGATCGAAGAGATGGGCGCACAAGGACTTGAATGTCGAGGGGCTGACGTTCGGCTCATGGCTTGACATAGCCCTAAATTGGTTCTAGGTTTGTTTTCTGGAGGTGTGACAATAGGGAATATTGTACAGCATGGTTCAAAAGGCTTAGTGGAAAAACTGGCATTTCAATTGCTCAAATGTAACAAGTCTAAATCATCCAATGCCACTGGTGGACATGCACTGACATAGTGCTAGACATAGCCAGAAACTAGGGCATTGCATAACTTTTGACTCAGGACTCCAATTGATGTACAACTTTGTCTGGGGTTTAGGCATTGATAACAGCTACAAAACTCTCAACAGGGTCAAGGGTAGAAAGTGGCCGGAGGGTGGCCAAATCCGGTGAGCAAACACGGTGGCCTGAACATGAACTGAACCACTGGACAGCAACCTTGGCATTGGAATATCTATTGATTCAGGTCGATTCAGAAGTTGGGCTAGTGGAGTAAATTGCTCAGGGGGTTGAGTTCTATCTAGATGACAAGGTTTCATCGGCTGGTTTGGCCGGAAAATGAACTCCGGCGATCGGAGCCGAAGATGAAGGCACCGATTTGGGCGTTTTCGTTCCAGGGCGTTTGAACTTAATTCCATGCTCGGGAAGCATCTAGGGGCTGTCACGAAGCTATTGGTGCACTCAATTTTGCCAGAGAATGGCTGGAGAAGCACAGCGGCGTTCTCCGGCGAACTGCCTAGGCTTGAACATTGAAATTCAACGCTCGGGGCAAAATTGGCGATTCCAAGCTTGCAGGCATGTTCCTCCTAGCTCACTGATCAATACTCTCTGCTGGCACGAGGATCAATTTGGCTTGAATCACTCGGCATTGGGGAAACAGGGGATTACGGCTTTTCTGGTGATTGCCGGCGTTGAGGTTCGCCGGGGGTCAATTAACGGCTGTCAAACATACAGGGGGATGAGGGGTCCTTACTGGTGGTGTCGGTTTGGAGGGGGAAGCTGCGGGCGAAGCTGGCGCCGTGAGCTTCAAAGGTTGCTCGCCGGGGAAGAAGGCCTTCGCGGCGGCGCTGAAGAACTGGGCTAATATTTGGTGGTGGAGGCTAAGGCTTACACTACGGGTATGTGAGTGAAGAGATGCTGGGCAAGGGGGGGCTTTATATAGCCGCGGGATTGAGCTCTCGGAAGTTGCAGCAATCGCCGGTGAGATTTCTTCTGGCGCTGGAGCGGTCAACGAGGTACATCGGGACATGGCGGGGCTTTGCCAGAGACGGTGTATCGCGCGGAATCGGGATTTTGTCAGGACGGTGAGATGACGATCTCCGGGATGGCAGCCATGTGGCCTGAAGCTCCTGACAACAGCAGGCACGCGCGCGCGGGGAAGAACACGGCACAGCGCGGGTGAACTGCTTCGACGGTGGCGATACAGTTGTGCGCAGGTGGAGGCTACGTGGCCGTAAAGGTGGCAGCGCGGGGAAGTTCGGCGATGACGGGTTCAACGGCGAGGCAAAATGGCGGGGTTCTGGTCGAACGAACACTGGTCGAAAACGGCACAGGGACCTGGTTGCAAGCTTTGGACTGATTTGCGAAGATATGGACTAAACTGCGAGGGTTTTGGCTCGGGAACTTGGGCCTATTTGCAATTCTGGAAATCTGAAGGGCCGATTTGAATTTTGACTTTGCAGCTGAGTGTTACTAAATGTCTTAGACTCATCCAGCAGGAAAAATGGTAAAATCCGATAAGATCTGGTGGTTTTGACAAAAATCGAAAACAGGGTAATTAGGGTAAACAGGGTAATTAGGGTTTGAAACTTTTGTCGAGGCTGAAACTAGGGTTTCGGTTGAGATTCTGGAATTCCTCCAGAAGGGAAAAATGTTCAGAAAAATGAAAGAAAGATAATCACTTGATCAGATTTGGATTTGGAGATGATCTTGGACTTTTAGCGTTTTTGGGTTTTCTGAAACTTCTGAAAAGGACTAAATTGAAACACTTTTGGACTGAAATTTGAAAATGATCTGGGAGATTGTCGTGGTATTGCGAATACCCCGGCAGGTTTTGAGAATGATCCTAGCGAAGATTACGTGGCGCGGGTTGACCGGATGACTGGTCCTCCCCCGCCGGACAAGCACAAGAAATGGCACGAGGATTTATACAGGTTCGGGTCCCGGTGGGGGCCCTAGTCCTGTCGACGCGCTCCCGACCGGAGTCGGCTGGGGAGACTCTCTCCGGGGGAGAGGCTTCCGGAGCACGCCTGTGAGTTTAGCTATTCTAATAAAAGTGATCCGATCCTTTAAAACAAAGGGGTACAAGGGCTATTAATAGCCCCAAAAAGAAGCAAAAAAGCCTAAACTACCCCGGAAGCCTCCGTCGGATTGAAGGGTAGGACCGTCCTTCTCCCAGTCAAACGCCTTGGATGCTTGACAGGTGGCCGTTGATTCCCGAGGCGCTCCTTGCGTGTCCTGCACGTGACAAACAACTCGAGACTTTACCTTTAGAAGGGCGATGAGGCCCGGGGCACGTCCCGGAGGCCAAGTCCCCGGTCCAAAGGCGGCTCCCGGGGGCCAAAAGGCGGCGCCCGGGTAGGGACCGGAGGCCACATCCCCGGGCAAATGGCGGCGCCCGGGACGGCGCCGGAGGCTAAGTCCCGGGAGCCAAAAGGCGGCGCCCGGGGAGACCCCGGAGGCCACGTCCCCGGGCAAATGGCGCCGCCCGGGACGCCGGAGGCCAAGTCCCGGGAGCCAAAAGGCGGCGCCCGGGGAGACCCTGGAGGCCACGTCCCCGAGCGAATGGCGGCGCCCGGGACGGCGCCGGAGGCCAAGTCCCGGGAGCCAAAAGGCAGTGCCCGAGGAGACCCCGGAGGCCACGTCCCCGGGCGAATGGCGGCGCCCGGGACGGCGCCGGAGGCCAAGTCCCGGGAGCCAAAAAGCGGCGACCAGGGAGGGGCCGGAGGCTAGGTCCCCGGGCAAATGGCAGCGCCCGGGACGGCGCCGGAGGCCAAGTCCCGGGAGCCAAAAGGCGGCACCCGGGGAGGCCCCGGAGGCTAGGTCCCCGGGCAAACGTGACGCAACTTACCTGGACTTAGTCCCGCAGAGATTTCCCCTGACAGAGATGAAGTTTAGCTGCCAACTTTTTAGGTTAAGGTAGTGGCATACCTAAGATCAAGATAGGGTTGAGACATCAGGGATTCCAAAGAAAATATGCTGACTCGCAAGCAGAAAAGATAGCGACAACATGGATGTTACCGCCATGCCCCCGTTTATGGGTCACCCGGCGGTCCCTCTGGTCTCCGGAGGTTTATCCGCCCTGTATGACCCCAACGGGGGGTACCCTTCCCCTGCGGGTCATACGTCTGGACCCTTCCCGGCACTCGGGTCCTTCCCGGTGCCGGGAGGGTACTTCATGCCCGGGCCGTTCGTGGCACTGGAGGGATACTCCGTTCCGGGCCAGTTCCCGGGGCCGGGGGCCCAATACATGCCGGGGGTTTTCCCTGCGCCGGGAGCTAGTCCCGCCCCGCGTGTCGCGTTTACTGGACCGGGGGCGGTCGACAGAGCAGCTCCCGTGCCTTAGCGGATTTCCCCCCGCATCGGCTCCCCGGTTCCGGACGTCGCCGCGGGGGCTCTCCCCTCGCCAGTTCCGGATATTACAGGGGCTTCCCCATTTCCGGTTCCGGTCGTCGCCACGGGGGCTCCCCCCACTTCGGTTCCGAACGACGCCACGGGTGCCCCCTCCCCGGTTCCGGATGATACAGGGGCTTCCCCCTTTCCGGTTCTCGGGGTCTTCGCAGGGGGCTGCCGCCAGCCGGCCCCGGTAGCCTCCTGGCCGGACACCAGAGTGCATGAGCTCCCTCCTCCCTCGGGGCCGCCCTCGAGGGTGCCCCCGGCGGACTAGGTCGAGGAGAGCCTCCCCCTGGCCGCGGTCGAAGAGAGCCTCGCTCTCGCACCGGTCGGGGGAAGAGACCCGCCGAGGAGCCAGCCTCTCCAGGGGAGAGTCCGGACGTCCGGGAACTCAGCCCCGGCCCGGAAGAGAAGCGTCACTAACGCCACTCCGGCGGACCACTTGGGCCGCTTCCCGACTCCGACAACGAGGGCGTGTCCCCCGTCAAAGAAGACAGCGACCAGGACTCTCCCCGGGAAGTGCAAGGGGCTAATCATCCCCTATGCCGCAGACTTTGGAGCATTCGGTGGCCGCGGCCCTATCGCCCTCCGCACATCGAGCACTATAACGGTGAGGCCGACCCTTACGAATTTGTGCAGGTATACTCCACAGCTATCTCCGCGGGCGGGGGGGACGAGACGGTACAATGCAACGTCTTCCCCCTCTACCTCACCAGCGTCGCCCGCTCCTGGTTCTACAACTTGAAGGCCGGCTCCATCAAGTCTTTCACGCAGCTCAAGCGTGAGTTCTGCGCGAACTTCTAGGGGAACTACGTGCGTCCCTTGGACTCCTCGCAGCTGTACACCGTCCGGCAGAGGATGGGGGAGACCATCCGGAGCTTCTTCAAGCGCTTCGCCCAAGTGAAGAGCAAGGTGGCTCATGTCCCCAATTCTACGGTCATCGAAGCGTGCAAAAGCGGGATCCTCCCGGGGGAGCTCCATCGGAGGCTCTCCCAGAGCTGCCCCTCCTCTGTCGACGAGCTCTTCAACATACTCGAAAAGTACGCTCGGGCGGAGGAAGACGACCTCTGGAAAAAGACCCAGGGGGCTCCTGCCCTCACAGACCGGGGGGCCAGGGACCCCCTCCAGCGCCCCAGGCAGGGGGGGCGTAACGAGCCACGGCCTCGGGACACCTTTGTCCTCGAGGGCAGAGGCGGCTCGCGCGACCCCCCGAGGGGCAGCCCCCCCTTCCCCAAGCCGAAGGGCCATGGGGGAGGACAGTCTTCCCGCGGTCGGGAAGGCCCAGCGGGGAGAGGCAGGGAAGGACTGTGGTGCAGCTTCCACGGGTTCAGTACCCACGCTACCCGATAGTGCCACCATCTGCTACAGCACTTCGCGGCGTTCCTCGACCAGCATGGGCAGGGGGGGACCCCGGCCTCCTTGCCCCCTCGGGCAGTTGTTCCAGCCCTTCCTGCTCCCGCGGGGGGTCAGCAGGGGCAAACGCAGGAGGGGGAGCCTTCAGAAGCTCTCCCCTTCCAAACCTCTCAGCACCGCATCAACGTCATCGTGGGAGGGTCCGCCTCCGGGCGGGACTCTAAGCGCCAGCGTAAGGAGTACGCGCGCGAAGTCAAGGTTGTGGGGGTGCTGCGCACGCCTCCGCCACCCAAGTGGTCGGACGTCCCCCTCACCTTCACGGCGGAAGGCACGCGCGGGGTTCGCTTCCCCCACGATGACGCGCTCATCGTCTCTGCCACCATCTACAACTGCCACCTGGCCCGCATCCTCGTGGACGGCGGGAGCTCCACCGACGTCCTATTCCTGAAGGCCTTCATGGAGATGCAGGTGGATGAGAAGCTTCTACAGCCCGCGGCAGGGCCCCTCCAAGGGTTCGTCCCGGGGAAGGCGATCCACCCCGTGGGGAAGGTGGATCTCCCCATGACCTTCGGCACCCCGGAGAACTACAGGAACGAGATGGTCCGATTCGACGTAGTGGACCTCCCCTCCACCTACAATGCGATCATGGGGAGGACCACGATCAACCGACTGGGGGCTGCCACCCATCAAAACTACCTCTGCATGAAGATCCCCGGGCCGCACGGTGTGATCAACGTCCGGGGAGACCAAGACATGGCCCGCGCTCTATACGAGCGCGCCGCCGCCACAATCGGAAGCGTCAACATCATTAAGGCGCCCGTGGGGGAGGTCTCTCCCCCAGAACCAGACATCGCGACGATACCTCCCGGGAGGCCCCTCCCCAAGCCACGTCCGGAAGGGGGCCTCCGGAAGGTCCAGTTGTCCCCGAACGAAGAGGACAAAATCGTCCGGATCGGGGCGGAGCTCCCCGAGGAGCATGCAACGCAACGGGCGGCTTTCCTGCGCGAGAATTCCGATGTTTTCGCGTGGAAGCCTTCGGACATGTGGGGTGTAGCCCGGGGGGTCATTGAGCACAAGCTCGTGGTGACCCCCGGTCATCCCCCGTCAAACAGAAGCTGAGGAAGCTCTCCCTCGAGCGCCGAGAGGCAATCAAGGGGGAGAACGCCCGACTCCGAGAGGCTGGGTTCATTCGGGAGGTCCTGCACCCCGAGTGGCTCGTGAACCCCGTCCTCGTCAAGAAATCGAATGGCAAGTGGCGGATGTGCGTGGACTTCACCGACCTTAACCACGCTTGCCCCAAGGACAACTTCCCACTCCTGCGGATTGACCAACTGGTCGACTCCACCGCGGGGTGCGAGTTGATGAGCTTCCTAGACGCCTACTCGGGCTACTATCAAGTCCGGATGGCGGAAGGGGACGAGGAAAAGACGAGTTTCATAACTACCCTCGGAACCTTCTGCTACGTCCACATGCCCTTCGGGCTCAAGAACGCGGGAGCGACCTTCCAGCGCCTCATGACGCTGGTGTAACACCCTGGTTTTGGGGGTGAAAAGTTTTTGCATAAAATCCTGCATGCATGTATCCCTGTAGCAGTAGCCAGATCAGCTGAACCCTAATCTCTCCCAAACCCTAAAAATCTCCAAATCTATTCTCTAGATCCAGATCAAGATCAGATCATCCAGATTTAACCTACCAGTTATTTTGAAGATAAAAGTCTTCAGGAGCCAGATTGAATTCTAACCCTAACTCCCAGTACCTAAGTCTCTTTCTGTTTTCGAAAACAGGAAATTCAGATTTACCCTAAGTACCCCAGATCCCAGATAACTGAGTTATCATGATTTAACCCCATCCAGACTCAAGTAACTTTTGGAATATGTTCCTAGGTATATCCTCAGCTTACTTCAAAAAGTTGGGAATCAGATTGTTTCATCTAAACACTTTTCGCAGTTTAGTCCAAATTTTACTGCGAATAAGTCCTGTTCTGTTTACCTGGAAGCCTGAAAAGGCTAAAATCCACGAATCAACTCCAACCTCATAATTTCTTCAGGGAACACCTCCCAAATACTATTTGATACATATTTCCCTTCTGTTTAAACTTCAAAATCTCTCCCTAATTACCAGAATTCGAGATTGACAAAATCCAGATCTATTTTACCCTAATTTTACCCTATTTTCGAAAATAGGTGAAATCCCTCAAACCTTATCAAATTTTCTCTAGATTTGAGCTAAATGAGTATTAATAGAAATATTATACTCATCCATTAAATCAAATTCCAGATTAAACCTCTCTAAGACCAGATTTACAAATCAGTCCACTCTTCAACCGAAATCATCACAATTATGCCCCTGATCGACCAGAACAGTGCCACCGACCAGCTGCTGTCTTCGACCAGCGCCTGGGACTTCGACCACGACCTGGAACAGCGCACGAGCATGGGAGCCTTCGACCTCGAGCGCGCCACTGCTGGTTGCTTCGCCTGCTGCCGCCTGTGTGCTCGCCATTTGCCACTGTGGATCTTCTCCAGCGAGGATCGCGACCAGCTGGTTTCTCCCGTTTGCACGCCACCGGCAACGGCTACAGCAGGAAAGCATAGCCACGTGGAGAACTCGCCGCGGCCAGCCATCAGTTCGCCTTCACATCGCAGCAGCTCCAGCTGCAAAAGCCCTCACGGCCGCTGAACCGAGTCGTTTCGCCGCCTGTCTTCGCCGTGAAGTCGCATCCCGTCTTTTCCTTGCCGGCTACAACTCCCCGAGCATTTTCCAACCGTTGAGAGCCTCCAGCCACGCCTATATAAACCCACCAGAGCTCAGCTTTACTCCTTACACTCCAAAACACCAGAAAACCAGCAGTTCACTGTGTCTTCTTCTTCTCCGGTGGCAGCAAAGAGGGAGCTTCGGTGCTAGCTTCAACCACTGCTTCCTTCTTCAATCCAACACCCCCAGTGAGTTTCCCTCGTCCCCCTCATGCTTCTCGAGCTTGGAATTTAGTTTAAACACCTTCAGTCGCCGGCGATTTCCTTTTCTCTCCAGTAGCTCCAGCGAGCAATTAATCCTCAACCAGATCAATTCGACCTTCGAGCCAGTAAGCAAATCTGCTCAGTAGACCTTGCTTAACATCCCTAAGCAACCAAAATCGACAGATTTCCTGATATGTGAAAATCCCCAAATTGGAACCTTGCATGTTCACTGAACTTACTGTTTAAGCTTTCCTGGTGCACCTCTAGCCAATCTAACTTCACCAGTATGTTTCTAATGCCCTAGAGATCATGTACAAGCAAGGAATTGAGTTCATTTGCCCTAAATCGAAAACCCCCAATGTTCATGTCATCTCCTTCTGCTCCAGTCGCCGGCCGTCGATTCCGGCCAATCCAGCCCTAGCCACTTTGCCATTTACATGTTTTGGACCATTCTAAGCAACTTTGTCTTCTATCACGACTTCTAATTCGGCCTAGATTGTGAGATATGGCTATGCCCTAGTTACTGCACTGTTTATGTTGCATGTGCTCCAGGCCAGTCAACTTCTTTGCCGGTTTTCATCACTTTCCGGCCATCTCCTTCCCTAGATCCTGTTGAGACATTTGTTCCTGTTACAAATGCCTAACTACCAGACAAAGTGTTGCATCATTTGGAGTCCTAGATCAAAAGTTATGGCAAACCCTAGTTTCTGGCCATGTCAACTCTATGTCAAACTATGCCAGTCAGTGGCATTAGCCCTGTTCACCCACCTCTGGTCATGCAAACCAAAAATTACCTTGTCAAACAGTTGCTTCACTACCTTGTGCATCATATGCTTGAATAAAAACCCATTTTGGCTACTAGAAACTGTTCAAACCATGTTAATGCCATTCTTGGGCATTGTCAGCCTATGTCAGCCAATGGCATTGGGCCATTTTGACCCCATCTGGGTATGCAAACTGAACATAACTTTGTCCCTTAGACTCCTGATGTTGTGATCTACATTTTATTCTACTGCCACAACTTGAGTTGAGCCCTCTATCATCCATCGACCCTATGTCAATGCCTTGAACCGAATGTCGACCTAAAGACGTTCGCTGTTTTTGAGCGAACCAGCAGCAGCCTTGATATCATTCTGATATTTTGGAACATTTGGAACCTTGTAAACCCTTGACAACTAATCTTAACCTTGGTTTCCATAGTTTAACCCTAATCGCTTCCAAATCTTGTATCGCCTAAGTGTTTCTCCTTGCATTATCGCATATAGTGGAATAGTAAGAGTAGGATTGATTGTAATACCTGTTTGCTTGTTTGATCCTTGTTCAGAGCAAGAGTCCGAGTTCGAAGACTTCGTCGCAGACCCGACATCAACTGCTGTTTCTTACGACGCGGAAGGCAAGTCATATTCTTGGACATCTTGAACCTATATTTTATGAATTGCTAGAATATGCCTTGATTATAAAATAATAATATTGCATGAGAAAGATTGAGAATAGTTGAATTATGAAATGGCAGCATCAGGCTGATGCCTGTGAAATGTGAATTGATCAAATAATGAGCCATGAACTAATATATATTATGTACATTTATATTCATGAAATAAAACCCCTAGCCATGACCAGTATTTTGGTATGGAATGGTAAAAGCACTGGAGGTGCTTGGTCGCACAGGATGTGCCAGCACTGGAAGTGCATGGATTGTGGTATGAGCTGGTCACTGGCATATAAGGACTAGAACCTTGTGTTGTGCGTCTAGTGGCATGATTAACGTGCCGACCGCAAGCCTGGTATGGGACAGGCCTGAACAAGTAGTATGTGGATCACACATGAAACCCCTATATGAAAAACTCACGATTAACACGGGGTGCGCTCCAACACATATCACAGGATGTGATCATGCACGCTGACCCTGAGGGGAAGACGCCAATTAGTGGGGGTTGTGAAACCCTGCCACAACTGTGGTTTGCGTGAAGAAAACCACGGGGTCTGGGGTGAGTTGTGTGTGAAACATGGCAAAAGTTCTTGTTATCTCCACCTTGCCACTCACAGTATGAAGTGAGTCAGGGGTCCAATCCTTGTGATAGGAAGGGCATGAAAGTGGATATATCTTGCGGGTAAATTGGTACCCCTCTGCAGAGTTAAAAATGTATTCGAATACTTCGTGCTCCCGAGTTTTAGGAGTATGCCGCGGTGGATTAAATCCACGGGGTGTGACACAAGTATTGTTTTATAAATTAAAATTTGTTAGTTCAAGATTACCCAAGTGACATGTGTTGTCATGATAAGGGGTGCTGCCGTGGGCTGTCATGTGTTGACGTGTCGCGGTAGTACCATAATTAGTGATCATGTGATATCTAAGAGGCACGTGGATTGTGCCCTAAGTATATGAAATGCTGCCATGAGCATGAGATTTGAAAAGCTTGGAAGAAAAGTATTTATGGAAAAACCCTCTCATCTCTTTTCCCCTCAATAGCATAGGATCATGTCATACTATACGTATCTCTACTCTTACCTATGACTTGCTGAGTACGTAAGTGCTCACCCTTGCAACTTATCAACAATAGATGGAGTGCTACAATACCAAGACGAAGGCTTGGAAGATTTCGTGGATCCAGAAGGAAGAGAGCCAGTTCTGCCAGAACCCTGAAGTGTGCTGTTCTGCTGTCAACTTCTTACGACTGTAGGGGTTTCGCCTAGCTTCCGCCGAGTAGTTGTCTTTTGTTTTAATTAGACCATTTGTGCCGTGAAGGCATTGTATTACTCTTGTTGTATCAGGCCAGCAGGCCATACTGTTTATCAATGATATTTTGTAAGTTACTCTGCTGCAATGAACTCCTGTGCTTGACTTATCCTGGGAAGTCAGTGGTATGTATGTATGAGGCCAGCTGCAGCGAGCTAGGTCTCCACGGGAGTAGTCGTGGTACCCTGTGCGGGGCGCGACAGCTGGTCTTCAAAGATCAAGTCGGCCGCAACGTCAAAGTCTACGTAGACGACGCGGTCATCAAAAGTCCCCGCGCAGCCTCCCACATCGACGACCTGGCGGAGACCTTCAGCAACCACCGCGCGTACGGGCTGAAGCTCAACCCGGAGAAGTGCGCCTTCGGCGTGGGCGGAGGGAAGCTCCTGGGTTTCCTCGCGTCCCAGCGGGGCATAGAGGCAAATCCTGAAAAGATCCGGGTGTTCCTGGACATGCCCCCGCCACGCTCCGTCAAGGACGTCCAGTGGCTCTCCGGCCGCTTAGCCGCGCTAAGCCGCTTCGTCTCGCGGTCGGGGGAGCGAGGCCTCCAATTCTTCACGATCCTCCGGGGGCTCGACGGGTTCCGCTGGACCCCCGAGGCTTAGGAAGCCTTCGACGACCTCAAAAAGTACCTCAAGAGCCCTCCAATGCTCGTGAGTCCGTCTCCAGATGAGCCCTTGCTCCTCTACCTTGCTGCGACCCCGGTCGCCGTCAGTGTGGTATTGGTGAAGGAGCAAGGGGGGCAGCAGCGTCCCATGTACTACGTGAGTGAGGCCCTCCAGGGGGCCAAAACTCGGTACACGGAGATGGAGAAGATCTGCTATGCCCTCCTGATGGCTTCCCGGAAGCTTCGCCACTACTTCCTGGGATATCCCATCACTGTCCCGTCGTCCCTCCCCCTGTGGGAGGTGCAGCGGAACAAAGAGGCCACCGGCGGGATTGGGAAGTGGGGGGCCGAGCTCGCCCCCTTCTCCCTGTCCCTCACAGGACACTCCGCCATCAAGTCACAGGTCCTCGCCGACTTCAACGCGGAGTGGACTCTGGCCTACGGGCCCGGGGACGAAGACCTCCCCGTGCCGCCCCGACGCAGTGACCATTGGACACTCATGTTCGACGGGTCGCTGTGTCTCACCGGGGCTGGTGCGGAAGTAGTCCTCCGGAGCCCTAGGGGAAGGAACTCGAGAACGCGGCGCGGCTCGAGTTCCTCGCAACCAACAACGTCGCCGAGTACGAGGCTTTGCTCCTTGGGATGCGCCTTGCGCGCTCCCTGGGGATCCGGCGCCTCCTAGTGAAGGGAGATTCTCAGCTCGTAGTTTGCCAAATGGACAAGTCTTACCTGTGCCATGACGCAAACTTGAGTCTTTATTCGCAGAAGGTGCGAAAGATGGAGAGGCACTTCGACGGCCTCGAGGCCCGGCATATCCCGCGAAGGGATAATCACCGGGCCGACGCCTTGGCCCGAGCAGCAAGTGCCCAGGAATCGCTCCCAAAGGGGGCCTTCTTGGAAATCATCACGAAGCCCTGGTGGCCTCCCCGGACACGGGCGACGAGCCTCGCGTCCCGGAGGTCACCGAGATCACCCGGACTCCGTCATGGATGGACCCCCTCATCTCCTTCATTAAGGGGGAGGGGGACCCTCCCAACGAAACCCAGGCTAAGCGCCTCCGGGCCAAAGCCCAGGCATATCTCCTGCTGGAGGGGAGGCTCTACAATCGGGGGGCTTTCGCCCTCTTGCGCTGCCTCCCCCAGTCGGAGGGACTCCAACTTCTCGAAGACATCCACGCCGGGAGGTGTGGCTCTCACCTAGCCCCGCGTGCCATCGCGGCCAAGGCTCTCCGGCAGGGCTTCTATTGGCCCACTGTCATGCGCGACGCGCGAGACCTTGTCTTCGCATGCGAGGCCTGCCAGAAGATGGCCAAGGGTTCGAACCTCCCCCCTGTAGCGCTGCAGACTATCCCCATCAGTTGGCCCTTCGTGCGCTGGGGGGTGGACCTCCTTGGGCCCTTCCCCCCAGCGCCCGGAGGATACAAGTATGCGGTGGTCGCGGTCGACTACTTTACAAAGTGGGTAGAGGCGGAACCCGTGGCCAGCATCACGTCCCGGGCCGTCCAGCGGTTTTTCTGGAAAAACGTCGTTTGTCGTTTTGGTGTCCCCAGAGAAATCACCGTCGACAACGGGACCCAATTTGACTCGGCTTATTTCTGGGAATTCTGCGAAGGCCTGGGGCTCGTCATCCACTTCGCCTCAGTGGCCCATCCCCGGAGCAATGGGGCTGTCGAGAGGGTCAACGGCGTGATCCTACAGGGATTGCGCCGGAGACTCGAGCAAGCCGCTTATAAGCGGGGTGCATGGGCAGAGGAGCTCTCTAGCATCCTCTGCTCCATGCGCATGACCCCGAGCCGGGCGACGGGACGTACTCCCTTCTCCCTAGTCTACGGGACGGAGGCAGTCCTCCCCCCGGAGATTGGCTTCCGGTCGCTGCTAGTCGAGCTCCTAGACGGAGCTACGACCGCAGCGTACCAGGCCAATGAGGCCAATTAGCGACTGGAGATTGACCTGCTGGAGGATGAACGCGACCGAGTGCTCCTCCGCCACGCCATCTACGAGCGCGAGATGGCGCGCGCATACAACCAGCGCGTGCGCGAAAGATCCTTCCGCCTTGGGGACCTTCTCCTCAAGCGCGTCACAGACCCCTAAGCCCAGGGCAAGCTCTCCCCCAAGTGGGAGGGCCCCTACAGGATATCCGCGGTCCTGGGCTCGGGGGCTTACAAACTCTCTATCCTCCAAGAGTAGGAGCTGAAGCACACGTGGAACTTGCGTTTACTTCACAAGTTTTACGTCTAGCCTACATAGGCCCGTCCCCTCCCCTGGAGCGTTTATGCCGGAGGGGGAAGGGGGACCTCGTACTTACTGTCGCCTCCCCCGGAGCGATCACGCCGGAGGGGGCAGGGGGACATTATAATTACCTTTCCCTCCCCTTTCGCGACTTTGCGGGGGGAGGCGTTGTATTTCATTTCATTAGCAATACAACTGGACTCTTTTCTCCAACTATCTCATTGCAGGTTCTTCTCATTACCGGCCCTAACGGCGATGCCCTCCCCGCGAGGATGCCCTCCCCACGAGGATGCCCTCCCCATGAGGACGCCCTCCCCGTGAGGATGCCCTCCCCGTGAGGAAGCCCTCCACGTGAGGAAGTGGGCTCAGACCCAGCAAGTCCCTCCTGTAGGGCGGCTTACGATCAGCCCTCGTGGACTGAGGGTGTAAGCGGCAACCCGGTCCCCAGCGACCGTGGTAACGAGTCACTTTGGGAGACTAGTCCCCTACCCAAACACTCAGACCCGTCATCGGGCACATCCTCCTCCGGGAGTCGACAGTCTCCCCAGTGGGACATCTCGGGCTTTCTTGGATATTTCTTCCCCGGAGACCCTATTCCCGGCTCCCCGTTCTCACGGCGACCGGATGATTGTCTCTCGGAAAAATATCGGATTTCTCAGACATTCTTTCCCCGGAGACCCTATTCCCGGCTCCCCGTTCTCACGGCGACCGGATGATTGTCTCCCAGAAAAATTGCGGATTTCTTGGATAATTCCTCTCCGGAGGCCTTATTCCCGGCTCCCCGTTCTCACGGCGACCGGACGATCGTCTCCCAGAAAGTTTCTCCCCGTAAACCTCGTTTTAGAACTTCCTAACTTGGAAAATTTTTTTATGCTACAGGTCTTCATCTTCACCCGGAGGGCTTTGTCACCCCCACAGCGCGAGGAGCTATCCTCTGGCCCGCTGTGGGCGGGGGAATAAGGAACCCTCGAGTGTCGTCCGGACCACCCACGAGCAAACAGGTCATTCTTATCAAAAGGAGTCATCCAGACCATCCAAGAAAAATTTCAAGAAAAGACTCAAAGCAGCTTTATTGATCATTCAACCCGGAGGACATCTTCCCTCTCCGGTGGGCATTGGAAACGGTACAACCCGGGCTCTACCCGAAAATCTTGTATGCCCTAAGGCTTCTAAGCCTTATAGTCCCGGAGGCCCTCCGAGAGCTCCCGTGTCAAGTCCCGGTACAACGCACGTACGCGGCGCTGAGCTTCCCGGAGCACATCCTCGGGCCAGTACTCGTAGCCCGCCGGTGGAAGTATCCGAAGAGGGGGGATCATCCGGGACCCGGACGCGGAGGGGATAATTCGGCGCGATGATTGTCAAAATTGTCCAAGTGCCACTTCGGATGCTATCTTAACCAGATCGGCTCCCGGACGGCGTCCCCGCTGCGCTTCACGGAGATGAGACTTAGCAAGATCAAAGCGGCTTGGGCTTCCCCCGGGGGGCACCTGCCGGGGCTCGAAGGCCTCGCCCCTGGGGAACCTCTTCCGGACCTTCGCCCTGGAGTAACCTCCCGGGAATCCTAGTAACATTGCATTAATTCAAGACTTAGGAAAATTTCTAATTCCATTGCATTTCAAAAGTGTCCGGGGCTTCTTCTAAGAAGCTACCGGGAACAAAATCCTAAGAAAGCAAAAGGGTCCTATCGAAGACCTGGGGGGAGGTTCATACTTTCTCATTGGTGTCCTTCCCCGGGGGGGCTTCTGCCGGGGCCGGGGCCGGGGCATCCGCTGTCAGAGGCGCCGGTGCCGGGAATCTGACCCGGATGATCCGGTCGTAGAAGCCCCCGGCGAGCTGCTCCACCTCCCGGCGCGAGGGCTCGAAGAACTCGGGGAAGGTCCGGGGAATGCGGCCCCCGATAGCCCGAGCACCCACCCCCCGGTGCTCCACGAGCCCGGCCGCGGCCGCAACCACGGGGATTGCCCGGCCTCGTGCCCGGGCATCTGTGGCCTCCGAGATCACGGAGACCTGTGCGTTAAGAAAACACACGGCCTCCGCGAGGGTGGCCGGGGCCACCTCCGAGCTGCTCCCGGAGCCCAGGCTCACGCCAAGGCTCTCGAGGGCCGAGCGGACAGAACGACCCGCGTCCATCACCGCCCGAACGCTCGAACCCTCGAGCTCCCGGAAGGCCTCCTCCTTCGCCTTGGCCTCCTGCCGAAGGCGGCCGTTGACGGCCTCGGAGACGTGGACTTGGGCTCGGACCCGGGCCAGCTCCTGGAGGGCTTCGTCATGCTGCCCCAGGTAGGCGGCAGCCCTCTCCTCCGCGTCCTTTAGCATCCGGCTGATCCGCTACTCAAGGCCCCAGGTAATGGCCGCCCCTGCAAACTCCAGAGTTAGAAAAATTCAAATGTAGGTGCCCGAAAGAAGGTGTCATCGACTCGGGTAAGTACCTGAATCTGGAGAGACTGGAGCTCTCCAAAACGCTCATGGAGCGTCCCCTCTGCAACATAGGCCTGCACCTTCCGGGTCTGCAGGCCCTCCGCGTAGCGGGCGACCCCCCGAGGAAAGCAGGGGGGTCTCCCGCCCGACGCCAGTCCCGTCGCGGCCGGTGAGGGGTCCACGGACCTGAGCGTCCGACAGTGTGGTCGGCGTCTTCGTCGCCGAGGAGGTGGCCTCTGTGGAAGTGGCCGAGGAGCTCTCAGAAGGGGTCCCTGCCCGGGGAGGAACCATCAGCCCTTTCCCCTTCCCGGGTGGGAGGGCCCTCGGGGCCTCCACTTCCGGCGGAACCTCGTAGACTGAGGGTGTCGTGGTATTGCGAATACCCCGACAGGTTTTGTGAACGATCCTAGTGAAGATTACGCTGCGCGGGCAGACCGGATGACCGGTCCTCCCCCGCCGGACAAACACAAGAAATGACACAAGGATTTATACAGGTTCGGGTCCTGGTGGGGGCCCTAGTCCTGTCGATGCGCTCCCGACCGGAGTCGGCCGGGGAGGCTCTCTCCGGGGGAGAGGCTTCCGGAGCACACCTGTTAGTTTTTTAGCTATTCCAACAAATGAATCACCTGCTTACAACTGAGGGGTACAAGGGCTATTTATAGCCCCAAAAAGAAGCAAAAAAGCTAAACTACCCCGAAAGCCACCGTCGGATTGAGGGACAGGAACGTCCTTCTCCTGGTCAAACGCCTTGGATGCTTGACAGGTGGTCGCTGATTCCCGAGGCGCTCCTCGCGTGACCTGCACATGATAAACAACTCGAGACTTTACCTTTAGAAGGGCGATGAGGCCCGGGACCGACGCCGGAGGCCAGGTCCCGGGGCCAAAGGGTGACGCCCGGGGAAGCACCGGAGGCCAGGTCCCCGGGCAAATGGCGGCGCCCCGGACGGCGCCGGAGGCCAGGTCACGGGGGCCAAAAGGCGGCGCCCAGGGAGGCACCGGAGACCAGTCCCCGGGGAAATGTCGGCGCCCGGGACGGCGCTGGAGGCCAGGTCCCCGGGGGCCAAAAGGCGGCGCCCGGGGAGGCACCGGAGGCCATGTCCCCAAGCAAATGGCTGCGCCCGGGACGGCGCCGGAGGCCAGGTCCCGGGGGCCAAAAGGCGGCGCCCGGGGAGGCACCGGAGGCCAAGTCCCTGGGCAAATAGTGGCGCCCGGGACGGCGCCGGAGGCCAGGTCCCCGGGGCCAAAAGGCAGCGCCCGGGGAGGCACCGGAGGCCAGGTCCTTGGGCAAAAGGCGGTGCCCGGGGAGGCCCCGGAGGCCAGGTCCCCGGGCAAATGGTGGCGCCCGGGATGGCGCCGGAGGCCAGGTCCCAAGGGCCAAAAGGCAGCGCCCGGGGAGGCACTGGAGGCCAGGTCCCCGGGCAAATGGCGGCGCCCAGGACGGCGCCGGAGGCCAGGTCCCAGGGGCCAAAAGGCAGCGCCCGGGGAGGCACTGGAGGCCAGGTCCCCGGGCAAATGGCGGCGCCCGGGACGGCGCCGGAGGCCAGGTCCCGAGGGCCAAAAGGTTGTAACATCCCTATTTTTGGCTATCTTTTCTGCTTGCGAGTCAGCATATATTCTTTGGAATCCCTGATGTCTCAACCCTATCTTGATCTTAGGTATGCCGCTACCTTACCCTAAAAAGTTGGCAGCTAAACTTCATCTCCCAGATCGTTTTCACATTCCAGTCCAAAAGTGTTTCAATTTAGTCCTTTTTAGAAGTTTCAAAAAGCCCAAAAAGGCTAAAAGTCTCAGACCATCTCCAAATTCAAATCTGATCAAGTGATCATATTTCTTTCACTTTTCTGAACGTTTTTCCCTTCTGGAAGAATTCCAGAATCTCAACCGAAACCCTAGTTTCAGCCTCGACAAAAGTTTCAGACCCTAATTACCCTGTTTTCGATTTTTGTCAAAACCACCAGATCTTATCGGATTTTACCATTTTTCCTGCTGGATGAGTCTAAGACTTTTAGTAACATTCATCTGCAAAGTCAAAATCCGAATCAACCCTTCAGATCTTTAGAATTGCAAATAGGCCCAAATTCCCGAGCCAAAATCCTCGCAGTTTAGTCCAAATCTTCGCAAATCAGTCCAAAGCTTGCAACCAGGTCCCTGTACCGTTTTCGATCACGACCAGCGTTCGTTCGACCAGCACCCCGCCATTTTGCCTCGCCGTTGAACTCGCTGCCGGCGAAGTTTCCCGCGCTGCCACCTTCACAGCCACGTAGCCTCCACTTGCGCACAACTCTATCGCCACCGTGGAAGCAATTCACCCGCGCTGTGGCGTGTTCTTCCCCGCGCGCGCGCGTGCCTGCTGTTGTCAGGAGCTTCACGCCACATGGCTGCCATCCCGGAGATCGTCATCTCGCCGTCCTGACGAAATCCCGATTTCGCGCGATGCTCCGCCTCTGGCAGAGCTCCCGCCGTGTCCTGACGTGCCTCGTTGACCGCTCCAGCGCCAGAAGAAATCTCACCGGCGATTGCTGCAACTCCCGAGAGCTCAATCCCACGGCTATATAAAGCCCCCCCTTGCCCAGCATCTCTTCACACCATTTCGCAACTTCAAGCCTTAGCTTCTTCCACCAGAGAGCAACCAAGTTACTCAGCGCCGCCGCGAAGGCCTTCTTCCCCGGCGAGCAACCTTTGAAGCTCACGGCGCCAGCTTCGCCCGCAGCTTCCCCCTTCAAGCCGACACCACCAGTAAGGCCCCCTTATCCCCCTGTGTGTTTCATAGCTGTTAATTGATCCCCGGCGAACCTCAACGCCAGCAATCACCGGAAAAGCTGTAATCCCCTGTTCCCGTAATGCCGAGTGATTCAAGCCAAATTGATCCTCGTGCCAGTAGAGAATAATGACCAGTGAGCTAGGAGGAACGAGCCTGCAAGCTTAGAATCGCCAATTTTACCCCGAGCGTTGAATTTCCATGTTCAAGCCTCGGCAGTTCGCTGGAGAACGCCGCCATGCTTCTCCAGCCATTCTCTGGCAAAATTGAGTGCGCCAATAGCTTCGTGACAGCCCCTAGATGCTTCCCGAGCGTGGAATTGAGTTCAGGCGCCCTGGAACGAAATTGGGAGTTTTTGATTTACAACGAATTTGTTCAAACCAGTAGCTCAGGGGTCTTAAGTGAGCTATTCTAAGCATATTTAACTACTGGCTCGAAGATCAATTCATTCTGGAATGAAATTAATTGCTTGCCGGAGCTACTGGAGTAAAACTGAAATTGCCGGCGACTGAGGGTATTTAGACTAAATTCCAAGCTCGAGAAGCATGAGGGGGATGAGGGACGCTCACTGGGGGTGTTGGATCGAAGAATGAAGTAGTGGAGAAGCTTGGCACCGTGCTCCCTCTTTGCTGCTCACCGGGGAAGAAGAAGACACAGTGCTGCTGCTGGTTTTCTGGTGTTTTGGAGTGTGGTGAAGTTGGCTAAGTCCCAGGGGGTATAAATAGGCAAGCTGGAGGTGCTGCAACGGCTAGAAGCGCACGGGGAGTTGAAGCCGGCAAGGAAGTGACAGGAAGCGACTTCACGGCGAGCTGGCGTCGAGGGGACTGGTTCAGCGGCCGTGAACGCTTTACAGGTGATGTGAGGGCAAGTTGATGGCTGGACGCGGCGAGTTCTCCACGTGGCGCAAAGCTCCTGCGTCGACCGTTGCTGGTGGCGTGCAAACGGGAGAAAACGATGGCTGTGAGTTGCGCCGGGGAAGATCCACAGTGGCCAACAGTACTCGCACACGTGGCGCTGTTCAGCTGGTGAAGATGGCGACCATGGCTGGCTTCCACGACTATGGGCTACTGTAGCAGTGCAACGGGGCGTGCTCGAGGTCGAAGCAACAGTAGCTGGTCGATTGCACTGCTTTGGTCGAAGTCGAAATAGCCCATCTGGTCGTCAACAGCAAGATCTGGTCGAGCCAGGGGTATAAGTGTAATGATTTCGGTTGAAAAGTGGACTGATTTGTAATTCTGGTCTTAGAGAGGCTTAATCTGGAATTTGATTTAATGGATGAGTATAATATTTCTATTAATACTCATTTAGCTCAAATCTGGAGAAAATTTGATAAGGTTTGAGGGATTTCACCTATTTTCGAAAATAGGGTAAAATTAGGGTAAAATAGATCTGGATTTTGTCGATCTTAAATTCTGGTGATTGGGGAGAGATTTTGAAGTTTAAACAGAAGGGAAATATGTATCAAATAGCATTTGGGAGGTGTTCCCTGAAGAAATTCTGAGGTTGGAGTTGATTTGTGAATTTTAGCCTTTTCAGGCTTCCAGGTAAACAGAAAAGGACTTATTCGCAGTAAAATTTGGACTAAACTGCGAAAAGTGTTTAGATGAAACAATCTGGTTCCCAACTTTTTGGAGTAAGTTGAGGGTATACCTAGGAACATATTCCAAAAGTTACTTGAGTCTGGATAGGGTTAGATCATGATAACTCAGTTATCTGGGATCTGGGGTACTTAGGGTAAATCTGAATTTCCTGTTTTCGAAAACAGAAAGAGACTTAGGTACTGGGAGTTAGGGTTAGAATTCAATTTGGTTCCTGAAGACTTTTATCTTCAGAATAACTGGTAGGTTAAATCTGGATGGTCTGATCTTGATCTGGATCTAGAGGATAGATTTGGAGATTTTTAGGGTTTGGGAGAGATTAGGGTTTAGCTGATCTGGCTACTGCTACAGGGATACATGCATGCAGGATTTTATGCAAAAACTTTTCACCCCAAAACCAGGGTGTTACAGGCTCCCCGGTTCCGGACGTCGCCGCGGGGGCTCCCCCCTCGCCGGTTTCGGATGTTACAAGGGCTCCCCCCTTCCCGGTTCCGGTCGTGGCAACTGGGGCCCCCTCCACTTCGGTTCCAAGCGTCGCCGTGGGCGCCCCCTCCCCGGTTCCGGATAATACAGGGGCTTCCCCCTTTCCGGTCCCGGGGATCGTCGCAGGGTGCTCCCCCCAACCGCCTCCGGAAGCCTTCGGGCCGGCAGCTACAGTGCATGAGCTCCCTCCCTCGGCGGGACAGGTCCGTTTCGTTCGGGGGGAGGTCGAGCGAATGCATTCACCAGAGCGCGGGGAAGAGACCCGCTGAAGAGCCAACCTCTTCGGCGGAGAGCCCGGACGTCCGGAAACTCAGTCCCGGTCCGGAGGAAAAGCGCCGCCATCGCCATTCTGGCGGACCTCTCAGACCGCTTCCAGACTCAGACAACGAAGGTACCGTGAAGGAAGACAGCGACCAGGACTCTCCCCAGGAGGTGCAGGGGGCTAACCAGCCCCTGTGCCAAAGACTTCGCAGCATCCAGTGGCCGCGGCCCTACCGCCCCCCGCACATCGAGCACTATAACGGTGAGGCAGACCCTTACGAGTTGGTGCAGGTCTACTCCGCAGCCATCTCCGCGGCCGGGGGGACGAGATGGTACAGTGCAACGTCTTCCCCCTC
The DNA here is from genome assembly GCA_019359835.1 of Pharus latifolius. Lineage (NCBI taxonomy): Eukaryota > Viridiplantae > Streptophyta > Magnoliopsida > Poales > Poaceae > Pharus > Pharus latifolius. The sequence goes on from CM033330.1 coordinate 18,389,778, forward strand.
TACCTCTCCGGCATTGCCCGCTCCTGGTTCTACAACCTGAAGGCGGGCTCCATCAAGTCTTTCTCGCAGCTCAAGCGGGAGTTCTGTGCCAACTTCCAGGGGAACTACGTGCGTCCCCTGGACTCCTCGCAGCTGTACACTGTCCAGCAGAGGACTGGGGAAACCATCAGAAGCTTCTTCAAGCGCTTTGCTCAGGTGAACAGCAAAGTGGCCCACATCCCCGACTCTACGGTCATCGAAGCCTGCAAAAGCGGCATGCTCCCTGGGGAGCTCCACCGAAGGCTCTCCCGGAGCTTCCCCTCTTCCGCCGACGAGCTCTTCAACGTACTCAAAAAGTACGCTCGGGCGGAGGAAGATGATATCTGGAAGAAGACCCAGGGGGCTCCCGCCCCCGTCGACCGGGGGGCCAAGGATCCCCCCAAACGCCCCAGACAGGGGGGGCGTAGCGAGCCACGGCCTCGGGACACCTTTGTCCTCGAGGGCAGAGGCGGCCCGCGCGACCCCCCGAGGGCCAACCGCCCCTTCCCCAAACCGAAGGGCCATGGGGGAGGACAGTCTACGCGCGGCCGGGAAGGCCCCGCGGGGAGAAGGCGGGAAGGATCGTGGTGCAGCTTCCACAGGTCCAGTACCCACGCTACCCGAGACTGTAGCCAGCTGCTGCAGCACTTCGCGGACTTCCTCGACCAGCGCAGGCAGGGGGGGGGGGACTCCGGCCTCCTTGCTCCCTCGGCCAACTGTTCCGGCCCTTCCCGCTCCCGCGGGGGGTCAGCAGACGCAGGAGGGGAAGCCTTCAGAAGCTCTCCCCTTTCAAACTTCGCAGCGGCACATCAACGTCATCATGGGAGGATCTGCCTCCGGGCGGGACTCTAAGCGCCAACGTAAGGAGTACGCGCGCGAGGTGAAGGTTGTGGGGGTGCTACACGCGTCCCCGCCACCTAAGTGGTCGGACGTCCCCCTCACCTTCATGGCAGAAGACGTGCGGGGGGTTCGCTTCCCCCATGACGATGCGCTCATTGTCTCCGCGACCATCTACAACTGCCATCTGGCCCGTATCCTGGTGGACGGCGGGAGCTCCGCCGACGTCCTATTCCTAAAGGCCTTCAAAGAGATGCAGGTGGATGAAAAGCTCCTGCAGCCCACAGCAGGGCCCCTGCAAGGGTTTGTCCCGGGGAAGACGATCCACTCTGTGGGCAAGGTAGATCTCCCAATGACCTTCGGCACACCGGAGAACTACCAGACCGAGCTGGTCCGCTTCGACGTAGTGGACCTCCCCTCCTCCTACAATGCGATAATGGGGAGGACCACAATCAACCGGCTGGGGGCTGCCACTCATCAAAACTATCTCTGCATGAAGATCCCCGGGCCGCATGGTGTGATCAACGTCCGGGGAGACCAAGACATGGCCCGTGCTCTATACGAGCGCGTTGTGGCCACAATCGGAAGCGTCAACCTCATAAAGACGCCCGGGGGGGAGGCTTCTCCCCCGGAACTAGACGCTGGTGCGCCACCGCCCAGGAGGCCCCTCCTCAAGCCGCGTCTGGAAGGGGGCCTCCGGAAGGTCCTGCTGTCCCCCGGCAACGAAGACAAAACCGTCTGGGTCGGGGCGGAGCTCCCTGAGGAGCATGTAGCGCGACTTGCGGCCTTTCTGCGCGAAAACTCCGAAGTTTTTGCGTGGAAGCCTTCGGACATGCGGGGCGTCTGAAAGGGATCTAGGATATCGACTAGAGGGGGGTGAATAGGCGATTTTAACAATTTAGCAATTAATCAAACAATTTATAGATAATGAGAGCAAATAAATAACACAATATGAACAAAGCTGAATTCCAACACAAGGATATATCCCGTGGTCTCGGTGATTTGCCGATCACCCCTAATCCACGTTGAGGCAAACTCAAATCTCTAACCGCTCCTCTATCTAGTCAACCTTCTCTCGAGAAGTGACCTAGATCTTGAGCCGGATTAGTGTGATGAGTTATCCAAACCTCGTTTTCACTAAGGATGCACTTTACCGCTCCGGCAAGGTGTGCTCAACCCTTTCACAAGACGTTTTGAGGCCTCTTCACAATCTTCCTTGAAGAGCTCTCCAAAACCCTTCTCCTAGCCGTCTAGGAGCCGGCAAACTCCAAGAGTAACAAGCCGGTGATGATCACTTAGCCTTCTTCTAGTGCCACGAGGATGATTTAATGATCTAGATGCAATGCACTAGAAGATCTCAAATGCACACTCTCACAAATTCGAGAATTTGAACCCTAGAGTGTATGAAATGTGATAAAGCTCTCAAGGATGATGACAATGCTCAAATTATGCCAAATGTTGTGAACAGGGCCGTGCATGGGAGTATATATACCCCCCACAATAAATATAGCCGTTACAGGCCGTTGGGAGAAAAAGCTCACTTGGCGGTCAGACCGCAGGTATAAGCTCGGTCAAACCGCCGCAATTGCAACGGCATAAAACAGGCGCAATAAATGCTCAACTGCCCTTGTCAGGCACACACACGGTCAGACCGGAGCCTATTTCGGTCAGACCGTGAAGCTGTCCAGAGACGACCCAGTTTCTGGACACCTTATACGGTCAGGCCGAAAAATACAGACAGACCGGCCATACGGTCAGACCGTAGAACAAAAACACGGTCAGACCGATTTCACGGTCAGACCGGTCTAATAAAACGGTCAGACCGTAATAGCTCAAAACAATAGAAAGATAGTTCATGAAGTTCCAGGAGACTGACTTAGGTTTAAACTACGGACAGACCGACCTTATAAAGGTATATACAATACTAAGACATAACGTCGGTCAGTCCGAGAATTCTAATCGGTTAGTCCGTGAATTCGGTCAGACCGGTCCAACATACGGTCAGACCGACTGAGACAATGCTGAGCAGAAATGAGCTGAAACAAGCATATTCAAAGTATATGACCTTCTAGTATGCAATGCAAGTTGATTTTATGATTTGTGGCACATAGATGAAGTATTTTGTGATACACCACATGCTCCTCTTAATAGTACGGCAACTATCCTAAAATCCGGTCAAAATTCTTCTCTAATCACCTTAGACCGGTAAAAATGGAAAAGACTCTATTTCATACCTTTGCCCTTTTAATCAATACTCTTTCTTCATCATGAGACTCTTTCTTCGCCTTTCATTAACCTGTCTTTTAAGTATCTTCTTGACACAACTCGGCAGGTAACGTTAGTATAGCATTTGAAGTTGTCATTAATTATTAAAACAACCTATAGGGGCCTAGAAGCTACAATCTCCCCCTTTTTTGGTAATTGATGACAACATAAAAAGTAGATGAAAGAGTTTTAAGCATAAAGGGAATTTTACAATAAGCATCGAAGAATAAGACACTCCCCCTAAATGTATGAATAAGAGAATTTTAGAGGAGTTCAAGCATGTGTATCAGATGCTATCTCAAATCATCCATTATAAGAGCATGAAGTATCACAAATAAGACATTCAACATTCAATTCTACAACATGATATTATCAACACAAGGTCATATGAAAATAACATAAGCATATCTCATATATCATGAAGTAACAATCTCATACAAGAGTCAGAATGACATCCACATAGATCATAAAAGAGATATTCAACTAAACAAGTTAAATAACACTTTACACCAAAAGTTTTCATCAAGAATTTTCATTTAAGTTTCATATCTCTCCTACTCTTCTACTCTCTCTCTACCCCTTTGGCATCAATTGCCATAAAAGCTAAGGATCAGCTGGAGCATCATCGTCGGGAGGATGGTGAGGAGGAGTCTGAGGGAAACGGGTGTAGAAGTGAGCGGAGAAGGCGTCGAAGCACTGCTCGAACTGACCCTGGCGTGACGAGAAAGTCTGGAACTGATCATGCAATGCCGCCAAGTCCGAGCGAGCGAGCTCAAGCCCCTGGAGAAGAGTAGCAAACTGATCCATCATCGGCTGATGGAACTGCTGCTCGAACTGTGTGAACCAGGCGGGGGCTTGGCTAGACTGAGCTGCTTGCTGAGCCTGAGGTGGAGGAGGAGGAGGCATAGGCTGAGCCTGCTGCTGATGCTGTGCTCCGTGGCCTCGAGCCAAGACGCGCGGGTTGACACTAAACGGCTTATAGTCGAGATGTCTGATATCACAAGAACTGCGAGGGAACTTCGTCTTCTGGAGCAGCAAGGACATGATAAAAGGAGCATAGTAGAGATTCGGCAGAGTGGTCGCCGAGACATCCTCAATTGTTTTCAATATAAAAGAGACAATGTTGATCCGATGACTCTTGAGGATGTGGTCGATGAAGTTCCAGTAGTAATCCCAGACCGCCTATCGGTTTCCACTCTTTGGATGGATCGTGGCTCGTACGATCTTGTTGACGACAGCAGGGAGGACTTTGAGACCTGTAACAGTGCCGGTACAATCCGCTGTCCACCTCCCGGCTGCTCATAAAACTGGAGCCAGTCGTCCTCATGGAGGTAATCCTCATCCTCCATATCGATCCCCTCCTTCATCTCCTCATAGTTTAACTTGTTTGCTGCAGCAAACTCCTCAAAGGTGGCCTCATAATGATCTGCTGGTCCGCCCATCTGATCTCAACTGTAGCATAGAACTGTCTGATGGCAGTGGCGTTCCATAGACACTTGTGCTGCACAAAGTCATACAGCCCTATATCCTTGAAGATCTGCACCAAGGGAGCCATGATGGGCTGATTCACAACATAAGCCCATTCGATCCATTTGTGTTCGAAGATATTTTTGTGGACCAAATGACTGTAGAAGGCATCCTGCTGTGTCATCGTGTGGAAGTGAGGAGTCGTGGCGTCATTTGCATGATTGTAGGCATAGGTGGTCCTCGCCTTCGTGTAGTCGCTTGAGGTCCAATTTTTCTTCGGGCCTTGATAAGCGTGGACGTTTATTTCATCGTCCTCACTCTCGATGTCCATGCCCACATGAGAAGATCCACCACGATGAGACGACTGTTCTGTCTCTGAATCACCGGCCGAGGGCACCCAATCGTCATCGTGACTGTCGCTGCTACTCGAGGGTAGAGCCCTTTTTGGCCGCTTAGCCAATTTCTTCTTGTTTGTCCGGATGGAGGCAGTGCCTTGAATACCTCGACCACTAGAAGATGCACAAGAGATAAAGCAGATTAGATACACAGATGAAGAGAGATTGAATTGATAAGATAACAGATTAGCAAACTCTGGCTCTGTTGTTGCAGTCGGTCAGACCGAAAATGGGCGGTCAGACTGGCGCAGCCGTAGAGTTAGGGTTTGGCATGATTTCTGGGATTTAGGAGAAATTAAGATGCAATGTGGACAAACATATGAGAGAGAATACTCATTGCATCAGGGGAATGAATCAATTTCAGGATATTGACAGAATTTAAACAAGATTCACCACATTTGCCCTAACCCTCAAGATGAACAGGAGCCGAAAAAGAAAACGAAGAGGAATCTGAGCAATATACCTAGAAGACATGATTTGGTGATGATCTTGAACCACGGTTTGTCCGAGCTTGACGAGGGTTTGACCGGAGAGAAAGAATCAAAAGATTTGAGGCGCACGTGAAAGAGACAGGAGAGGGAAGAAAGTGAAAAAGGACAGGAGATTCGGGATAAAAAGGTCTCTGGTCATGGATTTTCGGTCAGACCGTAGAAAAGATACCGGTCAGACCGCTGGAAGCAGAAATCTAAGATGCTCTCTGGAGATGCATTAGGTCAGACCGCAATTGGTTCGGTTAGACCGCTGGAAGGACTAAAATTCTTGGAGGATTTTGATTGATTTGAAGCTCAAGAGATTTGGATAGAGAGATATATAACTATAGGATGATTATAAGTAAGATATGGGCAATATAACCAAAGGGGAAGTGTTTATTTCACAACTTAACATATTTTTGGTTCATTTTACTCAATTGCCGAAAAAGGAGCCTAAAAAGCTCTAAAAGAGGAAGTTCAAGCAACCAAGTGAAACTTTAAGCACAATCAATATGAATTCAACATTTCAAGCCACATTTGAGATATCAATGACGTTAAGCTCATTTCGAAGTTTGCAAAAACGACTTTCATCTAAGGGCTTAGTGAATATATCCACTAATTGATCTTCGGTTCTCACATTATCCACCACCACATCACCTTTGCTAACATGATCTCTAAGGAAGTGGTGTCGAATATCTATATGCTTGGTCCGAGAGTGTTGAACTGGATTTGTGGCTATTTTCACCGCACTCTCATTATCACACAAAAGAGGCACTTTTTCGAATTTTATTCCATAATCCAACAATGTTTGCCTCATCCAAAGCAATTGTGCACAACAACTACCCGCGGAAATATATTCCGCTTCGGCGGTTGATAAAGCTACAGAGTTTTGTTTCTTAGAGGACCAAGATACTAAAGATCCTCCTAACAGTTGACAACTGCCAGAGGTGCTTTTTCTATCCACTTTACATCCCACATAATCGGAATCAGAATATCCAATTAATTCGAATTTTGCACCTTTAGGATACCACAACCCTATACTAGATGAATATTTTAGAGACCTCAAAATGCGCTTAACGGCCATTAAATGACTTTCTTTAGGAGAGGCTTGAAATCTTGCACACATACAAACACTAAACATAATACCGGGCCTAGAAGCAGTAAGATACAATAGACTACCAATCATAGATCTATAAAACTTTGAGTCTACCGGTTTACCTCCTTCGTCAGAGACAAGGTGACCGTTTGTAGCAATTGGTGTCTTGATTGGCTTTGCTTCTTCAAGTCCGAACTTCTTGAGTAGGTCCTTCACATACTTGCTTTGACTGATGAAGGTTCCTTCCTTGAATTGTATGACTTGTAGTCCGAGAAAGAAACTTAATTCACCTATCAAAGACATCTCAAATTCCCTGGACATCATATCACCAAATTCCTCGCAAAAATCTTGGTTAGTAGATCCAAATATGATGTCATCAACATAACTTTGACATACAAAGAAATCATTTCCAATTTTCTTAGTAAACAATGTAGTATCAACTTTCCCAATTTTAAAGTCTTTTGAAATTAAAAAGTCTCTAAGTCTTTCATACCAAGCACGAGGTGCTTGTTTAAGACCATAAAGAGCCTTGGAGAGTTTATACACATGATTTGGCTATGTAAGATCTTCAAATCCGGGAGGTTGTTTAACAAATACTAACTCATTAATTTTTCCATTTAAAAATGCACTTTTGACATCCATTTGATATAGTCTAATATTATGAGATGAAGCAAAAGCAAGCAAGATTCTAATAGCCTCAAGTCTAGCTACGGGAGCAAAGGTTTCACCGAAGTCCAAACCTTCAACTTGAGTGTATCCTTGAGCCACCAATCTTGCCTTGTTTCTTACTACCACTCCGTTTGCATCTTGTTTATTCTTGAAAATCCATTTGGTTCCAATGACATTATGCTCATCCGGATTTGGTTCTTCTACTAATTCCCAAACATTGTTGCGGGTGAAGTTGTTTAATTCTTTGTGTATAGCATTCACCCAATCCGAATCTTTTAATGCTTCATCTACAAGTGTGGGCTCAAAAGAGCAGACAAAAGAGTAATTTTCACAAAATGAAGCAAGACGAGAACGAGTTTGGACACCCTCACGCAAGTCACCAACAATTTGATCGACGGGGTGATCCTTGGAAATTGAGTGATGAATTCTTGGATGGTCAACCGGGATTTGTGAAGTAGAGGTAGAAGGTACTTCTGGTTGTTGTTGAGAGGAGTCTTCCACATTGACCACTTCAACTATTTGATGTTCGTGTTGAGGAGTTGATGAAGAGGGGATAGCTTGAGTGGATGGATCTTCATCTTGATCACTATCTTCTTTCGGCTTGGTATCCCCAATGGTCATGTTCTTCATTGCCACTCTCAACCCTTCATTACCTACATCATCCAAATTGTCTTGCTCCTCTTGAGAGCCGTTAGTCTCATCAAATTCAACATCATGTGTCTCCTCAACCAAACCGGAGTTTTGGTTGTAGACACGATATGCTTTGCTATTTGATGAGTATCCTAATAGAAATCCTACATCACATTTACTTTGAAATTTAGATAAGCGTGTACCTTTTCGCAAGATATAGCACTTACATCCAAACACACGGAAGTAGGAAATGTTTGGCTTCCTTCCAATGAGAAGCTCATAAGGAGTTTTCTTTAGTAGTCGATGACAATAAAGATGATTTGATGCATGGCACGCGGTGTCGATTTCTTCGGCCCAAAAGGTGTCCGAAACATTGTACTCTGAAAGCATAGACCTTGCCATGTCTATTAATGTCTGGTTCTTTCGTTCTACTACTCCATTTTGCTCCGGTGTATACTTGGCCGAAAACTCATGTTTGATACCTTTATCATCACACCAATTTTCAACCTTGGTATTCTTGAATTCGGAGCCATTGTCACTTCTCACTTTCTTGATCTTGAAGCTAAATTCATTTTCGGCCCTTTGAGCAAAGCTTTTGAAAGTGTTAAACACAATTGACTTATCATGTAAAAAGAATATCCATGTATATCTAGAAAAATCATCTACAACGACAAGACAATAACTCTTGCCACCAATGCTCACAAAAGTAGTTGGTCCAAATAAATCCATATGCAATAATTCAAGTGGACTAGAAGTTGACATGGTGCTTTTAGTTGGATGTGAGTTTGCAACTTGTTTTCCGGCTTGACAAGCACTACATAATTTATCTTTTTCAAACTTTACATCTTTTAATCCAACAACTAAATCATGTTTAACTAGTCTATTTAATTGTTTCATTCCAACATGCCCAAGCCTTCTATGCCATAGCCAACCTTTAGAAGATTTAGTAAACAAGCATGTACCAAGATTAGCATCATTTGAATTGAAATCAACTAAATAGAGGTTGCCATGTCTAAAACCTTTGAAAATCAACCTATTATCATCAATACTAGTGATAATCACCTCTTTTGGATAAAATGCACATATAAATCCAAGATCACAAAGTTGAGCTACGGATAAGAGGTTGAAATTTAGAGATTCAACAAGCAATACATTAGATATGGAGAGGTCGTTTGAGATGGCAATTTTACCTAAACCTTTTACCTTTCCTTTGCTATTGTCTCCAAACGTGATCTTGTCATATTCCGCACCTTCGTTATTTAGAGAGGAGAACATGTTGTGATTACCGGTCATATGTTGAGTGTATCCACTATCGAGCACCCAATGTTTTCCTCCGGCCTTGTAATTTACCTACAAAACAAGGTTAGGTCCTTTTAGGTACCCAAATCTTTTCGGGTCCTTGGAGGTTAGTTACCAAGGATTTTAGGACCCAAATGGCTTTCTTTTTGGCACCAATGATTGGGGTTCCAACAAATTTGGCTTTAATATCGCCATTGTTCATTTTCTTTAAAACATAGCAAGAATTGAATACAAGAGATGAATTAATTTTGCTAGCATGGCAATTCTTTTCAATGTGACCTAAACTTTTACATTTGTTGCAATGTCCCTTTTCTTTTACAAAAACGGTTTTAGATGGGACAAAAGCATGTTTTCCCTTTTTACGAATGTAGCCTAGTCCTTCATTTCTTAAGGAAAACCTTTGACTATCCAGAAGATATCTTAATTTTGATTCTCCTACATAGCATTTAGCTAGGTCATTAGTTAGTTTTTCAATTTTGTCCTTAAGTTCATTGTTTTCAAGACTAAGCACATTATCATCAATTTTAGGTCTAGATGGGAATTCAATTAAATCTTCACAAGAAGTAGATATGCTAGAAGTAGACATCATGGGCAAGTCATTCAAAATATTGCGAGTGATGCCTATCTCATTACCCGTTTTGTTGGCTTTATGAGTAAGTAGTGAGTCATGAGCTTCCTTAAGCATCTCATGAGTTTCCTTGAGACTCTCATGAGATGTGTTTAGCTCCTCATAGGAATTTTGAAGAGTTTTGTATCTCTTCTTCAATTCCTTGAATTTTTCTTTCTCTTTACTCATATAGTCATCAAAACCGGTGATCATCTCAACTAGGTCATCATAAGTGTATTCATCTTCGTCACATGATACCTTCGATTCTCCTTTAGCCATGAGGCAATGAGGAGTGGAGAATAGAGATGGAGCTTCCTTGATAGCTACCCCAGCGAGTCCTTTGGGTGATGCTTCATCTTCATCATCGGAATCGGAACTTGAAGCATCCGAATCCCATTCAATGAAGCAAGCTTGTCCATCCTTCTTCTTCTTATAATATTCCTTGCTTTCTCCTTCTTTTTCGTACTTCTTCTTCTTCATTGATTTTTCTTCTTCCTTATTTTTGCATTGTGTGGAGATGTGACCCTTTTCACCGCAATCAAAGCATCTTCTCTCTTCAAATGGGTTCCTCTTGGATGATTGTCCTTTCTTGAAGGACTTTCCTTGATATCTCTTCTTCATGAACCGCTTGAACCTTCTCACAAAGAGAGCCATTTCCTCATCGGTGTCTCTCTCATCGCTTTCTTCTTCATTGTCTTCCCTTTTGGAAGCTTCAGCTTTTAGTGCTATGTTCTTCTTCTTGGAGTCAGAAGCCTCATCTTTCACTTCTTCTTGAGATTTCTTGAATATGTCATGAGTGAGAATCTCACTTAAGACTTCCAACGGAGTCACACTCTTCAAGTTTGAACGCACAAGTAAGGTTACAATTGTGTCATATTTTGAAGGTAAAGCTCTAAGAAACTTATGACAAAATTCCACATTTGTGACATCCATACCAAGCCCTTTTAACTCATTTACAATGTTATTTAAACGGTTAAACATCTCCGATACATCTTCATTGGGCAACATAGCAAACTTTTCAAATTGGCCCATATGGATAAATAATTTAGCATCCTTGACCATCGAGGTTCCTTCATGAATATCCATAAGATTTCTCCAAATATCATGGGCCGTTTCAAGTTTACAAATTCTATTAAATTCACCCAGATTTAGAGCACTATAAAGAACATTCATGGCTTGAGCATTGGCTAAGGCATTATCTCTATCTAGGTTGGTCATATCATCATCATCAAGAATTGCAAAACCCTCATCCACCACTTTCCAAATCTTTCCACCCATGGCTTTAAGATAAACCATCATTCTAGTTTTCCAATAAGTATAGTTAGATCCATCAAAGAGTGGTGGTTTGCCAATATTGATCCGACCCTCACTAGCCATCTTTATCCTACTCCGGGATGGTTAAATCCTCTAAAATGGAGTCCAAGCTCTGATACCAATTGAAAGGGATCTAGGATATCGACTAGAGGGGGGTGAATAGGTGATTTTAACAATTTAGCAATTAATCAAACAATTTATAGATAATGAGAGCAAATAAATAACACAATATGAACAAAGCACAATTCCAACACAAGGATATATCCCGTGGTCTCGGTGATTTGCCGATCACCCCTAATCCACGTTGAGGCAAACTCAAATCTCTAACCGCTCCTCTATCTAGTCAACCTTCTCTCGAGAAGTGACCTAGATCTTGAGCCGGATTAGTGTGATGAGTTATCCAAACCTCATTTTCACTAAAGATGCACTTTACCGCTTCGGCAAGGTGTGCTCAACCCTTTCACAAGACGTTTTGAGGCTTCTTCACAATCTTCCTTGAAGAGCTCTCCAAAACCCTTCTCCTAGCCGTCTAGGAGCCGGCAAACTCCAAGAGTAACAAGCCGGTGATGATCACTTAGCCTTCTTCTAGTGCCACGAGGATGATTTAATGATCTAGATGCAATGCACTAGAAGATCTCAAATGCACACTCTCACAAATTCGAGAATTTGAACCCTAGAGTGTATGAAATGTGATAAAGCTCTCAAGGATGATGACAATGCTCAAATTATGCCAAGAGTTGTGAACAGGGCCGTGCATGGGAGTATATATACCCCCCACAATAAATATAGCTGTTACAGGCCGTTGGAAGAAAAAGCTCACTTGGCGGTCAGACCGCAGGTATAAGCTCGGTCAGACCGCCGCAATTGCAACGGCATAAAACAGGCGCAATAAATGCTCAACTGCCCTTGTCAGGCACACACACGGTCAGACCGGAGCCTATTTCGGTCAGACCGTGAAGCTGTCCAGAGACAACCTAGTTTCTGGACACCTTATACGGTCAGGCCGAAAAATACGGACAGACCGGCCATACGGTCAGACCGTAGAACAAAAACACGGTCAGACCGATTTCACGGTCAGACCGGTCTAATAAAACGGTCAGACCGTAATAGCTCAAAACAACAGAAAGATAGTTCATGAAGTTCCAGGAGACTGACTTAGGTTTAAACTACGGACAGACCGACCTTATAAAGGTATATACAATACTAAGACATAACGTCGGTCAGTCCGAGAATTCTAATCGGTCAGTCCGTGAATTCGATCAGACCGACTGAGACAATGCTGAGCAGAAATGAGCTGAAACAAGCATATTCAAAGTATATGGCCTTCTAGTATGCAATGCAAGTTGATTTTATGATTTGTGGCACATAGATGAAGTATTTTGTGATACACCACATGCTCCTCTTAATAGTACGGCAACTATCCTAAAATCCGGTCAAAATTCTTCTCTAATCACCTTAGACCGGTAAAAATGGAAAAGACTCTATTTCATTCCTTTGCCCTTTTAATCAATGCACTTTCTTCATCATGAGACTCTTTCTTCGCCTTTCATTAACCTGTCTTTTAAGTATCTTCTTGACACAACTCGGAAGGTAACGTTAGTATAGCATTTGAAGTTGTCATTAATTATTAAAACAACCTATAGGGGCCTAGAAGCTACAGCATCACCCGGGAGGTCATTGAGCACAAGCTCGCAGTGGCTATGGAACTAGGGAATCGAATCCAGAGACAGAATTCTTTGCGATGCCCATGTTGTTTGCAATGAAAACATTGGATACTTGCACAAGGACAATGCTTCTGAAGATGATTTCCTTTGCAATTGGGACACATCATTCTTATTGGTCTGGCAGTTTGGTATGATGGTTGAAAACTAGGGTTGGTAGGGATTCTCCTTCTAGTTGAGTTTAGTTGTGGTTGCACTTGTTGAGGCATTCTTCTCTTCCTATCCTCTCCCTCTATATTTTCCTTCTGTGGAGGATTGGAACTCTGAGATCCTTGCTGAAACAAAGGGTTTCTTGTCATAATATCTTCTTCCTGAGGAGTCTGTTCCCCGTCTTCTCCATTGCGTTGAGATCTTCTTCTTGCATCAACCATGGTGGCTCTGAAAAAGAAATTTGGGCTGATCTAACTATCTAGGGCCAACTAAGACAATAATGTAGAAAATAATGCAAACTACTTTAGTACATGAAATACTTAGGCTACCAGCCATAATACACAAGTTAACCATTGCAAAGCAACAGCGAATCACAAAACTATCAAGAGCATCACTAGCTCTATCTATACCAACCACTAAAACACTCTGAAACAACAGAACGCACTCCCACAATCTTACCGAATTTTAGAAAATCCAAATAAAATTTTGAAATAAAAGTTTTCAAGAGCTACAAAGCTCATTATTTTTATCAAAATACAAATTTCAATAAATAGTTTTCTAAATAATTTACGTCTTCCTGGCTCGGCCAATCCCTAAAGGTGTCGTCCTACAGTCAAGTTCTCATGTTGCTCTGATACCAACTTTTTGTCGCGCCCCGAAACTGGGACTACGACTACTCCTGAAGAGACTTAGCTCGCTGCAGCTAGACTCATATATGCATAGCATACACATACCCTTGACTTCCCAGGATAAGTCAAGCACAGGAGTATATTCACATTGCAACAGAGTAACTTACAAAATAGTTAAGCAGTGTGGCCTGCTGGCCTTGATATTACATAAGAAGATTACAATGCCTTCACGGCATACATGGTTTAGCAAAATAACATCTACACAGCAGAAGATAGGTGACCCACCCACAAAGAGAAGTGGACGGCAGAACAACACACATCAGGGCAATGACGGGACTGATGCTCCTCCTTCTGGATCCAAGAAGTTCTCCACGCCTTCATCTTGATTGTTGATCGCTCCGTCTAATGATTTATAGGTTGCAAGGGTGAGCACTTACGTACTCAGCAAGTCATAGGTAAGAGTAGATACATATAGTAGTTATGATATGAACCTAGACTAGTCAAAAATTATGGATGTTTGTAAAATAATCTTTTTCTTTCATACCTCATCTCATGGCAGCACCTTTCATAATATAACATCATTATTCATGTTCACTAAATTATAGCACTACCGCAACACGTCGACACACGACAGCCCACGGCAGCACTCCTTATCATGACAACACATGTCATTTGGGTAATCTTGATTAAACATATTTTATTTAGAAAATAGTACTTGTGTCACACCCCGTGGATTTAATCCACCGCAGCAGACTCCTATAAACCCGGGAGCTCGGAGTATTCGAATACGTTTGTAACTCTGCAGAGAGGTACCAATTTACCTGCAAAATATTCCACTTTCAAGCCCATCCTATCAAAATGATTAGACCCCAGACTCACTTCATATTGTGAGCGGCAAGGTGGAAATAACAAGAACTTTTGTTATGTCTCACTCACAATTCACCCCTGACCCTGTGGATCTCTCGCGAAACACAGTTGTGGCGGGCTATACCCCCACCCTTACTCATTTCCCCATTGCTGGGTCAATTGTCAGATCACCTTCAGTGATAGTGGGAGTAAGCCTCCATATCAATCATCACAACACATCTCATGCAGGGGTTTCATGTGCGATCCACATAAGTACTTGTTCAGGCCTGTCCCATACCAGGCTTGCGGTTGGCACGTTGTTCATGCCACTAGATGCACAACACAAGGTTCTAGTCCTTATATGCCAGTGACCAGACCATCCACAACCCTGCACCTTCAGTGCCTGCATTCCTTCGCAGTTTAGCACCTCCAGTGCTACCACCATTCAATACCATTTTCTGGTCACGGCTAGGGGTTTTATTTCATGAATATAAGTATATATATACATATAATAGTTCATGGCTCAAAACTTGTTTATTTCACATTTCACATATAACCAGTCTAGTACTGCCAATTCATAAATCAACCATTCTCAATCTTTCTCATGCAATATTATCTATATTCAAGGTTATGTTTTAGCAACATTTAAAATATAGGTTCAAGATGACCAAGGATATGACTTGCCTTCCGCGTCGTAAGATACAGCAGTTGATGACGGATCAACAGCGAAGTCCTCGAACTTGGTTTCTGGTTCTGCTCGGCGACAAACAAACAATACACACAAATATTACTTATATATATATTAAAATGATTTATGATCTATATGCAGATATGCTCAACAAGAATGATTGAACGATACTGGAGATAAGTGAGATTGCAAGCTGAATTGAGTCAAGATCTAGGGTTTCAAGGAATTGGCTAAGAATGGTGTTAAATGCTCTTAGGATCTCAAGGTTACAATAAGAACATCAGTTTTGTGGTTGGTTTGATCAAAAACAGCGAATGTCAGCAGATTGACATTCGGATCAAGACTTTGACATAGCTTTAAGGAAAGCTAGAGAGCTTATCTCAAGTTATGACAGTAGAACAAAATGTAGATTATAACTCTACAAATTCAGTGGACAAAGTGGTTTTCAAATTGCACAATCAGAAGTGGGTAAACAAGGCCAATGCCATTGGCTGGCATGCACTGGGATAGTGTCAAAAGCTAGGGTTTAGCATAACATGCATTTCAAGGGCTCAAATCAAGTTGTGATAGAAGAATAAAATGTAGATCACAACCTCAGAAATCTAAGAGACAAAGTTATGCTCAAAATGCACATCTGGAAGAGAGTGAAAAGGGCTAATGCCACTGACTGACATAGTCTGGCATTGATCTTGACATGGCCAGAAAATAGGGCTTGGCATAACTTTTGATCTAGAGCTCCAAATGATGCACCACTTTGTCTGGGAGGTAGGCAAGGATAACAGGAACAATTAAGTCAACAGAATCTAGGGCAAGACATGGCTGGAAAGTGATGAAAGAAGAGCCCTTGCTCCTCTACCTCGCCGCGACCCCCGTCGCCGTCAGCGCGGTCTTGGTGAAGGAGCAAGGGGGGCAGCAGCGTCCCGTGTACTACGTGAGTGAGGCCCTCCAAGGGGCCAAAACTCGGTACACGGAGATGGAGAAAATCTGCTACGCCCTCCTCATGGTGTCCCGGAAGCTTCGGCATTACTTCCTGGGGCACCCCATCACCGTCCCGTCGTCCCTCCCCCTGGGGGAGGTACTGCAGAACAAAGAAGCCACCGGCCAGATCGGGAAGTGGGGGGCCGAGCTCGCCCCCTTCTCCCTGTCCCTTACCGGCCGCTCCGCCATCAAGTCGCAGGTCCTCGCCGACTTCGTCGCAGAGTGGACTCCCGCCTCTGGGTCCGGGGACGAAGATCTCCCTGTGCCGCCCCGACGCAGTGATCATTGGACCCTCATGTTCGATGGGTCGCTGTGTCTCACTGGGGCTGGTGCGGGAGTAGTCCTCCGGAGGCCCGAGGGGAAGGAACTCGAGTACGCCGCGCGGCTCGAGTTCCCCGCAACCAACAACGTCGCCGAATACAAGGCTTTGCTCCTCGGGATGCGCCTCGCACGCTCCCTGGAGATCCGGCGCCTCCTAGTCAAGGGAGATTCTCAGCTCGTAGTTTGCCAAATGGACAAGTCTTACCTGTGCCATGACGCAAACTTAAGTCTTTATTTGCAGGAAGTGCGAAAGATGGAGAGGCATTTCGACGGCCTCGAGGCCCGGCATATCCCACGGAGGGACAATGACTGGGCCGACGCCCTGGCCCGGGCGGCAAGCGCCCGTGAATTGCTCCCCAAGGGGGCTTTCCTGGAGATCATCACGAAGCCCTCGGTGGCCTCCCCGGACACGGGCGACGAGCCTCATGTCCCGGAGGTCGCCGAGATCATCCGGACTCCGTCTTGGATGGACCCTCTCATCTCCTTCATCAAGGGGGAGGGGGACCCTCCTAGTGAGACTGAGGCTAAACGCCTCCGGGCTAAAGCCCAGGCATATCTCCTACTGGAGGGGAGGCTCTACAAGCGGGGGGCTTCCGCCCTCCTGCACTGCCTCCCCCGACCGGAGGGACTTCAACTTCTCGAAGACATCCACGCGGGGAGCTGTGGTTCTCACCTAGCCCCGCGTGCCATCGTGGCCAAGGCCCTCCGGCAGGGCTTCTACTGGCCCACGGTCATGCGCGACGCGCGAGACCTTGTCTCCGCGTGCGAGGCATGCCAGAAGATGGCCAAGGGCTCGAACCTCCCCCCTATAGCGTTGCAGACAATCCCCATCACTTGGCCCTTCGTGCGCTGGGGGATGGACCTCTTAGGGCCCTTCCCCCCAGCGCCCGGGGGATACAAGTATGCGGTAGTCACAGTCGACTATTTTACAAAGTGGGTTGAGGCGGAGCCTTTGGCCAGCATCACGTCTCGGGCCGTTCAGCGGTTTTTCTGGAAAAACGTCGTATGTCGTTTTGGTGTCCCCTGGGAAATCACCGTGGACAACGGGACCCAATTCGACTCGGCTTATTTCCGGGAATTCTGCGAAGGCCTGGGGCTCGTCATCCACTTCGCCTCAGTGGCCCATCCCCGGAGCAATGGGGCTATCGAGAGGGTCAACGGCGTGATCCTACAGGGGTTGCACCGGAGACTCGAGCAAACCGCTTCTAAGCGGGGTGCATGGGCAGAGGAGCTCCCTAGCATCCTCTGCTCCATGCGCACGACCCCGTCCCGGGCGACGGGGCGTACTCCCTTCTCCCTGGTCTACGGGGCGGAGGCAGTCCTCCCCCCGGAGATCGGCTTCCGGTCACTGCAGGTCGAGCTCCTGGAGGGAGCCACGCCCGCAGCGTACCAGGCCAACGAGGCCAACCAGCACCTGGAGATCGACCTCGTGGAGGAGGAACGCGACCGAGTGCTCCTCCGCCACGCCATCTACGAGCAAGAGATGGCACACGCGTACAATCAGCGCGTGCGCAAGAGGGCTTTCCGCCTTGGGGACCTTGTCCTCAAGCGCGTGACGGACCCCCAGGCCCAGGGCAAGCTCTCCCCCTAGTGGGAGGGCCCCTACAGGATCTCCGCGGTCCTGGGCTCGGGGGCCTACAAGCTCTCCAACCTTCAAGAGCAAGAGCTGAAGCACACGTGGAACTTGCATTTGCTTCGCAAGTTCTATGTCTAGCCTTACGGGCCTGTCCCCTCCCCCGGAGTGTTCACGCCGGAGGGGGAGGAGGGACACTGTATTTTCCTCCCCTTTCGCGGCTTCGCAGGGGGAGGCCCTGTACTTCATTTTGTTAGCAATACATAGGTCTTGCTTTTCAAACTGTCTCATTGCAGGTCTCTCTCATTACCGCCCCTAGCGGCGATGCCCTCCCCGCGAGGATGCCCTCCCCGCGAGGAAGCCCTCCCCCTAGTGGACAGGCCCCTCTGCTTCCCGCGGGGGAAGTCACCCGCTACGCGGAGGGCCTGCACACCCGGAAGGTGCAGGCCTTCGTCGCAGAGGGAACGTTCCATGAGCGTTTCCAGGGGCTTCAGTCCCTCGGGGCCCAGGTAACCCGAGTGGATGATCGGCCCCCGGGACGGAAGTGACCTGTAGCATAGGAATTTTTCTAAGTTAGAAAATTTTAAAATGTGGTTTCCAAGGGAAAGACCTTCTGGGAGACAATCGTCCGGTCGCCGTGAGAACGGGGAGCTGGGAACAAGGCCTCGTGTGGAAGAAACATCCAAGAAAACCCGATGAGATTTCCAGAGACGAGGATCGTCCGGTCGCCGTGAGAACGGGGAGCTGGGAATAGGGTCTCCGGGGAAGAAATGTCCGAGAAATCCGTAACTTCTCCGGGAGACAATCGTCCGGTCGCCGTGAGAGTGGGGAGCCGGGAATAAAGTCGCCGAGAGGCAATCATCCGGTCGCCGTGAGAACGGGGAGCCGGGAATAAAGTCGCCGGGAGGCAATCATCCGGTCGCCGTGAGAACGGGGAGCCGGGAATAAGGTCGCCGGGGACCAAATATCCAAGAATGCCATTAGACGTCCCACTGGGGAGAGCGTCTACTCCCGGAGGAGGAAGTGCCCGATGACGGGTCTTGAGTGTTTGGGCAGGGGACTAGTCTCCCAAAGTGACTCGTATTCGGCGACGTTGTTAGTTGCGGGGAACTCGAGCCGCGCGGCGTACTCGAGTTCCTTCCCCTCGGGGCTCCGGAGGACTACTCCCGCACCAGTCCCGGTGAGACACAGCGACCCATCGAACATGAGAGTCCAATGATCACTGCGTCGGGGCGGCACAGGAAGGTCTTCATCCTCGGGCCCAGAGGATGGAGTCCACTCTGCGACGAAGTCGGCGAGGACCTGCGACTTGATGGCGGAGCGGCCGGTAAGGGACAGGGAGAAGGGGGCGAGCTCGGCCCCCCACTTCCCAATCCGGCCGGTGGCTTCTTTGTTTCGCAGTACCTCCCCCAGGGGAGGGATGACGGGATGGTGATGGGGTGCCCCAGGAAGTAATGGCAAAGCTTTCGAGACGCCATCAGGAGGGCGTAGCAGATCTTCTCCATTTCCGTGTACCGAGTTTTGGCCCCTTGGAGGGCCTCACTCACGTAGTATACGGGACACTGTTGCCCCCCTTGCTCCTTCACCAAGACCGCGCCGACGGCTACGGGGGTCGCGGCGAGGTAGAGGAGCAAGGGCTCTTCTGGAGACGGACTCACGAGCATTGGAGGGCTCGTGAGGTACTTCTTGAGGTCGTTGAACGCCTCCTGGGCCTCGGGGGTCCAGTGGAACCCCTCGAGCCCTCAAAGGATCTTGAAGAACTGGAGGCCTCACTCCCCTGACCGGGAGACGAAGCGGCTTAGCGCGGCTAGGCGGCCGGAGAGCCGCTGGACATCCTTGACGGAGCGCGGCGGGGGCATGTCTAGGAATGCCTGGATCTTCTCGGGGTTTGCCTCAATGCCCCGCTGGGACACGAGGAAACCTAGGAGCTTCCCTCCGCGTACCCCGAAGGAACACTTCTCTGGGTTGAGTTTGAGCCCGAACGCGCGGAGGTTGCGGAAGGTTTCAGCCAGGTCGTCGATGTGGGAGGCTGCGCAGGGACTCTTGACGACCGCGTCGTCTACGTAGACTTCGACGTTGCGGCCGACTTGATCTTTGAAGACCAGCGTCATGAGGCGCTGGAAGGTTGCCCCCGCGTTCTTGAGCCCGAAGGGCATATGGACTTAGCAGAAGGTTCCGAGGGGAGTTATGAAACTCGTCTTTTCCTCGTCCCCTTCCGCCATCCGGACTTGATGGTAGCCTGAGTAGGCGTCTAAGAAGCTCATGAGCTCGCACCCCGCAGTGGAGTCGACGAGCTGGTCAATCCGCGAGAGCGGGAAGTTGTCTTTGGGTCAGGCGCGGTTATGGTCGGTGAAGTCCACGCACATCCGCCACCTGCCGGTTGACTTCTTGACGAGGACAGGGTTCGCGAGCCACTCGGGGTGCAGGACCTCCCGAATGAACCCCGCCTCTCGGAGCCGGGTGATCTCCACCTTGATTGCTTCTTGGCGCTCGAGGGAAAGTTTCCGCAGCTTCTGTTTGATCGGGGGGTGACCGGGGGCCACTGCGAGCTTGTGTTCAACGACCCCCCGAGCGATGCCCCGCATGTCCGAAGGCTTCCATGCAAAAACATCAGAGTTTTCGCGCAGAAAAGCCTCAAGTTGCGCTACATGCTCCTCGGGGAGCTCCGCCCCGATCCAGACCGTTTTTTCCTCGTCGCCCGGGGACAGCAGGATCTTCCGGAGGCCCCCTTCCGGACGCGGCTTGGGGAGGGGCCTCCCGGGCGGTGGCGCAGCGGAGTCTAGTTCCGGGGGAGAAGCCTCCCCCCCGGGCGTCTTTATGAGGTTGACGCTTCCGATTGTGGCCGCAGCGCGCTCGTATAGAGCACGGGCCATGTCTTGGTCTCCCCGGACGTTGATCACACCATGCGGCCCGGGGATCTTCATGCAAAGGTAGTTTTGATGGGTGGCAGCCCCCAGCCGGTTGATTATGGTCCTCCCCATTATCGCATTGTAGGAGGAGGGGAGGTCCACTACGTCGAAGCGGACCAGCTCGGTCCGGTAGTTCTCCGGGGTGCCGAACGTCATAGGAAGATCTACCTTGCCCACGGGGTGGATCGCCTTCCCCGGGACAAAACCTTGCAGGGGCCCGGCAGCGGGCTGCAGGAGCTTCTCATCCACCTGCATCTCTTTGAAGGCCTCCCGGTCGACGGGGGCGTTTGGGGGGATCCCTGGCCCCCCGGTCGACGGGGGCGGGAGCCCCCTGGGTCTTCTTCCAGATGTCATCTTCCTCCACCCGAGCGTACTTTTCGAGTACGTTGAAGAGCTCATCGGCGAAAGAGGGGCAGCTCCGGGAGAGCCTTCGATGGAGCTCCCCTGGGAGGATGCCGCTTTTGCAGGCTTCGATGACCGTGGAGTCGGGGACGTGGACCACTTTGCTCTTCACCTGAGCAATGTGCTTGAAGAAGCTTCTGATGGTTTTGTTGGGGGAAATCTCCACGCGGTCAAGTCCAGGTAAGTTCATGATTGCCCGGGGACAGTGGCCTCCGGTGTCTGCCCCGGCGCCGCCTTTTAGGCTCCCGGGACCGTGCCTCCGGGGCATGTCCCGGGCGCCGCCATGTGCCCGGGGACAGTGGCCTCCAGTGCCTGCCCCGGGCGCCGCCATGTGGCCGGGGACAGTGGCCTCCGGTGTCTGCCCCGGGCGCCGCCTTTTAGGCTCCCGGGACCGTGCCTCCGGGGCATGTCCCGGGCGCCGCCATTTGGCCCCCGGGACCGTGCCCCCCGGGCATGTCCCGGGCGCCGCCATGTGCCCCGGGACAGCGGCCGCCGATGCCTGCCCCGGGCGCCGCCATGTGGCCGGGGACAGTGGCCTCCGGTGCCTGCCCCGGGCGCCGCCTTTTAGGCTCCCGGGACCGTGCCCCCCGGGCGTGGCCCGGGCGCCGCCATGTGCCCGGGGACAGTGGCCTCCGGTGCCTGCCCCGGGCGCCGCCATGTGGCGGGGGACAGTGGCCTCCGGTGCCTGCCCCGGGCGCCGCCTTTTAGGCTCCCGGGACCGTGCCCCCCGGGCGTGGCCCGGGCGCCGCCATGTGCCCGGGGACAGTGGCCTCCGGTGCCTGCCCCGGGCGCCGCCATGTGGCCGGGGACAGTGGCCTCCGGTGCCTGCCCCGGGCGCCGCCTTTTAGGCTCCCGGGACCATGCCCCCCGGGCGCCGCCATTTGGCCCCCGGGACCGTGCCCCCCGGGCATGTCCCGGGCGCCGCCTTTTGGCCCCCGGGACCGTGCCCCCCGGGCGTGGCCCGGGCGCCGCCATGTGGCCGGGGACAGTGGCCTCCGGTGCCCGCCCCGGGCGCCGCCTTTTAGGCTCCCGGGACCGTGCCCCCTGGGCGTGGCCCGGGCGCCGCCATGTGCCCGGGGACAGTGGCCTCCGGTGCCTGCCCCGGGCGCCGCCATGTGGCCGGGGACAGTGGCCTCCGGTGCCTGCCCCGGGCGCCGCCTTTTAGGCTCCCGGGACCGTGTCCCCCGGGCATGTCCCGGGCGCCGCCATTTGGCCCCCGGGACCGTGCCCCCCGGGCATGTCCCGGGCGCCGCCTTTTGGCCCCCGGGACCGTGCCCTCCGGGCGTGGCCCGGGCGCCGCCTTTTAGGCTCCCGGGACCGTGCCCCCCGGGCATGTCCCGGGCGCCGCCATTTGGGCTCCCGGGACCCTACTCTCCGGAAGAGGTCCCGGACGTCACCGCCCTTCTAAAAGGTAAAATCCCTGTTTGTTTATCACGTGCAGGTCACGCGAGGGACGCCTCGGGAATCAGCGACCACCTGTCAAGCATCCGAGGCGTTTGACCGGGAGAAGGACGGTCGTACCCTTCAATCCGACGGTGGCTCCCGGGGTAGTTTAGGTTTTTTGCTTCTTTTTGGGGCTATAAATAGCCCTTGTACCCCTCTGTTGTAAAGGATCAGTTCATTATTATTTGGAATAGCTAATCTCACAGACGTGCTCCGGAAGCCTCTCCCCCGGAGAGAGCCTCCCCAGCCGACTCCGGTCGGGAGCGCGTCGACAGGACTAGGGCCCCCACCGGGACCCGAACCTGTATAAATCCACGTGTCAATTCTTGTGTTTGTCCGGCGGGGGAGGACCGGTTACTCGGTCGACCCGCGCTGCGTGATCTCCGCTAGGATCGTTTTCAAAACCTGCCGGGGTATTCTTAATACCACGACAGTTGGCGCCGTCCGTGGGGACCCGTGACGAATCGCCATGGCTCCTCCGAGAACAAGGGCCCGCGCCCTTCCCGGTGACGCCGGTCCCGGTGACCTGGCGCCACCCGTCCGGGACGCTGCTGTTCCGGCGCTTCCGTCCGGGAGCGACCATTCCCAGGTACCGCCTCCCACCTTTCCTCTCAATCTAGGCGTCTCCACCTCCGGGTCGCTCCCGGCGTCCGCGGGGACCTCGGCCGGGACGAGTTTCCCCCCGACGGCTCCCCCGGCTCCCCGGGATGCCCTGCTGGAGGCTCTCGTGGAGGGCCAGCTTCGCGCCCAGCGCTCTATGGACGAGCTCCTTAGTGTGTTGGCGCGGCCCTCGGCACCCACATTTTCGTCGCACCCGTACCCGGGGATCATGCCCCCGTTTATGGGATACCCAGCGGCCCCTCCGGCGTCAGGGGGGCTGTCTACCCCGTATGATCCCGCTGGGGGGTTCCCTCCCCCCGCGGGATATACTTCCGGACACTTCTCGGCACCCGGGCCTGTCCCGGTGCCGGGAGGCTATTTCATGCCCGGGCCCTTCGTGGCACCAGGGGGGTACCCCGTCCCCGGCTCGCTTCCGGGGCTGGGGGGTCATTTCATGCCGGGGGCTATTCCTACGCCGGGGGCCAGTCCCGCCCCCCGCGTTGCGTTTACCGCACCGGGGCCGGTCGACAGAGCAGCTCCCGTGCCTCAGCGAATTTCCCCCCGCATTGGCTCCCCAACCCAGGACGTCGCCGAGGGGGCTCACCCCCCACTGGTTCCGGATGTCACAGGGGCTTCCCCCTTTCCGGTCCCGATCGTTGCCACAGGGGCCCCCTCTTCGGATCCTAACGCCGCCCCGGGCGCCCCCTCCCCGGTTCCGGATGGTGCAGGGGCTCCTCCCTTTCCGGTCCCGGGGGCCGTCGTAGGGGGCTCCCCCCAGCAGGCCCCGGTAGCTTCCGGGCCGGCTGCTACAGTGCAGGAGCTCCCTCCCCCGGCGAAGCAGGTCCGCTTCTCCCGGGAGGAGGTTGAGCGAATGCATTCTCCCAGCCACGGGGAAGAGCTTCCCCCCGGTCGTTGTCGCAGGGAGCCTCGCTCTCGCACCGGTCGGGGGAAGAGACCCGCCGAAGAATCATCCTCCCCGGAGGGAAGCCCGGACGTCCGGGAAACCAGCCCCGGCCCGGAAGAGAAGCGTCGTCACCACCACTCCGGTGGCCCTCTTGGGCCGCTACCTGACTCAGATAACGAGGGGGCATCCCCCGTTAAAGAAGACAGTAACTGGGGCTCCCCCCGGGAAGTGCAGGGGGTGAACCAGCCTCTATGTCGAAGACTCCACAGCATCCGTTGGCCGCGGCCCTATCGTCCCCCGCACATCGAGCATTATAATGGCGAGGCGGACCCTTACGAGTTCGTGCAGATCTACTCCACCGCCATCTCCGCAGCGGGGGGGGACGAGAGTGTCCAATGCAACGTCTTCCCCCTCTACCTCACCGGCATTGCCCGCTCCTGGTTTTACAATCTGAAGGCGGGCTCCATCAAGTCTTTCTCGCAGCTCAAGCGGGAGTTCTGTGCCAACTTCCAGGGGAACTACGTGCGTCCCCTGGACTCCTCGCAGCTGTATACTGTCCGGCAGAGAACTGGGGAGACCATCAGAAGCTTCTTTAAGCGCTTTGCCCAGGTGAAGAGCAAAGTGGCCCACGTCCCCGACTCTACGGTCATCGAAGCCTGCAAAAGCGGCATCCTCCCGGGGGAGCTCCACCGAAGACTCTCCCGGAGCTGCCCCTCTTCCGCCGACGAGCTCTTCAACGTGCTCGAAAAGTACGCTCGGGCGGAGGAAGACGACATCTGGAAGAAGACCCAGGGGGCTCCTGCCCCCGCCGAGCGGGGGGCCCGGGATCCCCCCAGGCGCCGCAGGCAGGGGGGCCGTAGCGAACCACGGCCTCGGGACACTTTTGTCCTCGAGGGCGGAGGCGGCTCGCGCGACCCCCCGAAGGGTAACCGCCCCTTTCCCAAGCCGAGAGGCCATGGAGGAGGACAGTCTTCGAGCGGCCGCGAAGGCCCGTTTGGGAGAAGCCGGGAAGGACCGTGGTGCAGCTTCCACGGGTCCAGTACCCACGCCACCCGAGATTGCCACCAGCTGCTGCAACACTTCGCGGCATTCCTCGACCAGCGCGGGCAGGGGGGGGGACTCCGGCCTCCTTGCCCCCTCGGCCAGCTGTTCCGGCCCTTCCCGCTCCCACGGGGGGGCAGCAGGGGCAGGAGGGGGAGCCTTCAGACGCTCTCCCCTTTCAAACTTCTCAGCGCCGCATCAACGTCATCGTAGGGGGGTCCGCCTCCGGGCGGGATTCCAAGCACCAGCGCAAGGAGTACGCGCGAGAAGTTAAGGTAGTGGGGGTGCTACACGCGTCCGTGCCGCCCAAGTGGTCGGACGTCCCCCTCACCTTTACGGCGGAAGACGCGCGAGGGGTTCGCTTCCCCCACGATGACGCGCTCATTGTCTCCGCGACAATCTACAACTGCCACTTGGCCCGCATCCTCATGTACGGCGGAAGCTCCGCCGACGTCCTGTTCCTCAAAACCTTCAAGGAAATGCAGGTGGATGAGAAGCTCCTGCAACCAGCGGCAGGGCCTCTGCAAGGGTTCGTCCCGGGGAAGGCGATCCACCCCGTGGGCAAGGTAGATCTCCCGATCACCTTCGGCACCCCGGAGAACTACCGGACCGAGCTAGTCCGCTTCGACGTAGTGGACCTCCCCTCCTCCTACAATGTGATTATGGGGAGGACTACGATCAATCGGCTGGGGGCTGCCACCCACCAAAACTACTTGTGCATGAAGATCCCCGGGCCGCATGGCGTGATCGACGTCCGGGGGGATCAAGACATGGCCCGTGCTTTATACGAGCGAGCTGCTGCCACAATAGGAAGCGTCAACCTGATCAAGACACCCGGGGGGGAGGCTCCCCCCCCGGACGTAGACGTCGCTGCGCCGTCCCCTGGGAGGCCCCTCCTCAAGCCGCGTCCGGAAGGGGGCCTCCGGAAGGTCCCGTTGTCCCTGGGCAGCAGGGACCAAACTGTCCAAATCGGGGCAGAGCTCCCCCAAGACCATGCAGCGCAACTCGCAGCCTTTCTGCGCGAAAACTTCGATGTTTTTGCGTGGAAGCCTTCGGACATGCGGGGCGTCGCCCGGGAGGTTATTGAACACAAGCTCGCGGTAACCCCCGGTCACCCCCCTATCAAGCAGAAGTTGAGGAAGCTCTCCCTCGAACGTCAAGAAGCCATCAAGACGGAGATAGCCCAGCTCCGAGAGGCGGGGTTCATCCGGGAAGTGTTGCACCCCGAGTGGCTCGCAAACCCCGTCCTCGTCAAGAAGTCAAGTGGCAAGTGGCGCATGTGCGTGGACTTCACCGACCTTAACCGCGCTTTCCCCAAAGACAACTTCCCGCTCCCGCGGATCGACCAGCTCGTTGACTCCACCGCGGGGTGCGAGCTGATGAGCTTCCTAGACGCCTACTCGGGATACCATCAAGTCCGGATGGCGGAGGGGGATGAGGAAAAGACAAGTTTTATAACTCCCCTCGGAACCTTCTGCTACCGCCATATGCCTTTCGGGCTCAAGAATGCGGGAGCCACCTTCCAGCGCCTTATGACGCTGGTCTTCAAAGATCAAGTCGGCCGCAACGTCGAAGTCTACGTAGACGATGCGGTCGTCAAAATTCCCCGTGCAGCCTCCCACATCGACGACCTCACAGAGACCTTCCGCAACCTCCGCGCGTTCGGGCTCAAGCTCAACCCGGAGAAGTGCGCCTTCGGGGTGCGCGGGGGGAAGCTCCTGGGTTTCCTCGTGTCCCAGCGGGGCATTGAGGCAAACCCCGAGAAGATCTGGGCCTTCCTAGAGATGCCCCCGCCGCGCTCCGTCAAAGATGTCCAGCGGCTGTCCGGCCGCCTGGCCGCGCTCAGCCGCTTCGTCTCCCGTTCGGGGGAGCGGGGCCTCCAGTTCTTCAAGATCCTCCGAGGGCTTGAGGGGTTCCGCTAGACCCCCGAGGCCCAGGAAGCCTTCAACGACCTCAAGAAGTACCTCTCGAGCCCTCCAATGCTCGTAAGTCCGTCTCCGGAAGAGCCCTTGCTCCTCTACCTCGCCGCGACCCCCGTCGCCGTCAGCGCGGTTTTGGTGAAGGAGCAAGGGGGGCAGCAACGTCCCGTGTACTACGTCAGTGAAGCCCTCCAAGGGGCCAAGACTCAGTACACGGAGATGGAGAAGATTTGCTACGCTCTCCTCATGGCGTCCCGGAAGCTCCGGCATTACTTCCTGGGGCACCCCATCACCGTTCCGTCGTCCCTCCCCCTGGGGGAGGTACTGCGGAATAAAGAAGCCACCGGCCGGATTGGGAAGTGGGGGGCCAAGCTTGCCCCCTTCTCCCTGTCCCTTACCGGCCGCTCCGCAATCAAGTGGCAGGTCCTCGCCGACTTCATCGCAGAATGGACTCCCGCCTCTGGGTCCGGGGACGAAGATCTCCCTGAGCCGCCCCGACGCAGTGACCATTGGACCCTGCTGTTTGATGGGTCGCTGTGTCTCGCTGGGGCTGGCGCGGGGGTAGTCCTCCGGAGCCCCGAGGGGAAGGAGCTCGAGTACGCCGCGCGGCTCGAGTTCTCCGCAACCAACAACGTCGCCGAATACGAGGCTCTACTCCTCGGGATGCGCCTTGCGCGCTCCCTGGGGATCCGGCGCCTACTAGTGAAGGGAGACTCTCAGCTCGTTGTCTGCCAAATGGACAAATCTTACCTTTGCCATGACGCAAATTTAAGTCTTTACTTGCAGGAAGTGCGAAAAATGGAGAAACACTTCGACGGCCTTGAGGCCCGGCATATCCCGCGAAGGGAGAATGACCGGGCTGATGCTTTGGCCCGGGCGGCAAGCGCCCGGGAAACGCTCCCCAAGGGGGCCTTCTTGGAAACAATCACGAAGCCCTCGGTGGCCTCTCCGGACACAGGCCCCGAGCCTCCGGTCCCGGAGGTCGCCGAGATCGTCCGACCGTCGTCATGGATGGACCCCCTCATCTCCTTCATCAAGGGGGAGGGGGACCCTCCCAACGAGACCGAGGTTAAGCGCCTTCGGGCCAAAGCCCGGGCATATCTCCTGCTGGAGGGAAGGCTCTACAAGCGGGGGGCTTCAGCCCTCCTGCGCTGCCTTCCCCGGTCGGAGGGACTTCAACTCCTGGAAGACGTTCACGCGGGGAGCTGTGGTTCTCACCTAGCCCCGCGTGCCATCGCCGCCAAGGCCCTTCGGCAGGGCTTCTACTGGCCCACAGTCATGCGCGACGCGCGAGACCTTGTCTCCACGTGCGAAGCATGCCAGAAGATGGCCAAGGGCTCGAATCTCCCCCCTGTAGCGCTGCGGACTATCCCCATCACTTGGCCCTTCGTGCGCTGGGGGATGGACCTCTTAGGGCCCTTCCCCCCAGCGCCCGGAGGATACAAGTATGCGGTAGTCGCGGTCGACTACTTTACAAAGTGGGTTGAGGTGGAGCCCTTGGCTAGCATCACCTCCCGGGCCGTTCAGCGGTTTTTCTGGAAAAACGTCGTTTGTCGTTTTGGTGTCCCCCGGGAAATTACCGTGGACAACGGGACCCAATTCGACTCGGCTTATTTCCGGGAATTCTGCGAAGGCCTGGGGGTCGTCATCCACTTCGCCTCAGTGGCCCATCCCCAAAGCAACGGGGCCGTCGAGAGGGTCAATGGCGTAATCCTGCAGGGGTTACGCCGGAGACTCGAACAAACCACTTCCAAGCGGGGCACGTGGGCAGAGGAGCTCCCTAGCATCCTCTGCTCAATGCGCACGACCCCATCCCGGGCCACAGGGCGTGCCCCCTTCTCCCTGGTCTACGGGGCGGAGGCAGTCCTCCAACCGGAGATCAGCTTCCGGTCGCTGCGAGTCGAGCTCCTGAACGGAGCCACTACCGCAGCCTACCGGGCCAACGAAGACAACCGGCGGCTGGAAATCGACCTCGTGGAGGAGGAACGCGATCGAGCGCTCCTCCGCCACGCCATCTACGAGCGCGAGATGTCGCGCGCATACAACCAGCGCGTGCGCGAGAGAGCTTTCCGCCTTGGGGACCTTGTCCTCAAGCGCGTCACAGACCCCCAAGCCCAGGGTAAGCTCTCCCCCAAGTGGGAGGGCCCCTACAGGATCTCCGCTGTCCTAGGCTCGGGGGCCTACAAGCTCTTCAATCTTCAAGAGCAGGAGCTGAAGCACACCTGGAACTTGCGTTTACTTCGCAAGTTCTACGTCTAGCCTAACGGGCCTGTCCCCTCCCCCGGGGCGGTCACGCCGGAGGGGGAGGGGGGACACTGTAGCTTCCCTTTTTCCCCCTTCGCGGCTTCGCAGGGGGGCTTTGTATATTTTGTTAATCAATGCATAGCCTTTGTTCTTCAACTGTCTCACTGCAGGTTGTTGTTGTTTACCGCCCCTAGTGGTGATGCCCTCCCCGCGAGGATGCCTTCCCCGTGAAGATGCCTTCCCCGTGAAGATGCCCTCCCCGCGAGGATGCCCTACCCGTGAGGAAGTGGGCCCTGCCCCAGCAAGTCCCTCCTGAAGGGCGGCTTACGAACAGACCTCGTGGACTGAGGGTGTAAGCGGCAACCCGGTCCCCAGCGGCCGCGGTAACGAGTCACTTTGGGAGATTAGTCCCCTACCCAAACACTCAAGACCCGTCTCCGGGCACCTCCTCCTCCGGGAGTAGACGCTCTCCTCAGCGGGACGTCTAATGGCTTTCTGGATTTCTTCCTCCCCCAGGAGTCGACGTTATTCCCGGCTCCCCGTTCTCACGGCGACCGGAAGATCAGCCCCTTGCGGCTTGATTGGATCTATCTTCCTCCCCCGGGAGTGGACGTTATTCCCGGCTCCCCGTTCTCACGGCGACCGGAAGATCAGCCCCTTGCGGCTTGATTGGCTCTATCTTCCTCCTCCGGGAGTCGATGTTATTCCCGGCTCCCCGTTCTCACGGCGACCGGATGATTATCTCTCGAAGACCTTATTCCCGGCCCCCCGTTCTCACGGCGACCGGACAACTGCTTTACGAAAATACATTATTCCCGGTTCCCCGTTCTCACGGTGACCGGACGAACCCTCCCGGGAAGCTCTCCTCCGGAGGTCTTATTGGCTTTTCATGAGCCCCTTCCGCGCCTTGTCCCCGGCTCCCCGGAAGGTCCCTCCCTCGGAAATCCTATTTTTTACAATTTTCTAACTTAGAAAATATTTCTACAGGTTATGCTCCCCCCGGGGACCCTGTTTCCCCCACAGCACGCGGAGGCTTCCTCCCGCCCGCTGTGGGCGGGGGGGGACAGGGGGTCCCCGGGTCACCCACGAAGAAACTTAGCTCATCCTTGTTAAGATGAGTCGTCCAGACCATCCAAGAAGAAGAAAATAAAGAGGCAATAAAAAGTTTAACAATGCGCTTTATTGATCGACAAACCCGGAGGACATCTTCCCCCTCTGGTGGGTTTTGGAAATGATACAACCCAGGTCCTAACCCGGGGGATTTTCTACGAGCCTAAGGCCCCTACGCCTAAAGCTCCCGGAGGCGCTCCCTTAGCTCCTGGGCCAGGTCCCGGTACAGCGCCCGGACGCGACGCTGAGAATCCCGAAGTACGTCTTCGGGCCAAAACTCGTACCCAGCCGGCGGAAGTATCCGGAGAGGAGGTATCATCTGGGCCCTCGGGCGCGGGGGAGTTAATTCAGCACGGCTGTTGTCAAAATTATCCAAGTGCCATTCCGGGCGCCACCTCAACCGGACGGGCTCCCGGGCAGTACCGCCGTCGCGCCTCCCGGAGACAAGGCTCAGCAAAATCAAAGCCGCTTGGGCGTCCCCCGGAGAGTCTCTCCCGGACCGTTGCTCGGCAGCAACCCCCCGGGAACCCTGGTAACATTTTATTGCAAAGACTTAGAAAAATTTCTAATATATTTCATTGCAAAATGTTTGTGTACAAGTGCCCGGGGCTTCTCCTAAGAAGCTACCGGAATCAAAATGTCTAAAAATAAAAAGGGGTCCTAGCTAAAGACCCGGGGGAGGCTCATACTTTGGCATTGGGGTCCTCCCCCCGGGAAGCTTCCTCCGTGGCCGGGGCAGGGACATCCGCGGCCGGAGGCGCCGGTGTCGGGAACCACGTCCGGATGATCCGGTCGTAGAACCCCTCCGCCAGCAGCTCCACCTCCCGGCGCGTTGGCTCGAAGGCCTCCGGGAAGCCCCGGGGGATGCGCCCCCCGATCGCCCGGGCGCCGACCCCACGGTAGTCAACGAGCCCCGCGGCGGCCGCGATGACGGGGATCGCTCGGCCCCGTGCCCGGACGTCCGCAGCCTCCGGGATGGCGGAGACTTGTGCGTTAAGAAAACGCACAGCCTCCGCGAGGGTCGCCGGGAGCACCTCCGGGCCGCTCCCGGAGCCCAGGCTAACGCCAAGGCTTTCCAAGGCCGAGCGGACAGAGCGGCCCGCGTCCGACAGTGCCCGGACGCTGGAGCTCTCGAGCTCCCGGAGCGCCTTCTCCCGCACCTTGGCCTCCTCTCGGAGGCGGATGTAGGCGCCCTCCGAAAGGTGCACCTGCGCCCGGGCCCGGGACAGCTCATCAAGAGCTTCGTCCCGCTCCCGGATGGCCGCCTCCCGCTGCTCGATGCAGGCCGAGGCCCGGCTCTCCGCCTCCTTGAGCAGCCGGGTGACCCGCTGCTCAAGGCCCCAGGTAACAGTCGCTACCTACAAAATGCATAAAGAGTTAGAAAAATCTTAAGTGCAGGAAAAAAGCCGAAGTGTGGAGAGCTCGAGTTACCTGGGCTCCGAGGGACTCGAGCCCCTCAAAACGCTCGTGGAGCGTCCCTCCTGCTACGAAGGCCTGCACCTTCCGGTTGTGCAGGCCCTCCGCGTAGCGGGCCACCTCCCCCGCAGGAAATAGGGAGGTGTCTTGCCCGGCCCTCCTGTCGCGGCCGGGAGAGGGCCCCCGGACCTCCGAATCCGGGAGCACGGCCGGCGTCGCCGGCGTCTTCGTCGACGAAGTTTCCTCCGAAGACGAAGATGAAGGTTGGGCGGGGATCTCCGCCCGGGGGGGGATCATTGGGCCTTTCCCCGCCCCAGGCCGGAGGGCCCTCGGAGCCTCCTGCTCCGGGGGGACCTCGAAGACTGAGGGGCTCCCCCCCTCCTCATCCACCGGCCAGAGGCGCGGGGGCGCCGCCCCCGAAAACCTCACTTCTAGCCTCTCCAGCGCCAATGCCGCCGGGAGAGGCGAGAGGAGCGTCACGTGAACTGGCGACGGGGCGTAGTCCGCCGAATCGGACCCCGCCCCATCGACAACAACCTCCTTCCCCCGGGCCTCGACGGGGGCCTCCGGGGGCGGAGGCGTCACCTCTGCCCGGGGCGCCGCCCGGGCATGTTCGGCTCCGGGAGCTGCGTCCCGGGCCCTCACCGGCGTCGTCGCCGGCGCCGTCGCCGGAGCTGGGGTCTTCTGGACCTGGGGCTTTTTGGGCTCCGAGCCCCCGGCCGCGTCCTTCCCCCGTTTATGAGACCCGGGGGTGGGAAGGGGCTTCCTCTCCGGAAGCCTGAGCCCGTAGGCCTCGGCCACCAAGTTCCGGGGAGGCCCCTCCCCCACGAGGAGCACGATGCGCTCGTGTTCGTCGGTGAAGTACCTCCCCAGGAGGTGCTCCGCCTTGTCCCTCGCCGCCGGGTACGGGCGCACTGCAAGAGGTAAAAAGTTAGTCAATTTCTCATAAAAAACTGCAAGTACAAAAATGCAGGGCACTTACGCCGCGTCACCGGCTTGACCGGAGGCCGCTGCTCCGGGCCCATGCCGATCCCCCTTCCCCCGCGTGAGAAGGGGGAAAGCCGCAGGAGCGCCAGCTCCTCCGCGGCGTCCCGCACTGAGCGGGCCTTCTTCGCCAACACCACCTTCCCGAGGAGCTCGAACTCCTCGTCCGTCCACACCGGCGGCTTCGGTGCGGATGATCGGCTGTAGGTGGGAGGCTCCGGGGCGTAGACCACCGCCTCGTCCCGGACCCGGAGGTAGAACCACCTCCGGAGCCAGTCCCCCAGTGGTCCCGGGAGGCCGCCGCCGGGAAGTCCGCCACCCGGGAGGGCAGCATTTGGACCATCACCGAGCCGAAGGGGGACTTCGGTCCGCCCTTCACCAGGTGGGAGCTCCGCGCCGCCGGTTCATAGAAGTACCGGAAGGCGCGGAGGGTGGGCTCCCGCCCGGTCGCTGTCTCGTAGAGCCATATAAAAAGGCCCATACGGACGAGCGCGTTCGGAGTGAGGTGGTTGAGAGCCACCCCATACTCTTTGAGAAACTCCCGAAGCATCGGGTGCACCGGGAGCCGGAGCCCCGCCTCGAGGAAGGCCTCGAAGGCCACGACCTCTCCGGGCCTGGGGCGGGGGGCTCCGTCCTTCTTTAGGGGGACCCGGATGTCCCCCTCTTCGACGACGCCCTTCTTGACCAAGGACTCCGCGTCCGAGGCCGAGAACTCGGAGGCCCAAAGGAAATCCACGGGGATTTCCTCCGGGGGCACCTCGGTGGTCTTCGCTCGACCTTTGGGCGCCATTAGGTGAGTTCTTTGTTTTTCGGTGGCTAAGTTTTCAGGTGGCTGTCAACGACTCCCGGACGCTCGCTACCGGAGAAGGCTACCGGAGAAACTACCGGAAGAAGGCTACCGGGAGAGCTGAAGCTGGAGTTGAAGATTTGGAATGAGCTTCCGGGGCCCCCTAGGGCCCTATTTATAGAGGCTGGCCATGATCTAGATGCGCGCCACGTGGCCCCCTCGGGGCAATCTGGACCACTGAAATTCAAACCGTGCGCGGGAAACGAAGGGACAGGCGCGTAAATCGAGACGCCGGTTCGAACCGCGCTTGCATTTATTGCGAAAACGGCGCGGCCATAAAGCGCCCGGCACAGAAACCGAAGCGTCGCCGGGGCTCCGGTGATTTTCATCCGGAGTTCTCGTCCGGAGATTTTCCCGGTACCGTAACCATTCCCTCCGGGGGCTCAAGCTTCGTCCCCGGAGGGCATGGGGGGCTGCTGTTGGGGGAAATCTCCACGCGGTCAAGTCCAGGTAAGTTCATGATTGCCCGGGGACAGTGGCCTCCGGTGTCTGCCCCGGGCGCCGCCTTTTAGGCTCCCGGGACCGTGCCTCCAGGGCATCTCCCGGGCGCCGCCATGTGCCCGGGGACAGTGGCCTCCGGTGCCTGCCCCGGGCGCCGCCATGTGGCCGGGGACAGTGGCCTCCGGTGTCTGCCCCGGGCGCCGCCTTTTAGGCTCCCGGGACCGTGCCTCCGGGGCATGTCCCGGGCGCCACCATTTGGCCCCCGGGACCGTGCCCCCCGGGCATGTCCCGGGCGCCGCCATGTGCCCCGGGACAGCGGCCGCCGATGCCTGCCCCGGGCGCCGCCATGTGGCCGGGGACCGTGGCCTCCGGTGCCTGCCCCGGGCGCCGCCTTTTAGGCTCCCGGGACCGTGCCCCCCGGGCGTGGCCCGGGCGCCGCCATGTGCCCGGGGACAGTGGCCTCCGGTGCCTGCCCCGGGCGCCGCCATGTGGCCGGGGACAGTGGCCTCCGGTGCCTGCCCCGGGCGCCGCGTTTTAGGCTCCCGGGACCGTGCCCCCCGGGCATGTCCCGGGCGCCGCCATTTGGCCCCCGGGACCGTGCCCCCCGGGCATGTCCCGGGCGCTGCCTTTTGGCCCCCGGGAGCGTGCCCCCCGGGCGTGGCCCGGGCGCCGCCATGTGGCCGGGGACAGTGGCCTCCGGTGCCCGCCCCGGGCGCCGCCTTTTAGGCTCCCGGGACCGTGCCCCCCGGGCGTGGCCCGGGCGCCGCCATGTGCCCGGGGACAGTGGCCTCCGGTGCCTGCCCCGGGCGCCGCCTTTTAGGCTCCCGGGACCGTGCCCCCCGGGCATGTCCCGGGCGCCGCCATTTGGCCCCCGGGACCGTGCCCCCTGGGCATGTCCCGGGCGCCGCCATTTGGCCCCCGGGACCGTGCCCCCCGGGCATGTCCCGGGCGCCGCCTTTTGGCCCCCGGGACAGTGCCCTCCGGGCGTGGCCCGGGCGCCGCCTTTTAGGCTCCCGGGACCGTGCCCCCCGGGCATGTCCCGGGCGCCGCCATTTGGGCTCCCGGGACCCTACTCTCCGGAAGAGGTCCCGGACGTCACCGCCCTTCTAAAAGGTAAAATCCCTATTTGTTTATCACGTGCAGGTCACGCGAGGGACGCCTCAGGAATCAGCGACCACCTGTCAAGCATCCGAGGCGTTTGACCGGGAGAAGGACGGTCGTACCCTTCAATCCGACGGTGGCTCCCGGGGTAGTTTAGGTTTTTTGCTTCTTTTTGGGGCTATAAATAGCCCTTGTACCCCTCTGTTGTAAAGGATCAGTTCATTATTATTTGGAATAGCTAATCTCACAGACGTGCTCCGGAAGCCTCTCCCCCGGAGAGAGCCTCCCCAGCCGACTCCGGTCGGGAGCGCGTCGACAGGACTAGGGCCCCCACCGGGACCCGAACCTGTATAAATCCACGTGTCAATTCTTGTGTTTGTCCGGCGGGGGAGGACCGGTTACTCGGTCGACCCGCGCTGCGTGATCTCCGCTAGGATCGTTTTCAAAACCTACCGGGGTATTCTTAATACCACGACAGGTTTCCCCAGTCCTCTGCCGGACAGTGTACAGCTGCGAGGAGTCCAGGGGGCGCACATAGTTCCCCTGGAAGTTCGCGCAGAACTCCCGCTTGAGCTGCGTGAAAGACTTGATGGAGCCGGCCTTCAGGTTGTAGAACCTGGAGTGGGAAATGCCGGTGAGGTAGAGGGGGAAGACGTTGCATTGTACCGTCTCATCCCCCCCGGCCTCGGAGATGGCTGTGGAGTAAACCTGCACAAATTCGTAAGGGTCCGCCTCACCGTTATAGTGCTCGATGTGCGGAGGACGGTAGGGCCCCGGCCACCGGATGCTGCGAAGTCTTCGGCACAGGGGCTGGTTAGCCCCTTGCACTTCCTGGGGAGAGTCCCGATCGCTGTCTTCTTTGACGGGGGACACACCCTCGTTATCAGAGTCGGGGAGCGGCCCAAGAGGTCTGCCGGAGTGGCGGTGGCGACACTTCTCTTCTGGACCGGGGCTGAGTTCCCGGACGTCCGGGCTATTCTCCGGAGAGGCTGGGTCTTCCGCGGGTCTCTTCCCCCGATCGGTACGAGAGCGAAGCTCCTCGCGCCCGCGGCCGGGGCGATGTTCCTCCCCGCGCTCGGGTGAATGCATTCGCTCGACCTCCCCCCGGGCGAAACGGACCTGTCCCGCCGAGGGAGGGAGCTTATGCACTGTAGCTACCGGCCCGGAGGCTTCCGGGGCCGGCTGGGGGGAGCCCCCTGTGAAGACCCCCGGGACCGGAAAGGAGGAAGCCCCTGTATTATCCGAAACCAGGGAGGGGGCGCCCACGGCGATGTTTGGAAACGAAGTGGAGGGGGCCCCAGTGGCAACGACCGGAACCGGAAAGGGGGAAGCCCCTGTAACATCCGGAACCGGCGAGGGGGGAGCCCGCGCGGCGACGTCCAGGACCGGGGAGCCGATGCGGGGCGGAGTTCGCGGAGGCACGGGAGCTGCTCTGTCGACCGCCCCCGGTGCGGTAAACGCAATGAGAGGGGCGGGACTGGCTCCTGGCGTAGGGAAAACCCCCGGCATGAAATGGGCCCCTGGCCCCGAGAATGGGCCTGGAACGGGGTACCCCCATGGTGCCACGAAAGGCCCGGGTAGGAAGTAGCCCCCCAGCACCGGGACGGGCCCGGGTACCTGGAAGGGTCCGGACGTATATCCCGCAGGGGGAGGGAAACCCCCAACGAGATCATACGGGGCGGCCAGACCTCCGGAGGCCGGAGGGGCCGCCGGATAACCCATAAACGGGGGCATAGTCCCCGGGTATGGGTGCGACGCAAATGTGGGGGCCAGAGGCCGCGCCAACACGCTGAGCAGCTCATCCATTGAGCGCTGGGCGCGGAGCTGGCCCTCCACTAGAGCCTCAAGCAGGGCGTCCCGGGGAGCGGGGGGTGCCGTCGGGGGGAGACTGGTCCCGGCCGAGGTCTCCGCGGTCACCGGGAGCGACCTGGAGGTTGAAGCACCTAAGTTAAGAGGAAAGGCGGGAGGCGGTACCTGGGCCTGACCGCCTCCGGGCGGAAGCGCCAGGACAACCGTGTCCCGGACGGGCGGCGCCGAGTCTCCGAGACCGGCATCACCGGGAAGGGTGCGAGCCCTTGTTCTTGGGGGGGCCATGGCATCTCGTCACGAGTCCCCACGGACGGCGCCAACTGTCGTGGTATTGTGAATACCCCGGCAAGTTTTGTGAACGATCCTAGCGAAGATTACGCGGCGCGGGCTGACCGGATGACCGGTCCTCCCCCGACGGACAAACACAACAAATGACACGAGGATTTATACAGGTTCGGGTCCCGGTGGGGGCCCTAGTCCTGTCGGTGCGCTCCCGACCGGAGTCGGCCGGGGAGGCTCTCTCCGGGGGAGAGGCTTCCAGAGCACACCTGTTAGTTTTTTAGCTATTCCAACAAATGAATCACCTGCTTACAACTGAGGGGTACAAGGGCTATTTATAGCCCCAAAAAGAAGCAAAAAACCTAAACTACCCCTGAAGCCACCGTCGGATTGAGGGACAGGAACGTCCTTCTCCCGGTCAAACGCCTTGGATGCTTGACAGGTGGTCGCTGATTCCCGAGGCGCTCCTCGCGTGACCTGCACGTGATAAACAACTCGAGACTTTACCTTTAGAAGGGCGATGAGGCCCGGGACCGACGCCGGAGGCCAGGTCCTGGGGGCCAAAGGGCGACGCCCGGGGAAGCACCGGAGGCCAGGTCCCCGGGCAAATGGCGGCACCCGGGACGCCGCCGGAGGCCAGGTCCCGGGGGCGAAAAGGCATCGCTCGGGGAGGCACCGGAGACCAGGTCCCGGGGCCCAAAAGGCGGCGCCCTGGGAGGCACCGGAAGCCATGTCCCAGGGCAAATGGCGGCGCCTGGGATAGCGCCGGAGGCCAGGTCCTGGGGGCCAAGAGGCGGCGCCCGGGGAGGCACCGGAGGCCAGGTCCCCAGGCAAATGGCGGCGCCCGGGACGGCGCCGGAGACCAGGTCCTGGGGGCCAAAAGGCGGCGCCTGGGACGGTGCCGGAGGCCATGTCCCCGGGCAAATGGCGGCGCCTGGGACGGTGCCGGAGGCCAAGTCCCGGGGGCCAAAAGGCGGCGCCCGGGGAGGCACCGGAGGCCAGGTCCCCGGGCAAAAGGCGGCGCCCGGGGAGGCCCCGGAGGCCAGGTCCCCGGGCAAATGGCGGCGCCCGAGACGGCGCCGAAGGCCAGGTCCCAGGGGCTGAAAGGCGGCGCCCGGGGAGGCACTGGAGGCCAGGTCGCCGGGCAAATGGTGGCGCCCGGGACGGCGCCGGAGGCCAGGTCCCGGGGGCCAAAAGGCGGCGCCCGGGGAGGCACCGGAGGCCAGGTCCCCGAGCAAAAGGCGGCCCCCGGGGAGGTCCCGAGGCCTGGTCCCCGGGGAAATGGCGGTGCCCGGGACGGCGTCGGAGGCCAGGTCCCGAGGGCCAAAAGGCGGCGCCCGGGGAGGCACCGGAGGCCATGTCCCCGGGCAAATGGCGGCGCCCGGGACGGCGCTGGAGGCCAGGTCCCGAGGGCCAAAAGGCGGCTCCCGGGGAGGCACAGGAGGCCATGTCCCCGGGCAAATGGCGGCGCCCGGGACGGCGTCGGAGGCCAGGTCCCTGGGCAAATGGCGGCGCCCGGGACGGTGTGGGACCCTCATTTGAGGAATCCCGTGGCAACCGCCCAGGTGGATTGCACACAGGTTGGACCATTACAAAACTCACAACAAGCGGAAAGCAGTTATTGCATAAAACATAGTTAAACAAGTACGAGGTCACAAGGGCCAATATTACATTAACATAGCGCCCAGAATGACGCTACTTAGAGTTGCTACGAAAATAACAGGTTTATCCATACAAGATTCGGCATCAAGATACCGAACACACAAAACAAAGCAGATAGCAACAACAAAGATCTTCACTTCTGGCAGCAACGGTTCTGGTAGGGCTTCCTCCACATCGGACTCAACTCGGCGCGAGACCCTCCTAGAACTCTGAATCATCTGGGGCGTTCCCATCCTCTGCTTCATCTTCATAACCAAACGAATCGGGATCGGCGAATCCCTCTTTTGATTTGTTTGAAAAGGCAAGGGTGAGCATGCTTTGACACAATGCTTAGCAAGTCGTTTATTTACAAATGCAATTATATAGATGAGGAGTGATCAAGAAAAGGGGTTAAGTCTTATAATCATAAATAGTATAGATTTCAATCCTTTGATCTTTCAAAAAAGGGTTTTGTTTTCAACAGCGGGGTTTTTGAAAACCTTATAATAGACTTTTAAGAAAACATTGTGAATGGCGATCCTCTGTGATCCACCATTTGAATTAACCATATTATGAAAACATTCAAAATAGTACTTGTGTTGAACCACATGGATAAATCCACCGCGAACATACTCCATGACCTGGGAGTACAGAGTATCCGATACTTTTCTTACGCTTTGCAAAGGTGTACCTCTTTTTAAATCCACTTCTTCACTCGACTTTCAAGTCGGGCCAACTCCATGCGACTTATAAGCATGTGACAAGGCCGAGATCACACAATGCTTTTGCAGTCTAGTATTAACAGTATCCCCTCCTGGTAAATAGACAATTCAGTCTCAAGTACCGTTGTGGGTCCTCCCCACTGCCTTACTTCCTAGCCTTTGGCTTATGCTCCCGCAGGACACATGGCCTTGGTCTGTCCACGCGAGACATTTGACCGTCATGATTACAACCGCGCACGGCTTAATCGGAGGCATAGGGCGTCTTCCTTCTTTCCACCTTTTCCTCTCATGCTTTTTCGGAACTCACATCACTCACGGACGAACTGCGCCCAACCAGTTTCTCCATGCGAGAAACCAGACCGACAAACCATGCAGGGAACTGCTAATACCAAAAAGCTACTAAGTCGTGCCTGTCCCATACCAGGCAAGTGATTCGTACGTTTTTCATGCCGCATAGAGGCACAACACAAGGTTCTAGTCCTTATGAATTAATAGTGAGGAGCCATCCACATTCCCTGGTGCGCATCGCACCCTCTACATACAAACCAATCCTCACTATCAATACTAATTTGACATTTCATTTCACAAAAGGGGTTTCAAATCCATTTATCACATATTAGCCATTTCACATCCAACATGTATACTTAAATAAGATTAAAGCCTAAGCATGGTATCCTAGGGTGACAAGGTTGCATGATGATTCGATATCAAAAGGGGTTTCCACATGAAAGTTGGGTCATATCTATTCACATGTTTCTAAACATAGTTCTATCAAATATTCAGCATGCATATATCTTTAAAACAGTGAATCTACTTTATTTCAAAATACTCGGTGAGACATGATCAAGGGTGACGACTTGCCTTGCCAATTTGGGTCTAAGAAATCTGCTGGATCTTCAAACGTTCCTTCCAAATCTTCCACTCCTTGCTCTGCATTCGCACGAGAGCACACACAACACATACAATACATAAGCATCCAGAAAATAGTCTTTATACAAAACATAAGTAAAATATACACATGAATGCAAATGAGGGAGATTGGGCAGAAACAGAACAGCGGAGAAAAGGATTCTAGGGTTAGGTTCACTAGACAAGACTCGATTGCGACGAAAGCCAGGGGTTGGCATTCGGTTCGCGAATAGACAATGTCCGAGAAGGACACAAGAATGATTTAGGGCTTCTAGATGATCAAAACTGGTGCAAGAGGTGGCATCGTGTGCCAAATGCTGTGAGGGACCTAAATGACAAAGTGAACTTTTCAGAAAAGCCCTTGAATTAACAGAAATTCACAGCAAAGCTCAGGACACAGGAAATCGAATGCCACTGTACAGCAGCGAACTAGGGCACATGCGTCTCGATGAATCACGCATGCATTGCTTCGCCAAACTTGTCAGGGAGGTAGGCGGGATCAAGACAAGGTTGCTGGTGGAAGGAATTTGGCTGGGGTGGCTTATCGGTGACGAACGGTGAGGTTGAAATCTTCGGCCGCCTGAGACAAGAACGAGCCACAGTGACAGAGAACTGGAGTGGATTAAACCTGAAATTGGTTGAGGGGAAACACTCCTGGGGTGGTGTGGATTGTTCTGGAGAGAGGAATTGGGCAGTGGTTAAGCGTGCGAGCTCGTCAACGTTGTCACCGGAGTTGGAGAAGACGGTGAACGACGAACTGGCTCCACACAGCAATGCAGGTTATAAGCTTTGGGCTACACCATCTAGGGGTTACAGGGAAGGTGTAGGTGGCTTCAGTTTGGGGAGAGCAGCAACGAGGCACGCCGGCGACGTGAGACGTCCACGGTGGCGCGCGAAATTTGGGAAAACACACAGCACTGCATCAATTTGAAAATTGGCTGAATAGGCTTGCTAAGAAAGGGCTAAGGATCATTTGATTCTACTGGAGTGAGTGGTGGAAAGCACTGGAGCGAGTTTGATTTCTGGAACAAGGAGTTTCTGGTTTTCCGGTGATCACCGGCGATGAAGAGCACTAGGATGCAATTGCTTGCTTGGACACGGGAAGATGGGTGTGGGGATCTTACTGGTGAGCTTGGATCGAAGAGAGGGGCTGTGGTTTGCTCTGGCGACGATGGCCTCAAAATCGGCTCGTCGGGGAAGAAAGGGAAATAGTGAAAATATGGGAAAATGGCTAAGTACTGGAGTTGTGCTTCTTCACAGCACTGAGGGGGTTTAAATAGGCGCTGAGGCGGAGCTTGCGAGGGGAAACGGCGAGAGAACTTGTGCTGGGGATGAGACCGGCCGGGTGCAGCTACGACAGCGGTGACCGGCGATGTGAAGGAGCGATGGCAATGTAGCAGCGCTGCAGGCTTTGTCGGTTGCATTGGAACTTCACCAGTGATGGCGCAGATGCGGAGGCAACAGCGCAGCTCCGGCAACGACACGTAACAGCATGCAATGCCACGGCAACGGTTGCGCGCGCGAAGACATTGCTCTGGAGTGCGGGCGTTTAACCGCTGGACATGGCAAGGTACTGGCTGCTGGCACGTGCGCGCGGGGTGGCTCATTTGCTCACAAGCGCAGGCAACAAGGGGCGATGGCCGGCGGTGAGCAAACGCGGCAAGAAACACGGCGCGGCTCCGGCGAAATGCACTGGTCGAAAGCAACGACCAGGCGCTGGTCGAAAACAGCAGAAAAAGAATAGGAGGGCTGATTTGCAAATACTGATTCTTGATTCCATGGACCAATCTGTAAATCTGGCATTTGGCTAAAGTAGAAAGAGTTTTGACTTTGCTAAATTAATCCACAAAGTCTAAGATATTGATCAGCAGCTAGGGATGACAAAATTTTGGAGATTTAGGCAAGTTTTGAGATGAACTGAAAACAGGGTAATTAGGGTAATCTGATTTTAGAAATTTGACAAGGCTGAAACTAGGGTTTCGGGCAAGATTTGGAAATTCTTCCAGAAGGGAAAAATGTTCAAAAAAGTGAAGGGAAGATGTTCACTAAATCAAATCGGGATTTGGAAA
This sequence comes from Pharus latifolius, assembly GCA_019359835.1. Lineage (NCBI taxonomy): Eukaryota > Viridiplantae > Streptophyta > Magnoliopsida > Poales > Poaceae > Pharus > Pharus latifolius. The sequence continues at coordinate 18,432,541 of CM033330.1, forward strand.
TGATCTGTGACTTTTAGCCTTTTTGGGGTTCCTCAGATATCTGAAAAGGACTAATTTGTGAATCTTTTGGACTGATCTGCGAAAATGACTTGAATGAAGGAGTTTGGCTGCCAACTTTTTAGAGTAACACTCTGGCATTACCAAGATCTCATCTTGATATGCAGATAGTCAAGGCAGGCTAGGGTTGGGAAAAATAGGGGTGTTACAACCTAACCTCCTTAAAAACAATCTCGTCCTCGAGATTCTGGTAGGTCTGAGAACATGTATGGAAAGTTTCGGCGTAGCTCTTCTTCCTTTTCCCAAGTTGATTCTTCCTCTGAATGGTTGTTCCATTAGACTCTGCAGAATCTGATGGTCCTTGATTTTAGCCTCCTTTCGCTGATTTCAAGTATCTTGATGGGGTACTCTTGATATGACAAATCTGGTTGTACTTCTGCTTCTCTGGGAGATATCTGTTATGTTGGCCTCTTCAAACATTTCCTCAGTTGAGACACATGGAAGACATTATGTAGTCCAGCCAACTCAGGTGGTAGTTCTAGCTTATATGCTACCCCTCCTTGCTTCTCCAGAATCTTATAAGGTCCAACATATCTCGGGCTCAATTTTCCTTTCATTTGGAATCGACGCACTCCTTTGTAAGGTGTTACCTTAAGATAGACGTAATCACCTCCTTCGAATGATAGTCCTCTTCTTCTGTGGTCGGCGTAGCTTTTCTGTCGAGACTGAGCCGTTTTCATTCTTTCCTGAATGATCTTCACATGGGCTGTGGCCTCTTCCACTAGTTGTGGTCCTAAAAATTGCTTTTGACCCACTTCGGTCCAGTATAAGGGAGTATGGCATCTCCTTCCGTAGAGTGCTTCGTATGGTGCCATCTTTATACTTGCTTGATAGCTGTTGTTGTATGTGAATTCAGCATATGGCAGGAATGATTCCGAAGAATCTCCATATTCCAACGTACAAGCTCTTAGCATATCCTCTAAAACTTGGTTCACTCTTTCAGTTTGTCCTCCAGTCTGCGGATGATAAGCGGTACTGAACTTTAACTTGGTTCCCAAGATTTCTTGCAGTTCCTCCCAGAACTTTGCTACAAACTGGGGTCCTCTATCAGAGACTATTGCTTTTGGCACTCCATGCAAGCTAACAATTCTTGAAAGGTATAGTTCTGCCAATTGCTTGGTTGAGTACTAGGTTCTCACTGGTAGAAAATGTGCTACTTTTGTCAATCTATCTACTATGACCCATATGGAGTCGTAACCTTTTCTGGTCCTCGGTAGTCCTGTTACGAAGTCCATTCCGATTTCGTCCCATTTCCATTCTGGGATTGGTAGGGGTTGTAGTGGTCCTGCTGGCTTCAGGTGTTCTGCTTTCACCCTTTGACAAGTGTCGCAAGATGTTACGAACTCAGCGATTTCTCTCTTCATCTTTCTCCACCAAAACTAACTCTTCAGATCTCGATATATTTTTGTACTACCCGGGTGGATTGAGTACGGGGTATGGTGAGCTTCATGTAAAATTGCATCTTTGATTTCCTTATTATCCGGAACGCAGATTCGATTATGGTGCCATAGAATCCCTTGTTCATCTTCTCTGAAATCGATTGCGTCACCGAGCTTCATATCCTCTTTCAGCTCCTGGATATGTGGATCCGTTACTTGAGCTTTTCTGATTTGATCCTTTAACTCACATTCCATCCTTAAGGTAGATATGTCGAGGCCGGCGTCGTCGATGGGCCGGGGACTTTTTGGACCCTGGCCTTCTTAGGCTCAGAGCCCGCGGCAGCGTCCTTCCCCCGTTTGTGCGATCTGGGGGTGGGGAGGGGCTTCCTCTCCGGCAGCTTCAGCCCAAAGGCCTCGGCTACCAAGTTCCGGGGAGGGCCCTCCCCCACGACGCGCACGATGCGCTCGTGCTCGTAGGCGAAGTACCTCGCCAGGAGGTTCTCCGCCTTCTCCCGTGCCGCCGGGTACGGCCGGACTGCGAAAGGTAAGAGTTAGTCAAATTTTTGAAAATTTGTAACTGCAATGAACCAAGTAACGAAGACTTACGTCGGGTCATCGGCTTGACCGGGGGCCACTGCTCCGGGCCCATCCCGATCCCACTTCTCCCACACGAGAAGGGGGAGATCCTCAAGAGCATCATCTCCTCGGCGGCGTCCCGCATAGAGCGGGTGCCCCGGGAGATAATGACCTTGCCAAGGAGCTCCAGCTCCTCGTCCGTCCACACCAGAGGCTTCGGCGCGGACGACCTGCTGTAGGCTGGGGCCTCCGGGGCGTACACCACCTCGTCGTCCTGGACCCGGAGGTAGAACCACTTCCGGATCCAGTCACCCCAGTGGTCCCGGGAGACCACCGCCAGGTAATTGGCTACCCGGGACAGTAGCATCTGCACCATCACTGAGCCAAAGGGGGACTTGGGTCCCCTCTTCACCAAGTGGGAGCTCCTCGCCGCCGGCTCGTAGAAGTACCAGAAGGCTCGTAGGGTGGACTCCCGCCTGGTCGCCGTCTCCAAGAGCCAAATGAAGAGGCCCATCTTGACGATGGCGTTCGGCGTTGGGTGGTTCAGCGCCACCCCATACTCCTTCAGAAACTCCCGGAGCACGGGATGCACCGGGAGCCAGAGCCCCACCTCGAGGAAGGCCTCGAAGGCCACAATCTCTCCGGGCCTGGGGCGGGGGGCTCCGTCCTTCTTCACAGGGACCCGGATGTCCCCGTCCTCGATGACTCCGCGTTCGACCAGGGACTCCAAGTCCCTGGCCATGAACTCCGATGCCCAGAGGAAATCCGGAGCGATTTCCTCCAGGGGCACCTCCGTGGTCTTCGCTCGACCCTTGGGCGCCATCAGCTTTGGTTTTTTCCGGTGGCTAAGGCTTCCGGGAACTAGACACCTAAAGGTTCCGGACGCTTGGCTACCGGGAGCTAGCTACCGGGAGAGCTAAGGACCCTGAAGTTTGAAAGTTTGGAATGAGCTTCCCGGGCCCCCCAAGGCCCTATTTATAGGGGCGAAGCGTGGCCCAAATGGGCGCCACGTGGCACTTCGCGGCGCATCTGGGCCGTTGAAATTTAAACCGTGCGCAGGAAACGAAGGGACGGGCGTGCAAACCGAGGCCCCAGTTCGAATCGCGAGCGCATTTATGGCCAAGTGGCGCGGTCATAAGCGTGTGGCACGGGAATCGAAGCGTCACGGCTCCGGTGGCTTGGTCCGGAGATTTTCCCGGTGACATGTACCATACCCACCAGGCACTCAAGCATCATCCCCGGGGGGCATGGGGGGCTGTTGTTGGGGGAAATCTCCACAAGACTAAGTCCAGGTAAGTTGCGTCACATTTGCCCGGGGACGTGGCCGCCGGTGCCTGCCCCGGGCGTCACCTTTTGGCTCTTGGGACCTGGCCTCCGGTGCCGGTCCCGGCGTTGCCATTTGCCCGGGGACGTGGCCTCCGGTGCCTACCCCGGGCGCCGCCTTTTGGCTCCCGGGACCAAGCCTCCGGTGCTGGTCCCGGGCACCACCATTGGCCCGGGGACATTGCCCTCCGGCGCATGTCCCGGGCGCTGCCATTTGCCCGGGGACGTGGCCTCCGGTGCATGCCCCGGGCGCCGCCTTTTGGCTCCCAGGACCTGGCCTCCGGTGCCGGTCCCGAGCGCCGCCATTGGCCCGGGGACGTGGCCTCCGGTGCCAGCCCCGGGCGCTGCCTTTTGGCTCTCGGGACCTGGCCTCCTGTGCCGGTCCCGGGCACCGCCATTTGCCTGAGGACATTGCCCTCCGGGGCATGTCCCGGGAGCCGCCATTTGCCCGGGGACGTGGCCTCCGGTGCCTACCCCGAGCGCCGCCTTTTGGCTCCCGGGACCTGGCCTCCGGTGCCGGTCCCGAGCGCCGCCATTGGCCCGGGGACGTGGCCTCCGGTGCCTGCCCCGGGTGCCGCCTTTCACCCGGGGACATGGCCTCCGGTGCCTGCCCCGGGCACCGCCTTCTGGTTCCCTGGACCTGGCCTCCGGCGCTGGTCCCAGGCGCCACCACTTGCCCGAGGACATTGCCCTCCGGGGAATGTCCCGGGCGCCGCCTTTGGCCCGGGGACTTGACCTCCGGTGCCGGTCCCGGGCGCCGCCTTTCGTCCGGGGACATTGCCTCCGGTGCATGTCCCGGGCATCGTCGCCCTTCTAAAGGTAAGTCTTTGGTTCTTGATCACGTGCAGGTCACGCGAGGAGCGCCTCGGGAATCAGCGACCACCTGTCAAGCATCCAAGGCACCTGACCGGGAGAATGACGTTGCTACCCCTCAATCCGACGGTAGCGTCCAGGGTAGTTTAGTCTTTTTGCTTCTTTTTGGGGCTATAAATAGCCTTTGTACCCCCTGTTGTAAAGACAAGTGATTCATTATTATTGGAATAGCCAAACTCACTGGTGTGCTCTGGAAGCCTCTCCCCCAAGAGAGCCTCCCCAGCCGACTCCAGTCGGGAGCACGCCGACAGGACTAGGGCCCCCACCGGGACCCAAACCTGTATAAATCCCCGTGTCATTTCTTGTGTTTGTCCGGCGGGGGAGGACTGGTCACTCGATCAACCCGCGCCACGTTTTCTTCGCTAGGATCATCCACGAAACCTACCGAGGTATTCGCAATACCACGACATGGTTGAAGAAAATATCATCACAGGCGCAGATCTCTTCTGTGTTGTTGTCTACAAACGACTAAACTAACTTATGGAAGCTTGTGCTTGATCTGTCGTCGTCTTCGATCTTTCTGATCTATTTGATCTATCGGATCTCTCTTTGTCTTGTACATTTGCTCACCCTTTTATACCAGTCAAAAGAGTGCCAATGCACAACTGTTTTGAACAGTTTCTTGGGTGCAGTTTTGATAACCGTACTTAACTTCCACGCAGGCTTAACATGTGCAATTAAGGGATAACTACACATGTTAACCTCCTAGTAGTTGTCTTCATATGTGGAGGAATCATCACGATCCTAGGAATATGCCTGTTCAGAGTTTCAGCAATCCCGAGTTATCCTGGTCGAGAGTAGTCAACGACCTTCTGACCGTGCACTGTCTGCAGCCTCCTGACCGCGCATCGTCTGCGATCTCATGATCGTGCAAAGCTTGTGACCATAAATCATCCTTGTGTCTGCGCTTCTCAGGTCGTCTGAGACCATAACAGCGGATCTCCAGACATTTGTTTGGTTCGAATCTGTCTTGAACCAGATGTGTATTATTTCGAACTAGCTCGGGTAACAATCCTCGTCACAATGTCCGGCCAGTACATATCTCATGAGCTTTGTTTTAAAGTGAACCAAAGACAGTTGTAGCCATTTGGGGGCTTTTTTCTAGGATGTGCCGAACATTGTCCGGGTACGGCCGGACATTGTCTGGGCTGTATAAAATTTTGTTAGCCATAATTGAACTTGCAACAGAGACATTCATTTTTCCGGGGTTTTTGTCTGGACAAAAGTCTTTTGTCCGGCCTTCACAAATTTTGTTGAAACGGTAACTGACAAGGTTGCCGTTGTGAATAATGGTCACTATTGAATTGTACTTACCAGACATTGTCCAAAATGGCCGGACAATGTCCGGCCTGTACAAATTTGGCCCTATTTCTTGCAAACGGCTAGATTCTTTGAGAGCTATATATATACTTCGACCTTGGCAGCAGTTTGCAAGTTTATCATCTCAAAAACTCTGTGCAAAAGCTTGCCTAACCTCTCACATTCACTCTCTTGCATTGGGAGCAAAATCTTTGAGAAAATTGTTGAGAGAAAATTGAGTAGAGTTGCATTTGAGCCATTTGCACTTGCATCCTTGTTTTTCAAGCTTTGTGTTTGATCAAGTGAAGTGCTAGGCTTATTACTCTTGGTGATTGCCGTCACCTAGATGACCCGAAAGGTCCAGTGATCTCTCCATTGACGGTGTATGTCGGAGAGGCCTGGCGGTTGGGTGTAAAGGCTTGGAGCTTGCCTATCCGGAGAGGAAAGGGCTACCCTAGTGGAATCGAAGCAAAAGATCTTGTGCAGAGTGCTTCAACGAGGATTAGTAGAAATCGGCAAATTTCCGATACCTCAGGAAAAATTTGATCTCATTCGGTTATTTCTATTACTTGCTTCGTATTTCTAGAAATTGTGATATTGTGTTTTGTCACCCCTAGGATTGCAAAACTTAATATGTGTCATCTTCTAGATTATTTGTGAGTTGATATTTCAATCTAGGATTCAAGTTATCCAAACAAATTAAAATTAGAAAAACCACCTATTCACCCCCCATCTAGTTGGCATCCTTCGATCAACACGTGGTATCAGAGCTTAGGTCTCTCTTTTCTTTTAGGACTTAATCGTCTAGAGAGAGGATGTCGTCGATCAAGGAAAATTATAATGGAAAGGTCCCCCTCTTTAAGGGTGAAAATTATTATTATTGGAAAATTAGGATGGCAGTATATCTTGAGTCCATTAGTCTTGATGTTTGGAGGGTCACTAGAGACGGATTTAGAGCTCCTGTTGATTTAGATAATCTTACACCTCTAGAAACAAAAAATCATCAAGCAAATGCTCAAGCAAAAAATGCTATATTCAATGGACTAGATTTAAATGAGTTCAACCGCATTAGTAATCTTGAAACATCATATGAAATGTAGAAAACCTTAGAAGTAATTCATGAAGGTACCTCTAAGGTTAAGGAAGCTAAGTTAATTAAATTAACTTGAGAATACAATTCTTTCATCATGCTCGAAAATGAAAATGTGAGTGACATGTTCACTCAACCTTTTAATCAATGATCTTAAAGGATTAGGTACAAAGTTTGAAGACAACAACATTGTGCGCAAGATGCTTATAATTTTACCGATGAGCTTCGACACAATTGTGACCGTGCTTATAAATGGTGACCTCACATCTACAACTCCAACCGAGCTTTTGGGTACTTTCATTACCCATGAAATGCAAAAGGTGGAGAAGAAAGGAATTGTGGAAGCTTCTGGGTTGAAGAAGAAAAATTTGGCTTTTAAGGCCAACGTCAAGGAGGCCAAGGAAGATAGCTCGGATGATGGATCCGATGGTGATTTAGCCCTCCTTGTGAGAAAAACCCAAAAACTCCTAAATAAAATCAAGAAGAAGGGGTTTGATTTTGAAAAGAGGCGAGGACCGCACAAGAAAACTGGATTTAAGAACATAATATGTTATGAGTTCCATGAGAAGGGGCATTTCGCTTCGAGATGTCCTAACAAGAGGAGTGATCATCAAAGATCACAAGAAAGGAAAGATGGCAGAGAAGGCTCGAAGGGCAAAAAGATGCTCTTCAAGAAGCTCTACAACAATAGAGGTAAGGGCGAAGCTTGCATCAGAGAGTGGTACTCTGGATCAGAGGATTCCAACTCGGATGATGAAGCTCCATCAACCTCCAAGAAGATGGCGGGAATTACCATTGGAAATACCTCTTCCTTTGAAGATGAGTCATCGCTTTGTCTCATGGCAAGTGACGACGCAAAGGTATCGGATCCCGAACCTTCGTATGATGAACTTGTTGATATGGTTATGGAATTAGATGAGGCACTAGGTAAGTTAACTAAGGAAAACAAAATGCTTAAAAAGGAATATTCAACTCTTAGTAATTTGTATGTTGAACTAAATGACTCTCATGAGGCACTACTAGTTAAGGAATTTGTTGATTTCGAACAAACTAGTGACATAGGAATTACTTGTGATATTCTAGATGAATCATCTTGTATTGTCTCCCATTCAATATCGACTACTTGTGATGATCTAGTAATTAATCATTGAAAATGCTTGTGATTCGGTTGTTAATAATGATTCAAATGTAATTCTAGAAAATCTAGAACTCAAGGCACAAGTGGAAAAATTAAATCTAGGATTAGCAAAATGTTTTAAAGGCAAAGAAATCTTTGATAAACTTCTTAGTGAGCAACGATGCTCATTTAGGAAAGAAGGTTTAGGATATGAACTGAATAAAATAAAGAAGTTGTGTACTAAAGTAACTTTTGTTAAGGCTACTAATATGTTTTGTCACAAATGCCATGATATAGATCATTTACCAAATGCTTGTCCCTCAACTTCTAAAGCTAAAGAAAATGTGTCTCACTCCCATTACATGCTCAAGAAAAATAATTTTGGAAAAGTGATTGCTAAATTTATTGGTATACCTCACCTAAATAAACATAAAAAGAGGATTTGGGTTCCAAAAACCCTTGTCGCTAACTTTCAAGGTCCCAAACAAGTTTGGGTACCTAAAAGCGTCTAACCTTTCTTTTAGGTGAACTACAAGACCGGTGGGAGGCATTGAATGCTTGATAGCGGGTGTACCCAACACATGATCGGTGATGGAAATCGTTTCTCCTCTTTTGAAAATGGTTGCAATGACATAGACAAAATCACGTTTGGTGATAATAGCAAAGGAAAGGTAATTGGATTAGGTAAAGTTGCGATCACTAACAACCTTTTCATCTCAAACGTATTACTTGTTGAATCCTTGAATTTCAATTTGCCTTCAGTTGCAAAAATTTGTGATTTGGGTCTTCGATGCATTTTTGAACCAAATGGAGTTACTATTTGTCGTGGTATTACGAATACCCCAGCAGGTTTTGTGGAAGATACTAGCGAAGAAAAGACGACGCGAGCTGACCGTGCGACCGGTCCTCTCCCGTCGGGCAAACACAGCAAGCGACATGGAAATTTATACAGGTTCAGGCCTCAGTGGAGGCCCTAGTCCTGTTGACGTGCTCCCAACCGGAGTTGGCTAGGGGAGCTCTCTCGGGGGAGAGATGGCTCCGAAGCACGCCTATTTGATTGTCTATTAGAGTACAAAATGAATCATCCTCTTTACAAGAGGGGTTACAAGGGCTTATATAAGCCCAAAAGATGCAAAAAGACTAAACTACCCCACTCGCCACCGTTGGATCGAGGGGCACTAGTGTCCTTCTTCCGGTCAGGAGCCTTGGATACTTGACAGGTGTCTGCCATTTTCTGAGGCGCTTCTCGCGTGATCCTCACGTGACCCGGGACCGGGGACCCTTGTCTTTGGAAGAGCGGAGGCGCCCGGGACAAGCCACCAGGGGGCCTTGTCCCCGGGCACATGGCGGCGCCCGGGACAAGTCACCGGGGGGCCTTGTCCCCGGGAAAAAGGCGGCGCCTGGGACAAGCCACCGGGGCGCCTTGTCCCTGGGCAAATGGTGGCGCCTGGAACAAGCCACAGGGGGGCCTTGTCCCCGGGCAAAAGGCGGCGCCCGGGACAAGCCACCGGGGGGCCTTGTCCCCAGGCAAATTGGACAGCCTCTTACCTGGACTTGATCCCGTGGAGATTTCCCACAACAGTAGCCCCCCATGCCCTCCAGGGACGATGCTCGAGTTCCTGGAGGGGATGGTTCATGTTACCGGGAACATCTCTTCCGGGAAGGATCTCCAGAGCCATGATGCTTCGATCCTCGTGCCAAGCGTTTACGGCCACGCTGTCGTTCATTAAGGCCTTGTCTCGATGGGAGCACGCCGTTCGACCATAATGGCCGCTCACAGCTCGAACTGGTGATGCATCATTTCACGCGCTCGTCCCTTCGTTTCCCACACGCTGTTTGAATTGGGCGGCACGGATGCACCGCAAGGAGCCCTGTGGCACCCATCGGGGCCATGTTTGAGCCCTATAAATAGGGCCTGATCACCAGAAACCAAAGCCCCTTTTCCTTAGAGCCCAAGCCACCGGAGAAATCAATGGGACCCAAAGGCCACGCTAAGGTTGCTGAGGTGCATCCAGAGGAAGTCACCGCGAACTTCCTCTGGGCCTCGGAGTTTACGTCGGGGGACTTGGAGTCCCTCGTGGGCTGGGGGGTGGTCGCAGACGGGGACGTCCGGATCCCCTCGAAGAAAGACGTTGCCCCCCGCCCCAGGCCCAGGGAAGTGGTGGTCTTCGAGGCTTTCCTCGAAGCTGGACTCCAGCTCCCGGTGCATCCGTTGCTCTGGGAGTTCCTTCGGGAGTATGGGGTGGCAATCAACCACCTGACGCCGAACGCCTTCGTTCGGATGGGCCTCTTCACATGGATGTTTGAGACAGCCACCGGACGGGAGCGGATGCTCCGGCTGTTCTGGTACTTCTACGAGCCAACGGCGAGGAGCTCCCACTTGGTGAAGGGAGGGTCGAAGTTCCCGTTCGGCTCGGTGATGATCCAGCTCCTGCCTTCCCGGGTAGCGGAGTACCCGGTGGCAGCCTCCCGGGACCACTGAGGGGACTGGGTCCTGAGGTGGTTCTACCTCCGGGTCCGGGATGACGAGGTGACGTACTCACTGAAGCCCCCCTCCTATAGCCGGTAGTCCACCCCTAAGCCCCCGGTGTGGACCGAGGAGGAGCTGAAGCTCCTCAGCAAAGTGGTGGGCTCTCGGGGCATCCGTTCCATGAGGGACGCTGCCGAGAAGCTGACACTACTGAAGATCTCCCCTTCTCACACGGGAGGAGGGGGATCGGGATGTGCCCAACACAGCAGCCTCCGCAAAAGCCGGTGACCCAACGTAAGTTCTCGGCTACTTTGCTCGTTTCTTTGTTGATTTTTCTAACTCATACCTTTTGCAGTCCGGCCGTATCCGGCCGCCCGGGAGAAGGCGGAGAACCTCCTCGGGAGGTACTACGCCGACGAGCACGAGTGCATCATGCACGTCATCGGGGAGGGTCCTCCCCGGAACTTGGTAGCCGAGGCCTTCAGGCTGAGGCTACCGGCTAGGACTCCTCTCCACACCCCCGGTTCCCACAAGAGGGGGAAGGAGGTCGCCGGGGGCTCTGAGCCAAAGCGGGCCAAGGCTCAGAAGGCCCCCGGTCTGGTGGCGACGCCGCCTCTTCCAAAGAACTCTGGGGCGGCGATGGAGGTGCGGGAGCTCACGCGCCTCCCCGAGGCCTCCGAAGAGGCTCGGGGGAAGGAGGTGGCCGATGACGGGGGGGCATCTGACTCGGCGGATTATACCCCCTCGCCCCCTTCGGCAATTGCTCTCCCAGCGGCCCCGGCGCCGCTGGAGCCGGACAGGCCAGAGGTGCAGTTCGCAGAGGCTTCCCCTCCGCGTGTTGAATGGCCGGTGGACGAGGGGGGGAGCCCCTCGGTCTACGAGGTCCCCCCGGCAACGGAGGTCCTGGGGGCCCCGCGGCCCGGAAAGGGGAAAGGGCTCCTTATGCCCCCCGGGGAGGCACCCCCTCGGAGAGCTCGTCGGCCTCCTCCTCGGACACTTCTCCGGAGTCGTCGGGAGGGAGACCCCCCTGTTGTCCGCGGGGGAGGTCTTCCAGTTCGCGGAGGGGCTCCAGGCCGAAAAGGTCCAGGACTATGTCTCGCAAGGGACGCTCCACGAACGCTGCGGAGAGCTTCAATCTCTCCATATCCTGGTTCATCCTCAAAACGGTGGCGATTCCAACTCGCATTTCGACTAACTCTCGCGTTCGCAGGGGGCGGCCATCACCTGGGGCATTGAGGCTCGTTTCGATAAAGCACTGAAGGAGGTGGAGGGGAAGGCCGCCACCTACCTGGAGGAGTGCGACGACACGCTCCGGGAGTCGGCCTAACTCCGGGCCCAGCTCCACGCCTCCGAGAATGCCAACGACCAGCTCTGGAGGGAGGCACAGGCCAAGGACGATGCCATCTCTAAAAAAAACCCTCAGAGAGCTCGAGGGCTCCAGCGTCTAGGCGGTGACGGACGCGGGCCGTTCCGTCCGCTCAGCCTTCGAGGGGCTCGGAGTGAGCCTTGGCCTGGGAGGCAGCTCCGAGGTGGCGCCGGCGACACTCACGGAGGCTGTGCGTTTTCTCAACACACAAGTCTCCGTGATCCCAGAGGCCGCCGATGCCCGGGCACGGGGCCGGGCGATCCCGATGGTGGCTGCTGCGGCCGGGCTCATGGAGCACCGGGGGGTTGGCACCCGGGCGATCGAGGGTCAAATCCCCTGGAGCTTTCCGGAGTTCTTCGAGCCATCTCGGAGAGAAGTGGAGTAGCTCACCTGCGGCTTCTACCGAGGTGCGATTCCCAGCTCCGGCGGGAGCCTCCCGGGGGGAGGACACCAATGAACAAGTATGAGCCTCCCCCCGGGCCTTTTGATAGGACCCCTATTTTTTGTCTTTGGGTTTTTCGCTCCCAGTAGCTTCTTAGAAGAAGCCCCGGACACTTGTACAAAAATATTTTGATGCAAGAGAAATGAAATTTTTTGTTAAGTCTTCGAATTAAATTTACCAGGTTTCCCGGGAGGTTACTCCCGGGCCTCGGGGGGTTACTTCCGAGCAAAGGCCCCCGAGGTTGGGGCGCGACCTCAGGGGCATCCCAATGTTGTGGGGAGCCTCTCCAGAGGTGGAGCCTCCGAGCTCCGGCGGGTGTCACCCGGGGATGCCCAGGCCACCTTCATCTTATTAAGTCTCTTCTCCGGGGGATACGACAGGGATGTTTCCCGGGAGCCAATCCGGTTGCAGTGGCATCCGGAGTGGCACCTGGACAACTTCGACAACCACTGCGCTCAACTGTCCCCTCCGCGACCGGGGTCCCGGAGGGTTCCTCCGCTTCGGATACTTCCACCGGCGGGCTATGAATATTGGCCCGAAGATGTGCTCCGAGAGGCCCAACGTCGTATATGAAGCTTGTATCGAGACCTGGCCCGGGAGATATCATAGGGCCTCCGGGATTACTAGGTGTAGGAGCCTTCCGAGTTGCACTCCAGGTTGTACCGTGTTTAATGTAACGATGCCCACCAGAGGGGGAAGATGTCCTCCGGTTAAATGTTTTTAATAAAGCTAAGTTTGCTTGTGTACTTCATGAATTTTTGAATAGTCCGGGTGATCCCTGGGCACAGATTATCCCCCCTCCACACGGGCCGGAGGGTAACTCCGCGCGCTGTGGAGGTGACAAAGTCCCGGGGTAAGAACTCAATTAAGAATTCAAGCTTTTCAAGGTTCCAGTGAGAAATTTTCCCGGTCGCGGTATTTTGAAAGTCTTGGTGAGATCCTCCGGTCGCCGTGAGAACGGGGAGCCGGGAAAGAGCTTTCCGGGAGACAGCGCCCAAGATTTTCGGGAATTTTTCCGGGAGAGGACTCTCCGGTCTCCGTGAAAGTAGGGAGCCGGGAATGAGGTCTCCGGGGAAGAGCATCCAAGGAAATCCGAAATTCCCTGGAATAATCATTCTAGGAGAAAATCCTCCGGTCGCCGTGAAAATGGGGAGCCGGGAATGAGGTCTCTGGGAAAGTATATTCGAGAATTTCGTCTTGCTAAGGCGAAAATCGACTCCTGGAGGAGGATGCGCCCGATAACAGGTATGAGTGTTTGAGTAGGGGACTAGTCTCTCAAATTGACTCATTACCGCGGTCCTTGAGGACCAGGTTGCTGCTTACACACTCAGTCCACGAGGGGTGATCATTAGCCGTCCTACGGGAGTGGGACTCCCGTTGTAGGGACTTGTTGGGTCATGATAGCCTATTTCCTCACGGGGTGGGCATCCTCACTAAGAGGGCATCCTCATGGGGAGGGCATCGCCGTGAGAGATGGTATTGTAAAGACCTGCAGTGAGGCAGAGCTGAGGAAAAACTAGTTGCATTAATAAGGAATTAAGATACAACGCCTCCCCCCACAAGATCGCGATGGGTTAGGGAATGGTGAGTACAATGTCCCCCTCCCCTCTGGCGTAACCGCTCCGGGGGAGGGGACGAGCCTGTAGGCTAGACGTAGAACTTGCGAAGCAAGCGTACGTTCCACGTGTGCTTCAGCTCCTGCTCTTGAAGGTTGGAGAGCTTGTAAGCCCCCGAGCCCAAGACTGTCGAGATCCTGTAGGGGCCCTCCCACTTGGGGGAGAGCTTGCCCTGGGCTTGGGGGTCAGTGACGCACTTGAGGACGAGGTCCCGAGGCAGAAAGCCCTCTCGCGGACGCGTAGGTTGTATGCGCGTGCCATTTTGCGCTCACAGATGGCGTGGTGGAGGAGCGCTCGGTCGCGTTCCTCTCCCACAAGGTCGATCTCCAGTCGCTGATTGTTTCGTTGGCTTGGTGCATTGCAGTCATAGCTCCGTCTAGGAGCTCGACCCGCAATGACCGGAAGCCAATCTCCGGGGGCAGAACCGCCTCGGCCCCGTATACAAGGGAGAAGGGGGTGTGTCACGTCGCCTGGCTCGGGGTCGTTCGCATGGAACAGAGGATGCTCGGGAGCTCCTCCGCCCACGCACCCCATTTGGAAGTAGTTTGCTCGAGCTGTCGGCGTAACCCCTGTAGGATCACGCCGTTGACCCTTTCGACGGCTCCGTTGCTCTAGGGGTGAGCTACTGAGGCGAAGTGGATGGTGAGACCCAAGCCTTCGCAAAATTCCCGAAAGTATACCAAGTCGAATTGGATCCCGTTATCAACAGTGATTTCTCGGGGGACTCCGAAACGACATATGATATTTTTCCAAAAAAACTGTTGTACCGCTCGGGACGTGACGCTGGACAGAGGTTCGGCCTCTACCCACTTTGTAAAGTAGTCGAATGCGACCACCGCATACTTGTATCCCCCGGGCGCTGGGGGGAAGGGACCAAGGAGGTCCATCCCCCAGCGTGCGAAGGGCCAAGTGATGGGGATAGTCTGCAGCGCTACAGGGGGGAGATTCGAACCCTTGGCCATCTTCTGGCAGGCCTCGCATGCGGAGACAAGGTCTCGCGCGTCGCGAATCACTGTGGGCCACTAGAAACCCTGGTGAAGGGCCTTGGCCACGATTGCACGTGGGGCCAGATGAGACCCGCAGCTTCCCGAGTGAATGTCCTCGAGAAGCCGGAGCCCTTCTGGTCGTGGAAGGCAACGGAGCAAGGCAGAAGCCCCCTGCTTGTAAAGCTTCCCCTCCAGCAGGATGTATGACCAGGCCTTGGCTCGGCGGCATTTGGCCTCGGTCTCGTTGGGAGGGTCTCCCTCCCCCTTGATGAAGGAGACAAGGGGATCCATCCAGGATGAAGCCCGGGTGATTTCGGCGATTTCTGGGACACAGGGCTCATCACCCCCGTCCGAGAAGGTCACCGAGGGCTTCGCGATAATCTCCAAGAAAGCCCCTTTGGGGTGTGGTTCCCGGGCGCTGGCTGCCAGAGCTAGGGCGTCGGCCCGGTCGTTGTCCCTTCGTGGGATGTGCCGGGCCTCTAGGCCATCAAAGTGCTTCTCCATCTTGCGCACTTCCTGCAAGTAGAGGCTCAAGTTTGCGTCATGGCACAAGTAGGACTTGTCCATTTGGCAAACTATGAGCTGGGAGTCTCTTTTTACTAGGAGGCGTCGAATCCCCAGGGAGCATGCGAGGCATAACCCGAGGAGCAAGGCCTCGTATTCGGCGATGTTGTTCATGGCAGGGAACTCGAGCCGCTCCACGTATTCCAGTTCCCTCCCCTTGGGGCTCCGGAGGACTACTCCCGCGCCGGCCCCAGCGAGACACAAGGAGCCATCGAACATGAGTGTCCAATGGTCGCTGTGTCGGGGCGGTGCGGGGAGATTTTCATCCCCGGGCCTGGAGGCAGGAGTCCACTCCGCCACAAAGTCGGCAAGGACTTGTGACTTGATGGCGGAGCACCCCGTGAGGGAAAGGGAAAAGGGGGCGAGCTCGGCCCCCCACTTTCCTATCCGGCCGGTGGCTTCCTTGTTTCGGAGCACCTCCCCCAAAGGGAGGGCCGACGGGACAGTGATCGCGTGTCCCAGGAAGTAATGACGAAGTTTCTAGGACGCCATCAGAAGGGCGTAGCAGATCTTCTCCATCTCTGTGTACCGAGTTTTGGCCCCTTGGAGGGCCTCACTCACGTAGTACACGGGACGTTGTTGCCTGTCTTGCTCCTTTACCAATACCACACTCACGGCGACCAGGGTCGCGGTGAGGTAAAGGAGCAGAGGCTCTTCCGGGGACGGACTCACAAGCATTGGGGGGCTCGTGAGGTACTTCTTAAAATCGTCGAAGGCCTCCTGGGCCTCGGGGGTCCACCGGAACCCTTCGAGCCCCCGGAGAATTTTGAACAATTGAAGGCCGCGTTCCCCCGACCGCGAGACGAAGCGACTTAGCATGGCCAAGCAGCCGGTGAGTCGTTGAACATCTTTGACTAAGCACGGCAGTGGCATGTCCAGGAGCGCCCAGATCTTTTTGGGGTTGGCTTTTATGCCCCCCTGGGACACGAGGAAGCCCAGGAGCTTCCCACCACGCACTCCGAAGGCGCATTTCTCCGGGTTGAGCTTCAACCGTATGCGCAGAGGTTGCGGAACTTTTGACGACCGTGTCGTTGATGTAGACTTCGACATTGCGACCAATCTGGTCCTTGAGGACCAACGTCATGAGTCGCTGGAAGGTCGCCCCAGTGTTCTTCAGCCCAAAAGGCATGTGGACGTAGCAGAACGTCCCGAGGGGAGTTATAAAACTCATCTTTTCCTCATCCCCTTCTACCATCCAGACTTGGTGATAGCCCGAATACGCATCCAGAAAGCTCATCAACTCGCACCCCGCGGTCAAGTCGACCAGCTGGTCAATTGGCGGGAGCGGGAAGTTGTCTTTGGGGCAAGCGCGGTTGAGGTCAGTGAAGTCCACGCACATCCGCCACTTACCGTTCGACTTCTTCACGAGGATAGGGTTCGCAAGCCACTCGCGGTGCAAGACCTCCCGAATAAACTCCGCCTCTCGAAGCTTGGAAATCTCAACCTTGATCGCCTCTTAGCACTCAAGGGAGAGTTTCCTCAGCTTCTGCTTGACCGGGGGGTGGCCAGGGGTCACTGCGAGCTTGTGCTCGATGACGTCCCGGCTGACGCCTCGCATGTCGGAAGGCTTCCAGGCAAAAATATCAGAGTTTTTGCGCAGGAAAGCCGTGAGTTTCTCCGCGTGCTCCTTATGGAGATCCGCCCCGATCCTGACGGTCTTGTCCCGGTCGTCCGGGGACAGCGGGATCTTCCGGAGGTCCCCTTCTGCATGCGGCTTGGGGAGGGACCTCCCAGAAGGTATCGCGGCGGCGTCTAACTCCGGGGGAGAGGCCTCCCCCGGGGGCTTTGATCATGTTGACGCTCCCGATCATTGCAGCGGCGCGCTCGTAAAAAGTGAGGGCCACGTCTTGGTCTCCCTGGGCGATGATCACGCCGTGAGGCCCAGGGATCTTCACGCAGAGGTAGTTCTAGTGGATTGCGGCCCCCAAGCAGTTGATTGTAGTCCTCCCCATGATTGCGTTGTATGAAGAGGGGAGGTCCACCACATCGAACCGAACCATCTTTGTCCGGTAGTTGTCCGGGGTGCCGAAGGTCATGGGGAGATCCACCTTCCCCACGGGGTGGATAGTCTTCCCCGGGACAATCCCAGCAAGGGCCTTGCTGCGAGCTGCAGGAGCTTCTCGTCCACCTGCATCTCCCTAAACGCCTTTAGGTAGAGGACGTCGGCGGAGCTCCCGCCATCCATGAGGATGCGGGCTAGATGGCAGTTGTAGACGGTAGCGGAGACGATGAGTGTGTCATCACTACCACAGAAACAGACATCCTGGACGGCACATCACAGACGGGTATGAACTGTTCAATGGAAAACCGTCTGTGAAGGCCTGGCGGGAGAATATGTTCAGATATCACAGACGGTTCTGACGTCAAAAACAACTGTGAGAGTAAACCAGACGGTTCTGAACACAAAACCGTCTGTGATAGTATACTTATCACAGACGGCTCTAACCTAAAAACCGACTGTGATATATACAATCGGTTCTCAGCTAAGAACCGTCTGTGATAGTCTAATTATCACAGACGGTTCTAACCTAAAACCCGACTGTAATATATACAGACGGTTCTGAGTTCCGAACCGTCTGTGATAATTAGACTATCACAGACGGTTCGGAACGCAGAATCGACTGTGATTTATACAGTCGGTTGTAAACCACGAAGCGTCTGTGATAGTGTAGTTATCACAGACGGTTCTGATGTATGAACCGACTGGAAAAGTACCGGCGCTTCGAATTCTCAACTGTGATCATTTCTGTCTCCGATCTTCGCGCGCGGCGCCTAGGAGAACACGAAGCATCGCTTTGGAAGTTCTATAAATTGACAGTGGAAAAATTGTCATTTACTTTACAAGTTTTTATAGTTCTCAGACTGTTTGACTCCTTAGCTTCTCTGCGCCAATGGCATCCTCGATGGCATCGTCAGCCTCGCCCTCCCCGGTATGAACTCTCAATCTTTTGGACTTACCCCTGTATTGTTAATCCATGTTCAATACATTCTTGACCTGTTGATTTGCACAGGGAAGGGGAGCCCGGGAAGACACTGCCAAAGTCAAGGCCGAGCTGAGGGCCCTCCAGGAGGAGCACAAGCTCCTCACGGAGAAGCACACTCGGCTACGGCTTGACCTTGACGATCTCTTCCAGCACATTCAGCGCATGAAGACGGATGGTGACAATGCTAGGGCAAGGACGAGGCGTCTTCGCGAGGAGAAGAAAGCCGCGGATATGACCATCGCTGGCTGCGGTTTGACAATGAAGGATACCATCGCGAAGCTGAGGGAGGTCGCAGGCCTTCTCGACGCTGAAGTAGTTGATCCTGAGAAGGACAACTTGTCGCTGGAGGAGTCCTGCGTCCTGGCTGCAAGTCAAACTGACTTTATTCTAGATGCAGCCAGGGCTAAGACCACTTCTTGACCTAGCATTCTGTATTTTTACTTTTTTTTTGTAAGTGATGAAACAAATTATTGAAAACTTTGTTCTTATGTCAACTTTCTAATTTTCTAGCACATTCTTGGACTGCATGCAATCTTCCCTCTTTCTTTATCTTTCGTTGGCTTTTGTCGAACATTCGACCATACAAAGGTATGTACACTGTGTGCGATCAAGGAACGACTATCGCGATCTTTGGCTTGTGATCGGAGCCCTTGAAATAATATAGAAACAATATAGAGGTCGCAGGTCCCATGCAAATAATATAAAAAGAATATAGAAGTTATATATCAACGTGCTTTGAAATATCACAAACGGCTCTGAGGTAAAAAACATCTGTGATAGTCACATTAGAGACGGTTTTTACGTAAGGCCCGACTGTGATGGTCCCAACAGTGTCCTCGAGTCGACTCGAATTCTTAACCTCTATCAATATCACAGACGGTTCTTAACTCCAAACCGTCTGTGATAGTAAACGGACATATTAAAGACGGTTCGGACATCAGAACCGTCTGTAATATTAAAGCAGACGGTTTTGATCTCCCAACAGTCTGTGATAGTCCCAACAGTGCAATTCTCTACATGCAATTGTTGATAACCGCACATAATAACTGAGCAGATGAAGAGACTTAATTATTTACTTCAAATTTAATTTGCATCGAATTATGTAATCTGACTCTTCAACTTCCTCGCCTCGAATTCTCGACCTCTATCAATATCACAGACGGTTTTTAACTCCAAACCGTCTGTGATAGTAAACAGACATATTAAAGACGGTTCGGACATCAGTACCGTCTGTAGTAGTAAAGCAGACGGTTTTGATCTCCCAACCGTCTGTGATAGTCCCAACAGTGCAATTCTCTACATGCAATTGTTGATAACCGCACATAATAACTGAGCAGATGAAGAGACTTAATTATTTACTTCAAATTTATTTTGCATCGAATTATGTAATCTGACTCTTCAACTTCCTTTGCCGTGTTGCAGTTTATCTCCCGACAAGTTGTATATCATGAATTTATTGGCCTTGAAAACCAGTACTAGTGCGCTTTTTAGAACTCGAGGCACCCGTGCATATGAACCGTCACCTTCTGTTTCTATAAATAGCGAGGCTCCTAAATCCCTGTCTTTATTCCCTCCTCAACTCCCACCTTGATGGCGAGCCGAGATTCCAGTGAGGTTATTGAAATTGAGAGTGATGAGGAAGAGATAAGGAATGAACTCGATCAGGATCTTCAGAAAGTAAGTCCTCTCTGAAACTCTAATGCAGATCTTTCTTTTATGACTTGATTACCTCGAAACAAATGCATTTCAAAATCCACAGGTGCTTGAGGAAATGCTCCCTCCAAAGAAGAGACTTAGAAATGATGAAAGATCATACAGTGGAGCTGCAGCGAAGACTCTAGAGGGTGCTGAGGCCTGTGTTGCCACATTGCCCCTTGCAACCCCTCCAGTTGCATCGACTCCACCTTTGGAGATCCACAATAATCCTTCCAATATCCCCTCTCCAACACCTTTGTATCATCAGCTTTTCTGGGGTAAGGCTCACACTTCCACGTCCAAATCCACTCCGAAGCTTGGCAATCATCTTCACCCTCCCAGCATACGCCCCTAGGAGAAGCTGGAGAAGCATATGTGCAGGAGGAGAAAGCTGCCTTGTGCAGAACTCTCCAAAAAAAAAAAGAGGCGCTGGAGAAGCATTCTGAGGGGATGTCTTTTGCCATTCTGCACTTGGCAGAGTGCATGCTTTGAGTTGCAGCTTCATCTCCACCTTGGTTGTATCAACTTTAATTTCTTGGATGATCCTACTGATGCCAAATCCACTCCTTTGGTGAGAGATGATGTTGATAGTCTTAGAGCCATTGGTAGTTCTCCTGGGGCGGCCAGTGTAGATCCTACTGATGCCAATACGTCCCTAGGAGAACTTTGTAAATTACTTTCGGAACAGGTCGACACTAATCAATTGGTCGCTTAATAGTATCTCTTATGTATGGAAAGATTGTAAGAAATAAGAAATTTCTTTTCCTTATATATCTGGCTTTCGATTGATTATGTAACTGATAATCACCAAATGATGTTCTGTGTAAAAATGTTAACAAGAAAATACTGCTGCGATCAAGACGGTTTTTAACTCAAAACCGTCTCTGCTTGAAAGATTACAGACGGTTTTAATTTCAGACATATATATAAAACAAATATGAAAAACAAGATAAAACCAAACAGTCTGAACGTTCATTTTTGTAAATACTAACATTGAAATAAGATAGAACCAAATATGAAAAACATGTGGAACAACTGATGACCAGTAGTCGAATGCAAACAAAAAAAGCGGGATATTAAACACGGTTCGGACTTTAAAACCATCTGTGTTATCACAGACGGTGCTGAGGTAAAAACCGACTGTGATAACAACATACACAGACGGTTCTGAGGTAAAAACCGACTGTGATAATAACGTAGACGGTCGGATGTGATAACACAGATGGTTCAGATGTGAGAACCGACTGTCATAATCAAATACACAGACGGTTCTGATGTAAAGCGGACGGTTTGGAGTTCATAACCGTCTGTGATATTTCTTTTCTTCAATAATGCACCGATATTACCGACGGTATTATATAGAACCGTCTGTACTGAACCTGGTATAAAAGGTCTTTTGGCGGATGTTTTGAGCTAGTCGTACTCTCTTGCTCGACCTACACTGTCCAGTTCGTAGAGATTTGGGGCAAGGAAGAGCGAAATCTCGAAAGGCAGGGGGAGCATTTGGGGGCAAAAATTTGAGGATCGAACCAAGGTTGGTTACTTGCTCCCAAGGCGTACACATTACTTGATTTCATCATCAATATCGATCTCCATTGATTTACTAATTAGCATGTGTATGAATTTGATTTATTGCAGATGGTCCGAGACTGGATGTATAATGACAACCGAGTGGGTGAGGAATACATGAAAGGTGTTTTTGATTTCGAAAAGGTTGCTGTGCAAGACATGGCGAAGAAGGGTTTACCATATATGTACTGTCCTTGTGTAGACTGCCAGAATATTAAGATGTTCACCAACTCATCTCAAATTGTCGCCCACTTGATCCGACGTGGTTTCAAAAAGGGGTACACGTGTTGGGTCCACCATGGAGAAGAGCCAACTGCAGAAACAACTGCCACTCAGGTTGAGGAACAGGACATGCCGGATCCAAACAACGACTTCGACGAGGATATGCCAGAGGATGACCATTTAGATGACATGTTGCGTGATGTGGAAGGAAATTACAGTGAAAGGGGGTTTGGCAAATTCAAGTGCTTGATTGAGGACTCAGAGAGGCCGTTGTTCCCTGGTTGCAAGTCGAAATACACAAAGTTGGCCTCTGTGCTTGAACTGTTAAAATTGAAGGCAAGCAACAGCTGGACCGACAAGAGTTTCACAGCACTGTTAGATCTTTTGGCGGACATGCTCCCGGAAGGAAACGAGTTGCCAAAAAACACCTACCAAGCGAAAAAGCTGTTGTGTCCTTTGGGAATGGAAGTAGAAAGGATACACGCATGCCCTAATGATTGCATCCTTTACCGTAACGACTACAAAAATATGCATGTTTGTCCGGTGTGCGGCGCATCCCGCTATAAGCGTACTAAGGACCGAACAGACGACGGCGACTGCACAGAGATAAAGGAAGGACCTCCTGCTAAGGTGTTGTGGTATTTGCCAGTCATTCCCCGCTTGCAGCGTTTGTTTGCAAACCGTAAAGAGGCAAAATTACTGCGTTGGCACTCGGAAGACCGGAAGAAGGATGGAAAGTTGAGACACCCCGCTGATTCTTCGCAGTGGAGAAACATCGACAGGGAATTTGTTAACTTCGGAGCAGAATTGAGGAATATAAGGTTCGGGTTGAGTACCGATGGAATTAATCCTTTTGGTAACATGAGCAGTCGGCATAGCGCTTGGCCGGTTCTTTTGTGTATCTACAACCTTCCTCCTTGGTTGTGTATGAAGCGCAAGTACATCATGATGTCTCTACTTATCTCAGGACCAAAACAACCCGGAAACGATATTGATGTGTACCTAGCACCATTGATAGAGGATCTCCTAACAATGTGGAACGAAGGGGTGCAGGTATGGGACGCATACAAACGAGAGAACTTCATCCTACGTGCTATGATATTCTGCAGCATCAACGATTTCCCAGCCCTTGGAAATTTGTCGGGCCGTACTACGAAAGGAGCCAAAGCCTGCCCCCACTGCGAAGATGACACTGAGAGCGTGTGGCTGAAGAATTGCAGGAAAACAATGTACATGCGTCACCGTAGGTTTCTTCCGAAGAATGACGCGTACCGTAAGAGGAAGAGGGAATTTGACGGCCACAACGAAGATGGTTGAGCCCCGAAGCCTACGCGCGGGAAAGATGTTTACTCACGGGTGAAGGGCATAGACGTTGTGTTTGGAAAGGGTGGTAAATTGAAACCCCGCACGAAGAACACTTGGAAGAAGAGATCGATATTTTGGGACTTACCGTATTGGGAGCATTTAGAGGTTCGTCATTGCATTGATGTCATGCATGTAGAGAAGAATGTTTGTGACAGTTTAATCGGCCTATTGCTGAACATTCCAGGGAAGACAAAGGATGGCATCAATGTGCGGCGTGACATGATCGAAATGAGAATCAGGCTCGAGCTAGCACCGAGAGAGGACGATAAAGGCCGTATATACCTCCCCCCCGCATGCTACACTTTGTGCAAGGCTGAGAGGACAGAACTCTGTAAGTGTCTCCATGGTGTTAAAGTTCCATCGGGTTACTCCGCAAATATGAAAAAGCTTGTGTCCATGGGCGATTTGAAATTGCTGGGTATGAAGTCTCATGATTGTCACGTGTTGATGACACAAATGCTTCCTGTTGCCATCCGGAGTATTTTGCCGCATAAGGTCAGAGAGACGATCACGAGGCTATGTTTTTTCTTCAATGCAATTTCTTCCAAGGTCATTGATCCCGATGGACTGGATTCTTTGCAGAGCGAGGTGGTTCGAACTCTCTGTCAACTTGAGATGTATTTTCCTCCATCGTTTTTTGATATCATGGTCCATCTCACCGTCCACCTTGTCAGAGAAATCAAGATATGTGGACCCGTGTTCCTACGTTATATGTATCCATTCGAGAGGTACATGGGTGTACTTAAGGCCTACGTGAGGAATCGGTCCCGGCCCGAGGGTAGCATTGCCGAAGGTTATGCAGTGGAAGAGGTTGTTGAGTTCTGCGTCGATTACATGGCCGAGGTAGAAGCAATAGGAGTTCCTGTGTCTCGTCACGAGGGGAGGCTTGATGGTGTTGGCACTATCGGACGGAGAGCCATCACTCCTGATTTCGATATGTACTCGAAAGCTCATTTTTGGGTCTTGCAACACATGACGGAGGTGTCTCCGTACATCGACGAGCACAAGGAGATGCTACGACAAGACAATCCTCGCCGATCCGAGGTTTGGATCACGGGACAACATAACAGTCGATTCAACGCGTGGATGAAGGTGCAAATCACCGGAGAGTCCGCAAGTGAGAACCTTAAATGGTTGGCAAAAGGGCCCACGTTTACTGTACAGACTTGGCAGGGATACGACATCAATGGGTACACATTTTACACGAAAGCTCAAGATCGAAAGAGCACTGTGCAAAATAGTGGAGTGAGCGTAGAAGCTTTCCATGAGGGGTTCACCAAGACAGGCCCAACAAGGGTAGTACGTGGATTGAACTCGTACTACGGGTTCATTGAAGAAATTTGGGAGCTCGATTACGTACTGTTCAAGATTCCCCTGTTTCGATGCCGATGGGTCCAAATCCCACAGGGTGTGAAGGTTGACAGTTACGGTTTCACTTCTGTGGACCTGGATCGCGTTGCTTATAAAGATGAGCCATTCATACTTGCAAATCAAGCCATTCAGGTCATTTATGTCACTGACCCGGCCAATAAGAAGTGGCACATCGTCCTTCATGGCAAGAGAAGGATTGTTGGAGTTGAAAATGTCGTAGACGAGGAGGAATACAATCAATTTGATGAGATTCCTCCATTTGGAGATGGCGTACAGGTCGATACTGAAGACACCGACGAAACCAGTTACGTGCGTATGGATCACCAGGAAGGGTTATACTTTAAAGGTAATCAACTGTACGTCTTATCTCTCTGTTTCCATCGGTATAGCTTATATCTCCTGTAATTCTCGTATTTGCAGGGCCGCGGCAAGTGGAAAGTTGAGGATAACATGGCTGTGTACGTGCAAATTGTCGGTGAAAGTTCCCATTTGTAAATTTAACATACAATATTACATGGAGCATGCTCAAGTTACAGAGCAGTTGGACTACATTGTAACCAATTATCGGATATACGTACATAGTAACCAATTTACAGAGTATTTGGACTACATTTGAAATATCTGAGTGTTCATTTAAAACATGTTTTCGAGCATTCAGAGTTGAAAGCTACAGATCAGTTTCAATTTGTAAAACTAACGTTCAATAGAGAGATTATCAAGGACGGTTTTGAGCTAGCACTGACGGTGCACAGTCGGTTCTAACCTCACAACCGTCTGTGATAATCTCTCACTATGTAGATTACCACAGACGGTCTTTATTTGAGAACCGACTGTGATAATATTATCACAGACGGTTATATATATAAAACCGTCTGTGATATTTTCAACAGTGTCCGACTGTTCGAGTTCTTAACGTGCACCGTCGGTTCTCAATTCCAAACCGTCTGTGATAATCTCAGGCACAGTCGGCTCTCAACTCAAAACCGTCTGTGATAATCTCTCTGGTGACTACGATTATTATAGACGGTTTCGATGTGAGAACCGACTGTGATATATACTATTATAGATGGTTCATATGTGAGAACCGACTGTGATAATACCGACGCGGTACATAGTTCAAGGCGGGCTTTATCCCGCTCATTCTACTTCGCCCTAGCTCTGTTTGCCCTAGCTCTCTCCGCCCTCGCACCGTCCGTCGCGATCACCTCCATCGCCTCCCACCTTCTCCTCTCCGTCCGTCGCGATCACCTGCATCGCCTTTCCACCGTCAGGCGCGATCACCTCCATCGCCCTCCCGCCTCCGACGCGATCACCTCCATCGCCTCCCCACCGTTTCTGTCATTCTTGTATGGGTTTTGTTATAGAATTATTAGTTGCATATTTACTTAAACTGTTCTCTCTTTCACTTATGTTAGGAACTATGTCTGGTGACGAAATGCACCACTCGGGGACTCAGGGTGACCTCGCTGGCGATGAGACGCCTGGGCCGGAGGTCGCCTCGTCCGCCGTGACCCCGCAGAAGAAGGGAAAGGGGCGAGGCCGGACGACATGCGCGCGTCTGAACAAGGGGGAAAAGCAGCACGTCCAGTTCGACGACAATGGTGTGCCGGAAGCTCCGCCCAAACTTGTCGGTCAGTACCGCTCACTATGCGGCAAAGTGGCAAGGGAGCGGGTGCCCATCACCACCTCCGACTGGGGTCAAGTGCCCCCAGAGTGCAAGGATGCGCTGTGGGAAGAAGTGCAGGCGGCGTTTCACATTCCGGAGGATCGCCACTTCACCGTCCACCGGAGGACACTTATGTCAATAAACAAGGCGTGGAGGAACTTCAAGAGCGAACTTGTCAGGCACTATGTGAAGGAGTCGATGACCCCCTTCAATGACTACCCTTTCGTGACTCCCGAGGCATGGCAGCAGTTCGTAGAGATGAAGGGCAAGCCTGAGTTCCAGGAGCTTAGTGCGAAGGCCCAGGCTAACCAGGCCAAGAACACCCACCCACACAGACTAGGCACCGGTGGGTATGTGGGGAAGAAGGCGCTGTGGAGGAAGCAGGACGAGGAAGCTTCACAGTCTTCGGCCGGCAGTCCTTATGCGGGCATAACGGACGTGCGCGCCCGCAATTGGTGCCGAGCTAGATCGACGATGGACTCCTCCGGAAGCGTCTTCGTGAATAACCCTGCGGACAGGGAAGTGATCGACCGACTGGTAAGATTGTCCGATCACGTACTATCCTCATAACACGCATGCAATGGGCTGTATTGCTAAGTTGTCCTGTTGCAGGTGACGCTGAGTGCACAGGCGGCATCCGGAGAGTTCAACCCGAGGAGGGACAGGGATATCCTCACAGCGGCGCTAGGAAACAAGGAGCATCCAAGCCGCGTGCGCGGCCTCGGCGCCACTGTGCCTTGGAGGCATGGTTTCCCCGATGATGAGGAGGCGGCTAAGAGGAGAAAGAGATCCCACCAAGCCCGCGATGAACGGCTGAAGGAGGAGATGCGATCGGAGTTCGCTGTTCGGGACAAAGCACTCCTGCAGCAGTTGTCGGAGATGCGGTCCATGTACGAAGAGCTAAGAAAGGCGACCCAGGGCACCCCTGTTCTAGCAGCTGGCGCAGACCCAGCGGAAGTACCGACCCCCATTGGCCACCGTAGTAGCTGCGCGTCTGCGCCGGGGTCTTCGCAGACGGAGCCCTCTCCTCCAAAGTATCCGGTGGACTCTCTGCAGGTAATGACCATTAATGCGCACTGTTTGTCTATGTTAATTCATTCGAAAGTGAGAAGCGGTGAAATTCAACATGTTAATGCGCACTGTTTGTAGGAACCCGCCTCCTGCAAGCTTATGGTGCTGGCCGGTGTCTTCCCGATCGAGGCTGCCCGTGGGATGGCGCAACCATGCACGGCGGGGGCCACAATCCATGGTGCCCCTCTATGTGAGGGTTTTGCACGTGTCCAAGTGGACAGTGTCTTTGACCATTGCAAGGGTTTTCCATTGGAGAAGCCGCCGAACGACGAGATTACCACTCTCGGGGATGCGGTGCACACGTTCGTGCAATGGCCCAAGAAAGACATCGTCCTATATGAGGTAATTCCCCCGCCAGTTTCATAATTTGTACTGTAATAATAGCCCTCAGAGTTAGTGTCCTAATACGTAGGTTCTTACATCGCAGACATCACAAACCGAGACGCGGCCTACTAGCCAGCATACCCCTTCGACGACGAAGCTGACTCCGAGTAAGAGGCAACCATTCAAGAAGCTGGCTATGAGGGGAAAAGCAAAGAAGAGCCCGTCGAAGGAGAGCGAGAAGAGTGCGCCAGCTCTCATGCCGTTCTCTCTGGGGATGCCCATGGCCTCCGATACCGCAATTTCGAGCATGGGGTTAGCATGCCAGAGCCTGCATGCATGGTACATGAGGAGGACAAACCAGACCAGGACGCAGCGTCCGACGCACATCATGGTCAAGTACACCGTGGCAGAGTTCCATCACGACGTTGGGACCTACTCGGTGACCTTCGAAGACCTGCACAATTTGCTAAACAAAGATGCACTCGACTTGTCAATCCTACGGTCTTGGGTGCTGTAAGTATCCTACTATCCGTGCATATACGGATATATGTCATTTATTAATTGGTTACTTCCGTGCAGCTGCATGGCCAACTATGCCAAATCCAAGGGCATACCTGTTGGTTTTTTGGACCCCCAGATGGTAGCCGAGGTGATGTTTAGGACCGACACAGACTTCGTTGTCGACTACATCAAAAGAGGGTTGCTTGCTCAGGTTGACAAGGAGTATATACTTGTACCCTACAACCAGAGGTGAGTGCTTTCATCAGTACTTCACCCGTAGATTAGTGTCTCCATGTGCACACCCCCAAATTTAGATTAAATTTTTAATTCTCTACGTGTAATATGTAGCTACCACTGGATCCTGCTGCTACTTATTCTGAAAAGCAACAAGGTGTTCTACCTTGACTCATTGCAGAGGAAAGGGTACTCGTATTGCGGCGCACGAGATGTATTCGGAAGGTGATGTGGACCTATCTTGCATGCATCTAGATTTACTGTCCTCAAATTGTCAATTTCGGCTATCCTCAAACTGTCAATTTTGACTATCTACAGGGCTTTCACGAAGTACTTTGCCGAGGTAGGGAGACAACACGAGCGGCGAGCCGATAAGTTTCAGTGGTTACAATTTTCGGTACAAATTTCAACTGAATCTGTTTTATTTTATAACTTGTCCCCACCTAACTCTCGGTCTGTAAATTGGCAGTGCCATCAGCAGCCGGACGACAATACATGTGGGTTCTACGTGATGCGCCACATGTATGACCTGATCATCACCCCTCACCGGCCCGATTTCCCCGAGGTATTACAACTGCTCCCCTTAATTTGTCTCGATTTGACAGAATTTACAACTTAATTCAGCTAATTTTTTATGTACCAACTCTTGCTGCAGGGGGTCGACTTCCCTTCAGAAAGCCTTGACCCTCGGCAGATTGGTAATGTCCGAGGGATGCTCGCTGAGTTTTTCCTTTCGGAGGTCATATCACCCAAGGGGAAGTTTAGGGACCCGCAAGGTTCGTATTAGTGCGGCCTTACATTTATTTGTACATCTAACACACTTTAATTGTCGATTACATTTATTTGTTCAATTGTACATATTTCTGAGTTCTGTGCTGTATATATGAAATGCTATATAGAGAGGGGTGCAAATATATTTGAGTACTGCATGTGCATATGAAACTGTATATATTTGAGTACTGTACAAATATATATGCATGAGACTGTATATATTTGAGTACTATGCATGTATGAAATTCATGAACTGTATATATGAAAATGCAATTTGTACAGAGGACATCTGTGAATGTTATAATCTCAGACGGTTTGTAAGATCAAAACCGTCTGTGCATGCACAGACGGTTTTGATCTTACAAACCGTCTGAGATTATAACAGTCACAGATAATAACACATCGCAGATGGTTTTGACCTCAGATCCGCCTGTGATATCAGACTATCACAGACGGTTCTGAGATAATAACACTATCACAGACGGTTTCAATATTAACACCGTCGCTGATATCGCAGATTGGTTTAACCTCCAAGCCGTCGGTAATAATATGTATCACAGACGGTTGTGAGATCAAAGCCGTCTGTGAATTATGAATATCACAGTCTGTTATAACATCAAAGCCGTCTGTGATACTCATACTAACACAGACGGTTCTGATGTCAAAACCGTCTGTATATACTAAAGTATCACAG
Source organism: Pharus latifolius (assembly GCA_019359835.1). NCBI lineage: Eukaryota > Viridiplantae > Streptophyta > Magnoliopsida > Poales > Poaceae > Pharus > Pharus latifolius. Next base: position 18,462,166 of record CM033330.1, read on the forward strand.
ACGGTTCTGTTCTCACACCCGTCTGTGATAGTACAAGTATCACAGATGGTTCTGATGTCAAAACCGTCTGTGTATACTCAAATATCACAGACGGTTCTGATGTTAAAACCGTCTGTGATAGTACAAGTATCACAGACGGTTCTGATGTCAAAGCCGTCTGTGATACTCATACTATCACAGACGGTTCTGATGTCAAAGCCGTCTATGATACTCATACTATCACAGACGGTTCTGATGTTAAAACCATCTGTATATACTAAAGTATCACAGATGGTTCTGATGTCAAAACCGTCTGTGTATACTCAAATATCACAGACGGCTCTGAGAACAGAACCGTCTGTGATAGTGTGACTATCACAGACGGTTCTTACCTTATAACTGTCTGTGAAATATGAGTATCACAGACGGTTCTGACCTTATCACAGACGGTTCTGACCTTATATCAGTCTGTGAATGGATATATCACAGACGGTTGAAAACATCAAAAACCGTCTGTGATAGTGCATGATTATCACTGACTCGAATATCACTGACGGGTAAGAACCGTCTGTGATGTCTGTTTTGACCCGACTGTGATGATGAATTCTGTAGTAGTGCATCATGGGGGAAGCGAACCCCACGCGCGTCTTCTACCGTAAAAGTGAGGGGGATGTCTGACCACTTGGGCAGCCGGGACGTATGCAGCACCCCCACCACCTTTACTTCGTGCGCGTATTCCTTGCGCTGACGCTTAGAGTCCCGCCCGGAGGCGGACCCTCCCATGATGATGTTGACACACCTTTGGGAGGTTTGGAAGGGGAGAGTCTCTGATGGCTCCCCCTCCCACGCTTGTCCCTGCTGTCCCCCCCAGGGGCAGGAAGGGCTGGTAAGGCCGGCTGAGGGGCCAAGGAGGCAAAAGTCCCCCCCCCCTGCTCATGCTGGTCGAGGAATGCGGCGAAGTGTTGGAGCAGTTAGTGACATTCCCGGGTGGCATGGGTATTGGACTTGTGGAACGTGCGCCACAGACCTTCCCTGCTTCCTACTGCGGGGCTTTCGCGACCGCTGGACGACTGCCCTCCCCCACAACCTTTCGGCTTGGGGAAGGGGCGGTTGCCCTTGAAGGCATCACGCGAGCCGCCTCCACCCTCGAGGACAAAGGTGTCCCGAGGCCGAGGCTCACCACGATTCCCCCCCTTGGGGCGTTTGAGGGGGCCCCTGGCCCCTTGGTCAACGGGGGTGGGGACCCCCTGGTTCTTCCAGAGGTCATCCTCCTCCACCCGAGCGTACTTCTCAAGTACGTTGAAGAGCTCGTCGGCGGAGGAGGGGCAGCTTCGGGAGAGTCTCCGGTGGAGCTCTCCCAGGAGGATCCTGCTCTTACATGCCTCGTTGACTGTGGAGTCAGGGACGTGAGCTACTTTGCTCTTGACTTGAGCAAAGCGTTTGAAGAAGCTGCGGATGGTCTCCCCCGTCCTCTGTCGGACGGTGTACAGCTGCGAGGAATCCAGGGGAAGCACATAGTTCCCCTAGAAGTTTGCGCAGAACTCAGGTTTGAGCTGCGCGAAGGACTTGATGGAGCCGGCCTTCAGGTTGTAGAACCACGAGCGGGCGATCCCGGTCAGGTAGAGGGGGAAGACGTTGCGCTGAACTATCTCGTCCCCCCCAGCCGCCGAGATGGCTGTGGAATACACCTGCACAAATTCATAACGGTCGGCGATGTGTGGTGGGTGGTAAGGCCGCGGCCATCGGATGCACTGGAGTCTGGGCACAACGGCTGGTTATCCCCTTCCACTTCTCGGGGGGAGTCCCGGTCACTGTCCACTTTGACAGGGGACGCGCGCTCATTGTCGGAGTCGGGGAGGGGCCCCAGAGGTCTGCCGGCATGGCGGTAGCGTCGCTTTTCCGCCGGGTTGGTGGAGTTGACCTCCAGGACGTCCGGGCACTCCCCAGGAGCGGTTGGTTCTTCGATGGGTCTCTTCCCCCAACCAGAGCGAGAGTAGGACTCTCCGCGTCCACAACCCAGGGGAGGCTCCTCCCCAGACTTGGTGGTACACATTTGCTCAACCTCCTCCCGGGTGAAGTGGACTTGATCCGCCGGGGGAGCCCTCGGGGACAGCCCCAGGGGAGGAGGGAGCTCATGCGCGTCGACTACAGGTGCGGGAGGCGCAACCGGGGCGTGGGTGGAAATCATCACCGGGCGGTCCCCGGTTGTACCGTCCGGAACCAGAGAGTGGGGGCCCTGCCGGGGAAGGTCCGGCGATGGCGCGAGAGTCACCCGGTGGGCACCTTCGAAACGACAGGCATAACCGGCGGGGAGAGGCCAGCGTCCGATCCCGAGAATGCCCCCGGCGCGGAGCGAACCATTGGCACGGGGAAGACCGTGGGGACGGCGTAAGTCCCCGGTCCCGAGAATGCTCCCAAGGTCGGGAAGGCTCCGGATGGCGGGCCTGTCGGAGTGTAGCCCCCGTTGGAGTCATAGGCCCCGGGGGGACCTGACCTTTGAGGGTCGGAGGGGCCACCGGATGCCCCATAAATGGGGGCATTGCCCCCATGAACGGGAACTGCGGGTACATGGGGGCCGGCGGCCGCCCAGAACACGGAGGAGCTCATCCATCGAGCGTTGGGCGCGGAGCTGGCCCTCCACCATAGCTTCAAGCAGCGCATCTCGGGAAGCCGGTGGAGCCATCGGGGGAAATCTTGCCCCCCCAGGAGCGTCCGAGGTCGTCGGGTTGGACCCGTAGCCCTGTCCGTCGGAAATTACCGGGAGAGTTAAAGGTGGTACCTAGGTTTGGCCGTGTCCGGACGTCAGCGCCGGGATAGCCATGCTTCGGACGAGTGGTGCCGGGTCACTGGGACCGGCGTCACCGGGAAGGGTGCGAGCCCTCGTTCTTGGAGGAGCCATGGCGATTCGTCACGAATCCCCACGGATGGCGCCACCCGTCGTGGTATTACAAATACCCCAATAGGTTTTGTGGAAGATCCTAGCGAAGAAAAGACGACGCGAGCTGACCGTGCGACCGGTCCTCTCCCGTCGGGCAAACACAGCAAGTGACACGGAAATTTATACAGGTTTAGGCCTCAGTGGAGGCCCTAGTCCTGTCGACGTGCTCCCAACCGGAGTTGGCTAGGGGAGCTCTCTCGGGGGAGAGATGCCTCTGAAGCACGCCTATTTGATTGTCTATTAGAGTACAAAATGAATCATCCTCTTTACAAGAGGGGTTACAAGGGCTTATATAGGCCCAAAAGATGCAAAAACACTAAACTACCCCACTCGCCACCGTTGGATCGAGGGGCACTAGTGTCCTTTTTTCGGTCAGGAGCCTTGGATAATTGACAGGTGTCCGCCATTTCCCGAGGCACTTCTCGCGTGATCCTCACGTGACCCAGGACCGGGGACCCTTGTCTTTGGAACAGCGGCGGCGCCCGGGACAAGACACCGGGGGGCCTTGTCCCCGGGCAAAAGGCGGTGCCCGGGACAAGCCACTGGGGGGCCTTGTCCCCGGGAAAATTGGACGGCCTCTTACCTGAACTTGATCCTGTGGAGATTTCCCCCAACACTATTGAAAGCTTAAAAGACAAATCTCTAGTGTTCAAAGGTTTTCGATATGGAGATTTGTATTTGGTGGATTTCGGTTCAAAAGAATCTTGCATTTCAACTTCCTTGGTTGCCAAAATTTCTTTGGGATGGCTTTGGCATCGTCGTTTGGCTCATGTTGGAATGCATCAATTGAACAAACTTTTAAAAAGAGATTTGGTTTTAGGAATGAAAGATGTAAAGTTTGAAAAGTATAATCTTTGTAGTGCTTGTCAAGCAGGAAAACAAGATGCAAGTACTCACCCTGCTAAAAATGTTCTATCAACATCTAGACCACTTGAGCTTTTGCATATGGACTTGTTTGGTCCATCCGAAACTCAAAGTATTGGTGGTAGCAATTATTGCTTTGTTATTGTTGATGATTTCTCCTGATTTACTTGGATTTTTTTTTTATATCATAAGTCGGAAGCTCCAAGTGTTTTTAAAAGATTTGCAAAACGCGTTGAAAATGAATTTGAATTCTTCACCAAGAAACTTCGAAGTGATCATGGTGGAGAGTTTCAAAATTCAGAATTTATTGAGCTTTGTGATGAATCCGGGATTAAACACGAATTTTCCATGCCATACACTCCTCAACAAAACAGTGTTGTCGAAAGGAAAAATTGAACATTAATCGAATTGGCTCAAACTTTGTTAGATGAGTATAAAACCCCACTAGATTTTGGGCCGAGGCCGTCAATACTGCTTGTTATGCTATAAACCGGCTTTACACTCATCCACTTTTAAACAAAACTCCTTACGAGCTAATTGTTGGAAGAAAACCAAATATTTCATATTTTTGAGTCTTTGGTTGCAAGTGTTGCATTCTTAAAAAGCGCATGCATCTTGGAAAATTTCAAAGACGTGTTGACGAGGGCTTTCTAGTTGGATATTCATCAACTAGCAAGGCTTATCGTGTTTTTAACACAATAACCGAATGCATTGAGGAAACTTGCAATGTTAAATTTGATGAAACTAACGGCTCTCAAGAAGAGCATGAAAATCTTGAGAATGTAGGAAATGAGGAACTACAAGAAGCAATGAAGAACATGACGGTTGGGGACATCAAGCCTAAAGATGAAGATTCAAAGTCACTCGGTCAAGAAAATGTAGCTCCTATGGTTCCAGAGACCTCTACTCAAGTCGATCTTGATCCAGAGATGAAGGAAAATGAAGATCAAGCATTGCAAAATCCAAGACTTCATCAACCCATCACTAAGGATCACCCCGTCAACCAAATAATAGGTGATGTTGGTAAAGGTGTTCAAACTCATTCTAAAATTGCGTCTTTTTGTGAGCATGCATCATTCATTCCTAGTCTTGAGCCCAAATGGATTGATGAAGCTCTAGCGGACCCAGATTGGGTAAATGCCATGCATGAGGAATTGAAAAACTTTACTAGAAATAATGTATGGAAACTTGTAGAAAACCTCTTGATCACAATATAATTGGTACAAAATGGGTCTTTCGTAATAAGCAAGATGAAAATGGCATAGTTGTAAGGAATAAAGCTAGATTGGTAGCACAAGGTTATTCTCAAATTGAAGGATTAGATTTTGATGAAACCTTTGCTCGCATGGCTAGACTAGAAGCCATTCGTATCTTACTTCCATTTGCATCAAGTTTTGAAATCAAACTATTTCAAATGGATGTTAAAAGTGCCTTTTTAAACGGTGAAATTTTGGAACTTGTATTTGTAAAGCAACCGCCGGGCTTTGAAGATCAAAAATGTCCTAATTATGTCTATAAACTTTCAAAAGCACTCTATGGTCGTAAACAAGCTCCTAGGGCTTGGTATGAACGGTTGTTAAATTTTCTAATTTCACAAGGATTTAAAGTTGGAAAAATTGATATAACCCTATTTACTAAAATTATAGATGATGATTTCTTTGTATGTCAAATCTATGTTGACGATATAATTTTTGGTTCTACTAATGAATTCCTTTGTCGAGCTTTTGGTGAAACCATGTCAAAGGAATTTGAGATGTCCATGATTGGTGAGTTGAGCTTTTTCCTCAGGCTTCAAATCAAGCAAATCAAGGAAGGAATATTCGTGAGCCAAAGAAAATACGTAAAGGATTTGCTCAAGAGATTTGGAATGGAGACACAAAGCCAATCAAGACCCACATGGCTACAAATGGTCATTTTGACATGGACGAGGGAGGTAAACGAGTGGAACTCAACTTATATCATTCTATGATTGGTAGTTTATTATACCTCACTGCTTCTAGACCTGACATTATGTTTAGTGTATGCTTGTGTGCTAGATTTCAAGCCACACCTAGAGAATGTCACTTGATTGCGGTAAAAAGAGTATTTAGGTACTTAAAACATACACCAAACATAGGTCTTTAGTATCCTAAAAATGCTAGCTTTGATCTTCTTGGATATTCGGATTCGGATTATGCCGGTTGTAAAATTGATAGAAAAAGTACTTCCAGTGGATGTCAACTTCTAGGAAGATTATTAGTCTCATGGACTTCTAAGAAACAAAATTCGGTTGCACTTTCAACCGTCGAGGCGGAATATGTTTCGGCCGGTAGTTGTTGTGCACAACTATTATGGATGAAGCAAACATCGTTAGACTATGACATAAAAGTCAATTGTGTTCCGCTTTTATGTGATAATGAGAGTGCCGTTAAAATTGCTAACAATCCCGTCAACACTCTCGAACTAAGCACATTGACATTAGACATCACTTCTTAAGGGATCATGTATCAAAAAGGGACATAGTGATTAGTCATGTTTCAACCGACAATCAATTAGCGGACATATTCACTAAACCCTTAGATGAGTCAAGATTTAGCAAGTTGTCGTGGTATTAAGAATACCCCGGCAGGTTTTGAAGACGATCCTAGCGGAGATTACGCAGCGCGGGTTGACCGAGCGACCGGTCCTCCCCCGCCGGACAAACACAAGAAAAGACACGAGGATTTATACAGGTTCGGGTCCCGGTGGGGGCCCTAGTCCTGTCGACGCGCTCCCGACCGGAGCCGGCTGGGGAGGCTCTCTCCGGGGGAGAGGCTTCCGGAGCACGCCTGTGAGTTTAGCTATTCCAAATAATTATGAGCTGATCTCTACAACAGAGGGGTACAAGGGCTATTTATAGCCCCAAAAAGAAGCAAAAAACCTAAACTACCCCGGAAGCCACCGTCGGAATGAAGGGTAGGACCGTCCTTCTTCCGGTCAAACGTCTTGGATGCTTGACAGGTGGTCGCTGATTCCCGAGGAGTCCCACGCGTGACCTGCACGTGATAAACAAACAGGGATTTTACCTTTTAGGAGGGCGATGACGTCCGGGACTCCTTCCGGAGAGCAGGGTCCCGGGGGCCTAAAAAGGCGGCACCCGGGGCAGGCACCGGAGGCCACCGTCCCCGGGCAAATGGCGGCGCCCGGGACCCGCCCGGGGGGGCAAGGTCCCGGGAGCCAAAAGGCGGCGCCCGGGGCAGGCACCTGAGGCCACTGTCCCCGGGCAAATGGCGGCGCCCGGGACCCGCCTGGGGGGCACGGTCCCGGGGGCCAAATGGCGGCGCCCGGGGCAGGCACCGGAGGCCACTGTCCCCGGGCAAATGGCGGCGCCCGGGACCCGCCCGGGGGGCACGGTCCCGGGGGCCAAATGGCGGCGCCCGGGAAATCCCCGGAGGCACGGTCCCGGGGGCCAAATGGCGGCGCCCGGGACATGCCCCGGAGGCACGGTCCCGGGGGCCAAATGGCGGCGCCCGGGGCAGGCATCGGAGGCCACTGTCCCCGGGCAAATGGCGGCGCCCGGGACCCGCCCGGGGGGCACGGTACCGGGGGCCAAATGGCGGCGCCCGGGAAATCCCCGGAGGCACGGTCCCGGGGGCCAAATGGCGGCGCCCGGGACATGCCCCGGAGGCACGGTCCCGGGGGCCAAATGGCGGCCCCCGGGACATCCCCGGAGGCACGGTCCCGGGGGCCAAATGGCGGCGCCCGGGACGTGCCCCGGAGGCACGGTCCCCGGGCAAATGGAGGCGCCCGGGACCCGCCCGGGGGGCACGGTCCCGGGGACCAAATGGCGGCGCCCGGGGCAGGCACCGGAGGCCACTGTCCCCGGGCAATCATGAACTTACCTGGACTTGGCCGCATGGAGATTTCCCCCAACAGCAGCCCCCCATGCCCTCCGGGGACGAAGCTTGAGCCCCCGGAGGGAATGGTTACGGTACCGGGAAAATCTCCGGACGAAAATCACCGGAGCCCCGGCGACGCTTCGGTTTCTGTGCCGGGCGCTTTATGGCCGCGCCGTTCTCGCAATAAATGCGCGCGCGGTTCAAACCGGCGTCTCGACTTACGCGCCTGTCCCTTCGTTTCCCGCGCGCGGTTTGAATTTCAGCGGTCCAGATTGCTCCGAGGGGGCCACGTGGCGCGCATCTAGATCACGGCCAGCCTCTATAAATAGGGCCTTAGGGGGCCCCGGTAGCTCATTCCAAATTTTCCAACTCCAGCTTCAGCTCTCCCGGTAGCGCTCTCCCGGTAGCATTTCCGGTAGCCTTCTCCGGTAGCGAGCGTCCGGGAATTGTAGCCGTAGCCACCTGAAAACTTAGCCACCGAAAAACAAAGAACTCACCTAATGGCACCCAAAGGTCGGGCGAAGACCACGGAGGTGCCCCCGGAGGAAATCCCCGCGGATTTCCTCTGGGCCTCCGAGTTCTCGGCCTCGGACGCGGAGTCCCTGGTCAAGAAGGGCGTCGTTGAGGAGGGGGACATCCGGGTCCCCCTAAAGAAGGACGGAGCCCCCCGCCCCAGGCCCGAAGAGGTTGTGGCCTTTGAGGCCTTCCTCGAGGCAGGGCTCCGGCTCCCGGTGCACCCGATGCTCCGGGAGTTCCTGAAGGAGTATGGGGTGGCGCTCAACCACCTCACCCCCAACGCCCTCGTCCGGATGGGTCTCTTCATCTGGCTGTTCGAGACGGCGACCGGGCGGGAGCCCACCCTCCGCGCCTTCCGATACTTTTACGAGTCGGCAGCGCGGAGCTCCCACCTGGTGAAGGGAGGACCGAAGTCCCCCTTCGGCTCGGTGATGGTCCAGATGCTGCCCTCCCGGGTGGCGGACTACCCGGCGGCGGCCTCCCGGGACCACTAGGGGGACTGGCTCCGGAGGTGGTTCTACCTCCGGGTCCGGGACGAGGCGGTGGTCTACGCCCCGGAGCCTCCCACCTACAGCCGGTCATCCGCACCGAAGCCGCCGGTGTGGACGGACGAGGAGTTCGAGCTCCTCGGGAAGGTGGTGCTGGCGAAGAAGGCCCGCTCGATGCGGGACGCCGCGGAGGAGCTGGCGCTCCTGCGGCTTTCCCCCTTCTCGCGCGGGGGAAGGGGGATCGGCATGGGCCCGGAGCAGCGGCCTCCGGTCAAGCCGGTGACGCGGCGTAAGTCCCCTGCATTTTTGCACTTGCAGTTTTTTATGAGAAATCGACTAACTTTTTACCTCTTGCAGTGCGCCCGTACCCGGCGGCGAGGGACAAGGCGGAGCACCTCCTGGGGAGGTACTTCGCCGACGAACACGAGCGCATCGTGCGCCTCGTGGGGGAGGGGCCTCCCCGGAACCTGGTGGCCGAGGCCTATGGGCTCAGGCTTCCGGAGAGGAAGCCCCTTCCCACCCCCGGGTCTCATAAGCGGGGGAAGGATGCGGCCGGGGGCTCGGAGCCCAAGAGGCCCCGAGTCCAAAAGACCCCCGCCCCGACGACGACGCCGGCGACGACGCCGGTGAGGGCCCGGGACGCGGCTCCCGGAGCCGAACATGCCCGGGCGGCGCCACGGGCAGAGGCGACGCCTCCGCCCCCGGAGGCCCCCGTCGAGGCCCGGGGGAAGGAGGTTGTTACCGGCGGGGCAGGGTCCGATTCCGCGGACTACGCCCCGTCGCCCGTTCGAGTGGCGCTCCTCTCGCCTCTCCCGGCGACATTGGCGCCGGAGAGGCTGGAGGTGAGGTTCTCGGAGGCGGCGCCTCCGTGCCTCTGGCCGGTGGATGACGAGGGTGGGAGCCCCTCAGTCTTCGAGGTCCCCCCGGAGCAGGAGGCTCCGAGGGCCCTTCGGCCTGGGGCGGGGAAAGGCCCGATGATCCCCCCTCGGGCGGAGAACCCCGCCCAATCTTCGTCTTCGTCTTCGGAGGAAACTTCGTCGACAAAGACGCCCGCGACGCCGGCCGTGCTCCCGGATCCCGAGGTCCGGGGGCCCTCTCCCGGCCGCGACAGGAGGACCGGGCAAGATACCTCCCTACTTCCCGCGGGGGAGGTGGCCCGCTACGCGGAGGGCCTGCACAACCGGAAGGTGTAGGCCTTCGTAGCAGGAGGAACGCTCCACGAGCGTTTTGAGGGGCTCGAGTCCCTCGGAGCCCAGGTAACCCGAGCTCTCAACACCTCGGCTTTTTTCCTACACTTGAGAATTTTCTAACTCTTTATGTATTTTGTAGGTAGCGACTGTTACCTGGGGACTTGAGCAGCGGGTCACCCGGCTGCTCAAGGAGGCGGAGAGCCGGGCCGTGGCTTGCGTGGAGCAGCGGGAGGCGGCCCTCCGGGAGCGGGACGAAGCTCTTGATGAGCTGTCCCGGGCCCGGGCGCAGGTGCACCTTTCGGAGGGCGCCTACATCCGCCTCCGAGAGGAGGCCAAGGTGCGGGAGAAGGCGCTCCGGGAGCTCGAGAGCTCCAGCGTCCGGGCGCTGTCGGACGCGGGCCGCTCCGTCCGCTCGGCCTTGGAAGGCCTAGGCGTTAGCCTGGGCTCCGGAAGCGGCCCGAAGGTGCCCCCGGCGACCCTCGCGGAGGCTGTGCGTTTTCTTAACGCACAAGTCTCCGCCATCCCAGAGGCTGCGGACGTCCGGGCACGGGGCCGGGCGATCCCCGTCATAGCGGCCGCCGCGGGGCTCGTTGACTACCGGGGTGTTGGCGCCCGGGCGATCGGGGGGCGCATCCCCCGGAGCTTCCCGGAGGCCTTCGAGCCAACGCGCCGGGAGGTGGAGCTGCTGGCGGAGGGGTTCTACGACCGGATCATCCGGACGAGGTTCCCGACACCGGCGCCTCCGGCCGCGGATGCCCCTGCCCCGGCCACGGAGGAAGCTCCCCGGGGGGAGGACCCCAACGCTAAAGTATGAGCCTCCCCCGGGTCTTTAGCTAGGACCCCTTTTTATTTTGTTAGACATTTTGATTCCGGTAGCTTCTTAGGAGAAGCCCCGGGCACTTGTACAAAAACATTTTGCAATGAAATATATTCAAAATTTTTCTAAGTCTTTGCAATGAAATGTTACCAGGGTTCCCGGGGGGTTACTCCCGAGCGACGGTCCGGGAGAGGCTCTCCGGGGGACGCCCAAGCGGCTTTGATTTTGCTGAGCCTTGTCTCCGGGGAGCGCGACGGGGGTACTGCCCGGGAGCCTGTCCGGTTGAGATGGCGCCCGGAGTGGCACTTGGATAATTTTGACAACAGCCGTGCTGAATTAACTCCCCCGCGCCCGAAGGCCCAGATGATACCTCCTCTCCGGATACTTCCGCCGGCTGGGTACGAGTTTTGGCCCGAAGACGTACTTCGGGACTCTCAGCGTCGCGTCCGGGCGCTGCACCGGGACTTGGCCCGGGAGCTGAGGGAGCGCCTCCGGGAGCTTTAGGCGTAGGGGCCTTAGGCTCGTAGAAAATCCCCCGGGTTAGGACCCGGGTTGTATCATTTCCGAAACCCACCGGAGGGGGAAGATGTCCTCCGGGTTTACTGATCAATAAAGCACGTTGTTGTTGTTTCCTTTTATTGCGCCTCTTTATTTTCTTCTTTGATGGTCTTGACGACTCATCTTAACAAGGATGAGCTAAGTTTCTTCGTGGGTGACCCGGGGGCCCCCCGTCCCCCCCCCCCCCGCCCACAGCGGGCCGGAGGAGGCCTCCGCGCGCTGTGGGGGTAACGGGGTCCCCGGAGGGAGCGTAACCTGTAGGAGAAATGTTTTCTAAGTTAGAAAATTTTAAAGCGAGGTTTTCAAGGAGAAGACCTTCCGGGAGATAATCATCCGGTCGCCGTGAGAACGGGGATCCGGGAATAAGGTCTTAGGGAGGCATTCATCCGGTCGCCGTGAGAACGGGGAGCCGGGAATAAGGTCGCTGGGGACCAATCATCCGGTCGCCGTGAAGACGGGGAGCCGGGAATAACGTCGACTCCCGGAGGAGGAAGAAAATCCAGAAAGCCATTAGACGTCCCGCTGAGGAGAGCGTCTACTCCCGGAGGAGGAAGTGCCCGAAGACGGGTCTTGAGTGTTTGGGTAGGGGACTAATCTCCCAAAGTGACTCGTTACCGCGGCCGCTGGGGACCGGGTTGCCGCTTACACCCTCAATCCACGAGGGCTGTTCGTAAGCCGCCCTTCAGGAGGGACTTGCTGGGGCAGGGCCCACTTCCTCACGGAGAGGGCATCCTCGCGGGGAGGGCTTCCTCACGGGGAGGGCATCTTCATGGGGAAGGCGTCCTCGCGGGGAGGGCATCCTCGCGGGGAGGGCATCACCACTAGGGGCGGTAAACAAGAACAACCTGCAGTGAGACAGTTGAAGAACAAAGGCTATGCATTGATTAACAAAATATACAAAGCCCCCCCCTGCGAAACCGCGAAGGGGGGGGGAAAGGGGAGCTACAGTGTCCCTCCTCCCCCTCCGGCGTGATCGCTCCGGGGGAAGGAACAGGCCCGTAAGGCTAGACGTAGAACTTGCGAAGTAAACGCAAGTTCCAGGTGTGCTTCAGCTCCTGCTCTTGAAGGTTGGAGAGCTTGTAGGCCCCCGAGCCTAGGACAGCGGAGATCCTGTAGGGGCCCTCCCACTTAGGGGAGAGCTTACCCTGGGCTTGGGGGTCTGTGACGCGCTTGAGGACAAGGTCCCCAAGGCGGAAAGCTCTCTCGCGCACGCGCTGGTTGTATGCGCGCGACATCTCGCGCTCGTAGATGGCGTGGCGGAGGAGCGCTCGGTCGCGTTCCTCCTCCACGAGGTCGATTTCCAGGCGCCGGTTGTCTTCGTTGGCCCGGTAGGCTGCGGTCGTGGCTCCGTTCAGGAGCTCGACCCGCAGCGACCGAAAGCCGATCTCCGGGGGGAGGACTGCCTCCGCCCCGTAGACTAGGGAGAAGGGAGCACGCCCCGTGGCCCGGGACGGGGTCGTGCGCATCGAGCAGAGGATGCTAGGGAGCTCCTCTGCCCACGCGCCCCGCTTGGAAGCGGTTTGTTCGAGTCTCCGGCGTAACCCCTGTAGGATTATGCCATTGACCCTCTCGACGGCCCCGTTGCTTTGGGGATGGGCCACTGAGGCGAAGTGGATGACGACCCCCAGGCCTTCGCAGAATTCCCGAAAATAAGCCGAGTCGAATTGGGTCCCGTTGTCCACGGTGATTTCCCGGGGGACACCAAAACGACAAACGACGTTTTTCCAGAAAAACCGCTGAACGGCCCGGGAGGTTATGCTAGCCAAGGGCTCCGCCTCAACCCACTTTGTAAAGTAGTCGACCGCGACTACCGCATACTTGTATCCTCCGGGCGCTGGGGGGAAGGGCCCTAAGAGGTCCATCCCCCAGCGCACGAAGGGCCAAGTGATGGGGATAGTCCGCAGCGCTACAGGGGGGAGATTCGAGCCCTTGGCCATCTTTTGGCATGCTTCACACGCGGAGACAAGGTCTCGCGCATCGCGCATGACTGTAGGCCAGTAGAAGCCCTGCCGAAGGGCCTTGGCTGCGATGGCACGCGGGGCTAGGTGAGAACCACAGCTCCCCGCGTGAATGTCTTCCAGGAGTTGAAGTCCCTCCGACCGGGGGAGGCAGCGCAGGAGGGCTGAAGCCCCCCGCTTGTAGAGCCTTCCCTCCAGCAGGAGATATGCCCGGGCTTTGGCCCGGAGGCGCTTAACCTCGGTCTCGTTGGGAGGGTCCCCCTCCCCCTTGATGAAGGAGATGAGGGGATCCATCCATGATGACGGCCGGACGATCTCGGCGACCTCCGGGACCGGAGGCTCGGGGCCCGCGTCCGGGGAGGCCACCGAGGGCTTCGTGATTGTTTCCAAGAAGGCCCCCTTGGGGAGCGTTTCCCGGGCGCTTGCCGCCCGGGCCAAAGCATCGGCCCGGTCATTCTCCCTTCGCGGGATATGCCGGGCCTCAAGGCCGTCGAAGTGTTTCTCCATCTTTCGTACTTCCTGCAAGTAAAGACTTAAATTTGCGTCATGGCACAGGTAAGATTTGTCCATTTGGCAGACAACGAGCTGAGAGTCTCCCTTCACTAGTAGGCGCCGGATCCCCAGGGAGCGAGCGAGGCGCATCCCGAGGAGCAGAGCCTCGTATTCGGCGACGTTGTTGGTTGCGGGGAACTCGAGCCGCGCGGCGTACTCGAGCTCCTTCCCCTCGGGGCTCCGGAGGACTACCCCCGCGCCAGCCCCAGCGAGACACAGCGACCCATCAAACAGCAGGGTCCAATGGTCACTGCGTCGGGGCGGCACAGGGAGATCTTCGTCCCCGGACCCAGAGGCGGGAGTCCATTCTGTGACAAAGTCGGCGCGGACCTACGACTTGATTGCGGAGTGGCCGGTAAGGGACAGGGAGAAGGGGGCAAGCTCGGCCCCCCACTTCCCAATCCGGCCGGTGGCTTCTTTATTCCGCAGTACCTCCCCCAGGGGGAGGGACGACGGAACGGTGATGGGGTGCCCCAGGAAGTAGTGCCGGAGCTTCCGGGACACCATGAGGAGAGCGTAGCAAATCTTCTCCATCTCCGTGTACCGAGTCTTGGCCCCTTGGAGGGCTTCACTGACGTAGTACACGGGGCGTTGCTGCCCCCCTTGCTCCTTCACCAAAACCGCGCTGACGGCGACGGGGGTCGCGGCGAGGTAGAGGAGCAAGGGTTCTTCCGGAGACGGACTCACGAGAATTGGAGGGCTCGAGAGGTACTTCTTGAGGTTGTTGAAGGCTTCCTGGGCCTCGGGGGTCCAGCGGAACCCCTCGAGCCCTCGGAGGATCTTGAAGAACTGGAGGCCCCGCTCCCCCGAACGGGAGACGAAGCGGCTGAGCGCGGCCAGGCGGCCGGAGAGCCGCTGGACATCTTTGACGGAGCGCGGCGGGGGCATGTCTAGGAAGGCCCGGATCTTCTCGGGGTTTGCCTCAATGCCCCGCTGGGACACGAGGAAACCCAGGAGCTTCCCCCCGCGCAACCCCGAAGGCACACTTTTCCGGGTTGAGCTTGAGCCCGAACGCGCGGAGGTTGCGGAAGGTCTCTGCGAGGTCGTCGATGTGGGAGGCTGCACGGGGGCTCTTGACGACCGCGTCGTCCACGTAGACTTCGACGTTGCGGCCGACTTGATCTTTGAAGACCAGCGTCATCAGGCGCTGGAAGGTGGCTCCCGCATTCTTGAGCCCAAAGGGCATATGGCGGTAGCAGAAGGTTCCGAGGGGAGTTATAAAACTCGTCTTTTCCTCGTCCCCCTCCGCCATCCGGACTTGATGGTATCCCGAGTAGGCGTCTAGGAAGCTCATCAGCTCGCACCCCGCGGTGGAGTCAACGAGCTAGTCGATCCGCGGGAGCGGGAAGTTGTCTTTGGGGCAAGAGCGGTTAAGGTCGGTGAAGTCCACGCACATGCGCCATTTTCCACTTGATTTCTTGACGAGGACGGGGTTTGCGAGCCACTCAGGGTGCAAGACTTCCCGGATGAACCCCGCCTCTTGGAGCCGAGCTATCTCCGTCTTGATGGCTTCTTGACGTTCGAAGGAGAGCTTTCTCAACTTCTGCTTGATAGGGGGGTAACCGGGGGTTACCGCGAGCTTGTGTTCAATAACCTCCCGGGCGACGCCCCGCATGTCCGAAGGCTTCCACGCAAAAACATCAGAGTTTTCGCGCAGAAAGGCTGCGAGTTGCGCTGCATGGTCTTGGGGGAGCTCTGCCCCGATTTGGACAGTTTTGTCCCCGCTGCCTGGGGACAGCGGGACCTTCCGGAGGCCCCCTTCCGGACGCGGCTTGAGGAGGGGCCTCCCAGGGGACGGCGCAGCGACGTCTACATCCGGGGGGGGAGCCTCCCCCCCGGGCGCCTTGATCAGGTTGACGCTTCCTATTGTGGCAGCAGCTCGCTCGTATAGGGCACGGGCCATGTCTTGGTCCCCCCGGACGTTGATCACGCCATGCGGCCCGGGGATCTTCATGCACAAGTAGTTTTGGTGGGTGGCAGCCCCCAGCCGGTTGATCGTAGTCCTCCCCATAATCACATTGTAGGAGGAGGGGAGGTCTACTACGTCGAAGCGGACTAGCTCGGTCCGGTAGTTCTCTGGGGTGCCGAAGGTGATCGGGAGATCTACCTTGCCCACGGGGTGGATCGCCTTCCCCGGGACAAACCCTTGCAGAGGCCCTGCCGCTGGTTGCAGGAGCTTCTCATCCACCTGCATTTCCTTGAAGGTTTTGAGGAACAGGACGTCGGCGGAGCTTCCGCCGTCCACGAGGATGCGGGCCAAGTCGCAGTTGTAGATTGTCGCGGAGACAATGAGCGCGTCGTCGTGGGGGAAGCGAACCCCTCACGCGTCTTCCGCCGTAAAGGTGAGGGGGACGTCCGACCACCTGGGCGGCACGGACGCGTGTAGCACCCCCACTACCTTAACTTCTCGCGCGTACTCCTTGCGCTGGCGCTTGGAATCCCTCCCGGAGGCGGACCCCCCCACGATGACGTTGATGCGGCGCTGAGAAGTTTGAAAGGGGAGAGCGTCTGAAGGCTCCCCCTCCTGCACCTGCTGCCCCCCCGCGGGAGCGGGAAGGGCCGGAACAGCTGGCCGAGGGGGCAAGGAGGCCGGGGTCCCCCCCCCTGCCCGCGCTGGTCGAGGAACGCCGCGAAGTGCTGCAGCAGCTGGTGGCAATCTCGGGTGGCGTGGGTACTGGACCCGTGGAAGCTGCACCACGGTCCTTCCCGGCTTCTCCCCGCGGGGCCTTCGCGGCCGCGCGAAGACTGTCCTCCCCCATGGCCTCTCGGCTTGGGAAAGGGGCGGTTGCCCTTCGGGGGGTCGCGCGAGCCGCCTCCGCCCTCGAGGACAAAAGTGTCCCGAGGCCATGGTTCGCTACGGCCCCCCTGCCTGGGGCGCCTGGGGGAATCCCGGGCCCCCCGCTCGGCGGGGGCAGGAGCCCCCTGGGTCTTCTTCCAGATGTCGTCTTCCTCCGCGCGAGCGTACTTTTCGAGTACGTTGAAGAGCTCGTCGGCGGAAGAGGGGCAGCTTCGAGAGAGTCTTCGGTGGAGTTCCCCCGGGAGGATCCCGCTTTTGCAGGCTTCGATCACTGTGGAGTCCGGGACGTGGGCCACTTTGCTTTTTACTTGGGCAAAGCGCTTGAAGAAGCTTCTGATGGTCTCCCCGGTTCTCTGGCGCACGGTATATAGCTGTGAAGAATCCAGGGGACGTACGTAATTTCCCTGAAAGTTGGCACAGAACTCCCGCTTCAGCTGCGAGAAAGACTTGATGGAGCCCGCCTTCAGATTGTAAAACCAGGAGCGGGCAATGCCGGTGAGGTAGAGGGGGAAGACGTTGCATTGGATGCTCTCGTCCCCCCCCCCCCCCGCCGCGGAGATGGCTGTGGAGTAAATCTGGACGAACTCGTAAGGGTCCGCCTCGCCATTATAATGCTCGATGTGCGGGGGACGGTAGGGCCGCGGCCATCGGATGCTGCGGAGTCTTCGACATAGAGGCTGGTTCACCCCCTGCACTTCCCGGGGGGAGCCCCAGTCACTGTCTTCTTTAACGGGGGACGCCCCCTCGTTATCCGAGTCAGGTAGCGGCCCAAGAGGGCCGCCGGAGTGGTGGTGGCGACGCTTCTCTTCCGGGCTGGGACTGATTTCCCGGACGTCCGGGCTTCCCTCCGGGGAGGATGGTTCTTCGGCGGG
Organism: Pharus latifolius; assembly: GCA_019359835.1. Taxonomy (NCBI): domain Eukaryota; kingdom Viridiplantae; phylum Streptophyta; class Magnoliopsida; order Poales; family Poaceae; genus Pharus; species Pharus latifolius. Next base: position 18,479,552 of record CM033330.1, read on the forward strand.
TCTCTTCCCCCGACCGGTGCGAGAGCGAGGCTCCCTGCGACAACGACCGGGGGAAGCTCTTCCCCGCGGCTGGGAGAATGCATTCGCCCGACCTCCCCCCGGGAGAAGCGGACCTGCTTCGCCGGGGGAGGGAGCTCCTGCACTGTAGCAGCCGGCCCGGAAGCTACCGGGGCCTGCTGGGGGGAGCCCCCTGCGACGGCCCCCGGGACCGGAAAGGGGGGAGCCCCTGTACCATCCGGAACCGGGGAGGGGGCGCCTGGGGCGGCGTTTGGATCCGAAGAGGGGGCCCCTGTGACAACGACCGGGACCGGAAAGGGGGAAGCCCCTGCGACATCCAGAACCGGTGGGGGGTGAGCCCCCTCGGCGACGTCCGGGGTTGGGGAGCCAATGCGGGGGGAAATTTGCTGAGGCACGGGAGCTGCTCTGTCGACCGGCCCCGGTGCGGTAAACGCAACGCGAGGGGCTGGACTGGCTCCCGGCGTAGGAATAACCCCCGGCATGAAATGACCCCCCAGCCCCGGAAGCGGGCCGGGGACGGGTACCCCCCTGGTGCCACGAAGGGCCCGGGCATGAAATAGCCTCCCGGCACCGGGACAGGCCCGGGTGCCGAGAAGTGTCCGGAAGTATATCCCGCGGGGGGAGGGAACCCCCCAGCGGGATCATACGGGGTAGACAGCCCCCCTGACGCCGGAGGGGCCGCTGGGTATCCCATGAACGGGGGCATGATCCCCGGATACGGGTGCGGCGAAAATGTGGGGGCCGAGGGCCGCGCCAACACACTAAGGAGCTCGTCCATAGAGCGCTGGGCGCGGAGCTGGCCCTCTACGAGAGCCTCCAGCAGGGCGTCCCGGGGAGCCGGGGGGGCCGTCGGGGGGAAACTTGTCCCGGCCGAGGTCCCCGCGGCCTCCGGGAGCGGCCCGGAGGTGGAGGCACCTAGATTGAGAGGAAAGATGGGAGGTGGTACCTGGGAATGGACGCCTCCGGACGGAAGCGCCGGAACAGCAGTGTCCCGGACGGGCGGCGCCAGGTCTCCAGGACCGGCGTCACCGGGAAGGGCGCGGGCCCTTGTTCTCGGAGGAGCCATGGCGATTCGTCACGGGTCCCCACGGTCGGCGCCAACTGTCGTGGTATTAAGAATACCCCGGCAGGTTTTGAAGACGATCCTAGCGGAGATTACGCAGCGCGGGTTGACCGAGTGACCGGTCCTCCCCCGCCGGACAAACACAAGAAAAGACACGAGGATTTATACAGGTTCGGGTCCCGGTGGGGGCCCTAGTCCTGTCGACGCGCTCCCGACCGGAGCCGGCTGGGGAGGCTCTCTCCGGGGGAGAGGCTTCCGGCGCACGCCTGTGAGTTTAGCTATTCCAAATAATTATGAGCTGATCTCTACAACAGAGGGGTACAAGGGCTATTTATAGCCCCAAAAAGAAGCAAAAAACCTAAACTACCCCGGAAGCCACCGTCGGATTGAAGGGTAGGACCGTCCTTCTTCCGGTCAAACATCTTGGATGCTTGACAGCTGGTCGCTGATTCCCGAGGCGTCCCACGCGTGACCTGCACGTGATAAACAAACAGGGATTTTACCTTTTAGGAGGGCGATGACGTCCGGGACTCCTTCCGGAGAACAGGGTCCCGGGGCCCTAAAAAGGCGGCACCCGGGGCAGGCACCGGAGGCCACTGTCCCCGGGCAAATGGCGGCGCCCGGGACCCGCCCGGGGGGGCAAGGTCCCGGGAGCCAAAAGGCGGCGCCCGGGGCAGGCACCTGAGGCCACTATCCCCGGGCAAATGGCGGCGCCCGGGACCCGCCCGGGGGGCACGGTCCCGGGGGCCAAATGGCGGCGCCCGGGACCCGCCCGGGGGGCACGGTCCTGGGGGCCAAATGGCGGCGCCCGGGGCAGGCACCGGAGGCCACTGTCCCCGGGCAAATGGCGGCGCCCGGGACCCGCCCGGGGGGCACGGTCCCGGGGGCCAAATGGCGGCGCCCGGGAAATCCCCGGAGGCACGGTCCCGGGGGCCAAATGGCGGCGCCCGGGACATGCCCCGGAGGCATGGTCCCGGGGGCCAAATGGCGGCGCCCGGGCCAGGCACCGGAGGCCACTGTCCCCGGGCAAATGGCGGCGCCCGGGACCCGCCCGGGGGGCACGGTCCCGGGGGCCAAATGGCGGCGCCCGGGAAATCCCCGGAGGCACGGTCCCGGGGGCCAAATGGCGGCGCCCGGGACATGCCCCGGAGGCACGGTCCCGGGGGCCAAATGGCGGCGCCCGGGACATCCCCGGAGGTACGGTCCCGGGGGCCAAATGGCGGCGCCCGGGACGTGCCCCGGAGGCACGGTCCCCGGGCAAATGGAGGCGCCCGGGACCCGCCCGGGGGGCACGGTCCCAGGGGCCAAATGGCGGCACCCGGGGCAGGCACCGGAGGCCACTGTCCCCAGGCAATCATGAACTTACCTGGACTTGGCCGCGTGGAGATTTCCCCCAACACAAGTTAAGAAATGAATTGAATGTTATTGACATTTCAAATGTTATTTGAATTCTTGCTTGCTTAGAATGGTCCTTCATTGTGCTCCTATATATATATATATATATATGTATATGTATATATATATATATATATATGTGTGTGTGTGTGTGTATATATATGTATACACAAGTAATGTAGGCATCTATGCAGATTATTTCCTATTTTGAAGAAAAAGATCAAAAGATCACCTCTTTATCTCTTTTCAACAAAACTTGGATGACACATTAAGGGGGAGCAATTTAAAGCTCATTGAATATTTTTATACCTCAAAATTGTATACATAAATGAAAATTATGCATTTTTTTATTTTATTAAAAGAGTCATTTCCAAATCAAAGAGGTGAAAAAGTGCTCAAAACTTTCAAAATGTGCAAGATTACCACAAAACCTTCAAAAATAGATTTCAAATATGTTTTCAAAGGTTTTGAAAGTGAAACAAAAGAATTTCGAGCTAAAATGCAGAATTTTGACAAATTGAAGACTTAGGGATCTTGTTTTGACCCAAAATAACTTATTTCCATAAAATAAGATGGGTTGAGTTTTGACAAAAAATTTCTACATGAAACACTTAGAACTCAATCACCCGAAGATAGTTCGTGTTGAACGTTTTCTCAAAAGACCTACGGTTTTCAAGTTATCACATTTCCTAGGTCGCCCGAAAACGACTCTTAACCCGAAAATACCCAAAATGTGCATTTTGTGAATTTAGCTATTTGAGCCAGATTTTCTTCCATGTTTTGGCTTGAAATAGTATTTCAAATTCATACAAGTTCAAACTTTTCAGAAAAATCCAAGTTTCATTGAGAATTGCATATTTGGTGAAAATTCGGTTGTTTTACCCGTTTTACCCAGAATCTCCTTTGACTCTTATCCTTCTCAATACTATCCATTTCTATTCCTAACATGATATTTGAGCCCATTCTGAAACTAAATTCCTTTTTGAAGCAAATTTGCTAAAATCTCAAAAATTCAACAAATTCAGCAGTTTATCTGTATTGTTCGGACTTTGTCTGCCCAGTGCTGGACTCTGTCCGCCCATACCGGACTTTGTCCAGCCCGAGAGAACTCTGTCAGACCTGTGCACGTCTGGGCAGTTACTTAATCTTTCGATCTCTTCTTCTTCCCCCAAATCATTTTAAAAGCAAAGTTTCTCATTCCAGTTTCTTCTCACACCAAGCTCTCACTCCCCTCACCGGACGTAAGCATCCATCCGACAGTTTTTCGTCCGGCTTCAAATCTTGGCTCCTGTTCCTCTTCTCCCTCTTTTGGCTTGGTTAGATTTCTTCTTCTCCCTCTCCTTTTTCTTGCATTTCATCATGATTCACTTGCTAGGGTTTGAAAGATTTTTCTTTTTGCATGCTGAAATTGATGAGGTTTTAATGAAATTAATCTCAAATACATACTGATTCCTTATGCCCATACTAATTTGAATCATCTTGTAGACATGCATGCCATGAGTATTGAAATGTCTTCTTTAGGGATAAAACTACATGGTATAATATTATGTAGCTCTTGTGAAAATGTGATTAACATCTTGGATTAACTGTTGAACTTATGTTTTCATCACTTCTTGCAGATCCGTTTATCCTAGTTCTATGACATGCATGATATGAGTGTTATGGAATATACGTATCAAATATGAATTCGAATAAGATTTGAATCACATCAGGAAATCTAATCTGTTAGGATTTCTTCTGCATGAGCAATTCGGATAAGATTTGAATCTCATCGAGAAACCTAATCTATTAGGATTTCTTCTGCATGGGTAGTTCGGATAAGATTCGTATCACATCAGGAAACCTAATCTGTTAGGATTTCTTCTGCATGGCCCTATATATAGAGATGTATGATGGGCTTTGAGGATCATCACAAAAGCCATAGCTGCCATCTCTTTTGATAGCCCCTAAACCCTTGTCGTACGCGTTGGTGCTAGCACACCATCGTACGACGTTCCATCCCGGTACGTGTGGATACCGGTGGAGGCGCTGCTGCAATTGCTGCGCTGATTAGAAATATCTGTGAGCGGTCGTTGTCATCTACATCTGCTGATCAGGATGATCCGCAAATGGTTGCTGTGAACATTCGATCGCTTCACCAAATCTGCTTCCGTTATTGGTAACAATCTAATCTATGATCTATTACTTGCAGCCTTCGAGTAAAATTTTTGAAATTCTGCTAGTGTAGCTTACTCGGTTTCCAATAGTGGTATCAAAGCCATCCTGTATAGTATTAGATCTAGATTAATAATATATATATATGTGATATATGAAGTTATAGTAGATTAGATCTACTAGTTTATTCAATCTGTTACCGTATAAGTTTCGTTATATATGACATTAGCTGCCTATTCTAGATATTCATATTGGAGTTAATATGAATGACTTAAGGGGATTTAAACCAATCAGATTGGTTCGAAAATTTGATTAATGTGATTAATTCAAAAAAAAGATTATACTTGACAACCAGAAACTATCAACTTTGGTGTCTAAGGAAAGAACACATCATAAGGTTTTTCTTAATAAGCCCCGCTTGGCGGAACGCTTTCCTTCATGGTGTGAGCGAAAACAGTCGCGGTCTTTCCTGGCCAAGGTTACTACCAACGGAAGTTAAATATAGTCGTAGTTATGCATGTGAGATTATCTAACTGATGGTTATTTTCATGCATATAGATGTTGTGACATCTTTTAACCCCTCATGAAACATAAAGATTATACTTGACAACTAGAAGCTGTCAACTTTGGTGTCTAAGGAAATAACACATCATAAGGTTTTTCTTAATAAGCCCCGCTTAGCAAAACGCTTTCCTTCATGGTGTGAGCGAAAACAGTCGCGGTCTTTCCTGGCCAAGGTTACTGCCAACAGAAGTTAAATATAGTCGAAATTGCACCTGTTAGATCATCTAGCTGATGGTTATTTTCGTGCATATGGATGTTTTGCCATGTTTTAACCCCTCATAAAAATTAAGTGTTTATTATACCCTTCCAATTGCTGCACCTGCCAAGATTTTGATCGTTGCTTCGTGGGTCTGACAAATCAGGGCACCATCAATTATATTAATAAGGCAGGATGTGTTGGACACCCATAAGCATAGAATTGGTTTAACTTAACAAGGCCATCAAAACGGTTTTGGGCTTTGGGGCATGGTGTTGGGATGACACCCAATAAACAAGAGTTATATATGATATAATTAGTAAGGAGTTGCTTACCTAAATACTAGGTTTCTAGCAGTGATGCCAAAGCTCACTAGAACTTAGTGAAATATGGATCTTGGCCTACTATATATATTTGTTGAGGGATTTTTTCTAAAATATATATAGTTGGTACATCTTTTATTGAATTGTTTAATAAAAGACTTTTCATAAATATACTGCTAAAATTTTGCATTTCTTTACTGTTGTATACCATGGATAGTGGTAGCTCCTCAAACAATTTCAGTTTGTGATCTATCCTTAATAAAGAAAAGCTCAATGGAACAATTTTTATTGATTGGTATAGAAACTTGAGAATTGTTCTCAAACAAGAGAAAAAGGACTACGTTCTAGAGACTCCTATACCTGATGAACCAGCCGCTAGTGCTCTACGTGCTCAAAAGGATGCTTACAAAAAGCATACCGACAACGCACTTGATACCAGCTGTCTAATGCTAGTCACCATGAACTCTGAGCTTCAGAAGCAATATGAGAACATGACAGCTTATGACATGGCCGTGTCTCTTAGAAACTTATTCGAGGAGTAGGCTAGGGTGGAAAGATATGAAACCACCAAGAAATTGCATGATTGCAAGTTGGCAGAAGGGAGCTCAGTCAGTCCTCATGTGATCAAGATGATTGGTTACATTGAGAATTTGGAAAAGCTTGGTTTTCCCCTTAGTCAAGAGTTGGCTACTGATATGATTCTCCAATCGCTCCCTCCGAGCTATGACCAGTTTGTCATGAACTATAACATGAATAATCTGGAGAAATCATTGACCGAATTGCATGGAATGCTTAAAACAGCGGAACAGAACATTAAGAAAATTCCAAATAATGTAATGATGGTTCAAAAGGGAAAAAGTTTTAAGAAGAAGGGCAAGGGAAAGGCTAAGGGAAAGGGCAAAGCTCTAGGAAGATCCTCTAGCGCTAAGCCTAATTCCAAAGGAAAGTCCAAGCCAGGTGCCACCCCTACTACTGAATGTTTCTATTGCAAGGAATATGGCCATTGGAAGAGGAATTTTAAGAAATACTTGGAAGATTTAAAGAAAAAGAAGGAAAGTGAAACTCCTTCAGGTATATATGTTATAGAAGTTCATTTAGCTACTTCTCCTTCTGACTCTTGGGTATTTGATACCGGATCGGCTGCTCATATTTGTACTTCAATGCAGGGGCTTAAAAGGAGTAGAAATTTGGCTAAGGGCGAGGTTCAACTTCGCGTTGGCAATGGAGCAAGAGTTGCAGCATTAACTGTTGGAACTTTTATATTAGCTTTACCTTCAGGATTAGTTTTAGAACTTAATAACTGTTATTATGTTCCCGCCATAAGCAAAAACATTGTATCCGTGTCGTGTTTGGACACGCTGGGTTATAAATTTAGAATAAAGAACAATCATTGTTCCTTTTATTTAAATGATATGTTTTATGGCAATGCCTCATTGGAAAATGGGCTTTATCAACTAAATCTTGAATTACCAGTCTATAACATATGTACTAAGAGGATTAGGCCCAATGATTTGAATCTCACGTTTGTCTGGCATTGTCATCTAGGCCATATAAATGAGAAACGCATCATGGAACTCCTGAAAGATGGTCTTCTAGACTCATTTGATTTTCAATCATTTGATGTGTGTGAATCTTGTTTACTTGGCAAAATGACAAAGACACCTTTCACAGGTGAAAGTGAAAGGGCAAGTGACTTATTGGCTCTTGTTCATACCGATGTATGTGGACCATTGAGTTCAACAGCTAGAGGTGGTTTTCAGTACTTCATAATTTTTATCGATGATTTTAGTAGATATGGATATGTCTACTTAATGAGGCATAAATCTGAAACGTTTGATAAATTCAAGGAATTTCAAAATGAAGTACAAAATCAACTTGGCAAGACAATCAAAACCCTATGATCTGATCGTGGAGGGGAGTATTTGAGCCAAGAATTTGGTGATCATCTAAAACAACACGGAATTGTTCCACAATTGACCCCGCCGAGAACACCTCAATGGAATGGTGTGTCAGAACGACGGAACAGGATCTTGTTGGACATGGTTCAGTCAATGATGAGCCAAACTGATCTTCCATTGTCCTTCTGGGGATATGCTCTAGAAACAGCTGCGTTCACATTAAATAGGGCTCCATCAAAAGCTGTAGAAAAGACACCATATGAGATATGGAATGGAAAGCGTCCCGGGTTGTCTTTTCTTAAAATTTGGGGTTGTGAGGCTTATGTAAAATGTTTAATGACTGATAAGCTCAAACCCAAATCAGATAAATGCTTCTTTGTGAGATATCCTAACAAAACAAAAGGATATTACTTCTATAATCGAGAAGAAAACAAAGTGTTTGTTGCCCGAAACGGTGTCTTTTTGGAGAAAGAGTTTCTCTCCAAAGGAGTGTTGGGGGAAATCTCCGCGGGACTAAGTCAAGGTAAGTTGCATCACATTCGCCCGGGGACGTGGCCTCCGGTGCCTGCCCCGGGCGCCGCCTTTTGGCTCCCGGGACCTGGTCTCCGGCGCCGGTCCCGGGCGCCGCCATTCGCCCGGGGACGTGGCCTCCGATGCCTGCCCCGGGTGCCGCCTTTTGGCTCCCGGGACCTGGCCTCCGGTGCCGGTCCCGGGCGCCGCCTTTTGGCCCCCAGGACCTGGCCTCCTGCGCCGGTCCTGGGCGCCACCTTTTGCCCGGGGACGTGGCCTCCGGTGCCTGCCCTGGGCGCCGCCTTTTGGCCCCCGGGACCTGGCCTCCGGTGCCGGTCCCGGGCGCCGCCTTTTGGCCCCCGGGACCTGGCCTCCGGTGCCAGTCCCGGGCGCCGCCTTTTGCCCGGGGACGTGGCCTGCAGTGCCTGCCCCGGGCGCCGCCTTTTGGCCCCCGGAACCTGGCCTCCAGTGCCGGTCCCGGGCGCCGCCTTTTGCCCAGAGACGTGGCCTCTGGTGCCTGTCCCGGGCGCCGCCTTTTGGCCCCCGGGACCTAGCCTCCGGCGCCGGTCCCGGGCGCCGCCGTTTGCCAGGGACGTGGCCTCCGGGGCCTGCCCCAGGCGCCGCCTTTTGGCTCCCGGGACCTGGCCTCCGGCACCGGTCCCGGGAGCCGCCTTTGGCCCGGGGACCTGGCCTCCGGCGCATGTCCCGAGCCTCATCGCCCTTCTAAAGGTAAATTCTCGAGTTGTTGATCACGTGCAGATCACGCGAGGAGCGCCTCGGGAACCAGCGACCACCTGTCAAGCATCCAAGGCGCTTGGCCGGGAGAAGGACGTTGCTACCCCTCAATCCGACGGTGGCTTCCGGGTAGTTTAGACTTTTTGCTTCTTTTTGGGGCTATAAATAGCCCTTGTACCCCTCTGTTGTAAGACAAGTGATTCATTTATTGGAATAGCCAAAACTCACAGGTGTGCTCCGGAAGCCTCTGCCCCGGAGAGAGCCTCCCCAGCCGACTCCGGTCGGGAGCACACCGACAGGACTAGGGCCCCCACCGAGACCCAAACCTGTATAAATCCTCGTGTCAATTCTTGTGTTTGTCCAGCGGGGGAGGACCGGTCAGCCCGCGCCGCGTAATCTTCGCTAAGATCATTCACAAAACCTGCCGGGGTATTCGCAATACCACGACAATTGGCGCCGACCGTGGGGACTCGTGACAAGACGCCATGGCTACCCCAAGAACAAGGGCTCGCACCCTTCCCGGTGACGCCGGTCTCGGAGACCCGGCGCCGCCCGTCCCGGCGCTTCCGCCCGGAGGCGGTCAGGCCCAGGTACCGCCTCCCGCCTTTCCTCTTAACTTAAGTGCTTCTACCTCCAAGTCGCTCCCGGTGACCGCGGGGACCTCGGCCGGGACCAGTCTCCCCACGATGGCTCCCCCGGCTCCCTGGGACGCCCTGCTTGAGGCTTTAGTGGAGGGCCAGCTCCGGCCCCAGCGCTCTATGGATGAGCTACTCAGCATGTTGGCACGACCTCCGGCCCCCACATTTGCGTCGCACCCATACCCGGGGACTATGCCCCCGTTTATGGGTTACCCGGCGGCCCCTCCAGCCTCCGGAGGTCTGGCCGCCCCGTATGATCCCGCCGGGGGGTTCCCTCCCCCTGCGGGATATACGTCCGGACCCTTCCCGGCACTCGGGCCCGTCCCGATGCCGGGGGGCTACTTCATGCCCGGGCCCTTCGTGGCACCAGGGGGTACCCCGTTCCGGGCCCATTCCCAGGGCCGGGGGCCCATTTCATGCTGGGGGTTTTCCCTACGCCGGGAGCCAGTCCCGCCCCTCGCGTCGCGTTTACCACACCAGGGGCGGTCGACAGAGCAGCTCCCGTGCCTCAGTGGACTTCCCCCCGCATCGGCTCCCCGGTCCCGGACGTCGCCGCGGGGGCTCCCCCCTCGCCGGTCCCGGATGTTACAGGGGCTTCCCCCTTTCCGGTTCCGGTCATTGCCACGGGGGCTCCCTCCACTTCGGTTCCAAACGTCGCCGTGGGCGCCCCCACCCCGGTTCCGGATAATACAGGGGCTTCCCCCTTTCCGGTCCGGGGGTCTTCGCAGGGGGCTCCCCCCAACAGGCCCCGGAAGCCTCCAGGCCAGTAGCTACAATGCATAAGCTCCCTCCCTCGGCGGAACAGGTCTGTTTTGCCCGGGGGGAGGTCGAGCGAATGCATTCACCTGAGCGCGGGGAAGAACTTCCCCCTGGCCGTGGGCGTGGGGAGCCTCGCTCTCGCACCGGTCGAGGGAAGAGACCCGCTGAAGAGCCAGCCTCTCCGGAGGAGAGCCCGGACGTCCGGGAACTCAACCCCGGTCCAGAAGAGAAGCGTCGCCACCGCCACTCCGGCGGACCCCTTGGACCGCTCCCAGACTCCGATAACGAGGGTGTGTCCCCCATCAAAGAAGACAGCGACCGGGGCTCTCCCCGGGAAGTGCAGGGGGCTAATCAGCCCCTGTGCCGAAGACTTCGTAGCATCCGGTGGCTGCGGCCCTACCGCCCCCCGCACATCGAGCACTATAACGGTGAGGCCGATCCTTACGAATTTGTGCAGGTATACTCCACAGCCATCTCCGCGGCCGGGGGGACGAGACGGTACAATGCAACGTCTTCCCCCTCTACCTCACCGGCATTGCCCGCTCCTGGTTCTACAACCTGAAGGCCGGCTCCATCAAGTCTTTCACGCAGCTCCAGCGGGAGTTCTGCGCGAACTTCCAGGGGAACTACGGGCGTCCCCTGGACTCCTCGCAGCTGTACACCGTTCGGCAGAGGACTGCGGAAACCATTAGAAGCTTCTTCAAGTGCTTTGTTCAAGTGAAGAGCAAAGTGGCCCACGTCCCCGACTCTACGGTCATCGAAGCATGCAAAAGCGGGATCCTCCCGGGGGAGCTCCACAGAAGGCTCTCCCGGAGCTGCCCCTCCTCCACCGATGAGCTCTTCAACGTACTCGAAAACTACGCTCAGGCGGAGGAAGACAACATCTGGAAGAAGACCCAAGGGGCTCCCGCCCCCGCCGACCGGGGGGCCAGGGATCCCCTCAAGCGCCCCAGATAGGGGGGACATAATGAGCCACGGCCTCGGGACACCTTTGTCCTCGAGGGCGGAGGCGGCTCGCGTGACCCCCTGAGGGGCAACCGCCCCTTCCCCAAGCTGAAAGGCCTTGGGGGAGGACAGTCTTCACGCGGCCGGGATGGCCCCACGGGGAGAAGCCGGGAAGGACCGTGGTGCAGCTTCCATGGGTCCCGTACCCACGCTACCCGAGATTGCCACCAGCTGCTGCAACACTTCGTGGCGTTCCTCGATCAGCGCGAGCAGGGGGGGACTCCGGCCTCCTTGCTCCCTCGGCCAGCTGTTCCGGCCCTTCCCGCTCCCGCGGGGGGTCATCAGACGCAGACGCAGGAGGGGGAGCCCTCAGAAGCTCTCCCCTTTCAAACTTCTCAGCGCCGCATCAACGTCATCGTGGGAGGGTCCGCCTCCGAGCGAGACTCTAAGCGCCAGCGTAAGGAGTACGCGCGCGAGGTTAAGGTCGTGGGGGTGCTACACACATCTCCGCCACCCAAGTGGTCAGACGTCCCCCTCACCTTCACAGCGGAAGACGCGCGAGGGGTTCACTTCCCCCACGATGACGCGCTCATCGTCTCCGCGACCATCTACAACTGCCACCTGGCCCGCTTCCTCGTGGACGGCGGGAGCTCTGCCGACGTCCTATTCCTTAAGGCCTTCAAAGAGATGCAGGTGGATGAGAAGCTCCTGCAGCCCACAGCCTGGCCCCTGCAAGGTTTTGTCCCGGGGAAGGCGATCCACCCCGTGGGCAAGGTAGATCTTCCTATGACGTTCGGCACCCCGGAGAACTACCAGACCGAGCTGGTCCGCTTCGACGTAGTGGACCTCCCCTCCTCCTACAACGCGATAATGGGGAGGACCACAATCAATCGGCTGGGGGCTGCCACCCATCAAAACTACCTCTGCATGAAGATCCCTGGGCCGCATGGCATGATCAGCCTCCGGGGAGACCAAGACATGGCCCGTGCTCTGTACGAGCGCGCTGCCGCCACAATCGGAAGCGTCAACCTCATAAAGACACCCGGGGGGGAGGCCTCTCCCCCGGATCCAGACGTCGTTGCGCCACCGCCCAGGAGGCCCCTCCTCAAGCCGCGTCCGGAAGGGGGCCTCCGGAAGGTCCTGCTGTCCCTGGGTGATGAAGACAAAACCGTCCGGATCGGGGTGGAGCTCCCCGAGGAGCATGCAGCGCAACTGATATTTACTTGATTCATCTTATTTTTCTGTATATTTTCCCCATGCTTTTGCACATATTAGTCATATACCTCGGCACATATACCTAGATTATTCCAGATTAATTGCCAAATCGACCGGATTACTCGGTTTTCCAATTTTTATCGCAGGTCGACGAGGATTGGATGGATATTCGGCTAGCGGTCGCGCCTCATCGACTTTTTCTGACCATCGGACGATTCCTCATGGAAGTGCGCGTTCTCGCGGACGCGTGGGATCTGACCGCACCGAAATCGGAGTCTCCGGGGGCCCGGAATCCCAAACCCTAGCCACGAGGTCACATTTCTAATTCTCCAAAACCTCGAGAGCTTTTCTGCAAAAGTGCCAAAATTCCCTTTCTTTTCCTTGCCGCCGGCCACTGAAGCATGCTCGAGCCCAGCATTTAGTTTTTTTACTTCGTTCTTCTTCTTCCCCAAACCACTCTTCCACACCTCCCTCCACCTCGCCGCCGGTGGCCGGGCCGTACGCCGGCGGCGCTCCACCCTCTTCTACCTCCCTCAACTTCCCTTCTCCTCCCCCTTCTTTTTCTTTTTCCTCCTTTCTTCTTCCTGCCTCTTCTTTTCCCCAAATCCTCTGCCTCTCTACTCCCTAAAAATCTCCACAAACTCTCCAGATCCACAGCGCCTCGCCGGCTTCCACCGCCGTGCGCCTTCACTCCGCGCCGCGCCTCCACTCCACATCGCCGGCCCGAGCCGGTGCAGCTCCGCGCCGCCTGTGCTCCAGCGCCGCCTGTCCTTCAGCGCCGCCGGCGCCTCCCCGATCTCCACGGCCTCCTCGCCAGCCTCCAACCCGAGCCGTGCGCCCCAGATCCCGAGCCGGCGCCGCCGAGCCGCTCCTCCATTCTCGGCCATCTGCCACGGCGCCGCCGCATCTCCCCTTCGTGGCCACCACCGCGCTGCCACATCTGCTGCGCGCCGCTTCCTCGCGCCACCATCGCGGATCTTGCCCGATCCCGCCTCCAGCGCCGCCCACAAACCGCCGGCGTCGCAGCGCCGCTCGACGCCGCCACTTTCCACCGGCGCCGCGCCTCATCTCCTCTCCACGGCCCGGATCCGCCCTCTTCGCCGTCGCCTCCATCTCACATGCGAGCCGCCGCGTCACCACCTGGCCGAACCCTCCACGGCGCCTCCTCCATTGCTGATCAAGGCGCCTCCATACGCCGGCACCAGAACTGCCACCTTCACAGCTCCGCCGTGCTTCGTCGTCAACCACGGCAGCTTCACCGGCAACAACGAGCTCTACTTCCCCGACTTCTTCACTGATTCTAGAAGCCCTCCAGCAGCTGCAGTGGCCCAGCAACCTATCCAACAGCATGAATTGGTGATTACTCTTCCCCTCTCCTCTGTTATGTGATTGCTATGAGTTGATGAATATGAACAATGCATGTATGAAATGCTGTGTGTCTGTAATTATTGAACAGAGCTCCTGAATTTCTGAATCAGATTTCAGTTTTGGGATAATTTGAATTGGATGCATCAAACTTGCTAATTCTGTTGCTCACTTGAAAACTTAGCCCAACTGGTATGAAGAACTGAATGGATTTGAGTTGCAACTCGAGCTTGATATCGATTAACTGTTTGTCTTGCTGCTACTCCTTATAAACTGCCTGTGTTGTATTTTAGTCACTGTCGTATCGCATAGATGAACTTTAAACTTCAGTGAATTGGAACTGAATTCTGAACTGTGCCAAAGTCATTTCTTCTCTGAGTTCATGGCTGATTTTTGCTGGTCTTAGTACCCTGTTGATTCAAATGCCTGTGCTTAGTCATTGTTTACATGTCTAGATGCGAAGTTGAGAAATATCGAGCAATTGCGGTCCTTTTATACTGTAAAATCCGAATAGCTTCATATATCTCTTCTGTGTGCGATCATTGTGCTGTTTGCTTAGGTTTGCTGTTGTGGCTTCGGATGAGAAGATGATTGGCGTTTGCTTTGCACTTGTGATTCGTCAATACTCGCCATAGATTGTGATCGCTGATGGTTGTTAGTACTGCCTCGCGCGCTACCAACACACGATTTCCTTCTATTGTTTGTATTACGAAACATGAGCTCAGGATGAACACTAGTCACTTGTCGAGGAAATCACCTCTCTTTCTCTTTATTTCTTCTGACATCTTCTTTTCTTTCATCCGATTTATTTTCTCTTGCCATTGATTTAGTTTAGTTATTCACGCTTGTTTCTCTAGTCCCTGAGGAAAGAACGACTAGAATACTCGCCTACTGCATCGTCCTCGTTCTATTGCGAGACGGTCTAGACCGGTATCAATTTTTGGCGCCGTTGCCGGGGACTAGATGAAAGTGAATGTGTTTGACTAGATTAAATCATTTTGTTTTTGTTTTTGTTTTTGGTTTTTGTTTGCATCTTTTCCCGCCCCTTTTTCCCTCCCAGTTCTTTTATTTCTCGCCTTTCCTCTTGTCCTTTTCTCGTTGATTGATTGATTTTTGCTGATTGAGGATATGGATGGTTCGCAGTCTTTTTGTGATGCATGTGACAATCTCAGTGCTAAACTAGATGATTTGCCTCGTCAGATGGATACAGCCCTTCGTGGATTATTTGCTCATATTAGTGTTGCTCCTATATGTTGTATTTGTGGTATTCGAGGTCATTCACCCGCCGCTTGTCAGCGTGGTCGAGCATCCACTACATATCGTCCTGGATGGCCTACATACCCAAATTCACCATATAGGAACAACCATCCTGTTATCTCATCATCTTCTCCTAGTCATCTTTCGCAGGGTTTTAGGTACGGAGTGCAGCTTCCATGTACATCACATCAGGCTCCGTATTTGTCGCATCAGCAGTACTCACCGCACCCTCCTACATATGAGGATACACCATCTAGGCTTGAGGTGATGTTTGAGCGTAATTTGCAAAAGATGAACGAGTTTCTACATCCGCCACCACAGTCGCCTCCCGAAGTTGAGGATACATCGAGACTTGAGGCACTGATGGAGGGCTTGGTCAAGCAATCTGAGCGACTCATGACCCAGCATTCAAGGGATGTGGAATTATTGTGGACTGAGATGCAGGGTGTGCGATCTTGCATAGCTGAGTTCCTAGGATATCGAGATCCAGTCCACATCCTACCATCTCAAGTACCTACATTTGAGGCCATCACACCTCCGTTGAGTGTCCCGGAGCCCACCCATGACACCTATCTTGGAGACCCTCACGGAGAGACCACAGTATTGAGCGACGAGCTTCGACCCGGTTTTCTTTCTTCGACGTCGCATCAATCACCTCCGCCTCCTATTGATTTGATCATGATTGATGATGATGATGGAGAGCTTATTTTCCAGACACCTCTGCGTCCATTCGGGCCATTTTCTTTTGATGATCCATCGGCAGCAGGACCAGAGATGGAGAGTGTCAGTTTCGATGTTGCAGACCTTCTGGACCACTCCTTGAGCCACGAGATCGAGAGGGAGACATTCATATTTGCTGACGAGGGACTTCCTTCTGACATAGGGGTGCCAGTTCATCCTGATCTACCAGACATGACCCCCGTGGAGGTCCTTCCTACCCCAAACTTCACGCTATCCACTGTTCAGGTAGACTCAAAACCCCTCTCGTATCATTATGAGTTGTCTAGTTCTGACGAGGTTATTCATATTCCTTTGAGTTGTCATTCATCCTGCATCGATATATGCCATCCTCATGATCATATGTATAGTCAGTTGATCTACGGGAAAGGATTTTCGTCAGCTGACCTTCTGGAGGGCTTTGTCCCTACCATACACACGTGCTTGGTCTTTCTTTATCTTATTTGCAGGTTAGCACGTGTGGCTTCTCGACCGCGAGCACACTTGCTCCGAGTCGACATTCCCTGGGACCCTGGAGGATTCCCATCATGTTGCTTTCAACAGGAGGGTGGACGTGGAGCTTCTACTGCGTCCCATGCTTGCCTCTCCTTCACTCGTGCTTCAACGCCATATTCTTTGAGGGTCGAGCTTTCGACCTAAAAGAAGCGCTTTTCGGGAGGCAACCCGAGTGTTTTCTCTCTTTCTTTCTTTTCGTTATTTATTTTCCTTTATTTTGTAGGATTATTGTTATTTTCTTCTTTGGTTTTTCTTTCAGGGCATCTTCCTCATATGGCGGCTTGGCACATTTGGGATACTTTGGATGGCTCATCGCAGCATCATCGTCTTCATTCTTCACCCGGTGAGCTATTGCGGACCTCTCATATGACCCTTGTGCATGAAATTTATTTTGTGTTCCCATCTCCATGTGTTCATCTCATGTTGTTGCATTGTGGACTATGCAATCATTTAAGCTTGGGGGGGAATGCATTTCTTGCTGTGCTGTAATTCTGAAAATCTGGGTCAAATTTTTCAAAATTGTGCAAGTTTGTGCTTATGTATGAGATATGTTGTATGGACTTGCTTATCCTGCCTTTCTCATGTGTGAATGATCTTTATCCAGCCTTGTGGGCTTGTTTATGTTGTGATATGACCTGTTGCATACTTGTGTTGTTTGGATTGCATGAAAAATCTAGAAAGGTTATGTCAAAATTTTCTGGAAATTCTAGACTTGTGCAGATTTGTATCTATATGTGATTGTTGTGGTTACGACTAAATGTGCTTTTCATTTTGCGTTTCATTGTTCTCATTTGGCTTCTGGAGCCCTTTTGCATGTTGTGTTGAGTTGTATGCATGCATTAGTAGCTCGACAATCTATTGTAGGTTGAATTGTGATTAATCATCTTGTAATGGTACTAAAACTGCTTGTACTTAGTTTCGTTGTGGATATTGTGGAAATTCGAATGCTTACTAATATCTTTATTACCGCATTCTATCTTGTATACTGAAATGTCAATTGTGAACCTAATCTCTACACACATGTTTAGAACACGAGTCTCCTAAACAATCATATAACTTGTGTAAACCAGATTTGAAAAAAAAAAAAAAAAAATAATCTTGCTAATAAGGTCGCATTTGTTTGTTTTCTACCTTGTAGACACTGCCAAATTTTCTTTTCTTTTGAATAAAAGCTCTTCTGCTTCGTTGCTCCTCTGAGTCTTCGGTATGTAAACATGGTTTGCACATTTTCAAATCTAATAAGTGCACAAGCCTTCCTGCTACATCTTTTGACTCATGAGCATGTTTATAAACACTCTAGTGGATTACTTACCCTAGAGCGAAGTACGGAGAGATCCGCCTAAATAAGTCGAAGGGTAGAGACTTACATGAGCACCAGATTTCATTTTTCAAATAAAGAGAGCTCAAAAATTAATAAGGTTGAAACTGCTTATTTGATGTTTATGGAGACCGTAGTTCTTCGATGCCTGTGTATTGTTTATGCTTGCTTTGAATTTCTATATACACGTATGGATGTAGGTGGTATGAGTAGAATTAAGCATTCCTATTTCCTCCGTATCTAGAACTAAGCTAGTTACTTGCAATTGCAGTGTAATTATTAGATGGTTGAGCGCTTGATACATATCTTAGTTTGCCGAGCTTGCTACACGCTGCATTTTACTCTTTCATGACATCTGTTTGCTTGCTTGACTCCTTGGATTTATTTCATGTCACATTGCTTGAGGACAAGCAAAGAATTAAGCTTGGGGGGGCGGCTTTTCTGCGCGAAAACTCCGATGTTTTTGCGTGGAAGCCTTCGGACATGCGGGGCGTCGCCCGGGAGGTCATTGAGCACAAGCTCGTAGTGGCCCCCAGTCACCCCCCGATCAAACAAAAGCTGCGGAAACTCTTCCTTGAGCGCCAAGAGGCAATCAAGGTGGAGATCACCCGGCTCCAAGAGGCGGGGTTCATTCGGGAGGTCCTGCACCCCGAGTGGCTCGCGAACCCCGTCCTCATCAAGAAGTCAACCGGCAGGTGGCGGATGTGCGTGGACTTCACCGACCTTAACCGCGCCTGCCCCAAAGACAACTTCCCGCTCCTGCGGATTGACCAGCTCATCGACTCCACCGCTGGGTGCGAGCTCATGAGCTTCCTAGATGCCTACTCGGGCTACCATCAAGTCTGGATGGCGGAAGGGGACGAGGAAAAGACGAGTTTCATAACTCCCCTCAGAACCTTCTGCTACGTCCATATGCCCTTCGGGCTCAAGAACGCGTGGGCATCCTTCCAGCGCCTCATGACGCTGGTCTTCAACGATCAAGTCGGCCGCAACGTCGAAGTCTACGTAGACGACGCGGTCATCAAAAGTCCCCGCACAGCCTCCCGCATCGACGACCTGGCCGAGACCTTCTGCAACCTCCACGCATTTGGGCTCAAACTCAACCCGGAGAAGTGCGCCTTCGGGGTGCGCGGGGGGGAGCTCCTAGGTTTCCTCGTGTCCCAGCGGGGCATTGAGGCAAACCCCGAGAAGATCCGGGCATTCCTGGACATGCCCCCGCCATGCTCCATCAAGGACGTCCAGCGGCTCTCCGGTCGCCTAGCCGCGCTAAGCCGCTTCGTCTCCCGGTCGGGGGAGCGAGGCCTCCAGTTCTTCAAGATCCTCCGAGGGCTTGAGGGGTTCCGCTGGGCCCCCGAGGCCCAGGAGGCGTTCGACGACCTCAAGAAGTACCTCACGAGCCTTCCAATGCTCGTGAGCCCATCTCCAGAAGAGCCCTTGCTCCTCTACCTTACCGCGACCCCCGTCGCCGTCAGCGCGGTCTTGGTGAAGGAGCAAGGGGGGCAGCAGCGTCCCGTGTACTACGTGAGTGAGGCCCTCCAAGGGGCCAAAACTCGGTACACAGAGATGGAGAAGATCTGCTACGCCCTCCTGATGGCGTCCTGGAAGCTTTGCCATTACTTCCTGGGACACCCCATCACCGTCCCGTCGTCCCTCCCCCTGGGGGAGGTACTGCAGAACAAAGAAGCCACCGGCCGGATTGGGAAGTGGGGGGCCGAGCTCGCCCCCTTCTTCCTGTCCCTCATAGGCCGCTCCGCAATCAAGTCGCAAGTCCTCGCCGACTTCGTCGCAGAGTGGACTCCTGCCTCTGGGTTCGGGGACAAAGATCTCCCTGTGCCGCCCCGACGCAGTGATCATTGGACTCTCATGTTCGATTGGCCGCTGTGTCTCACCGGGGCTGGTGCGGGAGTAGTCCTCCGAAGCCCCGAGGGGAAGGAACTCAAGTACGCCGCACGGCTCGAGTTCCCCGCAACCAACAACATCGCCGAGTACGAGGCTTTGCTCCTCGGGATGCGCCTTGCGCGCTCCCTGGGGATCCGGCGCCTCCTAGTGAAGGGAGATTCTGAGCTCATTGTTTGCCAAATGGACAAGTCTTACCTGTGCCATGACGCAAACTTGAGTCTTTATTTGCAGGAGGTGCGAAAGATGGAGAGGCACTTCGACGGCCTCGAGGCCCGGCATATCCCGTGAAGGGACAATGACCGGGCCGATGCCTTGGCCCGGGCCGCAAGCTCCCGGGAATCGCTCCCCAATCGGGCTTTCTTGGAAATCATCACGAAGCCCTCGGTGGCCTCCCCGGACACGGGCGACGATCCTCACGTTCCGGAGGTCGCCGAGATCACTCGGACTCCATCTTGGATGGACCCCCTCATCTCCTTCATCAAGGGGGAGGGGGACCCTACAATGAGACCGAGGCTAAACGCCTCCGGGCCAAAGCCCGGGCATATCTCTTGCTGCAGGGGAGGCTCTACAAGCGGGGGCTTCCGCCCTCCTGCGCTGCCTCCCCCGGCCGGAGGGACTTCAACTTCTCGAAGACACCCACGCGGGGAGCTGTGGTTCTCACCTAGCCCCGCGTGCCATCGCGGCCAAGGCTCTCCGACAGAGCTTCTACTGGCCCACCGTCATGCGCGACGCGTGAGACCTTGTCTCCGCCTGCGAAGCATGCCAAAAGATGGCCAAGGGCTCGAACCTCCCCCCTGTAGCGCTACAGACTATCCCCATCACTTGGCCCTTCGTGTGCTGGGGGATGGACCTCTTAGGGCCCTTCCCCCCAGCGCCAGAGGATACAAGTATACGGTGGTTGCGGTCGACTACTTTACAAAGTGGGTAGAGGCGGAACCCTTGGCCAGCATCACGTCCCGGGCCGTTCAGTGGTTTTTCTGGAAAAACGTCGTTTGTCATTTTGGTGTCCCCCTGGAAATCACTGTGGATAACGGACCCAATTCGACTCGGCTTATTTCCGGGAATTCTGCGAAGGCCTGGGGCTCGTCATCCACTTCGCCTCAGTGGCCCATCCCCGGAGCAATGGGGCTGTCGAGAGGGTCACCGGCGTAATCCTGTAGGGGTTGCGCCGGAGACTCGAGCAAACCACTTCTAAGCAGGGCGCATGGGCAGAGGAGCTCCCTAGCATCCTCTGCTCCATACGCACGCCCCCGTCCTGGGCGATGGGACGTACTCCCTTCGCCCTAGTCTACAGGGCGGAGGCAGTCCTCCACCCGGAGATTGGCTTCCAGTCGCTGCGAGTCGAACTCCTAGACGGAGCCACGACCGCAGTGTACCAGGCCAACGAGGCCAACCAGCGACTGGAGGTCGACCTCGTGGAGGAGGAACGCGACCGAGCGCTCCTCCGCCACGCCATCTACGAGCGCGAGATGGCGCGCGCATACAACCGGCGTGTGCGTGAAAGATCCTTCCGCCTTGGGGACCTTGTCCTCAAGCGCGTCACAGACCCCCAAGCCCAGGGTAAGCTCTCCCCCAAGTGGGAGGGCCCCTACAGGATCTCCGCGGTCCTGGGCTCGGGGGCTTACAAGCTCTCCAACCTTCAAGAGCAGGAGCTGAAGCACACGTGGAACTTGCGTTTACTTCGCAAGTTCTATGTTTAGCCTAACGGGCGTGTCCCCTCCCCCAGAGCGATCACGCCAGAGGGGGAGGAGGGACACTGTATTTGCTTTTCCCTCCCCCTTCGCGGCTTCGCAGGGGGAGGCGCTGTATTTCATTTTGTTATCAATACATAGATCTTGCTCTTCAACTGTCTCATTGCATGTCCTTCTCATTATCGCCCCTAACGGCGATGCCCTCCCCGCGAGGACGCCCTCCCCGCGAGGAAGCCCTCCCCGTGAGGATGCCCTCTCCATGAGGAAGTGGGCCCAGATCCAGCAAGTCCCCCCTGTAGGGCGGCTTACGATCATCCCTCGTGGACTCAGGGTGTAAGCGGCAACCCGGTCCCCAGCGGCCGAAGTAACGAGTCACTTTGGGAGACTAGTCCCCTACCCGAACACTCAGACCCGTCCCCTACCCGAACACTCAGACCCGTCATCAGGCACTTCCTCCTCCGGGAGTAGACACTCTCCCCAACGGGACGTCTAATGGCTTTCTTGGATATCTTTTCCCCGGAGACTTTATTCCCGGCTCCCCGTTCTCACGGCGACCGGACGATTGTCTCCCGGAAGGATTTTCTCCGGAATCTTCCTCAGGATTTCTGGCCTTATTCCCGGCTCCCCGTTCTCACGGCGACCGGATGATTGCCTCCCGGAGACCCTATTCCCAGCTCCGATTGTCTCCCGGAGAAATTACGGATTTCTTGGACATTTCTTCCCTGGAGACCCTATTCCCGGCTCCCCGTTCTCACGGCGACCGGACGATCGTCTCCCAGGAAGCTCGCCTCTGAAAATCTCATCGAGTTTCTTGGGTTTCTTCCACACGAGGCCTTGTTGCTGGCTCCCCATTCTCACGGCGACCGGATGATTGTCTCCTGGAAGGTCTTTCCCTTGGAAAAATTCTTATGCTACAGGTTATCTTCACCCCAGGGGCCTTGTTACCCCCACAGCGCGCGGAGCCACCCTCTGGCCCGCTGTGGGCGGGGAGGATAAGGAACCCCCGGGTGTCGACCACACCGACCACGAGCAAACTTAGCTCATTCTTGTCAAAAGGAGTCGTCCAGACCATCCAAGAAGAAAATAAAAAAAGGACTCTCAAAGAAGAAAGCAACAACACAACTTTATTGATCATGACCCGGAGGACATCTTCCCCCTCCGGTGGGCATCGGAAATGGTACAACCCGGGCTCTAACCCGGGGGATTCTCTACATCCTAAGGCTCCTACGCCTAATGTCCCGGAGGCCCTCTGCTAGCTCCCGGGCCAAGTCCCGGTACAATGCGCGCACGCGACGCCGAGCTTCCCGGAGCACACCCTCGGGCCAGTACTCGTAGCCCGCCGGTGGAAGAATGCGAAGTGGGGGCACCATCCAGAACCCCAGACGCGGAGGGGACAATTCGGCGCGATGATTGTCAAAATTGTCCAAGTGCCACTCTGGATGCCACCTTAACCGGACAGGCTCCTGGACGGCGTCCCCGCTGCGCTCCCCGGAGATGAGGCTTAGCAAGATTAAATCCACTTGGGTGTCCCCCGGGGAGGCCCTCCCGAACCTTTGCCCGAGAGTAACCTCCCGGGAACCCTGGTAACATTGCATTCAATTCAAGACTTAGAAAAATTTCTAACTCCATTGCATTTCAAGATATCTTTTTACAAGTGTCCGGGGCTTCTTCTAAGAAGCTACCGGGATCAAAATCCTAAAAAAGCAAAAGGGTCCTAACTAAGACCCGGGGCGAGGCTCATACTTTTTCATTGGCGTCCTCCCCCCGGGGGGCTTCCACCGGTGCCGGGGCTGGGGCATCCGCTACCGGAGTCGCCGGTGCCGGGAATCTCACCCGGACGATCCGGTCGTAGAAGCCCCCAGCGAGCTGCTCCACCTCCCAGCGCGAGGGCTCGAAGAACTCGAGGAAGCTCCGGGGGATGCGGCCCCCGATCGCCCGGGCACCGACGCCCCGGTGCTCAACAAGCCCCGCCGCGGCCGCAACGACGGGGATCGCCCAGCCCCGCGCCCGGGCGTCGGCAGCCCCCGGGATGACGGAGACGTGCGCATTGAGAAAACGCACAGCCTCCACGAGGGTCGCCGGGGGCACCTCCGAGCTGCTCCCAAAGCCTAGGCTCATGCCAAGGCTCTCGAGGGCCGAGCGGACGGAGCGGTCCGTGTCCGTCACCGCCCGGACGCTTGAGCCCTCGAGCTCCCGGAACACCTCCTCCCTCACCTTGGCCTCCTGCCGAAGGCTGGCGTTGACGGTCTCGGAGACGTGGACCTGGGCCCGGACCCGGGCCAGCTCCTGGAGGGCTTCGTCGCGCTGCCCCAGGTAAGTCGCGGCTCTGTCCTTCGCATCCTTAAGCAGCCGGCCGATCCGCTGCTCAAGGCCTCAGGTAATGGCCGCCGCCTACAAACTCTAGAGTTAGAAAAATTCAAGTGCAGGGCACGAAAGAAGGCATTACCAACCCGGGTTACCTGGGCCTGGAGAGATTGAAGCCCCCGGAAACGCTCATGGAGCGTCGCCTCCGCAACGAAGGCCTACACCTTCCGGGTCTGCAGGCCCCCCCGTATAGCGGGCGACCTCCCCTGCGGAAAGCAGGGTGGTCTCCCGCTCGGCGCTGGTCCCGTCGCGGCCAGTGTGGGGTCCCCGGACCTGGGCGTCCGGCAGCGTGGTCGGCGTCTTCGTCGCCGAGGAGGTGGCCTCCGTGGAAGTGGCCGGGGAGCTCTCGGAAGAGGTCCCCGCCCGGGGAGGGACCATCAGCCCTTTCCCCTTCCCGGGCGGGAAGGCCCCCGGCGCCTCTACTTCCAGAGGAACCTCGAAGACTGAGGGGCTCGCCCCCTCGTCCACTGGCCACTCCATCCGCAAAGGCGAGGCCTCCGCGAACCTCACCTCCAACTTCTCTAGCTCCAAGGGGGCCGGGGGTGCTGGGAGGGCCGCTACCGAAGGCGGCGACGGGACGTAGTTCGCCGAGTCAAATGCCACCCCGCCCGCGGCCGGCTCCTTCCCCCGGGCCTCGGCAGGGCTCTTCGGGGGAGGGGGAGTTACTTCCTTCCGGGCCGGCGCCCGTTCACGCTCGGTCCCGGGGGTCTCGTCCCAGGGCTTCGCCGGTGTCTCCGCCGGCGTCGTCGACGGGCCGGGGGCTTTTTGGACTCTTGCCTTCTTAGGCTCAGAGCCCCCGGCAGTGTCCTTCCCCCGTTTGTGCGACCCGGGGGTGGGGAGGGGCTTCCTCTCCGGCAGCTTCAGCCCGTAGGCCTCAGCCACCAAGTTCCAGGGAGGGCCCTCCCCCACGAGGCGCACGACGCGCTCGTGCTCGTCGGCGAAGTACCTCCCCAGGAGGTTCTCCGCCTTCTCCCGCGCCGTCGGGTAAGGCCAGAATACAAAAGGTAAAGAGTTAGTCAAATTTCCAAAAATTTGTAACTGCAATGCATCAGGCAGCCGGGACTTACGTCGGGTCACCGGCTTGACAGGGGGCCGCTGCTCCAAGCCCATGCCGATCCCCCTTCTCCCGCGTGAGAAGGGGGAGATCCTCAGGAGCATCATCTCCTCGGCGGCGTCCCGCATAGAGCGGGTGCTCCGGGAGATGATCACCTTGCCGAGGAGCTCGAGCTCCTCGTCCGTCCACACCGGAGGCTTCGGCGCGGACGACCTGCTGTAAGAGGGGGGCTCTGGGGCGTACGCCCCCTCGTCGTCCCGGACCCGGAGGTAGAACCACCTCCGGATCCAGTCGCCCCAGTGGTCCCGGGTGGCCGCCGCCGTGTAATCGGCCACCCGGGACGACAGCATCTGCACCATCACCGAGCCAAAGGGGGACTTGAGTCCCCCCTTCACCAGGTGGGAGCTCCTCACCGCCAGTTCGTAGAAGTATCGGAAGGTGCGTAGGGTGGGCTCCCGCCTGGTCACCGTCTCGTAGAGCCAGATGAAGAGGCCCATCCGGACGATCGCATTCGGGGTGAGGTGGTTTAGGGCCACCTCATACTCCTTCAAAAACTCCCGGAGCAAGGGATGCACCGGGAGCCGGAGCCCCGCCTCCAGCAAGGCCTCGAAGGCCACGATCTCTCCGGACCTGGGGCGGGGGGCTCCATCCTTCTTCACGGGGACCCGGATGTCCCCGTCCTCAACGACTCCGCGTTCGACCATGGACTCCGCGTCCTCGGCCGTGAACTCGGACACCCAGAGGAAGTCCGGAGCGACCTCCTCCGGGGGCACCTCAGTCGTCTTCGCTCAACCCTTCGGTGCCATCAGGTTTGTTTTTTCCGGTGGCTAACGTTTCAGGATGCTACGATTAAATGTCCCGGACGACTACTACCGGGAGCTAGCTACCGGGAGAGAGCTACCGGGAGAGCAAAATGTGCTAAGGTTGAGAAGTTTGGAATGAACTTCCCGGGCCCCCCAAGGCCCTATTTATAGGGGCGAGCCGTGATCCAGATGAGCGCCATGTGGCACTCCACGGCGCAATATGGACCATTGACGTTCAAACCGTGTGCGGGAAACGAAGGGACTGGCGCGCAAATCGAGGCGCCGGTTCAAACCACGAGCATATTTATGGCGAAGCGGCGCGGTCATAAGCGCGCGGCACGGGAACCGAAGCATCACGGCTCCGGTGGCTTGGCCTGGAGATTTTCCTGGTGACATGTACCATACCCACCGGGGACTCGAGCATCGTCCCTGGGGGGTATGGGGGGCTGCTGTTGGGGGAAATCTCCACGGGACTAAGTCCAGGTAAGTTGCGTCACATTCACCCAGGGACGCGGCCTCCGGTGCCTGCCCTGGGCGCCGCCTTTTGGCCCCCGGGACCTGGCCTCTGGCACCGGTCCCGGGCGCCGCCGTTTGCCCGGGGACGTGGCCTCCGGGGCCTGCCCCGGGGGCCGCCTTTTGGCTCCCGGGACCTGGCCTCCGGCGCCGGTCCCGGGAGCCGCCTTTGGCCCGGGGACCTGGCCTCCGGCGCATGTCCCGGGCCTCATCGCCCTTCTAAAGGTAAAGTCTCGAATTGTTGATCACGTGCAGGTCACGCGAGGAGCGCCTCGAGAACCAGCGACCACCTGTCAAGCATCCAAGGCGCTTGGCCGGGAGAAGGACGTTGCTACCCCTCAATCCGACGGTGGCTTCCGGGGTAGTTTAGACTTTTTGCTTCTTTTTGGGGCTATAAATAGCCCTTGTACCCCTCTGTTGTGAGACAAGTGATTCATTTATTGGAATAGCCAAAACTCACAGGTGTGCTCCGGAAGCCTCCCCCCGAAGAGAGCCTCCCCGGCCGACTCCGGTCGGGAGCACGCCGACAGGACTAGGGCCCCCCCCGGGACCCGAACCTGTATAAATCCTCGTATCAATTCTTGTGTTTGTCCGGCGGGGGAAGACCGGTCACCCGGTCAGCCCGCGCCGCGTAATCTTCGCTAGGATCGTTCACAAAACCTGCCGGGGTATTCGCAATACCACGACAAGGAGTAAGTGGGAGCACAGTGCAACTTGAAGAAATCCAGGAACCACTGCAAATTGTTTCAGCACCCACTAAAGCTCAGCAAGACTTGCAAAATAATGTAGAAAATGCAGGACAAGCATCGGTTACACGTAGGTCTGAAAGGGTACGTACGCACCTGGAAGGTACATGTTCCTTACAATGGAACAGTGTGAAGTACTATTGATAGACAATGATGAGCCCAAGACTTACGAAGAAGCGATGATGAGCTCTGACTCTGAGAAATGGCTTGGAGCCATGAGATCCGAAATTGAATCCATGCATGACAATCGAGTGTGGAACTTGGTTGATCTACCTGATGGTGTAAAAACTATTGAGTGCAAATGGGTTTATAAGAAAAAGATTGACATGGATGGTCATGTTCATATCCATAAAGCACGATTAGTTGCGAAAGGTTTCAAGAAAATTCAAGGTGTTGATAATGTTGAAACCTTTTCGCCTGTTGCTATGTTAAAGTCAATCAGGATCATCCTAGCTATTGCTGCCTATTTTGATTATGAGATATGGCAGATGGATGTCAAAACGGCTTTCCTAAATAGAAACATAAGTGAGGATGTGTATATGGCACAGCCTAAAGGTTTTGTTGATCCAGAAAATACTGGGAAAGTATGCAAGCTTCATAAATCCATTTATGGCTTGAAGCAAGCATCTCGGAGTTGGAATCTTCATTTTGATGAAGTAGTCAAACAGTTTGGCTTCATAAAAAATGAAGAAAAGCCTTGTGTTTACAAAAAGGCAAATGAGAGCACACTTGTTTTTCTAGTCTTATATGTGGATGACATACTTTTGATCGGAAATGATATTTCTATGCTTGAGTGTGTGAAGTCCTCATTGAAAAGTAGCTTTTCTATGAAAGACTTAGGTGAGGCAGCATATATTTTGGGTATTAAGATCTACCGAGATAGATTTAAAAAGTTAATTGGATTAAGCCAAAGTACATATGTTGACAAAGTATTGAATAGATTCAACATGCAGTATTCCAAGAAAGGTTTTATGCCTATGGTACATGGCATTAGTCATAGCAAGAGTCAATGTCCTTTGACATGTGATGAGCGGGACCGAATGAATAAGATTCCATATGCTTCTGCTGTTGGATCTATTATGTATGCCATGCTTTGTACACGCCCAGATGTATCCTATGCTCTAAGTGTTACGAGCAGATACTAATTAGATCCAGGTGAGAGTCACTGGATTTCTGTAAAAAATATCCTTAAATACTTGAGAAGGACTAAGGATGTATTCCTGGTTTATGGAGGTGAGGAAGAGCTCGTTGTTAGTGGTTACACCGATGCTAGCTTCCAAACCGACAAAGATGATTTCAAATCGCAATCTGGTTTTGTGTTTTGTCTTAATGGTGGAGCTGTAAGTTGGAAGAGTTCTAAGCAAGAAACTGTTGCTGATTCTATAACAAAAGCAGAGTACATTGTTGCTTCTGAAGCTGCCAAAGAAGCTGTTTGGATTAAAAAGTTCATCTCTGAACTTGGTGTGGTTTCTAGCATTTCAAGCCCAGTGGATCTCTATTGTGATAATAGTGGAGCCATTGCGCAAGCTAAGGAACCAAGGTCTCATCTGAAATCTAAACATATACTCAGGCGTTATCACCTCATCCGAGAAATAGTGAATAGAGGTGATGTGAAGATTTGCAAAGTGTCCACGGATTTGAATGTTGCTAATCCGTTGACAAAACCTCTCACGCAATCAAAGCATGAGGTGCATACTAGAGCAATAGGTATTAGATACATTTTGTGATTGACTCTAGTCTAAGTGGAGGTTGTCAGTGATATGTCCTAGAGAAAATCACATAGTTGTATTTATCTTTGTTATATTTATGAATATTTGAATAATATGTTATTTTTGAATAAATTATCATCTTAATTTGATCAACAAGTATGTGACTTGTTCGTGAGACAATAAATTTATTTGATGATATTATTCTAATATAATACCTAATCCATTATCTTTAAATAGGACATTACAAATTAATGGATCAGTGCATTTATTGATTGATAGTTATATTTCACGGACTATGGATATAAGATATCAAATCAATAATGTGGACATATATTGGAGAATATAATGTTGGATTGTAACACCCTGGTTTTGGGGGTGAAAAGTTTTTGCATAAAATCCTGCATGCATGTATCCCTGTAGCAGTAGCCAGATCAGCTGAACCCTAATCTCTCCCAAACCCTAAAAATCTCCAAATCTATTCTCTAGATCCAGATCAAGGTCAGACCATCCAGATTTAACCTACCAGTTATTCCGAAGATAAAAGTCTTTATGAACCAAATTGAATCCTAACCCTAACTCCCAGTATCTAAGTCTCTTTCTGTTTTCGAAAACAGGAAATTGAGATTTACCCTAAGTACCCCAGATTCCAGATAACTGAGTTATCATGGTTTAACCCTATCCAAACTCATGTATCTTTTGGAATATGTTTCCTAGGTTTACCCTCAACTTACGCCAAAAAGTTGGGAACCAGATTGTTTCATCTAAGTACTTTTCGCAATTTAGTCCAAATTTTACTGTGAATAAGTCCTTTTCTGTTTACCTGGAAGCCTGAAAAGGCTAAAATCCACAAATCAACTCCAACCTCAGAATTTCTTCAGGGAACAGCTCCCAAATACTATTTGATACAGATTTCCCTTCTGATCAGACTTCCAAATCTCACCCTAATTACCAGAATTCGAGATCGACAAAATCAAGATCTATCTTACCCTAATTTTACCCTATTTTCGAAAATAGGTGAAATCCCTCAAACCTTATCAAATTTTCTCCAGATTTGACCTAAATGAGTATCAATAGAAATATTATACTCAGCCATGAAACCAAATCCCAAATTGAACCTCTCTAAGATCAAAATTACAAATTAGTCCAGATTTCAACTAAAACTCTCACACTTATGCCCCTGGATCGACCAGCCCCTCAGTTCACGACCAACCAGCGCAAACGACCAGAAGCTGTCTTCGACCAGCTCTACTGTTTTCGACCGCAACTCCTCAGCCAAATCGACCACGACCTGGAACAAGCGCACGAGCACGGAAGCCTTCGACCTTCGAGCCAGTAATCAAATATGCTCAGTAGACCTTGCTTAACATCCCTAAGCAACCAAAATCGACAGATTTGCTGATATGTGAAAATCCCCAAATTGGAACCTTGCATGTTCACTGAACTTACTGTTTAAGCTTTCCTGGTGCATCTCTAGCCAATCTAACTTCACCAGTATGTTTATAGTACCCTGAGGACCATACACAAGCAAGGAATTGAGTTCATTTGCCCTAAATCGAAAACCCCCAATTTTCATGTCATCTTCTTCTACTCCAGTCGCCGGCCGTCGATTCCGGCCAAACCAGCCCTAGCCACTTTGCCATTTAGATGTTTTGGACCATTCTGAGCAACTTTGTCTTCTATCACGACTACCAATTCCGCCTAGATTGTGAGATATAGCTATGCCCTAGTTACTGCACTGTTTATGTTGCATGTGCTCCACGCCAGTCAACTTCTTTGCCGGTTTTCATCACTTTCCAACCATCTCCTGCCCTAGATCCTGTTGAGACATTTGTTCCTGTTACAAATTTCTAACTACCAGACAAAGTGGTGCATCATTTGGAGCTCTAGATCAAAAGTTATGGCAAACCCTAGTTTCTAGCCATGTCAACTCTATGTCAAACTATGCCAGTCAGTGGCATTAGCCCTGTTCACCCACCTCTGTTCATCAAAAACAGAAAATACTTTGTCAAATAGTTGCCTCACTACCTTGTGCATCATATGCTTGAATCAAAACCCATTTTGGCCACTAGAAACTATTCAAACCATGTCAATGCCATTCTTGGGCATTGTCAGCCTATGTCAGCCAATGGCATTGGGCCAGTTTGACCCCTTCTGGGTATGCAAACTAAACATAACCTTGTCCCTTAGACTCCTGATGTTGTGATCTACATTTTATTCTACTGTCACAACTTGAGTTGAGCCCTCTATCATCCACCGACCCTATGTCGATGCCTTGAACCGAATGTCGACCTAAAGATGTTCGCTGTTTTTGAGCGAACCAGTCGCAACCTTGATATCATTCTGATATTTTGGAACCTTTGGAACCTTCTAAACCTTTGACAACTAATCCTAACCCTAGTTTCCATAGTATAACTCTAATCGCTTCCAAATCTTGTATCGCCGAGACGCTTTTACCTTGCATTATCGCATATAGTGGAATAGTAAGAGTAGGATTGATTGTAATGCCTGTTTGCTTGTTTGATCCTTGTTCAGAGCAAGAGTCCGAGTTCGAAGACTTCGTCGCAAACCCGACATCAACTGTTGTTTCTTATGACGCGGAAAGCAAGTCATATTTTTGAACATCTTGAACCTATATTTTATGAATTGCTAGAATATACCTTGATTATAAAATAATAATATTGCATGAGAAAGATTGAGAACAGTTGAATTATGAAATGGCAGCATCAGGCTGATGCCTGTGAAATGTGAATTGATCAAATAATGAGCCATGAACTAATATATTATGTATATTTATATTCATGAAATAAAACCCCTAGCCGTGACCAGTATTTTGGTATAGAATGATAAAAGCACTGGAGGTGCTTGGTCGCACAGGATGTGCCAGCACTGGAAGTGCATGGATTATGGTATGAGCTGGTCACTGGCATATAAGGACCTAGAACCTTGTGTTGTGCGTCTAGTGGCATAATTAACGTGCCGACCGCAAGCCTGGTATGGGACAGGCCTGAACAAGTAGTATGTGGATCACACATGAAACCCCTATATGACAAACTCACGATTAAACACGGGGTGCGCTCCAACACATATCACAGGATGTGATCATGCACGCTGACCCTGAGGGGAAGACGCCAATTAGTGGGGGTTGTGAAACCCTGTCACAACTGTGGTTTGCGTGAAGAAAACCACGGGGTCTGGGGTGAATTGTGTGTGAAACATGGCAAAAGTTCTTGTTATCTCCATCTTGCCACTCACAGTATGAAGTGAGTCAGGGGTCCAATCCTTGTGATAGGAAGGGCATGAAAGTGGATATATCTTGCGGGTAAATTGGTACCCCTCTGCAGAGTTAAAAATGTATTCGAATACTTCGTACTCCCGAGTTTTAGGAGTATGCCGCGGTGGATTAAATCCACGGGGTGTGACACAAGTATTGTTTTATAAATTAAAATTTGTTAGTTCAAGATTACCCAAATGACATGTGTTGTCATGATAAGGGG
Organism: Pharus latifolius; assembly: GCA_019359835.1. Lineage (NCBI taxonomy): Eukaryota > Viridiplantae > Streptophyta > Magnoliopsida > Poales > Poaceae > Pharus > Pharus latifolius. Next base: position 18,511,411 of record CM033330.1, read on the forward strand.
TGCTGCCGAGGGCTGTCATGTGTTGACGTGTCGCGGTAGTACCATAATTTAGTGATCATGTGATATCTAAGAGGCATGTGGATTGTGCCCTAAGTATATGAAATGCTGCCATGAGCATGAGATTTGAAAAGCTTGGAAGAAAAGTATTTATGGAAAAACCCTCTCACCTCTTTTCCCTCAATAGCATAGGATCATGTCATCTCTACTATACGTATCTCTACTCTTACCTATGACTTGCTGAGTACGTAAGTGCTCACCCTTGCAACTTATCAACAATACATGGAATGCTACAATACCAAGACGAAGGCTTGGAAGATTTCGTGGATCCAGAAGCAAGAGAGCCAGTTCTGCCAGAACCCTGAAGTGTGCTGTTCTGCTGTCAACTTCTTACGACTGTGGGGGTTTCGCCTAGATTCCGCCGAGTAGTTGTCTTTTTATTTTAATTAGACCATTTGTGCCGTGAAGGCATTGTATTACTCTTGTTGTACCAGGCCAGCAGGCCATACTGTTTATCAATGATATTTTGTAAGTTACTCTGTTGCAATGAACTCCTGTGCTTACTTATCCTGGGAAGTCAGTGGTATGTATGTATGAGGCCAGCTGCAGTGAGCTAGGTCTCCACAGGAGTAGTCGTGGTACCCTGCTCGGGGCGCGACATGGATAGACCCATTTTGAGACACTGTTTGGATTTGTTATTTAAGTGTCACCAGTTGGTCTCAAATAATTTTTATGATTGATCCTTAGACCTGAGACCATCATAGTTTCCTACATGTGTAGTAGTATACTTTGATACTACCGAACGCTATTTTTAATTAAGTAGTAATAAAGGTAATATTCGGGTATGCTATTGCCGCGCCCCGAAACTGGGACTACGACTACTCCTGTAGAGACCTAGCTCGCTGCAGCTAGTCCCATATATGCATAGCATACACATACCCTTGACGTCCCAGGATAAGTCAAGCACAGGAGTATATCACATTGCAACAGAGTAACTTACAAAATAGTTAAGCAGTGTGGCCTGCTGGCCTTGATATTACATAAGGAGATTACAATGCCTTCACGGCATACATGGTTTAGCAAAATAACATCTACACAGCAGAAGATAGGTGACCCACCCACAAAAGAGAAGTGGACGGCAGAACAACACACATCAGGGCTCTGGCAGAACTGACGCTCCTCCTTCTGGATCCAATAAGTTCTCCACGCTTTCATCTTGATTGTTGATCGCTCCGTCTACTGATTTGTAGGTTGCAAGAGTGAGCACTTACGTACTCAGCAAGTCATAGGTAAGAGTAGATACATATAGTAGTGATGACATGAACCTAGACTAGTCAAGAATTATGGATATTTGTAAAATAATCTTTTTCTTTCGTACCTCATCTCAGGGCAGCACTTTTCATAATATAACATCATCATTCATGTTCACTAGATTATAGCACTACCGCGACACGTCGACACACGACAGCCCACGGTAGCACTCCTTATCATGACAACACATGTCATTTGGGTAATCTTGATTAAACATATTTTATTTAGAAAATAGTACTTGTGTCACACCCCGTGGATTTAATCCACCACAGCAGACTCCTATAAACCCGGGAGCTCGGAGTATTCGAATATATTTTTAACTCTGCAGAGAGGTACCAATTTACCCGCAAGATATTCCACTTTCAAACCTTTCCTATCATAACAAAATGATTGGACCCCTGACTCACTTCATACTGTGAGCGGCAAGGTGGAAATAACAAGAACTTTTGTTATGTTTTACTCACAATTCACCCCCGACCCTGTGGCTCTCTGCGAGACACAGTTGTGGTAGGTTGTATCCAAACCTCCACCCCTACATATGTTTCCATTACTGGATCAACGTGCGAGATCACCTTCAGTGATATGTGTGGGAGCCGTACTCCGTGTTTATCGTGCATCACTACACAATTCCAACAGGGGTGTCATGTGCGATCCACATAATTACTTGTTCAGGCCTGTCCCATACCAGGCTTGCGGTTAGCACGTTGTTCATGCCACTAGACGCACAACACAAGGTTCTAGTCCTTATATGCTAGTGACCAGACCATCCACAACCCTGCACCTTCAGTGCCTGCATTCCTTCGCAGTTTAGCACCTCCAGTGCTACCACCATTCCATACCATTTTCTGGTCACGGCTAGGGGTTTTATTTCATGAATATAAGTATATAGATACATATAATAGTTCATGGCTCAAAACTTGTTTATTTCACATTTCACAGATAACCAATCTAGTACTGCCAATTCATAAATCAACCATTCTCAATCTTTCACATGCAATATTGCCTATATTCAAGGTTATGTTTTAGCAACATTTAAAATATAGGTTCAAGATGACCAAGGATATGACTTGCCTTTCGCGTCGTAAGAAACAGCAGTCGATGACGGATCAACAGCAAAATCTTCAAAGTCAGCTTCTGAATCTGCTTGACGACAAACCAAACAATACACACAAATATTACTTATATATTAAGATGTTTTAGGATTTATATGCAGATAGGCTTAACAAGAGTGACTAAACGATACTGGAGATAATTGAGATTACAAGCTGAACTGAGTTGAGATCTAGGGTTTCAAGGATTTGGCTAAGGATGGGTGTTAGATGCTCTTAGGATCTCAAGGTTACAATAGGAACGTCAGTTTTGTGGTTGGTTGATCAAAAATAGCGAATGTCAGCAGATTGACATTCAGATCAAGATTCTGACATAACTTCAAGGAAAACTAGAGAACTTATCTCAAGTTATGACAGTAGAAGAAAGTGTAGATTATAACTCTACAAATCCAGTGGACAAAGTGGCTTTCAGAAAGCACAATCAGAAGTGGGTGCACAAGGCCAATGCCATTGGCTGGCATGCACTGGAATAGTGTCAAAAACTAGGGTTTAGCAGCAATTATAATTCAAGGGCTCAAATCAAGTTGTAATAGAAGAATAAAATGTAGATCACAACCTCAGAAATCTAAGAGACAAAGTTATGCCCAAAATGCACAACTGGAAGGGAGTGAAAAGGGCTAATGCCACTGACTGACATAGTCTGGCATTGATCTTGACATGGCCAGAAACTAGGGCTTGGCATAACTTTTGATCTAAAGCTCCAAATGATGCACCACTTTGTCTGGGAGGTAGGCATTGATAACAGGAACAAATCATTCAACAGGATCTAGGGCAAAAGATGGCCAGAAGGTGATGAAATTCGAAGGAGAAGTGTGGTGGCGACACGGCACAGTGAAGCCACTGGACAGAAATCTTGGCATGGCTATAACTTGAATTCTGGGCAGTTTCAAAGATCGAGCTAGAAGACAAATATGTTCAAGAGGTTGAAGCACACCTGAATGACAAAGTGGATGAAACTGAAACGGCCAGGAATAGGTTTCCGGTGATCGACGCCGGAGAAGAAGACATAGAATTTAGGGCTTTTTGATTCAGGCCGAATGAACTTAATTCCAAGCTCAGGGAGTGAAAGAGAGGTAAGAGGAAACTACCTGCACGATCAATTTGGCCGGAGGATGGCCGGAGAAGCCTGGCGACGATCACCGGTTTCTGGAGAAACTCAAAATTGGGGAAAGCTTCGGTTGAAGCTCAATCGGGAGATCTTGATGCATAGGCTTGCTGGAAATGAGTCACTGATCATTTTCTTCCACAGGATCGAGAGCTAAATCGAGTTAATTTGGCCTGCATTGCCGGAACAGGGCAATCTTCGAGTTTCAGTAAATTCCGGTGATCGCCGGCGATAGGAGGCAAGGAAATCCAATTAAGTGGTATAGAACGATAAGAGAGGTAAGGGGAACTCACTGGTGCTGTCAATTTGGTGGTTGAGGCTGCGGTTGAGGCTGTCACCGTGAGGCCTCGAGCTGGTCTCGCCGGAGAAGAAGACTAAGACAGAAAATCTGAGGCTTTGCTGGTTCCAAGTGAGGTGTGAATGAGCTACTGAGTACAGGTATGCTTAAATAGGTAGGCGAAGCTGCAAGGGGGAACAGTGAAGTAATTGGCTGCTGTGATGAGATGGGTTGCGTGCTGAGCATCAGCGGCGAAGACACAGCATTAACCGGTGATGCGACGGCGACAACGGCTCTGCAGTTGATCATCATGTCGGTTCATCGGGACATGGCAAGCTGGAGCAAGCGGTGCGACAACATTGGCGCGGCAAGGCAACGTGGCAGTGAATCGCTGACAAAAGGCTGCTGGTCGCGCGCGGGAGCATGCGCTGGTCGTCGACGTTGCAGTGGAGCTGCCACGACACGGCTGGAGCGAGGACACGTGCGCACCGGCATGCACGGTCACAAGTGCGGCGAAGCCTCGCCGGCGACGAGCAGCTACGGCGCACAAGCACAGCAACTCTGGTCGTGAGCACAGCAAACGGCCTGGTCGAATTTGGACTGAACTGCAGCTTTAGGTTTTTGATTTGGACTGAATTGTAAATCTGAAGATTTGGATGATTTGATCTGGAATTGATTCTGCTGTTTTGGTATACTTAATTTAATAGATGATTTGGCACAGCTAGGAGATAAAGTTTGAGACATTTGGATGACTTTTGATATGAACTGAAAACAAAGTAGATCAGGGTAAAATAAGTCTGAATCTTATTGATCTCGAATTCTGGAATTTAGGGTTCGATTTTGAGATACTCATAAAAGAAGAATTTGCCGAAGAAATTCTGAATTTGGAGTTAATCTGGAGATTTTAGCCTTTTTGGGTTTTCAGATATCAGATAAGGACTAATTCGTAATAACTTTTGGACTGATTTGCGAAAAGAATCTAGATGGTGAAATCTGGCTGTCAACTTTTTGGATTAAGGTATTGGCATACCCTTGATCATATTCCAGGTATAATTTGATCTGAACTTGGTCAAGATTTGGATTAAATCTGAATTTCTGAAACTTAGGGTATTTAGGTAATAACAGATATTCTGTTTTCGAAAACAGAAAGGAGTTGACAAATCTGGAAGTTAGAGATAGAATTGAATCTGGGTTCTGAAGGCTTTTAGGTTTAGGATAACTGATAGATCAAATCTGGAAAATCAGATCTTGACTTGGGGTCACAGGATAAATTTGGAGAAATTAGGGCTAGAACAGAATAAAGCTAAGGCTGATTTGGTTGATCTAGAAGAGACATATGTATGCATGATTTTTAAGAAAGAACTTTTCACCCCAAAACTCAGGATGTTACAGCTATGAGTCATGCGGAGGAATATGAATGGTTAAGATGAAATTTGCATTTCTCATATAATGAGAGAGATATCTCTGGGCCCCTCGATATAGATGAATTGAGAAGTGCATGGCCATGCCGTTTGTGGTTGAGTGTCAACTACGGGAAGATCAATTCACTATGAGATTGAGAAAGGATTGAACTGTGCAAGGGTGGCATATTTCCTACCTTGGGTTTAATCTGGTATCGTATGGCAAGAGTATCAACATGAAGACATTATATAGGTTTACTTTGTGTGTATTTGGATAGTCGTTATGTCCTGCTAGGGGCCACTACCGACTTACAATTCAGGTAAGTATTCCCGAGTCGTGACTAAATATACATGAACCTACAGGGTCACACACTTAATGGGTTGGAACAATGCAATTCGGATTAAGTCTATTTTGGGTTTCCATATCAGATTTGGAGACTTAATGTTAGACTGCTTATGCTTTTGGATTGGGTTTAGACTCCTTATGCATTTGGATTGGGTTTGGTATGGGTTTCCATATCAGATTCGGAAAGTTAATATTAGACTCCTTATGTATTTGGATTGGGTTTAGACTCCGTATCCATTTAAAAAAAGGATTTGGTATGGGTATCCGTATCAGATTCGGAGACTTAATATTAGACTCCTTATGCATTCGGATTGGGTTTGTTATGGGTTTTTATATCAGATCCAGATTGGGTCTGTTATGGAATATACGTATCACTTACGAATTCGAATAAGATTTGAATCACATCAGGAAATCTAATCTGTTAGGATTTCTTCTGCATGAGCAGTTCGGATAAGATTTGAATCTCATCAAGAAACCTAATCTGTTAGGATTTCTTTTGCATGGGAAGTTCGGATAAGATTCATATCACATCAGGAAACCTAATCTGTTAGGATTTCTTCTGCATGGCCCTATATATAGAGATGTATGATGGGTTTTGAGGATCAAAAGCCATAGCTGCCATCTCTTTTGATAGCCCCTAAACCCTTGTCGTACGCGTTGGTGCTAGCACACCATCGTACGACGTTCCATCCCAGTACGTGTGGATACCGGTAGAGGCGCTGCTGCAATTGCTGAGCTGATTAGAAATATCTGTGAGCGGTCGTTGTCATCTACATCTGCTGATCAAGACGATCCGCAAACGGTTGCTGTGAACATTCAATCGCTTCACCAAATCTGTTTCTGCTATTGGTAACAATCTAATCTATGATCTATTACTTGCAGTCTTCGAGTAAAATTTTTGAAATTCTGCTAGTGTAGCTTACTCGATTTCCAACAATGAGTATATAGATGCCAAAATTTGGGATAAACTGGTTGTTTCAAAAGGATAAGCCGAAATAACTAGGGCTATAATTGAAATGGATCATAACTAAACTGTAGTAGGTGAAAATATGAAATCTAAATGTGCTTTTGATGATATTTTACTAATATACATGAGTGTGATGCACTTCGAATCAAGTTAAATGAAACTAAGTGCATATGAGAAAATTGTAAAATTATGTTTTTTAAAATGAATTGATCACGATTTCAACTTTCATAAGCACGATAGCTAGTGATGTTATTGACATATCTTGCTTAAGAGTTATGAAATAGACCTTAAGGGAAACTTGGTGACATCTTTGATTAATCAAAATGCAAAGACGAAGGATTTTCCAAAATTCTTAAAGGGTTATTTAAAAGTGTATTTGAGAATTATGCATTTCATTGCATTCTTTTCTTATCTTATCGGATCATCTTCTTATCAAACTCTATATCAATCTTTCTCTCCACAGAGTCAGCATGTCGGGACAAGTCAAACAGACTAGCCGTCGTCGTGGCTCCGGTTCTTCCCAACCAGCTCAACCCATCGATTGGGATGCGTTGGCGGTAGACGAGGATGACGTTGCTCAAGTTCCTCCCTTGGGCTCCCCTGTTGCGAGTTCAAATTCAAATGATAGCAGCAGTAGCGGTGATCAGGGCCATAGGGGCGCTCAGACCTTTTCAGCTAGCGCGGTTCGACGGCTTCGCCGAAAGAACCCGTATGAGAACCCACAAACATGCACAGAGCGAAACTTCTGGAATGCCTTCCAGATGTCTCAGTATAGCACTCGGTTCTCCTCAGCCAAGGTTTTCGGACATCTGGTGGTTGATTGGAACCTGATTGAGAGCAAAGTCCACTATCTTCTGAAGGGCAAATTCCTGGCAATCAACATGTGCTCGTTCACTGAGATGCAGGAAGAGTGGAAATGGAACGAGGACATCATTCGATCTATCTTTTCATCCCTTCACATCGCCTCGGACCAATCTCATATCATCTTCATGAACAACAATTCGAAGAAGATACTCACCAAGGCCCAGTTCAAGGAAGCTCTTCAGATTGAGCATGTTGACCACAGCCTTTTTGCCCTGGATGAGGTACGAGTTGAGGATGTCGCCCATCTATTTGATAGTCCAGACCCAAACATTGGCAAAGTCTCTCAATTGATTCCCCCGGTTGCGATCCTTGAGAAGATCAACCGGATGACCATTCTGCCGAAGATCGGGGATCGAGGGGCCGTTACCTCTACCATGCTACCCCTTCTGAAGGCTCAGATTGACGAGACCCCATTTGACATCATTGAGTTTATTTTCCATGAGATGCAGGAGGTCTAGATGGATCCGAAGATGCTTTTGCCCTTCGCGCCTTTTATTGCTCACACCTTATCATACTTTGGCCTACACCGAGCATCTCGTCCTACTTTGATGGAGTACTACCGGATGAAGAGTTTAGGGCTTCTCATTCGTTATGAGACTCAAGTAGGGCAACCAGCTGATGATGATGAGCAGATGGCAGACATTTCAGCCGCGGCGGGAGCTCCCTCTCCACTTCAGTCCTATTTTATCTCTTGGCCCAGATGTCTCTGCCCCCTATATGATGATCATGGAGCATCTCGACCAGATGTCCATGCGCTTTGAGGCCCGCTTTGATGCAGTTGACTCCCATCTCAACTCCATCGATCATCGACTGAACATCATCGAGCCTCGACTAGATTCCATGAGCCAAGACATTTCTGAGTTGCACGGGCGTTTTGATGCAAGACAGCATCAGCGTCACCGATCATCCTCCGCAGCCTTAGGTCATATAGTGATCAATAGATTTTTTTTTTTGAGTTGTGTGTGTATATGGGAATGATGGTTGTATGCTTGTATGGTCTACTCTTAGCTACCTTTGTATGTTGTATGCCTTTCTCCTTTTGTGGTTGTTTGATGCCAAAAGGGGAGAGTTATCTCATATATATATGATTGTTATGTTGTTACATGGTCACATATATATATATATATATATATATATATATATATATATATATATATATATATATGTTTGGTATTATTCATATATGCTTGAATGTTGTTTTACTGCATGTACGCATATGATTCAGGGGGAACTGTATGCTTTTCTTTATTTTTTGATATCCCTATGTTTTATGTATATCGGTTGTCATCAATCACTAAAAAAGAGGAGATTGTTGAATCTTTAGCCCTAATTAGGGTTTTGGTGATTAATGACATCCGAAATACATGCAACTAACCTCTGTATTTGAGACTCAGGTTAAAGAGAGGTGGAAGCGACACAAAAGCGCAAAATCAAGATTGTCAAGACCTCTTGAAGCGTGGATGGCGACGAAACTCGGCATAAGTGCAAAATACTGAGTAATACGCGCGTTTTCTTTTGAAAATTTCTAGTTTAGATGGTCGTACTATTAAGAGGGGTCTCAGCACAAGTCACTTGATCAAACTCAGTATCTTGGAAACAAAATTGCATTTGCATTTAGCCACAAATCAATTTTGGGTAAAATTGTGAAGTCTTGTTTTCGTTTTGCACAGGCCGAACATTGTCTGTGATGGCCGGACAATGTCCGGCCAGTACAAAATTCTCTCAGCACTTGCAAAACGAAACCAGAGACAGATAAATCTTTCCGGTGCATTTGTCCGGTATAGGCTGGTCATTGTCCGTGATAGCCGAACAATGTCCGGCCAGTACATATCTCGTGGGCTTTGTTTTAAAGTGAACCAAAGACAGTTGTAGCTATCCGGGGGCTTTTTTCCGAGACGTGCCGGACATTGTCCGGGTATGGCCGGACATTGTCTAGGCTGTATAAAATTTTGTGAGCCGTAATTGAACTTGCAACAGAGACATATTCATTTGTCCGGGGTTTTTGTTCAAACAAAAGTCTTTTGTCCGACCTTCACAAATTTTGTTGAAACGGTAACTGACAAGGTTGTCATTGTGAGTAACGGTCACTATTGAATTGTACTGACCGGACATTGTCCAAAATGGCCGGACAATGTCTGGCTTGTACAAATTTGGCCCTGTTTCTTGCAAACGGCTGGATTCTTTGAGAGCTATATATATCCTTCGACCTTGGCAGCATTATGCAAGTTAATCATCTCAAAAACTCTGTGCAAAAGCTTGCCTAACCTGTCACATTCACTCTCTTGCATTAGGAGCAAAATCTTAGAGCAAATTGTTGAGAGAAAATTGAGTAGAGTTGCATTTGAGCCATTTGCACTTGCATCCTTGTTTTTCAAGCTTTGTGTTTGATCAAGTGAAGTGCTAGGCTTATTACTCTTGGTGATTGCCGTCACCTAGATGAGCCGGAAGGTCCTGCGATCTCTCCATCGACGGTGTGTGTCAGAGAGGCCTGGTAGTTGGGTGTAAAGGCTCGGAGCTCGCCTATCCGGAGAGGAAAAGGGCTACCCCTAGTGGAATCGAAGCAAAAGCTCTTGTGTAGAGTGTTTCAACGAAAATTAGTGAAAATCGGCAAATTTCCGATACCTCAGGAAAAATTCGATCTCGTTCGGTTATTTCTATTACTTGTTTCGTATTTCTAGAAATTGTGATATTGTGTTTTGTCACCCTAGGATTGCAAAACTTAATTTGTGTCATCTTCTAGAATATTTGTGAGTTGATATTGCAATCTAGGATTCAAGTTATTCAAACAAATTAAAATTAGAAAAATCGCCTATTCACCCCCTCTAGTCAGCATCCTTCGATCAACACTTGAGACTACAACACATACACTCAGTGCACATCATTAGTCTCACAGTTAGGTTGTCATTAGTCAGCAAAGAAATTACTCCACAAAGGAGTTGATTCAACAATTTCTCTTTTCGGTGAAATGACAACCATTTTCAACAAATACAAATGAGTAAGATGAAATATCCAATCATATAGATTTATATATGATAAAAAATAAGCACACGATCTATACTACTCATATCATGATGACAATCAGTACAGATGACTAATATGATGAGCTCCCCTTCAACATATACACCGATATCAAATCCATACAAAGAGTCATCTAACTTCTGAATCTAACACATGACATTTCAGTTAACAATTAGCACAAGCATGATATAACCATAGAACTCCCCCTCAACATATGTATCAATATTGAACCACAATAGGAAGTCATCGACTTTTAGGGTTCAACAAATAACAATTCAATTTACTTGTGTTAAACCAAGATTTATACAAGTTGTCATTTAATCATCAAAATTATCATTATCCAAATTAATATTAATCGTCAAAGATTTATCCAAATCATCATTAATCATCAAAACATAAATCAACCTAGATCCAACAAAGATTATAAAAAATCTTGTATTTCAAAAGAACAATAATCTTGCTATTGGGGTCAAAAATATACCTCTATAAGTATAAAAATATCATTTACTCTATTGATTATCAGTTGATCAAACAACAATATAAATACAAAATTTCAATACATATTTCAATGATAAATAAAAAAGAACTAATTTTCAATAATATGAACGAAATTTTCCCCACCATGTTATTGTCGCCCGGGTGTCCATACTTAGAGACCTCAGCTCACCAGGGCATCATGATAACCTAGCAACATTTACCACGCTTCATAATAAATGTTATGGAAAATATGTAGTTGAGATTTCAGTCAAGTGTCCCAACTTCTCGGCTCACAAGTTACAACCCTACTGAAAGCCATCAAAAGGGCAAGCATAAGTATCGAATGCTGTTGCAAACGAATACAACTCACATGCGATACCAAACTTCCAAAATACAGAAATTGTAGAGCTTGTGCTAAAACTCGATGCTTCTGATGTGCTTTAGCTGCTTTGCATAGTAATGCCACTAAGAAGTCAGAAGAGAAGCACCAAGTCAACAACTACTACAAAATATTTTACAACATTACAACCTCCAGATCATAATTGAACCCTGCATTGAACAAAGTATCAACAGCTACATCTTATATTGCATATGCATACGCAATATAGGAGGATCTTACATCTGCAAAATTCAACTAAAACGGCTCATCTGAACAAAAAAACTGGCATGGCAATCTCATAAAGCTTCTATAGGCACGGGGCTAATTTCACACTTAATTTCGCTTCCTTCTCTTCCTTCGCTTTCTGGCACTCTCATCAGAGCTTGATTCTAACTCAGACTCGGACTCTGAGTCCGAACCAGATTCTGAGCTAGAGCTTCCTGAATCATCTGAAGCAGAACTACCAACCTCTGACTCGGATGCAGGCTTTTGTTGCTGCATTATAAGGCGCGGCATGTTCTTCAAGTACTCTCTTAGGCTCTCAGTTATTCCTCCAAGGCCTATTGACGTGAAGAAATTTATAGAGAATCTTGTGTTCTTCGGATGATCCTTTGGGAAGATAGATTCGAACGAATCTTGCATGTTAGGATCATTTAATTTCTCATTCAGTAGGCGTATGCCAAGATGCTCTGACAATTCCTGCATTATGAACTACTACTTTAATTTCTGATATGAGAAAAGACAGATAGCCATAATAAGAAAGTGAAATATTTGCAACATACCTGGAAAAGAATTTTTATAAAAATTCGAGAAGATGATGTAGTGTCTTCCTCTGTCAACCGGATATAAGCCAAGACATGCCATGGGAGTGCATCAGTCCCCAATAAATGTGCAAAAAATTTGGCAACATTTCGTAATTTGTTTGTTTCAAGACGATGAATCATAGAATACTGTTGGACAAAACACTTCTCAAAATTCTCTTGGTAAACTTTGTTGATCAAGCAAAATCTTTGACCCAATAACCCATAGTACCGAAGGTAAGTTCTCTCTTGACTGCAGCATTCCAGGAGCATGATGCATAGCTCCATCTGTCACACGAAACAAATAGTTTAGGTTACAACAAAATACTACAGTTTGCAGATTGAGCATCAAAGGAATCAAAAGAAAGCATGAATCAACAACACAAAGAAAAACATAAACAAAATAAGAGAAGATTTTAAAGGCAACACGATTTGGATCAATATATTTCTTATTTGGAAAAACACTAAACCAAATGCTTAGATGCACCATTCCGCTTAGATGCCTAATAACAAAAGGGTCGACATCAACCAATGCGCAAACCAAATGGTAGTGTTTACATATGCAAGTTTCGTTGCCCGCCTTCATCTTGTCTCTGTTTATCTGTTATTCTTGTTCTTGCGTAAGTGCCATGCTATTGAGTTATATGTTCAAACATCAAGTTAACATATCTTTACATAATCCATACCAACCAATGTTCTCAAATTTTTTCTTTGCTTTATAAAAAGTTCAACAGACTTCAGTAACTTCAGGCGTTTTACAAAAAATTCAGAATCTTTGATTTTCTCTTCAAGCACACAAATGAAATAGGAATAAGGGCACTTTTTGTTCCTCTACTTTGCACAAAACATCATTTTGGTCCCTCTACTTTCAAATAGGTCAAATAAATCCCTTTACTTTTTGAACCGGCTCAAAATGATCCTTTAGCTATTAAAATTTGCTTCTTACAATTATTTCCAGTACTTTTCCAAATCTTCCTTGATACAACCACCACATAGAATCACCATGCAGCATTTTGAGCTATTTCATTCTCTATTTTCTAGTACTTTTTAAGCACATCTTAATTCCAATTAAAATTCAAAAAGGTTATTTTGAGCTAGTTTAGAAAATAGAGAGATCAATTTGACCTTTTTAAAAATAGAAGGACCAAAATGAGTTTTCGTGCAAAGTAAGAGACCAAAAGTGCTCTTATCCCAATCAAATAAGGTGAAATCAACTAAATGACAAGGTCACTCTAAATTTTGTTTCTCAATGCACCCAGTAGTAGCACAAACCCAAAGCCACTATTTTAAAAGGTATAACACACCAGTTATGCAAAGTTGCGGACATCACTACTTGAGTGCTGTCAGTTCAGAACTACATACAGTCTGGAAGTACTCTTTCATTAACTAAATGTAATTTTTGTTATTCACTAGTTAACGCTGTCAAGTTTCTCATCTCATCCTGAAGTTTGAAATAGCTCAAGTTTAGAACCACATTTTCAAAGTTGAACTCCACTCTAATGAGCAAAATGCTAAAATGCCAAACAGAGGCCCAAAACAAAATAAGATACCAATCACCAACTATGTAAAATTACTACAAGATGATATATCACTTGTATTATGTAGTGGATGCAACAAATCAACAATAACCTTAGCTAGTTGCCAACCAAACCACAAGTATTCTAAGAATCACCTATTGAAGGCCTACACCATAACAACTCTCCAGCCACAAACAATGGGAGGGGATTAAAATCATTAGGTGTCATAAGTATCAGATAGACAGTAGCCATAAAACAAGCCGGACTAAAGCCACAGGATAGGTAAATCACATTGTGTGTAAATCAAGTAGCAGCTCCAATGTGTCAAATAAAAGAAGTAGATCAATTTGATACATTACAAAAGATCAGAGCAGCAAAAATAGACAATGACCTAGTATCTTAGTTATTGAGTGTGTGTAGCTGAAGGTCTTCAGCATAGCAGGAAACAGAAGAAACCACAGCAAAAAACAAAGAAAATGAAGAAAACAACGACTGAAATCAGAGAAACTGTAGTACTTACCTCTTGACCAGGCTCAAGTTTGATCTTTAGGAGCTTGTGACCAGCTTCTTCGAAATCCACACTCGACATTATTGTTAAATAAATCGTCCTCCGAAGATTGACAAGATTGGTCTCTGTTTTATCCTTTATCTCCATCATTTCTTCATCATCTTGATCAGATTCTTCTTCAACCTCATCGTCAGATGCAGCATCAGATCCTTCTTCATCTCCAGAAGATTCTGCTCCCAGTATGCTTCCCTTAAGATTTTCGTATGCCTTCTCATCTTCAAGAAAATTAGGGTTTGCCCTGAAAACATCTACAGTTCAAAGACAGTCAGCACCATACCAGAGAACGTTCACATCTAAAATGCATTTAATAAATGTAACAGAAATAGGAACCCGCGGAGGGGCACAAAAGCATTACTTAGATTAGTCTCAGGGTCAAGCTCATCCTCAAGGGATATCTCATGAGTAAATTGGTCCTCCTGCTCAACAAGGTCCAACTCTGAGCGAATGGCTGGAAATCCCTACATATATATGGCAAAAACCAGATTATCAGTATTCGTTTTATGTGCAAGTGAGTAATGATGCAATAGGTTAGGACAACTTCAAATTTACCTGAAATTTAGCCTTCCTTATTGCAAAAAGACCTTCAATAAGAAATTGAACTCGCTTGTCTATTTCACCTTCATGCAGTATTCCTCGAAATCTTTCAAAAATAGCTGCATAGATCAGATGGTTGGGTAAATCCATTGAGCATGAATACCAACAGCATGAGTTAACTTTTCGAAAAATACATAACTGCATTCAAGTACAGATATGGGACAAACATAATTTCTTTAAATAAATCAAAAATATATGTTTTGCAATTTCCAAGAGACCAACATAATTTATTTAAACAGATCAAAAATTATGTTTTCCATGACTGAACCATGAAATTCATAAATGCAGTCCTCACAGAAAAATTGCATGGGCACTACCAGTAAATGAAAACAAAAGTGCCGCTAGTTCCCAGAGCACTTAAGTTCCATCCTACACCCCCAGTAACTACCCAATTTCTCATCCATTTTGTTAACAGCCTTAATCTCACCGCCTAGTAGCAGAATGACTGGTTATGAACTGGCGACACGAGGACTATCACCTACTACCTCAAAAGATGTCCAAGTTCTAACTGAATCATCACTGGCATTTGGTTTTATTGGTTGGTGAAGCTGGGATTAGTGGTTCTCGTGCATGAGGTTGCGGGATTGAAGGCTCCATCTGCCATGTTTTTGTAGTTTTTTGGTATAAAAGATTTTTTTTTTTACACTGGAAGAATTTTTAGCTGTACAGTAGTTACTTCTTGACATATTACCATGTAACAATAAACCACATAAATTAAAGAACGTTATAATGCACCATGCTAATTTAATCTAGCAAAGACTTTTAGCTGTATGGTAGTTTACTTCTTGACATATTACCATATATAGGGACTAACTAAAACGAAGAACTGCATAAATTAAACAAGAGAGTAACATGCTTTTTGACTGAGTTGACAATGACGTTTTTAAGTCCATTTTCAATGCAAAATTTAAATTTTGAATAAATTAAAAGACGGGAAAACAAACAAATAACTAATTTCCTTAAATCAATCTGTTAGGGAAAGTCTTTCTAATCGGATGGCAACACGGACCACCTCTACTAGTTACTACAAGGTTTGAATGTTCGACTTGCCTATAACCAGCATATGACCTTTTAAAAGCCTTGCACAGAATTGAATTGCACTATATTCATTCAATTCAAAATGGTGATGCTTGCCATCATATCCAAAAGAAGATTTTCATGATCAGTCAACCATCAAGAAAAACAAAAAAGGCGCAGAGAAGAAAAAAAGGACATAGACCTCCACCACTGAATCAACTGCCTCCACCTTATACTCTAACCATACAATTTCCCACTAGTTACTTATTTTACACTCATCATAATCTTCCAGATTTGCACATCTTACCACTATCTCTAATTCGCTAGTTCAAGAGAATGCAGGCATACCACAATTTTTATCACTAACATCTCAGGGAGTAATTCTTGAAAATCTAGATGAGCAAGTGCAGGATGCTATACCCATCACCGAAGGTGCATATTGCAAAGGCATGATATTTTCAGATGCCACAACCATCACTGGTGTCTAAGTACACTAAAATGCCTAGTGAGCAGTGACATTTTACATTTTCCTGAAATGGTCCTCTGTTTTTATTATCAATTCATTTGCTAACAAACTTCCTCAAAAACATATTGTTTTATAACCAGGTATATCCCTATCATAAAAAAATATGAGCACAAAACCTTTTAACTGAAGCTCTTCTACGACATACTGACAATGCCTCAAGGATGTAATGTAGCTAATCTATATTTCCAGTAGATGGCTTCTAATTTAATGATCTAGCACATTATAGAGGAGCTGATGGATACACATCAATGATCAATCGAGTACCCTCCAGATTCAGTTTAGAATTTATGTTGTTCTCAGAATGGCCAAAATCCATAACATCTCTTAAAGTTAAACATCTTCTAGGCATTAGCCAGAATCCACAGCACCATATCTTAATGCTAACATCCTCTAGGTGTCAGAATATTTTAGACTGCGATACAATTAATCTCATATATACCACAATTTGATAATCCATAAATGAGATGAAAATTAGAATGTCATAGATCCAACATGGAGGATAAATATTAAATCATTGTTAACACATGCCAACAGGTTCAGAAGGGCATGTACTAAAAATTAAAGCATTCATCAGAGAATAGTTTATTTCAACAGCATACCATGAAGCCCTTGGGGAGACAAGTCCTGCAGCATTGCCCCACATTCTTTAACAAACCCCACTGCTACCTGCAAGATGAAAAACATATAGGCATACTTCATAAATGACATGAACAAATCCTTAAAAACATGAAAACCACATAAGAACCAAGCTCATCACCTCAACACTATCATCTGTAGGATTCTCAAGCAGCACTGTGAGAAGCTCCAGAGCCACAAGCTCATGAGCCACCACCTGGTTCACCAAGTGTGCAATGAACTTGGTGGCCGCAAGCAATTGGGGCTGCAATCGACAAGGGCTATATTAAGCATTTTCTGCAGATACTCAACAAACTTGAATGCATATATAATTCTTTACTACACATATATGGCACCTATTTTCACTACACATATTCGGGCAGCTTCATAAGCCCCAACTGACCAACTCCAAACAGTAACTTATGTTGGGTACCATAATTGAACATCTGGACCTGACATACAAAGTTTAGCCTACATAATCACAAGAAATTAGATAGATCTAAAATAGAAGGGATGGCCCTTTAAATTGATTCATGGGTCTGCAGCTAGAATACAAATATTTTTCTTTCCCAGACTTACAAATTCTTCACAGATTCTCTGAGAAATAGCTGTAAGTTAAAACTACAGTAGAAACATGGTTTAAGGGTAGGTAAAAACAAAATCATTTTCCTCTAACAAAACTATCATAGCTTACAATTACACTCCTCTTTTTGAATGCAAGTAAACTCTGAACTAATTAATCATGATCAATTGCACAGTGAATGAAACACAGAAACTGAGTAATTCACCTTGTCGTTCCGCTTATACGCCCTCTTGAGCTGGAGCACAACGCGAACGAGGAGCAAGCGGCCTATCTCGGGGAACTTGGTGTTCACGACCGCAACGAGCGCCGCGAACACGTCGGTGAACCCGGGCGATGCCATCTGCGATTTGATGCAGGACTGGCAGAAGAGCCCGCGGCCGCGGACAAGGTTCTCAGCTAAGAGCTCCGGCACTATGTTCTTGATGTTGGTAGCGTTGACCTTATTGACCAGTCCATTGATACTCTTCTTGAGCGCGTCCCAGCTGAGCCGCTGGTACTCGGGGCTGGCCTTGTCCTCCACCTCCCGCATCATCTGCGCCATCCGATGCGGCGGGATGTAGATCCCGCCCATGCGCCCGGGGATCATCTCCGGCAGCGGTGGTGGAGGCGGCGGCGGCGGAAGCGAAGGCTCCCTACTCGGGCTCCTCCGGCGCTCGTCGCGGTCGCCATCCCGGCGCCTGCGGTGCTCACGCCGCCTCGGGCTCTTCTCATCCTCCTCGTCGCGGCGGCGGTGGCGGTGCCGGCGGCTGTCGCGGTCGCGCTTGCGGTCGTCGTCGGAAGCCCTAGAGTGCCTCCGCCGGCGGTCCCCGTCCTCGTCGTCGGAAACCCTAGAGCGGCGGCGGCGGTCCGAATCGGGAAGGGAAGCCTTAGATCTGCGGCGGCGTTGGTCAGCGTCGTCGGGGGAGCGGGAGGGCGAAGCCCTAGCCTTGCGGTGGTGGTGACGTCGGCGGGGGTAGGCGTTGTCGTTGCTACGGCGGCGAGGGGAGGCGTCGGAAGGGGAGGGAGACACGGAGGCGGCCATGGGGATTTGTAGGGTTCTGGGGTACAAAGCGAGATCGTTTTGAAAATAAAAAGGAAGAATATTTTTCCGGACTCATCAATACTATCTGTAGCGGCCATGCGGGGGACGAAGTGTGATTCGAATTCGTTCCAAATTCAACTTCGATTTAATTTTTTTTATTTCTTTTGGAATTGTTTTCAAGTAAAATTGGTTAGGCGAACTCCAACGCGCGACCACGACGAGGCGCGCGCTGGTCGAAGCTGCCGTCTGCCTCACACGAGCGACGCGCAGAACAAGGTCGAGCCACTCGAGCAAGCAGTCGTGGCGAGGGCGGGCCCCACCTCTGCGAGCGCTGGTCGAACGACGCATTGGAGGCTTGTGGTCGAACCAACTGGCACGAAGAACAGTATCTTCACGCGGTTTGTGGGCCCAGCTGCACTAACTCGTCAGGGTTTTTTCGGCCGGCCCCGCCTTTACCGCACTCACACGCAAACATGTATGACATGTAGCGATATAGTTTGTCGGAGCCCACTTGTAAGTGACTGGTTTAGCTCGCAACGGTCGGATGGGTTTTTTCGGTTTTTAAAGCGATCCAACGGTCGTTTTTTGGATGGGCCCACCTATCAGTGGCAGAATTTCCGGCTGTTGGAGTTTTAGCTGTTGCAAAATTAGTCGTTACTCTTTATTTAATTGTTTTTTATTAAAAAATTACCCAAAATTCCCAAAAAATCCTAAAAAATTCAGAAAAATTCTCAAAAATTCACAAAATTCTATCTATAAATAGATGCTTCATATCTTCACTTCACCATACCCATTTCACCCATCTTACAATATTTTACACACCCATTTTCACACACTTTGTGCACCGAAATTAGTTTTAGGCGTTGATATGGATAATAATCCTCCTGAGGGTTTCGTAAACTGGCTTAGTTCTCCTAGTACAACTTGAGAAAATCCAGAAATACCAGGTAATTCAAATCTTCCACCATATCCACCCACTAATTTTCATTTTCCACAACCATCTTTTCCGTCCGGGTATCCTGTCTACCCCCTAGCCCGCAGTATGCACATGCTCCTCCATATCCGCATCCCGCCGCATATGCACCATCGCACTCATTTCCACAAGGCCATCCATTTGCACCGTATGGGCCAAACTATCATTTTGTCGGTGCTCCAGCTTCATATGGTCATCCCTCGCCACCGCCAGGCCTAGGGCAAAATCTCAGATCCCCATCCCCCCAGACGTGAGTACGCCACAATCTATGCTGGAGCTTGGAGCAGACGACGACAACAACCATAGTCTCCCGGGTCCTGCCGGGCGCAGGCGGTTGCTTTGGCAACCGGCCGATGATATTCGACTTGTGAGTGTTCCATTTTGACATTCAGATATTGTGGAAGGAATTATTTCAACATTTTGCTGGATTTTATTTGAAACTCTTACATCCATTTTTCATCACACCATTTATAATTCGGTTGCACAGATAAGTGCGTGGTTGAACAACTTGCTGGACCCAGTCGACGGGAACAGCAAAAAGTTCGACACGTACTGGGCGAGTATGGCTGCGGCGTACAACGCGAGCAGCCCACGAAATCGTAGAAGGGAGGTCAAGCATTGCAAAGACCATTGGCTCCGAACTAACAGAAAAGTTGTCCAATTTAATGGTTGTTGGTGCAGGATGAAGGAAGTGTATACTAGTGGTCGTTCAGACGACCAACTAATGGCACAAGCATGCGAGCTGTACAGGAGTGAGACAAGGCATGCATTTACTCTGGACCACTGGTGGACGAATGTTCGGGACCAACCTAAATGAAACCGAACATATGTCGACACCGGCAAAAGAGCATGGTTGAGCGAGGACAGTGCGCACACATCGTCCTCGTCCAATCCAGATGAGCGGCTCGTGGAGGAGACGCGCCCAGAAGGTCGCGACACTGCCAAGGAGAAGCGCAAGGGGAAAGGCAAACAGAAATTTCCCTTGGGCAACACGTCCGCGCAAGAAGACCTGCAAGCCTTTGTCAGAGCTAACACTGAGCGCATCGAGGCAACAGCCCGTGCGGCCTCCACTCTGAGCAAACACGACCAGCTCAACCAGAAGCTGGTCCTTGCAAGGTCTTTAACAAAACTGATCACCACAGACAAATCCAACTTCACCGACGAGGAAATGAAGGATCATGCGGAAGCGATGAAGTTTGTAAAAAATTTGATCCAGGAGGCCAAACTAGACTAGGCTGAGTAGTGTAGCATTTTATTTTTGAGATGTCGTTTTACACCTATGTATCCTTCTTTTCTGCAATTGAAATATGTTTGAAAAATATTCGTTGGACTCATATGTTTGAAAAATAGCCGTTTGACTCATGTGTTTGAAAGTAGTCGTTGGACTCATCTGTTTTGAAAGTAGCCGTTCGACTCATGTGTTTGAAAATTAGTCGTTGCACTCATCTTTTTGGAAAATAGCCGTTGCAGTCATCCTTTTGGAAATAGCCGTTGCACTCATCTTTTCGGAAAATAGCCGTTGGAGTTTGAAAAAGAGCCGTTGGGATATTCAACCTGGCCTATATAAACCGAATCGACCGTACACATATTTCTCATTCCCACCAATACTCCTCACTGTCAAATCCCTCTCATTCCGAAATCCCTCTCCCTCAAACATGCCGTCCAGCTCTGGTTCAAGCTCATACAGTGAAGACGAAGAGTCCGTAAATACCTTACGGAGTGCCATTGCGGGATTCGTCAACCCAGACCCCGCCATGGTGGAGTTAGAAGAGTGTGTGCTTGCCGGTATACAAGCAAGGCTGCAGGCTTCTACCTCGCGCCGTCATCGGCGCGGTGGTAGACGATACATCAACAGGGATCGTGAAACCGACCATATCCGCCTCATGGCGGACTACTTCTGCGAGGATCCGGTGTACCCTGACCACCTGTTTTGTCGGAGGTTCCGGATGAGCAGACCCCTCTTTCTTCGTATCTCAAATCTCTTGGTGAGTGGTCCACCTTTTTCACCGAGAGAGTAGATGCCATTAACCGCCGAGGGTTGTCTCCATTACAGAAGTGTACAGCGGCCATTCGTTTGTTGACGTACGGTTCTCCTGCCGATGCTGTCGACGAGTACGTACGGATTGGTGAGTCCACAGCAATCGAATGCTTGAAGAAATTCGTCGACGGAGTGATCGACAACTTCGGCGAGGAATATCTTCGACGCCCGACCGTCGAAGACATGCGCGCCTATTGCAACAAGGAGAGGCGCGCGGGTTTTCGGGAATGCTCCGAAGTATAGACTGCATGCACTGGGAGTGGAGAAATTGCCCAGTTGCATGGAAAGGGCAATTTACTCGCGACGATTACGGAGTCCCAACCATTATACTCGAAGCGGTCGCCTCCCAGGACCTTTGGATATGGCATGCCTTCTTTGGTGTTGCCGGCTCCAACAATGATATAAATGTGTTGAACCAATCCCCTTGTTCACCGATCTTTTGCAGGGACGAGCTCCTCAAGTGTAGTACTTCATCAATGGGCACGAGTACAACATGGGATACTATCTAGCAGATGGTATATACCTAGAGTGGGCTGCCTTTGTGAAGACGGTACTCCTGCCGCAAACAGACAAACACAGATTGTTTGCGCAGCATCAAGAAGGAGCGAGGAAGGATGTGGAGCGAGCATTTGGAGTTCTACAATCCCGCTTTGCCATCCTGCATGGCCCCGCACGCTTTTGACAATGCTCAACTCTCGTGAAAATCATGAGGGCATGTGTCATACTACACAATATGATTGTTGAGGATGAGCTAGATTTTGATGGGCTACTCTACGATTTCGAAGACATCCAAGGGACTTCCATCGTAACACCGCCTAATATCCAACATGGCGGTACAACTGCTTTTGCTGATGTGATCCAGAGAAACACCAACATTCGGGCTCAACCAATGCGTGCAGCGCTCAAAATAGATTTGATTGAACACATTTGGGAGCGTTTTGGAGGTGTCCATAGAAATTAGTCGTTATATATCACTTTTCTAGTATTTTTTATTTGCACGTTGATGTTAAATTTCAAGTTTCAATACCAATGCATGTATGCAATGTTGTACGTTTAATGTTATGTCCAACTATCCAATGTAATAAAATTATTTATTTTTGTTGTACCAAATTTAATACAAATATTTATTTTCGTTATGCCGAATTTTCGATCCGCAAATTATATTTTTAAATGTTGGAAATATTGTCATACAATTTTTAATTTATTTATATAGATCATGTAATTATTAATATGATGGTAAAACCGAAATTATATATTTAATACGTGGGGTTCACCCAATAGTCTCTTCAAGAGTCTTTGCATTGGAGAGGGAGGCTCTTAGAGGAGTGGGCTCGCGAAAAGCCTCTCGAAGAGCCTATGCATTGGAGAGGAAGAAATTGTTGGTGGAGGCTCTTCGCTGACGTGGCGGAGAATATTCTCCTGGAGAGCCTGTCAGGAAGGAGCTATGGTTGGAGACAGCCTTAGGGTTTGGCAAAATTTTGCTCGAAAATTTGATCACTGTGAAAAGAATTGTTTGGAGTTTGGTTTCTGAAAAAAAGATCGACAAGATAGTATGGTCCATCTCACTACATGATTCACCCGAATTTAAGTTAAGATGTGTTTAACAAAATTTAAACATCTCCAATGAACTATTTTAAGCGTAAGGCTGTATTTAGACTTGTCCTAAAAAAGAAATAAGTATGATAATAAAATACTTTAAAGAATTGACTATCGTGGCCAAAATTTGTTAAGATTGGTTCACTTAGGTTAAGTCCAATGCCGGAGCGTCTACCCTGGCTCTTTAGAAGAATATTCTCAGTATATTCTGTGCCACATGTACGAAGCACTACTCGAAACACCTCTACTCCAATGCAAAGACACTTCGGAAGGCGCTTCACACGAGCTCACCTGTGAAGCTTCTTCTCAAGCCCAAGCGCTCCAATGCATTGGCGCTTGAGTGGCGTTTCGTATGGGGTCCGCGTATATAATATTTATTAAAGATTAAAAATTGCTAAAATGAAATTTGGATAATCTGAACACAATAAAAACATTTATAAAAAATATAACATAAAAATCATAAATTATCTAATTTACATCACACATAGAAAATAACATGAAACATACTAATGAAAATTCGAATATATTCGACCATTTAATAACCGCACAAACTTGCAGATTAGGCAATAAGTAAACTATTATTCAGTATTGTCGCCTCTGAAACGCTACCAAATGTGGTCAACAAGATCCTGTTTGAATTGTAAATGCGTTGGGCGAGCATAGATCGCATCATTTCAAGCGAGCATATCTTGCAAAATTGGCGGAGCACCACCGTGGAAAGTAGGTGGTGTTACGGTAGAGGTCCCTTGACTATCGTACGAATGGGTGATTGGGTCATAAGAGTGCTGCTCATCCTCGATTATCATGTTGTAGAGGATGACACATGCTTTCATAATATTGACAAGGGTTGACCGTTGCCAAAATCGACTGGGGCCTTGGAGAATAGCAAATCAACTTTGTAAGACCTCAAAAACTCGCTCTACATCTTTTCTTGCACCTTCTTATTGTTGTGCAAATAATCTAAATTTCTCTGTTTGGGGCTAGGGTATGTTTTGTAGAATCGAGGATGCCGACCAAGGGGGTGAATAGGAGGTTTTAAAAACTTTTCTAATAAAACAACTTTTGCAAGATTAATGCCTAAAAGAGTTAAGAGCAAATAAAAACTGAATCAATTAAACAAATAGATTGCACAAATAAAATGAGAGGAAGAGAGACAAACACAAAGATGTATCCTGAGGTCTCGGAGACTCGCCTGGTCTCCCTTACTCCTTGTTGAAGAACTCAAATGAAGAAGTCTTGCTTCAATATCCACGAAGGATATTTCCACTAGGGTTACTCATTCTCCACTTCAGAAAGGTGAGCACCAAATTCTCACAAACACACTAAGCCTCTCGACAAACTTCGTTAATGGAGATATCAACGGCCACACCACCAAACCATCTAGGTGAAGGTGATCACCAACAGTAACAAATTGCAAGATCTTCTCTTGACCTCCAACAACCACCGAGAAACTCTAAGAATACAAATGATGCGAAATGCTCTCGGAAGCTCTCTCTTAATCACAAGAAATGATACTCGATCAACAGACCAAGATTTTAGCACTAGAAAACTTTGGCTCAAGTGTATATGGCTCATCAATATGTAGAAATCTGCTCAAAAATTATTTTAAAACATTGCTCGAAGATATATAGAAATCTGCTCAAAAGTGTTTTAAAAACTGCTTGAAATAATAGAGAAATCTTCTCAAAGGTGTTTATAAAAACTGATCAAAAATCTGTTCAAAAGTGTTTATAAAATTGATCAAAAGCTGCTCAAAAACTGCTAAAAAAATATATAGAAAATCTGCTCAAATATGTGTACAGAAACTGCTCAAAGGTGTATATGTGAATGTAGCTCGAAGTGTGTTAAAATACTGCTCAAAACACACACATATATAGCCCAACTTCTCAGCTAGCCGTTATGGTCGATTAAAGAAGAGAATCAGTACAGCTAGCAGCCAACTTCGACATCTAACAGCTAGTAAATAGCCGTTGGAATATTGACCAGTCTCGGTGGTTGGAGTATTGACCAGTTTTATAAGAATTTTTTTTAGTTTAACTGTACTATTAAGAGAGGTTGCGAAATCTCTTTTTGTTTCGGTAAAAATTGAGAAACTCTTAGGTCATATGTTGCATTCGCATTCATTCATATTCTTGGTCGAATCTGAGAAAAAATATATAGATTCCAAAGAGGGACTAAAATTGGTCTTTTGAATATTGTTCATTCGACCAGAGGTCACTCGAGCACTGTTCATTCGATCAAATATTCCAACGGCTATTTACTAGTCGTTAGAGGTCGAAGCTGGTTGCACTACTACAGAATACATTATCATAGTCGGGTCAAAACAGTCATCATAGATGGTTCTGAACCGTAAGTGATTTTTCCCATCACAGACTGTTATAAAATCAAAATTGTCTGTGATACTCATACTATCACAGACAGTGTTAAGCTTATAACCGTCTGTGATAAGTAGAATATCACAGACGGTTTTGAGTTCAAAACAATCAGGGATAGGGTCCTATCACATACGGTTATAACATCCGAACCGTCTGCGATAGTATCCTTATTACAGACGGTTTTGAGGTCAAAACCATCTGGGATAGTGTCATTTTCAGAGACGGTTGCCATCTCATAACTGTCTGCGATAGTGTCCTTATCACAGACAATTTTGAGGTTAAAACCATCTGGGATAGTGTCATTATCGGAGACGGTTGTCATCTCATA
Source organism: Pharus latifolius (assembly GCA_019359835.1). NCBI lineage: Eukaryota > Viridiplantae > Streptophyta > Magnoliopsida > Poales > Poaceae > Pharus > Pharus latifolius. The sequence continues at coordinate 18,537,212 of CM033330.1, forward strand.
ACCGTCAGTGATAGTATGAGTATCATAGAGGGTGCTGAGCTTATAACCGTCTGTGATAGTGTCATTATCCGAGACGGTTGTAATCCCTGAACCGTCAGTGATTGTATGAGTATCACAGACGGTTCTGGGATTATAACTGTCCGTGGTAGTATGAGTATCACAGAGGGTGTTTGATATGCACACGCCTTGCCTTAAGATGCGTGCATGTAGTTTGGTCCCAATCTTCCGTCATAGGAGAAATTCGTGGATAAATGCGAGTTGTGACCTTGACGAAGGGGCGGCTAACCATAATCAAACACGCGACTAGAAACCTCTTAATCGCTAAACCACTCCTCAATTGATTATCAACCGAGCAAAACTTAGTTGACCTGTTCACGAAGAACAACTCAAGCAAATCAATAAAGAAAAACAAAAGCAACAGCGGAAGGATAACACTCAATAATCTGAATTATGAGTTGAACATTGAGACTCCGAATTGTACAAGTTGGCAAAAGCACGAGTATACAATTTGTATATCAACGAAGTCTACCTAAAACTAAGATCATGCCTTCTCTTTTATAGAGGATGGTGTCAAACTAATTTGAAACAAAATAGAATCATAACAAACTATAAGAAGAAAATCCCTAGTTACTTTTCACGGATCCGAACAGGACTCGTCCCCTCGTATACTTGCCATTGTTTTGGGTCTCCTGGTTGCATACGATGTCAGAATTTAATGATTCTTGATGCGTTGGAAAGCTCTTTCGATTACCTTTCCAAAAAGTTCTTGCATGATCTATTTGGACATCTGTGCTGAAATTGGTGCTTGGTTGAAATTGCTAGATAGTCAAGCTTGATCGGCAAACTGGATGATCCTCAGGTTACGACCTTATGTCTTCAGGCTTGATCGGCTGTGACCATGAGCAGTGTTGCGACCTTGAGCAATGCTGCGACCTTGAGCCTTTCTGATCATGTGCAGAGTTCTTTTGATCAATAAGGTCGACGTAACCGTTGGTCGAAGTTGCCAGAAAAGTGTTCATTTTTCCTTGGCTATGAATTAGATTAACAACTTCGTCCAGACCTCCTTCACATGTAACAACAAGCAAAGAGCAATCATTAGGCAATATCATTTGTTCTGTAATTAAATAATTAATTTGCCCAAGAAATGAATTCACCTGTTGTCCAAGGCAACGCGCATGTGCTCGAGTTAAAACATGTGGATGTGTGGTCGCGATGTCTTCATCAAACTCCCCTTCTTGAAAAAGAGTCGTCCTCGACTCTTGCCCATCGTTCTTACCCAGGTATGGAGATAAATCAGCAATATTAAATGTATCACTCACTCCATAGGCCTCAGGTAGCTCCAATTGGTAAGCATTATCATTGATCTTGGCAAGACTCTTGAATGGACCATCACCTCGCGGCATAAGTTTGGACTTGCGTTGTTCTGGAAAACGATCATGACGCAAATGCAACCAAACTAGATCTCCTTCTTTGAATACAACTTCGTTTCTGCCTTTATTCGCATGCTTCTTATATTGAAGTTGCATCTTCTCAATATTGGCTTTGGTCGTCTCATGAATCTTGCGAATCATCTCAGCACACTGTTTGGCATCAAGATTACTTCTTTCGGAAAGCAGTAGAGGTAACGAATCAATTGGCGCAGTAGGTTTAAATCAATAGATGACCTCGAATGGACAAAACTTGGTAGTAGAGTGCACAACACGGTTGTAATCAAATTCAATGTGTGGCAAACACTCCTCCCAAAGCTTCAAATGTTGCTTCAGAACTGCTCGTATCATGGTACCAAGTGTTCGGTTGACGACCTCGGTCTGGCCATCAGTCTAGGGATGACAAGTCATTGAAAACAACAGCTTCGTTCCAAGTTTCCCCCAAAGTGTCCTCCAAAAGTGACTCAAAAATTTGGTATCACGATCAGAAACAATTGTCTTCGGCACTCCATGGAGACGAACAACCTCGTTGAAAAACAAATCAGCAATGTGAGTAGCATCATCGCTCTTATGACAAGGTACAAAATGATCCATTTTAGAAAACCTATCAACGACAACAAAGATACTATCCCTCCTCTTCTTAGTCCTTGGCAATCCCAACACAAAATCCATAGAAATATCCTCCCAAGGTACTGTCGGAATAGGAAGAGGCATATATAATCCATGAGGGTTTAATCGAGACTTAGCTGTTTGACAAGTAGTGCATCGTTGTACGTAGCGCTCGACATCTCGCCTCATCTTCGGCCAGTAGAAGTGGGTGGCTAAAACATCTTCGATTTTGCGTATCCCGAAATGTCCCATCAGCCCTCCGCCATGAGCCTCCTTAACAACAAAAGACGAACAAAACTTGCGGGAACACACAGCTTGTTAGCTCTAAACAAATAACCATCATTTAGTACATATCGAGCCCAACATCTTCCTTCTTTACAATTAATGTAAATGTCTTTGAAATCCAAATCAGTTGAATATAATTCTTTCAAACTTTCTAACCCAAGAATTTTGCAATCAAGCTGGGACAACAAGATGTAATGTCTAGACAATGCATCAGCAACCAAATTTTCTTTACCTTTCTTATATGTGACAACATACGGAAAGGATTCAATAAATTCAATCCACTTAGCATGTCTACGATTCAACGTACTTTGGCTACGAATGTGCTTCAATGCTTCATGATCTGAATGTATGACAAATTCTTTTGGCCAGAGGTAATGTTGCCATGTTTCTAACACTCTAACCAAAGCATACAATTCTTTATTGTAAGTTGAATAGTTCAAAGTTGGTCCACTAAGCTTCTCACTAAAATAAGCAATGGGTTTTCTTTCTTGCATGAGAACACCTCCAATTCCAATACCACTAGCATCACATTCTATTTCAAAAGTTTTATTAAAATCAGGAAGTTGTAGAAGTGGTGCATTGGTTAACTTATCTTTGAGCATGTTGAAAGCATCCTCTTGCGCTTGTTCCCACTTGAAGGGCATGTTCTTCTTTGTCAGCGTATTGAGTGGGGCGGCGATTGTGCTAAAATCTTGTACGAACCGGTGGTAGAAACCAGCAAGTCTATGAAAACTCCGCACTTGTGTGACTGTTGTCGGTGTAGGCCATGCTCGAATTGCTTGCACCTTCTGTTCATCCACCTCAATGCCCTGTGCAGTCACAACAAAACCAAGAAACACGACTCGATCCGTGCAGAAGGTGCACTTCTCAAGGTTAGCAAACAAACGTGCCTCTCTCAAGACAGCAAAAACTTGGCGTAAATGCCCCAAATGATCATCAAAAGTCTTGCTGTAGATCAAGATGTCATCAAAGTAAACCACCACGAAGTGTCCGATAAAAGCACGCAACACTTCATTCATTAAGCGCATAAATGTACTAGGTGCATTAGTAAGACCAAATGGCATGACCAACCATTCATATAACCCAAATTTAGTCTTAAATGCAGTTTTCCATTCATCACCTAGTTTCATTCTAATTTGGTGGTAACCACTACGCAAATCGACTTTAGAAAAGATTGTGGAACCACTCAATTCGTCAAGCATATCATCTAACCAAGGAATCGGATGACAATAACAAACAGTGATATTGTTAATAGCTCGACAATCTATACACATCCTCCATGACCCATCCTTTTTAGGCACAAGTAAAATAGGAATAGCACAAGGACTTAAACTTCCGCGTACGTACCCTTTGTCGAGTAGCTCTTGTACCTGGCGCTGAATTTCTTTGGTCTCTTATGGATTGGTGCGATATGGAGGTCGATTGGGCAAGGGTGCCCCTATAATGAGGTCGATTTGATGCTCTATCCCTTGTAATGGTGGTAGCCCCACAGGTATCTCGTTTGGAAAAATATCTTCAAATTCCTGCAGTAAAGAAACAACCGAAACATGCAAAGTAGAGGGTAAAGCATTAGTAGAAAAGAGAGTTTCTTTGCACACAAGCACAAAGCACTCTTGGGGATGGGTTTCAAGCTCTCGCATCTCACATTTGGTGGCTAATAGAACCTGCCCCTTAAGCTGAACCTCTCTTTTCTTTTCACTCTTTTCTTTCTTTTCTCTCAATTTGGTTTGGTGGCTCTCACTCCCCGATTTGTGACTCTCACTCGTCTCTCTTTCTTTTCTCTCACGCTCAGCCCTATCTAAATCATCTTTGAGAATTTCATCCGGAGACATTAGAACCAGCGAAACCTTCTTGTTGTTGTGCACAAAAGAGTACTTATTGGAACGCCCATAATGTGTAGTATCCTTGTCGTATTGCCATGGTCATCCAAGTAGTAATGCACAAGCTTGCATTGGTACCACATCACAGTCCACAAAATCAGAATAGGAACCTACAAAGAAGTGGACACGTACCATCGCGGTCACCTTCAACTTGCCACATGAATTGAACCATTGAATGTAGTATGGTTGTGGGTGTGTTCGTGTGGACAAGCCGAGCTTCGCGACCATCTCAGAACTGGCAATGTTGTTGTAGCTTCTTCCATCAATAATGACCTTGCATGAGTGCTGCATGATCACAAACTTTGATTGAAATTAATTGTGGCGCTGCCCCTGCTCTGCCTTTTCCATCTGAAAGCTAAGAACACGACGAACAATAAGGCTAGTATGACCAGCATCAAAGGTGATCTCCTCTGCGTCAGATCCCAACATGTCTTGTTTCTCTTCGTGGTCGGATTCTTCTTTGACCTCACTAGCCAATGTGTACTCTCCGTCACCCCGGACGATGAGGGCATGCTGATTTGGGTAATCACGCATGTAATGCCCCTTCCCTTTGCATTTGAAGCATTCTATCTCCCTTGTTAGTCCTGTAGAAGCGACCGATGATGAACTTTTGGTGGGGACAGCAATGGTCGTCTTGGAGTCGGCAACCTTGGATGTTGAAGTAGTAGGGTGGCTCGCGGATTGCACTCGACCAGTGGAGGTAGTAGCTCCGCCCGCGGGTGTTGCACTCTTTTGCTGTGACATAGTGCTCTTCCAAGATGTGGTCGCACTAGGGTAGCTTCGACCAGTTTTATTGTAGCTTGGTCGTTTCCCTTGTACTTGCCTCTCAGCTTTGCATGCGTAATGAAATAGCTGATCCAAAGAGGTGTAAGTCTAAAAATCAAGGATGTCTTGTATCTCACGATTCAATCCACCCAAGAATCTAGCCATCTTTGCATTTTCCTCCTCTTGCACATTAGCTCGAAGCATGCCTACTTGTAGCTCTTGATAATAGTCTTTCACAGATTTGCTACCTTGGTTCAATCTCTGAATTCTATTAAGCAAATCTCTCTCAAAATAAGCGGGTACGAATCTGGACCTCATCAAGCACTTCAACTCAGCCCAAGTGTGAGGAGCTCGATCTCTTTGGCAGACTTGACTCCACCAAATAGAAGCATAATCAACAAACTCACTGGTGGCGGCGCGTACTCGGCGATCTTCTAGATAAAGATGACAATTGAACTTTTGTTCGACGAGTAGCTCCCAATCGAGATATGCTTCTGGATTAAACTTTCCATCAAAGCTGGGGACAGTAAACTTGATCTTTCCCAAAGCGTCATCACTTCGGCCTTCATGGCGGTGACGTGCATACTCCCCCATACCTCGACGGTTTCGTGCAAGTCGTTGTTGATCAGGATCCAAAACGACTTCCTCATTATCAGCCACGTAATCATCATATCTCTCTTCATTGGCGGCTTCCTGGAACGCAGCATTCAAGTTTGCCCTTGGTTGACGTGGAACAGCCACCGCACCATGATTATTGGCTTCGATTGGACCTCGAGGGAATCGAGGTGGTGCGTGTTGTCGTGGCAGCGTCCGCTCAACTTTCTCAAGTCGAAGGTCCATCTCGTCAAGACGCGGTCAAACAAGGAACGATCTGTTCGTTCATCATCCACTCGAAGTGACCCAATAGTGCTTGAGATCGCGGAGACGATGGGAGCACTGGTGGTCGATCCATGCTTTCCTCAACATCAAGGATCACTTTCATGCAACGAACCTCATGAACCCTTTGATCCTGTCATGGTTAGTGAAAACAAGAAACACAAAAATTTCCTACCAACTACTGAATGTATGTGGCACTCTCAACCTCACCAACCTTACCAACCGAAGCTCTTACCCCTCTTAATGTTTGCGACCAGCTAGGTCGTGATAACCAGAAAAGGAGATAATTACATCGATTGCAATGTGAGGTACGCGTGGACCAATGGTGAATATGTGGAGTTGTAGGTAGGGAAAATATTATGTGTATCAAAGGAAAACAATCAGTTATCTCAGAAATTGTGAAATTGAATAATAGTTCACACGAGTGCTAGTCCTAATTGCTAATCAAATAATGAAAGGCTTGGCCTCTAGCAATAGGCTATAGTACTTCACAAGATTTTCCCTTTTTCTTTGTTTTGATTGAATGCTCTCTTCTTTTTTTTTACACTCTTTTTTTTAACTCTCTTGCCTCTTTTTGGTATGTTTGTTTTAGGATTTGCGGCAAGATGCAAGCTATTAAACTCAGTAGCAAAGACTCAATCTAACTTTGGATTTTCGGCCAACAAGATTAAGACCTGCAACTGGACACGACTCAACGGAATGAAAACTCAATTAAGCAAATTGAAAATAACAGATTGATAGCAACAACGGGCTAGGGAACTTTTTATTTTTGTCTGGCAATTTTCTGCACTCTAGGTAAAAAAAATCAAACAACTAAACTAGGGATAAATGAATTCCTACCGGCAACGTGAGCTCTGATACCAACTGATATGCACACAACTCGCTTTAAGATGCGTGCATGTACTTTGGTCTCGATCTTCCGTCGTAGGAGAAATCCGTGGATAAATGTGAGTTGTGACCTTGACGAAGGAGCGGCTAACCACGATCAAACACGTGACTAGAAACCTCACAATCGCTAAACCACTCCTCAATTGGTTATCAACCGAGCAAAGCTTGGTTGACCTGTTCACGAAGAACAACTCAAGCAAATCAATAAAGAAAAGCAAAAGCAACAGCGGAAGGATAACACTCAATAATCTGAATTATGAGTTGAACATTGAGACTCCGAATTGTACAAGTCGGCAAAGACACGAGCATACAATCTGTATATCAACGAAGTCTACCTAAAACTAATACCATGCCTTCTCTTTTATAGAGGATGGTGTCTACAAAGATAGAAGGTTTAAAACTAGAATTCTAAACTAATTTGAAACAAAATAGAATCCTAACAAACTATAAAAAGAAAATCCCTAGCTACTTTTCATGAATCTGAACAGGACTCGTCCCCCTCGTGTACTTGCCATTGTTTCGGGTCTCCTGGTTGCATACGATGTCGGAATTTGATGATTCTTGATGCATTGGAAAGATCTTTCGATTACTTTCCAACAAGTACTTGCACAACCTATTTGGACATCTGTGCTGAATTGGTGCTTGGTTGAAGTTTCTGGACAGTCAAGCTTGATCGGCAAACTGGATGATCCTCAGGTTGCGACCATGTGTCTTCAGGCTTGATCGGCTGTGACCATGAGCAGTGTTGCCACCTTGAGCAATGCTGCGACCTTGAGCCTTTCTGATCATGTGCAGAGTTCTTCTGATCAATAAGGTCGACGTAACCGTTGGTCGAAGTTGCCAGAAAAGTGTTCATTCTTCCTTGGCTATGAATTGGATTAACAACTTCGTCCAGACCTCCTTCACATGTAACAACAAGCAAAGAGCAATCATTAGGCAATATCATTTGTTCTGTAATTAAATAATTATTTTTCCCAAGAAACGAATTCACCTATTGTCCAATGCGACGCGCATGTGCTGGAGTTAAAACATGTGGATGTGTGGTCGCGATGTCTTCATCAGTGTTGAGCTTATAACCGTCTGTAATACTCTGTGATACATACATAGATCGATTTATCACAGACGGTTTTTATATCAAAACCGCTGTGCATATTAATATTTTTTTAAATAAATTTCTTTTTTTTGTGGCTAGCCTCAGGAATCATGCTAGTCATGCCCTCTGTACAATAGCATTTCATATATACAGTTCATTTCATACATGCACTGTACTCAGAAATATATACAGTTCATCTCATACTTGCACAGAACTTAGAAACATGTACAATAGCATGCATTTCATATATACAGCACAGAACTCAGAAATATGTACAATTGAGATTGAATAAATAAATGTAATCAACAATTAAAGTCAGTATGTTAGATATACTATACTATATGTACCTATTTCTCAGTTAGATGCCTTATAGATAGTCTCTCTCAGTTAGTAGGGCCGCACTAATACGAACCTTGTGGGTCCCTAAACTTCCCCTTGGTTGATATGACCTCCGTAAGGAAAAACTCAGCGAGCATCCCTCGGACTACACCAATCTGCCGAGGGTCAAAGCTCTTCGAAAGGAAGTCGACCCCCTACAGTAAGAGTTGGTACAGAAAAAATTAGCTCAATGCAGTTGTAAATTCTTCCAAATCGATACAAAGGGCAGCAATTGTATACCTCGAGAAAATCTGGCCAGTGAGGGGTGATGAGGTCATACATATGGCGCATCACATAGAACCCACATGTATTGTCGTCCGACTGCTGATGGCACTGCCAATGTATAGACCGAGAGTTAGTTGGGGACATGTTATAAAGTAAAATAGATGCCGGTTGAAATTTGTACCGAAAATTGTAACCACTAAAACTTATCGGCTCGCCGCTCGTGCTGTCGCCCTCCCTCGGCAAAGTAGTTCGTGAAAGCCCTGCAGATAGTCGAAATTGATAGTTTGAGGATAGTCGAAATTGACAATTTGAGGATAGTAAATCTAGATGCAAGACAGGTCCACATGAATATCATAAAACATGTTAACCTTTTGAATACATCTCGTGCGCCGCAATACTCGTACCCTTTCTGTTGACGATTTGGACTCGGGGTCCTTAGTCGATCTTATGCAAATTTGTGAGTTGCGGGACCTTTCAGGGTGCTCCTCCAGGAAGGTAGGATGAATCAAGTCTGTAGGGGCACAAAGGATTTTATACAGGTTCGGCCCCTCGATGGTGGGAGTAACAGCCCTACGTCCTGTTGTGATTTCACTCTATCAAATAAGATATTTTACAAGAGGGAAGAAGAGATGATCACAGGCGATGATCTCTTCAGTGTTAGTGTCTATCTAACTATATCTAAGTCTTCAGGTTTGTTGGATGCCTGGTAGTGCTTGTATGCTTGACCGAATCATTAACCGTCCTTAGAACGTGCATTGACTACCTTTTTATACTGGATAAAAGGGCGCCAATGCGAAACGGCCTTGGACAGTTGTTAGGATGCAGTTTCGTTAACCGCACTTAACTTCCATGCAGGCTTAACACGTGCAATCAAGGGATAACCGCACATGTTAACCTCCTGGCAGTTGTCTTCATATGTGGAAATATCTTCGTGATTTTCGGGATATGCCCGTTCAAAGAGTTAGGCCTTCCCGAATTATTCTGGTCGCAGATAATCAATGACCCTCTGACCGCGCACTGTCTGTGGCCTTATGATCGCGCAAGGGCTACGATCATGAATTATCTCTATGTCCGCACCCTTTAGGTCATCTGAGACCATAGTGACGGACTTATAGACACACGTCTAATCTAATTCTGTCTTATACCAGATGTATATTACTTTGAACTAACTCGGGTGATAATCCTCGTCAGCTAGCCCCCAAATTTGAAGAAAATGAAAGGGCATATTTACTTCAAATTTTTATCCTGCATCGAATTATGAACCCGATGTTTTAACTTTGGCTGATACTATTCCACCGTGTGACGGTTCATATCCCGAGAAAAACCCTGAGCTTTTCTTGGCTAGTAATGATGACTTAGGTGACTCATAGGGCACATCCGGCTTGGGAGGTGGAGTCCATGGCGGACAGCACCCTGGACTATAATAACGGTATGTCCTTTAGTCAACAAAACATGCAAAAAGGCGTAACATTTATTAACATGCTTGTTTGTGACACAACGTTATCCTTGTCCGAGATTGAGAAATGGACAAACTACCTCCTTCGGGCGTATAATGCCGCTGTGGAGGGAGCTAAAGGATCGCCTCGCTGATGAGGACATCATACCTTCAGATACGCGCATTGAACCGGCCCTTGAAGGTCCCATAACAAGAGCTCGAGCACGACTACTTCATCAACAGGTGAACTCGCTCCTAAGTGAATCGCATTGTATTTTCGAGGATGGATTGCTATTTAATGATGCTATTATACTTAGGAATCATGGAGAGGATCACCGCAGGCATGGAGACCAGCAAGAAAGCAAAGGAGGCCAACAACCACGTCGAATTCGAGTTGGAGGTGAAGCCCATCCGCAAGGAAGCAAAGGAGGCCAACAACCACGTCGAATTTGAGTTGGAGTTGAAGCCCATCCCGTCACCAATTCGAAGTTCGAGTCCACCTCGGAATCCAGGAGCAGTCTGCACTAAAATCGTCGCCCAGGATGCATACAGACTCCGTTTTCGACGTTTTATATACCGTTGGAAAGCTAAGGAGATAAGCTTTCCAATGAAACTGGTCCCACGTCAAAATTCCACTGGACCCAATGGGAATAGTGGAAACAAGTCAGCATGCAGAATCTATCAGGGTGCTGCGCCACCGTCTTTGGGCCGTTGGCCCATGTACCTCGTTGGAGCCCATTAGGGCGCATCCAGGGTTCCTTGGCCGACCCTAACACCTTATATTCAGTAGCCGTCATCCGAGTTAGGATGGGGGTTTTTCTTAGATTATTCTGTCTTCGAACAGTTTCGCCGCTTGATCGGTTTGTGAGACCCCAACTTGTGAGATTAATCATTCGTATTTGCAATTCAGTTTGCTTTCTTTGGTGTTCTTGCTTGTGTTCTCGATTCGCAGCAGGGATAAGCCTTCTTGGCGAGGTCAATCACGCTCATGCGAGATTGATAACCAACGGAGTAGTGGTGTTGCGATTGCGGGGTTCAGATCGTGCCTGATTTGAAGTCGGATAGTTCTACGTCGAAGCTCCACCAATCGATCTATCACGTACCTTTCGGAAGATCGGGCACCCAGTGTCACATCACTCGCCCCTAGAGCTTGATTAACGCCGGCGACGATCTTAAGCAAGAGTGCCGAAAGGTATGATTTATTCAAACAAGCTCTGTTGGAAACCATCCATTTGCCTTGTATTACCAAAAGCATGTTGAATAATACAGCTTCTGAGAAAATTTGTTGAGGCAATGCGTCCAAGCGAGGACGCTGGTCCTTCGGGAAGACCGACCACGAAGAGGGTGAGGAGGACCCCTTCAAAGCACAAAGTGAAGGAGTCTGCTCCCAAAAAACCTAAGAAGATTATGGAAAAAGCTTCTTCACGGAAGAAAACCATTACCACGAAAGATACTGCTGTAAGATTCTCGATTCCTCCTATAACCCCAAGTACGAGTGTAAATTACTTCTTCGTCGTATAGTGTGAAGAGAGCGAGGATGAGAAAGACGACATTCCTCTAGTTCACCGCAAGAGGAGAGCAACTGACCTCTTGGGAACAAGCGTCCCAGAGAGGTCGACTTCCCTTTCGGTCGACGAAATCTTGTGCCTGACCGCAGGGGCAGAAATGGCTATAATGGGCCTCGTGACCACTGACAATCCCGTGGTTTTGGGTGGAACCCTAATGCCTGAGACTCGTGAAGCCCCAAGACTAACAACACCTCCCCTATTGATAGAGGGAGCGACTGTGGTAAGAATTCTCACAATCTCGCACGTTTTCGTTCCGCCGTACATACCCATTGAATTGTGTTCATACAGGGAGAAGAGGATACTATCCTTTTTAAAAGAAGGAAGACAAGGACAGAAGAAGAATCTTTCCCAAGAGCAACCAGTAGACTTCTTTATCTTGGGAGCTCATCATCGGAACCCAAACCATGGGTGGGGTTTCGAATAAAGTGAGAACTTCTCTTATCACCATCTAAATATGACTGACGGGAGGCATCTCTCCTTACAATATGTTTGTCTGTCTATTGGCGTAGGGATGCTGCACCTAGTACCCCGGCAACCTCTACAAGCCATGGTACACCCACTGTAGAGGTTGTGGGAGAGCCAAGTCTGATTCCCATGGCTGAAGAGGTTCTTTGGGCCATCGTGGATGGAATGGCAGCGGAAATCCGATCCCAAGGGATGGAAACCGCAGTCCTGGCCATAGAGGGGGATCAACAGGAAAAATCATCTGCTACCCCTACCGCGGACACAACAAGTCTTGAGGTTAGACCTCACGCTGATGTTGAGAGCGGCTCATTCAGCGATTACATAGAGGTATGAACAACTCTTTTTTTTATTTTCAAACTCGCAAAAATTTAGGAATATTCAAGTCTTAAGAGCAATTTCTTATCGTGTTCCAGGACTTGACCCGGGTGGCGACCAAGTCGACAGCTATAGGAAAGCATATTGAGGTCGCACAATGGGAGATCAGCCGGCTGCAACAGTAAGTATGGTGCTCTTTATTCATATCAACTTGACTCCGTATTTAAATGTAGCTGATCGTCCTTCTTGTTACAGAGAAAATGCCTTTCTGAACAAGAGCATGGCTGATCGAGAGAATCAAGAAGAAGCTACAGCTGTGAGATATTCTTCTCTAGAGAAGGAACTTCATGAAGCGCCGTCAAAACTTTCTTGTAAGTATACTTCTGACCAGAAGAAATCTTCTCATCGTTTGAACTGTTTATAGTAAATGTTCACTGTGTTCATACAGCACAAGAGGATCAAATAAGCTGTCTTTCAGAAGAGAAAAGAAACCTTCAGGTGACCATCGAGTTGCAAAGCTCGAAAATTGATACTGCTAGCCTAGAGAATGAAGGTCTAAACGAAACAATTTCCTCCTGTAGCGGTACTCAATCAAACATCTTCGAAAAGCTGAAGATGGTGGCTACTTGATATTTACTCGATTTTCCTCATTTTTCTATACATTTTCCCCCATGTTTTTGCACATATCAGTCATATTCCTCGGCCTATATACCTAGATTATTCCAGATTAATTGCCAAATCGACTGGATTACTCGTTTTTCCAATTTTTATTGCAGGTCGACGAGAATTGGATGGATTTTCGGCTAGCGGACGCGCGTCCTTGACTTAATCTGGTCATCGGACGATTCCTGATGGAAGTGCGCATTCTCGTGAATGTGTAGGATCTGACCGCACCGAAATCGGAGTCTCCGGGGGCCCGAAATCCCAAACCCTAGCCGTGAGGTCCTATTTCTAAATTTTCAGAACTTCAAGGCCATAATTGAAAAAATGCCAAATTGGGGGTTTTTAACCCTAGCGGTCGGCCACCAGAGGAGTTGAGCCCGGTTTTTATTTTCTTACCTTCTTTTCTATCTCCCCTAAATCTTCCTCCACACCTCCGTCTACCTCGCCGACGATGGCCGGGCCGTACGCCGGCGGCGCACCACCACCACTCCACCGATCCGGCGCACCACCATCAGAACCGCCAGATCCATCTTCCATCGCACTGCTCCTCCCGCGCGGCGCCTCTGATCCGCGTTGCCTCCACCGAGCCAGCTACGCCACCGCTGCGCCTAGATCCACCGCCTCCCTGGGCCGCCGCCGTGCTGCTGCTGCTTTTGCGCCGCCGCCGCACCACCACTACTCCGCCCGATCTCGCCGATCCGGCCTCTGCACCGCACTTGAGCCACGCCATCGCCTCTCCCGCGCGCGCCTCTGCGCCTCGCCGCCGCCTCCCTCGATGAGATCGCCACCCCACTGCACCGCCAACGTCTCCACGCCGTGCCGCCATCTCCCGATGCCGGCGCACCGCCACGGCGTCGCCCTTTCTTCATTGACTTCGTCAACTTCTTCAAGCTCTGCTCCAGCACTTCTCCAGCCCAGCGCCAACGACTTCGACAGCGCCACCACAGCGACTACGGCCATGGGTTCATCTACTCCGGCCACCTTCTTCCACTACTCCGGCAACTTCTATGCCTGAGTTCTTCCTCGATTCTAGCGGCCATTTAGTGACAATTTTCCCTTCTCTCAATCTCATTGTCCTTCCCCCTCTGATCTGTTTCCTGTGATGCATGTATATAAACAGAATTCGACTGCGGATGATCAGTTAATGCTTGAGAAAAATCCATTTTAGTTGTGTGTTCTAATCTCTTGTGTCATAGTTCCTGTTGCTGTCTCTGTTCATGCTTGTTTGTCCTCAATTTAGAACTTTGTTTCTATCTCTACTGATGTTGAACTATGACCCTTGATAGGAATAAGAGCTGAATGCATTTGAGTCGCAGCTTGAGCTTGATTTTGACTTACTGTCTACTTTGCTGCTTCTCCTCATGAACTGCTTGTGTTGCATTTTAGTAACTGTTGTGATTGCATAGATGTATGAGAACTGAGTCTGAATTACTGTTTATCTGCGTGTTCTGAAGAAATGAAGTACTTGAAGTCTGAATTCGGCATTAGGCAAATTGAGCTGGACTATTTTCTTCCCTCTGCATTTCGGATTTAAATTTAGTTAGGCATATTTTTCTTTCATCTAGTCCCTTGGGAGAGAACGACATATTCGCCTACTACTGTGACCTCGTCCGCTTGCGAGGCCTCATTTTAGGTGGTATCACTACTCTGCTAAAAGCAGATGTGATCGAGTCGCAAAAGGACAATCCAAGCCTTAGCGAGTTAGCCACACTGGTCGCGGCCCAAACCAAATCACTCCTCGAGTATCTTCCTGAAGATACCAAACAGCAGGAAGAGGTACTGAGGTCAAATGTTAGATTTGTACCCTCTGCCATTCTCTGCAGATTACGATTTCACCATGGCCCAAATTTGAAACTGAAGTCGGTGGTAGAAAATGCAGAGATCGAGAGTGATCGACTTGAGGCCATCTCTGAAGAAGTCAAGCCTCTAGTCGAAGATCTACTGAAAGAGCTAGGCCTTATTTGATTCCTTGTAATGATCTCTCTTAGTAATTATTACCTGTGAAATTACATTTATAACATGCAAATGTGTGCCTTCAATTTTTGGAAAAGAGTGATACTTTCTTCGTTTCATATTATGACCATATTCTCTTAGCCCCCTCCTGAGATCATAAGTATTGAAGATCTAGTATTATAATCTCTGGAAAAATATGGGCATTATGAATACCCAAGAAATGCTTTACCTTATATATGATTATCCGATCACACTGATACTGACCTCAATACAACATCCGACCTTATTACGAACTGGCAGCCACTCGAATGATCAGGAACATACTAGTAAGTCCCGTGTGCGTTGAGAAACGACTTATTGAGAGATGTCTTAGCTGGATGTGACCATGAGATCTGCCAATGAATCCGGTTAGGATATTTGTAACGAGATGATTACCGACGATCAATCCCCGAGCCAGGCTCGGTATAGGTATGGAAAATAAAGAAAATGAACATAACATGAGCCGAAGAAAAGTACTCACGAAGTTTTTGTTAAACCATGCTAATTGAGCAGGAAAAAAGATTGGGAAACTTACACGTAAAACTTGCGCAGTTGATCAATGTTCCACGTATTGGATACCACCGTCCTCCATCGCTAACCGAGCCGATCTTGGTCGTGGTACTGAAACAACAACGTAAGGGCCTTCCCACTGGGGAGAGAACTTATTGCGGTTAGACTGGTTTTGTATTTTTCGTAAAACCAGATCACCCACGTGAAGACTACGCGGCCGCACCCTTCTGCTGTGATATTTTCGCAAAGCTTGCAAATATACTGCTGACCTTATCAACGCTCGATCACGCTTTTCTTCAAGGAAGGCTAAATCCTGATTACGTTGTTCGATTTGATCAATCTGGTCGAATTGATCTGTTCGGACAGAACCAATATGAATTTCCGTAGGTAACACCGCCTCGGCGCCGTATACCAACTGGAAAGGTGTCTCACCAGTGGCTCTACTACAGGTAGTGCGTAGTGCCCATAGAATGGAGTAGAGTTCATCTACCCAAGCCCCCGAGCGCATCTTAAGGCGATTGAAAACACATTTCTTGATGCCTTGTAATATATGCCCATTGATGCGTTCGACAGCACCATTGCTCTGCGGATGAGCTACAGAAGCAAAGCACACCTTGGTTTCAATATTATCGCAATAGTCCAGGAAGAGGCCGCTAGCAAACTGGGAACCGTTGTCAGTGATGAGACGACTTGGAACACCAAATCGAGTGACGATGTTCTTATGGAAGAACTTCTGTGCCGCAGCAGCGGTGACATTACGGACTGACTCAGCCTCAATCCAGTTTGTAAATGTGTCAATGGCTACGAACAGAAATTTGTAACCATTAATGGCCTGTGGCATAGGTCCCACAATATCCATCCACCAGACTGCAAAGGGCCACGTTAATGGGATGGTTTGCAAGGCATATGCGGATGAACCTGTCTGGCATGAAATTGATACTGGGGGCATGTCTTGACCAAATTTTTGGCATCATCAAGTGTCGAAGGCTAGAAAAAACCCTGTCGGAAAGCTTTTTCGACCAGTGTGCGAAATGACGCGTGCGCACCACACACACCATCATGGATTTCTTTCAAGAGGGATTTACCTTCCTCTTGAGAAATACAATGCATGAATACCCCTTGAGTACCCTTCCTATACAAAACTCCTTCTATAAGCTTGTATAGGCGTGCTTTTCGAATCAACCGATCACTTTCGGTTTCATCCTTGGGCAAGGTCCCATGTTCGAAATAGACCCTCAATGAATGGGTCTAATCCCCTTCTTGTCCAAGGTTGATAATGAAGACTGTTACCTGGTCATCTTTGACTGCAGTCATGATCGAAGGATGCTCTAAGTGTTCGACGAACGCCCCTGCTGGAGCAGATGTACGTGAGGACCCAATTTTAGATAATTGGTCTGCGAGAATATTGTCCTTTCACGGGATGTATTGGACTTTGAAATGAATAAAGTGTTTTTCCAATCTCCTCACCTCCCCTAGGTAATGAGCCATTGTCTCATCGGAGGTGTTGTACTCCTTGTTTACCTGGTTTACGACTAGCTGTGAGTCTCCCCTCACCACTAATCGACGGACTCTGAGGAATTTTGCTGCCCAGAGCCCTGCAATAAGACCTTCATATTCTACTGTGTTGTTAGTTGCAACAAAATGTAATTGAATGACATACTTGAGTTGGTCGCCTTGAGGCGTTACTAAGACAACTCCAACCTCCAAGTGTTGGAAACTACGAGAGCCGTCAAAATACATCGTCCAATGGTCGGTACACGACAAGTCTTCGGTTTCTTGCCTTGGAGGGTCAGGATTAGTCCATTCGACCACAAAATCTGCAAGGATCTAAGACTTGACCGCAGTGCGAGGGGTGAAATGGATGTCAAATGCTCCAAGTTCCATAGTCCACTTCGCAATTCGACCAGATTTCTCCGGGTTTCAGATAATATCTCCCAAGGGGAAGGACGAGGGCACTGTAATTTCATGTGCTTGAAAGTAATGACATAACTTGCGGGAAGCCATCAGTAGCGCGTAAAGTATCTTCTGGACCTCAGGGTAACGCTCCTTAGGACCATGAAGTACCTCGCTCACGTAATAGACGGGTCGTTGCACACCTTCTGTTTCTGCGATCAGAACAGCGCTGACCGCATGAGATGTGGCCGCCAAATAAAGAAGTAGTGGTTCCCCTGCGACTGGGGAAACCAATACCGGTGGACTAGATAAGTATGCTTTATCCTCCTGGAATGCTTTCTTAGCTTCATCCGACCAGGTAAAACCATGGTGCTTGTGGAGAGCTTTGAAGAAAGGTAACCCCCTCTTGCCTAGTCGCGATATAAATCGACTTAAAGCCACCATTCGACCTGCTAGGCACTAGACGTCCTTCATGGTCGAAGGAGACCTCAGGTGCTCGATGGCCCTGATTTTCTTGGGATTAACCTCGATTCCTCTAGAACAGACGAGAAAGCCTAAAAGTTTACCAGATGAAACCCCGAAAGAACACTTTTCTGGGTTTAATTTTATTCCAAATCGGTTTAAATTACAGAAGGTTTTAACAAGATCATCTAAATGAGTCAAGCTTTTTAAGCTTTTTACAACCAAGTCATCTATGTAAGCTTCAAGATTACGCCTTATCTGGGAAAGAAAGGTCTTTTGCATCAAGCGTTGGTATGTGGAATCGACGTTCTTGAGACCAAATGGCATTCTGACGTAGCAGTAGGTGCCAAATGGTGTGATGAAGGCAGTCTTCTCTTCATCTTCTTCTGCCATGCTAATTTGATTATATCTGGAGTAAGCATCCAGAAAACTTATCAGTTTGCAACCCATAGTAGAATCAACCAACTGATCAATGCGGGGAAGGAGAAAGTCATCCTTCGGGCAGGCATTGTTTAGGCTGGTGTAATCAATGCACATGCGCCACTTACCATTTGACTACGGACCATGACTGGATTTGCAAGCCATTTCGGATGATCGACTTCCCGAATAAACCTGGCTGCTTGGAGTTTGTTTAACTCCGCGCGGATAGCTTCTTGCCCATCAACAGCAAAGCGTCTAAGCTTCTGCTTAATTGGTCGCTGTCCAGGTCAAATTGCTAACCTGTGCTCAATTACCTCCCATGGGACACCGGGCATGTCGAATGGTTTCCACGCAAACACATCTGCATTAGCCCAGAGGAAGGTAATGAGTTCGAGTTCCTATTTGTCATCCAGGCCTGAGCCAATCCAAATTGTTCTAGATGGATCATCTGGGCATAATGGAACCAGTTTTAGCTTTTCTCTGGTCGAGGGGCGACTTTGATCGTATCTGCAGCTGTGGTGGTGATCTGGACATCCCGAAGGGTAAGTTGATCCATGAGCTCTAGTGATAATTGATCGCAAGTCAATGCCACATTGCGGCTGCCTCGAACCAAAATAACGCCTTTGGGGCCAAGTAAGTTGCTGCACTGATAGGAATAGTGCGTTGCCATCATAAATTTAGCGAGAGTTGGCCTGCAAAAAATCGCGTTATAAGCCGAATCACAATCAATTACATCGAAAGTAACTAACTTTGTTCGGAAATTATCTGGTTCACCCAGTGTGACTGGGAGCACCACCTGTCCCATCGGCATTATCGAGGGGCCAGGAATTATCCCATAAAACGGATATATTATGGGTTTGATTTTTGAACGAGAGATTTGCATCTCATCCAATGCCTTGACCAGTAAAATGTCCAAGGAACTACCTCCATCGATCAGGACCCTTTCGACTCTCGCGTTACTGATAATTGGGGTAATGACCAAAGGTAACCTCAATGGTCGAGTAAGTCCAACGGGACAATCAGAGTGATCAAACGTTAAAGGAGTGTCCGACCAACGGGGGTATTGAGGTTCGCCAAGGGGAGCTTCCGCTTGGTTAACTTCTCGATGAAATGCTGTAAACTGTCGTCTAGAAATAAAAGAGGAGGAACCTCCAAAAATGACATTAACATAATTATGAGGTACCTGGTAGGACATTTCTTCGTCCCCGTCGGCGTCTCTAAGCCCGCAAGTCTGCTCTTTCGATGGAAAAGTTGGCATCGGCCCAATTCCTTGGTAGAAGTCATCTAGTTGCTTCTACCATCTCCGGCAATTCATGAGGTCGTGTCCCAGAGAGTTGTGGATCGGACACCACTTCTTGCCTTCCTGCGAGTTAGTTGGTTTTTCTGGCTGGTCGGAATTGCGACCACCAGAGGCAGTTTTATTTTTAAACGAAAACTTATTACCTTTTGCCGGCGGCGGCTTTTCCGCGACTGCGACCTCCCGGTACTGTTCGGTTCGATTCTTTTTGGTCTTCTTTGACTACCTGGCCGATGAAGACTTCGGCTTCTTGCCTGTATTCTCTTTTTTCATGTCCTTGAGACCTGGTTGGGGCGGTAAATTTCCTTTATCGATCATCCTGTTCCATTCAACGGCCTCAGTCGCGTCTGAATAGCGATCAACCATATCAAAGAGATTGGCGACTGATCGAGGAGGGTTGATAAGTAAATATTCCGTAAATCTTTGATATAGAACAGCGTGCTTAAACGCCATCATAACAGAGTTATCGGATATGTTTGGGATGGTATTTCTCACCCCGACAAACCTTTTGACAGACTGTCGGAGAGTCTGCGTAGAGGTTTGTCGTAGACGATGAAGATCGTCTTCTTTCCCGGGTTTTTTTATAACAATTCTGGAAATTGTTGAGGATAGCATCGCACAACCTTTCCCAGTTATATAACCCTCGGGCTGATTGAATAGCCAGGTCCTTGCCGGTCCCTCAAGAACCGTCGGCAAGTAGTTGGCCATGACACGATCATCCCCACCAGCCGCTTGGATAGCGGTAATGTAAATTTGAAGGAACTCCGACAGATTCTGGGTCCCATCAAACCTCTCAATAGCCCTTGGCTTGAACTTATCCGGCCAGACGACCGCACGGAGGCCTGGCGAGAAAGCCTTACAGCCTACATAGGGACTGTGGAGAGTTCCGTGGTTTCCAGCATATCCACGAGCGATTTCAGGCGATGGAGATGCGCCACGTGGTCCCAGACGAGAATGCACAGGAATTCGATCTCGATCACGAGGACTTCCCACGCGCCTGGATTTGTCATGTCGAAGTGATCCGGATGGTAATCGATTATGACTACCATGACTAGAGTAAGAATACTCCTTTTCATGGGAACATATCGTAGACCGGGAAGAAGCCGTAGGGGTTGCATCAGATGCAACCTCATCCAGTTTCTCCTCCAGAATCCTTGCAAAAGCCAGCTTGTCCGCGTCAGTGAGGGTAGGAGGAAAATTACGCAAGACCTCCACGATAGATTAAAGTTGGCCATGCATACTCCTCTTTGGTGCGCCAAGTGTAATCGTTTCTTCATCCGCCGGTAAATGCTCCGGTGGTAAAGAAAGCATCTGGTTGCGTCTACGACCGTGTGGGTGACGGGAGGAACTAGGGGCGGCGTCATAATGAGCTTGCGCATTTTGTAGAGCCTCTAGGGCTGTCCTGTGGAGTTCGTTATCTCGTCGCTCGCGGTCTTGATCCTCCTTCTGCTGGCGTTCTTGTTCCTCCTTTTGTCTGCGCTCTTGTTCTTCCCTAGCAATCCGCTGATCAGGATTTTCTTCCGACAAGGCAGCGAATTCTCTGGGGAGCGAAGCTACAGAAGGAGTGAACATCTCTGTTTGCTTCGAGTCAGATTTGAAATCAAAGAGAGAGTTGAGGTTGTCAGGATCAAACCTCCTTGGACTGAGTTCCTGGTCGCTGCCATCCTAGTCTTTGACGGGAACACATGGCGACCGAGACTCGATTTTGCATATGGTGGAACTGACATCAAGTTCCGGACCTATCTCTTCCATCCCCTGGTCGATGGATATGACCCGGGTAGGGGAAGATGTGTCCTCTTGACGTCCCTTCGGAATGTCTTCGCAACTGACCTCTTCCATTGGAATGGGATCGCTAGGCGAAGGCATCTGTATATGGGCATAATCGTCGAGATCGAAGTCGTTCTCGGAATCATATGCTCCAGACATTGCTCACCAAACCTCCAAATGAAGGGAAAGCACCTTGAGAAAAGGCTCCAAGGTGGGCGCCAGCTGTCGATGATTTGGACTCGGGGTCCTTAGGTGATCTTATGCAAATTTGTGAATTACGAGACCTTTCAGGGTGCTCCTCCGGGAAGGTAGGATGAGTCAGGTCTGTAGGGTTACAAAGGATTTTATACAGGTTCGGGCCCTCGATGGTGGGAGTAACAGCCCTATGTCCTGTTGTGATTTCACTATATCAAATAAGATGTATTACAAGAGGGAAGAAGAGATGATCACAGGCGATGATCTCTTCAGTGTTAGTGTCTATCTAACTATATCTAAGTCTTCAGGTTTGTTGGACGCCTGGTAGTGTTTGTATGCTTGACCGAATCATTAACCGTCCTTAGAACGTGCATTGACTACCTTTTTGTACTGGACAAAAGGGCGCCAATGTGAAACGGCCTTGGACAGTTGTTAGGATGCAGTTTCATTAACCGCACTTAACTTCCATGCAGGCTTAACACGTGCAATCAAGGGATAACCACACATGTTAACCTCTTGGCAGTTGTCTTCATACGTGGAAATATCTTCGTGATTCTCGGGATATGCCCGTTCAAAGAGTTAGGCCTTCCCGAATTATTCTGGTCGCAGATAATCAACGACCCTTTGACCGTGCACTGTCTGCTGTCTCCTGACCACGCACTGTCTACGGCCTTATGATCGCGCAAGGGCTGCGATCATGAATTATCTCTGTGTCCGCACCCTTTAGGTCGTCTGAGACCATAGCAACAGACTTATAGACACACGTCTAATCTGATTCTATGTTATACCAGACGTATATTACTTTGAACTAGCTCGGGTGATAATCCTCATCACTTTCTTCTGCAATGAATCAAGGTAGAACACCTTGTTCCTTTTCGGAATAAGTACTAGCAGGATCCAGTGGTAGCTACATGTTACGTGTAAAGAATTAATAATTTAATCTAATTTTGGGGGTGTGCATATGGAGACACTAATCTACGGGTGAAGTACTGATGAAAGCACTCATCTTTGGTTGTAGGGTACAAGTATGTATTCCTTGTTGACCTGAGTAAGCAACGCTCTTTTGATGCAGTCGACAACGAAGTCCGCGTCGGTCCTAAACATCACCTCGGTGACCATCTGAGGGTTCAAGAAACCGACAGGTTCGCACTTAGCTTTGGCATATCTTGTCATGCAGCTGCACTGAACTAACCAATTAATAAATGATATATATCCATATATGCACGAACAGGCGTAGGATAGTAGGATACTTACAGTACCCAAGACCGTAGGATTGACACGTTGAGCGTGTCTTTGTTGAGTAAATTGTGTAGGTCTTCGAAGGTCACCGAGTAGGTCCCGACGTTGTTATGGAACTCTGCCACGGTGTACTTGACCATAATGTCCATCAGATGCTGCGCCCTGGTCTTTGTCCTCTGCATGTACCATCCATGCAGGCTCTGGCATGCTAACCCATGCTAGAAATTGCGGCATTGAAGGCCATGGGCATCCCCAGAGCAAACGGCATGAGAGTTGATGGCACACTCTTCTCACTCTCCTTCGCCTTACTCTTCTTTGCTTTTCCCCTACTAGCCAGCTTCTTGATCGGTTGCCTCCTAGTCGGAGTCAGCTTCGTCATTGGACCTATTGGTTGGCTTCTCGAAGGAGTCGGCTGGCTAGTAGGCCGAGTGTCGGTGTCCGTCTGTGATGTAAGAACCTACATATAGTAATGGTCACTAACTTCGAGGGCTATTATTATAGTACAAATTATGAAACTGGTGGGGGAATTACCTCATCCAGGACGATGTCCTTTTTGGGCCATTACACGAACGTGTGCACCGCATCCCCGAGAGTGGTGATCTCGTCGTTCGGCGGTTTGTCCATTGGAAATCCCTTGCAGTGTTCAGAGACACTATCCACCTGGACCCGTGCAGAACCCTCAGATAGAGGGACACCGTGGATTGTGGCCCCACCGTGCATGGTTGCGCCATCCCACGGCCAGCCTCGATCGGGAAGAGACCGGCCAACACCATAAGCTTGCAGGAGGCGGGTTCCTACAAATAGTGCGCATTAACATATTGAATTTCACCGCTTTTCACTTTCGAATGAATTAGCATAGAAAAGCAGTTATTACCTGCAGAAAGTCCACTGGATACTGTTGAGAGGGCTCTGGTTGAGAGGGCTCCGGCTGCGAAGACCCTGGCGCGGACGCGCAGCTACTACGGTGGCCAAGAAGATTGGGGCTCAG
This sequence comes from Pharus latifolius, assembly GCA_019359835.1. Classification (NCBI taxonomy): domain Eukaryota; kingdom Viridiplantae; phylum Streptophyta; class Magnoliopsida; order Poales; family Poaceae; genus Pharus; species Pharus latifolius. The sequence goes on from CM033330.1 coordinate 18,560,847, forward strand.
TAATTCCGCTATTGCAAGGGGGGTGCCCTGGGTCACCTGTTTTAGCTCTTCATACATGGCTCGCATGTCCAGCAACTGCTGCAAGAGTGCTTTGTCCGGAGCAGCGAACTCCGATCGCATCTCTTCTTAGCTGCCTCCTCATCATCATGGAAACCATCTCTCCAAGGCACAGTGGCACTGAGGCCCTGCACGCGGCCCGGATGCTCCTTGTTTCCTAGCGCCGTTGTGAGGATATCCTTGTCCCTCCTAGGGTTGAACTCTCTGGATGCCGCTTGCACACTCAGCGTCGCCTGCAACAGGAGAACTTAGCAATACAACCCATTGCATGTGTGTTATGAGGATAGTAAGTGATCCTACAAAGTTAGAGATCTTACCAGCCGGTCGATCACTTCCCCGTCCGCAGGGTTATTCACAGAGACGCTTTCGGAGGAGGTCATCGTCGATCTTGCTCGGCACCGATTGCGGGCGCGCACGTCCGTTATGCCCGCATAAGGACCGGCGGCCAAAGATTGGGAAGCCTCCTCGTCCTGCTTCCTCCACAACCCCTTCTTCCCCACATACCCACCGGTGCCTAGTCTGTGTGGGTGGGTATTCTTGGCCTAGTTAGCCTTGCCCTTCACACTAAGCTCCTAGAACTCATGTGTGCCCTTCATCTCCACGAACTGCTGCCATGCCTCGGGAGTCATGAAAGGGTAGTCATTGAAGGGGGTCTTCGACTCCTTCACATAGTGCCTGACAAGATGGCTCTTGAAGTTCCTCCACGCCTTGTTTATTGACATCAGTGTCGTCCGGTGGATGGTGAACTGGTGATTCTCGGGAATGTGAAATGCCGCCTGCACTTCTTCCCACAGCGCATCCTTGTACTCTTGGGGCACTTGACCCCAGTTGGAGGTGGTGATGAGCACCCGCTCCCTTGCCACTTTACCGCATAGTGAGCGGTACTGATCGACAAGTTTGTCCGGAGCTTCCGGCACACCGTTGTCGTCGAACTATACGTGCTGCTTTTCCCGCTTGTCGAGACGCGTGCATGTCGTCCGGCCTCGCCCCTTTCTCTTCTGCGACTGGGTCATGGTGGACGCGGCGACCTACGTCCCAGGCGTCTCATTGCCAGTGAGGTCACTCTGACTCCCTGATTGGTTCATTTCGTCACCAGACATATCAGTTCCTAACATAAGTGAAAGAGAGAACAGTTTAAGTAAATCTGAAACTAATAATTCTATAACAAAACCCATAAACTTATAATTGACCAAGAATGGCAGAAACGGTGGGGAGGCGATGGAGGTGATCTCGCCGGGAGGTGGGAGGGCGATGGAGGTGATTGCGCCTGACGGTGGAAAGGCGATGGAGGTGATCGCCACGGATGGTAGGGAGGCGATGGAGATGATCGCGCTGGACGGTGGGGAGGCGATGGAGGTGATTGCGCAGGGCGGTGCGAGGGCAGAGAGAGCTAGGGCAAGTGAACAATCGCGAAGTGTGGAAATGAGCGGGACAAAGCCTGCCTTGAACTATGTACCATGTAGAGAGATTATCATAGACAGTCTAGACTTCATAACCGTCTGTGATATTTTAACATCACAGACGGTGACGAGGATTGACACCCGGGTCACTTCTAAAAAACTTTTGGTTCAAGACAGGTTCGAACCAGACATGTATCTGGTGATGCGAATTCAAGCTATTCTGAGGGGCATCACCATGAGGTCGCAAGCTTTACGCGATCAGGTCGCAGCTTTACGCGGTCAGACCGTAAGCCTTGAGCGGTCAGAAGTTCGTAGGCTATACGCGAACTACACATTCGGGATATTGCGCGGTCAGCCAATATCCCGCGGTCAGAACATCTGCCGATCAGGATACTTGGGATCTATCTATTTCGGTTGCCCGTACAACAGGATATTCTAAGTATCCCGAAGATTCCTACACGTGGAGAATCAACCGTCAGAAGGTTAACACATACAGTTATCCGTGAATAACACGTGTTTAACCTGCGTGGAGGTTAAGAGCAGTTCCAAAAAACCGCATCCAACCGTCCGTGCAACCGTTTGATGCAGTTTCCTCTACATGACACCCTTTCAAACAGTACAAAAGGATGGCATGGAGCATCAATCAAGGAGGAGGGAAGGGGGATCATCCGAAACATCAACCGAGAGATTGGAAGATCAAGAAACCCAAAATCATCCAAGTTAGCCAAGTCTACGGCACACCTCATATAGCATTTTAGTAAGCCTTCTTTGGCTTATCCTTGTACACTCTTACAGGGAAAATCCTCGCCTGTGAGGACTTTTCCCTCCATTTGTAAACCTTTTACCACACTTAGTGAAATCTCAACAGGACGTAGGGCTTTTACTCCCACCATCGAGGGCCCGAACCTGTCTAAACTCTCTGTGCTCCTGTTCACTATTGTTCAGCATACCTTCCCGAAGGGTCATCTTGAAAGGTCTCACAATTACAAATTCTGCATAAGTTCGGCTGAGGACTCCGAGTCCGAATCGTCGACAGCTGGCGCCCACCGTGGGGCCTTTCTCAAGGCGTCCTAATTGAAATTCGGAGGTTCGCCGAAACATGGCTGGAGCATATGATTCCGAGAACGATTTCGATCTCGAGGATTATGCCCATATACCCATGCCTTCTCCAAGCGATCCTGTTCCGATGGAAGAGGTCGAAGGCCAGAATCTTCCACAGGTTGAATCATCTCCCCAAGTCATGTTAATCGACCAGGAGGTAACTGGCACAAGGTCAGAACCCGCAGAGGTTCTTAATGTGCTAGGTGATGAATCCGGCCCGTCATACGATCCCGCTGAGGGAAAATATGATGGTGACCCTGAAGTTAGCCCAGGAAGGTTCGACCCTGATAACCTCCACCGTCTCTTTGATTTCGAGTCTGACTCGGAACAAACCGAGATGTTCTCCCCATCGGCGACCTCTCTCCCTAGGCAGTTTGCTGCGTTGTTGGAGGAAACTCCCGATCAACAGGCTGCCAGGGAAGAACAAGATCGCAAACAGAAGGAGGAGCAAGATCTCGAGCAACAGAACAACGAACTACGCATAACTGCCCTAGAGGCTCTTCAAGATGCGCAGGCTCGTTACGATGCTGCCCCGAGTTCTTCTCGACGGTCGCATGGTCGTAGACGTGACCAGACTCCTTCCTTACCACCGGAGCATTTCCCTGTGGACGAAGAAACAGTAACACCTGGTGCCCCTAGGAGAAGTACCCATGGTCGACTGCGATCTATCGCGGAGGTCATGCGTAATTTTCCTCCTACGGTCACGGATGCGCAGAGACCGGCCTTTTTCAGGATCCTGGCGGAAAGACTGGACGAGGTCGCATCCGAGGCGACCCCAACAGCCTCTTCCCGCTCAGTGACACATTCCCGTGATCGAGATGGTCCTCATTTTGGCTCTGGCCGGCGGAGTTACCCGCCGCCTGTACCGTCCCGACAGGACAAATACCGGCGAATGTAGGACTCTCGTAGTAGGGATCGAGTTCCCGTTCACTCTCGTTTGGGACCCCGAGTAACCTCGCCATTAAGTGAGTTTGCTCGAAACCCAACCGAAAGTCGCAGGACGGTTCACGGTCCTTACGTTGGTTGCAAAGCTTTCTCGCCTGGCCTACGAGCAGTCGTTTGGCCCGATAAGTTTCGACCAGGGGCCATTGAGAGGTTTGATGGAACTCAAAACCCATCTGAGTTCCTTCAGATCTATATTACTGGCATCCAAGCAGCAGGAGGCGATGACAAGGTCATGGCCAACTACCTGCCAACAGTCCTCGCAGGACCGGCTAGAACCTGGTTGTTCAATCAGCCTGAGGGTTCTATCTATAATTGGGAAATGCTATGCGATGCCATCCTCAGCAATTTCCAAAACTGTTACCAAAAGCCGGGTAAGGAGGACGACTTGCATAGACTGCGGCAAACTTCGATCGAAACGCTTCGGCAGTTTGTCAAGAGGTTTGTCGGGGTAAGAAATACCATCCCGAACATATCTGATGGCTCCGTAATCAGGGCATTTAAGCATGCCGTTCGATACCGGAGATTCACTGAAGACTTGCTTATCCACCCTCCTCGATCAGTGGCCGATCTGTTCGATATGGCTGATCGATACTCCGATGCAGCCGAGGCAGTCGAATGGAACCGAATGGTTGATAAGGGGGACCTACCGCCCCAACCAGGCTTCAAGGACGCCAAGAAAGAAGATTCAAGCAAAAAGCCGGAGTCTTCACCGGGTGGGAAGTCAAAAAAGTCGAAGAGGAACCGCTCTGGACAGTACCGTGAGGTCGCAGTCGCGGAGAAACCACCTTCGACCAAAGGTAATAAGTCTTCTTTTAAAAGTAAAACTGCTTCTGGCGGCCGGGATTCCGACCAGCCAGAAAAATCAACTAATCCGCAGGAGGGCAAGAGGTGGTGTCCACTCCACAACTCCGCAGGCCACGACCTCAAAAACTGCAGGAGTTGGTTGAAACAGCTGGATGATTTCTACCAAGGAGCTGGGCCAATGCCAACCTTACCACCTAAAGAGCAGGCGTGCGGGGTTAGAGACGTCGACGGAGACGAAGAAATGGCTTACCAGGTACCTCAAAATCATGTTAATGTCATTTTCGGAGGTTCCTCCTCTTTCGTTTCCAAAAGGCAGTTTAAAACCTTTTGCCGAGAGGTTAACCAAACGGAGACATCCCTTGGCGAACCTCAATATCCCCGTTGGTCGGATATGCCTTTGACGTTCGATCGCGCTGACTGTCCTGTGGGGCTAACTCGACCATTGAGGCTACCTCTGGTTATTACCCCAATCATCAGTAACGCGAGAGTCGAAAGGGTCCTGATTGATGGGGGAAGTTCCCTTGATCTTTTATTGGTCAAGACACTCGACGAGATGCAAATTCCTCGTTCGAAGATCAAGCCCATAATCCATCCGTTTTATGGGATAATCCCAGGCCCCTCCATGATGCCATTGGGACAAGTGGTCCTCCCGGTCACTCTGGGAGAACCAAATAACTTCCGAACAGAATTGGTTACTTTCGATGTAATCGATTGTGATTCAGCTTATAATGCAATCTTTGGCAGGCCGACTCTTGCTAAGTTCATGATGGCAACGCACTATGCTTATCAGTGCGGGAAATTGCCTGGCCCCAAAGGTGTCATTTCGGTCCGAGGAAGTCGCAACGTGGCGCTCACGTGCGACCGGCTATCTTTGGAGATGGTCGATCAACTTCCCCTTCGGGACGCTCAGGTCGCCACCGTCGCCACCGATGCGATCAGGGCTGCTCCTCGACCAGATGAGAAACTCAAACAAGTTCCTTTGTACCCAAATGAACCATCCAAGACAATTCGGGTTGGGTCAGCCCTGGATGACAAATAGGAACTCGACCTCGTTGCTTTCCTCCGGGCTAACGCAGACGTGTTTGCGTGGAAACCGTCCGACATGCCCGGTGTCCCAAGGGAAGTAATTGAGCACAGGTTAGCAATTCGACCTGGACAACGACCAATAAAGCAAAAGCTCAGGCGTTTTGCCACCGACCGACAGGAAGCCATCCGAGAAGAGTTAGACAAACTCTTACAAGCCGGGTTTATCCGCGAAGTGAATCACCCGGACTGGCTCGCCAATCCGGTCATGGTCCGCAAGTCAAATGGCAAGTGGCGCATGTGCGTCGACTATACTAGCCTCAACAGTGCCTGTCCGAAGGATGACTTTCCCCTTCCCCGCATCGACCAGCTGGTTGACTCCACTGCGGGTTGCGAGCTGATGAGTTTTCTGGATGCCTACTCAGGATATCATCAAATTAGCATGGCAGAAGACGATGAAGAGAAAACTGCCTTCATCACCCCGTTCGGCACATACTGCTACGTCAGAATGCCGTTCGGTCTCAAGAACGCTGGTTCCACGTACCAGCGCTTGATGCAAAAGACCTTTCTTTCCCAGATAGGGCGTAATCTCGAAGCATATGTAGACGACTTGGTTGTAAAGAGCACCAAAAGATTATCTCATTTGGACGATCTTGCTGAAACCTTTTGTAACTTAAATCGCTTTGGAATAAAATTGAACCCGGAGAAATGTTCTTTCGGGGTTTCTTCAGGGAAGCTTCTTGGTTTCCTTGTGTGTTCCAGGGGCATTGAGGTTAATCCTGAGAAAATCAGAGCTATCGAACAAATGAGATCGCCTTCGACCATGAAGGATGTTCAACGCCTGGCTGGTCGCATGGCGGCTTTAAGTCGCTTTATATCGCGATTAGGCGAAAGGGGACTACCTTTCTTTAAAGCCTTGCGGAAACATCATAACTTCACGTGGTCCGACGAGGCCGAAAAAGTGTTTCAGGAGGTAAAAACATATCTTTCCAGTCTGCCAGTATTGGTGTCTCCTGAAAAGGAAGAACCATTACTTTTGTATTTGGCGGCCACCCCACACGCGGTCAGCGCAGTTCTGATCGCGGAAAGGGAAGGAGTACACAGACCCGTCTACTATGTGAGCGAAGTACTTCATGGTCCTAAGGATCGCTACCCTGAGGTCCAGAAGATACTTTACGCGCTACTGATGGCTTCCCGTAAGCTACGACATTACTTTCAAGCACACAAGATCACAGTACCCTCCTCTTTTCCTTTAGGGGATATTGTCCAAAATCCAGAAAAATCTGGTCGAATCGCCAAATGGGCGGTCGAATTCGGTGCCTTCGAGATCCATTTCACCCCTCGCACGGTGGTTAAGTCTCAGGTTTTGGCCGACTTTGTGGTCGAATGGACCAACCCTGAGCCACCCGTGCAGTTGGCAAAGGAACTGGAGTACCCCGATTATTGGACAATGTACTTTGACGGCTCCCGTAGTTTTCAACACTCGGGGGCTGGAGTGGTCTTAGTTAGGCCTCAGGGCGAACAGCTTAAGTATGTCATTCAACTACACTTTGTTTCCACCAACAATGCAGCAGAGTATGAAGGTCTTATTGCAGGGCTCCGGGCAGCAAAATTCCTCGGAGTCCGTCGATTAGTGGTGAGGGGGGACTCACAGCTAGTCGTAAACCAGGTAAACAAGGAGTACAGCACCTCCGATGAGACAATGGCTCATTACCTGGGGGAAGTGAGGAGATTGGAAAAACACTTCAGTCACTTCGAAGTCCAATACGTCCCGCGAAAGGACAATATTCTCGCAGACCAATTATCCAAAATTGGATCCTCACGCTCATCTGCTCCGGCAGGAGTGTTCATTGAACACTTGGACCATCCTTCGATCATGACTTCGGTCGAGGATGATCCGGCAATAGCCTTCGTTGCCAACCTCGGTCAGGAACAAGATTGGACTCATCCATTGGGGGTCTATCTTGAACATGGGACCCTACCTGAGGACGAAACCAAAAGCGATCGATTAATTCGAAAGGCGCGTCTGTACAAACTCATAGATGGGGTTATGTACAGAAAGGGTACTCAAGGAGTATTCATGCGCTGCATATCTCAGGAGGAAGGAAAATCCCTCTTGAAAGAAATACATGACGGTGTATGCGGTGCACACGCGTCATACCGAACACTGGTCGGAAAATTTTTTCGACAGGGATTCTACTGGCCTTCGGCACTCGATGATGCCAAGTTTATGGTCAAGATGTGTCCACAGTGTCAGTTTCATGCAAGACAGGTTCATCAACCTGCTTATGCATTGCAAACTATTCCTCTCGCATGGCCCTTCGCGATCTGGGGAATGGACATCGTCGGTCCTGTGCCACAAGCGGTCAATGGGTATAAGTTTCTGTTCGTAGCCATTGACACATTCACAAAGTGGATTGAGGCCGAACCAGTACGAAATATTACTGCATCAGCCGCACAAAAGTTCTTTCACAAGAACATTGTGGCACGATTTGGTGTTCCAAACCGTCTCATCACAGACAACGGTTCTCAGTTCGCTAGCGGTCTCTTCCTAGACTACTGCGATCAGATTGGGACCAAGGTGTGCTTTGCTTCCGTGGCACATCCACAAAGCAATGGTGCCGTAGAACGGGCCAATGGGCAAGTATTGCAAGGCATCAAAAAACGTGTTTTTGATCGCCTCAAGACCCGCTCGGGGGCTTGGGCAGACGAGCTCTATACTGTTCTATGGGCACTACGGACTACCTCTAGTCGAGCCACCGGTGAGACACCCTTCCATTTGGTCTATGGGGCCGAGGCTGTGTTGCCTATGGAAGTTAGTATTGGATCTGTTCGCACGAATCAATTCGAACAGGTCAATCAATCCGAACAGCGATCGCAAGATCTCATCCTCCTGGAAGAACGGCGTGATCGCGCCCTGATCAAGTCCGCGGTATACTTGCAGGCTCTACGCAAGTATCACAGTAAAAAGGTGCGACCACGTGATCTCACCGTTGGTGACTTGGTTTTACGAAAAATTCAAGACCAGTCTAACCGCAATAAATTCTCCCCAAAGTGGGAAGGGCCATACACTGTCGTCTCAGTGCCGCGGCCAGGATCTGCGCGGTTAGCCATGGAGGATGGTCGGATTTTGTCCAATACTTGGAACATCGATCAACTTCGCAAGTTTTACGTGTAAGTACCACATCCCTTTTCCTGTTCAATTAGCATCTTTTAATAAAAAGCATGTCTTGTTTTCATACAATGAGTGTTTTTCTTTAAGCCCAAATTATACAAATTCGACCTGGGGGCTGATCGCCGGCGGTTAGGTTATTACAGCATTTTTCAACCGGATTCGCTGGTCGATCTCATGATCATTTCCAGATAAGTCGCTCCTAAATAAGCCGTTTCTCAACGCACACGGGACTATCTGGCTAGTCTTCGGTCATCTAGGTGGCTACCAGTTTGCAATAAGGTTAAAATGTTACTTTAATCTTGACCATCGGCTTGAAGCGCATATCCCTGGTCATCATACTTATGTTTTCCCCTCTGCTTAAAATACTAAGGCTCCAGTATTCACAAAACAGAGGCGGGGGCTAGAGGAATATACTTATAGTATGAAACTTATGATGTGAATATGCACTTTCTTTTGAAAAAAAAATAGTTTTACATACATTGCATTGTAATTACAATTGTTTGGTTACAAAAATAAGGATCATTCGATCCCCAGCTCAGTTAGGAGTCTATCTACTAGGGGCTGGACTTCCTCTATGACTGCATCGAGCAGCTCTTCACTCTCGACCTCAACCGGACCCACCAATGCGTTCAGATCTGCATCTGGGCCATGGTGAAGTCGAACCCGGCTGAGTACGGCTGCTGCGGCTGATCGAACCCTGGTTCTGATCGCCTCTTCGCGTCGCCGTGTATCTCCAGGGAGATACTCAAGCAGTGAATCCGCCTGGGCAGTAAGCAGCGATGTCCAGTCATTTATACTGAGGTTGTCTTGCCTCAGTTCTACCACATCGGTCTTCAAAAGATCAGCCACGGCCTTTAGTTTTTCGAAGATCCGGAGGCTCAGTTCTTTGATTGCCCGATCGGTGTGGCGAATCGAGGATTCAAGAATCTCCTTGTCTCGACTGAGCTGCGTAATTCGACCTGCTTGCGCTGTACAGAGAGAGAAGATTATTCGCATATTATGGATTCAAGTCTTCCTAGTCAGGAATCGGCTTACCAGCATTCTCTGATCGAAGTCTGTTGAGTTCAGTTTCTTGTTTCTTAAGCATTGAGACTGAACCGGCCACCTCCTTCTTCAAGAATGCAACCTCTCTGCAACAAAATCAAGGCAGTCACAACCAAGATGTACCCATGTTAACCAGAGGGTAATGGTACTCACCTACGCAAGCTATCGCGTTCTTTTTGAATGGCTTCTATACTAGCCATCACAACACGCGAATGGCTTGTTAGCCAGGACAATCCCTGTGGTGCCAAAGAAGAAGGTCAAAGGTGTCCTAAGTATAATTCGGGCACGGAAGCAGAATCTTATTATACCTTCATAAACTTTTGTAAAACGGCATCATTCAGTTCAGCGAGAATCCTCGCTAGAGCCTCCGACGTGCTCACTACAGGGATAGTTGGCGGGAGTGCCGGCCGGACGCCACCCCCAGAGGCCACTGGTTGTGACCCGGTCCCTATACTTGTTTCACCTCCCGCGGTCCGGACGACTTCCTGAACCACGGGAGCAGAGCGCTCTTCATTAGAGGCTCCCTCATCAGCCCTAGTTTCAACCTCCCCAGTGGCGGTTGAAGGGTTAGGCGCTGTCTTCTTTTGCCTAACAGGAAGAATGGGTCAGGCAACTTTTATTTAAGATTACTGTCAAGTAAGAGCTCTTACCTTATTTGAAATCCCATTCGTTCCTGGGACTTCTGGGAAAATTCCCCTTGCGAAGGAAAGCCATCTCCGGTTCTCGCCTTCCTTATGGTAAACAAGGCAGCACCCCCCTGGAAATGTCATGTTATAGGCATATTCTTAGGGAACAGGTAAAAACACATAAAAAGATCTTTACCTGGGCCACCGGGCTAACTGGTGGGGCTGCATCTGAAGGCCTTGGCGATTCCAGAGTTGCTGGAACCATCATAGCTGGCCTTTGTTCATCCACCTCCTCCTCTGTCCGCAGAGGAGGAGGATTTTCCTCCCTGGAACCCCCAGTGGTCCCAGGGGGAAGCTCTCCTCCCTGTATATACATTAACTTGACAAATGTGCAGAAAGAGTCATATAGAAGGAACGGCCGAAAAAGATTCCTTACCTTGGTCGTCCCTTCAACCAGGGAAGCAGAAATAATTGACCCTGAAACCTCGGGGGCTTCAGGAATTGAAGGGTCACCCGCGACCACAAGATTTTCGGTGGTCGCAGGATCTTCCACGACCACCTCTTCGGTAGTAGTGGTCTCTGCGGGGCAGCTTGGGGCATCGCTGGATGGAAGATCCGCGATCTTCCTCCTTCGAAGGATCAGAGGAATGTCATCCTCTTCCTCCTCGCTCCCCTCTCCCTGTACGACGAAGAAGTGATTCCATGTCGCTCCTGAAAAAGTAGCAGGAATGCGATATCTTACCGCAGTCTTTCTTGCGGGACGAGGAATGCTTCGTGAAGACCACTCCCCAGGGTTCAGCTTGGTCTTCTTAGGGGCAGGACTCTTTGTCCTGGGTCTCTGAGAGACCTTCTTCACATTCTTCGCCGTCGGCTTCTTCGGAGAGCCGACATTTTCACTTGGGAACGTCGCATCCGCAAACTTCCCTAGGGCTGGTTCGCAGTCCATTACAAGGGATTAGCACTGGACACACACAAGACCTGCAGAGCCAAAGCTGGACAAGGAAATTACCTTTCGGCGCTCCTGTCTGAGGTCATCACCAGCGTGAATCAAGCTCTGCGGGCGAGGTGATCCCTTAGGGCCCTCTACATCGGAATTGTAGGTCCTAAGGAGGGAGTTGGTCCGCCTTTCAATCTCGGATGAAGGCAGGACTGTTCCCAAACTCAAGTCAGAATTTGTACAATTCAAAAAGGAGAAAGTTCAGCACCAAAGAAATAAATACCTTGACTGTAGTCCAGGGTGCTATCACCCATGGACCTAATCTCCCACACCGGATGAGCCCTTTCACGCAGAGGACTCACCCGGTTCTTCACGAAGTCTCGAATGATATCTCGAGCCGTCAATCCTTCATTGACCAAGTGAAGAATCACCTCGGCATGCTTCGAAAGCTCCGAGTTCATCGCCGGGGGAATGTCTAACTCGCTCGACTTCTCCGGTCGCGAGTTTTCAAACCATAAACTGCTTTCGGATGGTGGAGAGCAGTAAAACCACCTTTGGTGCCACCCATGCACAGAATCTCGTAGGGGTGGGGAGGGATACTCCTTTTTATCCCTCAGCCGGAAGTAGATGCATCCGGCGGCGTTGGTACTCTTCGACCACGCCGAAAAGTAAAATCGTCGGAAAAGATCCACGCTGGGATATATTCCGACGAAGGCTTCACAAAGGTGCTGGAATACTGCAAGGATCAGCATCGCGTTGGGGTGGAGGTTGATCAGTTCCCACCCGTAATGTTCAAGGACATCCTTAAGGAACCGACTCTCAGGGAATCGGAACCCGCAACGCAAATACTCCTCAAAAACCACCAACTCGCCTTCTTGGACAGTTGGGGTTTCTTGGTCCTTCTCCACAGGTCGCCAGTTAATGAGCAGCCGCGGAGAAAGGATCTCCTCCTTCTCTAACGCCATCAGGCTCTCCTCAGAATGGTGAATGGATCTGCTCCAGGACGCCATCTTTGGTGTAGAATCAAAGGGGAAGCTGGCGATTTGGGGAAGATGAAGGCTGAAGAAAATGAGGGTTTTGAGCGGCGGGAATAATGAGGGTTTTTAGCTGTGTGGCTTCTTTGAGAAGACATCTGCTCTTTTTATAGACCCAAGGCGACGCATTAATGAGTAAACGGCTCATTTCAAACGTTCCATTGAATGCTTTATTCATTTCCCATAATGGATACTGTCTCTGATGGACCCGATAAAGTACTCAGGCGTCGGATCTGAAACAAAAAGACTTCTTTGTTTTGGAAACTGAAAGCGTAAAAGGACTGAAAAATTTTCAGTACTTTTCAGAGGACGTTTTTCCTTTTTATACTTTGAACATTTTATTCGAAAAAATCATGTAACCCAATTTTTAACGTACTGGAGTGTTTCTAATTGGGTTATGGTTTTATCGAAATCGTGTTTTAGGCTAAAACTTCGATTCTAATCGAAGTGACATCCTGACCGAGTCCCAACTCTGGTCGAACCTTAGTTCTGACCGCGGCTTTGAAACTGATCGCGGAATCAGGGCAGGTCGCGGTGCTTTTTTCTTAAAAGTGATTTTGATCGCAGAACTAAAATTTCCTATGTATGAATGGTCGTGAACGTAAAGTTCATGGCTATATTTTCGCACAGAAGATGTGGAGAACATTTCATGAGAAATAAAGAACTTTTATTTCTTACATTCTTTACATACAAAAGGGATGCAGTCGATCAAAACATCGACTTGCTCCGAAAGAAGTTTACAAAGTTCCCCAAGGGACATGTTGTTGTCAGTAGGATCTACACTGACAACCCCCAGGGAACTAGCAACTACCCTAAGTCTATCTATATCGTCCCTGACAACAGACGCACTATTGTCCCTAATCAAGTCAGAGAGTTCTCGCTGTTGCTGAGCGAAGTCCCTCTCTCGACGGAAATGGTGCGCCTCTTCTCGGGATCGATCAAAACATTCTGCTAAACGCAGAATCTTCGAGGCCATCTCCTCGGTCTTCTTCTCCAGGGCATTCTTCTCTTCCAGAAGGGTCAGTCCGGAAGGAAGAGATGGAGCAGCAGAAGGCTGATCGCTGGAGCCTCCTACCTCCTGCATTTTGCAAAAGTTAGTCATACTAACTAAAATTATCAACAAAAAGGGAGAAGAATTGTTACCTGTCCCAGTGCATAACCCGTTGATACACCCATCTTGGGAGGAAGATCATCACATGGTGGAAGAGCAACCTTCCCAGAAGAAGATTGCTTCGCCAACCCAATATGGCCATCATCTGGTCGAGGGATAGTCACCGCTTGCCGACCAGGATGTTGATCACCCAAAAGGATGGGAGAATTGGATGTGATGGGATCTTTCTCTAAGGATAAAGGCCTAACTTGTCGAGAGGCATGAACGGGGAGGGTCAAAGGAACTGAAGGAAGAAAAAAAAACTCGCTACGTTCTTCACCTTTGTTCCACTGGAAGATCCTTCGTCAACCTTGGGTTTCTTCCTTAAGGGAGACAGGACCTCATTCGTTTGAGACCCTTGTTCGACAAGTTCCCCTTCATCGCTCTCAATCTCGATGATTTCATGATCTGCCATTGGGAGGAGTATGTGAAAAGGAAGAAGGCAGGATAACAAGAAAAGGACTTAGGCGTGGAGGGAAATTGTGAAATTTTACAAATCCAGGAGTCTGGTATTTATAGCCGCCTGAGTGACGGTTTGCATTCCAGACGCCTCGGGTTTTGTTAAAACATTTACAATTTTACCTCGAGATAAAAACAATTCTACGGTGCTATCATTGCCAGTCACGTAATGTCAGAACCCGTCTTGAAAAACCAACCGTTTTCACTTAGTGCGCCACTAAGTGGAGAAGTTAAAGGGCCGGGTTAAAAATCCAATGCACGGTTTTTTAAAAAATTCGAAATAAACACGTCTCTTCGTTTTCTTCGAATTTGGGGGTTAGGTGACGAGGATTGACACCCGGGTCACTTCTAATAAACTTTTGGTTCAAGACAGGTTCGAACCAGACATGTATCTGGTGATGCGAATTCAAGCTATTCTGAGGGGCATCACCATGAGGTCGCAAGCTTTACGCGATCAGGTCGCAGCTTTACGCGGTCAGACCGTAAGCCTTGCGTGGTCAGAAGTTCGTAGGCTATACGCGAACTACACATTCAGGATATTGCGCGGTCAGCCAATATCCCGCGGTCAGAACATCTGCCAATCAGGATACTTGGGATCTATCTATTTCGGTTGCCCGTACAACAGGATATTCTAAGTATCCCGAAGATTCCTACACGTGGAGAATCAACCGTCAGAAGGTTAACACATACAGTTATCCGTGAATAACACGTGTTTAACCTGCGTGGAGGTTAAGAGCAGTTCCAAAAAACCGCATCCAACCGTCCGTGCAACCGTTTGATGCAGTTTCCTCTACATGACACCCTTTCAAACAGTACAAAAGGATGGCATGGAGCATCAATCAAGGAGGAGGGAAGGGGGATCATCCGAAACATCAACCGAGAGATCGGAAGATCAAGAAACCCAAAATCATCCAAGTTAGCCAAGTCTACGGCACACCTCATATAGCATTTTAGTAAGCCTTCTTTGGCTTATCCTTGTACACTCTTACAGGGAAAATCCTCGCCTGTGAGGACTTTTCCCTCCATTTGTAAACCTTTTACCACACTTAGTGAAATCTCAACAGGACGTAGGGCTTTTACTCCCACCATCGAGGGCCCGAACCTGTCTAAACTCTCTGTGCTCCTGTTCACTATTGTTCAACATACCTTCCCGAAGGGTCATCTTGAAAGGTCTCACAATTACAAATTCTGCATAAGTTCGGCTGAGGACTCCGAGTCCGAATCGTCGACAGACGGTTTTCACGTAAGAACCGTCTATGATAGTCTCTCTAGTGATAATCTCTAGAGAGATTATCACAGACAGTTTTGACTTTAGAACCGTCTGTGATAATCTCTCTAGTGATAATCTCTACAGATTATCACAGATGGTTTGTACATTAGAACCGTCTGTGAAATTATCACAGAAGGTTCTGATTTCAGAACTGTCTATGATAGAACATCAGACGGGTTTTACAGACGGTTTTGAACTCAAAACTGTCTGTGTTGTTAATATATCACAGTCGGTTGTGAACTCTGAATCGTCTGTCAACCTGAACTTTGAACGTCTTCTACGCAATGATGTAGAGTTTTACAATCAGAAACTCTGTAGCTTTGTAACTCTGAATGCTCAAAAACATGTTTTAAATGAACACTCAGTTATTTCAAATGGAGTCCAAATGCTCTGAAAATATGTTACAATGCGGAGCATGCTCAAATAAATTTAACATACAATGTGGAGTATGCTCAAATAAATGTTACATACAAATGGGGACTTTGATCGACAATTTCCACATGCACAGCCATCTCATGCTCTTAGAAGAAAGGCGTGATCGCGCTTTTGTCAAGTCTGCGGCATACTTGTAAGCTCTGCGCAAGTATCACAGCAAAAGGGTGCGACCACGTAGTCTTCACATGGGTGACCTGGTTTTACGAAAAATCCAAGACCACTCTAATCGCAACAAATTCTCTCCGAAGTGGGAAGGCCCTTACACTGTTGTCTCAGTGCCGCGACCAGGATCCGCGCGGTTAGCCATGGAGGATGGTCGAATTCTGTCCAATACTTGGAATATCGATCAACTTCGCAAGTTCTACGTGTAAGTACTCAAACCCTTTTCCTGTTCAATTAGTATCTTTTCATAAAACAAAAAACGCTTTGGTTTCATATGATGAATATTTCCCGTTACGCCCGTATGCTACGAATTCGACTCGGGGGCTGGTCGCCCGCGGTCAGATCATTATAACGTTCTAGTCGGATTTGCTGGCCGATCTCATGACCACTTCCAGACAAGTCACTCCTAAATAAGCCGTTTCTCAACGCACACGGGGCTTTCTGGCAAGTCCTTGGTTATCTGAGTGGCTGCTGGTTTGCAAACAAGACTAGGCGTTATAATGATCATAATTGTTGATTCGATCACATACCCCTGGTTGTTATATTCACTTTTCTCCTGCGTTTGTAATACTAAGTCTTCAGTATCTACAATCACAGGTGGGGGCTAGGGGGATATGTTTATAATATGAAACGACATAAAAAATATATTCATTTTCAAAAATGAATTTCCACATACATTGCATTGTATACAACTGTTTCTGTACAGGTATAAGGATCATTCGATCCCAAGCTCAGTCATGAGCTTATCTACAAGGGGCCTAAATCTCCTCCATGACGGCCTCTAGCTGTTCTTCACTCTCGACCTCAACCGGTCCCACCAATGGATTCAGATCTGCATCTGGGCCATGGTGAAGACGAACCCGGCTGAGGATGGCGGAAGCGGCTGACCGAACTCTGGTTCTGATCGCCTCTTCTCATCGCTGTGTATCCTCAGGGAGATACTCGAGAAGTGACTCCGCTTGGGCCATGACTAGTGCAAACCAGTCATCTTGGCTGAGATTGTCTCTTGTGGTTTCGACCACATCAGCCTTTAGAAGATGAGCCACTGTCTTCAGTTTTTCGAAGACTGAACGGCTCAACTTTCCGATTGCCTTTTCGGAGGTATGAATAGAGTCCTGGAGGAGTTTATTGTCCTGATTGAGTTGTTTTATTTGACCTGCTTGCGCTGCAACAAGAGAGAAGATTACTCGCATGTTATGAAAACATGTCTTCCTAATCAGGAATCGACTTACCAGCAAGTTGTGACCGCAGTTTGTTGTTTTCGACCTCTTGGTTCTAACCACTGAGATCGAATGAAGCTTTGACTGTGGCCACTTCTTTGTCCAACAAAACCACCTTTCCGTAGTAAAACAGAAGGAGTGGTCATAACCAATTTGTATCTTTACAAGTTGAGGAGTAATGATCCTTACCTGCGCAAGTTGTCTCGTTCTTTTTGTATGGCTTCCATGCTTGCCGCCGTAGCACGCGATTGGGCCATCATCCGGGATAGTTCTTGTGATGCAAAAAAGGGAGTTAAGGGTGTCCTATGTACAATTCAGGCACCCAGAGATAGGTTCATCGTACCTTCATAAACTCCTGTAAGGAGGCATCTTCCGGACCAACGGGAAAACTCGTTGAAGGCCCGGAGGCGCCTACAGCAGGGGCAGTTGGTGGGAGTGCCTGCTGGGCACTGCCCCCAGTCACCATTGGTTGCGACTGGGTCCTCGGGCCTGTTTCTCCCCTCACAGCCCGGACGACTTCCTGGACCAAGGGGGCGGAGCACTCCTTACTGGAGGCTCCTGCACCAGCAACGACTTCAACCCTTCCCGAAGTGGTTGAAGGGCTGGATGCTGTTTTCTTTCGCCTGACAAAGGGAAAGAAGAATCAAATGATCACAATTCGTGATCATCATTTCTAATACAACCAGGATAAAGATTCTTACCTTATTTGAAATCCCATTAGCCTTTGAGATTTCAGGGAAGGTTCCCCTTGAGAAAGGGGACGATTGTCATCTGTCCTGATCTTCCTCTTGGAGAACAAGGCATCTCCCCCCTGGGTATGTTCCTCTGTGAGCACGTTTCTAGGGGAAGATGAAGATGAATTAGAAGAATCCTTACCTGGGCAATCTTACCACGGTCGTCCATTCGACCAGGGAAGTAGAGGCGACTGGCCCTGAAGCTTCGGGGGCTTCTGGAGCCAGGGGATCATCCGCGACCACAAGGCTTTCGGTGGCCGCAGGGTCTGCTACAACTGCTTCTGCAGTGGTAGTTGTTTCGGTGAAATGAGTTGGAGCATCACCGGATGGAGAGCCCGCAATCTTCCTCCCCCGGTGAACTAGAGGGACTTCATCGTCTTCCTCCTCCTCGCTCCCCTCTCCCTGCACGACGAAGAAGTAATTCTAGTCCGCACCTGGAAAAATTGGAGGGATGTGATATCTTACAGCAGTTTTTCGGGCGGTAGGAGGAGTGCTCTGTGAAGACCCTTCTCCAAGATTTAGCCTGGCTTTCTTGGGGGCGGGATTCCTCGTCCTGGGTCTCGAGGAAACCTTCTTCACGTTTTTTGTCGTCGGCTTCCCCAGGGAACCGACGTTTTCGCTGGGAAATGTCGCCTCGGTGAACCTTCCTAGAAGTTGATATCATTCCAATGGAGTTATTAGTGCTGAACGTACATAAGACCTGCAAAACAGAGGGCAAGTGGAAAATGTACCTTTCGGCGCTCCTGTTTAAGGTCGTCGCCGGCGTGAATCAAGCTTTGGGGACGAGGCGATCCCTTGGGGCCCTCTACCTCGGCGTTGTACGCCCTGAGGAGGTAGTTAGTCCGCCTCTCGATCTCAGCTGAGGGCAGGACTATTCCCAAATACAAGTTAAAATTGGTGCATTCCAGAAATGACATAAAAAGGTTTCGGTGCCAAACGAATACCTTCATTATAGTCCAGGGTGCTGTCTGCCATGGACTTGATCTCCCAAGCCGGATGAGCCCTTTCACGCAGGGGGCTCACCCGATTCTTCACAAAGTCTCGGATGACATCCCGTGCTGTCAACCCTTGTGCGACTAAGTGAAGGATTACCTCGGCGGGCTTCATGAACTCCGTGTTCATCGCCGGGAGAGTGTCCAACTCGCTCGGCTTCTCCGGCCGCTAGTTTTCAAACCACAGCCCGCTCTCGGTTGGCGGGGTGCAGTAAAACCATTTCTGGTGCCAACCGTGCACCGAGTCTCGCAGGGGTGGAAAGGGATACTCCTTCTTATCCCTTAGCCAGAAGTAAATGCATCCGGCGGCGTTGGCGCTCTTTGACTACGCTGAAAAGTAAAATCGCCGGAAGAGATCCACGCTGGGATACACTCCGACGAACGCCTCGCACAGGTGTTGAAATACCGCAGTATCAACACTGCGTTGGGGTGGAGGTTGATTAGCTCCAACCCGTAGTGCTCGAGGACGTCCTTCAAGAACCGACTCTTAGGGAATCGGAACCCACAGCTCAAATACTCTTCAAAAACCACCAACTTGCCCTCTTGGACAGTTGGGGTTTCTTGGTCCTTCTCTGCGGGCCGCCAGTTGATTAACAGCCGCGGAGGAAGGGTCTCCTCCTTTTCCAACGCCACCAAACTCTCCTCATAATGGTGGATCGATCGGCTCCAGGACGCCATTCTTTGGTGGAGAGTCGAAGGAAAAGTTGGCGACTTTTGGGGAAGACGAAGGCTCAGAAGAATGAGGGTTTTGTGCGGCGGAAATTATGAGGCTTTTTAGCGGTGTGGCTTCGTCAAGAAGACACCTGCTCCTTTTATAGACTCGAGGAGACGCATTAATGTGAGTAACGTTCCATTCAAACGTTCCACCGAGTATTTTATTCATTCATTTCCCATAATGGATACTGTCTCTGGTGGACCCGTTAAAGTGTTCAGGCATCGGATCTGAAACAAAAAGACTTCTTTGTTTCAGAAACTGAAAGTGCAAAAGCCTGAAAAGTTTCTCAGAGTTTTTCAGAGGACGTTTTTTCCTTTATGTACCCTGAAAACTTTTACAAAAATATCTTACGACCTAATTCTTTGGACGTATGAATATATTTTGACCGGGTTGTGGTATGATCGAAACCATTTATTCGATTAAGCTCCGGTTCTAATCGAAGTGACGGTCTGACCGAGCCCCAATTCTGGTCGCGGTATATTTCAGTTCTAACCGCGGCTTTAAGTCTGATCGCGGTATCAGAGTTGGTCGCAGTACTTTTATAAAAGCGTGATTTTGATTGCAGAACTGAAATTTCCCTGTGTATGAATGGTCGCGAAGGCATTACTCATGGCCATATATTCACACAGAAGATGTAAAGAATATTTATATGAGGAAAGAAATTTTATTTTTTGCATTCTTTACATACAAAAGGGATACCGGCGACCAGAGCGTCGACCTGATCCGAAAGGAGTTTGCAGAGTTCTCCTAGGAACATGTTGTTGTTAGTAGAATCTACACTGACAACCCCCAGAGAACTAGCAACTAATCTAAGCCTATCTACGTCATCCCTAACAAGAGGTACACTACTGTTCCTAATCAAATCGGAGAGTTCCCGCTGTTGCTGAGCATGGTCCCTCTCTCGGCAGAACTGATGTGCCTCTTCACGGGATCGTTCAAAACATTCTGCCAGATGCAGAATCGCTGAAGATATCTCTTCGGTCTTCTTCTCCAGGGCATTCTTCTCCTCCAGAAGAATCTGTCTGAGGGGAAGAGGTGGAGTAGCAGAAGGCTGATCACTGGGGCCTTCAGTCTCCTACATTTGCAAAAAAAAAAAAAAAAAAAAAGAAAAAATTTTTTTTAGTTGTGTTAACCATAAACTATAAGCAAAAGGAGAGAAGGATTATTACCTGTCCCTGCTTGTGACACGTTGATGTATCCATCCTGGGAGGCAGATCACCCGATAAAATCAGATGATCACCAGATGGTGGAAGTGCAACCTTCCCACCAGAAGATTGCTTCCCCAACACAAGTTGAGGATCTTCTGGTCGAATAGTCACCGCTTGCTGACCAGAAAATTGATCACCCAAACAAAAGCAGGGGGTGTTGGAGTAGAAAACTGAAGGAAGAAAAGATGATGGCTCATCTTTTACCTTTGCTCTACTGGAGGATCCTTCGTCAACCTTGGGTTTCTTCTTTGAGGGAGATGGATCTTCAGGCATTTGGGGCTCCTGCTTAAGAACTTCCTCTTCATCACTTTCAATCTCGATGATGTTGTGATCTGCCATCAGGAAGTATATGAAGAGAAGGATGAAGGTGACTTTAGAAAGGATTTAACCGTGAGAAGAAATTGTGAAGCTTTACAAAACGAAAGACCCGGTATTTATAGCCGCCAAGGTGACGGTTCACATTCTGAATCACCTCGGGTTCTTAAAAAGCATTTACAATTTCACCTCGGGTTAAAAAACATTTCAACAGTGCCATCATTACTTGTCATATAATACCCAGAGCCCATCTCGGGGAACCAACCGACCTACTTAGTGCGCCACTAAGTGGGGAATTTGAAGAGTTGGGTTAATAATCTGATGCATTTCTTTAAATTTAAAGTGAACACGTCCCTTCGTTTTCTTTAAATTTGGGGGCTGGCTAACGAAGATTGACACCCGAGTCAGTTCAAATAAATGCACTGTTGGTTCAAGACAGATTCGAGCCAGACACGTGCCTAGCGGTGCGAACTCAAGTTATTCTGAGAAGCATCAGCTCAAGGTCGCAGGCTTTTGCGCGATCAGGTCGCAAGTTTTGCGCGATCAGATCGCAGGCTTCGCGCGGTCAGGAGTTCGTATGCTATACGCGAACAGAATGTCGAGGATGTCGCGTGGTCAGTCAATATCCGCGCGGTCGACCAACATCCCGCGGTCAGAGTACTTTCGACCAAGGTACTTGAAGTTTACCTGTCCGGCTATCCTTATAGCGGGAATATCTCAAGTATCTTGGAGATTCTTCCACGTGGAAGAATCAACCATCAGGAAGTTAATACGTGCAGTTATCCATGGATAACACGTGTTTAACTTCCGTGGAGGTTATGAGCGGTTCTCTAAAAACCGCATCCAACCGTCCGAACAACTGTTTGATGCAGTTACGACATGGCACCCTTTCGACCAGTATAAAGGAGTGGCAAGATGCATCAAACAAGGGGAGGAAAAGATCGGAAGAAATCAACATCTCTGATACAAGCGAGATACCACACATCTCAATCACTTAAGTAGCCAAGATTACGACCTAAGTTAGATAGACTTACAAGCCTTTCTGGCTTCATTCTGTACATTGACATAGGAAAAACCCTTTGCATGTGAAGGCGTTTTCCCATCATCTTGTAAACCTTTATCACATATAGTGAAATCCCAACAGGACGTAGGGCTATTACTCCCACCATCGAGGGCCTGAACCTGTATAAACCTCTCTGTGCTCCTGTTCTCCATTTTTCTACATATCTTCCCGGAGGGTCATCTTGAAAGGTCTCGCTATTACAAATTTTGCATAAGTTCGGCTGAGAACTCCGAGTCCGAATCGTCGACAGCTGGCACCCACCGTGGGGCCTTTCTCAAGGTGTCCTAATTTTTATCCGGAGGTTCGCTGAAATATGGCTGGAGCATATGATTCCGAGAACGATTTTGATCTCGAGGATTATGCCCACATCCCAATGCCTTCTCCAAGCGACCCTGTTCCGATGGAGGAGGTTGAATCATCTCTCCAGGTCATGTCCATCGACCAGGGAGCGTCTGGCGCAAGGTCAGAACCCACCGAGGTTCTTAATGTGCTAGAGGATGAATCCGGTCCGTCATACGACCCTACTGAGGTGAAGGATGATATCGACCTGGAAATCAGCCCGGGAAGATTCGACCCTGACAACCTTCACCGTCTCTTTGATTTCGAGTCCGACTCGGAACAAACCGAGATGTTTTCTCTATCGGCTACCTCTCTCCCTAGACAGTTTGCTGCTTTGTCGGAGGAGACTCCCGATCAACAGGCTGCTAGGGAAGAGAGAGATCGCAAACAGAAGGAGGATCAAGATCTCGAGCAACAAAACAACGAACTGCGCAGAACTGCCCTAGAGGCTCTTCAAGATGCGTAGGCTCGTTACGATGCTGCTCCGAGTTCTTCTCGACGGTCGCATGGTCGCAAACGTGACCAGACCCCTTCTTTGCCACCGGAGCGTTTCCCAGTGGACGAAGAAACACTAACACCTGGTGCCCCTAGGAGAAGCACCCATGGTCGACCGCGATCTATCACGGAAGTCATGTGTAACTTTCCTCCCACGGTCACGGATGCGCAGAAACTAGCCTTTTTCAGGATCCTGGTGGAAAGACTGGATGAGGTCGCGTCTGAGGCGACCCCAACGGCCTCTTCCCGCTCGGTAACACATTCCTACGAACGAGAGTGTCCTCATTCTGGTTCTGGCCGACGAAGTTACCCGCCGCCCGTACCGTCCCGACAGGACAAGTACCGGCGAACACAGGATTCTCGTAGTAGGGATCGAGTTCCTGTCCACTCTCGTTTGGGACCACGAGTAACTTCACCACTGCGTGAGGTCGCTCGAAACCCGGTCGAGAGTCACAGGGCAATTCATGGTCCCTACGTCGGTTGTAAAGCTTTCTCGCCCGGCCTACGTGCGGTCGTTTGGCCTGATAAGTTTCGACCAGGGGCCATTGAGAGATTTGATGGAACTCAGAACCCATCCGAGTTCCTTCAAATCTATATTACTGCCATCCAAGCGGCAGGGGGCGATGACAAGGTCATGGCCAACTACCTGCCTACAGTCCTCGCAAGACCGGCTAGAACCTGGCTGTTTAATCAGCCTGAGGGTTCCATCTACAATTGGGAGATGTTGTGTGATGCCATCCTCAATTTCCAAAACTGTTACCAAAAGCCGGGTAAAGAGGACGATTTTCATCGGCTACGACAAACTTCAACCGAAACTCTTCGGCAGTTTCTCAAAAGGTTTGTCGGGGTGAGGAATACCATCCCGAACATATCCGATGGCTCCGTTATCAGGGCATTTAAACATGCTGTTCGATACTGGAGATTTACCAAAGACTTGCTTATCCACCCTCCTCGATCAGTGGCTGATCTGTTCGACATGGCCGATCGATACTCTGACGCAGCCGAAGCGGTCGAATGGAACCCGATGGTCGACAAGGGTGACCTACCACCACAACCAGGTTTCAAAGCCTCCAGGAAAGAAGATTCAAGCAAGAAGCCAGAATCTTCGTCAGGTGGGAAGTCAAAAAAGTCGAAGAGGAACCGCTCTGGACAATACCGCGAGGTCGCAGTCGTAGAGAAGCCGCCTTCGACCAAAGGTAACAAGCTTTCATTTAAAAATAAAACTGCCTCTGGTGGTCGGAGTGCCGACCAGCCAGAAAAGTCAACTAATCCGCAGGAGGGCAAGAAGTGGTGTCCACTCCACAACTCCGCAGGCCACGACCTCAAGAACTGCAGGAGTTGGTTGAAGCAACTGGATGACTTCTACCAGGGAGTTGGGCCAATGCCAACCTTACCACGTAAAGAACAGGCGTGCGGACTTAGGGACGCCGACAGAGACGAGGAAATGTCCTACCAGGTACCTCAAAATCATATTAATGTTATTTTTGGAGGTTCTTCTTCTTTCGTTTCCAAAAGGCAGTTTAAGGCCTTTTACCGAGAGGTTAACCAAACGGAGACATCCCTTGGTGAACCTCAATACCCCCGTTGGTCGGATACACCTTTGACATTTGATCGCACTAATTGTCCGGCGGGGTTAACATGACCATTGAGGATCCCTCTGGTCATTACCCAATCATCAGTAATGCGAGAGTTGAAAGGGTCCTGATCGACGGAGGGAGCTCCCTTGACATTTTGTTGGTCAAGGCACTCGACGAGATGCAAATTTCTCGTTCTAAGATTAAGCCCATAATCCATCCGTTTTATGGGATAATCCCAGGCCCCTCCATGATGCCGTTGGGACAAGTGGTCCTCCCGATCACACTGGGAGAACCAGATAACTTCCGAACAGAATTGATTACTTTTGACGTAATCGATTGTGATTCTGCTTATAATGCAATCTTTGGCAGGCCAACTCTCGCTAAATTCATGATGGCAACGCACTATCCTTACCAGTGCGGAAAATTGCCTGGCCCCAAAGGTGTCATCTCGGTCCGAGGCAGTCGCAACGTGGCACTCACGTGCGACCGGCTATCTCTGGAGATGGTCGATCAACTTCCCCTCCGGGACGCCCAGGTCACCACCGTCGCCACTGATGCGATCAAGGCTGCTCCTTGACCAGATGAGAAACTCAAACTGGTTCCTTTGTACCCAGATGATCCATCCAAGACAATTCGGGTCGGATCAGCTCTGGATGACAAATAGGAACTCGATCTCATTTCTTTCCTCCGGGCTAATGCAGATGTGTTTGCGTGGAAACCGTCCGACATGCCCGGTGTCCCATCGAGCCTCCTCCATGAGCTTCCTGCAACAACAAAAGACGAACGGATCCAATTGGAATGCATAGGCAGTTAGCTCTAAACAAGAACCCATCATTGAGTACAAATTTATTCCAAGCCCTCCCATCCTTGCAATTAATCAAAGCATCTTTGAAATCAGCATCTTGAGCATATTGTTCTTTAATAGTTTCAAGTCCAAAAATTCGACAGTCAAGTTGAGACAACATAGCATATCTCCGAGACAAAGCATCAGCAATTACATTATCTTTCCCTTTCTTGTGTTTAATGATGTAAGGAAAAGATTCAATAAATTCTACCCACTTGGCATGTCTACAGTTCAATTTGTTTTGACTGCGAATATGTTTCAGTGACTCATGATCAGAGTGAATAACAAATTCCTTAGGCCATAAATAATGTTGCCAGGTCTCTAAAGTTCGCACAAGAGCGTACAACTCTTTATCATACGTGGAGTAATTTAAAGCAGGCCCACTTAATTTCTCGCTGAAATATGCAACAGGCTTACCTTCTTGCATGAGCACACCACCAATTCCAACTCCACTAGCATCACATTCAAGTTTGAAAGTCTTACCAAAATCTGGAAGTTGGAGTAATGGTGCATTTGTTAGCTTTTCTTTCAAAAGGTTGAAGGCGTCCTCTTGTGGTTGTCCCCAATGGAATGCAACACCCTTCTTTGTCAATTCATTCAATGCTGCGGCAATGGTGCTGAAGTCCTTCACGAAACGGCGGTAGAAACCAGCAAGTCCAGGAAAGCTTCTCACCTGTGTGACCGTTTTAGGAGTCGGCCAACTCTTGATAGCTTCGATCTTGGCTTCATCAACCTCAATTCCCGCGGAGTCACAACATAGCCAAGAAACGAGACTCGATCGGTGCAAAAAGTGCACTTCTCGAGGTTACCAAACAAACTTGCCTCTCTCAAAGCATTAAAAACAGCACGTAAATGTTTGAGATGTTCAGAAAGTGACTTGCTATAGATCAAGATATCATCAAAATAAACCACCACAAATTTACCAATGAAAGGACGTAATACCTCGTTCATCAAGCGCATGAAAGTACTAGGTGCATTAGTCAATCCAAAAGGCATAACTAACCTCTCATATAAACCGAACTTGGTCTTAAAAGCAGTTTTCTATTCGTCTCCCAATTTTATTCGAATTTGGTGGTACCCACTACGCAAGTCAACTTTTGAGAAGATAATAGAACCACTTAACTCATCAAGCATGTCGTCTAACCTAGGAATAGGATGACGATACCTTATTGTGATATTGTTAATGGCTCTACAATCCACACACATGCGCCAACTACCGTCTTTCTTAGGAACCAAAAGAACAGGAACAACACAAGGACTAAGGCTTTGTCGCACGTACCCACGGTCCAAAAGCTCTTGGACTTGTCGTTGAATTTCCTTAGTCTCCTCTGGATTGGTCCAATATGCATTACAGTTTGGCAACGTCGCTCCCGGGATCAAGTCAATTTGATGCTCAATACCTCGAATAGGTGGTAGTCCCGGGGGCACCTCAGCGGGGAACACATCGTCATACTCCTGCAAAAGGTTAGTAACAGCAGGTGGAAAAGAGACAGGCATATCATCAAATGAAAACAAGGTCTCTTTACATATCAAAGCAAAGCATGACGGTTCAGCAAGATCATATTTTGTAGCAAGCAAAACACCACCCTTCAATTTAATTCCCTCAGTCTTAGAAGCAGGTACATTCTTATCTTTCTTATGCGGAAAAACAGTTTTAGCTACTGTCGTGGTATTAAGAATACCCCGGCAGGTTTTGAAGACGATCCTAGCGGAGATCACGCAGCGCGGGTTGACCGGGTGACCGGTCCTCCCCCGCCGGACAAACACAAGAATTGACACGTGGATTTATACAGGTTCGGGTCCCGGTGGGGGCCCTAGTCCTGTCGACGCGCTCCCGACCGGAGTCGGCTGGGGAGGCTCTCTCCGGGGGAGAGGCTTCCGGAGCACGTCTGTGAGATTAGCTATTCCAAATAATAATGAAGTGATCCTTTTTAACAGAGGGGTACAAGGGCTATTTATAGCCCCAAAAAGAAGCAAGAAAACCTAAACTACCCCGGGAGCCACCGTCGGATTGAAGGGTAGGACCGTCCTTCTCCCGGTCAAACGCCTTGGATGCTTGACAGGTGGTCGCTGATTCCCGAGGCGTCCCTCGCGTGACCTGCACGTGATAAACAGACAGGGGTCCTACCTTTTAGGAGGGCGATGACGTCCGGGACCCCTTCCGGAGAGCAGGGTCCCGGGGACCCAAAAGGCGGCGCCCGAGGCAGGCACCGGAGGCCACTATCCCCGGGCGAATGGCGGCGCCCGGGACATGCCCGGGGGGCACGGTCCCGGGGACCAAATGGCGGCGCCCGGGACATGCCCGGGGGGCACGGTCCCGGGGGCCAAATGGCGGCGCCCGGGACATGCCCGGGGGGCACGGTCCCGGGGGGCACGGTCCCGGGGCCAAATGGGGGCGCCCGGGACATGCCCGGGGGGCGCGGTCCCGGGGGCCAAATGGGGGCGCCCGGGACATGCCCGGGGGGCACGGTCCCGGGGACCAAATGGCGGCGCCCGGGGCAGGCACCGGAGGCCACTATCCCCGGGCGAATGGCGGCGCCCGGGACATGCCCGAGGGGCACGGTCCCGGGGACCAAATGGCGGCGCCCGGGACATGCCCGGGGGGCACGGTCCCGGGGGCCAAATGGCGGCGCCCGGGACATGCCCCGGAGGCACGGTCCCGGGCGCCTAAAAGGCGGCGCCCGGGGCAGGCACCGGAGGCCACTGTCCCCGGACAATCATGAACTTACCCGGACTTGACCGCGTGGAGATTTCCCCCAACAGCAGCCCCCCATGCCCTCCGGGGACGAAGCCTGAGCCCCCGGAGGGAATGGTTACGGTACCGGGAAAATCTCCGGACGCAAACTCCGGACGAAAATCACCGGAGCCCCGACGACGCTTCGGTTTCTGTGCCGGGCACTTTATGGCCGCGCCGTTTGCGCAATAAATGCACGCGCGGTTCGAACCGTCGTCTCGATTTACGCGCCTGTCCCTTCGTTTCCCGCGCACGGTTTGAATTTCAGTGGTCCAGATTGCCCCGAGGGGGCCACGTGGCGCGCATCTAGATCACGGCCAGCATCTATAAATAGGGCCCTAGGGGGCCCCGGAAGCTCATTCCAAATCTTCAACTCCAGCTTCAGCTCTCCCGGTAGCGCTCTTCCGGTAGTTTCTCCGGTAGCCTTCTCCGGTAGCGAGCGTCCGGGAGTCGTTGACAGCCACCTGAAAACTTAGCCACCGAAAAACAAAGAACTCACCTAATGGCGCCCAAAGGTCGAGCGAAGACCACGGAGGTGCCCCCGGAGGAAATCCCCGTGGATTTCCTTTGGGCCTCCGAATTCTCGGCCTCGGACGCGGAGTCCTTGGTCAAGAAGGGCGTCGTCGAAGAGGGGGACATCCGGGTCCCCCTAAAGAAGGACGGAGCCCCCCGCCCCAGGTCCGGAGAGGTCGTGGCCTTCGAGGCCTTCCTCGAGGCGGGGCTCCGGCTCCCGGTGCATCCGATGCTCCGGGAGTTTCTCAAAGAGTACGGGGTGGCTCTCAACCACCTCACCCCGAACACGCTCGTCCGTATGGGCCTTTTTATATGGCTCTACGAGACAGCGACCGGGCGGGAGCCCACCCTCCGCGCCTTCCGGTACTTCTATGAACCGGCGGCGCGGAGCTCCCACCTGGTGAAGGGAGGACCGAAGTCCCCCTTCGGCTCAGTGATGGTCCAAATGCTGCCCTCCCGGGTGGCGGACTTCCCGGCGGCGGCCTCCCGGGACCACTGGGGGGACTGGCTCCGGAGGTGGTTCTACCTCCGGGTCTGGGACGAGGCGGTGGTCTACGCCCCGGAGCGTCCCACCTACAGCCGATCATCCGCACCGAAGCCGCCGGTGTGGACGGACGAGGAGTTCGAGCTCCTCGGGAAGGTGGTGTTGGTGAAGAAGGCCCGCTCAATGCGGGACGCCGCGGAGGAGCTGGCGCTCCTGCGGCTTTCCCCCTTCTCACGCGGGGGAAGGGGGATCGGCGTGGGCCCGGAGCAGCGGCCCCCGGTCAAGCCGGTGACGCGGCGTAAGTTCCCTGCATTTTTGTACTTGCAGTTTTTTATGAGAAATTGACACTTTTTACCTCTTGCAATGCGCCCGTACCCGGCGGCGAGGGACAAGGCGGAGCACCTCCTGGGGAGGTACTTCGCCGACGAACACGAGCGCATCGTGCGCCTCGTGGGGGAGGGGCCTCCCCGGAACTTGGTGGCCGAGGCCTACAGGCTCAGGCTTCCGGAGAGGAAGCCCCTTCCCACCCCCGGGTCTCATAAACGGGGGAAGGACGCGGCCGGGGGCTCAGAGCCCAAAAAGCCCCGGGTCTAGAAGGCCCCAGCTCCGGCGACGGCGCCGGCGACGACGCCGGTGAGGGCCCGGGACGCAGCTCCCGGAGCCGAACATGCCCGGGCGGCGCCTCGGGCAGAGGCGACGCCTCCGCCCCCGGAGGCCCCCGTCGAGGCCCGGGGGAAGGAGGTTGTTGTCGATGGGGCGGGGTCCGATTCGGCGGACTACGCCCCGTCGCCGGTTCGCGTGACGCTCCTCTCGCCTCTCCCGGCGGCATTGGCGCCGGAGAGGCTAGAAGTGAGGTTTTCGGGGGCGGCGCCCCCGCGCCTCTGGCCGGTGGATGAGGAGGGGGGGAGCCCCTCAGTCTTCGAGGTCCCCCCGGAGCAGGAGGCTCCGAGGGCCCTCCGGCCTGGGGCGCGGAAAGGCCCAATGATCCCCCCCCGGGCGGAGATCCCCGCCCAACCTTCGTCTTCGTCTTCGGAGGAAACTTCGTCGACGAAGACGCCGGCGACGCCGGCCGTGCTCCCGGATTCGGAGGTCCGGGGGCCCTCTCTCGGCCGCGACAGGAAGGCCGGGCAAGACACCTCCCTATTTCCCGCGGGGGAGGTGGCCCGCTACGCGGAGGGCCTGCACAACCGGAAGGTGCAGGCCTTCGTAGCAGGAGGGACGCTCCACGAGCGTTTTGAGGGGCTCGAGTCCCTCGGAGCCCAGGTAACTCGAGCTCTCAACACTTCGGCTTTTTGCCTGCACTTAAGATCTTTCTAACTCTTTATGCATTTTGTAGGTAGCGACTGTTACCTGGGGCCTTGAGCAGCGGGTTACCCGGCTGCTCAAGGAGGCGGAGAGCCGGGCCTCGGCCTGCGTCGAGCAGCGGGAGGCGGCCATCCGGGAGCGGGACGAAGCTCTTGATGAGCTGTCCCGGGCCCGGGCGCAGGTGCACCTTTCGGAGGGCGCCTACATCCGCCTCCGAGAGGAGGCCAAGGTGCGGGAGAAGGCGCTCCGGGAGCTCGAGAGCTCCAGCGTCCGGGCGCTGTCGGACGCGGGCCTCTCCGTCCGCTCGGCCTTGGAAAGCCTTGGCGTTAGCCTGGGCTCCGGGAGCGGCCTGGAGGTGCCCCCGGCGACCCTCGCGGAGGCTGTGCGTTTTCTTAACGCACAAGTCTCCGCCATCCCGGAGGCTGCGGACGTCCGGGCACGGGGCCGAGCGATCCCCGTCATCGCGGCCGCCGCGGGGCTCGTTGACTACCGTGGGGTCGGCGCCCGGGCGATCGGGGGGCGCATCCTACGGGGCTTCCCGGAGGCCTTCGAGCCAACGCGCCGGGAGGTGGAGCTGCTGGCGGAGGGGTTCTACGACCGGATCATCCGGACGTGGTTCCCGACACCGGCGCCTCCGGCCGCGGATGTCCCTGCCCCGGCCACGGAGGAAGCTTCCCGGGGGGAGGACCCCAATGCCAAAGTATGAGCCTCCCCCGGGTCTTTAGCTAGGACCCCTTTTTATTTTGTTAGACATTTTGATTCCGGTAGCTTCTTAGGATAAGCCCCGGGTACTTGTACAAAAACATTTTGCAATGAAATATATTAGAAATTTTTCTAAGTCTTTGTAATGAAATGTTACCAGGGTTCCCGGGGGGTTGCTCCCGAGCAACGGTCCGGGGGAGACTCTCCGGGGGACGCCCAAGCGGCTTTGATTTTGCTGAGCCTTGTCTCCGGGAGGCGCGACGGCGGTACTGCCCGGGAGCCCGTCCGGTTGAGGTGGCACCCGGAATGGCACTTGGATAATTTTGACAACAGCCGTGCTGAATTAACTCCCCCGCGCCCGAGGGCCCAGATGATACCTCCTCTCCGGATACTTCCGCCGGCTGGGTACGAGTTTTGGCCCGAAGACGTACTTCGGGACTCTCAGCGTCGCGTCCGGGCGCTGTACCGGGACTTGGCCCGGGAGCTGAGGGAGCGCCTCCGGGAGCTTTAGGCGTAGGAGCCTTAGGCTCGTAGAAAATCCCCCGGGTTAGGACCCGGGTTGTATCGTTTCCGGAACCCACCGGAGGGGGAAGATGTCCTCCGGGTTTGTTGATCAATAAAGCGCATTGTTTCTTTTTATTGCCTTTTTCTTTTCTTCTTCTTGGATGGTCTGGACGACTCATCTTAACAAGGATGAGCTAAGTTCCTTCGTGGGTGACCCGGGGACCCCCTGTCCCCCCCCGCCCACAGCGGGCGGGAGGACGCCTCCGCGTGCTGTGGGGGAAACAGGGTCCCCGGGGGGAGCATAACCTGTAGAAATGTTTTCTAAGTTAGAAAATTGTAAAAACAGGATTTCCGAGGGAGGGACCTTCCGGGGTGGCCGGGGGCACTGGGAGAGGTTCATCCGGCCGCCGGGAGAGCGGGGAACCGGGAACAAGGCGCGGAAGGGGCTCATGAAAAGCCAATGACCTCCGGAGGGGAGCTTCCCGGGAGATTTCGTCCGGTCGCCGTAAGAACGGGGAACCGGGAATAATGTTTTCGGGGAAAATATATGAAACCCATTTCGTAAAGCAGTTGTCCGGTCGCCATGAGAACGGGGAGCCGGGAATAACGTCGACTCCCGGAGGAGGAAGATAGAGCCAATCAAGCCGCAAGGGGCTGATCTTCCGGTCGCCGTGAGAACGGGGAGCCGGGAATATCGTCGACTCCCGGAGGAGGAAGATAGAGCCAATCAAGCCGCAAGGGGCTGATCTTCCGGTCGCCGTGAGAACGGGGAGCCGGGAATATCGTCGACTCCCGGAGGAGGAAGATAGATCCAGAAAGCCATTAGACGTCCCGCTGAGGAGAGCGTCTACTCCCGGAGGAGGAAGTGCCCGGAGACGGGTCTTGAGTGTTTGGGTAGGGGACTAATCTCCCAAAGTGACTCGTTACCGCGGCCGCTGGGGACCGGGTTGCCGCTTACACCCTCAGTCCACGAGGGCTGTTCGTAAGCCGCCCTTCAGGAGGGACTTGCTGGGGCAGGGCCCACTTCCTCACGGAGAGGGCATCCTCACAGGGAGGGCATCTTCACGGGGAAGGCATCCTCGCGGGGAGGGCGTCCTCGCGGGGAGGGCATCACCACTAGGGGCGGTAAACAAGAACAACCTGCAGTGAGACAGTTGAAGAACAAAGGCTATGCATTTATTAACGAAATATACAAAGCCCCCCTGCGAAGCCGCGAAGGGGGAAAAAGGTAAGCTACAGTGTCCCCCTTCCCCCTCCGGCGTGACCGCCCCGGGGGAGGGGACAGGCCCGTAAGGCTAAACGTAGAACTTGCGAAGTAAACGCAAGTTCCAGGTGTGCTTCAGCTCCTGCTCTTCAAGGTTGGAGAGCTTGTAGGCCCCCGAGCCTAGGACAGCGGAGATCCTGTAGGGGCCCTCCCACTTGGGGGAGAGCTTACCCTGGGCTTGGGGGTCTGTGACGCGCTTGAGGACAAGGTCCCCAAGGCGGAAAGCTTTCTCGCGCACGCGCTGGTTGTATGCGCGCGACATCTCGCGCTCGTAGATGGCGTGGCGGAGGAGCGCTCGGTCGCGTTCCTCCTCCACGAGGTCGATTTCCAGCCGCCCGTTGTCTTCGTTGGCCCGGTAGGCTGTGGTCGTGGCTCCGTTCAGGAGCTCGACCCGCAGCGACCGGAAGCCGATCTCCGGGGGGAGGACTGCCTCCGCCCCGTAGACTAGGGAGAAGGGAGCACGCCCTGTGGCCCGGGACGGGGTCGTGCGCATGGAGCAGAGGATGCTAGGGAGCTCCTCTGCCCACGCGCCCCGCTTGGAAGCGGTTTGTTCGAGTCTCCGGCGTAACCCCTGCAGGATTACGCTATTGACCCTCTCGACGGCCCCGTTACTTTGGGGATGGGCCACTGAGGCGAAGTGGATGACGACCCCCAGGCCTTCGCAGAATTCCCGGAAATAAGCCGAGTCGAATTGGGTCCCGTTGTCCACGGTAATTTCCCGGGGGACACCAATACGACAAACGACGTTTTTCCAGAAAAACCGCTGAACGGCCCGGGAGGTGATGCTAGCCAAGGGCTTCGCCTCAACCCACTTTGTAAAGTAGTCGACCGCGACCACCGCATACTTGTATCCTCCGGGCGCTGGGGGGAAAGGCCCTAAGAGGTCCATCCCCCAGCGCACGAAGGGCCAAGTGATGGGGATAGTCCGCAGCGCTACAGGGGGGAGATTCGAGCCCTTGGCCATCTTCTGGCATGCTTCGCACGCGGAGACAAGGTCTCGCGCGTCGCGCATGACTGTAGGCCAGTAAAAGCCCTGCCGAAGGGCCTTGGCGGTGATGGCACGCGGGGCTAGGTGAGAACCACAGCTCCCCGCGTGAATATCTTCCAGGAGTTGAAGTCCCTCCGACCGGGGGAGGCAGCGCAGGAGGGCTGAAGCCCCCCGCTTGTAGAGCCTTCCCTCGAGCAGGAGATATGCCCGGGCTTTGGCCCGGAGGCGCTTAACCTCGGTCTCGCTGGGAGGGTCCCCCTCCCCCTTGATGAAGGAGATGAGGGGATCCATCCATGACGACGGCCGGACGATCTCGGCGACCTCCGGGACCGGAGGCTCGGGGCCTACGTCCGGGGAGGCCACCGAGGGCTTCGTGATTGTTTCCAAGAAGGCCCCCTTGGGGAGCGTTTCCCGGGCGCTTGCCGCCCGGGCCAAAGCATCAGCCCGGTCATTCTCCCTTCGCGGGATATACCGGGCCTCAAGGCCGTCGAAGTGTTTCTCCATTTTTCGTAC
Organism: Pharus latifolius; assembly: GCA_019359835.1. Lineage (NCBI taxonomy): Eukaryota > Viridiplantae > Streptophyta > Magnoliopsida > Poales > Poaceae > Pharus > Pharus latifolius. Next base: position 18,594,978 of record CM033330.1, read on the forward strand.
TTCCTGCAAGTAAAGACTTAAATTTGCGTCATGGCACAGGTAAGATTTGTCCATTTGGCAGACAACGAGCTGAGAGTCTCCCTTCACTAGTAGGCGCCGGATCCCCAGGGAGCGCGCAAGGCGCATCCCGAGGAGCAGAGCCTCGTATTCGGCGACGTTGTTGGTTGCGGGGAACTCGAGACGCGCGGCGTACTCGAGCTCCTTCCCCTCGGGGCTCCGGAGGACTACCCCCGCGCCAGCCCCAGCGAGACACAGCGACCCATCAAACAGCAGGGTCCAATGGTCACTGCGTCGGGGCGGCACAGGGAGATCTTCGTCCCCGGACCCAGAGGCGGGAGTCCATTCTGCGATAAAGTCGGCGAGGACCTGCGACTTGATTGCGGAGCGGCCGGTAAGGGACAGGGAGAAGGGGGCGAGCTCGGCCCCCCACTTCCCAATCCGGCCGGTGGCTTCTTTATTCCGCAGTACCTCCCCCAAGGGGAGGGACGACGGAACGGTGATGGGGTGCCCCAGGAAGTAATGCCGGAGCTTCCGGGACGCCATGAGGAGAGCGTAGCAAATCTTCTCCATCTCCGTGTACCGAGTCTTGGCACCTTGGAGGGCTTCACTGACGTAGTACACGGGACGTTGCTGCCCCCCTTGCTCCTTCACCAGAACCGCGCTGACGGCGACGGGGGTCGCGGTGAGGTAGAGGAGCAAGGGCTCTTCCGGAGACGGACTCACGAGCATTGGAGGGCTGGAGAGGTACTTCTTGAGGTCGTTGAAGGCTTCCTGGGCCTCGGGGGTCCAGCGGAACCCCTCAAGCCCTCGGAGGATCTTGAAGAACTGGAGGCCCCGCTCCCCCGAACGGGAGACGAAGCGGCTGAGCGCGGCCAGGCGGCCGGAGAGCCGCTGGACATCTTTGACGGAGCGCGGCGGGGGCATCTCTAGGAAGGCCCGGATCTTCTCGGGGTTTGCCTCAATGCCCCGCTGGGACACGAGGAAACCCAGGAGCTTCCCCCCGCGCACCCCGAAGGCGCACTTCTCCGGGTTGAGCTTGAGCCCGAACGCGCGGAGGTTGCGGAAGGTCTCTGCGAGGTCGTCGATGTGGGAGGCTGCACGGGGGCTTTTGACGACCGCGTCGTCTACGTAGACTTCGACGTTGCGGCCGACTTGATCTTTGAAGACCAGCGTCATAAGGCGCTGGAAGGTGGCTCCCGCATTCTTGAGCCCGAAGGGCATATGGCGGTAGCAGAAGGTTCCGAGGGGAGTTATAAAACTCGTCTTTTCCTCATCCCCCTCCGCCATCCGGACTTGATGGTACCCTGAGTAGGCGTCTAGGAAGCTCATCAGCTCGCACCCCGCGGTGGAGTCAACGAGCTGGTCGATCCGCGGGAGCGGGAAGTTGTCTTTGGGGCAGGCGCGGTTAAGGTCGGTGAAGTCCACGCACATGCGCCACTTGCCACTTGACTTCTTGACGAGGACGGGGTTTGCGAGCCACTCGGGGTGCAACACCTCCCGGATGAACCCCGCCTCTCGGAGCTGGGCTATCTCCGTCTTGATGGCTTCTTGACGTTCGAGGGAGAGCTTCCTCAACTTTTGCTTGATAGGGGGGTGACCGGGGGTTACCGCGAGCTTGTGTTCAATAACCTCCCGGGCGACGCCCCGCATGTCCGAAGGCTTCCACGCAAAAACATCGGAGTTTTCACGCAGAAAGGCTGCGAGTTGCGCTGCATGGTCTTGGGGGAGCTCTGCCCCGATTTGGACAGTTTGGTCTCTGCTGCCCAGGGACAGCGGGACCTTCCGGAGGCCCCCTTCCGGACGCGGCTTGAGGAGGGGCCTCCCAGGGGATGGCGCAGCGACGTCTACGTCCGGGGGGGGGAGCCTCCCCCCCGGGTGCCTTGATCAGGTTGACGCTTCCTATTGTGGCAGCAGCTCGTTCGTATAGAGCACGGGCCATGTCTTGATCCCCCCGGACGTTGATCACGCCATGCGGCCCGGGGATCTTCATGCACAAGTAGTTTTGGTGGGTGGCAGCCCCCAGCCGATTGATCGTAGTCCTCCCCATAATCACATTGTAGGAGGAGGGGAGGTCCACTACGTCGAAGCGGACTAGCTCGGTCCGGTAGTTCTCCGGGGTGCCGAAGGTGATCGGGAGATCTACCTTGCCCACGGGGTGGATCGCCTTCCCCGGGACGAACCCTTGCAGAGGCCCTGCCGCTGGTTGCAGGAGCTTCTCATCCACCTGCATTTCCTTGAAGGTTTTGAGGAACAGGACGTCGGCGGAGCTTCCGCCGTCCACGAGGATGCGGGCCAAGTGGCAGTTGTAGATTGTCGCGGAGACAATGAGCGCGTCATCGTGGGGGAAGCGAACCCCTCGCGCGTCTTCCGCCGTAAAGGTGAGGGGGACGTCCGACCACTTGGGCGGCACGGACGCGTGTAGCACCCCCACTACCTTAACTTCTCGCGCGTACTCCTTGCGCTGGCGCTTGGAATCCCGCCCGGAGGCGGACCCCCCTACGATGACGTTGATGCGGCGCTGAGAAGTTTGAAAGGGGAGAGCGTCTGAAGGCTCCCCCTCCTGCACCTGCTGCCCCCCCGCGGGAGCGGGAAGGGCCGGAACAGCTGGCCGAGGGGGCAAGGAGGCCGGAGTCCCCCCCCCTGCCCGCGCTGGTCAAGGAATGCCGCGAAGTGTTGCAGCAGCTGGTGGCAATCTCGGGTGGCGTGGGTACTGGACCCGTGGAAGCTGCACCACGGTCCTTCCCAGCTTCTCCCCGCGGGGCCTTCGCGGCCGCGCGAAGACTGTCCTCCCCCATGGCCTCTCGGCTTGGGAAAGGGGCGGTTGCCCTTCGGGGGGTCGCGCGAGCCGCCTCCGCCCTCAAGGACAAAAGTGTCCCGAGGCCGTGGTTCACTACGGCCCCCCTGCCTGGGGCGCCTGGGGGGATCCCGGGCCCCCCGCTCGGCGGGGGCAGGAGCCCCTTGGGTCTTCTTCCAGATGTCGTCTTCCTCCGCCCGAGCGTACTTCTCGAGCACGTTGAAGAGCTCGTCGGCGGAAGAGGGGTAGCTCCGGGAGAGCCTTCGGTGGAGCTCCCCCGGGAGGATGCCGCTTTTGCAGGCTTCGATGACCGTAGAGTCGGGGACGTGGGCCACTTTGCTCTTCACCTGGGCAAAGCGCTTGAAGAAGCTTCTGATGGTCTCTCCAGTTCTCTGCTGGACAGTATACAGCTGCGAGGAGTCCAGGGGGCGCACGTAGTTCCCCTGGAAGTTGGCACAGAACTCTCGCTTAAGCTGCGAGAAAGATTTGATGGAGCCCGCCTTCAGATTGTAAAACCAGGAGCGGGCAACGCCGGTGAGGTAGATGGGGAAGACGTTGCATTGGACACTCTCGTCCCCCCCCGCCGCGGAGATGGCTGTGGAGTAGATCTGCACGAACTCGTAAGGGTCCGCTTCGCCATTATAATGTTCGATGTGCGGGGGACGGTAGGGCCGCGGCCATCGGATGCTGCGGAGTCTTCGACATAGAGGCTGGTTCGCCCCCTGCACTTCCCGGGGGGAGCCCCAGTCACTATCTTCTTTAACGGGGGACGCCCCCTCGTTATCGGAATCAGGTAGCGGCCCAAGAGGGCCGCCAGAGTGGTGGTGGCGACGTTTCTCTTCCGGGCCGGGACTGATTTCCCGGACGTCCGGGCTTCCCTCCGGGGAGGATGGTTCTTCGGCGGGTCTCTTCCCCCGACCGGTGCGAGAGCGAGGCTCCCTGCGACAACGACCGGGGGGAAGCTCCTCCCCGCGGCTGGGAGAATGCATTCGCTCGACCTCCCCCCGGGAGAAGCGGACCTGCTTCGCCGGGGGAGGGAGCTCCTGCACTGTAGCAGCCGGACCGGGAGCTACCGGGACCTGCTGGGGGGAGCCCCCTGCGACGGCCCCCGGGACCGGAAAGGGGGGAGACCCTGCACCATCCGGAACCGGGGAGGGGGCGCCCGGGGCGGCGTTCGGATCCAAAGAGGCGGCCCCCGTGGCAACGACCGGGACCGGAAAGGGGGAAGCCCCTGTGACATCCGGGACCGGTGGGGGGTGGGCCCCCTCGGCGACGTCCTGGGTTGGGGAGCCAATGCGGGGGGAAATTCGCTGAGGCACGGGAGCTGCTCTGTCGACCGGCCCCGGTGCGGTAAACGCAACGCGGGGGGCGGGACTGGCTCCCGGCGTAGGAATAGCCCCCGGCATGAAATGACCCCCCAACCCCGGAAGCGAGCCGGGGACGGGGTACCCCCCTGGTGCCACGAAGGGCCCGGGCATGAAATAGCCTCCCGGCACCGGGACAGGCCCGGGTGCCGAGAAGTGTCCGGAAGTATATCCCACGGGGGGAGGGAACCCCCCAGCGGGATTATACGGGGTAGACAGCCCCCCTGACGCCGGAGGGGCCGCTGGGTATCCCATAAACGGGGGCATGATCCCCGGATACGGGTGCGACGAAAATGTGGGGGCCGAGGGCCGCGCCAACACACTAAGGAGCTCGTCCATAGAGCGCTGGGCGCGGAGCTGGCCCTCCACGAGAGCCTCCAGCAGGGCATCTCGGGGAGCCGGGGGAGCCGTCGGGGGGAAACTCGTCCCGGCCGAGGTCCCCACGGCCGCCGGGAGCGACCCGGAGGTGGAGGCGCCTAGATTGAGAGGAAAGGTGGGAGGCGGTACCTGGGAATGGTCGCCTCCGGACGGAGGCGCCGGAACAGCAGCGTCCCGGACGGGTGGCGCCAGGTCACCGGGACCGGCGTCACCGGGAGGGGCGCGGGCCCTTGTTCTCGGAGGAGCCATGGCGATTCGTCACAGGTCCCCACGGACGGCGCCAACTGTCGTGGTATTAAGAATACCCCGGCAGGTTTTGAAGACGATCCTAGCGGAGATCACGCAGCGCGGGTTGACCGGGTGACCGGTCCTCCCCCGCCGGACAAACACAAGAATTGACACGTGGATTTATACAGGTTCGGGTCCCGGTGGGGGCCCTAGTCCTGTCGACGCGCTCCCGACCGGAGTCGGCTGGGGAGGCTCTCTTCGGGGGAGAGGCTTCCGGAGCACGTCTGTGAGATTAGCTATTCCAAATAATAATGAAGTGATCCTTTTTAACAGAGGGGTACAAGGGCTATTTATAGCCCCAAAAAGAAGCAAAAAAACCTAAACTACCCCGGGAGCCACCGTCGGATTGAAGGGTAGGACCGTCCTTCTCCCGGTCAAACGCCTTGGATGCTTGACAGGTGGTCGCTGATTCCCGAGGCGTCCCTCGCGTGACCTGCACGTGATAAACAGACAGGGGTCCTACCTTTTAGGAGGGCGATGACGTCCGGGACCCCTTCCGGAGAGCAGGGTCCCGGGGACCCAAAAGGCGGCGCCCGGGGCAGGCACCGGAGGCCACTATCCCCGGGCGAATGGCGGCGCCCGGGACATGCCCGGGGGGCACGGTCCCGGGGACCAAATGGCGGCGCCCGGGACATGCCCGGGGGGCACGGTCCCGGGGGCCAAATGGCGGCGCCCGGGACATGCCCGGGGGGCACGGTCCCGGGGGCCAAATGGCGGCGCCCTGGACATGCCCGGGGGGCGCGGTCCCGGGGGCCAAATGGGGGCGCCCGGGACATGCCCGGGGGGCACGGTCCCGAGGACCAAATGGCGGCGCCCGGGGCAGGCACCGGAGGTCACTGTCCCCGGACAATCATGAACTTACCCGGACTTGACCGCGTGGAGATTTCCCCCAACAGCTACTTGCTGATTTTCAGATTCTGTGGTGTTCTCTTTCTTCTCATTTTCAAGTCTTTCCCTATCAAAATGCACAATTTCAGATGGAGTCATGGGAAGCAAGGTTATTTTATTTCCTTTGTGCATGAAAGTGTACCAATTATTTCTACCATGATGAGTTGCATTAGTGTCATATTCCCAAGGTCGGCCTAATAAAAGTGAACATGCTTGCATAGGCACTACATCAAAATCAGCAACATCATGGTATGAACCAATGAAAAATGGTACTCTTGCGGTTTGCGTTACCTTAACCTTACCGCTGTTGTTGAACCATTGAACATGATATGGTTGGGGATGTGGTTGTGTGGTCAAGCCAAGCTTCTTGACCAGATCAGAACTCACCAAGTTGTTGCAGCTCCCACCATCAATGATTGTTTGGACGCGCCAGTCGTTGACGACGAGGAACATTTGAAACAAGTTGTGGCGTTGGGCTCGCTCGGCTTGCTTCATTTGAGTACTAAGGACCCCGCTGGAGAATGATGGTCCGGTATTCTTGTGTGGCTACCGTACCCAAAGCTTCCCCATCATCATCATGTTCGGATTCGTCATCAACATTACCTGCAAGGTTAGCTGCAAGAGCATATTCATCTTCAACATCAGAAGCACTAACATACCCACCATCGTCTGTCACAATGTAAGCTCGCTGACTTGGGCATCCCTTCATGACATGGCCCATCCCCTTGCAATGGTGGCATATGATACCTGTTGTACGTCCCGTGGAGGCAACAGATGAAGACGACTTCGCTGGTGCCTGCACATTAGAAGTTTTGCTTACCTCGGGTGTACGTGGCGGTGGTAACGGTGCTACTAAACGCGCCCTACTGGTCGAGGGGGCAGTAGACCGAACAGCAGGAGGTAGCTCTGATTTGGTTGACGCCTGTCTTGGGGTGAAGGTACTACCAAAGTTGCTCCGTGGCCGCTGTTGTCGTCCCTGCAATTCTTTTTCTGCCAAAACAGCAAGCTGGAACAATCTATTGACATCATGATAGTCCTTGTAATCAATAATATTTTGTATATCATGCCTTAACCCCCCATAGAAATGAGCCATTTTATCCTCCTCGGTTTCCTCTACCTCACAACGCAACATGCCTACTTGAAGCTCTTGGTAGTACTCCTCTACCGATTTGTTACCTTGATCTAAGCGTTGCAATTTTTTACGCAAATCACGTTTAAAGGAAGGAGGCACAAATCTAGCGCGCATTTGTCTCTTCAGATCATGCCAAGTACCAGGATGTACGTTAGACTTTACTAGTTCATTCCACCAAATTATAGCAAAATCCTTGAACTCACTAGTGGCTTGTCTAACTCTATGAATTTTAGGAACAAGATGGGAGTTAAATTTTTGTTCAATCTCCATTTCCCAATCTAAATACACCTCAGCATCATATGTACCAAAAAAAGAAGGTACAGTAAACTTAACTTTAGCAAATGGATCATCATTGCGATAGTTATTATTACCCTTGTTACCTCTCATACCTTGACGATTTCGGTTGAAGCACTCTAAGTCATGTGCCGCACATCGCATAGCGGGTTCATTGCGAGGTGCCACATGTCCCTCTACATCATCATCGTGCTCCTGGGCTGCATCATTTTGCTGTTGTTGGACAGCAGGTGGGCAGTTCTCGATCACCTGAACCCTGTCATCAAGCTGGGCAACATGTCGTTCCAATCTTTCAATACCTTTGGTTATCTCTTCCATCATGGTTTTCAGCTCAGCATGAAGGACACACTCGTTGTCCTCTTTATCAGATCCTGCCATGAATAGTAGAAAGTAGAAGAAACACAAGAAGTATTATCCCTGGAAACTACCAGGTTCAGACAAGTGGATTCACACCCTCTCAAGCGTCTTACCACGCTCTTGCAAGGTTCTTACCAACGCTGTAGAAGGTACAACCGGGGGCTGGTTCGTGATATCGTGACGAGCTTAAGTGTAACGATTGCAAGGTTGAATCCTGTTCTGATAGAAAGTATGTGGAGCTTGGAAGGTAGTTATGGTAGCAAAGGTTAGCAATAATTGAAATCAGAATGCTAAGTTGAATAAGTGTCCAAAGAACCCACTAGTGTTGCTGGCCTAAATGCGCCCCTAGAACTGTTCAAGTAAGCAAAGACAACAAGGTAACAAATGGAAACAGCAAGATGATAGCAAGGACAATCAGTATTGAGGCAATTCTGATCCCAAAGATAGTAAGTATGGCAAGTACGAACCCCCGGATTTTTTTTTCACTGCGCGGCTCTTTTCTGTGCGCTGCCTCTTTTTTTGAATTTTTTTTTTGAATTTTTGTTTGATTTTTCTGATATTTTTTTCAAGTTCAGCAACACAGAAATATGGAAACAAAGCAGGTTCCCCTCAATTTGGAGGTAAGGGGTGGCCGATATAAATTCTGGTGCTTGCTCCGAAAACTGTGCTAAAACTTCCAGGGCCGGATACTCGATCTTCCAGAGGGATTTTGGCCTCCGAAATTTTGCCGAGACCAAAAATATTGGTGAAATTCAAGTGTAACTTTTCGTTAGCTTCGAAACGAGTGGTCGTGGAGCTCAAACGGAGTTCGGATGCAAAAGTTATGGCCATTTTAGTGAAGGTGCTCCGGATCAGGGTTTCTGGGCAATGCGAACTTTTGGTTTCGCAAGTAGGGAACGTGACGGTGGGTTGGCGGGATGAACAAAGGGGAGGCTAGCGATGCAGGGCGTTTGACACAAGGCGGTTTGCGACCTATCTAGGGTTTGCGAAGCGGGACAGTAACACAAGGCGGCTAGCGGGGGCAAACCGAGTAGGACTCGATTTGGTTTTCTGGATGTCTGGCGGTGGTAGCACGGACGATGCAACGGGGAGGTGATGGACAGAACTACGAACACAATCTAAACCAGCAACCAGACGACGAACTAAGGACACAAACTCAACAATGCTAACTGAAAGCAAAGATTGCGAAGGCTCGAAGTGGTTTGGACAGCAGAAGACTATGACCTAATTTTTTTTTGGCTTTTTTTTTCTGGACGATGGGTAAAACGATGAACAATGAATAGATGGGATACGAGATACCTGATGGGCAACCTGGCTCTGATACCACTTGATGAGGAACGGGGTCCCGATCTTCCGACAGGTAGGGGATAGTTCGATTGGTGGAGACTTGACGTTGACTATCCAACTTTCGACCAGAACCGATCTAGGCCTGCAATCGCTACACCACTGCTCCGTTCGTTATCAACCGTACCGAGGCGTGGTTGACCTAGCCACGAAGGCCTGTTCCTGCAAGCGAATCAAAGAACACGTGCAAGAACACAGAAGAAGCAATCTTGAATTGCAAGTATGTATTAAGATCACGAAGTGTTGGGGTTCCACAAACCGAAAGACGGCGAACTGCGACAGCAGAAAATTCTAAGCAAAACCCGAGTCTAACAATGACAGCTACGAGGTTTTAATATGCGAGAGGGGTGGCGTCAAGGGTTTGGGGCGCACCCCCCCACGCGGGATACAAGGGCCGAGGCCCAATAGACAGGTGACGCAGCACCGCACGGCCCAACAGAATCTGATCTCCACTTGTTTCGATGATTGTGATTGACTCAGAAGGATTTTGGATGTGGGACCAGATCCGTTGGAAAGGTCTCGTTGAGGGCTTCTCTGTAATGTACTTGAACGCCCTAAACGGAGTTCTTATGCATCTGCTATGCCCATTTGAAGACAGGCTGCTCCGCCGTGGCCGACCCGGACTCCAGCTCGCGGTAGACTTGATTCCCGACCCATCTTGGCGCAAAGTGACACCCTCGCTGATCAACACCATGATTCCTGAGCACAAGCACAATATTATTAGGTAGTAACTCGCTCTTGTCAATATTCTCTCATGTACTAAGAAACGAGCTCACCTGGTGATTTAGTTGACGAGCACGTGCCCTTGTTATTGGTCCTTGCACAACGGGTGTTGGAAGAATGGACGCATCGTTAGGGGTGATGTCCTCATCATTATACAAAGGCTAGGACCACCTACGTCTATAACCATGAGAATGACGCCACTACTCCTCACTTCCACACGATGACACAGCAAGATGCATTCTATGGTCATCTGATTCACAAGAACATCTTCGAACACAAATGGATTGAATGGGCTTATGTTGTGAATCAGCCCATCATGGCTCCTCTGGTTCAGATCTTCAAGGAAATTGGACTGTATGATTTTGTGGAGCATAAGTGCCCATGGAACGCCACTGCCATCCGTCAGTTCTATGCTACCATCGAGATCATTTGGGCAGAATAAAAGATCATGTGGATGACTGGTACTAGGAGATATGAGGCTTCATTTGAGGAGTTTGCTGTGGCAAATAAGATAAACTATGAAGAAATGAAGGAAGGCATAAATATGAAGGATGAGGATTATCTTCATGAGGATGACTGGCTCCAGTTCTATGAGCAGCCGGGAGGTGCACAGAGGATCGTACCTGGCACTGTTATAGGTCTTAAAGTCCTCCCAGCTGTAGTCAACAAAATTATCTGAGCCACGATCCATCCAAAGAGTGGAAATCGAGAAGCAATCCGCGACTACTACTGGAACTTCATCGACCACATCCTCAAACGACATCGGATCAGCATTGTTACTTTCATCTTGAAGACGATTGAGGATGTTGTCGACGATTCGGACTCGGGGTCCTCAGCCAAACTTATGCAAAATTTATAATAGTGAGACCTTTCAGGGTGACCCTTCGGGAAGGTATGTAGAACTATGGAGAACTGGAGCACAGAGAAATTTATACAGGTTCGGGCCCTCGATGGTGGGAGTAATAGCCCTACGTCTTGTTGGGATTTCACTATACGTAGTAAAGATTTACAAGATGGCAGGAAAAGACCTTCACAGGTGAAGGTTTTTCCTATGTAAGTGTACAGAAAGAAGCTAGGGAGGCTTATAAAAACTATCTAATCTAGGCCGTAGACTTGGCTGTTTGAGTCGTGTCTTGATCTCTTGATCGATCTCCCTTGTTTGATACATCATGTCGCCCTTTTATACTGTTTGAAAGGGCGCCAAGTCATAACTGCATCAAGCAGTTGCTTGGATGCGGTTTGGAGAACCGCTCTTAACTCCCACGCAGGTGTAACACGTGTTATTTGTGGATAACTGCACGTATTAACCTCCTGACGGTTGACCCCCACGTGGAAGAATCTTCGAGATACTTGGGATATTCCTGTTATAGGAAAAGAATACTCCCACGTTCCCTGGTCGAAGATGCTCTGACCGCGCGATGTTGGTTGACCGCGCAACATCTTCGACCTTCTGTCCGCGCACAGCACACGAACTTCTGACCGCGCACTAACTGCGATCTGATCGCGCAAAGCCTGCGACCTCGGGCTGATGCTTCCCAGAAATGACTTGAGTTCGCACCACCGGGCACATGTCTGGCTCGAATCTGTCCTGAACCAATAGTGCATTTATTTGAAGTGACTCGGGTGTCAATCCTCGTCAGCTAGCCCCCAAATTCGAAGAAAACGAAGGGACGTGTTTATTTCGAATTTAAAGACATGCATCGGATTTTTAACCCGACTCTTCAAATCCTCCACTTAGTGGCGCACTAAGTAGGATGGTTGGTTCTCTGAGACGGGCTTTGGTCATTACGTGACAGGTAATGATGGCGTCGTTGAAATATTTTTTAACCCGAGGTGAAATTGTAAATGCTTTAAAAACCCGAGGCGTTCGGAAAGTGAACTGTCACCTTGGAGGCTATAAGTACCGAAACCTTCGAATTGCAAAGCTTCACAATTTCTCCTCACAAATAAGTTTTTTCCAAAGTTACCTTCATTCTTCTCTTCATACACTCCCCGATGGCAGATCATAACATCATCGAGATTGTAAGTGATGAAGAGGAAATTTTCAAGCAGGAGCCTCAGATGCCTGAAGATCCATCTCCTTCAAGGAAGAAACCCAAGGTCGACGAAGGATCCTCTAGCAGAGCAAAGGTAGAAGATATATCAACATTCTTTCTTCCTTCTGTTCTTCACTCCAACACTCCCTGCTTTTGTTTGGGTGATCGATTTTCTTGTCGGCAAGCAGTGACTACTCGACCAGAAGATCCTCAACTTGTGTTGGGGAAGCAATCTCCTGGTGGGAAGGTTGCACTTCCACCATCTGGTGATCATCCGCTTTTATCGGATGATCTACTTTCCAGGATGGCTATATCAACCTGTCACGAGCAGGGACAGGTAATAATCCTCATCTCCTTTTGCTGATAGTTATAGTTAGTGCAACTAACTTTTGCAAATCTAGGAGATTGGGGGCCCTGGTGATCAGCCTCCTATGATTCTGCCTCTTCCCCTCGGACAGATTCTTCAAGATGAGAAGAAGGTCCCGGAGAAAAAGACCGAAGAGATGTCTTCGGTGATTCTGCATCTGGCAGAATGTTTTGAACAATCCCGTGAAGAGGCGCACCAGTTCTGTCGAGAGAGGGACCACGCTCAGCAACAGCGGGAACTCTCCGATTTAATTAGGAATAGTAGTGCGTCTCTTGTTAGGGACGATATAGATAGGCTTAGATTAGTTGCTAGTTCTCTGGGGGTTGTCAGTGTAGATCCTACTGACAGCAATATGTCCCTAGGAGAACTTTGCAAACTTCTTTCGGATCAAGTCGACGCTCTGGTCGCCGGTATCCCTTTTGTATGCAAAGAATGTAAGAAATAAAATTTTTCTTTTTCTTCACATAAATGTTCTTTAGCTCTTCTATGCGAAAATATGGCCACAAGGAATGTCTTTGTAGCCACTCATACACAGGGGAACTTCAGTTCTGTGGTTAGAACCGCGTTTTTATTGTAGTACTGCGACCAGCACTGATGCCGCGATCAGACTCAAAGCCGCGGTTAGAACCGAAGCTTACTGCGACCAGAACTGAAGCTCGGTCAGACCATCACTTCGATTAGAATCGGAGCTTAATCGAAAGCATGGTTTCGATCATACCACAACCCGATCAGAATATATCCATACGTCCAAAAATTGGGCCATAGGATTTTTTCATGAAAATATACAAGGCACATGAAGGAAAACGTCCTCTGGAAGCCCCTGAAAAACTTTTCAGGCTTTTGTACTTTCAGACTCTGAAACAAAGAAGTCTTTTTGTTTCGGATCCGATGCCTGGAACACTTTAACAGGTCCGCCAGAGACAGTATCCATTATGGGAAATGAATAAAATATTCAGTGGAACGTTTGAGTGGAACGTTACTCACAAAAGTGCGCCTCCTTGGGTCTATAAAAAGAGCAGGTAGCCTCTAGAGGAAGCCACACAACCAAAACCCTTGCCATTTCCACCGCATAAAACCCTCGTTCCTTTCAGCCTCCATCTTCCCAAAGCCGCCAACCTTTCCCCCAATTCCTCACCAAAAATGGCGTCTTGGAGCCGATCTATCCACCACTCAGAGGAGAGCCTGTTGGCATTGGAGAAGGAGGAGATCCTTCCTCCGCTGCTGCTAATCAACTGGCGGCTCGCGGAGAAGGACCAAGAAACCCCAGTCGTCCAAGAGGGCGAACTGGTGGTTTTTGAGGAGTATCTGCGGTGCGGGTTCCGATTCCCTGAGAGTCGGTTCCTAAAGGACGTCCTCGAGCATTATGGGTTGGAGCTGATCAATCTCCACCCAAATGCAGTGCTGATCCAGGCGGTGTTCCAGCATCTGTGCGAGGCGTTCGTCGGAGTGTATCCCAATGTGGAACTATTCCGGCACTTTTATTACTCGGCGTGGTCAAAGAGTGCCAACGCCGCCGGATGCATATACTTCCGGATAAGGGAGAAGAAAGACTATCCCTTCCCACCCCTGCGTGACTCAGTGCATGGGTGGCACCAGAAATGGTTCTACTGCACCCCACCAACCGAGAGCGGGCTTTGGTTCGAGAAGTCGCGGCCGGAGAAGCCGAGCGAGTTGGACTCCCTCCCGGCGATGAACTCGGAGTTCATGAAGCACGCCGAGGTGATCCTTCACTTTGTCAGACAGGGGTTGACAGCACGCGATGTCATCCGAGACTTTGTGAAGAATCGGGTGAGCCCCCTGCGTGAAAGGGCTCATCCGGCATGGGAGATCAAGTCCATGGTGGACAGTACCTTGGACTATAATGAAGGTACCCTTCTCTGGCACTGAGATCTTTTATTTTTGAAATGCATCAGTTAACTGCATTCTGGAACAGTCCTGCCCTCATCCAAGATCGAGAGGCGGACTAATTACCTCCTTAGGGCTTATAGCGCCGAGGTAGAAGGCCCCAAGTGATCGCCTCGCCCGCAGAGCTTAGTTCATGCCGGCGACGACCTTAGACAGGAGCGCCGAAAGGTATGTTATCTTTCACTTGGCTTCTGTGTTGCAGGGCTTATATATGTCCAGCACTGACAATTTTACCAGAATGAAAACAGCTCCTAGGGCGGTTCGCCGAGGCGACGTTCCCAAGCGAGAACATCGGTTCCCTGGGGAAGCCGACAATGAAGCACGTGAAGAAGGTTTCCTCGAAACCCAGGACGAGGAATCCCGCCCCCAAGAAAGCCAGGCCAAATCTTGGAGAGGGGTCTAAACGGAGCGTCCCTCCTACCGCAAGGAAGACTGCGGTAAAATATCACATTCCTTCCGTTTTTCCAGGTGCAGACTGGAATCACTTCTTCGTTATACAGGGGGAGAGGAGCGAAGAAGAGGAGGAAAACGACATCCCCCTAATCCGCCGGAGGAGGAAAATTGCGGGCTCTCCATCCGGTGACGCTCCAACTTGTCCGGCAGCAATAACTGCTACCACAGAAGCGATTGTAGCAGACTCCGCGGCCACCGCAAGTCCCGTGGTCGCGGGTAACACCCCTGCTCCTGAAGCCCCCGAGGCTTCAGGGTCAGTTGCCTCTACCTCCCTAGTCGAAGGGGTGACCACGGTAAGATTCTTTCATGGTCTTGTTTTCTTCAATTCCCTCTGTATACTTGTTCACTGAGTTAATGTTTGTCCAGGGAGAAGAGCTTCCCCCTGTGGCTCCTGTGAGTCCCAGGGAGGAAAATCCCTGACCCCCGCGGACAGGAGTGGAGGTAACCGAACAAGGCCCCGTGGTAGTTGCAGATGAGGTGCCGGTCCCAGAAGTCCAGGAGCCATCCAGGCCCTCGGACACAACCCCGCCAACCGGACAGGTTGCCCAGGTAAGAACTCTTACCATTTATCTTTACCTTCCCTTAGAAATGTGCTTACAGAGGAACGCACCTAGGGAGAAAAGGCCTTGTTCACCAAGAGGAAGACCAAGACAAACGGCGACTGTCCCCTTTCTCGAGGAGAGCCTTCCCTGAAATCCCAAAAGCTGATGGGATTTCAGATAAGGTAAGAACCCTATCTTGGTTGTATTAAAATAAGTTGTGATGATCACGAATTGTGACTGTTGGTCCATTTTTCCTTGGTAGGCGAAAAGAAGCAGCACCAAGCCCTTCAACCGCTCCGGGGAGGGTTGAAGTCGCTGCTAGCGCCAGAGCCTCCAGTGAGGAGCGCTCCACCCCCTTGGTCCAGAAAGTAGTCCGGGCAGTGAGGGTAGAAGCAGGCGTGGAGACGCAGTCGCAAGTAACAGCGACTGGGGGTAGTGCCCAGCAGGCACTTCTACCAGCTGCCTCTGTCGTGGCCGCAACAGGGCCTTCAACGAGACCTCCTGTCATCCCGGAAGATGTTTCTTTCCGGGAATTCACTAAGGTATGATGAACTTCTTTTTTGGTGCCTAGATTGTACATAGGACATCTTTAATTTCTTTTTGCATCGCAGGAACTATCCCAGATGACGGCCAGGTCGCATGCTATGATAGCGAGCGTTGAGGCCATACAAAAAGAGCGAGACAACTTGCGCAGGTAAGGATCATTACTCTTCAACTTGTATAGATACAAATTGGTTATGACCACTCGTTTGTTCTGTCACAGAGAGGTGGCGTTTCTGAAGAAAGAAGTGGCCACGGTCAAGCTTCATTCGATCTCCGTGGCTTCCAACCAAGGGATCGAGATCAACAAGCTGCGGTCACAACTCTCTGGTAAGTCGATTCCTGATTAGGAAGACTTAACTTCATAACATGTGAGTAACCCTTTCTCTTACTGCAGCGCAAGCAGGTCAAATAAGACAACTCAGTCAGGACAAGGTGATCCTCCAGGGCTCTATTCAAACCTCCGAGAAGGCGAATAGAGAGCTGAGCCGGTCGATCTTCGAAAAGCTGAAGACGGTGGCTCGTCTCCTGAGGGTTGATGTGGTTGAAACCACAAAAGATAATCTCAGCCAAAATGACTGGTCTACACTAGTCATTGCCCAGGCGGAGTCACTTCTCGAGTATCTTCCTGAAGATACATGGCGACGAGAAGAGGCGATCAGAACCAGGGTTTGGTCAGCCGCTTCCGCCATTCTCAGCCGGTTTCGACTTCACCATGGCCCAGATGCAGATCTGAATCCATTGGTGGGACCGGTTGAGGTCAAGAGTGAGGAACAATTGGAGGCCGTCATGGAGGAGGTCAGAGCCCTTGTAAATAAGCTCCTGACTGAGCTTGGGATAGAGTTATCCCTACATCTGTATAGAAACAATTATGTATAATGCAATGTATGTTGAAACTCATTTTTAAAAATGAATATATTCTCAAATATATTCTTGTTTTATGTTGTTTCATATTATAAACATATCCCCCCTAGCCCCCTCCTGTGATTGTAGATACTGAAGACTTAGTATTACAAAGGCAGGAGAAAAGTGAATATAACGACCAGGGATGTGTGATCGAACCAACAATTATGATCAGTGTAACGCCTAGCCTTGTTTGCAAACCAGCAGCCACTCAGATGACCGAGGACTTGCCAGAAAGCCCCGTGTGCGTTGAGAAACGGCTTATTTAGGAGTGACTTGTCTAGAAGCGGTCATGAGATTGGCCAGCGAATCCAACTAGAACGTTGTAATGATCTAACCGCCGGTGACCAGCTCCCGAGTCGAATTCGTAGTACATGGGCATGAAGGGAAATATTCATCGTATGAAATCAAAACTTTTTTGTTTTATGAAAAATGCTAATTGAACAGGAAAAGGGATTGAGTACTTACACGTAGAACTTGCGAAGTTGATCGATGCTCCATGTATTGGATAGAATTTGGCCATCCTCCATGGCTAACCGCGCGGATCCTGGTCGCGGCATTGAGACAACAGTGTAAGGGCCTTCCCACTTTGGGGAGAATTTGTTGCGATTAGACTGGTCTTGAATTTTTCGTAAAACCAGGTCGCCCACATGGAGACTATGTTGTCGCACCCTTTTGTTATGGTACTTGCGCAAAGCTTGCAAGTATGCCGCGGACTTGATGAACGCGCGATCACGCCTTTCTTCTAAGAGGATGATATCCTGTGATCGCTGTTCGGACTGATCAACTTGTTCAAATTGTTCTGTCCGAACGGACCCAATACTAACTTCCATAGGCAACACAGCCTCGGCCCCATAGACCTGGGCGTCTCACTGGTGGCTCGACTAGAGGTAGTTCGTAGTGCCCATAGAACGGTATAGAGCTCGTATGCCCAAGCCCCCGAGCGAGTCTTAAGGCGATCAAAAACACGCTTCTTGATGCCTTGCAATATCTGCCCGTTGGCCCGTTCCACAGCACCATTGCTCTGTTGATGCGCCACTGAAGCAAAGCACACCTTGGTTCCGATCTGATCACAGTAGTCCAGAAAAAGACCACTAGAGAACTGAGAACCATTATCTGTGATGAGACGGTTTGGAACACCGAATCGAGCAACAATGTTCTTATGAAAGAACTTTTGTACTGCTAAGGAAGTAATATTTCGTACCGGTTCGGCCTCAATCCACTTTGTGAACGTGTCAATGGCTACGAATAGAAACTTGTATCCATTGACCGCTTGTGGCATAGGACCAACAATATCCATCCCCCAGACCGCAAAAGGCCATGCGAGGGGAATAGTTTGTAACGCATAGGCAGGTTGATGAACCTGTCTCGCGTGGAATTGACACTGAGGACACATCTTGACCATGTGCTTGGCATCATCAAGTGCTGAAGGCCAGTAGAATCCTTATCGAAAAGCTTTTTCGACCAGTGTTCGATATGACGCGTGCGCACCGCATACACCGTCATGTATTTCTTTCAAGAGGGATTTACCTTCCTCCTGAGATATGCAGTGCATGAATACTCCTTGAGTACCCTTTGTATACAAAACCCCATCTATGAGTTTGTGCAGACGCGCTTTTCGAATTAACCGATCGCTTTTGGTTTCGTCCTCGGGTAGGGTCCCATGTTCAAGATAGACTCTCAATGGATGAGTCCAGTCCTGTTCCTGACCGAGGTTGGTAATGCAGGCTATTACCGGATCATCCTCGACCGAAGTCATGATTGAAGGACGGTCCAAGTGTTCAATGAACACTCCTGCCGGAGCGGATGTGCGTGAGGACCCAATTTTGGATAATTGGTCTGCGAGAATGTTGTCCTTTCGCGGGATATATTGGACTTCGAAATGACTGAAGTGTTTTTCCAATCTCCTCACTTCCCCCAGGTAACGAGCCATTGTCTCATCGGAGGTGCTGTACTCCTTGTTTACCTGGTTTACAACTAGCTGTGAGTCTCCCCTCACCACTAATCGACGGACTCCAAGGAATTTTGCTGCCCGGAGCCCTGCAAGAAGACCTTCATACTCTGCTGTGTTGTTGGTCGCAACAAAGTGTAGTTGGATGACATACTTTAGCTATTCGCCCTGAGGTGTGACTAAGACCACTCTAGCCCCCGAGTGTTGAAAACTGCGGGAACCGTCAAAGTACATTGTCCAGTGATCAGGGCATTCCAATTCCTTTGGCACCTGCACGGGTGGCTCAGGGTTGGTCCATTCGACAACAAAGTCAGCCAAGACCTGAGACTTAACCACCGTGCGGGGCATGAAATGGACATCAAAAGCACCGAGTTCGACCGCCCATTTGGCGATTCGACCAGATTTCTCTGGACTTCGGACAATGTCCCCCAAAGCAAAGGAGGAGGGTACTGTGATCTTGTGAGCTTGGAAGTAGTGTCATAGCTTATGGGAAGCCATCAGTAGCGCGTAAAGTATCTTCTGGACCTCAGGGTAACGCTCCTTAGGTCCATGAAGTACCTCGCTTACATAGTAGACGGGTCTGTGTACTCCTTCCATATCCGCGATCAGAACAGCGCTGACCGCGTGTGGGGTGGCCGCCAGATAGAGAAGTAATGGTTCTCCTTTGTCGGGAGAGACCAATACCGGCGGACTGGACAAATATGCCTTTACCTCCTGAAATGCTTGTTCGGCCTCATCAGACCATGTGAAATTGTGATGCTTCCGCAAGGCTTTGAAGAAAGGTAATCCCCTTTCACCTAGTCGCGATATGAAATGACTTAAGGCCACCATACGACTAGCCAGGCGTTGAACATCTTGCATGGTCGAGGGCGACCTCATTTGTTCGATAGCCCTGATTTTCTCAGGATTGACCTCAATGCCTCTGAAACAAACAAGGAAACCAAGAAGTTTTCCTGAAGAAACCCCAAAAGAACATTTCTCCGGGTTTAATTTTATTCCACAGCGGTTCAAATTACAGAAGGTTTCAGCGAGATCATTCAAATGGGATGATCTCTTATAACTTTTTACAACCAGATCGTCTACATATGCCTCGAGATTACGCCCTATCTGGGAAAGAAAGGTCTTTTGCATCAAGCGCTGGTACGTGGAACCTGCGTTCTTGAGACCGAACGGCATTCTGACGTAGCAGTAGGTGCCGAACGGGGTGATGAAGGCAGTTTTCTCTTCATCTTCTTCTGCCATGCTAATTTGATGATATCCTGAGTAAGCGTCCAGGAAGCTCATCAGTTCGCAACCCGCGGTTGAGTCGACCAGTGGTCGATGCGGGGAAGGGGAAGTCGTCCTTCGGACAGGCACTGTTAAGGCTAGTGTAGTCGATGCACATGCGCCACTTGCCATTTGGACAGGGACTCAATCCCTACCACGAGAATCCTGTGTCCGCCTGTACTTGTCCTGGCGGGATGGTACAGGCGGCGGGTAACTTCGCCGACCAGAACCAGAGTGAGAACACTCTCGTTCGCGGGAACGTGTTACCGACCGGGAAGAGGCCATTGGGGTCGCCTCAGATGCGACCTCATCCAGTCTTTCCGCTAGGATTCTGGTGAAGGGTGGTTTCTGCGCATCCGTGACCATAGGAGGGAAGTTACGCATGACTTCCGTGATAGATCGCAGTCGACCATGGGTACTTCTCCTAGGGGCACCAAGTGTTATCGTTTCTTCGTCCATCGGGAAACACTCCAGAGGCAAAGAAGGGTTTTGGTCGCGTTTGCGACCACGTGACCGTCGAGAAGAACTCGGAGCAACATCGTAACGAGCCTGCGCATCTTGAAGAGCCTCAAGGGCAGTTCTGCAAAGTTCATTGTTTTGTTGCTCGAGATCTTGATCCTCCTTCTCTTTGCGATCCCGTTCTTCCCTAGCAGCCTGTTGATTAGGAGTTTCCTCTGATAAGGCAGCAAACTGCCTAGGGAGAGAGGTCGCCGATGGGGAAAACATCTCCGTTTGTTCCGAGTCGGACTCGAAATCAAAGAGACGGTGGAGGTTATTAGGGTTGAATCTCCCCGGGCTGATTTCCAGGTCGATATCATCCTTCCCCTCAGCAGGGTAGTATGACGGACCGGACTCACCCTCTAGCGCATTAAGAACCTTGGTGGGTTCTGACCTTGCGCTAGTCGCTCCCTGGTCGATGGACATGACCTGGAGAGATGATTCAACCTTTGGGAGATTTTTGCCTCCAACCTCCTCCATCGGAACAGGGTCGCTTGGAGAAGGCATCGGGATGTGAGCATAATCCTCGAGATCGAAATTGTTCTCAGAATCATATACTCCAGCAATATTTCAGCGAACCTCCGGATGAAAATTAGGACGCCTTGAGAAAGGGCCCCACGGTGGGCGCCAGCCGTCGACGATTCGGACTCGGGGTCCTCAGCCGAACTTATGCAAAATTTATAATAGTGAGACCTTTCAGGGTGACCCTCCGGGAAGGTATGTAGAACTATGGAGAACTGGAGCACAGAGAAATTTATACAGGTTCGAGCCCTCGATGGTGGGAGTAATAGCCCTACGTCCTGTTGGGATTTCACTATACGTAGTAAAGATTTACAAGATGGCAGGAAAAGACCTTCACAGGCGAAGATTTTTCCTATGTAAGTGTACAGAAAGAAGCCAGGGAGGCTTATAAAAACTATCTAATCTAGGCCGTAGACTTGGCTGTTTGAGTCGTGTCTTGATCTCTTGATCGATCTCCCTTGTTTGATACATCATGCCGCCCTTTTATACTGTTTGAAAGGGCGCCAAGTTGTAACTGCATCAAGTAGTTGCTTGGATGCGGTTTGGAGAACTGCTCTTAACTCCCACGCAGGTGTAACACGTATTATTTGTGGATAACTGCACGTATTAACCTCCTGACGGTTGACCCCCACGTGGAAGAATCTTCGAGATACTTGGGATATTCCTGTTATAGGAAAAGAATACTCCCACGTTCCCTGGTCGAAGATGCTCTGACCGCGCGATGTTGGTTGACCGCGCAACATCTTCGACCTTCTGTCCGCGCATAGCACACAAACTTCTGACCGCGCACTAACTGCGATCTGATCACGCAAATCCTGCGACCTCGGGCTGATGCTTCCCAGAAATGACTTGAGTTCGCACCACCGGGGGTCTGGCTCGAATCTGTCCTAAACCAACAGTGCATTTATTTGAATTGACTCGGGTGTCAATCCTCGTCAGATGTCTCGGTAACCACTCTTCCAAATCTGTACTTTGCTCCATACATCATGACTCTGCTGCTCCAGAAGACGAAGTTTCCTCGTGGATCTTGCGATATCAAGCACCTCGGCTATAAGCCGTTCAGTGTCAATCCGCGCATCTTGGCTCAAGGCCATGGAGCACAGCCCCATCAGCAGTAGCAGCAGCAGGCTCAGGATATGCCTCCTCCACCTCAGCCGCAGGCTCAGCAGCCAGCACAGCAGAGCCAAGCCCCCGCCTAGTTTTCTCAGTTCTAGCAATAGTTCCATCAGCTGATGATGGATCAGTTTGCTACACTTCTCCAGGGGCTTGAGCTCACACGCTCGGACTTGGCGGCTCTAAATGATCAATTCTAGACCTTTTCGTCGCACCAAGATCAGTTCGAGCAGCGCCTCGATGCATTCTCAGCTCACTTCTACTCGAGATTCCCTCAGACTCCTCCTTTCAACCCTCCAGATGATGATGCTCCCGCCGATTCTTAGCTTTTATGGCAATTGATGCCAAAGGGGGAGAAGAAAAAGAACTTTAGATTATTTGATTGGACTTTTGCTTTGTATGAATGGATAACTTATGTGGATGTTTTGAGTTTTGACTTATGTGATGTGATGTTTTCTAATGTCTTATTATGACTTGTGTGATGTGATATTACTCTTGTGATACTTTATGTTATATTGAAAATGATTGACATATCCTCTTATATACATGCTTGAACTCCCAAAAGGCCGAAATTTTCATAATCATCTATTTAGGGGGAGTGTGTCTTTTAATGCTCAAAATTCAATCATCTACTCTTAATGTTGTCATCAATTACCAAAAAGGGGGAGATTGTAGCTTCTAGGCCCCTAAAGAATGTTTTGGAAATTAATGACAATTACAAATGTTGAACTAACGTTACCTGTTAAGTTGTGTCAAGAACAAACTCCAAAGACAGGATAATGAAATGCAAAGAAAGAGCTACATGATGAAGAAAGGACATTGAGTAAAGAGGCAAAGGTACGGAATAGGGTCTTTTTTTTTCTTTTACCGGTCTAAGGTGATTAGAGAAGAATTTTGATCGGATTATAGAATAGTCGCCGTACTATTAAGAGGAGCATGTGGTGTATCACCAAATAGTTCATCTATGTGCCACAAGTCATAAAAACAACTTGCATTGCATACTAGAAAGTCATATCCTTGAAAAATGCTTTCATCCTTTCAAAACAGCCAAGATCAGTCTCTGTCGGTCTAATTGATTGTTAGCCGGTTTGACCGCAGAAACGGTCTGACAGAATGTTGTTTCGGACTGACCGACATTAGTGTTGTAGTGTGTTCACTTTCTTATAAGGTCGGTCTGTCCGTGGTTAATCTTCAAGTCAGACTCCTGGAGCTTCATGATCACTTTTTAAGGAACCTAGTGTGTTAAGACGGTCTAACCGATTGTTGGTCTGGTTTGACCGCTAAAATGGTCTGACCGAGATTTTGTTCTACGGTCTGACCGTGTGGCCGGTCTGTCCGAAGTTCTCGGCCTGACCGTAAATCGTGTCTAGAAACCATGTCGTCTCTGGAAGGTTTCACGGTCTGACCGCCATTGGCTCCAGTCTGACCGTGAGAGTGCCCGACAAGGGCATGTTAGCATTTATTGCGCCTGTTTTATGCCATTGCAATTGCGGCGGTTTGCTCGAGCTTATACCTGCGGTCTGACCGCCAATCTTCCAACGACTTGTAACGGCTATATTTATTGTGGGGGGTATAAATACTCCCATGCATGGTCCTATTTAGCACCTTTTGCTTATTTTGTGAACATTGCCATCATCTTTGAGAGCTAAAAACAAGTTTCATACACTCTAGTGTTCAATTTTTCTTGAATTTGAGAGAGTGTGCATTTGAGATCTTCTAGTGCATTGCATTTAGATCACTAAATCAACTTTGTGGCACCAGAAGAGCATTAAGTGATCATCACAGGCTTGTTACTCTTGGAGTTTGCCGGCTCCTAAACGGCTAGGAGGAAGGTTTTGGAGAGCTCTTCAAGGAAGATTGTGAAGAAGCCTCAAAACATCTTGTGAAAGGGTCGAGCACGCCTTGCCGGAGCGATAAAGTGCATCAATAGTGGAATCGAGGTTTGGATAACTCATCATACTAATCCGGCTCGAGATCTAAGTCACTGCTTGAGAGGAAGTCGACTAGATAGAGGAGCAGTTGGAGATTTGAGTTTGCCTCAACATGGATTAGGGGTGATCGGCAAATCACCGAGACCACGGGATATATCCTTGTGTTAAATTGCTTGTTGTTCATCTTGTTTTAGCTACTTGCTCTCATTTATTGTTAATTGCTTTCGGCCCCCCTCTAGTCAATATCCTAGATCCCTTTCAGTCAGGCGCATCCCAATTCCCCTCCTCCCATGCGAGAAGGGGGAGAGCTTGAGGAGCGTCAACTCCTCCGCGGCGTCCCTCATGGACCTAACGCCCCGGGAACCCACCATCTTATTGAGGAGCCTCAAGTCCTCGGGGGTCCACACTGGGGGCTTGGGGGCGGATGAGCGGCAGTAGGAGGGAGGCTCTGGGGAGTAGGTGACCCCGGAGTCCCAGTCCCGGAGATAGAACCATCTTCAAAGCCAATCCCCCCAATGGTCCCGGGAGGCTGCCACCGGATACTCCTCCACCCGGTAGGAGTTGCATCATGATGGAGCCAAATTGGGACTTCGGCCCCCTCCTTCACCATGTACGAGCGCCTCGCCGCGGGCTCGTAGCAATACCGGAATAGCCGGAGAGTCGGCTCCCTTCCGGTGGCTGTCTTGCAGAGTCGGCTCCCTTCCGGTGGCTGTCTCGCATAGCCAGATAAAGAGCCCCATCTGGACAAGGGCATTGGGCGTCAGGTGGTTGAGTGCCACCCCATATTACCGGAGGAACTCCCGGAGCAGCGGGTGCACAGGGAGCCAGAGGCCAGCCTCGGCGAAGGACTCAAACACGACCACCTCTCCGGCTCAGTGGTGAGGTACCGTCTCCTTCGGGGGGACCCGGACGTCCCCGTCCGCGAACATCCCCCGCTCCACGAGGGACTCCAAGTCCCCCGTGGTAAACTTGGAAGCCCAGAGGAAGTCCGTGGTGACTTCCTCCGGGGGTACATCGGCAGCTTTGGCGCGGCCCTTTGGAGCCATTTGAGTGTCTGGGAGTTAAATTTCTGGGAGGCTGTCTAGAGACTTGGTTTCTGGAGGCTAGGCTTCTAGAGGCTAAGCTACCGGAAGAGGCTAGAGCGCCAGTGATAAGTTTGAAGCTTGAAGTTACAAATGTGCTCTCTGGGGCCCCCCGAGGCCCAATTTACAGAGCCCAAACACTGCCCCGATGGGCGCCACGCGGCTCCCGAGATCCATTCGAGCCGTCCATTTCAAATGACGTGCGCAAATCGAAGGGGTGTGTGTGCAAAATGACATGCCGACCGTTCGAACCGTGCGAGGCCATTATGGATGACGGCGTGTGCCAATCGAGGCCTGCGGCATCATGATGAATGGCGGCACCACCATAAGTGTGTGGCATGAGAACCAAAGTGTCGCTGACGAGGATTGTTACCCGAGCTAGTTCGAAATAATACACATCTGGTTCAAGACAGATTCGAACCAGACAAATATCTGAAGATCCGCTGTTATGGTCTCAGACGACCTGAGAAGTGCGGACACAAGGATGATTTATAGTCGCAGGCTTTGCGCGATCATGAGATCACAGACGCTACGCGGTCAGGAGGCCGTAGACAATGCGCGGTCAGAAGGTCGTTGACTAGCCTCGACCAGAGTAACTCGGGATTGCTTAGCTCTGCAGCAGGCATATCCCTAGGATCATGATGATTCCTCCACGTATGAAGACAACTGCCAGGAGGTTAACATGTGCAGTCATCCCTTAATGTATGTGTTAGGCCTGCGTGGGAGTTAAGTGCAGTTACCAAAACTGCGCTTCTACAACCGTTCAAAACCGTTGTGCATTGGCGCCCTTTTGACTGGTATAAAAGGGTGAGCAAATGTACAAGACGAGGATAGATCAGAGAGATCGGAGACGATGACAGATCAAGCACAAGCTTTTATAAGTTAGTTTAGTCGTTTTAGACAACAACGCAGAAGAGATCTTCGCCTGTGATGATCCTTTCTTCAATCTTGTAAACATTTTCTATACATACTAAAATCACAACAAGGCGTAGGGCTGTTACTCCCACCATCGAGGGCCCAAACCTGTATAAATGTCTTTGTGCCCCAACTGACATTGCTCATCATCCCTTTCCGGAGGGACACTTTGAAAGGCCTCACAACTCACAAAAATCTGCATAAGATCGACTAAGGACCCCGAGTCTGAATCGTCGACAACTAGCGCCCACCTTGGGGCCTTTCTCAAGGCGTTCTTTTTTCTATCCGGAGGTTCGGTGAGCCATGTCTGGGGCATATGATTCCGAGAATGACTTTGATCTCAAGGATTATGCCCACATACAGATGCCTTCACCTAGTGATCCTATTCCAATGGAGGAAACCGGAGGCGAAGACGTCCCAGAGGTCGATTCGACCACTCAGGTTATGTCTATCAACCAGGAGACAACCAACGCAGAACTGGAACCTAATGTTGTTCCTAATGCGTTAGGGGTTGAATCCGGTCCATCGCACGACCTTGCCGAGGGCAAAGGCGATGTTGACCAGGAATTTAGCCGGGGAGGTTTGATCCTAATAACCACCACCGTCTTTTTGATTTTGAGTCTGACTCGGAACAAATAGAAATGTTCTCTCCATCAGCGACCTCATTCCCTAGGCAATTCGTTGCCTTATCGGAAGAAACTCCCGATCAGCGGGCTGCTAGGGAAGAACAGGAGCGCAAGGAAAAAGAAGAGCAAGAGCGCAAACAAAAGGAGGATCAAGATCGTGAGCAGCAAGATAATGAGCTCCGCAAAACAGCCCTAGAGGCTCTACAACATGCGCAAGCTCGTTATGACGCTGCTCCTAGTTCCTCCCATCCTCCACGTGGTCGCAGACGTGACCAGACACCTTCTTTACCCCCAAGACATTTACCGGCTGACAAGGAGCCCGTGACACCTGGCGCACCCAGGAGGAGCACACATGGCCAGCTTCCATCCATCGCAGAGGTCCTGCGTAATTTCGCTCCTACTGTCACAGATGCGTAGAAACCGGCTTTCACCAGAATCTTGGCGGAGAGGTTAGATGAGGTCGCATCCGAGGCGACCCATAGAGCCTCTTCCCGGTCGGTGATACGTTCCCATGAAAGAGAATATTCTAACTCTAGTTCTGGTAGACGGAATCGGCCACCACTAGTGCCGTCTCGGCATGACAAAGCCAGACGGGCGGGAAATTATCGTGATCGGGAACGAATTCCTGTCCACTCCCGCCTGGGGCCACGCGTGGTCTCTCCTTCGTGTGAGGTCGCCCGAGATCAGGTCGAGAGTCTCAGATCCCTCCATGGTCCTTATGTTGGTTGTAAAGCTTTCTGGCCTTTGTACGGTCGTTTGGCCAGATAAGTTTAAACCAGGGGCTATTGAAAGATTTGACGAAACTCAGAATCCATCAGAGTTCCTACAAATTTATATCACTGCTATTCAGGCAGTAGGTGGCGATGACCAGGTCATGGCCAACTATTTACATACAGTCCTCGAGGGACCGGCAAGCACCTGGCTGTTCAATCAGCCCGAGGGTCTGATATATAACTGGGAAATGCTGTGCGATGCCATCCTCAACAATTTCCAGAATTGTTATCAGAAGCTGGGAAAAGAGGACGACCTCCACCGACTACGACAAACATCGATCAAAACCCTTCGTCAGTTCGTCAAAAGATTCGTCGGGGTGAGAAATACCATCCCGAACATATCTGACAATTCCGTTATCATGGCATTTAAACACGCTGTTTGATATCAGAGGTTTACTGAGGATTTGCACATCCACCCCCCTCAATCAGTAGCCGATCTTTTTGATATGGCTGATCGATATTCCGATGCGGCCGAGGTCGTTGAGTGGAATCGGATGGTAAACAAAGGAAACTTACCGCCTCAACCAGGTCTCAAGGACGTAAAGAGAGAGGATTCGAACAAGAAGCCGGAATCTTCATCAGGCGGGAAGTCAAAGAAATCGAAAAGGAGTCGAACTGGACAGTATCGAGAGGTCGCGGTCGCAGAGAAACCTCCATCGACCAAAGGTAACAAATCTTCATTTAAAAATAAAACTGCTTCTGGTGGTTGCAGTGTCGAGCAACCAGAGAAGTCAACTAACCCGCAGGAAGGCAAGAGGTGGTGTCCACTCCACAACTCTGCAGGCCACGACCTCAAGAAGTGCCGGTGTTGGTTGAAGCAGTTGGATGATTTCTACCAGGGGATCGGACCAATACTGACCTTGCCACCAAAAGAACAGACTTGCGGTCTAAGAGACACCAGCGGGGACAAAGAGATGTCCTACCAGGTACCTCGTAGTCATGTCAATATCATTTTCAGAGGTTCCTCCTCTTTTGTTTCTAAACGGCAATTTAAAGCTTTTTATCGAGAGGTGAACCAAACGGAGACTCCCCTTGGTGAACCTCAGTACCCCCGTTGGTCGGATACTCCTTTGACATTTGATCACTCTGATTGCCCTGTGGGGCTTACTCGACCATTGAGGCTATCTTTGGTCATTACCCCAATTATCAGTAATGCGAGAGTCGAAAGGGTCCTAATCAACAGAGGTAGTTCCTTGGATATTTTATTGGTCAAGGCACTTGACGAGATGCAAATTCCTCGTTCGAAAATCAAACCCGTAATTCATCCATTTTATGGGATAATTCCTGGTCCCTCCATGATGCCATTGGGACAAGTGGTGCTCCTGGTCACGCTGGGCGAACCAGATAACTTCCGAACAGAATTGGTTACCTTTGATGTAATTGATTGTGATTCAGCTTATAACGCAATCTTTGGCAGGCCAACTCTCGTTAAATTCATGATGGCTACGCAATATGCTTACCAGTGCGGCAAGTTGCCTGGCCCCAAGGGTGTTATTTCGGTCCGAGGCAGTCGCAATGTGGCATTGACGTGTGATCGGTTATCCCTGGAGATGGTAGATCAGCTTCCCCTCCGAGAAGCCCAGATTGCCACAATGTCTATTGATACGATCAAAGCTGCTCCTCGACCAGATGAAACATTAAAATTGGTTCCGTGTACCCAGATGATCCATCCAGGACAATTCGGGTTGGATCAGGCCTGGATGACAAATAGGAACTCGAGCTCATTACTTTCCTCCGAGCTAATGCAGATGTGTTTGTGTGGAAACCATCTGACATGCCCTGTGTCCCAAGGGAGGTAATTGAGCACAGGTTAGCAATTCGACCTGGACAGCGACCAATAAAGCAGAAGCTCAGGCATTTTGCTGTTGATCGACAGGAAGCCATCCAAGTGGAGTTAGATAAGCTCCAAAAGGCTGGATTTATTCGTGAAGTCGATCATCCAGAATGGCTTGCAAATCCGGTCATGGTCCGCAAGTCAAATGGCAAGTGGCACATGTGCGTCGACTACACCAGCCTAAATAGTGCCTGTCTGAAGGATGATTTTCCCCTTCCCCGCATTGATCAACTGGTCGATTCTACTGCAGGTTGCGAACTAATGAGTTTCCTGGATGCTTACTCAGGATAGCATCAAATTAGCATGGCGGAAAAAGATGAAGAAAAGACTGCCTTCATCATGCCATTCGGCACCTACTACTATGTCAGAATGCCGTTTAGTCTCAAGAACGTTGGTTCCACGTACCAGCGCTTGATGCAAAAGACTTTTCTTTCCCAGATGGGGCGTAATCTTGAAGCTTATGTAGATGACTTTGTTGTAAAAAGCTTAAAAAGTTCGTCTCATTTAGACGATCTTGCTGAAACCTTCTATAACTTGAATCGATTTGGAATAAAATTAAACCCGCAGAAATGTTCTTTCGGGGTTTCATCTGGAAAACTTCTAAGTTTTCTCGTTTGTTCCAGAGGAATCGATGTAAATCCTGAAAAAATCAGGGCTATCGAACAAATGAGGTCGCCCTCGACCATCAAAGATGTTCAGTGCCTAGCAGGTCGCATGGCGGCATTAAGCTGATTTATATCGCGACTGGGCGAAAAGGGACTACCCTTTTTCAAAGCTCTGCACAAACATCATAATTTTACTTGGTCCGATGAGGCCGAAAAAGCATTTCAGGAGGTCAAAGCATATTTATCCAATCCGCCGGTCTTGGTTTATCCCAATAAAGAGGAACCATTACTCCTTTACTTGGCGGCCACACCTTACGCGGTCAGCGCTGTATTGATCGCAGAAAGAGAGGGTGTATACAAACCCATCTACTAGTAAGCGAAGTACTTCATGGTCCTAAGGAGTGATACCCTGAGGTCCAGAAAATACTTTATGCACTGTTGATGGCTTCCCGTAAGCTACGACATTGCTTCCAAGCACATAAGATTACAGTGCCCTCATCTTTTTCTTTGGGGGACATTGTCCGGAACACGGAGAAATCTGGTCGGATTGCGAAATGGGCTCTGGAACTCGGAGCGTTCGACATCCATTTCATGCCTCGCACCGCGATCAAGTCTCAGATCCTGGCCGATTTCGTGGTCAAATGGACTAATTCTAAACCGCCCGTACAGGAGTCTGAAGATTTGGAATGCCCCAATCACTAGACGATGTATTTTGATGGCTCTCGCAGTTTTCAACGCTCGGGGGCTGGAGTGGTCTTAGTCACACCTCAGGGTGACCAACTGAAGTATGTCATTCAACTACACTTTGTTGCGACCAACAACGCAGCAAAGTATGAAGGTCTTATTGCAGGGCTCTGGGCAGCAAAATTCCTCGGAGTCCGTCGATTGGTGATGAGGGGAGACTCACAGCTGGTCGTAAACCAGGTAAACAAGGAGTACAGCACCTCCGATGAGACAATGGCTCATTACCTGGGGAAGTGAGGAGATTGGAAAAAACACTTCAATCATTTCAAAGTCCAATACATCCCGCGAAAGGACAACATTCTCGCAAACCAATTATCCAAAATTGGGTCCTCACGTACGTCCGCCCCGGCAGGGGTGTTCGTCGAACACTTGGAACATCCTTCGATTATGGCTACGACCAAGGATGATCTGGTAACAGTCTGCGTTACCAACCTTGGACATGAACGAGATTGGACCCATCCATTGAGGGTCTATCTCGAACATGGGACCTTGCCCAAGGATGAAACCGAGAGCGATCGGTTAGTTCAAAAAGCGCACCTGTACAAACTTATAGAAGGAGTGTTGTATAGGAAAGGTACTCAAGGAGTATTCATGCGCTGTGTGTCCCAAGAGGAAGGTAAATCTCTCTTGAAAGAAATTCATGACGGTGTATGCGGTGCACACACGTCATTCCGTACACTGGTCGGGAAGGTTTTGCGACAAGGATTTTACTGGCCTTCGGCACTTGATGATGCCAAAAATATGGTCAAGACATGTCCTCAGTGTCAATTTCATACGAGACAGGTTCACCATCCTGCCTACGCTCTACAAACTATCCCTCTATCATGGCCCTTCGCGGTTTGGGGGATGGATATTGTTGGTCCTATGCCACAAGCGGTCAATGGATACAAGTTCTTATTCGTAGCTATTGACACGTTTACAAAGTGGATTGAGGCCGACCCAGTACGCAATGTCACTGCTGCTACTACACAAAAGTTCTTTCATAAGAACATTGTGAGTCGATTCGGTGTTCCAAATCGTCTCATCACTGATAATGGTTCCCAATTCTCTAGCGGTCTCTTTCTGGACTATTGTGACAATATTGGAGCCAAGGTGTGTTTTGCTTCTGTAGCTCATCCACAGAGCAATGGTGCCGTTGAACGTGCCAACGGGCAAATATTGCAGGGCATCAAAAAGCGCATTTTTGATCGCCTTAAGATGCGCTCAGGAGCTTGGGCAGATGAGCTCTATACCGTTCTGTGGGCACTACGTACTACTTCTAGTCGAGCCACTGGTGAGACACCTTTCCATCTGGTATACAGAGCTGAGGCTGTGTTACCCATGGAAATTAGTATTGGTTCTGTCCGAACAGATCAATTCGAACAAGTTGATCAGAATGGACAACGATTACAAGATCTAATCCTCCTAGAAGAAAAACGTGATCGAGCTCTGGTCAAGTCCGCGGTGTATTTGCAAGCTTTGCGCAAATACCATAACAAAAGGGTGCGGCCACGTAGTCTTCACGTGGGTGATCTGGTTTTACAGAAAATAACCAATCTAGTCGCAATAAATTCTCCCCTCAATGGGAAGGCCCTTACACTGTTGTCTCGATGCCGCGACCAGGATCGGCTCAGCTAGCAATGGAGGACGGTAGGATCTTATCCAATACTTGGAACATCAACCAATTACGCAAATTCTATGTGTAAGTTTACCAAACCCTTTTCCTTTTCAATTAGCATGATTTAACAAAATCAGTACTTTTAGTTGTTTCATGTGATAATCATTCCTTTTGCCCATATGTTGCGAGTCTGGCTCGGGGGCTGGTCGCCGATAATTGTATCACTATAATACCTCGATCGGATTCACTGGCTGATCTCGTGATCACTTCTAGACAAGACACCCCTCAATAAGCCGTTTCTCAATGCACACGGCCCTTGCTGGCATGTCTTTGGTCATTAGAGTGGCTACCGGTTCGCAATAAGGTCAGGTGTTGTATTGAAAATGATTATCGGTCTAGTCGGATGATAATACCTAAAGTCACAGTATTCCTTAGGTATTCCTGGTCATCGTTACACCCATATTTTTCCTGCGCTTATAATACTATGTCTTCAGTATACATAATCTCAGGAGGGGACTAGGGGAATATGGTCGCAACATGAAATAAAAATATGTTCTCAAAAATTAAGGCATACATATACATTGTATAGTTACATCTGTACAGGTACAAAATTTACTATAAGCCAAGTTCTTTCAAGAGATTTTCGACTAGAGGCTTGACTTCCTCCATTATAACCGCAAGCTGACCTTCACTCTCGATCTCTGCTTCTCCCACCACTGGATTTAAATCAAGGTCCGCGCCATGGTGAAACCAAAGTCTGCAGAGAATGGCAGAGGCTACGGATTGCACTTTTGTCCTTATTGCCTCTGTTTGACGCCTTGTATCTTCAGGAAGATACTCGAGGAGTGATTCAGCTTGGGTTGCAACCAGTGTGGTCCAATCGCTAAGGCTAAGGTCGTCCTTCTGGGTTTTGACCACATCGGCTTTTAGCAAACTGGCCACCATCTTCAGCTTTTCGAAGATGTCTTGTCGAACACTGCTGCAAGTTGAGAGCGTCGCGTTCAAGCCCTCGTTTTCCTTGCAGACAGAATCAACTTTCGAGTTTTGCAACTCGATGGTCGCCTGGAGATCTTTCTTCTCTTGAGAGAGTTGGCTTATGTGGTCCTCTCGTGCTGTAATGAGAGACCATCACAAACAGTTCGCATAACAAGTTAATTCTTTCTGGTCGGAAGTGCACTTACAGGAGAGTTGCAATCGCAGCTGTTGGAGTTCTTTCTCCAGGAAAGAGATCTTGGTGGCTGCCCTCATCTCCTGGCTTTCCCGGTCAGCGAGGCTCTTGATCAGAAAGGCATTTTCTCTGTGACAAAGGAGGTAATTGTTAAAATAGGACTAAAATTCGGGCAGATGAGGAAACATCTTCCTTATCACTGCAGGCGACTCGTTTCCTATTGGGCGACCTTGATACGCCTCGCGACAACTATCGACTTGGTCGCCACACGAGTTAGTTCCTATGACATGGAAGGAGATCAGTTTCAGAGCCTAGATATTCCTATGCAAATGCGAACTTAAAAATAACAAGAGGTGTTTTGCATACCTCAATATAATCGCTAAAAGAGTTGCTTTCCGATTCAGCCAAAGGCTGAGTTTCTAGACTCGGCTTATCCCCGACTGGAGCGGCAGATGAATTTTCCTACTGAGCCTCCTCCATGGCTGGGGTTTCAGATTCCAATCTCTGCGATTGGACCTCTGTGGCCATCCCCTCTACAATGGCATGGATAACTTCCTCGGCCGTGGGGATGGGACTTTGCTCGCCCGTGACCTCCATAGCAGGAGGAGCATCAAGACTCGTAGAGGTCACTGGGGCGCTTGGCGCTGCATCTCTGCGCCTAGCGTAAGCAAACAAGTGAATTATCGGTTAGAATGTCTTCAGTCAATTGCTTCGATATGACCCTGTCCAAATGGGAGAAATTCTTACCTTACTTGAAGCCCTGTCCATTTTTGGGATTTCGAGGATGATTCCCCGGGAAAAAGAGGACAGTCGTCATTTGTCCTGGTCTTCCTTTTCCTGAATAGGACATTGTCCTTTTCTCCCAGTGTGTATGCAAGTCTATGAGAATACACCTGAGGAACGATGAAAAACAAGATTGTAAGGGTCCTTACCGAAGTAACTTCTTCTATTGGTAAAGATGAAGCCATTGCTCCTGGAGCTTCATGAACCGCAGGCACTGGGACTTCGTCCGCGACTATGAGATCAGTAGTGGTCGCAGGACCCTGTTCAGTCATTCCCACTCCTTTCGTCATGAGTGGAGTACTCATTGCCCCAGGATTGGCAGGAGTCCTTTTGCGGCGGATAAGAGGGACGTCGTCTTCCTCGACTTCGCTCCCCTCACCCTGTACAACCAGGAAGTAATTTCCACTCGTGCTTGGAAAAACGGGGGGTACGGAATATCTTACCACCGTTTTCTTCGTAGTTGTGGGTTTCTTTCGCGAGGCCTCTCCCAAGATCTTCTTGGATTTTCCAGGGACGAGTTCCTTCATCTTGGGCCTCGCGAGGGTTCTTTTCGCCTTCTTCTTGGCGATTTCACCCGAAGATCCATCATCGCCCGAACGCTTTGTTCCGATCGTCCTTTCTAGCAGCTGTGTAATATGCCTTGGAATGACATAATCTCAAAATGGACAATTTATGCCAAGTCTAGTTGGGAGAAAAAATATACCTTTCGGCGCTCTTGTTTGAGTTCATCGCCGGCATTTATCAAGCTCTAGGGGCGGATGGATCCTTTGGCTCCTCCACTTCTGCGTTGTATGGCCGCAGAAGGTAGTTTGTCTGCCTCTCAATCTCGGACAAAGAAAGGATTGTGTCACATACAAGCCAAATTACTTGACATGACAATTTTTCGTCAGTAAGCATGTACAGTTTGTGAACAAGAGGACACACCTGTATTGTAGTCCAATGTGCTGTCTGCCATTGAGTTCACTTCCTAGGCAGGATGTGCCCTTTCGTGCAAAGGACTCATCCTGTTCTTCACAAAGTTGAGGATGATATCGTGCGCCGTGAGTCCCTGCTAGACTAAGTGAAGAATTGCCTTGGCCTGTTTCTTCAACTCCACGTTGAGAATAGGGAGGGAGTCCATCTCGCTGTCTTTCTCTGGTCGGATGTTTGAAAACCAGAGCCTGCTCTCTGATGGAGGACAGTAGTAGAACCACTTCTGGTGCCATCCATGCACTGAGTCTCGTAGAGGGAGGGATGGATACTCTTTCTTCTCACTTATGCAGAAGTCGATGCACCCAACGGCACTGGTACTCTTTGACCATGCCAAAAAGTAAAAGCGCCGGAAAAGATCCACGCTTGGCAACACCCCAACGAATGCTTCACAGAGATGCTGAAAGATCGCAAGAATCAACATTGCATTTGGATGGAGATTAATGAGTTCTAACCCATAGTGGTTGAGGATTTCTTTCAGAAACACGCTTTCTGGGAATCGGAACCCGCAGCGCAAATACTCCTCAAAGATCACCAGTTCGCCTTCACGAACTGCTGGGGTTTCCTCATATTTCCCCGCTGGCCGCCAGTTGATCAACAACCGCGGGGGGAGAACCTCTTCCTTCTCCAAAGCCATCAACTTCTCCTCAACGTGGTAAATAGACCGGCTCCAGGAGGCCATTTCGGAAGAGGATGTGAAACAGTTGGTGTTTTTGGGAAGACGAAGGAGAGGGGAGCAAAAGAGGGTTTTTGTGCGGCGAGAAACTCTAAGACAGATGAAGGGTTTTTGGTTGTGAAGCTTCCTCAGGAAGCTACCTTCTCCTTTTATATGCCCGAGACAATCCTTCGCCGAATATTTTATTAATTTCCCATAATGGGTGCCTTCTCTCTGGAAACCCGTTATGCACTCCCTACAGTGAATCCGGAACAAAATATATCTTCATTAATCTTTGTTTCGAATTCGGGGGCTAGGGTGCACATAAAAACATGAAAAATTTGCAAAGATTATTGAGGAAATAATCCCTCATGTTTTTTGTAAACTAATTTTTGTGTGTTGATCACAATGCAGTTCTGTGATCGTCTCGAGATTTGCATGTTAATCGCAATGCGATTCTGTGATCGCTGCAAGTGGGTAATCGCAACGTATACGATTATCACTCGATCAAGGTATTATGTTCTGATCGCGGTTTCAGTTCTGATCGCAATACCAGCACTGGTCACGATATAGCACATCAATGCATTTCTGATCGAAAAAGTTGTTGCGAAGCCATACTTCGGATAGCGCTTTACTTGTGTATGTGTGGTCGCAAAGGCATTTTTTGTGACCATGTTTCCGCATAGAGATTGTGAAGAGCTCTAATTCAGGATTATAAGTCTTGCATAATCCTTCTCGAGAAATCAAGATGTGTAAGGTAAAGGAAATTCTTATTTCTGGCAATCTTTACATACAAAAGGGATACAGGCGACCAGAGCATCGACCTGATCTAAGAGAACTTTACAAAGTTCTCCTGACATATTGGCGTCAGTAGGATCTACACAGACTGCCCCAAAAGAACAAGCAACTACTCTAATTCTATCTACATCATCCTGGAGCAAAGAAGCACTACTACTCCTGATCGTCTCAGAGAGTTCTCGCTGCTGCCTAACGTGGTCTCTCTCCAGGTGAAGTTGGTGTGCCTCTTTGCGAGAGTTGTCAAGGCATTCTGCCAAATGTAGAATGGCTGAGGACATCTCCTCAGAATGCTTCCCCAGCACCTATTTTTCTTCTTGGAGAGTTCGCTCGAAGGCTGCACCCTGGCCAAGAACTTGAATGTTGGCAAGCTGGTCGCTGGGGGCTCTGGAAATTTTGGTCTCCTGCATTCACATGTGTTAGCTTTGAGGACGAAACGACTCATAGGGGGAATAGAGATAATTACCAATCCTCGCATTGGAGTCAAATGAAGAGATGCAGAACTTCCTCCAAAAAACAGGTCGCCCGACGGAAGTCGAGGACCACCTGGTCGCGAAAGTGCAACCTTCCCACGAGAAAGCTAACATCCTGTGAAGTCTGATCAAGAGCAGCTACATTGTCCGCTCGAGATAATGTAGGGGTCCCTCCATGGATCCCCAAAAATGATGTTCCAACTTGTGGAGTAGCATGCACAGGAAGAACTATAGGGGTCAAAGGAAGAGAGAGCAATGATGCATCCCTAACCTTTGTGCCTACAGTTGCAACACCACTGGAGGATCCTTCATCAACTTTTGCTTTTTTCTTCGGGGGAATTTGTTCTTCGTTGACCTGAAAAAGTTCCAAAGTACACTACTTTGAGAATGACCAAGACAAGCACTGGAACTAGGTCTTTTTGAAGGTACGTACCTTCTGGTCGAAATCAAGTTCCAGTGATTCCTCATCACTTTCAATCTCAATGATGTTCTTGGAGTCCTGATCTGCCATTGAGATGAAAATGGAAGAGAAGAAGAGATAGCTCTGGAAAAGACTTAGCCAAGAATAAACTTGTGAAGTTTTGGAATTAAGAGGCTTCGGTATTTATAGCACCCAAGGGTGACGGTTCATATTGGCGAACGCCTCGAGTTCTTAAAAACATATTTACAGTTTTATCTCTGGTTAAAAAACAAGTCAACAGCGCTATCATTACCTGTCAAAAACTACCCAAAACCGGTCTCGGGGAATAAACCACTGCACATAGTGCGCCACTAAGTGTAGAAGTTGAAGCGTCGGGTCACTTACCCGATGCAGGATTAAAATTTGAAGTAAATATGTCTCTTCATTTTATTCAAATTTGGGGGCTAGCTGACGAGCATTGTTACCCGAGCTAGTTCGAAATAATACACATCTGGTTCAAGACAGATTCGAACCGGACAAATGTCTGAAGATCCGCTGCTATGGTCTCAGACGACCTGAGAAGCTCGGACACAAGGATGATTTATGGTCGCAGGCTTTGCGCGATCATGAGATCGCAGACGCTACGCGGTCAGGAGGCCGCAGACAATGCGCGGTCAGAAGGTCGTTGACTAGCCTCGACCAGAGTAACTCGGGATTGCTTAGCTCTGCAGCAGGCATATCCCTAGGATCATGATGATTCCTCCACGTATGAAGACAACTGCCAGGAGGTTAACATGTGCAGTCATCCCTTAATGCACGTGTTAGGCCTGCGTGGGAGTTAAGTGCGGTTACCAAAACTGTGCTTCTACAACCATTCAAAACCGTTGTGCATTGGCGCCCTTTTGACCGGTATAAAAGGGTGAGCAAATGTACAAGACGAGGATAGATCAGAGAGATCGGAGACGACGACAGATCAAGCACAAGTTTTATAAGTTAGTTTAGTCATTCTAGACAACAACGCAGAAGAGATCTTCGCCTGTGATGATCTTTTTTTCAATCTTGTAAACATTTTCTATACATAGTGAAATCACAACAGGGCGTAGGGCTGTTACTCCCACCATCGAGGGCCCGAACCTGTGTAAATCTCTTTGTGCCCCAACTGACATTGCTCATCATCCCTTTCCGGAGGGACACTTTGAAAGGCCTCACAACTCACAAAAATCTGCATAAGATCGACTAAGGACCCCGAGTCCGTATCGTCAACAGTCGCCAAGGTGCCAGAGGTTCCCGCTGGGGTACATGTTCCCGGTAATGAACACCATTTCCTCTGGGGACTTAGGACGTGTCCCCGAAGGACATGGGGGGCTGTTGTTGGGGGAAATCTCCGCATGATCGGTCCTGGTGATCCGGTTCCGGGGGCTACCACGAGGCCTGAGAAAAAGGCCCCCGGTGGTAATGGCCCCCGGCGGTCCAGTCCCAGGCGCTGCCATATGTCCATTGGCAAAGGCCCCCGGTGGTCCCGTCCCGGGCGCCACCATTTGTCCGATGACCAGGGCCCCTGATGGCCCGATCCCGGGCGCCGCCATTTTCCCAGTGACAAGGGCCACCGATAGCCCGGTCCCGGGTGCTGCCATTTGCCCGGTGACCATGGCCCCCGGCGGTCTGGTCCCGGGTGCCCCCATTTGCCCGGTGAGCAGGGCCCCGGTGGCCCGGTCCGGGGTGCCGCCATTTTCCCGGTGACAAAGGCCCCCAGTGGCCCCGTCCCGGGCGCCGCCATTTGCACGGTGACCAGGGCCCCCAGTGGCCCGGTCCGGGGTGTCGCCATTTGCCCGGTGACAAAGGCTCCCGGTGGCCCCATCCCGGGCGCCGCCATTTGCCCGGTGACCAGGGCCCAGGCCACCGCCATTTGCCCGATCCCGGGCGCCGCCATTTGCCTGGTGGCAAATGCCCCTGGCGGTCGAGTCCCGGGCACCGCCATTTGCCCAATAACCATGGCCCTCAGTGGCCCAATCCCGGGCGCCCCCATTTGCCCAGTGGAAAATGGCCCCCAGTGGTCCGATCCCGGCCGCCGCCATTTGCCGGTGACCATGGCCCCCGGCGGTTCGGTCCCGGGCGCCGCCATTTGCCCGGTGACAAAGGCCCCCGGTGGTCCCCCCCCCCCCCGGGCGCCGCCATTTGCCCCGGTGACCATGGCCCCCAGTGGTCTGATCTCGAGCGCCGCCATTTTCCCGGTGGCAAATGGCCCCCGGTGGTCTGGTCCCGG
Organism: Pharus latifolius; assembly: GCA_019359835.1. Lineage (NCBI taxonomy): Eukaryota > Viridiplantae > Streptophyta > Magnoliopsida > Poales > Poaceae > Pharus > Pharus latifolius. The sequence continues at coordinate 18,634,249 of CM033330.1, forward strand.
GCGCAGTGCTACCATTTGCCCGGTGACCATGGCCCCCGGTGGTCCGGTCCCAGGCGCCACCATTTTCCCGGTGGCCCCGTCCCGAGCGCCGCCATTTGCCCGATGGCCCGGTCCTGGGTGCCACCATTCGCCCGGTGGCAAAGGCCCCCTGTGGCTCCATCCCGGGGAAGGCCGCGAAGGCCCCCGGTGTGGGGGTCACATGAGGAGGACCTCGGGAACTAGCAAAGACACTTGGCAACCATCCGATCCCCCTGCCAGCGAAAGTACATGTAATTTGCGTCTTTTGGGCCTGTATATGCCTTTGTACCCCTCTTTTGTAACCAAGGACAATTCATTTGCATCAATACACAAAAAACTAATAGGCGTGTTTTGGAGCACTCTCCCCGCGAGAGAACTCCCCCAGCCGACTCAAGTCAGGAGCACATCGATAGGACTAGGGTCTCCACTGAGACCTGAACCTGTATAAATCCTTGGGTCACTCTCTGTGCTTACCCGACGGGAGGTGACCGGTAACGCAGTCAGCTCGCATCGTTGTTCGTTAGCTAGGATCTTCCACAAAACCTGCCGAGGTATTTGCAATACCACGACAGGAGGAATGCCCCATGATTCTTGTAAGAGGATGCCTCCCGGGGGAAGTCCCGGACGCCTCCCATGGAACGCCACGGAGGCCTCTCAGGGATAACCCCAGATGCCTCCTGTGGGAAGTCCCGGACACTTCATGGGGAAAACCGCGAACACCTCCCATGGAATTCCATGAAAGCCTCTCGAGGAAAACCTCAGAAGCCTCCCATGGAACGCCACGGAGGCCTCTCGGGGAAATCTGCGGACGCCTCCCATGGGAAGTCCCTAACGCTTCTCGGGAAAACCCGGATGCCTCCTGTGGAACGCCGCAGAGGCCTCATGGGGAAAACCCCGGACGCCTCCCGTGGAACGCCACAGAGCCCCTCGAGGAAAATGCCAGACACCTCCCATGGAATGCCATGGAGTCCTCTCAGGGAAAAACCCAGACACCTCCCGTGGGAAGTCCCGGATGCTTCTTGGGGAAAGCCCCGGATGCCCCTTTGGAACGCCACGGAGGCCTCTCGGGGAAAACCCCAGATGTCTCCCGTGGAAAGTCCTGCACGCTTATTGGGGAAAACCCGAGATGCTTCTCGGGGAAAACCCCGGACGCCTCCCATGAAACGCCACGGAGGCCTCACGGAGAATACCCCGGACGCCCCCCGTGCGAAGTCCCGGACGCCTCTCGGGGAAAACCCCAGACGCCTCCCGTGGAATGCCACGGAGGCTGCTCAGGGAAAACCCCGGACGCCTCCCGTGGGAAGCCACGGACGTCCCTCATGGAGGGCCACGGACGCCTCCTGTGGAAAATCACAGAGGCTTCTCGGGGAGAACCCCAGACGCCTCCCGTGGGAAGCCACGGACGCCTCTCGTGGAATGCCATGGAGGCCTCTCGGGGAAATCCCCGGACGCCTCCCGTGGAAAGCCATGGATGTCTCCTGTGGAGGGCCACGGACGCCTCCCATGGAAATCACGGAGGCTTCCCATGGAAAACCTCAGACGTCTACCGTGGAGGGCCATGGATGCCTCCTGTGGAAAATCATGGAGATTTCCCGTGGAAAGCCTCGGACGTCTCCCGTGGAGGGCCACGGATGCCTCCCGTGGAAAGTCATGGATGCTTCCCAGGAAAATCCACGAACATCTCCCGTAGAAAGCCATATACGGGTGATCTCAAGGGTGCCTCGGGAACTGGTGACGACACTTATCAAGCATCCAAGCCTCTCGCCCGGTGAAAAGACGACAGTGGCTCTCGATCTAACGGTCGTAACTAAGACATTTTAGTCATTTTGCATCTTTTGGGGCCTATATATACCCCCTTGTATCTCATTTTTAAGGAGGACACAATTCATTTTTTACACACTCAAAGCAACAGGCATCCCTTTAAGACCTCTCTCCCCGAGAGAGAGCCTCCCCAGCGAACTCGCGTCTGGGGGATGCTGACAGGACAAGGGTCCCCACCGGGACCCGAACCTGTATAAACTTTCCATGTCAATCTTTGTGCTTGTCCGATGGGAGATGACTGGTCGCAATGTCAGCTCGCATCTCTATACACGTGTTACGCACATTCGAAAACCTGCCAGGGTATTTTTAGTACCACGACAGTTGGCGCAGACCGTGGGGAAATTTTCGACCGGGCCTCGGAATTTTTTGACTGGGAAAAATTTTCATCCGGCTCCCGTTTTGTGCCGACTGGGGGAAATTTTTGACCAGTCCCAGTGACCCAGCGCAGCCTCCACAAGATGCTGCTGTCACGGTACCATCGTCTGGGGACACCCGGACTAAGGTACTCCCTTTTCCTTCCCGTGTCATCTCCGAGGGAGGTACCCCCGTGCCAGGCCTGGTAACCGCGACGGCATTGGTGGGGACTATCACCCTCCAAGCGGCAGCCCAGGGGCCCAGAAACCCATTTCTCGGGGCTTTGGTCAAGGGCCAACTCTGCGCCCAGCACACCCTGGAGGAATTGTTGCGCATCTTAGTGCGTCCTCTAGCTCCTGTTTATCCGCCCCATTCCCTTTCATGAGGGCACCGCCTCCATTCTTCATGGGACACCCGGCTGTCTTCCCCACCCCGGGAATGTTTCCCGCGCCGGGGGGCCTGCCTGCTCCCAGAACCTTCCCCCTGCTGGGAGGTTGCCCCACACCAGTTTCACCTGTGCCGATGGTCGCTGTTACACCGGGACTCTCCCCGCACCAACCCCCATCGTCGTCCCGGACACATGCCCGACACAGGTCCCGGCTTGTGTGCTAGTGGCATCCTCTGGGCCGACAGCCAACACACAACAGCTCCCTCCCCCAGGACCACCCCCAAGGGCTCCCCCGGTGGACCAGACCCACTTCACACAGGAGGAGGTAGAGCGCATGCGTACGATAAAGCCCGGGAAGATTCCGTCCAGTTGCCGATCAGAGCTACTACCACAGCAAGATCCACGCCCAACCCATGGTCACAGGGAGCCATGATCCAAGGAAAATAAGGGAAAGAGGTCGGCTGAAGAGGCCACAATTACCTCCGGGGGGTATCCTGAGATTCAAGAGGTCAGTTCAACTAACACAGAGGAGAAAAGGTAGTACCGCTGAGCAGGTGGTCCTCTTGGCCCTCTTCTCGACAACGACAACGAGTGTGCTTCCCCTACCGGAGGGGACGATGACCGGGTTTTCCTTGAGAGGTTGGGGGGGTTAACTAGCTACTGTGCCACCGCCTCTGGTGCATCCGGTGGCCACGGCCGTACCGTCCACCGCACATCAAGCATTACAACGATGAGGCCAATCCTTACAAATTTGTATATGTGTACTCTACGGCCATCTCGGCATTTGGGGGGGATGAGACGATGCACTGCAATGTTTTCCCCCTCTATCTCTCCAGGATCGCCCGATCATGGTTTTATAACCTGAAGGCGGGATCCATCAAGTCCTTCGCTCAACTCAAGCGTGAGTTCTGCACAAACTTCCAGGAGAGCTTCATACGCCCCTGGACTCGTCACAGCTCTACACCATCAGGCAGAAGACGGGAGAGGCCATCCAGAGCTTTTTCAAGCGCTTCGCTCAAGTAAAAAGCAAGGTGGCCCACATCCTGACTCTACAGTCATCGAGGCGTGCAAGAGTGGGATCCTCCTCGGGGAGCTCCACCGGAGGCTCTCTCGGAGCTGCCCCACCTCTATAGACAAACTCTTGAATGTGCTCGAGAAGTACGCCTGGACCGAGGAGGACAACCTCTGGAAAAAAAACCAGGGAGTGCCTGCCTCCGCCTAGCAGGAGGCCAAAGACCCCTCCCACAAGCGCCCCAAGAGGGGCAACCACAGCGAGCCATGACCTCGGGACACCTTTGTCCTCAAGGGTGGAGGCAGCTCACACGAAGGTAACAAGGGCAATCACTCCAAGCCGAAAGACAATTGGGGGGGGGGGGGGCAACCCTCCCATGGCAGGGAGGGCTAGATGCGGGCCAATTGGCCGGGAGGGCTAGACGCCCAGCAGCAAGGAGGGCACAGCCAACCCGTGGTGTGCCTTCCACAAGTCCTCGACCGACACAGGCAATGGGTGGGGACCCTGCCTCCTTTCCCCCTGCGTCGGCCCGCACGGCCCTCCCTGCTCCCTCTGGGGTGCAGCAGAAGCAAACACGGGAGGGAGACTCAACTAAGGAGCTCCCCTTCTAGACGTCACAAAGACGCGTGAACATCATACAGGGGGATCCGCCACCAGGCAAGGACTCCAAGCACCAGCGCAAGGAGTACGCGCGGGAAGTGAAGGTCGTGGGGGTCTTGAATGCGTCCCGGCCACCAAAGTGGTCGGACGTCCCAATCACATTCACGGCGGAAAACGTGCGGGGGGTTCGCTTCCCCATGATGACGCACTCATCGTCTCTGCCACTGTGTTCAACTGCTAATTGGCCCGCATCCTTGTTGACGGCGGAAGTGTCACGGATGTCCTGTACCTGAAAGTGTTCAGGAAATGCAGGTGGACGAGAAGGTGCTGCAGTCCGCAGCCGGGCCCTTACAAGGCTTCATCCCGCGGAAGACCATCTATCCCGTGGGGAAGTTCGACCTCCCCATGACATTCGGCGCCCCGGACAACTACCGAACGAATATGGTCCGTGTCGATGTAGTAGACCTCCCCTCTTCCTACAACTCCATCATAGAGAGGATTACAATCAACCGTCTGGGTGCCACAGTTCACCAAGGCTACCTCTACATGAAGATCCTTGGGCCTTATGGTGTGATCACCGCCCGGGGCTACCAAGATGTGGCCCGCGCTCTTTACGGGCGTGTCGCCACCACGATCGGGGACATCAACTTAATCAAGGTCCCGGGGGTGGGAGCCTCCCCCCCGACCCTTAACATCCCGATCACCCCTCCCGGGAAGTTTCTCCCGAAACCGCGCCCGGAGGGGGACCTCCATGAGATCCGGCTGTTCCCAGAGAATGGGAAGAAAATTGTCAAAGTCGGGGCAAACCTTCCCCGGGAGCACACGGAACGACTCACGGACTTTCTCCATGGAAACTCCAACATTTTCAAGTGGAATCTTGTAGATATGAAGGGCGTCACCCGAGACGTTATTGAACATAAGCTTGTTGTAATGCCCGGCTACCCTCCAATGAAACAAAAACTGAGAAAGCTTTCCCTCGAGCGCAAAGAGGCCATTAAGGCCAAGATCGCAAGACTCTGAGAGGCGGGGTTCGTCTGGGAAGTCTTGCACCCTCAGTGGCTCGCAAACCCCGTCCTCGTGAAAAAGTCCAGCGGCAAGTGGAAGACGTGCATGGACTTCACCGACCTCAACAAGGCTTGCCCAAAAGACAACCTCCCACTCCCGCGGATCGACCAGCCAGTGGACTCGACCGCGGGGTGCGACATCATGAGCTTCCTAGACGCATACTCGGGCTACCACCACGTCCGGATGGCCAAGGAGGATGAGGAAAAGACGAGTCTTATAACTCCCCTTGGCACCTTCTGCTACGTTCACATGCCCTTTGGGCTCAAGAACATTGGCGCGACCTTCCAGCGCCTCATGTCTCTGGTCCTCAAGGACCAGATTGGCCGTAACATAGTGGTCTACGTCGATGATGCGGTCTTCAAGAGCCTCTGTGTGGCCGCCCATCTCGAAGACTTAGCGGAGACCTTCCGCGACCTCCGCGAGTACGGGTTGAAGCTCAACCCAAAAAAGTGCACGTTTGGCGTGCACGGCGGGAAGCTGCTTGGCTTCCTCATGTCCTAGCGGGGCATAGAAGCCAACCCCGAAAAAATTCGAGCCCTACTGGACATGCCCCCACTGCGCTCCGTGAAAGACGTACAACGACTCATTGGCTGCCTGGCCGCGCTGAGCCGTTTTGTCTCACGGTCGAGGGAGCGTGGTCTTTAATTCTTCAAAATCCTTCGGGGCCTCGAAGTGTTCCGATGGTCCCCTGAGGCCCAGGCAACATTCAACGACCTGAAAAAATATCTCACAAGCCCCCCGATGCTCGTAAGCCCCTCCCGGGTGGAGCCCCTGCTCTTATATCTCATGGCCACCACGGTCACTGTAAGCGCGGTCCTGGTCAAGGAGCAAGACGGGCAGTAACGCCCGATCTATTATGTGAGTGAAGCCCTCCAAGGTGCCAGGATAAGGTACACAGAGGTGGTGAAGATCTGTTACGCCCTCCTGATGGCATCGAAGAAGCTTTGCCACTACTTCCTGGGGCACCCGATCACAGTCCCGTCTTCCCTCCCCTTGGGGGGGGTACTTCGGAATAAAGAAGCCACCAGTCGGATTGGGAAGTGGGGAGCCGACGTGGCTCCCTTCTCCCTCTTCCTCATGGACCGTTCCGCCATCAAATCGCAAGTCCTCACTGACTTTGTGGTGAAATGGACTCCTACCTTCGGGACCAGCAGGGACTCCCCTGTCGAACCAACCCGACGCGATGACCATTGGACACTCATGTTCGATGGTTCCTTGTGTCTCCCTGGGGCTGGGGCGGGGGAGTCCTCTGGAGTCCCGAGGGGAGAACTCTGGAGTATGCGGCAAGGCTCGAGATCCCTGCCATGAACAACGTAACCGAGTACGAGGCCTTGCTGCTAGGGTTGCGTCTTGCGCACTCCCTGGGGATTCGTCGCCTCCTAGTCAAGGGAGACTCCTAGCTCATGGTTTACCAAATGGACAAATTCTACTTGTGCCATGTCGCGAACCTGAGCCTTTACTTGGGGGAGGTGAGGAAGATGGAGAAACACTTCGATGGCTTAGAAGCGCAACACATCCCCCGGAGGGATAATGACCGTGCCGACACCCTGGCATAGGCAACCAGCGCCTGGGGACCCCTCCCCAAAGGCACCTTCCTGGAGGTCATAGAGAAGCCTTCAGTCACCACCTCTGAATCCGATGACAAGCCCCGTAACACTGAGGTCTCCGAAATCTCCCGGGCGGCATCGTGGATGGACCCTATTGTCTCTTTCGTAAGGGGTAAGGGAGAGCCTCCCGACGATGCGAAGGCAAAGTGCCTCCGTGCCAAGGCACGGGCTTACCTCTTGTTGGAAGGGAGACTGTACAAGCGGGGGGCTTTTGCCTGCTCTGCTGCCTCTCGTGAGTAGAGGGTCTCCAACTCCTCGAGGACATACACTCAGGGAGCTGTGGCTCTCACCTGGCACTGCGTGAGGTCGCAGCGAAGGTTATCCGCCAGGGTTTCAATTGGCCCACCATAGCCCGCGACGCGCAAGACCTTCTCTCTGTGTGCGAGGCCTGCCAGAAGATGGCGAAGGGTTCCAAATTACCCTCCACGACGCTACAAGCCATCCCTATTACTTGGCCCTTCGCACGCTGGGGGATGGACCTCCTTGGTCCCTTCCCCCCAGCGCCGGGGGGCTACAAGTATGCGGTGGTCGCTGTGGATTACTTCTCTAAGTGGGTGGAGGCTGAACCCTTGGCCAGCATCACCTCCCGAGCGATACAGCAATTCTTCTGGAAGAACATTATCTGCCATTTTGGAGTCCCCCGAGAGATCACCGTCGACAATGGGACTCAATTTGACTCGGCGTACTTCCGAGAGTTCTGCCAAAACTTAGGGACCACCCCTGTTTCACCTCTGTAGCTCATCCCCAAAGCAACGGAGCCATCAAAAGGGTTAACAGTGTGATCCTACAGTGATTACACAGGCGACTCGAACAAGCCGCCTCCTGGTGGGGCGCATGGGTGGAGGAGCTTCCTAACGTCCTCTGCTCCATGCGCACAAACCCAAGTTGGGCAACTGGGCGTACCCCATTCTCTCTTGTATACGGGACAGAAGCAGTCCTTCCCTCAAAGATCGGTTTTTGGTCACTGTGAGTCGAACTCCTAGATGGAGCTACGGCCGTAGTGTGCCAAACCAACGAAGACAACCAACAGCTAGAAGTCGACCTCGTCGAGGGAGAACGAGACAGAGCGCTCCTCCGCCACGCCATCTACGAGTGCAAAATGGCACGCACTTACAATCAACGCGTCTGAATGAGAGCTTTTCACCTTGGGGACCTTGTCCTCAAGCGCGTCACCACCCCCAAGCTTAGGGCAAACTCAGCCCCAAGTGGGAAGGCTCGTACAGGATCACTACGGTCCTAGGCTCGGAGGCTTATAAGCTCTCCACTCTCGAAGACCAGTAGCTGAAGCATACGAGGAATATAGACTTACTCATAAGTTCTACATATAGCCTTCGAGCCTGCTCCCTCCCCCATCGTGATTTCGCAGGGGGAGGCGTTGTATTCACCACTTTTTCAATGCAAAGGGATTTTTTTATCAGAATAACTAGAATGCACCTTACAGTGTCCAACCGCCTTCGAGGCATCACCCTCCCCGCGAGGATGCTGTACCTATGACGATGACACGGGCAGCCACGCTGCCCTGAGAAGTCCTGACAACGGGAGCCCCGCTCCCCTAGGGAGGTTTACAGTAACCCCTTGTGGACTGAGGGGGTAAGCGGCAACCTAGTTCCTGCAAACTATGGTAACGAGTCACTTTGAGTGATTAGTCCCCCCTCGAACACTCCAGAGCTCATCAAGCTCACCCTTCGGAATTCTTTGACAGGGAAAAATTTTTGTCCGGCTCTCGTTTCGTGGTGATCGGGGAAATTTTCGATTAGTCCTCGGAATTTTCTGACCAGGAAACATTTTCGTCCAGCTCCCATTTCGCAGCAACCGGGGGAAATTTTCAACCGGGCCTCGGAATTTTTCGACCAGGGAAAATTTTCATCCGGCTCCCATTTCGTGGCTACCGGGGGAAATTTTTGATCGAGCCTCAGAATTTTTCGATCGGGGGGAAATTTTCAGAAAAATTCACAAGGATTTTAACGACCCTCCGGAGTTTTCCTTTTTATCGGGGGCTATGTGAACGCCCTGTATTTACTGTCGTTCGGAGCTTCTCGTTCCTCACCCGCAGTGCGCACTACTAACCTACTCACCACTGTGTGTGGGGGAGGACTATGCTGGATCCGGACGAACGTGTCAGAAAAATCGACAAAAGACAACATAAACAAGGGAAAGTTTATTGATTTAACATTGAACCAGAGAACACCCCCCCCCCCCCCCCCCCCCCCCCGCGGGTTAAGGCGTCCCCGGGACGATAATGCCCGACACAAAGAGGGTGAAATGTAGGGAAGTTAAGCTTCCCGGGGAAACTACCCCAGAAGACAGCCTCCTCCGGTGAGCTACACCTAATACTCTCGGAGGCCCCTTGATAGCTCCCGAGAGATGTTCTTGTACAAGTTCCTTATTCGCCGGAAGGCCCTCCGAAGGAGATCCTCCGGCCAATACTTGTAGCCGGCCGGGGGGCATATCTGAAGTGGCGGGACCCTCCGGCACCCTGGCTCCGGAGGGGGTAACTCAGCACGACAATTATCAAAATTGTCAAAATGCCACTCCGAGAGCCACCGTAGCCGGATCGGCTCCCAAAGGTTACCCCCCGCCGCGATCGTAGAAACAAGCCTGGGGCTAGACAACTGGCGTCTCCTCTAGCGGTGAGGCTCAACAGGGCAAAGGACGCCTGGGCACTCCCTGGGCTACCTCCCCTGGGGCTTAGGAGCTCCCCGAGAGTGAGTTCTTGGGACGCCTATTTGCAACCGGGGCAAGGCACAGCAAAAATCTTTTCCATTTCATCAAGAAAGCATTCATTTTTTTTCCAACGCCTCTCCTAAAGAAGATACCGGGAGCAAAAAACCCTAGCAAAGCAAAATCTATCTAACCGGGGGGGAACTCATACTTGCCCATCTTTGTTCCCCCCCGGGGGGACCTCCACCATCACCGCTACCTCCGCCAGATGCGCACCCACCGGTTCCATCGCCCCGGTGACCCGGTGGAAGAGGGTCCCGGCTGACTCGTCGAGCCCCTCTCGTCGGGCCTCGAAGTAGCCAGGGAAGCTCTGGGGGAGCAACTCCCTGATGACCTGGGCGCTCGCCCCGTGGTGCTCTACGAGGACAGCCACCAAGGTTATGGCTGGGACGGTGAGGCCCCGGGCCCGGAGGTCTGCAGCCACCGGGATGAGGAAGACCTGCGTATCGTGAAAATACGCTGCCTCCTTGATCAAAGACGGGGCCAGGTCAAAGTTGTCGCCCGACTCGACTTCAACCCCGAGCTCCTCCAAGGCTGACAGGATCATCATTCCCCCGGCAACGACGGCCCGGACGCTCGAGGCCTCCACTTTGTGGGCGATGCCTCGCCCCCCCTCAACATATGTATCGATATTAAACCACAGCAAGGGAGACATTAACTTTAGGGTTTAACACATGACAATTCAATTTATTTATGCTAAAACAGGGTTTATCCAAATTGTCCTTCAATCATCAAAACTGTCATTATCCAAATTAACATTAATCATCAAGGATTTATCCAAATCGTCATTAATCATCAAAACTAGATCGACTTAGATCCAACATGGGTAAGTAGAAAGATCCTACCGTGACAACCTGGGCTTTGATACCAATTGATATGCACACACCCAAAGATGAATATGCACACAATGTTATCCCGATCTTCATGGCATAGGTTTTCGAAGATGGATCAATAGCGTGACATGCAAATCAGTGCAAGGATCTGCAATCGTTGTAATCGCCCAACCACACTTTAAGTTTCTAATACACGCGATCATGCATGAAGTTGACGCACGGATTGGTCGTTCTCGAAGAACTGCTTTTGCGATCACTAAAGGAAATCACAAGAGCAATAGAGGAAAAAGATTTTTATTCTCAAATAGTAACATAGAGTTTTTGTTCAATTCTAACTTAACTTACTAAGGCCGGCGGCCTTGGTATACATGGCACCTAGTGCGCACAAATAGAAACGAACAGAATTCCTATACCTAAAACAACTTTTGGCCATAGATCTTTAATCCGAAGGCCTCTCCTCTTGACCTCGACTTAGACTTCGGAATGCTTTTGGGCTGGGCCAACCTCCCTCACCTCCCGTTGATCCATCTCAACATGTATGGCGACAGCAACTAAAACTCTTCCTCTAGCGAGCTCTCCTCTCCAATATATCTAACAACAATCAAGGTAGAAAATTTAGGTAATAGCACATCCTTATGTAAATCAATAGGAAACTCAATGAGGAGATAATTCACTTGTACTTGCAGTTTTTTAGCACGATTTCTTGTAATTGGACCCTTATAATCTGACCGTGGTAGAGAAGTGCTAAAACTAAGGATGTCGGCATTATAAATACCATTCAGTTTGGCTCATTTTCACTTACCAATCTCACACCAATTCCAACTCTCTTTACAAAAATGTCAACTAACTCTAGCTCCACCTCATCTAGTTTTGATGAGACCATCAATAGCATGTCAGAATTTGTGGTGGAATCCTTGGACGAGGGGAATGTCCTGAGTTAGAAGATCGTATCATCACTAATATTCAAACTAGGATAGAAGCTTGTACTCATAGAATCATGCTAGAGTCAAGATATTAGAGTGCTTGGCTCTTTGGTGATTTTGTACATGTGAGCCCATTCTATAAAATCTCTTTAAGAATCAAGTCATTAGAATGTTTGGTTCTTTTGTAGGTTCATTCTATAAAATCTCTTTGAAGAGTTAAGTCATCGAAGTATTTGATTTTTGTTTGACTCTATATTCAAATGGAGAGCTTTCTTTTTGAAAGAGGTATTTTTGGAGAAGCTAAGGGATGAGATAGCACACAGACACTTTATCTTAGCTTCCCCTTTAATAGTTTAACTTTTCTTTTGTTTGTAGATGCTCCATCACCAATACTTGGAGCGCTTCCAAGGATGCTAAGATGGCCGCCAGAATGTTTGCATCTATCCAAGCATCCCTTCCTCCAATTCTAGCACCTTCTATTGCGTGTTAGCATCCTAGAATAAGCCCCACATATTTAATATTTTATTTCACCCACCAATCAACAAAGGTTATTTCTAAAAAATTAGTTTCAATAGAAGAAAAATAATTCTTTATTTGCTAGCATTGGTGCCTGAGGAAACTTTTATAAGCCTTAATGCCAAGGTTTTGCAATGCTGTTAGTGGCCCCTCACATTCTCTTATTTAGTACCCTTAATGCATCTCTAGCGACTTCATCTATGTGGGTGTATGTTTAGAGCAAAAAACTAGTGATATTCCCGCAAGCACCTCTACAAGTCTTTGTCTCCGATTGTAGCACCTCTATTGGTGCTTAGATAAGACCCACATGGTATATAAGCATCTATGCAAATATCCTCTTTTTGATGATAGCACCCTACTTGTGTTCTTAAATGGACAACCGTTTAAGAAAAAAAGTTCCCACTAAACCCCACCATCAAATAACAAATGAAAGCACATGTGCTTCAACCTATTCCTTGCTTGAATCACGATCTTCTTGCATCTCCCCGTACACAAAATTCATATAAATGGATAGCAAAATAAGGTTCAAAGATTAATAACAATGTGACTAGTTTTCGCATGATTTCTAATGAATCAAGGTTGGCATTTGGTTCATGATGATAACTATAATCATAATGATTTTTAGAATCTATTAAAATTGTAGGTGGAATGAGTAAACTTAATTTAAATTATTTGAAATCATTCATAAACTGGTAAAATCTATTATAAATTGTAATAGTTGTAACATGATTAGTTAATGCAACTAATTCTCAACCTTAAATACTAAAGAGTCAATAAAAAAATGCACATTTTTCATATCTAGTTGTCTACAAGCAAAGTCCAAACAATAAATAATGATTGATTGCTTACATAAATTCAATTAGAATCGATGGGATGAGATTATTTAGTTGAGACATGATGAGATAGAGAATGCAACTACTTATTTTTGATCAGTTGCATAAGATAACATGGATTAAGATAAGATATTTGGTTGATTATAGACATAATACAGATGAAATGCTTAAGATGAAAAATTAGCAGAATTGTTAATTTATCTTTATTGCACCTCAATAATCCCCCAATCTACTTAATGATATTTAATCCACCTTAATCCATCTTAATATGTGTTAGCCACTCCTGTAATGATCTCAAGCTTAGTCCTAATCCTATGAGAAAATTTGAGAGTTCTTAGGATCCTGACCCGAACCTGCCTTTTGTCTCTTCAGATCCTAGACCAATTACACAACCCAACCAACCAATCACCCAACCACCCGTCACTACCAAAAATTTTGCATGCTTAGACAATGCTGATTTTGATGTAGGTAACCAACTACCCAAGTACACTAAGCTGAGTAACAAAAAAATAAAGGTCCATGGACCAGTGGAGTCATCAGCATGGAAGCTTCAAATGCCATTACAAGGTGGCAATGTACAATATCAAACTTGTCTAGGATTACACTCTCCCATCACCATGTTACAGCCATCCAATGGACCATATTTCTCTCACCCATCAACAAGTTACATTGCAGGCTGGAATGGAACACGAAGTAATGGAGTCATGGAGGTGTGGGGGACTTGGGTTAAAATTGCATCAAAACACACCAACCCAGTTCAATACGAAAATTCATGGCCGCGAAGTGAAATGTACTTCTTAACCCAGATTGCTATATCTTCGGCGCACGCCTGAGCCTGTGGCGTCTTCAACAGGATGTCTAGAGTGGCAAACTCATGCACTGCATCCTTGTACTCAAGAACTGGGGCATCCACATTTACCTTCCGTAGCTCCTCTGAGTAAGTGATTGCACGGTCCTTCATCCAGTCAAGCTCTGCAACAACTGTTAGGGTGGGAGGCATAAGCTTCAGAGGAGGTCCCCTTCCAGGTACAAGAGGGTTCGCAGCAGGATGGTCCAAGCTAAACTCATCCTCGGGCAAGAAAAGTTTCCAAGCGAGTAAACACATGGACTTGTCATAGAAGTAGGAGTTTGCCAGCTTGAGTTCAGATTGAGTGGGGGTGCTTCCCATGAAGAATGGATACATCAGAACCTGTGCAACAACCTTGATGGGATCTAAGAGTTTCCCAGCCTCAACAGCTTTTCGGGCCACATAGTCTGCAATGTTCGCTCCACAGCTGACACCAAGGAGAACACACCTGTTACAGAAAAATGAAGCATCATATTCTCAGCTACTTGTGTTGGTTTGCTTGAGCAGTTGAGAAAATGAAATATGAAAGGAATTGGAAACTTGAATCTGCACCTATCATTTCCAGAAGTCCACTAGGATATAGAAGAAATAGAATGAGCTGAACAGTGAATCGATAACACAGAGCATATGCTATTCATGAACAATATAATTGGTTCCCGAGCAATCATCTAGTGATTCAACACATAGTCAGGAAAAAGGAAATAAGGTACAAGGTATTAAATGGAGAAGGGTAATTACAGAATGAACATGTTGATGCAACTAGTTAGGTAGCAAAATCAATGTAGAAAATAATTTCTTCAAGTTATTTTTGTTATTCACTAGGTCATCAAGATTGCAATGTTCTCTGTCTCAAAAAAAAAAAAAAACAAGATTTTAATGTTCTCAAGTAACTCACATTAGACATGCAGTATATTGACTGGCAAAACAAATGCAAAATGAAAGGTAACTATCGGAAAAATATATATATCATTAAAATGAAAAAATAAACCAATTTGAGGTTCCTGCAGTTTTTTGGTTTCCTAACAACCATGAGACTGTCTGGATTATTGGTTTTTATTTTCACTTGTAATAAGAAAACAACTATAAAATGATGAATACAAGTAAATTCCTTAAAATACTCTTGTATCTAGTTTCTCTTATATTTAGTTTCAAATTGCAACCCAAATTTCCCCAATAAAAACCAAGAAACCAGCAGCTTCTTCCAAACACTCTTCTAAACCAAATAGCTAAGGCTGTTGACTTCATTAGCGATGTGCACGAGTGGCGGTGACTACGTGGGTGATGGCTTCAGCCTCCGTCAGTGACATGGCAAGCGGCCGTGAGCTCCATGGCGATTTGGGTGAGCGGCGGTGGTTGCAAATTCCGCAGCTATGTGGGCGAGCGCTCTGGCTGTGGCCTCCATCAGTGACAGGGGCTCCCGCGGCTTGAGCTCTGCTGGCAAGATGGGCATGGCGCAGGCTCAAGCTCCTGCAACTACATAGGCAAGCGTAGAAGCCACAGCATTCGACAACGTGGGCAAGCTGTGACAACTCGAGATCTGGTGGCATCATGGGCAAGTGCAGACCACAGCTCGAACTCCAGCAGCAACATGGCAGTGCTGGTGCTAGAAATGTTTTCTCCGGTAAGATCATTAGCATTTCATTGGGGAAGATGAGGGTCATAGTGAGATCGGGTAAGATGAGGGTCACATGGGTAGAAGACTCAAACCTGTAAGAGGCTTGTATAAGAGAAAAGACCTCCTGAGGTGTTTTTATTATTTCATCTAGATTGGGCTGGATCACTTATTTTGGCACACAAGTACATTCATTTTCTATCCAATCCAAACACGTTCCAGACAATAAAACCCTTTTCTTTTTACTAGTGAAATTTACAAGTGTATTAAGATGAAAACACCTCTTCCAAACAGGCCCTAAAAGAAATAAACAAAATCTATGAGCACATTATAGTAATTACATAAGCATATCACAAACAAGTATAACAATGTAACTTTGCCTTGTAACTGCTTCCAAATTTGGTCTGTCAAAATAAGTTGATGTGGTATGCTTCAAAAGGATTCTACTGTACTTTGGTTGATACTAGTTTGGATTATGCTTGACTTGTATATAAAGCCAATCATAATCTCAGAAGCTAGACTCTTAGGTTAATTTTTCGAACTGAGCTAAGAAAGCCTACAGTCATTCAAATGCAGTTCACTGCCAACCCCAGACATAACAAATTCCATTAGATGGAAACATATTGCTAATGATAATCACAAGTTGCACATAGTAAATGTAACCAACTAGACACTAACATTACAGTAAAACAAGCAAATTGTATGCTTCAAGATTACTTAGATAGTAATTATATGTCCCTTACGTGTAGATTATCAAACTAGGTTAAACAAAAGAGTCCAAATACCACAAAATGTCTATTAGAACATTTGATACAAAGCATGTTTTAATGGGAAGTGTTCAAGGACATCATTGGCAGTACATATTACATTGCATCAGAAGTTCTGAAGACAAACAAGGCCCCAAGGTGGACATCTGGAGCACTAGTGTGATGCCTTACATTTCTAGTGTATTAGACTCGTATTGGATCATTATAATTGTGGAATTTTGGAATGGAAGACGGACATAGCTTTGTAGAATTTTTAGACTTCTTGTCTGATGGTTGTAGTAATCCAGGCTAAGGCTTTGTTCATGTTCACTAAAGCTCTTTGGAGAGAGAGCACGATATTGTTATCTCTCTGTGAATCCAACTCCTTGTTGACATTATCAGGATTTATAATTGCTGGCTTAAAATTACAATAACATCTGTCTTGACATTGGACATTTTAACATATTTCCGAATATATTATTGAACAATGTATTGAATTGCAAATTTGGTTACCAACGCTCATATGCCATATAAATTGGTGTAGAACTGTAAATCAATTACTTGCTGGTCCTAGTTGAGTTGGTCATTTAGTGGCCGTGATTGGCTGGTTTCTAGAATTCATTATGGGTGTGCTCATGCAGGATGAAGGTCCATCCGTGTGTTTTGGTTTGCCTACATGGATGGGATGATGCAAGTTTGGGAGATGCAGGATCTTAGAATATATTCTCAACACGTTGTATGGTGAGAGCAAGTCTTTTTTCTCGCACGAGCTCATGTAGGCTCCAGTAATCAAGCATTATTAGCAGTAATTAGTAGTGATTAATGCTTATTAGTGATGATTAGTCGTGATTACTAGTAATTAGCAATCCATAGTGTTATCTGTTAATTAGTGATGATTTAGTGTTAATTACAAGTAATTAACCAGCCAAACACTATTTTCGGTCCATCTTGAACCAACTCATACAGACAATCAAACAAAATCTTGTACTATCTCACATGTCCAATCAAACAACACATTAACACCATTCTATACAAGATGAGCTCATCCACCTATACCATCATTTTTTAGAAAACTAGTTTACAAGTGGCAGTATCTATTATGTTGGCAACATACACCCCGACCCATCCCACACATGCCCACACAAGATCAAGCATGAGATCACCCACTCGCACCATTCCATATGGTGATGAGCTCATTCATCCAGCCAAATACTATGATGCAACATTATGGCAATGTAAAATTTTGACTCGTACTGACAAAATGCAGATCAATCGCCATATCAATCAGATTCAACTATACAACACATAATCAGACCAATTAGGAATTAATCAGCACCTACACACCCAAATAGCATGATCAGGACTAATTGCTCCACTAGATCCATCAACAGTATTTAGCACAAAATCAAGCATGCTTTGGAATTTATCAGCACCTACACACCCCACATAGTATGATAATGCACTGAGTGCTCCATTAGATTTTCATGCAAAGTAAAACAAAATTCCCTATGTCGAGCACAAACATATCGAATTCTAAAATGTAATCCCGCACATGCTCAGATCAATCAAGATATGTTGCTGCAATAGATCCATCCAAATTAAACTGACATTTCCAAAATTTCACCGCAACCATACCAAATCCTACAATGCAAACCCGCACATAATCAACGGCTCAACGCAACCAAGATTCCTCCGTTCCATTCATCCAGGGCAGGCATCACCACTAACCAGAAAATTCAAAGAGTATCACAGTTTCGAGACTAAATCTCATAATGGCAAATGCAAATGATAGGCTCCTACATCCAAGAACTGAATTGAACTACATTTCAAAGCTATTCTTGCAAAGTTCTTGCTCGCATAATTCACTTATGCCTCCACCACACTCCTCTCAACCAAACCAAAATTCCCCAAAGTTCACCACAAACACAACAAAGCGGGAAGAATCCCAAGAAGCCCCAAGAACCCGCACCTGGATGGATCGGCGTGCGCCGCGAGCCACGGCTCCACCATGGACGCGCCGAACGAGTCAGCAGCGGCCCCGCTCGGCCCCTTCCCCACCGTCCGGCCGCAGGCGGCGAGGTTGGCCTGCTTGGAGATCCATCGCAGCACCCTCACCCCGTCCTCGAACGCGGCGGGATACCTGCTCTCCGGAGCCAGCCGGTACCCAACGGCTACCACGATGGCGTCGCAGAGCCGCGCCACGCGGCGGCAGAACGCGTCGTTGGCCGCCGACCCCGCCGCGCCCGTCACGAACGCGCCCCCGTGGAACTGCACCACCACCGGCAGCTTTCTTGACGCCGCCGCCGTGCTCGGAAGGTACCCACTATACGGGGAGGTAGACCCGCCACCGCCGCCGCAGCCAAAGCTCGCGCTGGCGCGGCGGGAGAGTTGGTGGCCTTGGGGAGGCGGGTGGGGGTGCGACGCCGGGAAGGAGTTGCGGCGGAGAGGAGGGGTGGTGGCGGGGTTGGGGAGGTAGAGGCGGAGGGAGAGGGAGGAGAGGGGGTCGAGGTGGAGGTCCTTGGTGGCGACAGCGTCGGGAGAGGAGGAGAAGGAGGGGTCGGAGGGCGCCGAGGGGGAGTCGGAGACGCGGGAGGAGACGCCGAAGGTGGAGGCGGCGGCGGAGCAGGAGGAGGAGAGGGAGGAGAGACGGTGGCGGAGGAGGAGCTTGAAGAGGAGGCTGTAGAGCTGGACGGCTACTGGGGGCATGGCCGGTGGGCTCACCTGTCAGCTTCTGTGGCTCTCTGGACTCTGCTCACTGGGGGTGTGGCATGGAGAGGGAGATCGCCAGGTAGGAGACGGCGCTTCATGTGATGTCATGTGGACTACTTTATTGTTTGGTTATGTGTGGAATTATTTTGCTTGTTTAGGTGCTTGATCAGGGTGTTTTGGGGGAGTAGATTTCGGGCTAAATAATTGGAGCTTGCTTGGGTACTACAAAATAATTGGGCTTGTTTCATTTTCGGTTTCTGTTTGTGAGGATTTGTACTTGGACTCAACGAGAGTTTATGATAAGGCTTTCTCTCAAAAATTGAAATTCTTTATTAAAGCAAAACTGAAACTGAGATGGTACAGGTTTTGCAACTTCTCAAACCTTATAAACTCAAAACTAAATTTTTTATCAAATAATTTCTTTAGTTTATCTAATAGTCAATTTTTTAAACTTCCCACTATAAAACCTAAAAATTGGTATTTTGGAGAAGCCACATGCTCACAGCTAGATCAAATAGGTTCTTAACCTTTTTAGGGAGTATAAAGAGATAACTAGTGTGTACATATATGAAAAATATAGTGCCATGTAGAGATGGCAACGGACGAATTCGGGATGGGGGTATAATTCCTGTTCCCGCCCCCGCACCCGCCCCGATACCCGTTGGGGATACCCGTTGGGGACCTCAATACTCGAATGAGTCGATGAGAGGGCCAGTGGAGTCGACGGGCGCCGGTAATGGTCGAAGGGGGCCAACGAGGGTTGATGAGGATCGGCAAGGGTTGATAGGGCCGGTGGCCGGGTCGACAAGGGAGGCAAGGGCGGCGAGGGCAGTGAGGGAGGCGAAGGCAACGAGGGCAGTGCAGGCAGCGAGGGCGGCACAGGGCGCGGAGTGGTGGAGGAAGGAGGAGGACCAGAGGAGAAATGGAAAATAGATCTAGGATTTTCAGGTCACTTTGGTTTCTGTACTACGGGCAGCAGGTAACGGATTGACAGTAGTTTTTAGGTCGGGGCGGGTTTCTGGATTCGGATATTGATTTCGCTTACCCGGTCCTAAAATATCCACGGATATTGATTTTTCCCGTACCAGCCCCCGTGAGTATTGATTTTTCCCCATATCTGCCCCCGCGGGTTCAGGTACTAGCGGGGAACGGGTATTACCCATCTCGTTGCCATCCCTAGTGCCATAAAGAAAAGCATGCTAAAAATAGTATGTTGGAGGTGGCACCAAGGAGATAGATGTGAGTTGTCACAGGAGTGTAGGCAACACAAAAAATAGATTAAGGTGTTTAAGGAGTGTTTGATTGAATTTATTGGAGAAGTTTTGTAAACATCTTAGAAGCCATTCTTATTCTCAAATATCCTATTATCAGAAATTTTGTAATATTTTACTCTACAAGTATTTTTTGGGGTTAACAAACCTACTTCCCATTAAATTTAACCAAAACCGTGCTTGACAATCTCCGCCACCAATCTGATTTTTGCCATCACTATTATGGTCCTCCACCATTGCTGATGTTAGTTAAAGGGGATGAGAGAGTGTTTGGACGATAGATAAAGGAGTTCAGGAGAGAGGAAATTTTTTTAAAAATTTTAGTTACTAACTTGTGGGTAAATTTATTATTTTTAGTACTTTCTTGTTAAACCTAACTATCAAATAATAGTATGTAGGTTTTTAAACTAGAAAATACTTGTGTAAATAAAATATTGCAAAATTTCTAATGGGAGGGTTTTGGAAAATGAGAGTGACTTTTGAGAGTCGTTTAAAAACTTTCTCTAGTTTATTTGAAACTTTAGCATCTCCAAAAGTTTTATTTCCATCTAAATATTTGACTTACTTGGAAGTTTACAAGCCGACTGCAGTGTATTTGGGGATAAACTACAACTAATCTTCCGGGCCTCTTATTTATTTGAGAATTTATCGATATTTCCCTTAATATTTCAAACTATTCGATCCGATAAACTCAAAATTCTACTGATCAACTTTTAAACTTATTGTACAATAATATGAGTAAGATGAGCTAGGATCGCATCACGATCAGAGGTAGGGGGCAAATAAGTACTAGGGTGCAACAGGGATGTATAAGAAATGAGGTAAAGGGAGGATTAGTTTTGAAAAAAAATAAATATTTTTTGTGTGAGTTTCTATATTGAAAAAGACGAAATAAATGGGATATTATTCGTAGCTTGTAAATACAAACAACATATCACATACGAGAAAAAAATGATACTTGTAAAGTTTTGTAAACTTTAATTAGTATCAAGTGAGATTAATTTCTCCTTGTCGAACTGGATATGATTATGGTACGAGAACTAGATATGTTAATTTTTACTTTTAAGAAAGCGACGAATAGGCACAAGAAGACATGACAGTGACACCTTGGGGTAGCTTTTTCATGTGCACTTTGCCGGACTCCTCTCCCAACCCCATGTTTCTGCGACACCGAAACAGGCAAAAGCTCCTGTCACAAACACAGTAGCTTACTAGAAGTGCTTCACTAGATAAACTAATTAAACTAATCACACCAGTTAATTACCCCCATTAAATCTAATGATGACCTGTGCATGCTTAGGCACTTATGCTAGCCATCAAAAGTGGTTGTATACAGTAGTGTTGTTGGGGGAAATCTCCGCGAGGCTAAGTCCAGGTAAGTCGCGTCCCTTTTGCCCGGGGACGTGGCCTCCGGTGCCGGTCTCAGGCCCCGCCTTTCGCCTGGGGACGTGGCCTCCGGTGCTTGCCCCGGGCACCGCCTTTTGGCTCCCGGGACCTGGCATCCAGTGCCGGTCCCGCTTTTGGCTCCCGGGACTTGGCCTCCGGTGCCTGCCCCGGGCGCCGCCTTTTGGTTCCCGGGACCTAGCCTCTGGTGCCGGTCTCGAGCGCTGCCATTTGCCCAGGGACGTGGCCTCCGGTGCCTGCCCCGGGCGCAGCCTTTTGGCTCCCGAGACCTGGCCTCCAGGGCCGGTCCCGGGCGCCGCCTTTGGCCCAGGGACGTGGCCTCCGGTGCCCATCCCGGGTGCCGCCTTTTGCCCGGGGACGTTGCCTCCGGTGCATGTCTCGGGCCTCGTCGCCCTTCTAAAGGTAAAGTCTTTGGTTGTTGATCACGTGCAGGTCACGCGAGGAGCGCCTCAGGAATCAGCGACCACTTGTCAAGCATCCAAGGCACCTGACTGGGAGAAGGACGTTGCTACCCTCAATCCGACGGTAGCGTCCGGGGTAGTTTAGTCTTTTTCTTCTTTTTGGGGCTATAAATAGCCCTTGTACCCCCTGTTGTAAGAACAAGTGATTCATTATTTCTAGAATAGCCAAACTCATAGGTGTGCTCTAGAAGCCTCTCCCTGAGAGAGCCTCCCCAGCCGACTCTGGTCGGGAGCACGCCGACAGGACTAGGGCCCCCACCGGGACCCGAACCTGTATAAATCCTTGTATCACTTCTTGTGTTTGTCCGGCGGGGGAGGACCGGTCACCCGGTCAACCCGCGCCGTGTTTTCTTCACTAGGATTGTCCACGAAACTTGCCAGGGTATTCACAATACCACGACAGTTGGCGTTGTCCGTGGGTACTTATGACAAGACGCCATGGCTCCCCCAAGAACAAGGGCTCGCAACCTTCCCGGTGATGCCGGTCTCGGAGACCCGGCGCTGCCCGTCCGGGACACGGCTGTCCAGGCGCTTCCGCCTGGAGGCGGCCAGACCCAGGTACCGCCTCCCACCTTTCCTCTTAACTTAGGTGCTTCTACCTCCGGGGCGCTCCTGGTGACTGCGGGAACCTCGACCGGGACCAGTCTCCCCCCGACGGCTCCCCCGGCTCCTCGGGACGCCTTACTCGAGGCTTTAGTGGAGGGCCAGCTCCGCACCCAGCGCTCCATGGATGAGCTGCTTCGCATGTTGGTGCGGCCACCGGCCCCCACATATGTGTCGTACCCATATCCAGGGGCCATGCCCCCGTTTATGGGTCACTCGGCCAGTCAACTTCTTGCCGGTTTTCATCACTTTTCGGCCATCTCCTGCCCTAGATCCTATTGAGACATTTGTTCCTGTTACAAATGTCTAACTACCAGACAAAGTGGTGCATCATTTGGAGCCCTAGATCAAAAGTTATGGCAAACCCTAGTTTCTGGCCATGTCAACTCTATGTCAAACTATGCCAGTCAGTGGCATTAGCCCTGTTCACCCACCTCTGGTCATGCAAACCAAAAACTACCTTGTCAAACAGTTGCTTCACTACCTTGTGCATCATATGCTTGAATCAAAACCCATTTTGGCCACTGGGAACTATTCAAACCATGTCAATGCCATTCTTCGGCATTGTCAGCCCTTGTCAGTCTATGTCAGCCAATGGCATTGGGCCAGTTTGACCCCTTCTGGGTATGCAAACTGAACATAACTTTTCCCTTAGACTCCTGATGTTGTGATCTACATTTTATTCTACTGTCACAACTTGAGTTGAGCCCTCTATCATCCATCGACCCTATGTCGATGCCTTGAACCGAAGGTCGACCTAAAGACGTTCGCTGTTTTTGAGCGAACCAGCCGCAGCCTTAGTATCATTCTGATATTTTGGAACCTTTGGAACCTTGTAAACCTTTGACGACTAATCTTAACCCTAGTTTCCATAGTTTAACCCTAATCGCTTCCTAGAATCCAAATCTTGTGTCGCCGAGACACTTTCACCTTGCATTATCGCATATAGTGGAATAGTAAGAGTAGGATTGATTGTAATGCCTGTTTGCTTGTTTGATCCTTGTTCAGAGCAAGAGTCCGAGTTCGAAGACTTCGTCGCAGACCCGACATCAACTGCTGTTTCTTACGACGCGGAAGGCTAGTCATATTCTTGAACATCTTGAACCTATATTTTATGAATTGCTAGAACATACCTTGATTATAAAATAATATTGCATGAGAAAGATTGAGAATGGTTGAATTATGAAATGGCAGCATCAGGCTGATGCCTGTGAAATGTGAATTGATCAAATAATGAGCCATGAACTAATATATTATGTATATTTATATTCATGAAATAAAACCCCTAGTCGTGACCAGTATTTTGGTATGGAATGGTGAAAGCACTGGAGGTGCTTGGTCGCACAGGATGTGCCAGCACTGGAAGTGCATGGATTGTGGTATGATCTGGTCACTGGCATATAAGGACTAGAACCTTGTGTTGTGCGTCTAGTGGCATGATTAACGTGCCGACCGCAAGCCTGGTATGGGACAGGCCTGAACAAGTAGTATGTGGATCACACATGAAACCCCAATAGGACAAACTCACGATTCACACGGGGTGCACTCCAACACATATCACAGGATGTGATCATGCACGCTGACCCTGAGGGGAAGATGCCAATTAGTGGGGGTTGTGTAACCCTGCCACAACTGTGGTTTGTGTGAAGAAAACCACGGGGTCTAGGGTGAATTGTGTGTGAAACATGGCAAAAGTTCTTGTTATCTCCACCTTGCCGCTTACAGTATGAAGTGAGTCAGGGGTCCAATCCTTGTGATAGGAAGGGCATGAAAGTGGATATATCTTGCGGGTAAATTGGTACCCCTCTGCAGAGTTAAAAATGTATTCGAATACTTCGTACTCCCGAGTTTTAGGAGTATGCCGCGGTGGATTAAATCCACGGGGTGTGACACAAGTATTGTTTTATAAATTAAAATTTGTTAAGTCAAGATTACCCAAATGACATGTGTTGTCATGATAAGGGGTGCTGCCGAGGGCTGTCATGTGTTGACGTGTCGCGGTAGTACCATAATTTAGTGATCATATAATAGCTAAGAGGCACGTGGATTGTGCCCTAAGTATATGAAATGCTGCCATGAGCATGAGATTTGAAAAGCTTGGAAGAAAAGTATTTATGGAAAAACCCTCTCACCTCTTTTCCCTCAATAGCATAGGATCATGTCATCTCTACTATACGTATCTCTACTCTTACCTATGACTTGCTGAGTACGTAAGTGCTCACCCTTGCAACTTATCAACAATAGATGGAACACTTCATGACCAAGACGAAGGCTTGGAAGATTTCATGCATCCAGAAGGAGAGCCAATTCTGCCAGAGCCCTGAAGTGTGCTGTTCTGCTGTCAACTTCTTACGACTGTGGGGGTTTCGCCTAGCTTCCGCCGAGTAGTTGTCTTTTGTTTTAATTAAACCATTTGTGCCGTGAAGGCATTGTATTACTCTTTTATTGTACCAGGCCAGCAGGCCATACTATTTATGAATGATATTTTGTAAGTTACTCTGCTGTAATGAACTCCTGTGCTTGACTTATCCTGGGAAGTCAGTGGTATGTATGTATGAGGCCAGCTGCAGCGAGCTGGGTCTCCACGGGAGTAGTCGTGGTACCCTGTGCGGGGCGCGACACCAAGACATGGCCCGTGCTCTATACGAGCGTGCTGCCGCCACAATCGGAAGCGTCAACCTCATAAAAGAGCCCGAGGGGGAGGCCTCTCCCCCGGAACCAGACATCGCAGTGATACCTCCCGGGAGGCCCCTCCTCAAGCCGCGTCCGGAAGGGGGCCTCCGGAAGATCCTGCTGTCCCCGGACGACGGGGACAAAACCGTCCGGATCGGGGCAGAGCTCCCCGAGGAGCATGCAGCGCAACTGGCGGCTTTCCTGCACGAGAACTCCGATGTTTTCGTGTGGAAGCCTTCGGACATGCGGGGCGTCGCCCGGGGGGTCATCGAGCACAAGCTCGCGGTGACCCCCGGTCACCCCCCCATCAAGCAAAAGCTGAGGAAGCTCTCCCTCGAGCGCCAAGAGGCAATCAAGGGGGAGATCGCCTCACTCTGAGAGGCGGGGTTCATTCAGGAGGTCCTGCACCCCGAGTGGCTCGCGAACCCTGTCCTCGTGAAGAAGTCAAATGGCACGTGGCGGATGTGCGTGGACTTCACTGACCTTAACTGCGCTTGCCCCAAGGACAACTTCCCACTCCCGCGGATTGACCAACTGGTCGACTCCACCGCGGGGTGCCAGTTGATGAGCTTCCTAGACGCCTACTCGGGCTACCATCAAGTCCGGATGGCGGAAGGGGACGAGGAAAAGACGAGTTTCATAACCCCCTCGGAACCTTCTGCTATGTCCACATGCCCTTCGGGCTGAAGAACGCGGGAGCGACCTTCCAGCGCCTCTTGACGTTGGTCTTCAAAGATCAAGTCGGCCGCAACGTCGAAGTCTACGTAGACGACACGGTCGTTAAAAGTCCCCGAGCAGCCGCCCACGTCGACGACCTGGCGGAGACCTTCCACAACCTCCGTGCATACTGGCTGAAGCTCAACCCGGAGAAGTGCGCCTTCGGCGTGCGCGGGGGGAAGCTCTTGGGTTTCCTCGTGTCCCAGTGGGGCATAGAGGCAAACCCCGAAAAGATCCGGGCGTTCCTGGACATGCCCCCGCCGCACTCCGTCAAGGATGTCCAGCGGCTCTCCGGCGGCTTAGCCGTGCTAAGCCGCTTTGTCTCACGGTCGGGGGAGCGAGGCCTCCAATTCTTCAAGATCCTCTGAGGGCTCGAGGGGTTCCGTTGGACCCCCGAGGCCAAGGAGGCATTCGACAACCTCAAGAAGTACCTCACGAGCCCTCCAATGCTCGTGAGTCCGTCTCCAGAAGAGCCCTTGCTCCTCTACCTTGCCGCGACCCCGGTCGCCGTCAGCGCGGTGTTGGTGAAGGAGCAAGGGGGGCAGCAGCATCCCGTGTACTACATGAGTGAGGCCCTCCAGGGGGCCAAAACTCGGTACACGGAAATGGAGAAGATCTGCTACGCTCTTCTGATGGCGTCCCGGAAGCTTCGCCACTACTTCTTGGGACACCCCATCACCGTCCCGTCATCCCTCCCACTGTGGGAGGTGCTGCGGAACAAAGAAGCCACCGGCCGGATTGGGAAGTGGGGGGCCGAGCTCGCCCCCTTCTCCCTGTCCCTCACAGGTCACTCCGCCATTAAGTCACAGGTCCTCGCCGACTTCGTCGCGGAGTGGACTCCTCCCTCTGGGCCCGGGGACGAAGACCTCCCCGTGCCGCCCCGACGCAGTGACCATTGGACACTCATGTTCGACGGGTCGCTGTGTCTCGCCGGGGCTAGTGTGGGAGTAGTCCTCTGGAGCCCCGAGGGGAAGGAACTCGAGTACGCAGCGCGGCTCGAGTTCCCCGCAACCAACAACGTCGCCGAGTACGAGGCTTTGCTCCTCGGGATGCGCCTTGCGCGCTCCCTGGGGATCCTGTGCCTCCTAGTGAAGGGAGATTCTCAGCTCGTAGTTTACCAAATGGACAAGTCTTACCTGTGCCATGACGCAAACTTGAGTCTTTATTTGCAGGAGGTGCGAAAGATGGAGAGGCAGTTTGACGGCCTCGAGGCCCGGCATATCCCACGAAGGGATAATGACCGGGCCGACGCCTTGGTCCGGGCAGCAAGCGCCCGGGAATTGCTCCCCAAGGGGGCCTTCCTGGAAATCATCACGAAGCCCTCGGTGGCCTCCCCGGACACGGGCGACAAGATCACCCAGACTCCATCATGGATGGACCCCCTCATCTCCTTTATCAAGGGGGATGGGGACCCTCCCAATGAGACCGAAGCTAAGCGCCTCTGGGCCAAAGCCCGGGCATATCTCCTGCTGGAGGGGAGGCTCTACAAGCAGGGGGCTTCCGCCCTCCTGCACTGCCTCCCTCGTCCAGAGGGACTCCAACTTCTCGTAGACATCCACGCGGGGAGCTGTGGCTCTCACCTAGCCCCGCGTGCTATCGCGGCAAAGGCTCTCCAGCAGGACTTCTATTGGCCCACGATCATGCGCGACGCGCGAGACCTTGTCTCCACGTGCGAGGCTTGCTAGAAGATGGCCAAGGGTTCGAACCTCCCCCTTGTAGCGCTACAGACTATCCCCATCACTTGGCCCTTCGTGTGCTGGGGGATGGACCTCTTAGGGCCATTCCCCCCAGCGCCCGGAGGATACAAGTATGCGGTGGTCGCGGGCGACTACTTTACAAAGTGGGTAGAGGCAGAACCCTTGGCCAGCATCACGTCTCGAGCCGTCCAGCGGTTCTTCTGGAAAAACTTCGTTTGTCGTTTTGGTGTCCCCCGGGAAATCACCATCGATAACGGGGCCCAATTCGACTCGGCTTATTTCCGGGAATTCTACGAAGGCCTGGGACTCGTCATGCACTTCGCCTCAGTGGCCCATCCCCGGAGCAATGGGGCTGTCGAGAGGGTCAACGACATGATCCTACAGGGATTGCGTCGGAGACTCGAGCTAGCCGCTTCTAAGCGGGGTGCATGGGCAGAGGAGCTCCCTAGCATCCTCTGCTCCATGCACACGACCCCGAGCCGGGCGACGGGACGTACTCCCTTCTCCCTAGTCTACGGGGCGGAGGCAGTCCTACCCCCGGAGATTGGCTTCCAGTCGCTATGAGTCGAGCTCTTAGACGGAGCTACGACCGCAGTGTACTAGGCCAATGAGGCCAACCAGCGACTGGAGATCGACCTCGTGGAGGAGGAACGCGACAGAGCGGTCCTCCGCCACGCCATCTACGAGCGCGAGATGGCGTACGCATACAACCAACGCGTGCGCGAAAGATCCTTCCGCCTTGGGGACCTTGTCCTCAAGCGCGTCACAGACCCCCAAGCCCAGGGCAAGCTCTCCCCCAAGTGGGAGGGCCCCTACAGGATCTCCGCGGTCCTGGGCTCGGGGGCTTACAAACTCTCTAACCTTCAAGAGCAGGAGCCGAAGCACACGTGGAACTTGCGTTTACTTCGCAAGTTTTACGTCTAGCCTACACAGGCCCGTCCCCTCCCCCGGAGCGTTTATGCCGGAGGGGGAAGGGGGACCTCGTACTTACTGTCCCCTCCCCCGGAGCGATCACGCCGGAGGGGGAGGGGGACATTGTAATTACCTTTCTCTCCCCTTTCGTGACTTCGCGGGGGGAGGCGTTGTATTTCATTTCATTATCAATGCAACTGGATTCTTCTCTTCAACTATCTCATTGTAGGTTCTTCACATTATTGCCCCTAACGGCGATGCCCTCCCCGTGAGGATGCCCTCCCCGTGAGGAAGTGGGCTCAGACCCAGCAAGTCCCTCCTGTAGGGCGGCTTACGATCAGCCCTCGTGGACTGAGGGTGTAAGCGGCAACCCGGTCCCCAGCGACCGTGGTAACGAGTCACTTTGGGAGACTAGTCCCCTACCCAAACACTCAGACCTGTCATCGGGCACATCCTCCTCTGGGAGTCGACAGTCTCCCCAGCGGGACGTCTCGGGCTTTCTTCGATATTTCTTCCCCGGAGACCCTATTCCCGGCTCCCCGTTCTCACGGCGACCGGATGATTGTCTCCTAGAAAAATATCAGATTTCTTGGATATTTCTCTCTCGGAGATCTTATTCTCGGCTCCCCGTCTCACGGCGACCGGACGATTGTCTCCCAGAAATCTCCTCCGGAAATCTCGTTGGGTTTTCTCGAATGTTTCTTCCCCGCGACCTTATTCCCAGCTCCCTGTTCTCACGGCGACCGGATGATTGTCTCCCAGAAAAATATCGGATTTCTTGGATATTTCTTTCCAAGAGATCTTATTCCCGGCTCCCCGTCTCAAGGAGACCGGACGATTGTCTCCCGAAAATCTCCTCCGGAAATCTCATCAGGTTTTCTCAGATGTTTCTTCCCCGCAGACCTTATTCCCGGCTCCCCGTACTCATGGCGACCGGACGATTGTCTCCCGGAAAGTTTCTCCCCGAAAACCTCGTTTTAGAATTTTCTAACTTGGAAAAATTATTATGTTACAGGTCTTCATCTTCACCCCGGGGGCTTTGTCACCCCCACAGCGCGCAGAGCTACCCTCCGGCCCGCTGTGGGCGGGGGGGATAAGGAACCCCCGGGTGTTGACCGCACCATCCACGAGCAAACTTAGCTCATTCTTATCAAAAGAAGTCATCCAGACCATCCAAGAAAAATATGAAAAGAAGACTCTCAAAGCAACAAGAAGCGAACACGATTTATTAATCATTCAATCGGAGGACATCTTCCCCCTCCGGTGGGCATCGGAAACGGTACAACCCGGGTCAAAACCCGGAAGTTCTCTACATCCTAAGGCTCCTACGCCTAATAGTCCCGGAGGCCTTCCGCTAGCTCCCGGGCCAGGTCCCGGTACAACGCGCGTACGCGGCGCTGAGCTTCCTGGAGCACATCCTCGGGCCAATACTCGTAGCCCGCCAGCGGAAGTATCCGAAGAGGGGGGATCATCCGGGACCCCAGACACGGAGGGGATAATTCGGTGCGATGATTGTCAAAATTGTCGAAGTGCCACTCCGGATGCCATCTTAACCGGATCGGCTCCCGGACGGCGTCCCTGCTGCGCTTCCCGGAGACGGGACTTGGCAAAATCAAAGCGGCTTGGGCTTCCCCCGGGGGGCACCTGCCTGGGCTTGAAGGCCTAGCCCCTGGGGAACCTCTTCCGGACCTTCGCCCGGGAGTAACCTCCCGGGAATCCTGGTAACAATGCATTCATTCAAGACAGAAAAAATTTCTAATTCCATTGCATTTCAAAATGTCTTTTTACAAGTGCCCGGGGCTTCTTCTAAGAAGCTACCGGAAACAAAATCCTAAGAAAACAAAAGGGTCCTATCTAAGACCCAGGGGGAGGCTCATACTTTATCATTGGTGTCCTCCCCCCGGGGTGCTTCCGCCGGAGCCGGGGCCGGGGCTGGGGCCGGGGCATCCGCTGTCGGAGGCACCGGTGCCGGGAACCTCACCCGGACGATCCGGTCGTAGAAGCCCCCGGCGAGCTGCTCCACCTCCCGGCGCGAGGGCTCGAAGAACTCGGGGAAGCTCCGGGGATGTGGCCCCCGATCGCCCGGGCGCCTACCCCCCGGTGCTCCACGAGCTCGACCGCGGCCGCAACCACGGGGATTGCCCAGCCCCGTGCCCGGGCGTCTACGGCCTCCGGGATCACGGAGACCTGTGCGTTAAGAAAACGCACAGCCTCCGCGAGGGTGGCCGGGGGCACCTCCGGGTTGCTCCCGGATCCTAGGCTCACGCCAAGGCTCTCGAGGGCCGAGAGGACGGAGCGGCCTGCGTCCATCAGCGCCCGGACGCTCGAACCCTCGAGCTCCCGGAAGGTCTCCTCCTTCGCCTTGGCCTCCTGCCGAAGGCGGCCGTTGACGGCCTCGGAGACGTGGACCTGGGCCTGGACCCGGGCCAGCTCCTGGAGAGCTTCGTCCCGCTGCCCCAGGTAGGTGGCGGCCCTCTCCTCCGGGTCCTTCAGCAGTTGGCTGATCCGCCGCTCAAGGCCCTAGGTAATGGCCGCCGCCTACAAATTCCAGAGTTAGAAAAATTCAAGTGCAGGGGGCCGAAAGAAAGCGTCATCGACTTGGGTAAGTACCTGAATCTGGAGAGACTGGAGCTCCCCAAAACGATCATGGAGCGTCCCCTCCGCGACGTAGGCCTGGACCTTCCGGGTCTGCAGGCCCTCCGCGTAGCGGGCGACCTCCCCCGTGGAGAGCAGGGGGGTCTCCCGCCTGACGCCGGTCCCATTGCGGCCGACGAGGGGTCCCCGGACCTGAGCCTCCGGTAGCGTGGTCGGCGTCTTCGTCGTCGAGGAGGTGGCCTCCGAGGAAGTAGCCGAGGAGCTCCCCGAAGGGCTCCCTCTCCGGGGAGGAACCATCAGGCCCTTCCCCTTCCCGAGCAGGAGGGCCCCCGGGACCTCCACTTCTGGGGGGACCTCGTAGACTGAGGGGCTTCCCCCCTCGTCTACTGGCCACTTGACCCGCGGAGGCGAGGCCTCCGCGAAGCTCACCTCCAGCTTCTCCGGCTCCAAAGGTGCCGGGCGCGCCAGGAGGGCCGCCACCGAAGGCGGCGAGGGGGCGTAGTCTGCCGAATCGGACGCCGCCCCGCCCGCGGCCGGTCCCCTGCCCTGAGCCTCGATGGGGCTCCCTGGGGGACGGGGTGTTGTTTCCTTCCGGGCTGGCGCCCGGGCACGCCCGGTCCTGGGGGTCTCGTCCCGGGCCTTCACCGCCGTCGAGGCCGGCGTCGTCGATGGGCCGGGGGCTTTTTGGACTCTGGCCTTCTTAGGCTCAGAGCCCTCGGCGGCTTCCTTCCCCCGCTTATGCGATCTGGGGGTGGGGAGGGGCTTCCTCTCCGTTAGCTTTAGCCCGAAGGCCTCGACTACCAGGTTCCGGGGAGGGCCCTCCCCCACGATGCGCACGACGTGCTCATGCTCATCGGCGAAGTACCTCCCTAGGAGGTTCTCCGCCTTCTCCCACGCCGCCGGGTACGGCCGGACTACAAAAGGTAAGAGTAGTCAAATTTTCAAAAATTTGTAAATGCAGTGAACCAGGTAACGAAGACTTACGTTGGGTCACCGGTTTAACTGGGGGCCGTTGCTCCGGGCCCACCCGATCCCCCTTCTCCCGCACGAGAAGGGGGAGATCCTCAACGACATCATCTCCTCGGTAGCGTCCCGTATAGAGCGGGTGCACTGGGAGACAATGACCTTCCCGAGGAGCTCCAGCTCCTCGTCCGTCCACACCGGGGGCTTCGGCGCGGACGATCTGCTGTAGGTGGGGGCCTCCAGGGAGTACACCACCCCGTCGTCCCGGACCCGGAGGTAGAACCACCTCCAGATCCAATCGCCCCAGTGGTCCCGGGACGCCGCCACCGGGTAATCGGCTACCCGGGACGGTAGCATCTGCACCATCACCGAGCCAAAGGGGGACTTGGGTCCCCCCTTCACCAGGTGGGAGCTCCTCGCCGCCGGTTTGTAGAAGTACCGGAAGGCTCGCAGGGTAGGCTCCCACCCGGTCTGTAGATTCTAGTCCCCTAAAGAGTGTTTTAGTAATTAACGACAATTACAAATGCTGTTCTAATGATACCTGCTAAGTTGTGTCAAGAACAAACTCAAAAGGCAGGTTAATGAAAGGAAAAGAAAGAGCCTCATGATGAAGAAAGGACATTGATCAAAGAGGCTAAGGTACGGGATATATATGATCTTTTTCCATTTTACCGGTCTAAGGTGATTAGAGAAGAATTTTGACTGGATTTTAGGATAGTCGCCGTACTATTAAGAGGAGCATGTGGTGTATCACGAAATACTTCATCTATGTGCCACAAATCATAAAATCAACTTGCATTGCATACTAGAAGGCCATATACTTTGAAAATGCTTGTTTCAACTCATTTATGCCAAACTCTGTCTCAGTCTGTCTGACCGAATATACGGACTGACCGAATTAGGTTTCGGACTGACCGACGTAATGTCAAAGTATAGTTTATTCCTTAAAAAGGTCGGTCTGTCCATAGGTAAAAACCTAGGTCAGTCTCCTGGTACTTCATGACCTATCTTTCTGAATTATTGTGTTATGACGGTCTGACCGTTTGTTAGACCGGTCTGACCGAGAAATCGGTCTGACCTTGTTTTTGAACTACGGTCTGACCGTATGGCCGGTCTATCCGTATTTATCGGCCTGACCGTATAAAGTGTCCAGAAACTATGTCGTCTCTGGACAGTTTCACGGTCTGACCGCATTTGGCTCCGGTCTGACCGTGAGTGTGCCTGACAAGGGCAGGTGAGCATTAATTGCGCCTGTTTTATGCCGTTGCAATTGCGGCGGTCTGACCGGGCTTATACCTGCGGTCTGACCGCCAAGTGATCTTTTTCTCCCAACGGCTTGTAACGGCTATATTTATTGTGGGGGGTATATATACTCCCATGCACGGCCCTGTTCAGTACTTTTTGGCATATTTGTGAACATTGTCATCATCCTTGAGAGCTTAAGCAAGTTATACACACTCTAGGGTTCTAATTCTTGAATTTGAGAGAGTGTACATTTGAGATCTTCTAGTGCATTGCATTTAGATCACTAAATCAATCTTGTGGCACTAGAAGAAGGTTAAGTGATCATCACCGGCTTGTTACTCTTGGAGTTTGCCGGCTCCTAGACGGCTAGGAGGAAGGTTTTGGAGAGCTCTTCAAGGAAGATTGTGAAGAAACCTCAAAACGTCTTGTGAAGGGTCGAGCACGCCTTGCCGGAGAGGTAAAGTGCATCATTAGTGAAAACGAGGTTGGATAACTCATCACACTAATCCGGCTCGAGATCTAGGTCACTTCTCGAGAGAAGGTTGACTAGATAAAGGAGCGGTTAGAGATTTGAGTTTGCCTCAACGTGGATTAGGGGTGATCGGCAAATCACCGAGACCACGGGATATATCCTTGTGTTAAATTGTTCATTGTTCATCTTGTTTTAGTTATTTGCTCTCATTTTCTATTAATTGCTTGATTAATTGTTAATTTGTTAAAATCGCCTATTCACCCCCCCTCTAGTCGATATCCTAGATCCCTTTCAATTGGTATCAGAGCGAGGACTCCATAGTTAGAGGATTTAACTATCGATGGCTAGTGAGGGTCGGATCAATATTGGCAAACCACCACTCTTTGATGGATCAAACTATACTTATTGGAAAACTAGAATGATGGTTTATCTTAAAGCCATGGGTGGAAAGATTTGGAAAGTGGTGGATGAGGGTTTAGCAATTCTTGATGATGATGATGACATGACTAACCTAGATAGAGATAATGCCTTAGCTAATGCTCAAGTCATGAATGTTCTTTATAGTGCTCTAAATCTAGGTGAATTTAATAGAATTTGTAAACTTGAAATGGCTCATGACATTTGGAGAAATCTTATGGATATTCATGAAGGAACCTCGATGATCAAGGATGCTAAATTATTTATCCATAAGGGCCAATTTGAAAAGTTTGCTATGTTGCCCAATGAAGATGTCTCGGAGATGTTCAACCGATTAAATAACATAGTAAATGAATTAAAAGGGCTTGGTATGAATGTCACGAATGTGAAATTTTGCCATAAATTTCTCAGAGCTTTACCTTCAAAATATGATACAATTGTAACCTTACTTGTGCGCTCGAACTTGAAGAGTGTGACTCCGTTGGAAGTCTTGAGTGAGATTCTCACTCATGACATATTCAAGAAATCTCAAGAAGAAGTGAAAGATGAGGCTTCCGACTCCAAGAAGAAGAACATAGCGCTCAAAGTTCAAGCCTCCAAAAGGGAAGACAATGAAGAAGAAAGCGATGAGAGAGACACCGATGAGGAAATGGCTCTCTTTGTGAGAAGGTTCAAGCGATTCATGAAGAAGAGATATCAAGGAAAGTCCTTCAAGAAAGGACAATCATCCAAGATGAACCCATTTGAAGAAAGAAGATGCTTTGATTGCGGTGAAAAGGGTCACATCTCCGCACAATGCAAAAACAAGGAAGAAGAAAAATCGGTGAAGAAAAAAAAGTACGAAAAGGAAGGAGAAAGCAAGAAGAAGGTTTTCAAGAAATATTACAAGAAGAAGAAGGATGGACAAGCTTGCTTCATTGAATGGGATTCGGATGCTTCAAGTTCCGATTCCGAAGATGAAGATGAAGCATCACCCAAAGGGCTCGCCGGAGTAACTATCAAGGAAGCTCCATCTCTATTATCCACTCCTCATTGCCTCATGGCTAAAGGAGAATCTAAGGTATCATGTGATGAAGATGAATATACTTATGATGACCTAGTTGAGATGATCACCGGTTTTGATGACTATATGAGTAAAGAAAAAGAGAAATTCAAGGAATTGAAGAAGAGATACAAAACTCTTCAAAATTCCTATGAGGAGCTAAACACATCTCATGAGAGTCTCAAAGAAACTCATGAGATGCTTAAGGAAGCTCATGACTCATTGATTACTCATAAAGCCAACAAAACGGGTAATGACATAGGCATCACTTGCAATATTTTAAATGACTTGCCTATGATATCCACATCTAGCATATCTACATCTTGTGAAGATTTGAGTGAATTATCATCTAGACCCAAAATTGATGACCATGTGCTTAGCCTTGAAAACAATGAACTTAAGGACAAAATTGAAAAACTAACAAATGATCTAGCTAAATGCTATGTAGGAGAATCAAAATTAAGACGTCTTCTAGATAGTCAAAGGTTCTCCTTAAGAAAAGAAGGACTAGGCTACATTCCTAAAAGGGGAAAACATGCATTTGTTCCATCTAAAATCGTATTTGTAAAAGAAAAGGGATATTGCAACAAATGTAAAAGTTTATGTCACATTGAGAAAAATTGCTATGCTAGCAAAAGTAATTCATCTCTTATATTCAACTCTTGCTATGTGTTAAAGAAAATGAACAATGGCGATATTAAAGCCAAATTTGTTGGAACCCCGATCATTGATGCCAAAAAGAAAGCCATTTGGGTCCCAAAATCCTTGGTAACTAACCTCCAAGGACCCAAAAAGATTTGGGTACCTAAAAGGACCTAACCTTGTTTTGTAGGTAAATTACAAGGCCAGAGGACAACATTGGGTGCTGGATAGTGGATGCACTCAACATATGACCGGTAATCATAATATGTTCTCCTCTTTAAATAACAAAGGTTTGGAATATGACAAGATCACGTTTGGAGACAATAGCAAAGGAAAGGTAAAAGGTTTAGGTAAAATTGCCATCTCAAACGACCTCTCCATCTCTAATGTATTACTTGTCGAATCTCTTAACTTCAATCTCCTATCCATAGCTCAACTTTGTGATCTTGGATTTATATGTGGATTTTATCCAAAAGAAGTGATTATTACTAGTATTGATGATAATAGGTTGATTTTCAAAGGTTTTAGACATGGCAACCTCTATTTAGTTGATTTCAATTCAAATGATGCTAATCTTGGTACATGCTTGTTCACTAAATCATCTAAAGGTTGGCTATGGCATAGAAGGCTTGGACATGTTGGAATGAAATAACTAAATAGACTAGTTAAACATGATTTAGTTGTTGGATTAAAAGATATAAAGTTTGAAAAAGATAAATTATGTAGTGCTTGCCAAGCCGGAAAACAAGTTGCAAACTCACATCCAATTGAAAGCACAATGTCAACTTCTAGTCCACTTGAATTATTGCATATGGATTTATTTGGACCAACTACTTTTGTGAGTATTGGTGGCAATAGTTATTGTCTTGTCATTGTAGATGATTTTTCTAGATATACATGGATATTCTTTTTACATGATAAGTCAATTGTGTTTAACACTTTCAAAAGCTTTGCTCAAAGGGCCGAAAATGAATTTAGTTTCAAGATCAAGAAAGTGAGAAGTGACAATGGCTCCGAATTCAAGAATACCAAGGTTGAAAATTGGTGTGATGATAAGGGCATCAAACATGAGTTTCGGCCAAGTATACACCGGAGCAAAATGGAGTAGTCGAACGAAAGAACCGGACATTGATAGACATGGCAAGATCTATGCTTTCGGAGTACAATGTTTCGGACACCTTTTGGGCCAAAGCAATCAACACCGCATGCCATGCCTCAAATCGTCTTTATTATCATCGACTACTAAAGAAAACTCCTTATGAGCTTCTCATCGGAAGGAAGCCAAACATTTCCTACTTCCGAGTGTTTGGGTGTAAGTGCTATATCTTGCGAAAAGGTACATGCTTATCAAAATTTCAAAGTAAATGTGATGTAGGATTTTTATTAGGATACTCATCAAATAGCAAAGCATATCGTGTCTACAACCAAAACTCCGGTTTGGTTGAAGAGACACATGACGTTGAATTTGATGAGAATAACGGCTCTCAAGAGGAGCAAGACAACTTGGATGATGTAGGTAATGAAGGGTTGAGGGTGGCGATGAAGAACATGACCATTGGGGATATCAAGCCGAAAGAAGATAGTGATCAAGATGAAGAACCATCCACTCAAGTTATTCCCACCTCATCAACACCTCAACATGAAGATCAAATAATTGAAGTGGTCAATGTGGAAGACTCCTCTCAACAACAACCGGAAGTACCTTCTACCTCTACTTCACAAAACCCGGTTGATCATCCAAGAATTCATCACTCAATTTCCAAAGATCACCCCGTCGATCAAATTGTTGGTGACTTGCGTAAGGGTGTTCAAACTCGTTCGCGTCTTGCTTCATTTTGTGAAAATTACTCTTTTGTTTCCTCTTTTGAGCCCACACTTGTAGATGAAGCTTTAAAAGATCCGGATTGGGTAAATGCTATGCATGAAGAATGAAATAACTTTACCCACAACAATGTTTGGGAATTGGTAGAAGAACCAAATCCGGATGAGCATAATGTAATTGGAACCAAATGGATTTTCAAAAATAAACAAGATGCAAATGGAGTGGTAGTAAGAAACAAAGCAAGATTGGT
The DNA here is from genome assembly GCA_019359835.1 of Pharus latifolius. Taxonomy (NCBI): domain Eukaryota; kingdom Viridiplantae; phylum Streptophyta; class Magnoliopsida; order Poales; family Poaceae; genus Pharus; species Pharus latifolius. The sequence continues at coordinate 18,672,040 of CM033330.1, forward strand.
GGCTCAAGGATACACTCAAGTTGAAGGTTTGGACTTCGGTGAAACCTTTGCTCCCGTAGCTAGACTTGAGGCTATTAGAATCTTGCTTGCTTTTGCTTCTTCTCATAATATTAGACTTTATCAAATGGATGTCAAAAGTGAATTTTTAAATAGAAAAATTAATGAATTAGTATTTGTTAAACAACCTCCCGGATTTGAAGATCCTACAAAGCCAAATCATGTGTATAAACTCTCCGAGGCTCTTTATGGTCTTAAACAAGCACCTCGTGCTTGGTATGAAAAGACTTAGAGACTTCTTAATTTCAAAAGGCTTTAAAATTGGGAAAGTTGATACTACTTTATTTACTAAGAAAATTGGAAATGATTTCTTTGTATGTTAAATTTATGTTGATGACATCATATTTGGATCTACTAACCAAGATTTTTGCGAGGAGTTTGGTAATATGATGTCCAGGGAATTTGAGATGTCCTTGATAGGTGAACTAAGCTTCTTCCTCGGACTACAAGTTAAACAACTCAAGGAAGAAACTTTCGTCTGCCAAAGCAAATATGTGAAGGACCTACTCAAGAAATTCGGACTTGAAGAAGCAAAGCCAATCAAGACACCAATGGCCACAAACGGTCACCTTGTCTCTGACGAAGGAGGTAAACCGGTAGACTCAAAGCTTTATAGATCTATGATTGGTAGTTTACTATATCTTACTTCTTCTAGGCCCGATATTATGTTTAGTGTTTGCATGTGTGCAAGATTTCAAGACTCTCCTAAAGAAAGTCATTTAATGGCTGTTAAGCACATTTTGAGGTATCTAAAATATTCATCTAGTATAGGGTTGTGGTATCCAAAAGGTACTAAATTTGAATTAATTGGATATTCTGATTCCGATTATGCGGGATGTAAAGTGGATAGAAAAAGCACCTCTGGTAGTTGTCAACTTTTAGGAAGATCTTTAGTATCTTGGTCCTCCAAGAAACAAAACTCTGTAGCTTTATCAACCGCCAAAGCGGAATATGTTTCCGCGGGTAGTTGTTGTGCACAATTGCTTTGGATGAGGCAAACTTTGTTGGATTATGGAATAAATTTTGAAAAAGTGCCTCTTTTGTGTGATAATGAGAGTGCGGTGAAATAGCCACAAATCCAGTTCAACACTCTCGGACCAAGCATATAGATATCCGACACCACTTCCTTAGAGATCATGTTAGCAAAGGTGATGTGGTGGTGGATAATGTGAGAACCGAAGATCAATTAGCGGATATATTCACTAAGCCCTTAGATGAAAGTCGTTTTTGCAAACTCCGAAATGAGCTTAACGTCATTGACATATCAAATGTGGCTTGAAATGTTGAACTCATATTGGTTGTGCTTAAAGTATCACTTGATTGCTTGAACTTCCTCTTTTAGAGCTTTTTAGACTCCTTTATCGGCAATTGACTAAAGTGAACCAAAAATATGTTAAGTTATAAGATAAATTCTTCCCTTTGGTGATATTGTCTATATCTCACTTATAATTATCTTATATATCTATACATATTACCCTATCCAAATCTCTTGAGCATCAAATCAATCGAGTTCCTCCAAGATTTTCAGTTTTTCCAGCGGTCTGACCGAACCAATTGCGGTCTGACTGATTTCATCTCCAGAGAGCTTCTTAAAATTCCTTCTTTCAGCGGTCTGACCGGTATCTTGCTTTCGTTCTGATCGAATTTTCATGTCCAGAGACCTTTTATCCCGTGGTCTCTGTCCTTTTCACTTTCTTCCCCACTTGTCTCTTTCACGTGCGCCTCATATTTTTTTTGGATTCTTCCTCTCCGGTCAAACCCTCGCAACGCACGGACTAACTGTTGATCAAGATCATCTTCAAACCATGTCTTCTAGGTATATTGCTTAGATCTCTCTTCTTTATCATTTTGTTTCCTGTTCATCTCGGGGTTTAGGGCAATTATGGTGAATCTAGTTTAAATCCTTTCAATACCTAAAATTGATTCTTCCTATTGATGCACTGATTGCCTATACTCATTTATCTGTCCACATTGCATCTTAAATTCACCTAAATCCCTGGAATCTTGACAAACCCTAACTCTACGGTTGCGCTGGTCTGACCGCTCCAGTTTCGGTCTGACCGACATCAACAGTAGAGCCAGAGTTTGTGATCTGTTGTCTTATCGATTCACTTCTTTCGTTCTTACCTCTTAGTATCTTATCTGCTTTATCTCTTGCAAATCTTCTAGTGGTCGAGGTCCTCAAGGAAATGTCTCCGTCCGGACCAATAAGAAGAAATTGGCAAAGCGGCCAAAAAGGGCTCAACCCTCGAGCAGTAGCGACTCTCAGGATGATGATTGGGTGCCCTCGGCCGGAGACTCAGAAACTGAATAGTATTCTCATCGTGGCGGATCCGCGCACATGGGCATGGATATCGAGAGTGAGGACGATGAAATAAACGTCCATGCCTATCAAGGACCAAAGAAGAATTGGGTGTCAAACGACTATACAAAGGCTAGGACCACCTACGCCTACAATCATGAGAATGACGCCACTACTCCTCACTTCCACACGATGACTCAGCAAGATGCCTTCTACGGACATTTGATCCACAAGAACATCTTCGAACACAAGTGGATCGAATGGGCGTATGTGGTAAATCAGCCTATCATGGCTCCTTTGGTGCAGATCTTTAAGGATATTGGGCTCTATGACTTTGTGGAGCACAAATGCCCATGGAACGCCACTGCCATCAGACAGTTTTATGCTACGATCGAGATCAGATGGGCAGGCCAGAAGATCATGTGGATGATAGGCTCTAGGCGGTATGAGGCCACCTTTGAGGAGTTTGCTACGGCAAACAAGATAAATTATGAAGAAATGAAGGAGGGGATCAATATGGAGGATGAGGACTACCTCCATGAGGATGACTGGCTCCAGTTCTATGAGCAGCCGGGAGGTGGACAGCGAATTGTACCTGGCACCATTACAGGTCTCAAAGTCCTCCCTGCTGTAGTCAACAAAATCATACGAGCCACGATCCATCCAAAGAGTGGAAATTGAGAAGCGGTCCGAGATTACTATTGGAACTTCATCGACCACATCCTCAAGAGTCATCGGATCAACATTGTCTCTTTTATCCTGAAGACAATTGAGGATGTCTCGGTAACCACTCTACCGAACCTATATTTTGCTCCATATATCATGTCTTTGCTGCTCCAGAAGACGAAGTTCCCTCGCGGATCTTGTGACATCAGACATCTAGGCTATAAGCCGTTTAGTGTCAACCCGCGCGTCTTGGCTCGAGGCCATGGAGCACAGCATCAGCAGCAGCAGCAGCCGGCTCAGCCCATGCCTCCTCCTCCTCAGCCTCAGGCACAGGAGCCAGCACAGTCTAGCCAAGCCCCCGCCTGGTTTACACAGTTCCAGCAGCAGTTCCATCAGCCGATGATGGATCAGTTTGCTACTCTTCTACAGGGGCTTGAGCTCGCTCGCTCGGACTTGGCGGCATTGAATGATCAGTTCCAGACTTTCTCGTCGCGCCAGAATCAGTTCGAGCAGCCCTTCGACACCTTCTCCACTCACTTCTACACCCGTTTCCCTCAGACTCCTCCTTTCCATCCTCCAGATGATGATGCTCCAGCCGATTCCTATATTTTTTGGCAATTGATGCCAAAGGGGGAGAGAGAGAGAAGAGAGTAGGAGAGAACTTTAGATGAAAGAACTTTTGCTGTAAAGTTTTTTACTTCTATGTGGATGATATTTATGTTGGATGACACTTTTGTGAGATTGTTACTTCATGATATAAGAGTTGTGTTTATGTTATTTGCATATGACTTTTGTGATGTTGATATCATGTGTTGAATTGAAGAACGTCTTATTTATGATCTATGTGATGTTTTGAATACTCTTGTGATACTCCATGATTATTTAGAGAATGAATTGAGATATCATCTTATATACATGTTTGAACTCCACCAAAATGCCAAATTCTTATGTTCATACATTTAGGGGGAGTGTGTCTTTCTCTACTATGCTTATTGTAAAATTCCTTTTATGCTCAAAATTCAATCATCTACTCTTTATGTTGTCATCAATTACCAAAAAGGGGGAGATTGTAGCTTCTAGGCCCCTAAAGAGTGTTTTAGTAATTAATGACAATTACAAATGCTGTTCTAACGATACCTGCTAAGTTGTGTCAAGAACAAACTCAAAAGACAGGTTAATGAAAGGCAAAGAAAGAGCCTCATGATGAAGAAAGGATATTGATCAAAGAGGCTAAGGTACGGGATATGATCTTATTCCATTTTACCAGTCTAAGGTGATTAGAGAAGAATTTTGACCAGATTTTAGGATAGTCGCCGTACTATTAAGAGGAGCATGTGGTGTATCACAAAATACTTCATCTATGTGCCACAAATCATAAAATCAACTTGCATTGCATACTAGAAGGCCATATACTTTGAAAATTCTTGTTTCAACTCATTTCTGCCAAACTCTGTCTCAGTCGGTCTGACCGAATATACGGACTGACCGAATTAGGTTTCGGACTGACCGACGTAATGTCGAAGTGTAGTTTATTCCTTAAAAAGGTCGGTCTGTCCGTAGGTAAAAACCTAGGTCAGTCTCCTGGTACTTCATGACCTATCTTTCTGAATTATTGTGTTATGACGGTCTGACCGTTTGTTAGACCGATCTGACCGAGAAATCGGTCTCACCATGTTTTTGAACTACGGTCTGACCGTATGGCCGGTCTATCCGTATTTATCGGCCTGACCGTATAAAGTGTCCAGAAACTATGTCGTCTCTGGACAGTTTCACGGTCTGACCGCATTTGGCTCCGGTCTGATCGTGAGTGTGCCTGACAAGGGCATGTGAGCATTAATTGCGCCTGTTTTATGCCGTTGCAATTGCGGCGGTCTGACCGGGCTTATACCTGCGGTCTGACCGCCAAGTGATCTTTTTCTCCCAACGGCTTGTAACGGCTATGTTTAATGTGGGGGGTATATATACTCCCATGCACGGCCCTGTTCAGTACTTTTTGGCATATTTGTGAACATTGTCATCATCCTTGAGAGCTTAAGCAAGTTATACACACTCTAGGGTTCTAATTCTTGAATTTGAGAGAGTGTACATTTGAGATCTTCTAGTGCATTGCATTTAGATCACTAAATCAATCTTGTGGCACTAGAATAAGGTTAAGTGATCATCACCGGCTTGTTACTCCTGGAGTTTGCCGGCTCCTAGACAGCTAGGAGGAAGGTTTTGGAGAGCTCTTCATGGAAGATTGTGAAGAAGCCTCAAAACGTCTTGTGAAGGGTCGAGCACACCTTGCCGGAGAGGTAAAGTGCATCATTAGTGAAAACGAGGTTGGATAACTCATCACACTAATCCGGCTCGAGATCTAGGTCACTTCTCGAGAGAAGGTTGACTATATAGATGAGCGGTTAGAGATTTGAGTTTGCCTCAACGTGGATTAGGGGTGATCGGCAAATCACCGAGACCACGGGATATATCTTTGTGTGAAATTGTTCATTGTTCATCTTGTTTTAGTTATTTGCTCTCATTTTCTATTAATTGCTTGATTAATTGATAATTTGTTAAAATTGCCTATTCACCTCTCCTCTAGTCGATATCCTAGATCCCTTTCACGGTCGCCGTCTCGAAGAGCCATATGAATAGGCCCATCTGGACGATGGCGTTCGGCGTGAGGTGGTTTAGAGCCACCGCATACTCCTTCAGAAACTTCCGGAGCAATGGATGCACCGGGAGTCGGAGCCCCACCTCGAGGAAGGCCTCGAAGGACACGATCTCTCCGGGCCTGGGGCAGGGGGCTCCATCCTTCTTCACGGGGACCCGGACGTCCCCGTCCTCTACGACTCCTCGTTCGACCAGGGACTCTAAGTCCCCGGCCGTGAACTCGGACGCCTAAAGGAAGTCCGGAGCGACCTCCTCCGGGGGCACCTCCGTCGTCTTCGCTCGACCTTTCGGCGCCATCAGGTTTGGTTTTTTCCAGTGGCTAAAGTTTCAGGAAACTGGACACCTAAAGGTTCCGGACGCTTGGCTACCGGGAGCTAGCTACCGGGAGAGCTAAGGGCGTTGAAGTTTGAAAGTTTTGAATGAGCTTCCCGGGCCCCCCAAGGCCCTATTTATAGGGGCGAAGCATGGCCCAGATGGGCGCCACGTGGCACTTCGTGGTACATCTGGGCCGTTGGAGTTCAAACCGTGCTCGGGAAATGAAGGGAATGGCGCGCAAACTGAGGCGCCGATTCGAACTGCGAGCGCATTTATGGCCCAACGGCGTGGTTATAAGCGCGCGGCACGAGAATCGAAACATCGCGGCTCCAGTGGCTTGGCCCGGAGATTTTCCCGGTGACATGTACCATACCCTCCGGGGACTCGAGCATTGTTCCCGGGGGGCATGGGGGGCTGCTATTGGGGGAAATCTCCGCGAGGCTAAGTCCAGGTAAGTCGCGTCCCTTTTGCCCGGGGACCTGGCCTCCGGTGCCTGTCCCGGGCGCCGCCTTTCGCCCGGGGACGTGGCCTCCGGTGCCTGCCCCGGGCGCCGCCTTTTGGCTCCTGGGACCTGGCCTCCGGTGCCGGTCCCGGCGCCGCCTTTTGGCTCCCGGGACCTGGCCTCCGGTGCCGGTCCCGGGTGCCACCTTTCGCCCGGGGACATGGCCTCCGGTGCCTGCCCCGGGCGCCGCCTTTTGGCTCCCGGGACCTGGCCTCCGGTGCCGGTCCCGAGCGCCGCCATTTGCCCGGGGACGTGGCCTCCAGTGCCTGCCCCGAGCGCCGCCTTTCGCCCGAGAACGTGGCCTCCGGTGCCGGCCCCGGGCGCCGCCTTTTGGCTCCCGGGACCTGGCCTCCGGTGCCGGTCCCGGGCGCCACCATTTGCCCGGGGATGTGGCCTCCGGTGCTCGCCCCGGGCGCCGCCTTTTGGCTCCCGGGACCTGGCCTCCGGTGATGGTCCCGAGCGCCGCCTTTGGCCTGGGGACCTGGCCTCCGGTGCCGGTCCCGGGCGCCGCCTTTTGCCCGGGGATGTTGCCTCCGGTGCATGTCTCGGGCCTTGTCGCCCTTCTAAAGGTAAAGTCTTTGGTTGTTGATCACGTGCAGGTCACGTGAGGAGCGCCTCGGGAATCAGCGACCACCTGTCAAGCATCCAAGGCACCTGACCGGGAGAAGGATGTTGCTACCCCTCAGTCTGAAGGTAGTGTCCGGGGTAGTTTAGTCTTTTTGCTTCTTTTTGGGGCTATAAATAGCCCTTGTACCCCCTGTTGTAAGAATAAGTGATTCATTATTTCTAGAATAGCCAAGCTCACAGGTGTGCTCTGGAAGCCTCTCCCCATGAGAGCCTCCCCAGCTGACTCCGGTCGGGAGCACGCCGACAGAACTAGAGCCCCCACCGGAACCCGAACCTGTATAAATCCTCGTGTCACTTCTTGTGTTTGTCCGGCGGGGGAGGACCGGTCACCCGGTCAACCCGCGCCGCGTTTTCTTCGCTAAGATCGTCCACGAAACCTGCCAGGGTATTCGCAATACCACGACAAGTGTTATTTTTTTTTTAAACTGTTTGCAGGGGTTGTGATGGCATATAATAATAATAATAATAGAGTTTGGTAGTGCCAATTTCTATATTGGCTCCATTTCTGGTGATGCTAGCTTAAATTCAGCAAAAAAACATTTTGCAGACTTTCTAGAAGAAGCATCACACAGGAGCAAAATTAACTATTTTCTCATCTGCTATAATTTTCTACTAGAAATACATAGAAAAAATTTTGCATATACCATTGAAAAACATGCTTATTTTGAACCTACCACTGAATTTTTGATTATGCCACTGTATATTATGATTCCAACTCTCATAAACTATTGTGTGGTCATTTTTTCATAATAACTAAAGTACCCCTATCATATTTGGAAAATTTATAGTTTTGATTATTTAGAAAATTTTAATTATTTAAAAATTTTAAATGAAAAGTTGAATATATAAATTTAGAAATTTGAAAATATGGAAACTATCAATTCAAAATATAAATTTGATATTAAAATATTTTTATTTTAAATTTCTGAATTTTGAAATTGAAAGTTGGAATTCATGAAATTCAAACTTCTACTGTGGTTTTAATTTTTAGAATTCAAAATTTTGACATTTTAGTTTTGGAGGAATCAACCACTGCAGTAAAGCACTGGGCAAACTATCGTTAACTATGTTCGGATGAGCATCATAGAAATTCCCAAGCTCCATATGGACACCGATAGAGCTCGTTTATGGAATTTCAAAACTTTAAATTTCAAAGTTGCAAAATATAAAACCAGAAATTTAACACAATAGTTTACAAATTTTCATAATCATAAATTTGAAATTTGAAATTTAGATTTAAAGTTCTGAAGTTTAAAATATATAAAAGTTCAAATTTTTAACTTTTGAAGCTTTTCCATACTCCAAAGTCTTTAAAATTTTAAAATCTAATGAAGTGCTTTGGTCATTATGTAAAAATATGGTATAATCAATGGTCAACAGTGGCATGTAAATTTGAAAACACAGTTTAGAACGGTATGTACAAAAATATCAAAAGTTTAATGGCAGTTCTAAAATAAACATATTTTTTTGTGATATATACAAAATTCTTTCAAATACATATGGTTTTATATTTTATATAATATTATTTTGTAATTATTTCTGGACTTTTCAGTGTCAGATACCAACACTAGAATTTTGGGTGTCACAAACAAAGTGGCTGCTCTTGGGGCGTCATTAGATGACTATTTATACTGATCACACCAGTCAATTATCCCTATCTATTATTATTATCACAAATACTATTTTACCTAGTACATTTACCGAAATTATACTTAGTTTCTAAATCTACCAAATAATAGTCTCAATAATAGTCTTCAGCGATATAAAATCATAACTATCTAGCATCTTTTTTTTTTAACTAATCATATTGAGATATTGTCGTGGTATTACGGATACTCCGGCAGATTTCTTCGGACGTGCGCAGCACGTGTACATCGGCGCGAGCTGACCGAGTTACCGGTCTTTTCCTACCGGGCATCACAGAAATTGACACAGCGGTTTTTATACAGGTTCGGGTCCCAGTGGGGGCCCTAGTCCTGTTGGCTCTCTCCGGACGCGAGTCCACTGGGGAGGTATACTCTCGGGGAGAGGTCTCCAAGAGAGCCCGATATTTTGTGTTAATTCAAATGAGTTCGAATCCCCTGAAAAGAGGTACAGGAGGGATATATATAGCCCCTAAGAAAGACAAAAGACCAAAAAGCCCTAGCTACGACCGTTGGATCGAAGGGCTCTGAAGTCCTTTGGCTAGGGGGATGGCTCGGATGCTTGACACGTGTCCTTGTCAGCTTCCCTGAGGCGTCCCTGGTCAGCAGCCATCCCTCTAAGGCTCCGGGCGCCACCGGGGGCCCGGTGACCCTCTGGATCTCACCGGGGGTCTGGTGGTACTCCGGATCTCACTGGGGCCCGTGACCCTCTGGGTCCCACCGGGGGCCCGGTGACTTCTTCGGGACTCACCGGGGGTCCAGTGACCCTCCGGGTCTCACCGGGGGCCCGGTGATGTTCCGGGTCTTTACCACGGACCCGATGATGCTCCGGGTCTCACCGGGGGTTTTTTCAGGACTTCGTGGAGCCCCTGGGAGTTCCCCCAACAGCAACCCCCCAGGCCCTCGGGGGCACTAAGTGCCCCCGATGGGTATGCAAAACTCCCGATGATGACGCCTTGTCTTCCACGAAGTGCCTTGCGCCGCGAGCGACGTTTCGGCTCCTGAGCCGTTTTTTCACGGGACGCGCCTGCCCGCGAACCGACACACCGTTTCGAAGCGTCCACCTTCGCGTTGCCTTGTCTTGCGCGTGACGGTTCAGCTTTGCGGTCTTGATGGGCTTGTGGACACGTGGCGGCCATCCGGGTCCCCCTCTACCGCCTATAAATAGGAGGGGACCCTTTAGTTTGGGTACGTCCACTAGCCCCCAGGCTACAAATCTTTTCTTTCAGTGGGTTCTTCCGGTGATACATCCTGGTAGCCTCTGGTAGTAGGTTCCGGTAGCGTCCGGTGATCTGTCCCAGTGATTTCCGGTAGTACTTTCCGGTAGGATCCGGTAGCGTCCGGTGACTTTCCGGTAGCTTCTGGTGAGTTTCGCCCGGTGATCCCTGGTGACATACCGGTAGCGCTCGGTAACCTCCGGTGACATCCCGATGGCGCCGAAGAGCCGCGCCAAGGTCACCGAGTTGCCCCCGGAGGAGGTGACCTCTGACTTCCTCTGGGCCACCGAGTTTTCTTCGGGGGCCCTTGAGGCCTTCCTGGAGCGCAGTTATTTCCACGCGGGAGACATCAGGATCCCTGGTCCAGCGGAGCAGGTGCCGAGCCCCCGGGACGGGGAGGTGGTGGCCTTCGGGGCCTTCGTGGAGGCGGGCCTCCGACTTCCGGTCCACCCTCTGCTGCGAGAGTTCCTACAGGTGTACGGCCTCTCGCTCAACCATCTCACCCCGAACACCCTCGTTCAGATGGGTCTGTTCATCTGGTTGTGTGAGATGGCCGCCGTGACAGAGCCCACACTGCGCCTCTTGCGATACTTCTACGAGCCATCAGCGAGGGGCCCGGTGGTGAGGAGGGGCGGCCCCAGGTCAGCTTTCGGCTCCATCATGATCCAGTTGATGCCGGGCCACGCCGACGAGTACCCGGTGTTAGCCTCCCGGGACCACTGGGGAGACTGGCTCCGGCACTGGTTCTACCTCCGGGTAGGAGACTCGGGGGTGACGTACTCACGGGAGCCCTCTACATATTCGCGGTCTGGCGGCCCGGTGGCTCCAGAGTGGACCGTGGCGGAGATGGACCTCCTTACCGCTATGGCGGAGGTCGGATTCCGGCGGTTCATGCGGGATCTGGCGAAGGAGATGGCCCTCCTCCGAGTGGCGCCGTTCCACACCCGCCAAGGGAGGGGGATGTCGGTGGCGGACAGGCCACCCCGGATGGCGGTGGTGGACCGTAAGTACTCAGACCCCTTCTCCCTGTCGGGAGATTTTTCATAACTCTTGCTTCCTTTCCTTTTTGCAGTTAGGTCCTATGGTCGAGCCAAGGAGGTCGCGATGACCCTCCTTGGGCGATACTACGAGGACGAGCACGAGCGGGTGGTGCGCGTCATCGGGGAGGGTCCTCCCAGGAACGTCGTCGCGGAGGCGTTCGGGCTGAGGCTCCCGGCCCGAGTGCCTCTTCCCACCCCTACTTCACGCAAGCGGGCGAAGGAGGTTGCTGGCGGACCCTCGAAGCGGTCTCGTCCGTTGGGCAGCCCTGCGGGATCTCGGGCCCGGAGGAGTCCTGCGAGGCCCCGGTCTTCGCCTCCGACTTCTCCCGCGAAGGACACTGTGGCGGCGCTTGCTGGGGCGTCGGGTGCAACCCCAGACACCCCTGGTGGGCCAGATCCCGCGGGCGGCGTTCCGGCTGGGGAGGGCCAGGGCTCAGACTGGGAGATGTACGCTCTGAGTCCCTCATCGCCTCCTGCTCTCGAGGGGGTCCGGCCACAGCCCTCGTCCAGCGAGGTCTATGTCCGATTTCGGATGCCGGGCGGCTTGCCAATGGCCTCGATCCTAGCCCCAGAGACGGGCTCCTCGGCGTTTTGGCCCGCGACGGTGGCATTCCGTGTACCCGGGAGGGGTAAGGGTTTGTTTGTCCGCCCTGGGGTTCCGCCGCCGCCAATGGACCAGGCTTCCGGCTCCTCCGAGGTGGGACTCCGGAGGAGGGTGCTCTGCTCGGTGGGGAGGCCTCCCGAGGGAGCGACCCGGGGGGCGACGAGGGTGACGTTGACGCAGTGATCGCTTCCGAACTTTGGGTGAGTTATTTGAATCTTACGCTCATCTGACTTTTGTATTCTGATTATTGTTTCCCTACAGACGGTTGCATTGGCCCGGGGCTTCAGGGCTCGGCTCGCCACGCGTCTCTTGGCCGCCGAGGACATAGTGGCCTTTGAGCGCGACGGGAAGGAGAAGGCGCTCAGGGACACGTCCTCGGAGCGCTCCGAGAAGGAGCGGGCGCTTGGGGAGCTGACCGCGGTGCAGGCTCGGCTCATTGCCGTCGAGGACACGGCCTCTCGGCTCCGGAGGGAGCTGCAGGCGGAGCGGGAGGCTGCGGCTTCAGGCGTCCAGGCCGTAGTCTCGGGAGGTAGGGCTATCCGCTCTGCCTTAGAGGAACTCGGGATCGAGCTCAGGAGGGGAGTAGGCCCCGATCCAGCACCGGCATCGGTCGGGGAGGTCGCGCACTTCCATGGTGCGCAGGTTTCCCTGATCCCGGTTGCCGCGGAGGCTCGGGCACGAGGCGTCGCCTTCCCGGTGATCACGTTAGCCGCAGCTCTCATCGAGTACCGCGGCGAGGGTGCCCGGGTCATCGGGGAGCTTGTCCCCCGGAGCTTCCTTGCCTTCTTCGACCCTCGGCGGGGGGAGCTGGAGCGGTCCGCCGAGGCCCTCTTCGACCAGATTACCGGTGCCATGGAGACGGGCGGCCAGCGCTCGGATCAGGACGCGACAGCCAGCACGGATGTCCCCCCGGGGGGGGATAAGGACGGGCAAGTATGAGCTCCTCCCCCCCGGTTAGATTAGGCTTTTCTTTTTAGGTCTTTTTTGCTCCGGGTAGCTTCTTTAGAAAGGGCCCCGGGAACTTGTAAATATCTTTTAATTGGGATAAAGTAGTACTTTTGCTAAGTGTGTTCAACTTGTCAGCAGGTGTCTTTAGATATCACTTTCCCAGGGTTTTCCTGCCCTAAGGGGCGTCTTTCGGAGAGTGCTCGAGGGTCGCCCGGGAGATCTAGCCCAGGTAGCGCCCAGGCGGCCTCGATTTTACTAAGTCTGGCAGCCGGGGGAGCGTCTGGCGGGCTAGTCTCCGGGTCAGTTCGTGCTAACTCCACGAAGGGAGGTGCCTCCCGGGAGTCGGCTCGGCTGCGATGGCTCCCGGAGTGGCACCTGGGGAACTTCGACGATTGTCGCACTGAGTTATCTCCACCGAGGCCGGGGTCCCTAAGGGTCCCCCTGCTCAGGATACTCCCCCCAGTCGGCTACGAGTAGTGGCCGGAGGATCTCCTTCGGAGGGCTCTTTGGCACGTGAGGGGCTTGTACAAGGATCTTTCCCGGGAGATCTCGGAAGGCCTCTGGGATTATTAGGTGTAGTTGCTTCTCGGGGGTCATCCTTCGAAGTAGTTTCCCACGGGAGCCTAACTCCCCGGGCTGTACTCGCGCGCCCGGGTCTTATCTCAGGGGCACTTTTAGCCCACCAGGGGGGTTGTTCCCTAGTGCAATGTTGTATTAATAAGGTTGTAGACTTGCTTATTTGCCATGTATTTAGGGTTTCTTCGAGGTTGTCGAGATCATCTTTGTTTCCGAAATTTCAAAATCTTCCGCGTTAGGTCGTTGTTTTTTTCGTCCGGGCCCGGGTTCCCCCTCCCCACAACGGGGTGCAGCTTAGCTCCGTGCGCTGTGGGTAAGGATTGAAGAGGCCCGGACTGCAGTGGCTGCTTAACTTATGTAGCCCTCCGTCGGGAGTCTCGGGGACTAGTAGAGGTGCCTGACCGAGAAACCGGAAAGGTTTGCTGGGTTGCCTGGAGGCGGGGAACTTATAGGAAGGATTCCCGGTCTAAGTCTTTTGAGATAATGAATTCCGAAAGCCAATTTTCCTGTCTGTCCCAGGGGGCAAAGGATATTCCCTTATGAGGGTTCCGTGACCCGGTAGCGGGTGTAGAGTGTTCGAGGGGGGACTAGTCTCTCGAAGTGACTCGTTACCGCAGTTCGTGAGAACTGGGTTGCCGCTTACCCCCTCCGTCCACGAGGGGTTATGGTAAGCCGCGCTATGGGAGCTGGGTTCCTGTTGTCGGGACTTTAGGCCGTGATAGCCTACGTCCTCATGGAGAGGGCATCCTCGCGGGGAGTGCATTTTTATAGAGGAGGCATCGCCTTTTAGGCGGAAGAAGAAACTCCTGTAAGAAATTCCAACGTTGAAGTAGAAGAAGCCATTTGAGTTAATGAAAACATAATACCCCCTCCCTGCGCGGTCACAGTGGGAGAGGGACACAGAATCCTAGAGTTGAACAAAAAATCCATTTGTATTAATAAAGGATGAGATACAACGCCTCCCCCCGCGAGAATGCGGCGGGGGAGGGAACAGTGAGTACAAACGCCTCCCCCGCGGAACCGCGGCGGGGGAGGTGGCGAGCCTGGAGGCTAAACATAGAACTTGCGGAGCAAGCTTATGTTCCAAGTGTGCATCAGCTCCTAGTCTTCAAGTGTGGAGAGGTTGTAAGCTCCCGAGCCCAGGACCGCGGAGATCCTGTACGGGCCCTCCCACTTGGGGGATAATTTGCCCTGGGCTTGGGGGTCAGTCACGCGCTTGAGGACCAAGTCCCCGAGGTGGAAGGCCCTTTCGCGCACACGTTGGTTGTATGGTGTGGTGGAGGAGTGCTCGGTCGCGTTCTTCTTCAACGAGGTCAACTTCCAGCCGTTGATTGGCCTGATTGGTTTGGTGCACCGCGGTCGTGGCTTTGTCCAAGAGCTCGACCCACAGTGATCGAAAACCAATTTACGAGAGGAGAACTGCTTCAGCCCCGTACACGAGTGAAAAAGGTGTGCGCCCTGTCGCTTGGCTAGGGGTTGTGCGCATGGAGCAGAGGATACTTGGAAGCTCTTCCGCCCATGCGCCTCGCCTGGAGGCGGTTTGTTCGAGCCATCGACGTAGGCCTTGCAGGATCACGCCGTTGACCCTTTCAACGGCTCCGTTGCTTTGGGGATGAGCCACGGAGGCAAAATGGAGGGTAGTCCCTAAGCCTTCACAGAACTCCCAGAAATATGCTGAGTCGAACTGGGTCCCGTTGTCGACGGTGATTTCTTGGGGGACCCTGAAGCGACATACGATATTTTTCCAGAAGAAACGCTGCACCGCGTGGGAGGTGATGCTGGCCTAGGGCTCAGCCTCCACCTACTTGGAGAAATAATCCACAGCGACCACCGTGTACTTGTAGCCCCCGGGTGCTGGGGGGAAGGGACCAAGGAGATCCATCCCCAAGCGCTCGAAGGGCCAAGTAACAGGGATGGTTCGCAGCATCGCGGAGGGCAGCCTGGTGCCCTTCGCCATCCTTTGGCAGGCCTCGCATGCGGAGATCAGTCCCGCGCGTCGCGGACCAGCGTGGGCCAATAAAACCCTTGGCGGAGGACCTTCGCCGCGGCCGCCCGCGGGGCCAAGTGGGATCCGCAGTTCCCCGAGTGTATATCCTCGAGGAGCTAGAGCCCTTCCGTCCGCGGGAGGCAGTGGAGAAGGGCAGAAGCTCCCCGCTTGTAAAGTTTTCCCTCTAGCAGGATGTATGCCCGGGCCTTGGCGCGGAGGCACTTCACCTCGGCATTGCCGGAAGGTTCCCCCTCGTCCCTTATGCAGGAGATGAGGGGATCCATCCATGATGCGGTCCGAGTGATCTCGGAAATCTCCGGGACGCAAACCCCAAGGTTCGCGTCCGGAAGGGTTGTCGAGGGCTTCGTGATGATTTCCAGAAAGGCGCCCTTGGGGAGAGATTCTCGGGCGCTGGCTGCCTGGGCTAAAGCATCGGTCTGGTCGTTATCCCGTCGGGGGATATGTTGGGCCTCCAAGCCTTTGAAGTGTTTTTCCATCTTCCGCACCTCCCCCAAGTAAAGACTCAGGTTCGCGTCATGGCACAAGTAGGACTTGTCCATTTGGTTGACCACAAGCTGAGAACTCCTTTCACCAGGAGGCGGCGGATTCCTAAGGAGTGCGCGAGGCGCAATTCCAGGAGCAAGGCCTCATACTCGGCAACATTGTTCGTAGCCGGGAACTAGAGCCTGGCAGCGTACTCCAGCGTCTTCCCCTCGGGACTCCGGAGAACCACCCCCGCGCCGGCCCCGGTGAGGCACAAGAAGCCATCGAACATGAGTGTCCTGTGGTCCTGGCACCGGGGGGGAGGGGGCGGGGGAGTCTCTCCATTTTCCTCGGTGGTCGGGGTCCATTCTGCCATGAAGTCAGCGAGGACTTGCGACTTAATGGCGGAGCGGCCGGTGAAGGTGAGGGAGAAAGGAGCAAGCTCAGCTCCCCACTTCCCAATTCGGCCGGTGGCCTCCTTGTTTCTCACCACTTCCCCCAGGGGGAGAGATGATGGGACCGTGATTGGTTGTCCGAGGAACTAGTGGCGGAGCTTCTATGACGCCATGAGGAGGGCGTAGCACAACTTCTCCACCTCCGTGTACCACGTCTTAGCCCCTTGAAGCGCCTCGCTTACGTAGTACAAGGGGCGTTGTTGCCCATCTTGCTCTCTTACAAGCACCGCGCTCACGGCGACCGGGGTCGCAGCGAGGTGGAGGAGTAAGGGTTCCTCCGGAGATGGGCTCACGAGCATTGGAGGACTCGCGAGGTACTTCTTTAGCGCGTCGAACGCCGTCTGTGCCTCGGGAGTCCACTTGAACCCCTCGAGGCCCCGGAGGATTTTGAAGAACTGGAGTCTGCGTTCCCCTGATCGCGAGACGAAGTGACCCAACGCGGATAAGCGGCCGGTCAGTCTCTGTACGTCTGTCACGGAGCGCGGAAGAGGCATGTCCAGCAGGGCCCGAATTTTTTCAGGGTTTGCCTCAATGCTCTGATGGGACACGAGGAAGCGAAGCAGCCTCCCACCGCGTATGCTAAAGGCGCATTTTTCCTGGTTGAGTTTCAACCCGTACTTGCGGAGGCTGTGGAAGGTCTCCGCTAGGTCGTTGATGTGGGCGGCCGCGCGAAGGCTTTTGACGACCGCGTCGTCAACATAGACCTCCACGTTGCGGCCGATTTGGTCCTTCAGGACCAGCGTCATGAGGCGCTGGAAAGTCGCCCTAGCGTTCTTCAACCCAAAGGGCATGTGGACATAGCAGAAGGTGCCGAGGGGAGTTATAAAACTCGTCTTTTCCTCGTCCTCCATTGCCATTCGAACCTGATGGTAGCCCGAATATGCGTCGAGGAAGCTCATCAATACACACCCCGCTGTCGAATCAACTAGTTGGTCAATTCATGGGAGTGGGTAGTTATCCTTCGGGAAAGCGCGGTTAAGGTCGGTGAAGTCCACGCACATCCTCCACTTGCCACTCGACTTCTTCACGAGGACGGGGTTTGCCAACCATTCGGGATGCAAGGCTTCCTGCACAAACCCCGCCTCTAGAAGCTTGGCGATCTCAACCTTGATGGCGTCTTGGCATTTGAGGAAGAGCTTCCTCAACTTTTGTTTGACAGGGGGGCGGCCGAGGGTCACTGCGAGCTTATGCTCGATGACATCTCGGCCGACGCCTTGCATGTCCGAGGGTTCCCACATGAAAACATCTGAGTTTTGGCGGAGGAAGGCCGCGAGTTGCTCCGCGTGTTCTTCGAGGAGGTCTGCTCTGATCTTGATGGTCCTCTCTTCATCTCCTGAGGACAGTTGAACTTTCCGGAGGTCCCCCTCGGGGTGTGGCCTCGGGAGTGGCCTTCTGGAAGAAACAGCCGGGGAATTAGGCTCGGGGGGTTCTCTCCCCCCGAGCCTTGATCATGTTGACGTTTCCAATCGTAGCGGTGGCGCGCTCGTAAAGAGCGCGGGCCACGTTCTAGTCGCCTCGAACGGTGATCGCACCGTGAGGCCCAGGGATCTTCACGCAGAGGTAGTTCTGGTGAATTGCCGCCCCTAGATGGTTGATCGTGGTCCTCCCCATAATGGCATTGTATGAAGAGGGGAGATCCACAACATCAAACCAAACCATCTCCGTCCGGTAGTTTTCTTGGGTGCCGAAGGTCATCGGGAGGTCGACCTTCCCCACCGAGTGGATGGTCTTCCTAGGAACGAAGCCTTGTAGTGGCCCGAGTGCGTGCTGCAGCAACTTCTCGTCGACTTGCATCTCTCTGAACGCCTTCAGGTATAAGATATCGGTGGAGTTTCCGCCGTCGACGAGGATGCGCGCTAAATGGCAGTTGTAGACTGTGGCTGAGACGATGAGCGCGTCGTCATGCGGGAAGTGAATCCCGCACGCATCTTCCGCTGTGAAGGTGAGGGGGACGTCTGACCATTTCGGTGGCGGAGACGTGTGCAGCACCCCCACAACCTTCACCTCTCGCGCATACTCCTTGCGCTGACGCTTGGAGTCCCGTCTCGAGGCGGATCCCCCCGTAATGACGTTTATACGCCTTTGGGAGGTTTGGAAGGGGAGCTCCTGAGCTGAGCCCCCTTCTTGCGTCTGTCTTTGCTGCTCGCCCGTGGGAGCAGGAAGCGCTGGCAAGGCCGTCGAGGGAGGCAAGGAGGCAGGGCCCCCTCCCCCCTGCCTGAGCTGGTCGAGAAAAGCCGCGAAGTGCTGTAAAAGCTGATGTCATTCTCGAGTAGCGTGGGTACTTGACTTTTGGAAGGCACACCACACGTTGGCTGTGCCCTCTTTGCCTTCCTTGGAGTGGCCCTCGCGCCCGCGAGACGACTGTCCCCCCCCGTAGCCTTTTGACTTAGGGGGAGCACGACCGCCTTTGCCGCCATCGCGCGAGCCGCCTCCGCCCTTGAGGACGAAGGCGTCCCAAGGCCGTGGCTCACCGCGATCGTTTCTCCGGGGACGCTTGTTGGGGGGATCTCTAGCCTCCCGATCGGCGGGGCAGGAGCTCCCTGGTTTTTCTTCCAAAGATCGTCCTCCTCCGCATGGGCGTACTTCTCGAATACGATGAAGAGCTCATCAGCAGAGGTGGGGCAGCTCCGAGAAAGCCTCCGGTGGAGCCCCCAGGGAGTATCCCTCTCTTGCACGCTTCGATGACTGTGGAGTCGTGGACATGTGCCACTTTGCTCTTCACCTGAGCGAAACGCTTAAAGAAGCTGCGGATGGTCTCCCCCATCCTTTGCTGGACGGTGTAGAGTTGGGATGAGTCTAAGGGGCGTACATAGTTCCCCTGGAAGTTCACGCAAAATTCGCGCTTCAACTGCGTGAAAGACTTGATGGACCCAGCTCTCAGGTTGTAGAACCATGAGCGGGCGATGCCCGTGAGGTAGAGGGGAAAGACATTGCATTGCACTGTCTCGTCCCCCCCAGCCGCCGAGATGGCCGTGGAGTACACCTGCACGAACTCGTAAGGATCGGCCTCACCGTTGTAATGCTCGATATGCGGCGGGCGGTAAGGCCGCGGCCAGCGGATGCACCGGAGGCGACTGCACAGTGGCTGATTGGCCCCCTCAACTTCCTTGGGGGATTCATGGTCGCTGTCTTCTCTCACCGGGGACGCACGCTCATTGTCGGAGTCTGGGAGGGGTGCCAGCAGTCCACTGGTGCGATGGTATCGCCTCTTTTCCTCGGGGTTGGTTGAGCTGACCTCTTGAGCATCGAGGTATTCCGTGGGGATGGTAGCAGCTTCTTTAAACGGTCTCTTCCCCTGGGTGAGTCGGGAGCGCATCTCCACGCGTCCATGAGTTCGGGGGAGTCCTAACCGATGGCGGGAGGTGGTTTCCCCGGACTTGGCGGTACGCATTTGCTTGACCTCCTCCCTAGTAAAGCGGGTCTGATCCGCCGGGGGTGCCCGCAAGGGCGGCCCTGGAGGGGGAGGGAGCTGATGCGTGTTCTCCATCGTCCCGGTGGACGCCGCCAGTGTGCGGACCGGGCCAGGCGCCGGGTCTGCGCTCGGGGCAGTGGCGGGAGCAGTCGCGGTTTGGGTCTCCGGGGTGTTCGCAGGAGCGGGCGCCGCACCGGCTCCGGGCGTCGGTCCTCGAAGGCTCTCGGGCCTAGGTATGGAGGCCGTCTCTGGTGCGAGGGAGGCCCCCGGCACGTCGGTAGTTGCTCGCGGGGGTTCCGGGCCCGGGGCCGGGTAACTCCCCGAAGCAGGGGAGGACTCGGGGACGAGTTGACCCCCCCAGCGCGGGAAGCATTCCCGGGACCGGATATGCCCCAGGCGCAGGCCCACCTCCGGGAGTGGGGAACATTCCTGGCCCGTGAATGGTGGGGTGCCCCATGAAGAATTGGGGTGGTGCCCCCATAAACGGATATGGGGGCGGGTAGACATGCAGTAGCTCCTCCAGGGTGTGCTGGGTGCGAAGCTGGCCCTGGATCAAAGCCCCCAGGAAAGGATCTCCAGAGACTGGAACGGAGAGTTGGGGGGCGCTAGGCCCCGCAAGCTCGGTTGCCGTCACCAGGTCAGAAGTGGGGACCCTTCTACCAGAGACCGCGGGTGGGGGAGACAACTCCTCCCCCCGGGCGCCCCCGGACGGTAGGGTCATGGAGGCATCATCTCGCGGAGGTGGCGCTGAGTTGCTGGGACCAGCGCCGTCGGGAGATGAGAGGGCTTGAGCTCTGGTTCACGGGGGAGCCATGGAGATTCGTCACGAGATCCCCACGGTCGGCGTCAACTGTCGTGGTATTACGGATACCCCGGCAGATTTCTTCGGACGTGCGCAGCACGTGTACAGCGGCGCGAGCTGACCGAGTTACCGGTCTTCTCCTGCCGGGCAACACAGAAATTGACACAACGGTTTTTATACAGGTTCGGGTCCCAGTGGGGGCCCTAGTCCTGTTGGCTCTCTCCGGACGCGAGTCTGCTGGGGAGGTATACTCTCGGGAAGAGGTCTCCAAGAGAGCCCGATATTTTGTGTTAATTCAAATGAGTTCGAATCCCCTGAAAAGAGGTACAGGAGGGGTATATATAGCCCCTAAGAAAGACAAAAGACCAAAAAGCCCTAGCTACGACCGTTGGATCGAAGGGCGCTAAACTCCTTTGGCCAGGGGACGGCTTGGATGCTTGACACGTGTCCTCGTCAGCTTCCCAGAGGCATCCCTGGTCAGCAGCCATCCCTCCAAGGCTTTGGGTGCCACCGGGGGCCCGGTGACCCTCCGGGTCTCACTGGGGACCCAATAGTGCTCTGGATCTCACCGGGGGCCCAGTGACCCTCCGGGTCCCACCGGGGGCCCGGTAACCCTCCAGGACCCACCGGGGGCCCGGTGATGCTCTGGGTCTTTACCGCGGGCCCAGTGATGCTCCGGGTCTCAACGGGGGATTTTTCAGGACTTCGTGGAGCCCCTGGGAGTTCCCCCAACAGATATGTTAACTAATTTTTACAATTTCAACACTCGAATTCAGTATGTATAGCAACAATATTATTATATAATAAAAATAGGAAAAAATTATATGCATCATAATTAAATTCTCAGAAGAAAAAAACATGATCATGCATTTAGTGAACTTAAACTATAATAATGTAGATTAATCAGATATTGCCTCCTGTCAAAAAAATTGTCGCTTTGTATCCGTGTCAATCAAACTTTTCTATTTTTGATCACTAATATATTTATAAGTATTTAGATTGGTTGTAAAAAATATATGATGATATTTGTCATGAAAAATATTTTTTGATATTAGAAATTTATAAATTTTCAATTATATATTATAGTAAAAGGTAATAGTTAAATTTGAATCTTGAAGATTATATACAATCAAAAACACAATCTTTCGGATTAGAGAGAGTTATTTTATTAATATATGATACAACTCTGATTTTATATGTGGTAATTGTTTTAAAAAATTATAATATTAATGTTTTGATATAATTAAATGAGATTCTGGGCTAGTTAGTGTAATGATGATATGTGCTTAGGCTGAGTTCACTCCCAAACGCCTGGACTGGCGTCCCACTGCCATGTAGGACCCACGCGGGTGAGCAAGTTGTACGGCAACGCGTGGCAAGGCAGTACCCACTTCGTGCACTGACAGGTGGGTCCCACTGTCGCCTAGGTATGCGTAGCGGCAGTGCTGGAGGAGTTAAAAACACCTAATGACACATTTTGTGGACCCCACCATTTGCAAACCATGCCTGGCCAACCCACCCCGAAAAACGCATTGATAAGTGGGGCCAAAAAATTTTCGGGCCTGCTAGTTAGTGGCGGTATGCGCGGTTAATGCTTGCGTGTGTGAAGCAATGCAGCAATGGCGGGCCCCACACAACGCTTGATGTTGTGTGGGTGCGCTCGCCTCGCATGCCGCACACATCGTGCAATAAACCATCTAATGTCACTGAATACAAACTTGATTACTATCGGTTTGACTTGGAAAACCGATAGGAAATAGACTAATCTGAATTTTCTGTTAATTACTTCCTATTTTCTAATTTTCATCTGAAATTTTAGTTCATTTAAATTTTAACAGACTTTATGTTCCTGCAGAGAGACTAGCATAGTTTGCACTTCTAATCTTATAAGTTTTCCTGAATATAAAGTTGAGTACTATCGATTTTACTTGGAAAACCGATAGGAAATAATGTATGTCATAGTTTGTACTGCTAATCTGAATTTTCTGTTAATTACTTCCCATTTTCTAATTTTCTTCTGAAATTTTAGTTCATTTAAATTTTAACATACTTTATGTTCCTGCAGAGAGACTAGCATAGTTTGCACTGCTAATCTTATAAATTTTCCTGAATATAAACTTGAGTACTATCGGTTTTACTTGGAAAACTGATAGGAAATAGAGTATGTCATAGCTTTCACTGCTAATCTGAATTTTCTGTTAATTACTTCCCATTTTCTAATTTTCATCTGAAATTTTGGTTCATTTAAATTTTAAAAGACTTTATGTTCCTGCAGAGAGACTAGCATAGTTTGCACTGCTAATCTTCATATCAATTGATGGTCTATTCGTGGAATTTTAGGTAAAACTATGTCGGCATCTTCCTTGGCTGATAGTAGTGATTCGGGGAGGGCAAACGTAGATGGCACTGCCTCATCCCAGCGCAAGAGGAAGGCGCGAGGCGCGACGATGTTAGGTCGTTTGGCCAAACGCGCGGATCTTTATGTGAGTTCAACCAGTTCGGGAGACCGATCGGGAAGAACGCTGGCCACTATGCTGCCTATGTTGCCTTGTTGGCGAAAAAAAGGGTGAAGATCACCGTCCAGAGCTAGAAGGACGTCAAGGCCGACGAGAGGGATAGGCTGTGGGCGGAAGTGAAGGTAAAATTAATCAAAATCACTGAACTCTTGAGTAATCACATTCCCTTGGTTTATCCCAGAGATTAGGTAAGTCCTGCTTATATGCACCATTTGAAACAGGCCAAGTGGAACATCTCCGACGATGGTCCCAAGATAGTTTGCTTGAAGGACATGAACAACACGTGGAAAACCTTCAAGAGCGTCCTCGTCAGTACCTTCCTCGCTAAAGGCAAATCTCCATGCGAGAAGTACCCCTTCATAACGGAGGAGGTATGGGAGCAATTCGCCCAACAGAAGGGGACTCCTGAGTTCAAGGTATGTATGGTTCCTTTGCTTGGTTACACCATTGTATGCAGTAAGCAGCGGTGCATTAATTTTCTTGTTTCTGGTATGAAGGCTCTCAGCGAAAAGAACAAGGCAATCTAGAGGAGGAACGACCACCCACACTGGCTCGGCTCTCGCGGTTATGCGGGGAAGGAGGAGCAGTGGAAGAAGGCTGAAGATGAGGCATCAAATTTCATCGACTCCCCTGACCTACCACTCTTCGAGATCCGCGATCAGCGATGCAAGCGCTGGTGGCTGGCCAGAGGGACCGTGTCGGCCACGGGGACTGTGGCGTTCCCAAACCCCAGGGACGTCGAGGTCGTGCAGCAACTAGTAAGTTGGCTAACTTCCTGGTTGGAATCATAGAGTGTGGTAGAAAAAACTATGATCACTAGTGTGCGCACAAGTTTGTATATATTTCTTCCTCATAATGGAGAGCTTTCAATGTAACAGATCTTTTGCTCGAAGGAGGCGACTGAGGGATTGTTCACTCCCCATAGGGAGAAGGACATCCTTACCCGGGCTCTAGGGAACAAGGAGCATCCAGGGCGGACGCGAACCGTGGGGGCTGTGGTGCCATGGAAGGAAGGCTTCTCGGAGCCCGGGCAAAAGGCGAAGAAGGCTGGCAGCTGGAAGGAAAGGGAAGTGGAGCTATCTCAGAAGATACGGGCAGATGTGACAGCACAATTTGCGGACATGTTCGCTCAAATGAACGAGAAGTATGAACGCCTCAGCCGAGTTGTGCAGTCTAACGGTTTAGATCTAGCTGCCGAGGTTGACGCTGCCAGGCCGAGTAGTTGCGGCTCGAAGGTTCACGTGGATCCGGTGGACCTGATCGAGGTATTGCAACTCTTGAGCTATATATGCAGTTCGGTTGATGCCACTCCCGTTACGTTAGAATTGTTTCGCTAACCTGTTATAATTGTTGCAAATTGCAGAAGCCGGAGAGCTGTAGCCTATTGATCAACATTGGCGACAAACCTGTTGCGGTTGCAAACGGGGTCGTATACCAGTCTTGGGAGGATGTCCGGATCCACTGCGTACCTCTGGAGCCTGGATTCACAAGGTACAGGTGGACATGGCCCTCCCGGGCTACAGCTCTTTTCCGTTGCCCGTCCCAACGGACGAAATGCGAACAATTGGCGAGGCATTGGGCTCGTACATACAGTGGCCCAAGAAGGGTGTTAGACTACAGGAGGTGAACCCTAGCCATTCTAGCTTACAACTCAGTTAATATACTCAATTTGCAAAATCTAACTTATGCGTTTGTATTTAAAGTGGACGATGGATACCAGCTCACTTCCTGAGGACACCACCCCCGCCACAACGCATGAGCGAACTCCTTCGGCCCCCATGCCTCCTCCGACGGCCTCAAACCCTTCGCCATCAAATGAGGCCGGTGGCACCACACCCCAACCTTCGAAGGTATAGACTCGCTCCCCGCCGAAAGGCAAGGGCAAGGCCAAAGGCAAGGCCAAACAAAGCCAGCCGGGTACATTCAAGAACGGGTCCCCACTCGTGTCGGAGTACCTTCTGCGCAATATGGATCAAATAACTAGAAGTCTCCACGAGTGGTACCTGACCCGGTCTAGGCGCCACATCAACTTCTTGGTTCACTTCAGGCTAGCCCATTTTCACCGTGAGCCCGGGAGCATATCGGTGGCCCACGAGGATTTGATCGACCTCCTCAACTGGCGGGAGCTTGATATGTCCATCATACGGACTGGAGTCCTGTGAGTGTGCTATTGTCTGAAGTTATCACAGCTCGTTTCATAAATCTAATCACTTTGTATGCACTACTTACTAATGTCTACTTTGCATCCAGGTGCATGTATAGGCTGGCGTCGATGAGGGCATGTGACAAGGTGGGTTTCCTCGACCCAGAGAAAATAAGCCTCACGATGCTAGAGCACGACCAAGCACATGCGGAGGAATACATATCAAGGGCACTACTAGCGCAGTAGGACCGAGAGTTCATCATTGCGCCGTACCACCAACGGTTAGTGCATTTCCTACTAATTTAACTCATTCTTGTATGTTACGTGTAACATCCTGAGTTTTGGGGTGAAAAGTTTCTTTCTTAAAAGTCATGCATGCATATGTCTCTTCTAGATCAACTAAATCAGCTCCAGTTTTATTATGTTCTAGCCCTAAAATCTCCAAAATCTATCCTGTGACCCCAAGTCAAGATCTGACTTTCCAGATTTGATCTATCAGTTATCCTAAACCTAAAAGCCTTCAGAACCCATATCCAATTCTATCTCTAACTTCCAGATTTATCAACTCCTTTCTGTTTTCGAAAACAAAAATATCTTATATTACCTAAATACCCTAAGTTTCAGAAATTCAAATTTAATCAAAATCTTAGCCAAGTTCAGACCAGATTATTCTTGGATTATGATCAAGGGTATGCCAATACCTTAATCCAAAAAGTTGGCAGTCAGATTTTACCATCTAAACCTTTTTCACAAATCATTCCAAG
This sequence comes from Pharus latifolius, assembly GCA_019359835.1. NCBI lineage: Eukaryota > Viridiplantae > Streptophyta > Magnoliopsida > Poales > Poaceae > Pharus > Pharus latifolius. Next base: position 18,697,751 of record CM033330.1, read on the forward strand.
AGTTATTACAAATTAGTCCTTTATCTGATATCTGGAAACCCAAAATGGCTAAAATCTCCAGATTAACTCCAAATTCATAATTTCTTCGGCAAATCTTTTCTAGATGCTATTTGAAACAAGTTCTTCTTCTGTGCAGATTCCAAGATCTCATCCTAATTACCAGAATTCGAAATCAATTGAAACTCAGATTCAATTACCCTAAAAATACCCTATTTTCAGTCTGTATCAAAGACTATTCAAATGTGCAAAATTTTATCAACTGTTTTTGCCAAATATTCTGTTGAATATAATCTGCCAGATCAGTGCAATCAAATTCAGTTTAAACCTTCCAAAACTCCAGATTCGCAGATCAGTCCTTTTTCCAGATTTTCTAAAAGCCAGAAAAGGCAAAATGTTCCAAATCATCTTCAAATTCAAATCTGATTCAGGGAACACCCCCCAAATGCTTTTCAACACAAATTCTTCTTATATGAGTATCTCAAAATCAAACCCTAAATCCCAGAATTCGAGATCAATAAGTTTCAGACTTATTTTACCACTAATCTACTCTGTTTTCAGTTCATATCAAAAATTATCCAAATGTCTCAAACTTTATCTCCTAGCTGTGCCAAATCATCTATTGAATTAAGTATACCAAAACAGCAGAATCAATTCCAGATCAAACCTTCCAAATCATCAGATTTACATTTCAGTCCAAATCAAGAAATCAAATATTACAAATCAGCCCTATTCGACCAGGACAGCAGCTGCTGTGCACGACCAGAGATCACCGTGGTTTCCTTGCACCGTGTTTGCTCGCCGCCGGTGAAGCTTCGCCGCAGTCGTGACCGTGCATGCTTGTGTGTACGTGTCCTTGCTTCAGCCGTGCCGTGGCAACGCCGTGGCAGCGCCGTTGAACAGCATTTGCTCCTGCGCGCGACCAGCAATAGGCTTTTGTCAGCAACACCGCGCCACGTTGCTTACTTTACCAGCCCTTGTCGCCACCGCTTGCTATAGCCTTGCAAAGTCCCGATGAACCGACACTGTGATCAGCTGCAAACTTGTCGCCGTCGCATCACCGTTCTTCGCTGTGTCTTCGCCGCTAATGTTCAGCACGCAACCAGTCTCCTTCCCAGCTGCCAAATCACTTCGTTGTCCCCTCTTTGTAGCATTGCCTGGCCTATTTAAGTGCTCCTATGCTCAGCAGCTCCCTCAAACCTCACATGGCACATAGACGTGCTACCGTGGGCTGTCGTGTGTCGACGTGTCGCGGTAGTGCTATAATCTAGTGAACATGAATGATGATGTTATATTATGAAAGGTGCTGCCATGAGATGAGGTATGTAAGAAAAAGATTATTTTATAAAGACCCATAATTCTTGACTAGTCTAGGTTCATACCATCACTACTATATGTATCTATTCTTACCTATGACTTGCTGAGTACGTAAGTGCTCACCCTTGCAACCTACAAATCAGTAGATGGAGCGTTCAATGATCAAGATGATGGCATGGAGAACTTCTTGGATCTAGAAGGAGGAGCGTTAGTCCCGTCATTGCCCTGATGTGTGTTGTTCTGCCGTCCACTTCTCTTTGTGGGTGGGTCACCTATCTTCTGCTGTGTAGTTGTTATTTTGCTAAACCATGTATGCCGTGAAGGCATTGTAATCTTCTTATGTAATATCAAGGCCAGCAGGCCACACTGCTTAACTATTTTGTAAGTTACTCTGTTGCAATGTGAATATACTCCTGTGCTTGACTTATCCTGGGAAGTCAAGGGTATGTGTATGCTATGCATATATGGGACTAGCTGCAGCGAGCTAGGTCTCTAAAGGAGTAGTCGTAGTCCCAGATTCGGGGCGCGACATTACGCCTAACATATGTATGAAACGGTTCGCTTATATATGCAATGTAGGGGCCACTGGGTCCTCGTCGTCATTTGCCCATGGATGAATGAGGTCTATTACCTCGATTCGATGAGCGACAAGGTGGCGCATGTTTTCACCCTCACATGGCACATAGACGCGTAAGTAACATAGTTGTTTTAAATTTTTCTCTAACTAGCTAATTAATGACAACATATTAACCTGCAATGCTAAATTAAATACAGGGCTTTCAAAAATTATGCTAGTGCTGGAGGGAGGCATGACGCGTCGAAGGGCACAACAATTTCTTAGAAAGAATATGAGTTAATTAATACGGATGGAAGTACTCATGATGAGTCTTTTAATTTAAGCTTAATTAGTTTTTTCGAGTTAATGTGGGTTTATGTCTTTGCATATGCAATTTTTCCAGTGCCATCAGCAGCCACAATCGTGGGAATGTGGCTTCTATGTCATGAGATTCATGTATGACCTGATCAGGAGAAACTTTGCCCAATTCCCTAAGGTAACCATTTTTCCTGACTCAAAGTCGAACTTTAATTGGATGTGACGTACGATCCTAACTTCATACACGCATATATGCAGAGCGCCATGTTGAAAGAGCAATATGAGTTGCCTCAATTGAAGGAGCTGCGAACAATTTGGGCTCAATATGTCATGGAAGAAGGGGCTATCAACGATCGATAGTAACTGACTTGTGTAATATATATTGAATGTGTTGATTGCTGTATTGTGAATAAACTCAATATGCGAATAGATTCATTGATGTATTTGTGAATAAACTCAATCAATATGTGAATAGATTCAATCTGTCCAAAGCATGTGTATATTACTGTATTAGTGTATTTGTGAACAAATTCAATATGTGAATATTGGTGTATATTTGTAAATATTGGTGTATTTGTGAATGATCCAATGTATCTCTGTATTGCTGTATGTATATGTGTAAGATTCCAGTACTAACCATGTCCAGTACATAACCGATAGGAAAAACTACATAGTACTATCGGTTATACTTCAATTGATAGAATGAATATTCCATTACTATCGGTTCATATACAACAACCGATAGAATAAAGTTTCCAGTACTAACTGTGTCCATACAATACTATCGGGTTCATATATAACAACTGATAGAATAAAGTTTCCAGTACTAACTGTGTCTACACAATACTATCGGTTTAGATCCCAGCCGATAGAAAAAAACATACACATTACTATCGGTTTAGATCCTAGCCGATAGAAAAAAAATACACATTACTATCGGTTTATATACGAGCCGATAGAAAAAATGTAAACAATACTATCGGTTTAAATCCGAGCCGATACAAAAAATAGTCGATAGCGATTAGTGAACATTGGGAATGTATATGTTTTACTACCGGTTTTTGAACCGGTAGAAGTGTGCTGCGTTTCTACGATCGTGCCGATCACTATCGGTAAGAGAACCGATAGTAGAGTGGATTTTTAACCGATAGTGAAAAGCATTTCTGTAGTAGTGGCCTCCGATATCCTACATTTGCAAAAGTTAGTTGTGCTAACTATAACTATCAGCAAAAGGAGATGAGGATCATTACCTGTCCCTGCTCGTGACAGGTTGATATAGCCATCCTGGAAAGTAGATCATCCGATAAAAGCAGATGATCACCAGATGGTGGAAGAGCAACCTTCCCACCAAGAGATTTCTTCCCCAACACAAGTTGAGGATCTTCTGGTCGAATAGCCACCGCTTGCCGACCAGAAAATCGATCACCCAAACAAAAGCAGGGAGTGTTGGAGTAAAGAACAGAAGGAAGAAAGAATGATGGTACGTCTTCTACCTTTGCCCTGCTGGAAGATCCTTCGTCAACCTTGGGTTTCTTCCTTGAAGGAGATGGATCTTCAGATATTTGAGGCTCCAGCTTGAGAAGTTCCTCTTTATCACTTTCAATCTCGATGATGTTGTGATCTGCCATCGGGAAGTGTATGAAGAGAAGGATGAAGGCAATTCTTGAAAAACTTAACTGTGAAAAGAAATTGTGGGGCTCTACAATTCAAAGGTTTTGGGATTTATAGCCGCTAAGATGACGGTTCACTTTCCGAACGCCTCGTGCTTCTAAAGCATTTACAATTTCACCTCAGGTTAAAAAACATTTCAACAGCGCCATCATTACCTGTCACGTAATGCCCAGAGCCCGTCTCGGGGAACCAACCGTCCCACTTATTGCGCCACTAAGCGAGGGATTTGAAGAGTCGGGTTAAAAATCCGATGAATGTCTTTAAATTCGAAATAAACACGTCCCTTCGTTTTCTTCGAATTTGGGGGCTAGCTGACGAGGATTTACACCCGAGTCAATTCAAATAAATGCACTATTGGTTCGAGACAAATTCGAGCCAGACACGTGCTTGGTGGTGCGAACTCAAGTCATTCTGAGAAGCATCAACCCGAGGTCGCAGGCTTTGCGCGATCAGACCGCAACTAGTCCGCGGTCAGGGATTTGTGTGCTATACGCGAACAAAATGCTAGAGATGTTGCGCGGTCAGCCAACATCCCACGGTCAGAACACTTTCAACCAGGATACTTGGGGTTCACCTGTCTGGCTGTCCATATAGCGGGAATATCCCAAGTATCTCAAAGATTCTTCCACGTGGAAGACCAACCGTCAGGAGGTTAATACGTGCAGTTATCCGTGAATAACACGTGTTAAACCTGCATGGGGGTTAAGAGCGGTTTTCTAAACCGTATTCAAGCAATTGTTTGGTGCAGTTACGACTTGACGCCCTTTCAAACAGTATAAAAGGGCGGCATGATGTAACATCCCTGTTTTCGCTATCTTTTCTGTTTGCGAGTCAGCATATATTCTTTGGAATCCCTGATGTCTCAACCCTATCTTGATCTTAGGTATGCCACTACCTTAACCTAAAAAGTTGGCAGCTAAACTTCATCTCCCAGATCGTTTCCACATTCCAGTCCAAAAGTGTTTCAATTTAGTCCTTTTCAGAAGTTTCAGAAAGCCCAAAAAGGCTAAAAGTCCCAAATCATCTCCAAATCCAAATCTGATTGAGTGATTATATTTCTTTCATTTTTTTGAACATTTTTCCCTTCTGGAAGAATTCCAAAATCTCAGCCGAAACCCTAGTTTCAGCCTCGACAAAAGTTTCAGACCCTAATTACCCTGTTTACCCTAATTACCCTGTTTTCGATTTTTGTCAAAACCACCAGATCTTATCAGATTTTACCATTTTTCCTGCTGGATGAGTCTAAGACATTTAGTAACACTCATCTGCAAAGTCAAAATCCAAATCAACCCTTCAGATCTTCAGAATTGCAAATAGGCCCAAATTCCCGAGCCAAAACCCTCGCAGTTTAGTCCAAATCTTCGCAAATCAGTCCAAAGCTTGCAACCAGGTCCCTGTACCGTTTTCGATCACGACCAGCGTTCGTTTGACCAGCGCCCCGCCGTTTTGCCTCGCCGTTGAACTCGCCGCCGGCGAAGTTCCCCGCGCTGCCACCTTCACAGCCACGTAGCCTCCACCTGCGCACAACTGTATCGCCACCGTGGAAGTAGTTCACCCGCGCTGTGCCGTGTTCTTCCCCGTGCGCGCGCGTGCCTACTGTTGTCAGGAGCTTCACGCCACATGGCTGCCATCCCGGAGATCGTCATCTCGCCGTCCTGACAAAATCCCGATTCCACGCGATTCACCGTCTCTGGCAGAGCCCCGCCATGTCCCGACGTGCCTCGTTGACCGCTCCAGCGCCAGAAGAAATCTCACCGGCGATTGCTGCAACTCCCGGGAGCTCAATCCCGCGGCTATATAAAGCCCCCCCTTGCCCAGCATCTCTTCACACCACCCGCAGTTGTAATCCCTAGTCTCCACCACCAGAGAGCAACCAAGTTACTCAGCGCCGCCGCGAAGGCCTTCTTCCCCGGCGAGCAACCTTTGAAGCTCACGGCGCCAGCTTCGCCTGCAGCTTCCCCCTCCAAACCGACACCACCAGTAAGGTCCCCTTATCCCCCTGTGTGTTTCATAGCCGTTAATTGATCCCCGGCGAACCTCAACGCCGGCAATCACCGGAAAAGCTGTAATCCCCTGTTCCCATAATGCCGAGTGATTCAAGCCAAATTGATCCTCGTGCCAGTAGGGAATAATGACCAGTGAGCTAGGAGGAATGAGCCTGCAAGCTTAGAATCGCCAATTTTGCCTCGAGCGTTGAATTTCCATGTTCAAGCCTCGGCAGTTAGCCGGAGAACGCCGCCGTGCTTCTCCAGCCATTCTCTGGCAAAATTGAGTGCGCCAATAGCTTCGTGACAGCCCCTAGATGTTTCCCTAGCGTGGAATTAAGTTCAAACGCCCTGGAGTGAAAACGCCCAAATAAGTGCCTTCGTCTTCGGCCCCGATCGCCGGAGTTCATTTTCAGGCCAAACCAGCCGATTAAACCTTGTCTTCTAGCTAGGCCTCAACCCCCTGAGCAATTTACTCCACTGGCTCAAACCCTGAATCGACCTAGATCAAAAGTTATGATCATGCCAAGATTGCTGTCCAGTGGTTCAGTTCATGTCCAGACCACCGTGTTTACTCACCTGATTTGGCCACACTCCAGCCACTTTCTGCCCTTGAACCTGTGGAGAGTTTTGTAGCTGTCATCAAGGCCTAAACCCCAGACAAAGTTTTGCAAAAATTGGAGTCCTGAGTCAAAAGTTATCCAATGCCCTAGTTTCTGGCCATGTCTAGCACTATGTCAGTGCATGTCCACCAGTGGCATTGAATGATTTAGACTTGTTACTTTTGAGCAATTGAAATGCCACTTTGTCCACTAAGCCATTTGAACCATGTTCTACAACATTCCCTACTATCGCATCTCCAGAAAACAGACCTAGAACCAATTTAGGGCTATGTCAAGCCATGAGCCGAATGTCAGCCTTTCGACATTCAAGTCCTTTTGAGCCCATCTCTTCGACCAATGTCAACTGCACTTGTCCAAACCCTTTCCCTGCATGCACGATATGTTTACATGATATTTTCTAGTGCTTGTATGCTTATATAGTGTGTATATGTTGTTTGTATCCGCCGTGGAACCAGACATTGAAGGAACAGAGGAGATCTTCGAGGATTCATCTGAGCAGCTAGACCCATCACTGCAAGGCAAGTCTCAAACCCTTGATCATGTCTAGCCTACTATTTTGAAATGAAGTATGTTAACTGTTTTCAAGTATATGCATGCCTTAAATTCAAATAAGAATTATGTTTCAAGAAAGTGATTAGATATGACCTAAAAGATTGTAAAGCCCCTTTTGACATTGAATATCCCTGCACCCTTGTTACCCTAGAATATCATGCTTAGGCTATGCTATGCTTAAAGATTATATGATAAATGTTGAATGGTCACATATGAGAAAAACATGTTCAAAACCCCTTTTGTGAAAGAAATGTGATTGGAATCGATAGTGAGGATGGTTTGATTGGATGGTGCTGTGTGCGCACTGGGAATGTGAAAGACTCCTCACTAGAGATTCATAAGGACTAGAACCTTGTGTTGTGCTTCTATGCGGCATGAAAAACGTACCAACCACTTGCCTGTTTATGGGACGGGCGCAACTTAGTAGCTTTCTTTAGTGTTAGCTTTCCTTGCAATGGTTGTCGATCCAGTGTCTTGCGAGAACTGGTGGGCCGCAGAAGGCCATGAGTGATGTGAGTTCAGAAAAAATCATGAGAGGAAAAGGTGGAAAGAAGGAAGACGCCCTATGCCAGATTAAGTCGTGCGCGACTGTAATCAAGAGAGGCTATGTGTCTTGCGAGAACATAGACCCAGGCTAGGAAGTAAGGCAGTGGGGAGGACCCACAACGGTACTTGAGACTTGACTGTCTATTTACCGGGCAGAGAATAGTTAATGCTAGGACTGTAAACTGTTGTGTCATCTCGGCCTTGTCACATGCGTAAGAGTCGCATGGAGAGGTACCGACTTGAAAGCCGAATGATCGGTGGATTAAGGTGGTACACCTTTGCAAAGTTTAAAAAGTATCGGATACTCTGAGCTCCCAGGTTATGGAGTCTGCGCGCTGTGGATTCTATTCACGTCGATGCAGCACAAGTAGCTTTTGGAAAGTTTTCACAAAATCTGAATAAAGTGGTGACTCATGAAAGACCGCCACACACAACATTTTCTGAGAATTTAGCTTAGGGTTTCAAAAGCACTGCTTTCGGAAATAAAGATCTTTTCTTCAAAACCAAGTGTGAAAATCTATCCTATATACATATACAAAGCCAAAGAGCTATTCTTTGAGAAATTTCCCCCTCATCTATATATACTTGCATTCTTATTTGGGACTTGTTGAGCACCATGTGAACAATATGCTCACCCTTGCTTTTACAAACAAATTTAGAAGAGGGATTGTCGACCCTGAATCTTACGGTCTTGAACCCAATGTGGAACAAGAAGAAGAAACTGAAGACCAAGCTTGATAGAGGGTTATGTACCAAGGTGGAGTCAGATGTGGAGAAGGCCCGTACACCGCTGCTGCAGAAGAAGAAGACTGATGAAGTCCTTTTGCTTATTATTGTTGTTTCATTTTGTGCCGACCTTTGTGTCGAAAACTCCTTAATTTGTATCAACATTTAAATGCATCATTTTAGCGCTAAGTTATTGTAATGTTGGTCCTTGTGATCATCACTTGTTTTTAATTGCTCGCATTTTTATATAATGCATCTTGTTGTTGTGAGCTGCAATGTACCTTTTCTGAGTGCAACCCACCTGGGCGGTTGCCACCGGATTCCTCAAATGAGGGTCCCACACATGATGTATCAAACAAGGGGAAACAGAGAGATCAAAGTCTACGGCTCAATCGCTCAAACAGCCAAGTTTACGGCTTAGATTAGATAGCTTTTATAAGCCTTCCTGGTCTTTTTCTATACACTTACATAGGAAAAACCCTTCGCCTGTGAAGGTTTTTTCCCGCCATTTTGTAAATCTTTACCACTTATAGTGAAATCCCAACAGGACGTAGGGCTATTACTCCCACTATCGAGGGCCCGAACCTGTATAAACCTCTCTGTGCTCCTGTTTTCCATATTTCTACATACCTTCCCGGAGGGTCACCTTGAAAGGTCTCATCAATATAAATTTTGCATAAGTTCGGCTGAGGACCCCGAGTCCGAATCGTCGACACTTTGAACTCACTGGTGGCTTGCCTAACTCTATGAATTTCAGGAACCAGATGGGAATTAAATTTTTGTTCAACAGTCATCTCCCAATCTAAGTAAGCGTCTGCATCATATGCACCAGAAAAGGATGGGATGGAAAATTTTACCTTAGCAAACGGATCGTCATTGCCATGAAAATAGTTACCTTCCATGCCGTGTCGATTGTGATGCGCTCGTTGCTGTTGGCGAATATCATGGGCAGCACGGCGCATGGTAGCCGTGTTGCGGAGCTCAGTTTGTACAGCAACCTCCGTGTTGGCATCTTCAACTTCAACTTCATGGGAGGCAGCTTGCTCCTTTTCTTCTTCATCTCCATGAGGTGGACGCTGCTACTCCATATTGTCCAACCTGGTAGCAAGGTCAGAGATGCGCCGATCCATCCTCTCAAATGCAGTCTAGTTCTCACGGTTGGTTCGAGCCATGTCATCAATGTTCTTATCGAGTTTTGCACTGATGTCGGCCAACATCTTGCGGATTTCATCTTCCTCTTCTGCAGCTCGAGCTCTTGTTTGCGGTCCTGCCATGGTTAGAGTAGAAAATAGAAGACAACACAGGAGTATTATCCCTATGACTACTAGGTGGGGGCAAGTGGGACTCTCACAAAGCGTCTTACCACGCTCTTACAAGTGTTCTTACCAAGGCAGTAGGGGTGCAGCTGGTGGCTGGTTCGTGATACTGTGACGAGCGTGAGTGAGGCGATTGCAAGGTAAATCTATAACTGAGTTGGAAGAAAGTGGAGCTCGGAATGCTAATATATGTGTAGCAACAATTCAATATCGGTAATACAAAGTTGAAAATTAGTCCAAAGTAATAGTCAAAGTGTTGGAACTAGCCTAGACTCAGATCTAGCTCAAACAAGCAACTAGAATCACAAAGGACTAGAACCCAAGATGTGCCACTGAAAATTTTCTTCTTTGCTACGCATATTTTTCTTCTATGATTTTTTCCTTTTTTTTTAAAAAGAGAGTGCGGCTTTTGTTTTTTTTTTTGTGCACTTGCCTCTTTCTTTTGCAACTGTACAACAAAACAAAAATGTTGTTCGGCCACTTCGCACTCCAAAAGCTCAGAATCTGAAGATCTACCCAACAGAAACGTTGTAGAGAATCTTTTTTATCTTTCCAACAAGCACAAGAACGTCAAAAACGGAGATGGGAATAAAAAAATATGGTAATTTTATTGAAGCTGTCTCAGATTGAGCAATTTGAATCCGAATTGGACTAGAGTTTGAACATTACGCAACTAACTTTGCCCAAATTTTAGCATGATAAAAACAGCCGAATTTGAAGATTACTCCAACTAATGTTTTGTGGGATTTCTCGCAACGATTCCAGAAAGTATAAGTTTATCCCAATCTGAGCTCGGATGAAAGAATTATAATGAAAATACCGAAACAGATGTATTAGATTCAAACCCTACACCATTGACATTAACGGTCCAATATCTCCTAGATGGAAGCCGAATCTGAGATTGACCTCAAAAGAAAAGTTGTAGAGCAGGATCTGATGTTTTCAGAAAGTACAAGAATGAGAAAATCCGAGTTTGTATGAGGAAGATATGATGAAAAAAACAAACTAGACAGTGGCAGATTCGAATTGGACGCGACGACGAGGAGATCGACGTGCAATTCGACTCCGCGACGAGATGCAAGACTAAAACTAAAAACCAGCACTCGACAACGATGGACGAAAATTCAAAGTTGCAAACTAACAAGAATGATGCAAGGCTAATGGCTAGGGTTTGGAAAAGGTAAACAATTTTTTTTGTAGGGCAAATTTTCTGGACTCTAGGACGAAGAACATAATCAATCTAAACAAAGAGGGGATATAGTGTTACCTATCGGGCAACCTTCATCTCTGCCACCATCTACAACTGTCACCTGGCCCGCATCCTCATGGATGGCGGGAGCTCCGCTGACGTCCTCTACCTAAAAGCGTTTAGGGAGATGCAGGTGGACGAGAAGTGATGTGAACAGTGTCCCGATCTTCCGATAGGTAGAGGTAAATCGATTGATAGAGAACTCGACATTGACGATCCGGCTTCCAATCAGAACTGAGTCGAATCCCTGCAATCACTACACCACAGCTCCATTGGTTATCAACCACGCCAAGATACGGTTGACCTCGCCACGAAGGCTTGTTCCTGCTGCAAATCGAGAACACAAGCAAGAACGAAGAAGAAGCAACTGAATTGCGAATTGTATTAAGCTCACGAGTTGGGATTTCACAAACCGAGTTCGGCGAAACTGTAATGGCAGAATAATCTAAGAAAAATCCAAATCTAAACAGTGAAGGCTACTGAGTATATGAAGAGGCGGCGTGGCTAGGGTTTCTCATGACCTACTAGGGAATACATGGGCCGAAGGCCCGAAACAAGGTGTCGCAGCACCGACTTGGCCCAATCAGAATCTGGTTGAAAATTTTTTTGTTAATTTCTAGTGATCCAGAAGGAATTTGGACGTGCGGCCAGATCCATTGGAAATACCTCGTCGTGGGATTCTCCGTGGACTATAAGAACGTCCCAATCGGACTTTATATGAGGGAGTTATGGTCGTTTGAAGGCAGGCTGCTCCTGGATGGCCGAACCGGACTCCAACACGAATCCGTGTTGGATTCCAACTCGACTTGGGCTCCTTGCTGGTCCTCTCCATGGTTCCTAAGTACAATATTATCATCATTAGATAGTAAACCATTCTCAAAACCATATATATATAACTTGGGAATGAGTTCACCTAGCAAAGCAACAATTGGGCTCGGTCGTGCGTTATTGGTCCTTGTGTAACAAGTGGATGGTTATGGTTGGTGCGTGTATCCGAAGAAGTGATGCCCTGATCAAGAAGCTCCTGCAGCCCATAGCAGGGCCTTTGCAAGGATTCGTCCCGGGGAAGGCGATCCACCCCGTGGGGAAGGTAGATCTCCCCATGACCTTCGGCACCCCGGACAATTACCGGACAGAGATGGTCCGGTTTGATGTGGTAGACCTCTCCTCTTCTTACAACGCGATCATGGGGAGTACCACAATCAACCGCTTGGGGGCCACGATCCACCAGAACTATCTCTGCATGAAGATCCCCAGGGCTCATGGCGTGATCACTGCCTGGGGAGACCAAGACGTGGCCCGCGCTCTATACGAGTGCGCCACTGCAATGATCGGGAGCGTCAACATCATCAAAACCCCGAGGGGGGGGAGGCATCCCCCCTGGAGTCAGACGCCGCCGTGATACCTTCTGGTAGGCCCCTTCCCAAGCCACGCTCGGAGGGGGACCTCCGGAAGATCCCACTGTCCCCGGACGACGGGGACAAAACCGTTAGGATCGGGGCGGATCACCACGAAGAGCATGCGGAGCAACTCGCGGCTTTCCTGCGTGAAAACTCCGACGTTTTCGCGTGGAAGCCCTCCGACATGGGAGGCGTCGCCCGGGATGTCATCGAGCACAAGCTCGCGGTGACCCCCGGTCATCCCCCGATCAAGTAGAAGCTGAGGAAACTCTCCCTTGAATGCCAAGAGGCGATCAAGGTAGAGATTGCCCGACTCCGAGGCGGGGTTCATTCGGGAGGTCTTGCACCCTGAATGGCTTGCGAACCCCGCCCTCGTAAAGAAGCAGAACGGCAAGTGGCGGATGTGCGTGGACTTCACCGACCTCAACTGCACTTGCCCTAAGGACAACTTCCCTCTCCCGCGAATTTACCAGTTGGTCGACTCGACCGCGGGGTGTGAGTTGATGAGCTTCCTAGATGCATACTCGAGCTATCACCAAGTTCGGATGGCGGAAGGGGACGAGGAAAAGATGAGTTTCATAACTCCCCTCGGAACCTTCTGCTACGTCCACATGCCCTTCGGGCTGAGGAACGCTGGAGCGACCTTCCAGCGGGTCTTGACACTGGTCTTCAAGGACCAAATCGGTCGCAATGTCGAAGTCTACGTCGACGACGCGGTCATCAAAAGTCCCCGCGCGACTGCTCACGTCGTTGATTTAGTGGAGACCTTCCGCAACTTCCGCGCGTATGGGTTGGAGCTCAACCCGGAGAAATGCGCCCTTGGCGTGAGCGGGGGGAAGCTCCTGGGCTTCCTTGTGTCCCAGCGGGGCATAGAGGCAAACCCCCAGAAGATCCAGGCATTCCTGGACATGCCCCTGCCACGCTCGATCAAGGACGTTCAACGACTCATCGGCCGCTTAGCCGTGCTGAGCTGCTTCGTCTCGCGGTCAGGGGAACGCGGCCTCCAATTCTTAAAAATCCTCCGGGGGCTCGAGGGGTTCCGGTGGACCCCCGAGGCCCAAAAGGCCTTCGACGGCCTGAAGAAATACCACATGAGCCCCCCCATGCTCGTGAGCCCATCTCCGGAAGAGTCCTTGCTCCTTTACCTCACCGCGACCCCGGTCGTGGTAAGCGCCATATTGGTAAAGGAGCAAGACGGGCAGCACCGTCCCGTGTATTACGTGAGCGAATCTCTCCAAGGGGCCAAAACTCGGTACACGGAGATGGAGAAGATCTGCTATGCCCTCCTGATGGCGTCTCGGAAGCTTCGCCATTACTTCCTAGGGGGTGAATAGGCGATTTTAACAAATTAACAATTAATCAAGCAATTAATAGTAAATGAGAGCAAATAAATAAAACAAGATGAACAATGAACAATTTAACACAAGGATATATCCCATGGTCTCGGTGATTTGCCGATCACCCCTAATCCAAGTTGAGGCAAACTCAAATCTCTAACCGCTCCACTATCTAGTCAACCTTCTCTCGAGAAGTGACCTAGATCTCGAGCCGGATTAGTGTGATGAGTTATCCAAACCTCGATTTCACTAATGATGCACTTTACTGCTCCGGCAAGGCGTGCTCGACCCTTCACAAGACATTTTGAGGCTTCTTCACAATCTTCCTTGAAGAGCTCTCCAAAACCTTCCTCCTAGCCGTCTAGGAGCCGGCAAACTCCAAGAGTAACAAGCCGGTGATGATCACTTAACCTTCTTCTAGTGCCACAAGATTGATTTAGTGATCTAAATGCAATGCAATAGAAGATCTCATATGCACACTCTCACAAATTCAAGAATTAGAACCCTAGAGTATATGAAACTTGTGTTAGCTCTCAAAGATGATGACAATGTTCACAAATATGCCAAAAGTTGTGAATAGGGCCGTGTATGGGAGTATATATACCCCCCACAATAAATATAGCCGTTATAGGCCATTGGGAGAAAAAGATCACTTGGCGGTCAGACCGCAGGTATAAGCCCAGTCAGACCGCCGCAATTGCAACGGCATTAAACATGCGCAATTAATGCTCACCTGCCCTGCTCAGGCACACTCATGGTCAGACCGGAGCCAAATGCGGTCAGGCCGTGAAACTGTCCAGGGACGACATAGTTTCTGGACACGTTATATGGTCAGGCAAATAAATACGGACAGACCGGCCATACGGTCAGACCATAGTTCAAAACCTCGGTCAGACCGATTTCTCAGTCAGACCGGTCTACCAAACGGTCAGACCGTCATAACACAATACTTGAGAAAAAATAGGTCATGGAGTACCAGGAGACTGACCTAGGTTTTAACTACGGACAGACCGACCTTTGTAAAAAGAAGACACACTTTGACATAACGTTGGTCATTCCGAAACCCAATTCGATCAGTCCGTCTATTCGGTCAGACCGGACAACAATCGGTCAGACCAACTGAGACAGAGTTTGGCAGAAATGAGTTGAAACAAGCATTTTCAAAGTATGTGACCTTCTAGTATGCAATGCAAGTTGATTTTCTGATTTGTGGCACATAGATGAAGTATTTCGTGATACACCACATGCTCCTCTTAATAGTACGGCGACTATCTTAAAATACGGTCAAAATTCTTCTCTAATCACCTTAGACCGGTAAAAAAGGAAAAAACCCTATTTCATACCTTTGCCTCTTTCCTCATTGTCTTTTCTTCATCATGTAGCTCTTTCTTTGTCTTTCATTATCCTGTCTTTTGAGTTTGATCTTGACACAACTTAACAGGTAACGTTAGTTCAACATTTGTAATTGTCATTAATTACCAAAACACTCTTTAGGGGCCTAGACCGCTTCTCGATTTCCACTCTTTGGATGAATCGTGGCTTGTATGATTTTGTTGACCACAGCAGGAAGGACTTTGAGACCTGTAATGGTGCCAAGTACAATCCGCTGTCCACCTCCCGGCTGCCCATAAAATTGGAGCCAGTCATCCTCATGGAGGTAATCCTCATCCTCCATATTGATCCCCTCCTTCATTTCCTCGTAATTTATCTTGTTTGCCGCAGCAAACTCCTCAAAAGTGGCCTCATACCGTCTAGAGCCTGTCATCCACATGATCTTCTGGTCCGCCCATCTGATCTCGATCGTAGCATAAAACTGTCTGATAGCAGTGGCGTTCCATGGACATTTGTGCTCCACAAAGTCATAGAGACCAATGTCTTTGAAGATCTGTACCAAGGGAGCCATGATGGGCTGATTCACCACATACACCCATTCAATCCACTTGTACTCGAATATGTTCTTGTGGATCAGATGCCCATAGAATGCATCCTGTTGGGTCATCGAGTGGAAATGAGGAGTCGTGGCGTCATTTGCATGGTTCTAGGCGTAGGATGTTCTCGCCTTCGTGTAGTCACTTGACGTCTAATTCTTCTGCGGGCCTTGATAAGCGTGGACATTTATTTCATCGTCCTCACTCTCAATGTCCATGCCCACATGAGAAGATCCGCCACGGTGAGACGACTGTTCTGTTTCAGAATCTCCGGGCGAGGGCACCCAATCATCATCGTGACTGTCGCTACTGCTCGAGGGTAGAGCCCTTTTTGGCCGTTTCGCCAATTTCTTCTTGTTTGTCCGGATGGAGGCAATGCCTTGAGTATCTCAACCACTATAAGATTTGGAAGATATGCAGTAGGTAAGATACTAGGAAACAGGAATGTATGACGAGAATAGAGACGACAACAGAACAGCAAACCCTGGCTCTGCTGTTGCTGTCGGTCAGACCAAAACAGGGGCGGTCAGACCGGCACAACTGTAGAGTTAGGGTTTGACATGAATCCTGAGATTTACTAGAATTTAGGGCACAATGAGGACAAATATACGTGTGAAAATACTTATTGCATCAAGGGGACGAATCAATTTCAAGATATGACCAGATTTAGACTAGATGCATCACATTTGCCCTAAACCCCAAGAAGAACAGTAAATGAATTTGATAGGGAAGAAGAATCTGAGTAATATACCTAGATGACATGGTTTGGAGATGATCTTGATCCACGGATTGTCCGGGTGTTGCTAGGATTTGACCAGAGAGGAAGATTCCAAAAAAAAATTTGAGGCGCACGTGAAAGAGACAAGTGGGGAAGAAAGTGAAAAAGGACAAGTGAATCAGGATAAAAAGTCATTGGTCGTGAAAGTTCGGTCAGACCGAGGGAGAGATACCGGTCAGACCGCTGGAAGAAGGAATTTTAAGATGCTCTCTGGAGATGCATTCGGTCAACCGCAATTGGATCGGTCAGACCGCTGGAAGGACTGAAAATCTTGGACGAATTTGTTTGATTTGATGCTCATAAGTGATTTGGATAGGGTAAGATATATACATAAGATAAATATAAGTAAGATATAGACAATATCACCAAAGGGGAAGTATTTATCTTACAAATTAACATATTTTTGGTTAATTTTACTCAATTGCCGATAAAGAGCCTAAAAATACTCTTAAAATGAGAAGTTCATGCAATGAAGTAACAATTCAAGCACAACCAATATGAGTTCAACATTTCAAGCCACATTTGATATATCAATGACGTTAAGCTCATTTCAGAGTTTACAAAAACGACTTTCATGTAAGGGCTTAGTGAATATATCTGCTAATTGATCTTCGGTTCTCACATTATCCACCACCACATCACCTTTGCTAACATGATCTCTAAGGAAGTGGTGTCGGATATCTATATGCTTGGTCCGAGAGTGTTGAACTGGATTTGTAGCAATTTTCACCGCACTCTCATTATCACACAAAAGAGGCACTTTTTCAAATTTTATTCCATAATCCAACAATGTTTGCCTCATCCAAAGCAATTGTGCAGAACAACTACCCGTGGAAACATATTCTGCTTCGGCAGTTGATAAAGCTACAGAGTTTTGTTTCTTGGAAGACCAAGATACTAAAGATTTTCCTAAAAGTTGACAACTGCCAGAGGTGCTTTTTCTATCCACTTTACATCCCGCATAATCGGAATCAAAATATCCAATTAATTCGAATTTAGCACCTTTTGGATACCACAACCCTATACTAGATGGATATTTTAGATACCTCAAAATGCGCTTAACGGCCATTAAATGACTTTCTTTAGGAGAGGCTTGAAATCTTGCACACATACAAACACTAAACATAATATCTGGCCTAGAAGCAGTAAGATACAGTAAACTACCAATCATAGATCTATAAAGCTTTGAGTCTACTGGTTTACCTCCTTCGTCAGAGACAAGGTGACCGTTTGTGGCCATTGGTGTCTTGATTGGTTTTGCTTCTCCAAGTCCGAACTTCTTGAGTAGATCCTTCACATATTTGCTTTGGCAGACGAAAGTTCATTACTTGAGTTGTTTAACTTGTAGTCCGAGGAAGAAGCTTAGTTCACCGATCAAGGACATCTCAAATTCCCTTGACATCATATTACCAAATTCCTCGCAAAAATCTTGGTTAGTAGATCCAAATATGATGTCATCAACATAAATTTGACATACAAAGAAATCATTTCCAATTTTCTTAGTAAATAAAGTAGTATCAACTTTCCCAATTTTAAAGCCTTTTGAAATTAAGAAGCTCTAAGTCTTTCATACCAAGCACGAGGCGCTTGTTTAAGACCATAAAGAGCCTTGGAGAGTTTATACACATGATTCGGCTTTGTAGGATCTTCAAATTCGGGAGGTTATTTAACAAATACTAATTCATTAGTTTTTTCATTTAAAAATGCACTTTTGACATCCATTTGATAAAGTCTAATATTATGAGATGAAGCAAAAGCAAGCAAGATTCTAATAGCCTCAAGTCTAGCTACGGGAGCAAAGGTTTCACCGAAGTCCAAACCTTCAACTTGAGTATATCCTTGAGCCACCAATCGCGCTTTGTTTCTTACTACCACTCCGTTTGCATCTTGTTTATTCTTGAAAATCCATTTGGTTCCAATGACATTGTGCTCATCCGGATTTGGTTCTTCTACCAATTCCCAAACATTGTTGCGGGTGAAGTTGTTTAATTCTTCATGCATAGCATTCACCCAATCCGGATCTTTTAAAGCTTCATCTACATGTGTGGGCTCAAAAGAGGAAACAAACGAGTAATTTTCACAAAATGAAGCAAGACGAGAACGAGTTTGGACACCCTTACGCAAGTCACCAACAATTTGATCGACGGGGTGATCTTTGGAAATTGAGTGATGAATTCTTGGATGATCAATGGGTTTTGTGAAGTAGAGGTAGAAGGTACTTCCGGTTGTTGTTGAGAGGAGTCTTCCACATTGACCACTTCAACTATTTGATCTCCATGTTGAGGTGTTGATGAAGAGGGGATAGCTTGAGTGGATGGTTCTTCATCTTGATCACTATCTTCTTTCGGCTTGATATCCCCAATGGTCATGTTCTTCATCGCCACTCTCAACCCTTCATTACCTACATCATCCAAGTTGTCTTGCTCCTCTTGAGAGCCGTTAGTCTCATCAAATTCAATGTCATGTGTCTCTTCAACCAAACCGGAGTTTTGGTTGTAGACACGATATGCTTTGCTATTTATTGAGTATTCTAATAAAAATCCTACATCACATTTACTTTGAAATTTAGATAAGTGTGTACCTTTTCGCAAGATATAGCACTTACACCCAAACACTCGGAAGTAGGAAATGTTTGGCTTCCATCCAATGAGAAGCTAGTAGGGAGTTTTCTTTAGTAGTCGATGACAATAAAGACGATTTGATGCATGGCATGCGGCGTTGATTGCTTCGGCCCAAAAGGTGTCCGAAACATTGTACTCTGAAAGCATAGATCTTGCCATGTCTATCAATGTCCGGTTCTTTCATTCGACTACTCCATTTTGCTCCGGTGTATACTTGGCCGAAAACTTATGTTTGATGCCCTTATCATCACACCAATTTTCAACCTTGGTATTCTTGAATTCGGAGCCATTGTCACTTCTCACTTTCTTGATCTTGAAACTAAATTCATTTTCGGCCCTTTGAGCAAAACTTTTGAAAGTGTTAAACACAATTGACTTATCATGTAAAAAAAATATCCAAGTATATCTAGAAAAATCATCTACAACAACAAGACAATAACTATTGCCACCAATGCTCACAAAAGTAGTTGGCCCAAATAAATCCATATGCAATAACTCAAGTGGACTAGAAGTTGGCATTGTGCTTTTTGTTGGATGTGAGTTTGCAACTTGTTTTCTGTCTTGGCAAGCACTACATAATTTATCTTTTTCAAACTTTACATCTTTTAATCCTACAACTAAATCATGTTTAACTAATCTATTTAGTTGTTTCATTCCAACATGTCCAAGCCTTCTATGCCATAGCCAACCTTTAGATGATTTAGTGAACAAGCATGTACCAAGATTAGCATCATTTGAATTGAAATCAACTAAATAGAGGTTGCCATGCCTAAAACCTTAAATCGACCTATTATCATCAATACTAGTGATAATCACATCTTTTGGATAAAATGCACATATAAATCCAATATCACATAGTTAAGCTACGGATAAGAGGTTGAAATTAAGAGATTCAACAAGCAATACATTAGAGATGGAGAGGTCGTTTGAGATGGCAATTTTACTTAAACCTTTTACCTTTCCTTTGCTATTATCGGCAAATGTGATCTTGTCATATTCCGCACCTTCGTTATTTAAAGAGGAGAACATATTGTGATTACCGGTCATATGTTGAGTGCATCCACTATCGAGCACCCAATGTTGTCCTCCGGCCTTGTAATTTACCTACAAAACAAGTTAGGTCCTTTTAGGTACCCAAATCCTTTTGGGTCCTTGGAGGTTAGTTACCAAGGATTTTGGGACCCAAATGGCTTTCCTTTTTGCACCAATTATCGGGGTTCCAACAAATTTGGCTTTAATATCGCCATTGGTCAGTTTCTTTAAAACATAACAAGAGTTGAATATAAGAGATGAATTACTTTTGCTAGCATGGCAATTTTTCTCAATGTGACCTAAAATTTGACATTTGTTGCAATATCCCTTTTCTTTTACAAATACGGTTTAAGATGGAACAAATGCATGTTTTCCCTTTTTAGGAATGTAGTCCAGTCCTTCTTTTCTTAAGGAGAACCTTTGACTATCTAGTAGATGTCTTAATTTTGATTCTCCTACATAGCATTTAGCTAGATCATTTGTTATTTTTTCAATTTTGTCCTTAAGTTCATTGTTTTCAAGGCTAAGCACATGGTCATCAATTTTGGGTCTAGATGATAATTCACTCAAATCTTCACAAGATGTAGATATGCTACATGTGCATATCATAGGAAGGGCATTTAAAATATTGCAAGTGATGCCTATGTCATTACCCGTTTTGTTGGCTTTATGAGTAATCAATGAGTCATGAGCTTCCTTAAGCATCTCATGAGTTTCTTTGAGACTCTCATGAGATGTGTTTATGTCCTCATAGGAATTTTGAAGAGTTTTGTACCTCTTCTTTAATTCCTTGAATTTTTCTTTTTCTTTACCCATATAGTCATCAAAACCGGTGATCATCTCAACTAGGTCATCATATGTATATTCATCTTCATCACATGATATCTTCGATTCTCCTTTAGCCATGAGGCAATGAGGAGTGGAGAATAGAGATGGAGCTTCCTTGATAGCTACTCTGGCGAGCCCTTTGGGTGATGCTTCATCTTCATCTTCGGAATTGGAACTTGAAGCATCCGAATCCCATTCAATGAAGCAAGCATGTCCATCCTTCTTCTTCTTGTAATATTTCTGGAAAACCTTCTTCTTGCTTTCTCCTTCCTTTTCATACTTCTTCTTCACCGATTTTTCTTCTTCCTTGTTTTTGCATTGTGTGGAGATATGGCCCTTTTCACCGCAATCAAAACATCTTCTTTCTTCAAAGAGGTTCCTTTTGGATGATTGTCCTTTCTTGAAGGACTTTCCTTGATATCTGTTCTTCATGAACCGCTTGAACCTTCTCACGAAGAGAGCCATTTCCTCATCGGTGTCTCTCTCATCGCTTTCTTCTTCATTGTCTTCTCTTTTGGAGGCTTGAACTTTGAGTGCTATGTTCTTCTTCTTGGATCGGAAGCCACATCTTTCACTTCTTCTTGAGATTTCTTGAATATGTCATGAGTGAGAATCTCACTCAAGACTTTCAAAGGAGTCACACTCTTCAAGTTTGAGCGCACAAGTAAGGTTACAATTGTATCATATTTAGAAGGTAAAGCTCTAAGAATTTTATGACAAAATTCCACATTCGTGACATCCATACCAAGTCCTTTTAATTCATTTACCATGTTATTTAATCGGTTGAACATCTCCGAGACATCTTCATTGGGCAACATAGCAAACTTTTCAAATTGGCCCTTATGGATAAATAATTTAGCATCCTTGACCATCGGGGTTCCTTCATGAATATCCATAAGATTTCTCCAAATGTCATGAGCCGTTTCAAGTTTACAAATTCTACTAAATTCACCTAGATTTAGAGCACTATAAAGAACATTCATGGCTTGAGCATTAGCTAAGGCATTATCTCTATCTAGGTTAGTCATGTCATCATCATCAAGAATTGCAAAGCCCTCATCCACCACTTTCCAAATCTTTCCACCCATGGCTTTAAGATAAACCATCATTCTAGTTTTCCAATAAGTATACTTTGATCCATCAAAGAGTGGTGGTTTGCCAATATTAATCCGACCCTCACTAGCCATCTTTATCCTACACTGGGATGGTTAAATCCTCTAAATATGGAGTCCTAGCTCTGACACCAATTGAAAGGGATCTTGGATATCGACTAGAGGGGGGTGAATAGGCGATTTTAACAAATTAAAAATTAATCAAGCAATTAATAGTAAATGAGAGCAAATAACTAAAACAAGATGAACAATGAACAATTTAACACAAGGATATATCCCGTGGTCTCGGTGATTTGCCGATCACCCCTAATCCACGTTGAGGCAAACTCAAATCTCTAACCGCTCCTCTATCTAGTCAACCTTGTCTCGACTTTTGAAGCATGTAGCAAGTATCAAAGTAATTAGGAGTCATTAGGGGACATGCTTCATGTGAATGACCGGTTTCATGGCATTTATGACAAAATGAGTTGCATGCTTTAACAAATATAGTTCTAGAATTTTGTTTCCTACCTTTCTTTTGAAAATATCCTAATCCTTCTTTTCTAAAAGAACATCTTTGTTTATTAAGGATTAGATCAAGAGATATTTTACCTTTATAACAATTTTCTAAGCCTTTTCCAAGTTGTTCAACTTGTGCCTTAAGTTCAATATTTTCATTTAAGATGTTATCATTAGAAACACATGGAATGTGATGACTACTAGAGGGAGAATCATCCAAATTACATGAAGTTGAAGCATCTACCTTAGATGAAGTATTTGTAACATCTTTTATAAGCATGTTTTCATATGAATCTTTAAGCTCAGAGTATTGAGCGCGTAGGGAAGAATGCTCTTCCTTAAGCGCCTTATACTTCTTCTTAGTTTTTCCAAAAACTTCATTTAATTCGGTTATCATTTCAACTAAATCATCATAAGATGGATCGTTTGAATGTACCTTTTCATCGCTTTTGGCCATAAGGCAAATGGATGAGCTAGTTGAAGTGTTGATGTTGCCGAGAGCTAGTCCGGCCATCTTCTTGGAGCAACTTCTTTCGTTGTCGGAGTCGGAGTCGGAGCTCTCTCCGCCGGACATCCATTCTCCAAAACAAGCTTCTTTAATTTCTTCATTTTTCTTCTTGAAGAACTTCTTCTTCTTGTTCCACGCCTTGTTCTTGTTTGGACATCTTGATGCTATGTGTCCCTTCTCATGACATCCATAGCAAATGATGTCCTTGAAGTTGTTTTGCTTTTGCCCCTTTGGTCGTGTGTCAATGTTGACACCTTTCTTATGCAACCTGCGAAGAAGTTTTTGAGTGTTCTTTACCATGAGTGCAAGGTCTTCATCGGAGGAGCCTTCGCTTGAATCGTTCCTTGAGTTTGCTTTGAAAGCCAAAGCTTTCTTCTTTGTCTCCGTGGGTTCGGCGGCTTCCTTCTTTTCCTTCTTGTGCATCTCATGGGTGATGAGGTTCCCATAAAGATCGGTTGGTGTTGTGGTTGATAGATCGGAGTTTGTGAGAACCGTGACCAAAGTGTCGAAGCTTTCCGGCAAGGCCCTAAGCATCTTTCTCACAAGCTCAAGGTCAGTAAAAACAACACCAAGACCCTTGAGTTCATTCACAATGTTATTTAACCGAGTAAACATGGAATCCACGGACTCGGTTGATGACATGGTGAATGACTCATATTTTTGCCTCACCATTAGCAATTTTGCCTCTTTAACCTTTGTAGTGCCCTCGTAAATTTCTTCGAGGGTAGTCCAAACCTTATGAGCAGTCGTGAGATTGCTCACATGGCTGAACTCGTTTAAGGATAAACCGGCAAAGAGAGCATTTTTTGCACGGGCATTTAAATGCAACTTTCTCCTATCGTCTTCGGATTGACTTGCCGGATCAACCGGAGGAGTAAAGCCGAGTTTAACGATATCCCATACGTCAAGCCCCATGGCTTGTAGGAATACCGACATGCGCACTTTCCAATAAGGATAATTTGTTCCATCAAAGATGGGCGCACGACCGGTATGTCCAAGAAGAAAATCCCCGCTTGACGACATCCTCTCTCTAGGCGGTAAAGCCTAATGAATCGAGAGACCAAGCTCTGATACCACGTGTTGGATCAAGGATGCCGACTAGAGGGGGGGTGAATAGGAGGCTTTTTAAAAACTTTAAAACTCAAGGCAAATAAATGCAAATCAAGACAAATAAAATAAGCAAAGGGAAAAGAGAACGAACACAACAATTTTTACCGAGGTATCGGAGACTCGCCCGGTCTCCACTAATCCTTGTTGAAGCACTCAAATCACTTGAGTCTTGCTTCAATATCCACAAAGGATATTATCACTAATGGTTGCTCCTTGTCCACTCCGGAAAGGCGAGCACCGATGCCTTGTACACACTTGCCGAGCCTCTCCGACAATCTCCGAACGGAGAGATCAACGGCCACGCCTCCGAACCGTCTAGGTGAGGGCGCTCACCAAGAGTAACAGGCAGCGAGGTCTTCTCTAGACCTCCAAACACGCACCGAGAAGCTAAGTATATGCAAATGCAAAAGAACTGAAACTCTCGGTGGATCGGAAAGCACTCGACTTGATCAAAAGATCAAGATTTTATATAAGAAACTAATGCTCAAGAGTGTATATGAAATGCTGTTGCTTGTTGTGTAAAACATATGTCCAAAGCCCCTATTTATAGCCTCAAGGATCAAATGAACCGTTGGAGCTAGGGCTGAAAATCAGCAACTCAAATTGACAGTCAGTTATGAAAACTGACAGTCAGTTACATGCACAACGGCCGACAAAATTTACGGATAAAAAATAGCTAGCCGTTTGCAGCCAAAACAGGAAAGCTGGAACACGCAACTGACAGTCAGTTACACAAACTGACAGTCAGTTTGTGTACTAGCTCGACCAGAATCAAATAGAAACACAGTAAAACACTCTCTGGTCGAAACCCAAACTGACAGTCAGTATGAACAAACTGACAGTCAGTTTAGTACAAAAAATTTGAGACCAAAAAACACCCTCTCTGGACAATTGTCAGTTACACTAAACTGACATTCAAACTGACAGTCAGTTATGCAAACTGACAGTCAACATGAACAAAAACAGCTATAACTTTAAATCCAGAAATCCAAAAGAGGTGTTTAATAGCTCGTTGGAAAGATAATTTCAAGGGCTACAATTTTGTCAACAGAAGCAAAAGCCAGATCTGCCTAGATATTTCTGAAAATTGCAAATACTCTTCTGCTGTCAAAAACTGAACTGAAAAACAGATTTTTCCAAATAAGACCAAAAGCAAATCCACATAAAAATGATGCGATGCAATGACCTAGATTTCTCGGTTTGTGCTGGAGATAAAAAAAGAGGACTTTCGCTACCCCTCTTTATAGTACGGTCAAAACTAAAAAAGAATTTTCCTAACCGATCATCTCCACACGCCAAGATCGGTAAAAACTCTCAATACCTGAGGTCTTTCGCATCTTCGAGATTTGCGTCTCGTTTCTTGCTCTTCTGCGTCTTGTGCTTTACTTTGAGTTGGGTTCATCTTGATCTTCTTGCATTTCTTCCCAACTGATCCTGTATCAATCAATCTCAAAAGCACAGTTAGTCCAGAACACTTTGTTTTCATTAATCATCAAAATCAGGGTTAGGCATGACGGGCCTAGATGCAACAGATCACTTAACCTTCTTCTAGTGCCACAAGATTGATTTAGTGATCTAAATGCAATGCACTAGAAGTTCTCAAATGCACACTCTCACAAATTCAAGAATTAGAACCCTAGAGTGTATGAAACTTGTGTTAGCTCTCAAAGATGACGACAATGTTCACAAATATGCCAAAAGTTGTGAATAGGGCCGTGCATGGGAGTATATATACCCCCACGATAAATATAGCCGTTACAGGCCGTTGGGAGAAAAAGATCACTTGGCGGTCAGACCGCAGGTATAAGCCCGGTCAGACCGCCGCAATTGCAACGGAATTAAACAGGCGCAATTAATGCTCACCTGCCCTGGTCAGGCACACTCACGATCAGACCGGAGCCAAATGTTGTCAGGCCGTGAAACTGTCCAGAGACGACATAGTTTCTGGAAACGTTATACGGTCAGGCCGATAAATACAGATAGACTGGCCATATGGTCAGACCGTAGTTCAAAAACTCGGTCAGACCGATTTCTCGGTCAGACCTGTCTACCAAACAGTCAGACCATCATAACACAATACTTCAAAAAAAATAGGTCATGGGGTACCAGGAGACTGACCTAGGTTTTAACTACGGACAGACCGACCTTTGTAAAAAGAAGACACACTTTGACATAACGTTGGTCATTCCGAAACCCAATTCGGTCAGTCCGTCTATTCGGTCAGACTGGACAACAATCGGTCAGACCGACTGAGACAGAGTTTGGCAGAAATGAGTTGAAATAAGCATTTTCAAAGTATATGACCCTCTAGTATGCAATGCAAGTTGATTTTCTGATTTGTGGCACATAGATGAAGTATTTCGTGATACACTACATGCTCCTCTTAATAGTACGGCGACTATCCTAAAATTCGGTCAAAATTCTTCTCTAATCACCTTAGACCGGTAAAAAAGGAAAAGACCCTATTTCGTACCTTTGCCTCTTTCCTCATTGTCTTTTCTTCATCATGTAGCTCTTTCTTTGTCTTTCATTATACTATCTTTTGAGTTTGATCTTGACACAACTTAACAGGTAACGTTAGTTCAACATTTGTAATTGTCATTAATTACCAAAACACTCTTTAGGGGCCTAGAAGCTACAAGTAGTCCTCCGGTGCCCCTAGGGGAGGGAAGTCGAGTACGCGGCGCGGCTCGAGTTCCCCGCCACGAACAACATTGCCGAATACGAGTCTTTTCTCCTCGGGTTGCGCCTTGCGCGCTCCCTGGGAATTCAATGCCTCCTAGTGAAAGGGGACTCCCAGCTCGTAGTTTGCCAAATGGACAAGTCCTACTTGTGCCATGACGCAAACTTGAGCCTTTAGTAGCAGGAAGTGCGCAAGATGGAGAAGCACTTCGACGGCCTAGAGGCCCGGCACATCCCGCGAAGGGACAACGACCGGGCAGCCAGCGCCCGAGAACCGCTCCCCAAAGGGGCCTTCTTGGAGATTATTGCGAAGCCCTCGGTGACCTCCCCGGACGCGGGTGACGAGTCCGGTGTCCCTGAAGTCGTCGAAATCACTTGGGCTTCGTCTTGGATGGACCCCCTTGTCTCCTTCATCAAGGGGGAGGGGGACCCTCCCAACGAGACCGAGGCTAAGCGCCTCCGGGCCAAAGCACGGGCATACCTCCTGTTGGAGGGGGAAGCTCTACAAGCAATGGGCTTCCGCCTTGCTCCGTTGCCTTCCACGACCGTAGGGGCTCCGGCTTCTCGAGGATATTCACGCGGGAAGCTGCGGGTCTCATCTGGCCCCACGTGCCATCGCGCTCAAGGCCCTTTGCCAGGGTTTCTATTGGCCCACGGTGGTCCGTGACGCGTGAGATCTTGTCTCCGCGTGCGAGGCCTGTAAGAAGATGGCCAAGGGTTCGAACCTCCCCCCCTTAGCACTGCAGACTATCCCCATCACTTGGTCCTTCGCGCGCTAGGGGATGGACCTCCTGGGCCCCTTCCCCCCAGCGCCCGGGGGCTACAAGTATGCGGTGGTCGCGGTTGAATACTTTACTAAGTGGGTAGAGGCTGAACCTTTGGCCAGCATCACGTCCCAGGCAGTACAGCGGTTTTCTGGAAAAATATCGTGTGTCGTTTTGGTGTCCCCCGAGAGATCACTATCGATAATGGGACCCAATTCGACTCGGCGTATTTCCTGGAATTCTGCGAAAGCTTGGGGCTCACCATCCACTTCGCTTCAGTGGCCCATCCCCAGAGCAACGGGGCCATTGAAAGGGTCAATGGCGTAATCCTACAAGTGTTACACCGATGGTTCAAGCAAACCACTTCCATGCGGGCTCCATGGGCAGAGGAGCTCCCTAGCATCCTCTGCTCCATGCGCACGACTCTGAGCTGGGCGACGGGACGTACTCCCTTCTCCCTGGTACGACGCTGAGGCAGTCCTCCCCCCGGAGATTGGCTTTCGGTCGCTACGGGTCGAGCTCCTAGAAGGAGATACGACCGCGGCGTACCAAGCCAACTAGGCAAATCAACGACTGGAGGTCAATCTCCTGGAGGAGGAACGTGACCGAGCGCTCCCCCGCCACGCCATCTACGAGCGCGAAATGGCGCGCGCATACAACCAGCACGTCCGCGAAAGGGCTTTTCGACTCGGGGACCTTGTCCTCAAGCGCGTCACGGACCCCCAAGCCCAGGGCAAACTCTCCCCCAAGTGGGAGGGCCCCTGTAGGATCTCGGCGGTCCTGGGCTCGGGGGCTTACAAGGTCTCCAACCTTCAAGAGCAGGAGCTGAAGCACACGTGGAATGTGCGCTTGCTTCGCAAGTTCTACATCTAGCCTACGGGCTCGTTCCCTCCCCCGGAGCGATTACGCCGGAGGGGAGGGGGACATTGTACTCACTGTTCCCTCCCCTGTCGCGATTTCGCGGGGGGAGGCGTTGTACTTTAATTCATTGTCAATACAATTGGTTTTTTCCTCAGCTCCGGCTCATTGCAGGTTTTTACATTACTGCCTCTCACGGCGATGCCCTCCCCTTGAGGATGCCCTCTCAACAAGGATGCCCTCCCCGCGAGGAAGTGGGCTATCACGACCCAACAAGTCCCTACAACAGGAGCCCCACTCCCGTAGGGAGGCTTATGATCACCCCTCGTGGGCTGAGGGTGTAAGCAGCAACCCGGTCCTCAAGGACCGCGGTAACGAGTCAATTTGGGAGACTAGTCCCCTATCCAAACACTCAGACCCGTCATCGGGCACATCCTCCTCCGGGAGTCAGTTATCTCCTTAGTGAGACGGAATTCTCGGATATTTTTTCTCGGAGATCTCGTTCCCGGCTCCCCGTCTTCACGGCGACCAGAGGGTTGTCTCCCGGAAAAATTATCCCCGGGAATTTCACCTCCTTGGATTTTCTTGGATGTTCTCTCCCGGAGATCTCGTTCTCGGCTCCTTGTTTTTTACAGTGACCGGAGGGTTCTCTCCGGGGAAAATTCCCGGAGATATTGGGCCTCCCGGAAGACTCCTCGGTAACCTTGGATATTTTTCTCGGAGATCTCGTTCCCGGCTCCCCGTCTTCATAGCGACCGGAGGGTTGTCTCCCGGAAAAACTATCCCCGTGAATTTCACACATTTTCTTGGACGTTCTTTCCCCGAAAACCTCATCCCCGGCTCCCTGTTCTTACGGCGACCGGAGGATCCCACAGGAGCTTTCGAAAAATTGTTCCCGGAAATTTTTATAACCTTGGGAAAACATGAAGAATTCTTAAGCGAAGGGTCCTTACCCCGGGAGCTTTGTCACCTCCACAGCGCGCGGAGCTACCCTCCGGCCCGCTGTGGAGAGGGGGGATATGGAGCACCCAGGAATCACCTCGTTCCGGACCATCTAAGAACGCAAAGTACATGAGCAAACTGAGCTTTATTAAAGAAATCAAAGTACACAAGCAAACTTAGCTTTACTGAAGATCATTTAACCGGAGGACATCTTCCCCCTTCGGTGGGCATCATTACATCAGATACGATACAACCCGTGATACAACCTGGAAAGATCCTACGCCTAATAATCCTGGAGGCCTTCCGATATCTCCCGGGCCAGGTCCCGGTACAAGCCGCGTATGCGACGCTGGGCCTCCCAGAGCAAGTCTTCGGGCCAATATTCGTAGCCCGCCGGTGGAAGTATTCAAAGCGGGGGAACCCTCCGAGACCCCGGTCGCGGAGGGGATAGTTCAGCGTGGTGATTGTCGAAGTTGTCCAAGTGCCACTCCGGATGCCACCGCAACCGGACCAGCTCTGGGGGAAACGCCCCCGTTGTGTCCCCCCGAGAAGAGACTTAACAAAATAAAGGCGGCCTGGGCATCCCACGGGTGACACCCGCCGAGGCTCAAAGGCCTCGCCCCCAGAGAGTTTCTCCGGGACCCTCACCCGGGAGTAGCCTCCCGGGAAACCTGGTACATTCCATTCAAAGACTTAGCAAGAAATCCAATTTCTATTGCATCAGAAATATCTTTGTACAAGTGTCCAGGGCTTCCTCTAAGAAGCTACTGGGAGCAAAAGACCTAAAAACAAAAAGGGTCCTATCTAGAGACCCGGGGGGAGGCTCATTCTTGGTCATTGGCGTCCTCCCCCAAGGGGGCTCCCGCCGGAGCCACAGTATCCGCTCCTGGAAGCGCCGGCACCGAGAATTGCACCCTGATTATCCGGTCGAAGAAGCCGCCAGCGAGCTGCTCCACTTCTTGCCTAGATGGCTCGAAGAATTCCGGAAAGCTCCAGAGAATCCGGCCCCCGATCGCCCGGGCGCCAATCCCCCGGTGCTCCACGAGCCCGGCCGTGGCAGCCACGACCGGGATCACCCGGCCCCGGGCCCAGGCGTCGGTAGCCACCGGAATCACAGAGATGTACGTTAAGAAAACTCACAGCCTCCGCGAGCGTCGCCGGTGCCGCCTCAGAGCTGCCTCCCTCACTCTAAGCCCCTCGAGGGCTGAGCGAACGGAGCATCCCGTGTCCATTATGGCTCGGACACTGGAGCCCTCGAGCTCCCGGAGGGCATCCTCCCTCGCCTTCGCCTCCCTCCAGAGCCGGTCGTTGGTGGTCTCGGAGCCGTGGATTTGGGCCTGGACCCGGGCTAGCTCCAGGAGGGCATCGTCCCGCTGCTCCAGATAGGCGGTGGCCTTCTCCTCCGCGTCCAACAGCACCCGACCGAAGCGCCCTTCAATCCCCCAGGTGATGGCCGCCCCCTACAAGCGCAAGAGCTAGAAAAAATTTGAATCGGGAGCGTCGAAGGAAACTATCCATCGACTAGAGAAAGAACCTGGGTCTGGAGGGATTGAAGCTCCCCAGAACAACGGAGAAAAGGATACTAGGGTTAGGTTCACTGGACAAGACTTGAATGCGACGAAAGCCAAGGGTTGGCATTCGGTTCGCGAACAGACAATGTCCGAAAAGGACACAAGAATGGTTTGGAGCTTCTAGATGATCAAAACTGGTGCAAGAGGTGGCATTGAGTGCCAAATGATATGAGGGACCTAAATGACAAAGTGGACTTTTCAGAAAGGCCCTTGAATTAACAGAAAATCACAGCAAGGCTCAGGACATAGGAAATCGAATGCCACTGTACAGCAGTGAACTAGGGCACATGCATCTGGATGAATCATGCATGCATTGCTTTGCCAAACATGTCAGGGAGGTAGGCGGGATCAAGAAAAAGTTGCTGGTGGAAGGAATTTGACTGGGCTGGCTTATCGGCGACGAACAGCGAGGTTGAAACCTTTGGCCGCCTGAGACAAGGACGAGCCACGGTGACAGAGAACTGGGGTTAGCTAAACTCGAAATTGTTTGAGGGGAAATACTCCTGGGGTGGTGCTGATTGATCTACAGAAAGGAATTGGGCAGAGGTGGAGTGTGCGAGCTCGTCGGCGCTGTCACCGGACTTGGAGAAGACGGTGAACGACGAACTGGCTCCACACAGCAATGCAGGTTCTGAGCTCTGGACTACACCATCTAGGGGGTTACAGGGAAGGTGTAGGTGGCTTCAGTTTGGGGAGAGCTGCAGTGAGACACGCCGGCGACGTGCGACGTCCACGGTGGCGCGCGAAAAATGGGAAAACGCACGGCACTGCATCAATTTGAAAACTGGTTGAATAGGCTTGCTCAGAAATGGCAAAGGATCATTTGATTCTACAGGAATGGGTAGTGAAAGGAACTGGAGTGGATTTAATTTCAGGAACAGGGGGTCTTCTGGTTTTTCGACGATCACCAGCGATGAAGACTGCTAGAATGCAATTGCATGCATGGACACGGAAAGATGGGTGTGGGGAACTCACTGGTGAGCTTGGATTGGAGAGAGGGGCTGTGGTTTTCTCTGGCGACGATGGCCTCAAAATCGGCTCATCGGGGAAGAAGGAGGAACAATGAAAATCTGGGAAAATGGCTAAGTCCTGGAGGTGTGTTTCTTCACAACACTGAGGGGGGTTTAAATAGGCACAAGGACGGAGCCAACGAGCGAGAACAGCGTGAGAATTTGTGTCGGGGACGAGACCGGCCGGGCGCAGGCGCGACAGCGGCGAACGGCGATGTGATTGTGCACTGGGGGTGTAGCAGCTTTGCTGGCTTTGTCGGTTGCATTGGAACTTCACTTGGGACGGCGCAGATGCGGAGGCAGCAGCACAGATCCCGCAACGACACGTAACAGCATGCAATTGCCACGGCTACGGGCGTGCGCGCGCGAAGACGGTGTTGGAGCGCGGGCGTTTAACCGCTGGTTTCCACAAGGCACCGGTTGTTGGCACCTGCGCGCGGGGTGCCACAATTGTCTACAAGCACTGGTGACAAGAGGCGGTGGCCGGCGCCGAGCAAACGCGGCGAGAAACACGGCGTGGCTCTGGCGAAATGCACTGGTCGAAGGCAACGACCAGGGGCTGGTCAAAAACAGCAGAAAAGTAATAGAAGGGCCGAATTGCAATTTCAGAACTTTGATTCCAGGGACTGATCTGTAAATCTGGCATTTGGCTTAGGTAGAAAGAGTTTTGACTTTGCTAAATTAATTCACAAAGTCTAAGATATTGATCAGCAGCTAGGGATGATAAAATTTTGGAGATTTAGACAAGTTTTGAGATGAACTGAAACTAGGGTAATTAGGGTAATCTGATTTTAGAAATTTGACAAGGCTGAAACTAGGGTTTCGGGCGAGATTTGGAAATTCTTCCAGAAGGGAAAAATGTTCAGAAAAGTGAAGGGAAGATGTTCACCGAACCAAATCAGAATTTGGAGATGATCTGTGGCTTTTACCCTTTTTGGGGTTTCTCAGAAATCTGAAAAGGACTAATTTGCGAAACTTTTGGACTGATCTGCGAAAATGACTTGAATGAAGAAGTTTGGCTGCCAACTTTTCAGGGTAACACTCTGGTATTACCAAGATCTCACCCTGATATGAAGATAGTCAAGGTAGGCTAGGGTTGGGGAAAATAGGGGTGTTACAACCTAACCTCCTTAAAAACAATCTCGTCCTCGAGATTCTGGTAGGTCTGAGAACAGGTATGGAAAATCTCGGCGTAGCTCTTCTTCCTTTTGCCAAGTTGATTCTTCCTCTGAATGGTTATTCCATTGGACTCTGCAGAATCGGATGGTCCTTGATTTCAGTTTCCTTTCGCTGACTTCGAGTATCTTGATGGGGTATTCTTGATAAGACAAATCTGGTTGTACTTCTGTTTCTCTGGGAGATATCTGTTCTTTTGGTTTCTTTAAACACTTCCTCAGTTGTGACACATGGAAGACATCGTGTACTCCAGCTAGTTCAGGTGGTAGTTCTAACTTATATGCTACCTCTCCTTGCTTCTCCAGCATCTTATAAGGTCCAACATATCTCGGGCTCAATTTTCCTTTCATTTGGAATCGACGCACTCCTTTGTAAGGTCTTACCTTGAGATAGACGTAATCACCTTCTTCGAATGATAGTTCTCTTCTTCTGTGGTCGGCGTAGCTTTTCTGCCAAGACTGAGCCGTTTTCATTCTTTCCTGAATGATCTTCACATGGGCTGTGGCTTCTTCCACTAGTTGTGGCCCTAAAAATTGCTTTTGACCCACTTCGGTCCAGTATAAGGGAGTACGGCATCTCCTTCCGTAAAGTGCTTCATATGGTGCCATCTTTATGCTTGCTTGGTAGCTGTTGTTATATGTGAACTCAGCATATGGCAGGAATGATTCCCAAGAATCTCCATATTCCAAAGTACAAGCTCTTAGCATATCCTCCAAAACTTGGTTCACTCTTTCAGTTTGTCCACGAGTCTGTGGATGGTAAGTTGTGTTGAACTTTAATTTGGTTCCTAAGATTTCTTGTAGTTCTTCCCAGAACATTGATACAAACTGGGGTCCTCTATCAGATACTATTGCTTTTGGTACTCCATGCAAGCTAACAATTCTGGAAAGGTATAGTTCCGCCAATTGCTTGGATGAGTACTGGGTTCTCACTGGTAGAAAATGTCATACCTTTGTCAATCTATCTACTATGACCCATATGGAATCGTAACCTTTCCTGGTCCTTGGTAATCCTGTTACGAAGTCCATTCTGATTTCGTCCCATTTCCATTCTGGGATTGGTAGGGGTTGTAGCGGTCCTGCTGGCTTCAGGTGTTCTGCTTTCACCCTTTGACAGGTGTCGCAAGATGCTACGAACTCAGCTATTTCTCTCTTCGTCTTTCTCCACCAAAATTGACTCTTCAAATCACGATACATTTTTGTACTACCCGGGTGGATTGAGTACGGGGTATGGTGAGCTTCATGTAAAATTGCATCTTTGATTTCCTTATTATCCGGAACGCAAATCCGATCATGGTGCCATAGAATCCCTTGTTCATCTTCTCTGAAATCGATTGCTTCTCCATGCTTCATGTCCTCTTTCAGCTCCTGGATATGTGGATCTGTTACTTGAGCCTCTCTGATTTGATCTTTTAACTCGCATTCCATCCTCAAGGTAGCAATAGTTCCTTCTTCAACCAATTCCAGCTGTAGTCTCTCAAAATCCTTGAGCAGTTGGTGTGGTAAACCCAGATTCTTTGCTTGGCTACAGTAGGACTTTCTACTCAAAGCGTCTGCCACCACATTTGCTTTTCCAGGATGGTAATGTACCTCAAGGTCATAATCCTTGATAAGTTCCAACCACCTGCTCTGTCTCATGTTCAGATCCTGTTGTGTGAAGATGTACTTTAAGCTCTTATGATCTGTGTAGATGTCACACTTATTACCCAGTAAGTAGTGTCACCAAATTTTCAATGCATGGACGACAGCAGCTAGCTCCAGATCATCCGT
Source organism: Pharus latifolius (assembly GCA_019359835.1). Taxonomy (NCBI): domain Eukaryota; kingdom Viridiplantae; phylum Streptophyta; class Magnoliopsida; order Poales; family Poaceae; genus Pharus; species Pharus latifolius. Next base: position 18,732,531 of record CM033330.1, read on the forward strand.
TGGGTAATTCTCCTCATGGGGTCGTAACTGTCTTGACGCGTACGCTACCACTTTTCCTTCTTGCATCAGAACACAACCTAATCCTTGCTTAGATGCGTCACAGTAAACTTGGAAATCCTTCTTGACGTCGGGTAATATAAGGATAGGTGCACTCGTCAGCCTCTTCTTCAGCTCTTCGAAGCTTTCTTCACACTTCTCAGTCCACGTAAATGGGGCATTCTTCTTCAACAGCTGGGTCAGTGGCCTAGTGATTTTGGAGAATCCTTCAACAAATCTTCTGTAGGATCCAGCTAATCCTAGAAAGCTTCTCACTTCTGTCACAATCTCCGGTTGTTTCCATTCCATCACAGCTTGGATTTTTGAAGGGTCCATGAATATCGCTTTCTCAGAAATGATGTGGCCTAAGAAAGAAATCTCTTTAAGCCAAAAGGCGCACTTATCAAATTTAGCATACAGCTGATGGTCTGCTAGCTTCTTCAGCACTAGTCTGTGATGCTCAATATGTTCTTTCTCTGTCTTGGAGAAAATGAGTATGTCATCCACAAATACAATACTGAACTTGTCCAGATATTCCATGAGGACTTTATTCATCAGGTTCATAAATACAGCTGGTGCATTCGTTAGTCCGAATGGCATCACTGTAAATTCGTACAGTCCATATCTAGTTATGAACGCAGTTTTCGGAATATCCTTCTCTCGGACCTTCAGTTGATGATAGCCTGATCTCAAGTCAATCCTTGAAAATACTTGGGCTCCTCTAAGTTGATCGAAAATATCATCAATCCTTGGCAGAGGGTACTTGTTTTTGATCGTCATATCGTTCAACTTCCGGTAATCAATACAAAGTCTTAGGCTACCGTCTTTCTTCTTGGAGAATAGCACTGGGGCTCCCCAAGGTGAAGAACTTGTCCTAACGAATCCTTTCTCTTCCAATTCTTCTACTTGTTTTCTCAGTTCTTCTTGCTCTTATCTTGTCATACGTGCAAGTTTCCTTGCATATGAGGCTGATCCAGGCTTTAGCCCAATGGCAAACTCTATATCCCGGTCCGGTGGCATTCCGGGGAGTTCTTCAGGGAAAACTTCTGGAAATTCATTGACTACATGAACATCCTCTACTTTGATCTCTTCAGCACTATTCAGGCAATCCATATGATCACTCAATGGAGTTCTACTTGCACTGAAAGTAACTTGTCTTTCCTCGGCATTGGTCAAGGTGACGGTCTTTTTCTCACAATCTATTTGACCTTTGTATTTGGCTAACCAGTCCATTCCGAGAATGATGTCTAACCCTTGAAGATTCAGAACTAGCAAATCTGCTAGGAATCCTAGGTTGCCGATACAGAAGGCAATATCTCTACAGATAGATTTCACTGGCATTCTAGCTCTAGGGGATTGGATTAGGATGGAAGATTCTAGTGCAGACTCAGGCAGTTCACTTCCCAAAGCAAAAGATTTTGACACGAATGAATGCGTAGCACCCAAATCAAACAAAGTAACAGCAAGTTTATAGTGGACTTGAATCCTCCCGAGCACGACGTCTGAGGCTTCTCCAGCTTCAACTGTGGATGCATTGTTGACATTCCTCTTCCTCTGCTATTCTGAGTTCTTCCACCTCTTGACGGTTGAATGCTTCTACCAGGGTTCTGAGCTGGGGTAGTGGATCCTGCTGCTCTAGCTCTAGCAACACTGAATGGCAAGTGTTGGAGTGAGCATGTATCTTTCCGATGACCTGTTCTCCCACAGTGATAGCATTTGACATTCTTTAAAGTGCAATCTTTGTAAAGATGATTTCCCTTGCATTCGGTGCATTATGGTGTTGAGGTTGACATCAGTCTTGGAACTCTCTGGGGTTGTCTGAAATTTGGTCTGAAACTTGGTGCTGGTCTTCCTCGACTGGTATTGCCTTGATATGGACTAGACAAAGCTTTTCTCTTCCGATCCTCCTCAATTATTCCTGGCTTTTCCTCCATCTTGATCAGTCTGTCAACCAAGATATGGAAATCTGTAAATTCCTGTGAAGCTATCTGATACTGTAAAAAGTTCTGCAGGCCTTCACAAAATCGATCGATCTTCTGTTCTTCAGTTGCTACATCCTCTGGTGCATATCTTGCGAGTTGGATAAACTCATGCAGGTATTGTTTAATTGGTTTATCCCCTTTCTTGAGATTCCTAAACTCTCGGCGCTTTGCTTGGATGACACCTTTTGGGACATGATATTTATGGAATTGCTCCTTAAATTCATCGCATGTGATTGTGTCTCGACTTGGGTGTACGGACTGATAATTCTCCCACCAAGCTGCGGCGGGTCCAGATAGTTGGTGTGGTCCATACAAAAGTTTTTCCTCATTACTACCCTTGACTGTGTTCAATTTTCTTTCCACATCAATTAACCAATCATCGGCCATAATGGGGTCGTTGGTACATGAAAAGGTTGGAGGGCGTGTCTTCTGAAAATATGACAACTTAGCTCCGATTGTTGATCCTCCGGTCTGTCCTGATGAGAATTGTTGCATCATCTGTCCCCACATCTGGTTCTGTGCAACCATGGATTGTTGCCTGTTCCACTCCATCCATATCAGTACTTCGTTGATATTACTTTGCTGCGGCATAGCTGATGATTCTGGCTGGTTCTGATCAGTACGAGCTCTGCTTCCCGATGCGTCTCTTGGATTCTCAGCATTTCCTTCGGACATCCTTCCTTGAGATCTTCCGCGGGTGTTAACCATTCTGTTCTGATTGGGGATCAAAGAAATAATTGCTGATTCAGAGGGAGACACAGATAAGGTACAAGCAGAAGGCTGAGATCAATCCATGAGACAAGGATTGGAAAGTGCAGGATGTTTTCCATAAATTAGTTTTTCATATGATACATAATTTTAGCCTCCACGGCTTACAAGTATAGCATACAACCAACACAACTAAAGCAACTACAAACAAGAGCACAGACAAACAAAGAGATCTAGCGATTGCCGGGGTCAGGTACAGAAAAAGGGTCGAGCCAAAAGGAAGTCTAAGATCACTCGTCGGTTTCGGAAGAACCACAGGGTTCCACCACTTCTGGATCTTCTTCTTCATGGTCTTTGTCTGCATCCATCGGATCTAACTCCATGTCGTCGTCTTCTTCTTCATCATCAGACAAAGTGTCGGTGTCGTCTTCCACAACTTCTTTTCCTTTGCCGATAGGAGCTTCTCTTCTTCCTCCAGTGTTGAGGCGTTCAGGGTCTTGAGACTTGATGACGATTCCACGCGACGCAGGTGTGAATTGGCCAAGGTAATCCTTAAGCTTTCCCACACTCTTGCGAGTGGTAATCCTCAGCTTCGGACGGCTCCTCTTGTTGACGGACTCTGATGTTCCGGGGTTCCTATCTTTGCTTGGACCGACTAATTCTTGGATCTGCCTCTCTTTTTCTTGGAGATCCGAACGAGCTCTTGCAAGAATTCCTTCGAGGTAGTGGCGATCATCCCGAGCGTTCTCATGCTCGCGTAACAAATGGTTATATCCGGTTTCTAGAGCTTGAACAATATCCCTAGTCTTCGTTTGCATTCCATCTCTTTGGTCACTTGATGGGTGGACAACTCGGCGATCTGACCTGGGGATCTGGCAAGGCACAAAACGGAAAGGGGAATCTACAAGGAAATCCTCGTACAACAGTGTGATGGTACCTATAGCGCCATGAGCAGCGTCTAGAGTTGCGTCTTCTTCTTCCGCTCTGTGGGCTTCTTGTTTCACGGGACCTCTTCCAAGCCTTGGAATTTCATAGACCACCACAGAGGCACGAAAGCCGTAGAGTCTGTTGTCCACTTCTTCCTGTCGGACATAGTACACTGGCCGCTGCCTATCCAAAGCTCCCAAGAATTGCAGCATCATCCATAAAAGCAACGCCCATGATCCTAGCTCATCTCCTTGCACAAACTTCTTGCTGAAAGCCATCTGAAGAACAGAACACAGAACTCCTAGTAGTTAAAATAACTTTCGAATCTTTTTCAAAGAGATAAGGTGAGAAGATAAATTATTCAGTATATTTTTGTTTAAAGAAATTAGGTTTCCGAAATTAATTTTTAATCAAATAGACTAATGATTTATGTTCTGGGCACGCCAATATCTATCTAAGGGTCACAGCCTACAGTCGAGCCTTTGCTCTTATACCATCTCCTGTGGGACCCTCATTTGAGGAATCCCGTGGCAACCGCCCAGGTGGATTGCGCACAAATAGGTTCATTACAAGCTCACAACAAGCGGAAAGCAGTTATTGCATAAAACATAATTAAACAGGTACGAGGTCACAGGGACCAATATTACATTAACATAGCACCCAGAATGACGCTACATAGAGTTGCTATGAAAATAACAGGTTTATCCATACAAGAGTCGGTATCAAGATACCGAACACACAAAACAAAGTAGACAGCACCAACGAAGATTTTCACTTCTGGCAGCAACGGTTCTGGTAGGGCTTCCTCCACATCGGACTCAACTCGGCGCGAGACCCACCAAGAACTCCGAATCATCTGGGGCGTTCCCATCCTCTGCTTCATCTTCATAACCAAACGAATCGGGATCGGCGAATCCCTCTTCTGATTTGTTTGAAAAGGCAAGGGTGAGCATGCTTTGACACAATGCTCAGCAAGTCATTTATTTACGAATGCAATTATATAGATGAGGAGTGATCAAGAAAAGGGGTTAAGTCTTATAATCATAAATAGTATATATTTCAATCCTTTGATCTTTCAAATAAGGGTTTTATTTTCAACAGCGCGGTTTTTGAAAACCTTATAATAGACTTTAAGAAAACATTGTGGATGGCGATCCTCCATGATCCACCATTTGAATTAACCATATTATGAAAACTTTTTCCAAATATTACTTGTGTCGAACCGCATGGATAAATCCACCGCGAACATACTCCATGACCTGGGAGTAGAGAGTATCCGATACTTTTCTTATGCTTTGCAAAGGTGTACCTCTTTTTAAATCCACTTCTTCACTTGACTTTCAAGTCGGGCCAACTCCATGCGACTTATACGCATGTGACAAGGCCGAGATCACACAACGCTTTTGCAGTCTAGTATTAACAGTATCCCCGCCCGGTAAATAGACAATTAAGTCTCAAGTACCATTGTGGGTCCTCCCCACTGCCTTACTTCCTAGCCTTGGCCTATGCTCCCGCAGGACACATAGCCTTGGTCTGCCCACGCGAGACATCTGACCTTTCATGATTACAACCGCGCACGGCTTAATCAGAGGCATAGGGCGTCTTCCTTCTCTCCACCTTTTCCTCTCATACTTTTTCTGAACTCACATCACTCACGGACGAACTGCGCCCAACCAGTTTCCACGCGAGAAACCAGACCGAAAAACCATGCGGGGAACTGCTAATACCATAAAGCTACTAAGTCGTGCCTGTCCCATACCAGGCAAGTGGTTGGTACGTTTTTCATGCCGCATAGAGGCACAACACAAGGTTCTTGTCTTTATGAATTGATAGTGAGGAGCCATCCACATTCCCTGGTGCGCACCGCACCCTCACCATCCAAACCAATCCTCACTATCAATACTAATTCATATTTTCTTTCATAAAAGGGGTTTCAAATTCATTTCTCACATATTAGCCATTTCACATCCAACATTTACATTTAAATAAGAGTAGAGTTCAAGCATAGCATCCTAGGGTGACAAGGTTACATGATGATTCAATCTCAAAAGGGGGTTCTCACATAAAACTTGGGTCATATCTATTCATATGTTTCTAAACATAGTTTTATCAAATACTCAGCATGCATATATCTTTAAAACAGTGAATCTACTTTATATCAAAATACTAGGTGAGACATGATCAAGGGTGGCGACTTGCCTTGCCAAGTTGGGTCTAAGAAATCTGCTGGATCTTCAAACGTTCCTTCCAAATCTTCCGCTCCTTGCTCTGCATTCGCATGAGAGCACAGACAACACATACTATACATAAGCATCCAGAAAATAGGCTTTATACAAAAATATATGTAAAATATAAACATGTATGCAGACGAGGGGATTTGGGCAGAAACAGAACAACGGAGAAAAGGATACTAGGGTTAGGTTCACTGGACAAGACTCGAATGCGACGAAAGCCAAGGGTTGGCATTCGGTTCGCGAACAGACAATGTCTGAAAAGGACACAAGAATGGTTTGGAGCTTCTAGATGATCAAAACTGGTGCAAGAGGTGGCATTGTGTGCCAAATGCTGTGAGGGACCTAAATGACAAAGTGGACTTTTTAGAAAGGCCCTTGAATTAACAGAAAATCACAGCAAGGCTCAGGACACAGGAAATCGAATGCCACTATACAGCAGTGAACTAGGGCACATTCATTTGGATGAATCATGCATGCATTGCTTTGCCAAACATGTCAGGGAGGTAGGTGGGATCAAGAAAAAGTTGCTGGTGGAAGGAATTTGACTGGGGTGGCTTATCGGCGACGAACAACGAGGTTGAAACCTTCGGCCGCCTGAGACAAGGACGAGCCACAGTGACAGAGAACTGGGTTTAGCTAAACTCGAAATTGTTTGAGGGGAAATACTCCTGGGTGGTGTTGATTGATCTGCAGAAAGGAATTGGGTAGAGATGGAGTGTGCGAGCTCGTCGGCGTTGTCACCGGACTTGGAGAAGACGGTGAACGATGAACTGGCTCCACACAGCAATGCAGGTTATGAGCTTTGGACTACACCATCTAGGGGTTACAGGGAAGGTGTAGGTGGCTTCAGTTTGGGGAGAGCTGCAGCGAGGCACGCCGGCGACGTGCGACGTCCACGGTGGCGCGCGAAAAATGGGAAAACGCACGGCACTGCATCAATTTGAAAACTGGCTGAATAGGCTTGCTCAGAAATGGCAAAGGATCATTTGATTCTACAGGAATGGGTGGTGAAAAGAACTGGAGTGGATTTAATTTCAGGAACAGGGGGTCTTCTGGTTTTCCGGCGATCACCAGCGATGAAGACTGCTAGAATGCAATTGCTTGCATGGACACGGAAAGATGGGTGTGGGGAACTCACTGGTGAGCTTGGATTGGAGAGAGGGGCTGTGGTTTGCTCTGGCGACGATGGCCTCAAAATCGGCTCATCGGGGAAGAAGGAGGAACAATTAAAATCTGGGAAAATGGCTAAGTCCTGGAGGTGTGTTTCTTCACAGCACTGAGGGGGGTTTAAATAGGCACAAGGACGGAGCCAACGAGGGAGAACAGCGTGAGAATTTGTGTCGGGGACGATACCGGCCGGGCGCAGGCGCGACAGCGGGGAACGGCGATGTGATTGTGCACTGGGGGTGTAGCAGCTTTGCTGGCTTTGTCAGTTGCATTGGAACTTCACTTGGGACGGCGCAGATGCGGAGGCAGTAGCACAGATCCCGCAACGACACGTAACAGCATGCAATTGCCAGGGCTACGGGCGTGCGCGCGTGAAGACGGTGTTGGAGCGCGGGCGTTTAACCGCTGGTTTCAACAAGGCACCGGTTGCTGGCACCTGCGCGCGGGGTGGCACAATTGTCTACAAGCACTGGTGACAAGAGGCGGTGGCCGGCGCCGAGCAAACGCGGCGAGAAACACGGCGTGGCACCGGCGAAATGCACTGGTCGAAGGCAACGACCAGGGGCTGGTCAAAAACAGCAGAAAAGGAATAGAAGGGCCGAATTTCAATTTGAGAACTTTGATTCCAGGGACTGATCTGTAAATATGGCATTTGGCTTAGGTAGAAAGAGTTTTGACTTTGCTAAATTAATTCACAAAGTCTAAGATATTGATCAGCAGCTAGGGATGATAAAATTTTGGAGATTTAGACAAGTTTTGAGATGAACTGAAAACAGGGTAATTAGGGTAATTTGATTTTAGAAAGTTGACAAGGCTGAAACTAGGGTTTCGGGCGAGATTTGGAAATTCTTCTAGAAGGGAAAAATGTTCAGAAAAGTGAAGCGAAGATGTTCACTGAACCAAATCAGAATTTGGAGATGATTTTTGACTTTTACCCATTTTGCGGTTTCTCAGAAATCTGAAAAGGACTAATTTGCGAAACTTTTGGACTGTTTTGCGAAAATGACTTGAATGAAGGAGTTTGGCTGCCAACTTTTCAGAGTAACACTCTGGTATTACCAAGATCTCACCCTGATATGCAGATAGTCAAGGCAGGCTAGGGTTGGGAAAAATAGGGGTGTTACAACCTAACCTCCTTAAAAACAATCTTGTCCTCGAGATTCTGGTAGGTCTGAGAACAGGTATGGAAAATCTCAGCGTAGCTCTTCTTCCTTTTGCCAAGTTGATTCTTCCTCTGAATGGTTATTCCATTGGACTCTGCAGAATCGGATGGTCCTTGATTTCAGTTTCCTTTCGCTGACTTCGAGTATCTTGATGGGGTATTCTTGATAAGACAAATCTGGTTGTACTTCTGTTTCTCTGGGAGATATCTGTTCTTTTGGTTTCTTTAAACACTTCCTCAGTTGTGACACATGGAAGACATCGTGTACTCCAGCTAGTTCAGGTGGTAGTTCTAACTTATATGCTACCTCTCCTTGCTTCTCCAGAATCTTATAAGGTCCAACATATCTCGAGCTCAATTTTCCTTTCATTTGGAATCGACGCACTCCTTTGTAAGGTCTTACCTTGAGATAGACGTAATCACCTTCTTCGAATGATAGTTCTCTTCTTCTGTGGTCGGCGTAGCTTTTCTGTCAAGACTGAGCAGTTTTCATTCTTTCCTGAATGATCTTCACATGGGCTGTGGCTTCTTCCACTAGTTGTGGCCCTAAAAATTGCTTTTGACCCACTTCGGTCCAGTATAAGGGAGTACGGCATCTCCTTCCGTAAAGTGCTTCATATGGTGCCATCTTTATGCTTGCTTGGTAGTTGTTGTTATATGTGAACTCAGCATATGGCAGGAATGATTCCCAAGAATCTCCATATTCCAAAGTACAAGCTCTTAGCATATCCTCCAAAACTTGGTTCACTCTTTCAGTTTGTCCACGAGTCTGTGGATGGTAAGTTGTGCTGAACTTTAATTTGGTTCCTAAGATTTCTTGTAGTTCTTCCCAGAACTTTGATACAAACTGGGGTCCTTTATCAGATACTATTGCTTTTGGTACTCCAAGCAAGCTAACAATTCTGGAAAGGTATAGTTCCGCCAATTTCTTGGTTGAGTACTGGGTTCTCACTGGTAGAAAATGTGCTACCTTTGTCAATCTATCTACTATGACCCATATGGAATCGTAACCTTTCCCGGTCCTTGGTAATCCTGTTACGAAGTCCATTCCGATTTCGTCCCATTTCCATTCTGGGATTGGTAGGGGTTGTAGCGGTCCTGCTGGCTTCAGGTGTTCTGCTTTCACCCTTTGACAGGTGTCGCAAGATGCTACGAACTCAGCTATTTCTCTCTTCATCTTTCTCCACCAAAATTGACTCTTCAAATCTCGATACATTTTTGTACTACCCGGGTGGATTGAGTACGGGGTATGGTGAGCTTCATGTAAAATTGCATCTTTGATTTCCTTATTATCCGGAACGCAAATCCGATCATGGTGCCATAGAATCCCTTGTTCATCTTCTCTGAAATCGATTGCTTCTCCGTGCTTCATGTCCTCTTTCAGCTCCTGGATATGTGGATCTGTTACTTGAGCCTCTCTGATTTGATCTTTTAACTCGCATTCCATCCTCAAGGTAGCAATAGTTCCTTCTTCAACCAATTCCAGCTGTAGTCTCTCAAAATCCTTGAGCAGTTGGTGTGGTAAACCCAGATTCTTTGCTTGGCTACAGTACGACTTTCTACTCAAAGCGTCTGCCACCACATTTACTTTTCTAGGATGGTAATGTACCTCAAGGTCATAATCCTTGATAAGCTCCAACCACCTGCTCTGTCTCATGTTCAGATCCTGTTGTGTGAAGATGTACTTTAAGCTCTTTTGATCTGTGTAGATGTCACACTTATTACCCAGTAAGTAGTGTCACCAAATTTTTAATGCATGGACGACAGCAGCTAGCTCCAGATCATGCCTTGGGTAATTCTCCTCATGGGGTCGTAACTGTCTTGACGCGTACGCTACCACTTTTCCTTCTTGCATCAGAACACAACCTAATCCTTGCTTAGATGCGTCACAGTAAACTTGGAAATCCTTCTTGACGTCTGGTAATATAAGGATAGGTGCACTCGTCAGCCTCTTCTTCAGCTCTTCGAAGCTTTCTTCACACTTCTCAGTCCATGTAAATGGGGCATTCTTCTTCAACAGCTGGGTCAGTGGCCTAGTGATTTTGGAGAATCCTTCAACAAATCTTTTGTAGTATCCAGCTAATCCTAGAAAGCTTCTCACTTCTGTCACAGTCTCCGGTTGTTTCCATTCCATCACAGCTTGGATTTTTGAAGGGTCCATGAATATCCCTTTCTCAGAAATGATGTGGCCTAAGAAAGAAATCTCTTTCAGCCAAAAGGAGCACTTATCAAATTTAGCATACAGCTGATGGTCTGCTAGCTTCTTCAGCACTAGTCTGTGATACTCAATATGTTCTTTCTCTGTCTTGGAGAAAATGAGTATGTCATCCACAAATACAATACTGAACTTGTCCAGATATTCCATGAGGACTTTATTCATCGGGTTCATAAATACAGCTGGTGCATTCGTTAGTCCAAATGGCATCACTGTAAATTCGTACAGTCCATCAATCCTTGGCAGAGGGTACTTGTTTTTGATCGTCATATCGTTCAACTTCTGGTAATCAATACAAAGTCTTGGGCTACCGTCTTTCTTCTTGGAGAATAGCACTGGGGCTCCCCAAGGTGAAGAACTTGTCCTGACGAATCCTTTCTCTTCCAATTCTTCTACTTGTTTTCTCAGTTCTTCTTGCTCTTGGCTTGTCATACGTGCAAGTTTCATTGCATATGAGGCTAATCCAGGCTTTCGCTCAATGGCAAACTCTATATCCCGGTCCGGTGGCATTCCGGGGAGTTCTTCAGGGAAAACTTCTTGAAATTCATTGACTACTTGAACATCCTCTACTCTGATCTCTTCAGCACTATTCAGGCAATCCATATGATCACTCAATGGAGTTCTACATGCACTGAAAGTAACTTGTCTTTCCTCGGCATTGGTCAGGGTGACGGTCTTCTTCTCACAATCTATCTGACCTTTGTATTTGGCTAACCAGTCCATTCCGAGAATGATGTCTAACCCTCGAAGATTCAGAACTAGCAAATCTGCTAGGAATCCTAGGTTGCCAATACAGAAGGCAATATCTCTACAGATAGATTTCACTGGCATTCTAGCTCTAGGGGATTGGATTAGGATGGAAGATTCTCGTGCAGACTCAGGCAGTTCACTTCCCAAAGCAAAAGATTTTGACACGAATGAATGCGTAGCACCCGAATAAAACAAAGTAACAGCAAGTTTAGAGTGGACTTGAATCCTACCGAGCACGATGTCTGAGGCTTCTCCAGCTTCAACTGTGGATGCATTGTTGACATTCCTCTTCCTCTGCTATTCTGAGTTCTTCCACCTCTTGACGGTTGAATGCTTCTACCAGGGTTCTGAGCTGGGGTAGTGGATCCTGCTGCTCTAGCTCTAGCAACACTGAATGGCAAGTGTTGGAGTGAGCATGTATCTTTCCGATGACCTGTTCTCCCACAGTGATAGCATTTGACATTCTTCAAAGTGCAATCTTTGTAAAGATGATTTCCCTTGCATTCGGTGCATTGTGGTGTTGAGGTTGACATCAGTCTTGGAACTCTCTGGGGTTGTCTAAAATTTGGTCTGAAACTTGGTGCTGGTCTTCCTCGACTGGTATTGCCTTGATACGGACTAGACGAAGCTTTTCTCTTCCGATCCTCCTCAATTATTCCTGGCTTTTCCTCCATCTTGATCAGTCTGTCAACCAAGATATGGAAATCTGTAAATTCCTGTGAAGCTATCTGATATTGTAAAAAGTTCTGCAGGCCTTCACAAAATCGATCGATCTTCTTCTCTTCAGTTGCTACATCCTCTGGTGCATATCTTGCGAGTTGGATAAACTCATGCAGCTATTGTTTAATTGGTTTAACCCCTTGCTTGAGATTCCTAAACTCTCGGCGCTTTGCTTGCATGACACCGTTTGGGACATGATATTTATGGAATTGCTCCTTAAATTCATCGCATGTGATTATGTCTGGACTTGGGTGTACAGACTGATCTTCAAACGTTCCTTCCAAATCTTCCGCTCCTTGCTCTGCATTCACATGAGAGCACACACAACCCATACAATACATAAGCATCCAGAAAATAGGCTTTATACAAAACATAAGTAACATATACACTTGAATGCAAATGAGGGAGATTGGGCAGAAACAGAACAGCGGAGAAAAGGATTCTAGGGTTAGGTTCACTAGACAAGACTCGATTGCGACGAAAGCCAAGGGTTGGCATTCGGTTCGCGAACAGACAATGTCCGAGAAGGACACCAGGATGATTTAGGGCTTCTAGATGATCAAAACTGGTGCAAGAGGTGGCATCGTGTGCCAAATGCTGTGAGGGACCTAAATGAGAAGGTGAACTTTTCAGAAAAGCCCTTGAATTAACAGAAATTCGCAGCAAAGCTCAGGACACAGGAAATCGAATGCCACTGTACAGTAGCGAACTAGGGCACATGCGTCTGGATGAATCACGCATGCATTGCTTCGCCAAACATGTCAGGGAGGTAGGCGGGATCAAGACAAGGTTGCTGGTGGAAGGAATTTGGCTGGGGTGGCTTATCGGCGACGAACGGCGAGGTTGAAATCTTCGTCCGCCTGAGACAAGAACGAGCCACAGTGATAGAGAACTGGGGTTAGCTAAACTCGAAATTGACCGAGGGGAAACACTCCTGGGGTGGTGTGGATTGTTCTGGAGAGAGGAATTGGGCAGTGGTTAAGCGTGCGAGCTGATCGACGTTGTCACCGGAGTTGGAGAAGACGGTGAACGACGAACTGGCTCCACGCAGCAATGCAGGTTATAGGCTCTGGACTACACCATCTAGGGGTTACAGGGAAGGTGTAGGTGGCTTCAGTTTGGGGAGAGCAGCAGCGAGGCACGCCGGCGACGTGAGACGTCCACGGTGGCGCGCGAAATTTGGGAAAACACACAGCACTGTATCAATTTAAAAATTGGCTGAATAGGCTTGCTAAGAAAGGGCTAAGGATCATTTGATTCTACTGGAGTGAGTGGTGGAAAGCACTGGAGCGAGTTTGATTTCTGGAACAGGGAGTTTCTGGTTTTCCGGCAATCACCGGCGATGAAGAGCACTAGGATGCAATTGCTTGCTTGGAGACGGGAAGATGGGTGTGGGGATCTTACTGGTGAGCTTGGATTGGAGAGAGGGGCTGTGGTTTGCTCTGGCGACGATGGCCTCAAAATCGGCTCGTCGGGGAAGAAAGGGAAACAGTGGGCAAGCTGGAAAATGGCTAAGTCCTGGAGTTGTGCTTCTTCACAGCGCTGAAGGGGGTTTTAAATAGGCGCTGAGGCGGAGCTTGCGAGGGGAAACGGCGCGAGAACTTGTGCCGGGGATGAGACCGGCCGGGTGCAGCTGCGACAGCGGTGACCGGTGATGTGAAGGAGCGATGGCGATGTAGCAGCGCTGCAGGCTTTGTCGGTTGCATTGGAACTTCACCAGTGATGGCGCAGATGCGGAGGCAACAGCGCAGCTCCGGCAACGACACGTAACAGCATGCAATGCCACGGCAACGGTTGCGCGCGCGAAGACATTGCTCTGGAGCGTGGGCGTTTAACCGCTGGTTTCAACGAGGCAATGGTTTCTGGCACGTGCGCGCGGGGTGGCACAATTGTTCACAAGCGCTGGCGACAAGAGGCGGTGGCTGGCGGTGAGCAACTGCGGCGAGAAAACGCGGTGCGGCTCTGGCGAAATGCACTGGTCGAGGGCACGACCAGGCGCTGGTCGAAAACAGCAGAAAAAGAATAGGAGGGCTGATTTGCAATTACTGATTCTTGATTCCAGGGACCAATCTGTAAATCTGGCATTTGGCTAAAGTAGAAAGAGTTTTGACTTTGCTAAATTAATCCACAAAGTCTAAGATATTGATCAGCAGCTGGGGATGACAAAATTTTGGAGATTTAGGCAAGTTTTGAGATGAACCGAAAACAGGGTAATTAGGGTAATCTGATTTTAGAAATTTGACAAGGCTGAAACTAGGGTTTCGGGAGAGATTTGGAAATTCTTCCAGAAGGGAAAAATGTTCAGAAAAGTGATGGGAAGATGTTCATTGAATCAAATCGTGATTTGGAAATGATCTGTGACTTTTAGCCTTTTTGGGGTTCCTCAGATATATGAAAAGGACTAATTTGTGAATCTTTTGGACTGATTTGCGAAAATGACTTCTATTAAGGAGTTTGGCTGCCACCTTTTTAGAGTAACACTCTGGCATTACCAAGATCTCATCCTGATATGCAGATAGTCAAGGCAGGCTAGGGTTGGAAAAAACAGGGGTGTTACACGTACGCTACCACTTTTCCTTCTTGCATCAGAACACAACCTAATCCTTGCTTAGATGCGTCACAGTAAACTTGGAAATCCTTCTTGACCTCGGGTAATATAAGGATAGGTGCACTCGTCAGCCTCTTCTTCAGCTCTTCGAAGCTTTCTTCACACTTCTCAGTCCACGTAAATGGGGCATTCTTCTACAATAGCTGGGTCAGTGGCCTAGTGATTTTGGAGAATCCTTCAACAAATCTTCTGTAGTATCCAGCTAATCCTAGAAAGCTTCTCACTTCTGTCACAGTCTCTGGTTGTTTCCATTCCATCACAGCTTGGATTTTTGAAGGCTCCATGAATATCCCTTTCTCAGAAATGATGTGGCCTAAGAAAGAAATCTCTTTCAGCCAAAAGGCGCACTTATCAAATTTAGCATACAGCTGATGGTCTGCTAGCTTCTTCAGCACTAGTCTGTGATGCTCAATATGTTCTTTCTCTGTCTTGGAGAAAATGAGTATGTCATCCACAAATACAATACTGAACTTGTCCAGATATTCCATGAGGACTTTATTCATCAGGTTCATAAATACAGCTGGTGCATTCGTTAGTCCGAATGGCATCACTGTAAATTCGTATAGTCCATATCTAGTTATGAACGCAGTTTTCGGAATATCCTTCTCTCGGACCTTCAGTTGATGATAGCCTGATCTCAAGTCAATCCTTGAAAATACTTGGGCTCCTCTAAGTTGATCGAAAATATCATCAATCCTTGGCAGAGGGTACTTGTTTTTGATCGTCATATCGTTCAACTTCCGGTAATCAATACAAAGTCTTAGGCTACCGTCTTTCTTCTTGGAGAATAGCACTGGGGCTCCCCAAGGTGAAGAACTTGTCCTGACGAATCCTTTCTCTTCCAATTCTTCTACTTGTTTTCTCAGTTCTTCTTGCTCTTGGCTTGTCATACGTGCAAGTTTCCTTGCATATGAGGCTGATCCAGGCTTTAGCTCAATGGCAAACTCTATATCCCGGTCCGGTGGCATTCCGGGGAGTTCTTCAGGGAAAACTTCTAGAAATTCATTGACTACTTGAACATCCTCTACTTTGATCTCTTCAGCACTATTCAGGCAATCCATATGATCACTCAATGGAGTTCTACGTGCACTGAAAGTAACTTGTCTTTCCTCAGCATTGGTCAGGGTGACGGTCTTCTTCTCACAATCTATCTGACCTTTGTATTTGGCTAACCAGTCCATTCCGAGAATGATGTCTAACCCTCGAAGAGTCGGAACTAGCAAATCTGCTAGGAATCCTAGGTTGCCGATACAGAAGGCAATTTCTCTACAGATAGATTTCGCTGGCATTCTAGCTCCTGGGGATTGGATTAGGATGGAAGATTCTGGTGCAGACTCAGGCAGTTCAATTCCCAAAGCAAAAGATTTTGACACGAATGAATGCGTAGCACCTGAATCAAACAAAGTAACAGCAAGTTTAGAGTGGACTTGAATCCTACCGAGCACGACGTCTGAGGCTTCTCCAGCTTCAACTGTGGATGCATTGTTGACATTCCTCTTCCTCTGCTATTCTGAGTTCTTCCACCTCTTGACGGTTGAATGCTTCTACCAGGGTTCTGAGCTGGGGTAGTGGATCCTGCTGCTCTAGCTCTAGCAAGACTGACTGGCAAGTGTTGGAGTGAGCATGTATCTTTCCGATGACCTCTTCTACCACAGTGATAGCATTTGACATTCTTCAAAGTGCAATCTTTGTAAAGATGATTTCCCTTGCATTCGGTGCATTGTGGTGTTGAGGTTGACATCAGTCTTGGAACTCTCTGGGGTTGTCTGAAATTTGGTCTGAAACTTGGTGCTGGTCTTCCTCGACTGGTATTGCCTTGATACAGACTAGACGAAGCTTTTCTCTTCCGATCCTCCTCAATTATTCCTGGCTTTTCCTCCATCTTGATCAGTCTGTCAACCAAGATATGGAAATCTGTAAATTCCTGTGAAGCTATCTGATACTGTAAAAAGTTTTGCAGGCCTTCACAAAATCGATCGATCTTCTTCTCTTCAGTTGCTACATCCTCTGGTGCATATCTTGCGAGTTGGATAAACTCATGCAGGTATTGTTTAATTGGTTTATCCCCTTGCTTGAGATTCCTAAACTCTCGGCGCTTTGCTTGCATGACACCTTTTGGGATATGAAATTTATGGAATTGCTCCCTAAATTCATCGCATGTGATTGTGTTTGGACTTGGGTGTACGGACTGATAATTCTCCCACCAAGCTGCGGCGGGTCCAGATAGTTGGTGTGGTCCATACAAAAGTTTTGCCTCATTACTACACTTGACTGTGTTCAATTTTCTTTCCACATTCCTTAACCAATCATCGGCCATAATGGGGTCCTTGGTACATGAAAAGGTTGGAGGGCGTGTCTTCTGAAAATATGACAACTTAGCTCCGATTGTCGATCCTCCGGTCTGTCCTGATGAGAATTGTTGCATCATCTGTTCCCACATCTGGTTCTGTGCAACCATGGATTGTTGCCTGTTCTACTCCATCCATATCAGTACTTCGTTGATATTACTTCCCTGCGGCATAGCTGATGATTCTGGCTGGTTCTGATCAGTACGAGCTCTGCTTCCCGATGCGTCTCTTGCATTCTCTGCATTTCCTTCGGACATCCTTCCTTGAGATCTTCTGCGGGTGTTAACCATTCTGTTCTGATTGGGGATCAAAGAAATAATTGCTAATTCAGAGGGAGACACAGATAAGGTACAAGCAGAAGGCTGAGATCAATCCATGAGACAAGGATTGGAAAGTGCAGGATGTTTTCCATAAATTAGTTTTTCAAATGATACATAATTTTAGCCTTCATGGCTTACAAGTATAGCATACAACCAACACAACTAAAGCAACTACAAACAAGAGCACAGACAAACAAAGAGATCTAGCGATTGCCGGGGTCAGGTACAGAAAAAGGGTCGAGCCAAAAGGAAGTCTAAGATCACTCGTCGGTTTTGGAAGAACCACAGGGTTCCACCTCTTCTGGATCTTCTTCTTCAGGGTCTTCGTCTGCATCCATCGGATCTAACTCCATGTCATCGTCTTCTTCTTCATCATCAGACAAAGTGTCGGTGTCGTCTTCAACAACTTCTTTTCCTTTGCCGATAGGAGCTTCTCTTCTTCCTCCAGTGTTGAGGCGTTCAGGGTCTTGAGAATTGATGACGATTCCACGCGACGCAGGTGTGAATTGGCCAAGGTAATCCTTAAGCTTTCCCACACTCTTGCGAGCGATAATCCTCAGCTTCGGACGGCTCCTCTTGTTGACGGACTCTGATGTTCCGGGGTTCCTATCTTTGCTTGGACCGACTAATTCTTGGATCTGCTTCTCTTTTTCTTGGAGATCCGCATGAGCACTTGCAAGCATTCCTTCGAGGTAGTGGCGATCATCCCGAGCGTTGTCATGCTCGCGTAACAAATGGTTATATCCGGTTTCCCGAGCTTGAACAATATCCCTAGTCTTCGTTAGCGTTGCATCTCTTTGGTCACTTGATGGGTGGACAACTCGGCGATCTGACCTGGGGATCTGGCAAGGCACAAAACGGAAAGGGGAATCTACAAGGAAATCCTCGTACAACAGTCTGATGGTACCAATAGCGCCACGAGCAGTGTCTAGAATCGCGTCTTCTTCTTCCGCTCTGCGGGCTTCTTGTTTCATGGGACCTCTTCCAAGCCTTGGAATTTCATAGACCACCACTGAGGCACGAAAGCCGTAGGGTCTGTTGTTCACTTCTTCCTGTCAGACATAGTACACTGGCCGCTGCCTAACCAAAGCTCCCAAGAATTGCAGCATCATCCATAAAAGCAACGCCCATGATCCTAGCTCATCTCCATGCACAAACTTCTTGCGGAAAGCCATCTGAAGAACAGAACACAGAACTCCTAGTAGTTAAAATAACTTTCAAATCTTTTTCGAAGAGACAAGGTGAGAAGATAAATTATTCAGTATATTTTTGTTTAAAGAAATTAGGTTTTCGAAATTAATTTTTAATCAAATAGACTAACGATTTATGTTCTGGGCACGCCAATATCTATCTAAGGGTCACAGCCTACAGTCGAGCCTTTGCTCTGATACCATCTCCTGTGGGACCCTCATTTGAGGAATCCCGTGGCAACCACCCAGGTGGATTGCGCACAGATAGGTTCATTACAAGCTCACAACAAGCGGAAAGCAGTTATTGCATAAAACATAATTAAACGGGTACGAGGTCACAGGGACCAATATTACATTAACATAGCACCCAGAATGACACTACTTAGAGTTGCTATGAAAATAACAGGTTTATCCATACAAGAGTCGGTATCAAGATACCGAACACACAAAACAAAGTAGACAGCAACAACGAAGATTTTCACTTCTGGCAGCAACGGCTCTGGTAGGGCTTCCTCCACATCGGACTCAACTCAGCGCGAGACCCTCCAAGAACTCCGAATCATCTGGGGCGTTCCCATCCTCTGCTTCATCTTCATAACCAAACAAATCTGGATCGGCGAATCCCTCTTCTGATTTGTTTGAAAAGGCAAGGGTGAGCATGCTTTGACACAATGCTCAGCAAGTCATTTATTTACGAATGGAATTATATAGATGAGGAGTGATCAAGAAAAGGGGTTAAGTCTTATAATCATAAATAGTATAGATTTCAATCCTTTGATCTTTCAAATAAGGGTTTTATTTTCAACAGCGCGGTTTTTGAAAACCTTATAATAGACTTTAAGAAAACATTGTGGATGGCGATCCTCTGTGATCCACCATTTGAATTAACCATATTATGAAAACTTTTTCCAAATATTACTTGTGTTGAACCACATGGATAAATCCACCGTGAACATACTCCATGACGTGGGAGTACAGAGTATCCGATACTTTTCTTACGCTTTGCAAAGGTGTACCTCTTTTTAAATCCACTTCTTCACTCGACTTTCAAGTCGGGCCAACTCCATGCGACATATACGCATGTGACAAGGCCGAGATCACACAACGCTTTTGCAGTCTAGTATTAACAGTATCCCCGCCCGGTAAATAGACAATTAAGTCTCAAGTACCGTTGTGGGTCCTCCCCACTGCCTTACTTCCTAGCCTTGGCCTATGCTCCCGCAGGACACATAGCCTTGGTCTGTCCACGCGAGGCATCTGACCTTTCATGATTACAACCGCGCACGGCTTAATCAGAGGCATAGGGCGTCTTCCTTCTCTCCACTTTTTCCTCTCATACTTTTTCTGAACTCACATCACTCACGGACGAACTAGGCCCAACCAGTTTCCACGCGAGAAACCAGACCGATAAACCATGCGGGGAACTGCTAATACCATAAAGCTACTATGTCGTGCCTGTCCCATACCAGGCAAGTGGTTGGTACGTTTTTCATGCCGCATAGAGGCACAACACAAGTTCTTGTCCTTATGAATTGATAGTGAGGAGCCATCCACATTCCCTGGTGCGCACCGCACCCTCACCATCCAAACCAATCCTCACTATCAATACTAATTCATATTTTCTTTCATAAAAGGGTTTTCAAATTCATTTCTCACATATTAGCCATTTCACATCCAACATGTACATTTAAATAAGAGTAGAGTTCAAGCATAGCATCCTAGGGTGACAAGGTTGCATGATGATTCAATCTCAAAAGGGGGTTCTCACATAAAACTTGGGTCATATCTATTCATATGTTTCTAAACATAGTTTTATCAAATACTCAGCATGCGTATATCTTTAAAACAGTGAATCTACTTTATATCAAAATACTAGGTGAGACATGATCAAGGGTAGCGACTTGCCTTGCCAAGTTGGGTCTAAGAAATCTGCTGGATCTTCACACGTTCCTTCCAAATCTTCCTCTCCTTGCTCTGCATTCGCACGAGAGCACAGACAACACATACAATACATAGGCATCCAGAAAATAGGCTTTATACAAAAATATATGTAAAATATAAACATGTATGCTGACGAGGGGATTTGGGCAGAAACAGAACAGCGGAGAAAAGGATACTAGGGTTAGGTTCACTGGACAAGACTCGAATGCGACGAAAGCCAAGGGTTGGCATTCGGTTCGCGAACAGGCAATGTCCGAAAAGGACACAAGAATGGTTTGGAGCTTCTAGATGATCAAAACTGGTGCAAGAGGTGGCATTGTGTGCCAAATGCTGTGAGGGACCTAAATGACAAAGTGGACTTTTTAGAAAGGCCCTTGAATTAACAAAAAATCACAGCAAGGCTCAGGACACAGGAAATCGAATGCCATTGTACAGCAGTGAACTAGGGCACATGCGTCTGGATGAATCATCCATGCATTGCTTTGCCAAACATGTCAGGGAGGTAGGTGGGATCAAGAAAAGGTTGCTGGTGGAAGGAATTTGACTGGGGTGGCTAATCGGCGACGAGCAGCGAGGTTGAAACCTTCGGCCGCCTGAGACAAGGACGAGCCACGGTGACAGAGAACTGGGGTTATCTAAACTCGAAATTGTTTGAGGGGAAATACTCCTGGGGTGGTGCTGATTGATCTGCAGAAAGGAATTGGGCAGAGGTGGAGTGTGCGAGCTCGTCGGTGTTGTCACCGGACTTGGAAAAGACGGTGAACGACGAACTGGCTCCACACAACAATGCAGGTTATGAGCTCTGGACTACACCATCTACGGGTTACAGGGAAGGTGTAGGTGGCTTCAGTTTGGGGAGAGCTGCAGCGAGGCACGCCGGCGATGTGCGACGTCCACGGTGGCGCGCGAAAAATGGGAAAACGCACGGCACTACATCAATTTGAAAACTGGCTGAATAGGCTTGCTAAGAAATGGCAAAGGATCATTTGATTCTACAGGAATGGGCGGTGAAAGGAACTGGAGTGGATTTAATTTCAGGAACAGGGGTCTTCTGGTTTTCCGGCGATCACCGGCGATGAAGACCGCTAGAATGCAATTGCTTGCTTGGACACGGAAAGAAGGGTGTGGGGAAGTCACTGGTGAGCTTGGATTCGAGAGAGGGGCTGTGGTTTGCTCTGGCGACGATGGCCTCAAAATCGGCTCATCGGGGAAGAAGGAGGAACAGTGAAAATCTGGGAAAATGGCTAAGTCCTGGAGGTGTGTTTCTTCACAGCACTGAGGGGGGGTTTAAATAGGCACAAGGACGGAGCCAACGAGGGAGAACAGCGCGAGAATTTGTGTCGGGGACGAGACCGGCCGGGCGTAGGCGCGACAGCGGCGAACGGCGATGTGATTGTGCACTGGGGGTGTAGCAGCTTTGCTGGCTTTGTCGGTTGCATTGGAACTTCACTTGGGACGGCGCAGATGCGGAGGCAGCAGCACAGCTCCGGTAACGACACGTAACAGCATGCAATTGCCACGGCTACGGGCGTGCGCGCTCGAAGACGGTGTTGGAGCGCGGGCGTTTAACCGCTGGTTTCAACGAGGCACCGGTTGTTGGCACCTGCGCGCGGGGTGGTACAATTGTCTACAAGCACTGGTGACAAGAGGCGGTGGCCGGCGCCGAGCAAACGCGGCAAGAAACACGGTGTGGCTCCGGCGAAATGCACTGGTCGAAGGCAACGACCAGGGGCTGGTCGAAAACAGCAGAAAAAGAATAGAAGGGCCGAATTGCAATTTCAGAACTTTGATTCCAGGGACTGATATGTAAATCTGGCATTTGGCTTAGGTAGAAAGAGTTTTGACTTTGCTAAATTAATTCACAAAGTCTAAGATATTGATCAGCAGCTAGGGATGATAAAATTTTGGAGATTTAGACAAGTTTTGAGATGAACTGAAAACAGGGAAATTAGGGTAATCTGATTTTAGAAATTTGACAAGGCTGAAACTAGGGTTTCAGGCGAGATTTGGAAATTCTTCCAGAAGGGAAAAATGTTCAGAAAAGTGAAGGGAAGATGTTCACCGAACCAAATCAGAATTTGGAGATGATTTGTGACTTTTACCCTTTTTGGGGTTTGTTAGAAATCTGAAAAGGACTAATTTGCGAAACTTTTGCACTGATCTGCGAAAATGACCTGAATGAAGGAGTTTGCCTGCTAACTTTTCTGGGTAACACTCTGGCGTTACCAAGATCTCACCCTGATATGCAGATAGTCAAGGCAGGCTAGGGTTGGGAAAAATAGGGGTGGGAGCTCCTCGCCGCCGGCTCATAGAGGTACCGGAAAAACCGGAGAGTCGGCTCCCGTCCGGTAGCTGTCTCGAAAAGCCATATGAAGAGGCCCATCCGGTCAAATGCGTTCAGCGTCAGGTGGTTCAAGGCCACCCCGTACTCCTTAAAAAACTCATGGGGCAGCGGGTGCACCGGGAGTCAGAGCCCGGCCTCGAGGAAAGCCTCGAAGGCCACCACTTCCCCGGGCCTGGGGCGGGGGGCTCCGTGCTTCTTCGCGGGGATCCGGACATCCCCGTCCGCAACCACCCCCCTGTCTACCAGGGACTCCAGGTCCCCGGATGTAAATTCTAAGGCCCAGAGGAAGTCCGCGGTGACTTCCTCCGGTGGCACCTCCGCGGCCTTGGCACAGCCCTTGGGTCCCATCTAATTTTTCTGGTGGCTTAGGCTCTAGGAAAAAGGGGGGCTTAGGGGTTCTGGAGGCTAAGCTTCCGGGAGTGAGCTTCCGGAAGAGGGCTACCGGGAGAGCTAAAGGCGTTGGAGGCTATGGATTGAAGTGTGGAATGGTTTCTCCGGGCCCCTCAAGGCCCTATTTATAGGGGCCAAACGCGGCCCCGATGGGTGCCACGTCGCCCTTCGTGGTGCATCCGCGCCGTTCAATTCAAACAACGTGCCGGAAACGAAGGGACGAGAGCGTGAATAAGGTGTCGCCGGTTCGAACCTAGAGCGGCCATTATGGCCGAACGGCGCCTCCCATCGAGACAAGGCCTTAATGAATGACAGCACGACAATAAGCGCACGGCGCGGGAATCGAAGCATCACGGGTCCGGTAGCTCGCCCCGGAGATTTTCCCGGTAACATGAACCATCCCCTCCGAGGACTCGAGCATCGTCTCCGGAGGTCATGGTGGGCTACTGTTGGGGGAAATCTCCATGAGATCAAGTCACTAGTACAGAAATGCAGTCTACTAACCCCTATTTTCTATCGGTTATTAGCGATTTAGTTGAAAACTGATAGAAAATGTTCCTCGAGGTCATAAAAGGCCATCGGGTGTATTTTTCCTATCGGTTTGTAAGAAACTTCCCGATAGAAGAAGCAGTATGATTTACTCTAGCGGTGATGAACAAATTTGCCGTTAGAAGAGATGCATAAGTACTGACGGGAGAATGTTGTGCACCGATAGGACTGGTCGACTTGTACAACTGGACTTATTCTATCGGTACTGTATGAATATACTGACAGAGTATATTAAAAATTCCTATCGGCAATATGTAGTGCGCCGATAGAACCATTGGCCTTTTACAAATATTTTTATTCTATCGGTAATGGATTCTTGTACGGTTAGAATATATAGAAAATTGCTTAGAACTGTTCATCTCAAATAGTTTTATTCTATCAGTAATGAATGTTTATACCGTTAGAATATAGCAAAAATATCTTAGAACTATTGGCCTTCTACAACTTGTAATATTCTATCCGTAATGATGTTTATACCGTTAGAATATAGAAAAAATATCTTACAACTGTTGGCCTTCTACAACTTGTAATATTCTATCGGGAATGTACGTACACACCGATAGAGTATGTACAAAAATTCCTATCGGTAATATGTATTGTGCCGATAGAACCATTCGCCTTCTACAGATGTTTTTATTACTAACGGTATGCTGTTTTTGTACCGATAGAAAATATATAGTTGTATAAATACACGGGTATGTCTCTTTCATTCTCACAGTTCATCTGGGGCTCGTAGTCCTAACCCGTAAGCTCCATGGACGGCCGGCGCACCTCTACAAGGGACCGCTGCACCTCCGCACCTCCATCGACGCCCTCTAGACTTCGGCATCCCAAGGAAGGTACGTAAAATTTCTGCAATATTGTTAGATTATTCTAATCTGATTATGGCAATAATTCTGCTTTTTTGTATCCTTCATTTTGATGTGTCTTCTTTTCAATATGATTATGATCTGTTCAAGTCCTTGGATGATGCTCATGAGGGGCAACGTATTTCACGGTTCTTCATCGCAGTACGCTACCTACGTTGGCTTGTTGGCGAAAGAAACGATGAAGATCACCGTCGAGAGCTGGAAGGACATGAAGGGCGAGATCTTGGTTGGCTCGGTCGAGAAGATCCTTAAGCCTGGCGTGTTTCTCAAATCAGGACCTATACAAAGCATCTTACATTTTTTGCATGCACCAGCTTGTGGTCAGATGCTTACCTGCTTGGAGAAGAAGAACTGTTGTTATTTGCACAGCCATTCTACACCATCACTACACAACAACATCTTGGAAGGTAGGTTCTTTTTGTTAATGGAGTTGAGTTGAGTTGAGTTGAGTTGATCGAGTTTGAGTCCGAGGAAATCACCAATACGTACAAATGTATGTCGACGGCAGTTCCAGCTCCTCGGGCGTCTTCGAACTGAACTCCTATGGTTAAGTCCAATGTGGTTAAGACATTTGCTGTTTTGGATGAATGGATTTGTGATGTATCAGGTCTAACTTGTAGTCGGTAGTTGCATTGTGGAAACCTGCAAAGGTTCTCTTTTATGTAAAATGTATGGGCCACTGGGTCCTCGTTGTGATCTCTTGTTAATTTCAGACGTGGCTTTTGTAATATACATCGAATGTGTGAATTGTTGTATTTGTATATTGTTGTATATTTGTGTATCATGTATTGCTAATTGGGACATGAACTTGAATGTGCAGGGAGTATTTGTGTATTTAATTGTATTGGTAGGTAGGTGTGTATTTGTACTGCTATTTCAGACATGCACTTGAATTTGTGAACTGGCATGTGTATGTTTGTACCTGAATTTGTGAACTGGCATGTGTAATTTCTTTGGCAAGATGAAGTCCCAAGTACCTAAGAAAAGTATTTTTGTGTCTCCTAGTTAATCCACAAATTAGCATTTCTTGAAATATATTGCTTTATCTTCTAGTTAAGATCCGTTTGATGTAAGATCTGTTTGATGTTACATTGATATGATTCCTTGAATGTGAGAAATGGCATGTGCATGTTTGTCCCAGTTTGGTACCAGTACCTCCTCTAACGGTAAGTACACATATTTACCGATAGGAAAACACATATATTTGCTCAGTCATGCATATTCTAACAGTAAATACACATATTTACTGATAGAAAAACTCTTGCTCGTGTGTCATGCATCATCTAACGGTTCGTACACATATCTACCGATAGAAAAACTCATGTACGTGCTGTGTCATGCATGATCTAACGGTCAATACACATATTTACCGAAAGAAGAAGTCCTATACTTGCTCAGTAATGTACATTCTCTAACGGTATGTGTGTATTTTTGCCGATAGAATATGTGAGCGGCAAATTACCTAAGTTAGTCTAACGGTTGTTTCATGTATTTACCATTAGAAAAATGTCCATTATAAGGAAAACCCCACTCGACCATTGCTGAGCTGCTCTTTAATTTGTTCTGTTGCACTCTGTGTCCCTCTGTTTGTGACGAAAGTTCCACGCCCGCAGCTACACTGCTAGGGTGATCAACACAGGCTGGAGGGAAGTTGATTGCGCCTCTCTCTTTAAGGTACGCTTAATTATCGACACTTATCTCTCTCCCTCTAGATCTCCCTTCCTCTCTACTTGCAAGCTAGCTGTATTGTGTAGTTCCAAGTTTGTAGCTCTAAGCTTGGGAGCTTGGTAGCTGGAAATGCATCATGTTTTAGGAGCTAACTAGCTTGTATTGTGTAGTTAGCTAGGTTAATTAGTGTTAATTTCGTCAGGCTAGGGTTCAACACATGTATCTGTTGTAAGAGGCTGTACATGTACATATACATAACTTAATCGGGCAGGTTTCATGCATGGCTTACTCGTTAAATTTTGTTAATTGTAGATGGACAGGAAATATTGGATGTATGAAATAAAACGTACTACTCTTGAATATTTGGATGGTGTGAATGAGTTTATTAAATTTGCTGAGCAACAAAAGGAGAGGAAGGGAGAGAAAAATATGCTCTGTCCTTGTACAGATTGTATGAACTTGAAGAGGTTTAGCAACTCTGATCAAATTAAGAGTCATTTGATTCGTCATGGTTTTAACGCGCGATACACCCGTTGGATATGGCATGGCGAAGATCTTGAGGAAACAAGCACCACTACTACCAATCAGCACGACTAGGATGTGGATTGCAATAATATTGATGATCATCCGAATTATGGTAATGTTCATTCCGATGTGCACGTAGATGATGATGATGACAATCTAGATGAGATGTTACGTGATGTAGAGGAAGATTACAACGAAAATGACTTCTGTGAATTTGAGAAACTGATTGCTGACTCTGAGAAGCCTCTGTTCCCTGGATGTGCAACATTTACAAAATTGTCTTCTGTGCTGAGATTATATAACTTGAAGGCAGGAAAAGGTTGGAGTGATAAGAGTTTCACGGCACTATTAGATCTTCTAGCGGACATGCTTCCAGAGGGAAATGAGTTGCCAAGATCTACTTACCAAGCCAAAAAACTGTTGTGTCCGTTGGGAATGGAAATCGAAAGAATACACGCATGCCCAAATGATTGTGTGTTGTACCGTAACGAGTACTCCAGTTTGCATGTTTGTCCAAGATGCGGCGCATCGAGGTATACGCTTAGGGACCGAATTGACAGTGAACGTCACGGGGTAAAGAAAGGACCCCCGGCAAAAACTGTGTGGTTCTTGCCTGTGATACCTAGATTGAAGCGGCTGTTTGCAAATTCGAAAGTCACGAAGCACTTGCGTTGGCATGCTGAAGACCGGAAACAAGACAGAAAACTGAGACACCCAGCTGATTCTATTCAATGGAGAAACATCAATAGAACATTTGCTGAGTTCGGCGGCGAACTTAGGAGCTGAGTACAGATGGTATGAACCCACATGGTAATATGAGCAGCCGGCACAGCACTTGGCCGGTTCTTTTATGCATCTACAATCTTCCTCCTTGGTTATGCATGAAGCGCAAGTACATCATGATGGCGTTACTAATCTCAGGACCCAGACAACCAGGAAATGATATTGACGTGTTTCTAGCGCCTTTAATCGAGGACTTACAGAAATTGTGGAGCGAGGGTGTGCAGGTGTGAGATGCATACAAGAAAGAGAATTTCATCTTGCGGGCCCTGATATTTTGCACCATAAATGATTTTCCGGCCTACGGCAATTTGTCGGGGTATAGTACGAAAGGAGCCAAGGCTTGCCCTATTTGCCTAGATGAAACTGACAGCATGTGGCTGCGAAACTGCCGGAAAACAGTGTACATGGGTCACCGCAGGTTTCTTCCGGCGCATCACACGTACCGTAAGAAGAGGAAATCATTTAACGGGAAGCCTGAGAACGGATCAGCTCCAGTGTTTCTGACAGGTAAGGAGATTTACTCGCGCGTGAACAACATCAAAGTTGAGTTTGGTAAGCATTCTAAACCTCGAGAAAAAAATTTTGGAAGAAGAGATCGATTCTCTGGGATCTACCATACTGGAGCACTTACAAGTTCGACATTGCATGGACGTCATGCATGTAGAGAAAAATGTCTGTGACAGTTTGATTGGTTTGTTGTTGAACATTCCGGGAAAAACAAAGGATGGTGTGAAAGCTCGTCGTGACATGGTGGAAATGGGGATAAGGACTGAGCTTGCACCTTTAGAGAATTTTGCACAGATTATATGGCCGGGGTTGACCCAATTGGCGTTCCTAGGTCCCGACACGAGGGTAGGCTTCAGGGAATCGGAACGATTGGATTCAAAGCTATCGTCCCCGCTCGTGATGTGTACGCAAAATCACATTTTTGGGTCTTACAACACATGACGGAGGTCGAGCCATACATACACGAGCACAAGGTAATGTTACGGTCACAGAATCCTTCGTAGTCAGACGTTTGGGTCAGCAAAGAACATAACAGGAAATTTGCTGAGTGGATCCAAAAAAGAGTCACGCGAGCTGCCGAGGGCTCCGTAAGTGAAACTGTGATATGGTTGGCTAGAGGCCCAAGATTCACTGTAGGGACTTGGCAGGGGTACGACATCAATGGGTATTCATTTTACACAAGAGCTTAAGACACCAAGAGTAGCACGCAATGTAGCGGAGTGACACTGTTTGCTATTTCCGAGGATGCCAGGTCAGTAAGGGTGCTGAACTCATATTACGGTGCTATTGACGAAATATGAGAGCTCGATTATGGACTACTTAAGATTCCCTTGTTTCGATGCCAATGGGTCGAAATCCCTCGAGGTGTTCAAGTTGACAGTTACGGGTTTACTCTCGTCGATCTTGGTAGAGTCGGACACCAAGACGATCCATTCATACTTACAAAGCAAGCCACACAGGTATTCTACATCGTTGACCCGGCCAATCCAAACTTGCATGTTGTCCTCCACAGCAAGAGACGTATTGTTGGGGTCGAAGATGTTGTCGACGAAGAGGAGTATAACCAATTCGATGAAATACCTCCATTTTTAGAGGACATTCAATCTATCCGTACTGAAGATATCGACGAAACAACGTATCTGCGAGATGACCATGAAGAAGGATTATGGGTTGAGAACCATTGATGATTAATTTCTATTTCAGGGATAAATGCCAAGCAAACAGCCCACAAGTTCTGCAGCAAGGTGAGGAACTTATCATTAATACATCAGGCAGTACATTTTTCTTTAGAACTTAATGATAAGCTAGTTCACAGCATTAATATATCTCAATTTTACTCCATAGCATGAGTTCTAACATGTACAGTACCTTTATCCTGTAAATACTTAATTCTTCCCTTCAAATAGCACTTGCAAAAATCTCATCGCAGCCTCTTGCTTCTTCAAATTAAGCTCTGCAAAAATCCCTTTTTTTCTGACGGTATTTTGTTATTTCTACCGATAGAAAAGGACATCCGCTACTTTCATGTGTCTCAGGCACTTCTCTCAGGCACTTCAAAAGTTTTCGAAAAGTTTACTTTTTCTATCGGTATTATTCTATTTTACCATTAGAATAAATTCGTTAGTCTCACGGTAGTAGTTGTCTGACGGTTTTTTCCTGTTTTTACCGATAGAAGAATACTCTGGCGCTTTGAATTCTCAACCGTGTCGCCATGCGTCGCCTTGGAAACTCTATAAGTACCTCGCCATGCGTCGCAGTATTTTGTTGTTTTTCTAATTCTCGAACGGTTCGACTCCTCATCTTCTCTTTCACAATGGCAACCTCTATGGGATCGTCAGCCACGCCCTCCCCGGTAAGAACTCTAAATCTCCTCGGTTTACCCTTGTATTGTTAATCCATGTTCAGTTCATTTTTGACCTGTTGATTTGCACAGGGAATGGGAGCCGTGGAAGACATTGCCAAAGTGAAGGCCGACCTGAGGGCCCTCCAGGAGGAGCACAAGCTCCTTACAGACAAGCACACTCAGCTACGGCTTGACCTTGACGATCTCTTCCAGCGCATTAAGCACATGAAGACGGATGGTGACAATGCTAGGGCGAGGACGAGGCGTCTTCGCGAGGAGAAGAAAGCCGCGGATATGACCATCGCTGGCTGCGGTTTGACTATGAAGGATACCATAGCGAAGCTGAGGGAGGTCGCAGGCCTTCTCGACGCGGTAGTAGTTGATCCTAGGGACAACTTGTCGCTAGAGGAGTCCTGCGTCCTGGCTGCAAGTCTAACTGACTCTATTCTACATGCAGCCAGGGCTAAGACCACCCCTTGACCTAGCATTTTGGGTTTTATTTTTTTTTTGTAAGTGATAAAACAACAATGAATGAACAATTTCTTTTTATGTCAATTTTCCAATTTTCCGGCTATCTTCCCTCTTTCTTTATCATTCTGCAGCTTTCAACCACGGTCTGTTTGATGTTAAATTGTGTGTACCTTTTCATTACTCTGACGGTATTTTGTTGTTTTTACCGATAGAAAAAGGGCACCCAATACTATAATCTCAAGCACTTAATTAAAAAATTTTTCTGGGGAAAATTGGTCTCACGGGATTTTATTGTTTATACCGATAGAAAAAGGCATCCACTACTTCAAATATTTTTCTGGGAAATTTACTTGTTCTATCGGTACTATTTTGTTGTACCGATAGAAAAGTACATAATTCTATCGGTATCATATTTTTGTACCGATAGAAAAGTTCCTCCACTATTTTATTACTCGTGGGTTCCCTATTGTGTTGGATTATGTACATTCCGCAGGCAATGTTGATTTAAATTAGGGTTTACATAATATGTTCCAGTGCTGTAATGAACCTGTTTTGAGATTTTAACTTATCTATACTGCTGTATGTGTGATCAATTGTATCCAACTGCCATGTAATGCACATTATAGGTTGGAGATGTTCTTACACATATTCTATCTGCAGCTCATGTGTTTACCGATAGAAAATATTTCTGCACAAGTAGTAAAACTTAATTTGGATCTGGAAGGACATGAGCCATGCAATGTACTAGTTTGGTTGGGAATTTTTACTCACTTGGTATGGATATATGGCAATGTGGATGGGTCTTCGATGTATATGTTTCAAATGCCTATACATGACTTTTCCCAACCTAATAGATGTGAAGTCCTGATGACTTACATACAGGCTAAAGATTATGCACAGTGGCACTTAGATGCTTGTGTGCATATTTACGTGTGAAATAATAATGCTGGCCCATGAATATTAGTATAGCAAATCATAGAGAATGTTATGTGATGACAGTGAATGGTGGCTTGTCAAGCAAAATTCCATATGTAGAGAACATTGTTATGTTCTATCGGTATCTCACAGGTTTGCCGATAGAAAAATTGTCTTTTGTGGAGGTAATTGTTATGGTCTATCGGCAGCTCATGTGTTTACCAATAGAAAATATTTCTAAACAGTTCAGGAAGTAATTTATGCATGTCTTTCTTTTTGTATTATTTTCCCTTTTGCCGCCCTAGTTAGTCTCCAGTCCTGGGCTGAGTTATGGAACTTCAAGGCGAATTAATTGCCATATGGTTTGTTGATGGTTTTGTAGGGGAAGACATGTCGTCGTCTTCATCGGATGGTACTAGTGGTTCGACTAGGGCCAACTCCATCATAACTACTGAAGATGCAGCTGTTACATCCCAGCGCAAGAGGGTGGGGCGAGGCGCGATGATGTTGGGGCGTTTGGCCAAACGCACGGATCTTTGTTGTGAGTTCAACCAATTTGGGAGGCCGATTGGAAAGAATGCTGGGAGGTACGCGGCCTACATTGGGCTGTTGGCGAAAGAAAGGGTGAAGATCACCGTCCAGAGCTGGAAGGACGTGATGGCGGACGAGAGGGATAGGTTGTGAGCGGAAGTGAAGGTTAAATTAACTGAAATCGCTGAACTCTTTCGTAATCATGTTCTCTTGGCTTATACTAAAGTTTAACTAACTCGTGATTAATTGTATTCATTTTTCGAAAACAGGCTAAGTGGAACATCCCCGACGATACACCTAGGACTGCCTGCTTGAAGGACATGAACGGAACATGGAAAACCTTTAAGAGCTGGCTCGTCAGTAACTTCCTCGCTGCGGGGGAATCTCCTTGCGAGAAGTACCCCTTCATATCGGAGGAGGTATGGGAGGAATTCACCAAGCAGAAGGGGACTGAGGAGTTCAAGGCCCTTAGCGAGAAGAATAGGATGATCCAGAAGAGGAACGACCACCCGCATCGGCTCGGATCCCGGGTCTATGCGGGGAAGGAGGAGCAGTGGAAGAAGGAAGACGAGCAAAATCCTGTCATCGACACCCCTGAGTTGCCGCTCTCCGAGATCCGAGATGAGAGGTGCAAGCGATGGTGGAGGGGGAGGGGGTCCATGTCGTCCACGGGGTCTGTGCAGTTCGCAACCCCTGGGGACGCCGACGTTGTGAGGCGAATGGTAAGTTGGCTAACCTCGTAAACTGTGTGCGCACAAGTGTATATAAGGCAATTTGTCTCACAAGGTACCTTTAAATGTAACAGATCTCTTTTGAGAAGGAGGCAGCGGAGGGATTGTTTACCCCGCAGAGGGAGAACGACATCCTCACCCGGGCTCTAGGAAATAAGGAGCATCCCGGGCGGACACGGGCCGTGGGAGCCATTGTGTCGTGGAAGGCCGGTATCGTAGATCCGGCTCCACCGAGGAAGTAGGCCCACTCCTGGAAGGAAAAGGAACCTGACCTCTCCGATAAGATACGGGCTGAGGTACGGGCGGAGATACGGGCGGAGATGCGGGCTGAGATACGGGCTGAGGTGCAGTCTGAGGTGCAGTCCGAGGTCGCACAACTGAGGGAAGAGTTTGCATGGTTGAGAGAAGCATTGCTGGCCAAGAGTGCAGATGCGGATCCCCAGGACGACGGTACCCCGCGGGGTCGGATAAGCAGTTGCGCTTCGAAGGTACTCGCGGATCCAGTGGATCTACTTGAGGTACTGCCAGCCTTCATCTGTGCACTTAAGTTGATGCCACTCCCATTCTGTTAGAGTTGTTTCGCTAACCTGTTTTAATTGTTACAAATTTGCAGAAGCCGGAGGGCTGCATCCTACAGAATCACGTAGGCGCCGGGCAGGAAGTGGTTTGACACGGCTTCGTATATCCGTCTGGGCCGGATGTCCGGGTCCACTGTGTACCTCTGCGGTTGGGGTTCGCAAAGGTACAGGTGGACATGGCCATGCCGGGCTACAATGATTCTCTGTTGCCAGTCCCAACAGAGGAACTGCAGACACTTGCTGAGGCAGTGGGCTCCTACGTACAGTGGCCCAAGAAGTGTCTTCTAATACAACCGGTAAATCCTACACATTTTAGATTACATCCTACTCAGTACACTCAGCTTGCATAATCTAACATACGTGCTCATTAATTGAAGTGGCCTGCCGCTGGGCTACCAGGGGACTGCGCCCCCAGCTCGGGGCATGAGGCCCGATCTCGTGCGACCCTGGACACATCAAAGATGGCCTCGACCCCACCCAGCACATCCACGCCTTCACCTCGGAAGGAAGCCGCCATCACCTCGCCCTTGCCTTCGAAGGTACCAGCTCAATCCCCGGCAAAAGGCAAGGGCAAAGGCCAGGGAAAAGGGCGATAGGGACAGCCGGAGAGGTTCAGGAACGGGTTCCCACTCATGTTGGAGGCAGCTTTGCTCAAATTGTATCGATCAACCAGAGACCTCCACGAGTGGTACCTACACCGAGCTCGGCGCAATCTGAACTTCTTAGTTCCCTACAGGTCTGGGCAGTTCCACCGTGAGCTCGGGAGTATATCCGTGGCACACGAGGATTTGTTCGACCTCTACAACTGGCGGGAGCTCGTTATGTCCATCATACGGACTGGAGTCCTGTGAGTTTGCTGATGCTATGTATTGCTGTTTTCTAACTCTGTTTGCTAACTCTGCATTGTTGTAGTTCATTTGAAATGTAGTAACTTTCTGTGCAATACTAATGTCGTCCTTTGCATGCAGGTGCATGTACAGGCTAGCATTGGAGGCTACATGTGACAAGGTGGGTTTCCTCGACCCAGAGAAAATTAGCCTCACGATGCTAGAGCACGATGCCGCGCACGCTGAGCAATACATATCCATGGCGCTGATGGCGCAGCAGGACAGGGAGTTCATTCTGGTGCCGTACCACCAAAGGTTAGTGCATTTCGTACTAATTTAACTCGATCTTGTATGTTACACCTGAGATATACTTTGAGCTAGCGGTCCTCTTTTACATACAATGCAGGGGCCACTGGATCCTCATCGTGATCTGTCCGCCGAGGAATGAGGTGTACTACCTCGATTCGATGCGTGACAGATTATCGATCGAATATGTGGTCAAGGGGAATATGGAGGCGTAAGTAACTTATATGTTTGATTTAAATTTTCACCTCACTAGCTAATGATAATACATTAACCGGCAATACTAACTGAAATGCAGGGCTTTTGATAAATATGTGTCCGCTAGAGGGAGGCATGCTGCACCGCAGGGCTCTCTACTAGCTTGGAAAGAATATGAGGTACTCATGAGACTTTTTGTTTATGCTTAATTAGTTTATGGAAACAATAGCTAACATGTCTTCGCATATGCAATTATCTCAGTGCCATCAGCAGCTGCAATCGAGGGAATGCGGGTTTTATGTGCTGCGCTACATGTACGACCTAGTGCAGACAAACTTTGCCCAATTCCCCCAGGTAAGCATCGATAGCTAACTCAAATTTGAAAATTGGGTGTCACGTTCTAAATTAGGAAGTTAGTTACTAAGTATTCACACATGCTTGCAGATCGCCATGTCGAAAGACTCTTACGAAAATGCAAAGATTAGAGATCTTCGACAAATCTGGGCTCAATATGTCATGGAGGAAGTTGCGCCCAACCATCCGCCATGATAATTTTCTCTTTTCCGTGTACTCTGTGCATAGACTGTTTATATACATGTGAATAACTGTCTAATGTGTCAATCTGTTCTGTGAATTTACCCTTCTTTGCATCTGTACTGTATTGTGTATCCAATCTATAATGTATTGCATCTGTACTGTATATGTGAATGTACTGTATTGTGAATGTAGATAACGTACTGTATATGTGAATGTTCTATCGGTAAATATTTCACCTGGCAATGCAACAATCGGGCTTCTAAAGCATTTACAATTTCACCTCGGGTTAAAAAACATTTCAACAGCGCCATCATTACCTGTCACGTAATGCCCAGAACCCGTCTCGGGGAACCAACCGTCCCACTTAGTGCGCCACTAAGCGAGGGATTTGAAGAGTCGGGTTAAAAATCCGATGAATGTCTTTAAATTTGAAATAAACACGTCCCTTCGTTTTCTTCGAATTTGGGGGCTAGCTAACGAGGATTGACACCCGAGTCAATTCAAATAAATGCACTGTTGGTTCAAGACAGATTTGAGCCAGACACGTGCTTGGCGGTGCGAACTCAAGTCATTCTGAGAAGCATCAACCCGAGGTCGCAGGCTTTGCGCGATCAGACAGCAGCTAGTCCGCGGTCAGGAATTCGTGTGCTATACGCGAACAGAATGGTGGAGATGTTGTGCGGTCAGCCGACATCCCGCGGTCAGAACACTTTCGACCAAGATACTTGGGGTTCACCTGTCTGGCTGTCCATATAGCGGGAATATCCCAAGTATCCCGAAGATTCTTCCACGTGGAAGACCAACCGTCCGGAGGTTAATACATGCAGTTATCCGTGAATAACACGTGTTAAACCTGCATGGGGGTTAAGAGCGGTTTTCTAAACCATATTCAAGCAACTATTTGGTGCAGTTACGACTTGATGCCCTTCCAAACAGTATAAAAGGGCGGCATGATGTATCAAACAGGAGAGGGGCGAAGAGATCAAAGTCTATGGCTCAATCGCTCAAACAGCCAAGTTTACGGCTTAGATTAGATAGCTAGTTTCTGGCCATGTCTAATTCAATGCTAGACTATGTCAGTCAGTGGCATTAGCCCTTTTCACTTCCTTCCAGATGTGCATTTTGAGCGTAACTTTGTCCCTTAGATTCCTGAGGTTGTGATCTACAATTTCTTCTTCTATCACAATTTGATTTGAGCACTTGAACTACATTTTATGCTAAAACCCTATATTTTGACATTGTTAGCACTATGCCAGAGCATGTCAGCCAGTGGCATTAGCTCTTTTCACCTCTTTTCAGTTGTGCAAACTGAAAATAACTTTGTCCCTTAGACTTGTGGAGTCATTCTCTACATTTTATTCTACTGCCACAAGTTGAGATAACCCCTCTATCATCCATCGACCCTATGTCGATGCCTTGAACCGAATGTCGACCTAAAGACGTTCGCTCTTTTTGAGCGAAACAGTCACAACCTTGATATCATTATGATATTTTGAGACATTTGGAACCTTGTAAACCTTTGACAACTAATCTTAACCTTGGTTTCCATAACTTAACCCTAATCAGCTTCTAAATCCAATCATTTCAGAATCATCAAGACTTCATCCTTGCATTATTGCATATAGTATAATAATGTATTGAAAAGATTGTGATTATTGGTTGTTTGTTTAATTGGAGAGCAGATCAAGAGCCCGAGTTCGAGGACTTCACTGCTGATCCGACATCAACTGTTGTATTTTACGACGCGGAAGGCAAGTCATATTCTTGGTCATCTCGAACCTATATTTTAAATGTTGCTACAGCATAACCTTGGATATAGACAATATTGCATGTGAAAGATTGAGAATGGTTGATTTATGAATTGGCAGTACTAGACTGGTTATCTGTGAAATGTGAAATAAACAAGTTTTGAGCCATGAACTATTATATATGTATTTATATAGTTATATATTCATGAAATAAAACCCCTAGCCGTGACCAGGAAAATGGTATGGAATGGTGGTAGCACTGGAGGTGCTAGACTGCAAAGGATGTGCAGGCACTGAAGGTGCAGGGTTGTGGCTGGTCTGGTCATTGGCACATAAGGACTAGAACCTTGTGTTGTGCGTCTAGTGGCATGAACAAACGTGCTAACTGCAAGCCTGGTATCGGACAGGCCTGAACAAGTACTTATGTGGATCGCACATGAAACCCTTGCATGAGATGGAAAACAATACACTGATTTCACGGAGTGCGGCTCCTCCACGTATCACTGAATGTGATTTGATCAAGCACGTTGACCCAGTAATGGGAAGAGGCATTTGGGTGTGGGGGTAATCCCGCCACAACTGCGGTTTGTGTGAAGAAAATTGCAGGGTCAGGGGTGAATTGTAAGTGAAACATAACAAAAGTTCTTGTTATCTCCACCTTGCCGCTCACAGTATGAAGTGAGTCAGGGGTCCAATCATTTTGATAGGAAGGGCTTGAAAGTGGAATATCTTGCGGGTAAATTGGTACCTCTCTGCAGAGTTAAAAATGTATTCGAATACTTCGTGCTCCCGAGTTTTAGGTGTCTACTGCGGTGCATTAAATCCACGGGGTGTGAAACAAGTATATTTTCTAAATAAATTATTTGTTAAATCAAGATTACCCAAATGACATGTGTTGTCATGATAAGGAGTGCTGCCGTGGGCTGTCGTGTATCGACATGTCGCGGTAGTGCTATAATCTAGTGAACATGAATAGCAATGCTATATTATTAAAAGTGCTGCCATGAGATAAGATGAGATGAGGTATGAAAGAAAAAGATTATTTTACAAACATCCATAATTCTTGACTAGTCTAGGTTCATATCATCACTACTATATGTACCTACTCTTACCTATGACTTGCTGAGTACGTAAGTGCTCACTCTTGCAATTTACAAATCAGTAGATGGAGCGTTCAATAACCAAGACGAAGGCATGGAGAACTTCTTGGATCCAAAAGGAGGAGTGTCAGTTCCGCCAGAGCCCTGATGTGTGTTGTTATGCCGTCCACTTCTCATTGTGGGTGGGTCACCTATCTTCTGCTGTGTAGTTGTTATTTTGCTAAACCATGTATGCCGCGAAGGCATTGTAATCTCTTTATGTAATATTAAGGCCAGCAGGCCACACTGCTTAACTATTTTGTAAGTCACTCTGTTGCAATGTGAATATACTCCTGTGCTTGACTTATCCTGGAAGTCAAGGATATGTGTATGCTATGAATATATGGGACTAGCTGCAGCGAGCTAGGTCTCTACAGGAGTAGTCGTAGTCCCAGTCTCAGGGCGCGACAAAAAGTTGGTATCAGATCAACATGAGGACTTGACTGTAGGACGACACCTTTAGGGATTGGCTATGCCAGGAAGATGTAATTTATTTAGAAACTATTTGTTGAAAACTTTATTTTGATAAAAATAATGAGCTTTTTAGCTCCTAAAAACTTTCATTTCAAAATCTTATTTGGATTTTCTAAAAATCGATAAGATTGTGAGAATGTGTTCTGTTGTTTCAGAGTGTCTTAGGGGTTGGTGTAGATAGAGCTAGTGATGCTTTTGATAGTCTTGTGATTCGCTGTTGCTTTTGCAATGGTTAACTTGTGTATTATGGCTAATAGCCCAAATATTTTATGCATTAAAGTAGTCTGCATTATTTTCTGCATTGCTGTCTTAGTTGGCCCTAGTTAGTTAGAACAGTCTAAACCTTTTCAGAGCCACCATGGTTGATACAAGAAGAAGATCCCGAAGCAGTGGAAAAGACAGGGAACAGACTCCACAGGAAGAAGATACTAGGACAAGAGACCCTTTGTTTCAGCAAGGACCTCAGAGTTCCAATCCGCCCTAGAGTGAACAACTCACTCTACAGGAAATTCTTCTGTCAATGGAGAAGAATCGACAGGAAGCTCAGACGGCCCATACTCAGTTGTTGGCTCAGATAATTCAGAGATTGCCTATTGGAACAACAGAAGGAACTATTGTAGGAACCAGATTATCAGATTTCCAAAAGACCCGTCCACCAACATTCTCTAGTGCGACCGATCCCATGGTTGCAGATGATTGGTTAAGGGATATCGAGAGGAAATTGGATACAGTCCGATGTAGCGACTGAGAAAAGGTTTTGTTTGGATCACACCAGTTAGTAGGAGCTACAGCTGCATGGTGGATGAACTACCAGGAGGCTCACCTTGACAAAGATAGCATCTCTTGGACGGAATTCAAGGAACAATTTCGGAAATTTCATGTACCTACCGGCGTCATAGCTGCCAAACGTCGGGAATTCCATAATTTGATTCAAGGAAACAAGACAGTTACAGAATATTTGCACCAGTTCACTCACCTAGCCCGATATGCACCTGGAGATGTTGATACTGAGGAGAAGAAAATAGAACACTTTACAGAAGGACTTTAACACTACCTACAGTACCAAATCGCTTCCCATGAGATAACTGAATTCCAGACACTAGTGAACAGAGTCCTAAAGATAGAGGAGAAGAGGAATATGGGAGAAGAGAATCGGAAGAGGAAGATGCTTCAGCAAGCGCGACCACAGACAGTCCCAACCAGAGGAAAAGCACCCAACACCTCCAATTTTCGACCATCATACCAAAATCCCAGATCAGCAATGGCGATGTGCCCAAACTGCAGAGGAAATCATCTTCAAAAGGATTGCCCTCACATGAACATCCATTGTTTCTACTGCGGACAGCGTGGACATCATTGGGAATTTTGTCCTTGGATTCGACTTCCATCAGCTATTGCCAGGTCAAAGGCAAGAACACAACCAGAAGCACCCAGAGTACCAGTGTCACAACCACAGAATTTTCGAGGAACTCCACCAGGAAGAGGAGGAAGCATGGCCAACCGAGGAAGAGGAAGAGGTGAAACACCAACAGCAATTCTAGGAGGAAAGTTAAACTGCATCCGAGAAGAAGGAAACACCACCGACATCCTTCAAGGTAGATTTTTGACTCAGTTGCATCTACCTTAATACTATTTGGTCCTGGTACTGAAAGTTCATGTTAAAAAGCAATTACATCTGAAGTTGAAATGCATATCAAGCAAGTACCCCATATCAGATTATATAAGTTCAGTGGGAAATCATTCAGAACAAGAAGCTATTTGGAAGAAGGAAGAGAATTTTCAGTAAACCTATCTCTATTCTTATCTTTCCTTGCTTTAGGTAAATCTCGGGGCGAGATTTCTTTAAGGAGGGTACATCTGTAACACCCTGAGTTTAGGGGTGAAAAATTTCTTCATGAACAGCATGCATGTATCTGTATTAGTAGTCAGATCAGTATCTATCTCAAACCCTAAATCCCCAAATCTTTCCTGTGAACGCCAAATCAATATAAGATTTTTCAGATGTGATTTATCAGTTACTCTGAACCTAAAAGTCTTCAGAAGCCAGATTCAATTCCATCTCTAAATCCCAGATCTATCAAAACTTATATTTTCGAAAACAGAAATTAAGTTGATTACCCTAAATACTCTAAACTCAGATTTAGCCAAACCTTGACCAAGTTCAGACCAGATTATTCTTGGATTATGATCAAGGATATGCCAATACCATAAACCAAAAAGTTGGCAGTCAGATTCTATCATCTAAGCCTTTTTCGCAAATCAGTCCAAGAGATATCGCAAATCAGTCCTTTATCTGATATCTGGAAACCTAAAAAGGCTAAAATCTTCAGATTAACTTCAAATTCAGAATTTCTTCAGCAAATCTCTCCTAAATGCTATTTGACAGAAATATCCCTTATGTTCAGATTTCAAAATCAAATCCTAAATTCCAGAATTTGAGATCAACAAAATCCAGATTTCAATTACCCTAATCTACTCTATTTTCAATTTATATCAAAAATCATTCAAACATCTCAAATTTTACCTTCAATCTATGCCAAATCATCTGTTGAGTTAAGTTTGCCAAATCAGCAGAATCAAATTCAACTCTAATCTTCTAAATCTCCAGAATTACAGATCAGTGCAAATTCGACCAGGCCAGCAACTAGCTTCGACCAGAGCTTGCCATGATTCCTTGTGCCGTGTTTGCTCGCCGCCGGTGAAGCTTCGCCGCACTCTTGACCGTGCATGCTTGTGTGTACGTGTCCTTGCTTCAGCCGTGCCGTGGCAACGCCGTTGAACAGCATTTGCTCCCGTGCGCGACCAGCAGCAGGAACCACGACCGTTGTCAGCAACTCTTCGCCACGTTGCCTTGCTTTGCCAGCCCTTGTCGCCACTGCTTTGCACCGCCCGACTGCATTGCGTCCCGATGAAGCAACAGTTTGATCAACCGTTCCATCGCCTGTGCGCCATCGCTTCACCGTCACTGTTGTCGCGCCTGCGCCCAGCCAGTCAAGTCACCGGCGCCAATTTCCTTGCTGCTACTTCCTTGCAAGCTCCGCCCCTGGCCTATTTAAGCAGCCCCATACCTTGTATCATCTTCTCTTCACCAGAACTTAGCTAATTCGAAAATCTTCTCGCTGTCGTCTTCTTCTCCGGCGAGACCAGCTCGAGGCCTCACAGTGCCAGCTTCATCCACTGCGCCAACCTTCAAATTAACAGTAGCAGTGAGTATCTCTCTTTCCCCTGATTGTACTGTTGCATTGAATTGCTCTCCGGTGGACCCTAACGCCGGTGATCGCCGGAATTGTCAAATGCCCTGTTCCGGCAATGCAGCCCGATATACCCCAAATGAGCTTTCGATTCTGTGGAATAAAATGATCAGTGATCACCAATTAGCAAGCCTGTGCATCCAGATTTCTAGATTGAGTTCGAATCGAAGGTTCCCACAATTTCAAACTCTACCAATCGCCGACGATCGTTGCCGGGCCACACCGGCCATCCTCCGGCCAAATTGATTGTCCCAATAGCTTCCCCATACCTCTTAGATACTCCCTGAACTTGGAATTGAGTTCAAACCTCCTGTATTGAAAAGCCCCAATTACAGTGTCTTCTTTTCCGGCGCCGGCCACCGGAAATCCATTCCCGGCCGATCTAGCTTCAGCCACCTTGTCCAGCAGGTGTGCTTCAACCTCCTGAGCATTTTTGTGTTCTTGCCCGATCTCTGAAACTGTCCAGATTGCAAGATATAGCCATGCCAAAGATCTTGTCCAGTGGCCTCACTGTGCCGTGTCGCCACCACATTTCTTCACCAATTTTGATCACCTTCCAGCCATCTTCAGCCCTGGAGCCTTTTGAATCATTTGTTCCTGTTATCAATGCCTACCTCCCAAGACAAAGTGGTGCATCAATTGGAGCTCTAGATCAAAAGATATGGCAAGCCCTAGTTTCTGGCCATGTCAGAATCAATACCAGACTATGTCTGTCAGTGGCATTAGCCCTTTTCACTTCCTTCCAGATGTGCATTTTGAGCATAACTTTGTCCCTTAGATTCCTGCGGTTGTGATCTACAATTTCTTCTTCTATCACAACTTGATTTGGGCCCTTGAACTGCATTTTATGCTAAAACCCTAGATTTTGACATTGTCAGCACTATGCCAGAGCATGTCAGCCTGTGGCATTAGCTCTTTTTACCTCTTTTCAGTTGTGCAAACTAAAAATAACTTTGTCCCTTAGACTTGTGGAGTCGTGCTCTATAGCCAAAGGGAGTTGGTTTCTTTAATAAAGGGACACTTGGCAGCTGCCAATGGTTGTTGTTCACTGGTTATGATGTGCGGCTGTGGATAACTGCACATTCACCCTCATCTTGTCGACAGTTATCTTGTCAGTGAAGAGAAACTCATATTATCCTTCGTGATTCCATCCATGGATGGTATCAGCGATGGTTCTACTGCTTGGTTCCTAGCGAGAGCCATCTCTGGTTCGGCAGTGATCAACCAGAGAAGAGCGGGGAGAAAGATAATACTCCTTCCCTTGTCTGTTCTTCATTTATTTGAACTGATTTCTGTTGACTAATTTTGACTGTTCTCCCTTTTCAATAGTCTTGCCTACTTCTTAGGTTGACAGGAGAACAAATTATCTCCTGAAAGCCTATAACATGGCTGCCGAAGGTGATGCCGAGGCACCAAGGCCGGAGACCATGGTCGGCAGCACAGACGACTTCGCTCGAGCGCATCAAAAGGTATTGCTGTTTTGAATAATCTTGTTTATGTTTGATTTTGAACAGCAGTTTACCAAAGTAGTTCTTTTTGGTTCATATTAGCTGTTCAAGAGCCAGGCGGCCCATAAGAGGTGAACCAGCGATGATGTAGGACCCTCGAGTGGTTCTACATCGAAGAAGCTGAAGAAGGCCCATGCTACGACCAAAGGTTTGGCCAGGCCAAGGACCTTACAAATTTGGCCAGTTGCAGTGACTACAACGGCGATCGAGGCCACAAGTGTCCCTGCAGCTACGTTGACTGTCCCGGCTATGTCGTCGGCTGTGACCACGAGTGCCCCCATGACCACAATGACTGTCGCGGCCATGGGAATTCCCGCAACCACGGGGGTGACGGCTGCAATGAGCCAACCAGGCCTTGCTGCGGTCATGACTGCAACAGACACTTTGGTCGCAACCACGAGGGTTGTTACATTAAGGGTTTCAGCTCCCCAAACTATATTAAATACGACTAGGAATTACCTCATGGTCATACAGGGAGAGGGGAGTGATGTGGATGAGACAGGAAGCTTCTCTGTTCATTTTGAGTAGGAGGCCATAAACTGTCTCCGATCAATCCTCCCTGTAGGATCAAGGATGCCGACTAGGGGGGTGAATAGGAGTCTTTTAAAATTTCTTTCCAACTTAACAATTTTAACAGATATTTAGGATAACCTAGGGTTGCAAAGGTTTAGCAATCAAACATCTAGTTGCATTCAACCATATGAAATATTCAATATAACATGCAACAATAGTAAATCAAGCAATTGTGTCAACATGAATACGAATTATACAAAAGAGAGACAATTGACACAATGATTTTTACCGAGGTCTCGCAGACTCGCCCGGTCTCCCCTACTCCTCGTTGAAGCGCTCAAGCGTGAGCCTCACTTCTATATCCACGAAGGATATTTCACTCGGGTTGCTCCTTCTCCACACCGGATCACTAGTATAGAAAAGCTTTCTTTTATCGGTAAAAAACACCCTTCTACTATCGGTTTTTGTACCGAAAGAGATAGACACGATAGAACAAGACAGGTCATTTTCTATTAGTAAATAAACGATAGAAGAACTTCACTATTCTAACGGTATCTTAGGAGAACACCGGTAGCAAAACCCGTCGTAGTCTGACATTTGTGAAAGAGTTTACCGATAGAAAAAACATAGTACTCTCTCGGTTGTGAATGAGTTTAACGGCTGGAAAAGTACCACTCTTCTAACCGTTAATTACGAGTTTACCAACAGAAAAAACCTTAGTACTCTCTCGGTTGGAAATGAATTTACCGATAGAAAAAACGATTGTACTCTCTCGGTTGTGTATGAGTTTACCGGCAGGAAAAGTTAAACTCTTCTAACGGTGAATTACGTGTGTACCGATAGAATAAAGTATAGTACTCTCTCGGTTGTGAAAGAGATTATTGATAGAAAAAATCATAGTACTCTCTCGGTTGTGTATGAGTTCACCGGCAGGAAAAGTCACACTCTTCTAACGGTTAATTACGAGTGTACCGATAGAAAAAACGATAGTAGTCTCTCGGTTGTGGATGAGTTCACCGATAGAAAAAGTGATAGTAGTCTCTCGGTTGTGAATGAATTTACCGATAGAAAATTCACATATACAGTACATTCTTTATATTCACAATACAGTACATTCACATATACAATACAGATGCAATATAGTATAGATTGGATACACAATATAGTACAGATGCAAAAAAGGGTAAATTCACATATACATTGAACAGATTGACACATTAGACAGTTATTCACATTTATTCACATATATATGGACAAATACAAATTGTAATCCAATGTGGACATTTATTCACATGTATATAAACAGTCTATGCA
This sequence comes from Pharus latifolius, assembly GCA_019359835.1. Classification (NCBI taxonomy): domain Eukaryota; kingdom Viridiplantae; phylum Streptophyta; class Magnoliopsida; order Poales; family Poaceae; genus Pharus; species Pharus latifolius. Next base: position 18,777,355 of record CM033330.1, read on the forward strand.
CAGAGTACACGAAAAAGAGAAAATTGTCATGGTGGATGGTTGGGCGCAACTTCCTCATGACATATTGAGCCCAGATTTGTCGAAGATCTCTAATCTTTGCATTTTCGTATTGGTCTTTCGACATGGCGATCTGCAAGCATGTGTGAATACTGAGTAACTAACTTCCTAATTTTGAACGTGACACACAATTTTCAAATTTGAGTTAGCTATCGATGCTTACCTGGGGGAATTGGGCAAAGTTTGTCTGTACTAGGTCGTACATGTAGCGCAGCACATAAAACCCACATTCCCATGATTGCGGCTGCTGATGGCACTGAGATAATTGCATATGCGAAGACATGTTAGCTATTGTTTCCATAAACTAATTAAGCATAAACAAAAAGTCTCATGAGTACCTCATATTCTTTCTAAGCTAGTAGGGAGCCCTGCGGTGCGGCATGCTTCTCTCCAGCGGACACATATTTATCAAAAGCCCTGCATTTCAGTTAGTATTGCCGGTTAATGTATTATCATTAGCTAGTGAGGTGAAAATTTAAATCAAACATATAAGTTACTTACGCCTCCATATTCCCCTTGACCACATATTCGATCGATAATCTGTCACGCATCGAATCGAGGTAGTACACCACCTTCCTCGGTGGACAGATCACGATGAGGATCCAGTGGCCCCTGCATTGTACGTGAAAGAGGACCTCTAGCTCAAAGTATATCTTAGGTGTAACATACAAGATTGAGTTAAATTAGTACGAAATGCACTAACCTTTGGTGGTACGGCACCAAAATGAACTCCCTGTCCTACTGCGCAATCAGCGCCTTGGATATGTACTGCTCAGCGTGCGCGGCGTCGTGCTCTAGCATCGTGAGGCTTATTTTCTCTGGGTCGAGGAAACCCACATTGTCACACGCAGCCTCCGATGCTAGTCTGTACATGCACCTGCATGCAAAGGACGACATTAGTATTGCACAGAAAGTTACTTCATTTCAAATAAAGTACAACAATGCAGAGTTAGCAAACAGAGTTAGAAGACAACAATACATAGGATCAGCAAACTCACAGGACTCCTGTCCGTATTATGGACATATCGAGCTCCCGCCAGTTGTAGAGGTCGAACAGATCCTCATGTGCCACGGATATACTCCCGGGCTCATGGTGGAACTGCCCAGGCCTGTAGGGAACTAAGAAGTTCAGATTGCGCCGAGCTCGGTGTAGGTACCACTCGTGGACGTCTCTGGTTGATCGATCCAATTTGCACAAAGCTGCTCTGACACGAGTGGGAGCCCGTTCCTGATCCTCTCCAGCTGTCCCTTTCACCCTTTGCCCTTGCCTTTGCCCTTGCCTTTTGTCGGGGACTAAGCGCGTACCATCGAAGGGAAGGGTGAGGTGATGCCGGCTTTCTTCCGAGGTGAAGGCGTGGATGCGCTGGCTGGGGTCGAGGCCGTCTTTGATGTGTTCAGGTTCGCACAAGATCCGGCCTCATGCCCCGAGCTGGGGGCGCAATCCCCTGGTAGGCCGCCAGCAGGCCACTTCAATTAATGAGCACGTATGTTAGATTTTGCAAGTTGAGTGTACTGAGTAGGATGTAATCTAAAATGTGTAGAATTTACCTGTTGTATTAGAAGACACTTCTTGGGCCACTGTACGTAGGAGCCCACTTCCTCAGCAAGTGTCTGCATATCCTCTGTTCGGACTGGCAATGGAGAATCGTTGTAGCCCGGCATGACCATGTCCACCTATACCTTTGCGAACCCCAACCGCAGAGGCACACAGTGGACTCGGACATCCGGCCCAGATGGATATACGAAGCCGTGTCCAACCACTTCCTGCCCATCGCCTAGGTCATTCAGTAGGATGCAGCCCTCCGGCTTCTGCAAATTTGTAACAATTAAAATAGGTTAGCGAAACAACTCTAACAGAATGGGAGTGGCATCAACTTAAGTGCACAGATGAAGGCTTGCAGTACCTCAAGTAGATCCACTGGATCCGCGAGGACCTTCGAAGCGCAACTGCTTATCCGATACCACGGGGTGCCGTCACCTTGGGGATCCGCATCTGCACTCTTGGCCATCAATCCTTCTCTCAACCGTGCAAACTCTTCCCTCATTTGTGCGACCTCAGACTGCACCTCAGCCCGTATCTCCGCCCGTACCTCAGCCCGTATCTTATCGGAGAGCTCCGCTTCCTTTTCCTTCCAGGAGCGGGCCTTCTTCCTCGGTGGAGCCGGATCTGCGAAACCGGCCTTCCACGACACAATGGCTCCTACGGCCCGTGTCTGCCCGGGATGCTCCTTATTTCCAAGAGCCCGGGTGAGGATGTCGTTCTCCCTCTGTGGGGTAAACAATCCCTCCACTGCCTCCTTCTCAAAATAGATCTGTTACATTTAAAGGTACCTTGTGGGACATAGCCTTATATACACTTGTGCGCACACAGTTTACGAGGTTAGCCAACTTACCATTCGTGTCACAACGTCGGCGTCCCCAGGGTTTGTGAACTGGACAGACCCCGTGGATGACACGGACTCCCTCCCCCTCCACCATCGCTTCCACCTCTCATCCCAGATCTCAGAGAGCGCCAACTCAGGGGAGTCGATGACAGGATTTTGCTCGTCTTCCTTCTTCCACTGCTCCTCCTTCCCCGCATAGCCCCGGGATCCAAGCCGATGCGGGTGGTCATTCCTCTTCTGAATCGCCTTATTCTTCTCGCTAAGGGCCTTGAACTCCTCGGTCCCCTTCTGCTTGGTGAATTCCTCCCATACCTCCTCCGATATGAAGGGGTACTTCTCGCAAGGAGATTTCCCCGCAGCGAGGAAGTTACTGACGAGCCAGCTCTTAAAGGTTTTCCATGTTCCGTTCATGTCCTTCAAGCAGACCGTCCTAGGTGTCTCGTCGGGGATGTTCTACTTAGCCTATTTTCAAACAATGCATACAATTAATCACGAGTTAGTTAAACTTTAGTATAAGCCAAGAGAACGTGATTACGAAAGAGTTCAGCGATTTCAGTTAATTTAACCTTCACTTCCTCCCACAAACTATCCCTCTCGTCCGCTGTCACGTCCTTCCAGCTCTGGACGGTGATCTTCACCCTTTCTTTCACCAACAGCCCAACGTAGGCCGCGTACATCCCAGCATTCTTTCCGATCGGCCTCCCAAATTGGTTGAACTCACAAGAAAGATCCATGCGTTTGGCCAAACGGCCCAACGTCGTCACGCCTCGCCCCACCCTCTAGCGCTGGGATGAACCAGCTGCATCTTCAGTTATGTTGGGGTTGGCCCTAGTCGAACCACTAGTACCATCCGATGTAGACGATGACATGTCTTTACCTACAAAACCATCAACAAACCATCAAAAATTTAATGGAAACACAAACCAAATCATTTTACAAAGCAAAAGGACCTATTTTAAATATTTTTTCTCTCGGTAAACACAGAAACTACCAATAGAAGATAAGATTCTATTTTCTCAGCATTTTCATCTACACATTTTCATATAGGAAGCAGGCAACATATGGCAATTAATTCTTCTTGGAGTTCCATAACTTAGCCCAGGACTGGAGACTAATTAGGGCTGCAAAAGCGATGTCCGAAGAAAATAATACTAAAAGAAAGACATGCAAAAATTAATTCCTGAACTGTTCAGAATTCTTTTCTATTGGTAAACACATGAGCTGCCGATAGACCACAACAATGTTTTCCATCGGCAAAGATACGAGATACCGATATAACATATTGTTCTGGAATATTGTTGATAAGCCGCCATTCACTGGCATCACATAGTCTTGGTTTAAGTCAACATTCTCCATTATTTTCTATACTAATATTCATGGGGCAGCATTATTATTTCACACATAACAATGTTTTCTATCGGTAAACACATGAGCTGCCGATAGAACATAACAATGTTTTCTATTGGTAAATACAGGAGATACCGATAGAATATGTGTAAGAACACCTCCAACGTATAATGTGCATTACATGGCAGTTGGATACAATTGATCACACATACAGCAGTACATATAAGTTAAAATCTCAAAATAGGTTCATTACAACACTGGAATATATTATGTCAACCCTAATTTAAATCAACATTGCCGGCGGAATGTTCATAATCCAACACAATAGGGAACCCTAGTGTAATTACAAAACTCGAAGAATTAGTACATACAAAACACAAAGATCAAATAAGGAAGATGCTGGAAAAAGAACGACGAATTAGGGTATTTACGGCGATCAGTTGTGGTGATGGAGAGGCGGTGTAGAACGCAGCGTCGGCCGGCGAAGGACGAAAATATGAACCGGTAGCAGTGGCGAACCAGTATACAGCCGGTGATCGTCGTGTGGGAGAGTGGAAGTGAGTGGTCATTGCGGAGGTTGTGGTTTTCTTCGCTCTTGAAGAGACGCAGTGCTATAAGTTGGAACTGTTCGATTGGAGGGATACTCAAGGGCCATGTACGAGTAATAAAGTAGTGGATGCCCTTTTCTATCGGTATAACAAAACAATACCGATAGAATTATGTCCTTTTCTATTGGTACAACAAAATAATACCAATAGAAAAAATAAATTTTTCCCAGAACAATATTTGAAGTAGTGGATGCCCTTTTCTATTGGTATAAATAATAAAATACCGTGAGACCAATTTTCCCCAGAAAATTTTTTTAAGTGCCTGAGATTAAAGTATTGGATGCCCTTTTTCTATCGGTAAAAACAACAAAATACCGTCAGACTAATGAATTTATTCTAACAGTAGAACATAATAATACCGATAGAATAAGTAAATTTTCGTAGAGAAATTTTTGAAGTGCCTGAGAGACATTAAAGTAGTGGACACAAATGACACATCTGTATTTACCGTTAGAACATGTGATGTTACGTGGCTGAAACAAAAGCAAACTGGGTAATGCATGACACACATGACACCAGTTCTCACCTTCAAACAATCATATGTACACACAATGTAACATCAAACAGACCGCGCTCGAAAGCTGCAGAATGATAAAGAAAGAGGGAAGATAGCCGGAAAATTGGAAAATTGACATAAAAACAAATTGTTCATTCATTGTTGTTTTATCACTTATAAAAAAAAATAAAAATAAAAAATGCTAGGTCAAAGGGTGGTCTTAGCCCTGGCTGCATGTAGAATAAAGTCAGTTTGACTTGCAGCCAGGATGTAGGACTCCTCTAGCGGCAAGTTGTCCTTAGGATCAACTACTACCGCGTCGAGAAGGCCTGCAACCTCCCTCAGCTTCGCTATGGTATCCCTCATAGTCAAACCGCAGCCAACGATGGTAATATCTGCGGCTTGCTTCTCCTCGTGAAGACACCTCATCCTCGCCTTGGAATTGTCACCATCTGTCTTCATGCGCTGAATGCACCGGAGGAGATCGTCCAGTTCAAGCCGTAGCTGAGTGTGCTTGTCCGTAAGGAGCTTGTGCTCCTCCTGGAGGGCCCTTAGCTTGGCCTTGACTTTGCCAGTGTCTTCCATGGCTCCCCTTCCCTGTGCAAATCAACAGGTCAAGAATGTACTAAACATGGATTAACAATACAGGGGTAAACCCAGGAGATTTAGAGTTCTTACCGGGGAGGGCGAGGCTGACGATCTGTAACACCCTGGTTTTGGGGGTGAAAAGTTTTTTTTGCATAAAATCCTGCATGCATGTATCCCTGTAGCAGTAGCCAGATCAGCTGAACCCTAATCTCTCCCAAACCCTAAAAATCTCCAAATCTATTCTCTAGATCCAGATCAAGATCAGACCATCCAGATTTAACCTACCAGTTATTCTGAAGATAAAAGTCTTCAGGAACCAAATTGAATTCTAACCCTAACTCCCAGTATCTAAGTCTCTTTCTGTTTTCGAAAACAGGAAATTCAGATTTACCCTAAGTACCCCAGTTTCCAGATAATTGAGTTATCATGATCTAACCCTATCCAGACTCAAGTAACTTTTGGAATATGTTCCTAGGTATACCCTCAACTTACTCCAAAAAGTTGGGAACCAGATTGTTTCATCTAAACACTTTTCGCAGTTTAGTCCAAATTTTACTGCGAATAAGTCCTTTTCTGTTTACCTGGAAGCCTGAAAAGGCTAAAATTTACAAATCAACTCCAACCTCAGAATTTCTTCAGGGAACACCTCCCAAATGCTATTTGATACATATTTCCCTTCTGTTTAAACTTCAAAATCTCTCCCCAATCACCAGAATTCAAGATCGATAAAATCCAGATCTATTTTACCCTAATTTTACCCTATTTTCGAAAATAGGTGAAATCCCTCAAACCTTATCAAATTTACTCCAGATTTGAGCTAAATGAGTATTAATAGAAATATTATACTCATCCATAAAATCAAATTCCAAATTAAACCTCTCTAAGATCAAAATTACAAATCAGTCCATCTTTCAACCGAAATCATTACAATTTAGCCCCTGGTTCGACCAGCACCTCAGTTCTCGACCGGAACCAGTGCAACCGACCAGCTGCTACTTCGACCAGTGCTTGGGACTTCGACCACGACCTGGTTACAGCCCACGATCACAGCCCCAGCTTGCATGCGACCACGTGCACCACTGCAGCTCCCATCGACTTCGACCTCGCCACTGCTGTGCTGTGTTTGCCTCGACCTCGAGCACGCACTGCTACTTCAAGCTTCGATCACTTCACCTGCTGCCACGTGTGTGCTCGGTGTTGGCTACTGTGGATCTTCCCCGGCGCAACTCACAGCCTGTTGTTTTCTCCCGTTTGCACGCCACCAGCAACGGTCGACGCAGGAGCTTTGCGCCACGTGGAGAACTCGCCGCGGCCAGCCATCAACTTGCCTTCACATCACCTGTAAAGCCTTCACGGCCGCTGAACCAAGTCACCTCGACGCCAGCTCGCCGTGAAGTCGCAATCCTGTCATTTCTTGCTGGCTTCAACTCCCCGTGCACATCTAGCCGTTGCAACACCTCCAGCCTTACCTATTTATACCCCCTGGGACTTAGCCTTAACTCTGGCACAGCAAAACCACCAGAAAACCAGCAGCAGCACTGTGTCTTCTTCTTCCCCGGTGAGCAGCAAAGAGGGAGCACGGTGCCAAGCTTCTCCACTGCTTCCTTCTTCGATCCAACACCCCCAGTGAGCTTCCCTCATCCCCCTCATGCTTCTCAAGCTGGGAATTTAGTTTAAATGCTTTCTGTCACCGGCAATCGCCGTGTTTCACCTAGAACTCCGGTGAGCAATTAACCCTCACCTAAACCGATTTAGCTCTCGAGCCAGTGATCAAACATGCTCAATAGATCATTCTTATCATCCCTAAGCAACCAGAATCATCAATTTTGCTGAAATCTGGAAAACCCCAAATTGAAACTTTGCTTGTGAACTGAGCTTACTGTTTAAGCTTTTCTGGTGCATCTCTAGCCAATCCAACTTCACCAGTATGTTTCTAGTGCCCTAGAGATCATGTATAAGCAAGGAATTGAGTTCATTTGCCCTAAATCGAAAACCCCCAATTTTCATGTCATCTCCTTCTGCTCCAGTCGCCGGCCGTCGATTCCGGCCAATCCAGCCCTAGCCACTTTGCCATTTAGATGTTTTGGACCATTCTGAGCAACTTTGTCTTCTATCAGGACTTCTAATTCGGCCTAGATTGTGAGATATAGCTATGCACTAATTTGCTGTACTGTTCATATTGCATGTGCTCCAGGCCAGTCAACTTCTTTGCCGGTTTTCGTCACTTTCCGGCCATCTCCTGCCCTAGATCCTGTTGAGACATTTGTTCCTGTTAAAAATGTCTAACTACCAGACAAAGTGGTGCATCATTTGGAGCCCTAGATCAAAAGATATGGCAAACCCTAATTTCTGGCCATGTCAACTCTATGTCAAACTATGCCAGCCAGTGGCATTAGCCCTGTTCACCCACCTCTGTTCATGCAAACCAAAAATTACCTTGTCAAACAGTTGCTTCACTACCTTGTGCATCATATGCTTGAATAAAAGCCCATTTTGGCTACTAGAAACTGTTCAAACCATGTCAATGCCATTCTTGGGCATTGTCAGCCTATGTCAGCCAATGGCATTGGGCCATTTTGACCCCATCTGGGTATGCAAACTGAACATAACTTTGTCCCTTAGACTCCTAATGTTGTGATCTACATTTTATTCTACTGTCACAACTTGAGTTGAGCCCTCTATCATCCATCGACCATATGTCGATGCCTTGAACCGAATGTCGACCTAAAGGCGTTCGCTGTTTTTGAGCGAACCAGCAGCAGCCTTGATATCATTCTGATATTTTGGAACATTTGGAACCTTGTAAACCCTTGACAACTAATCTTAACCTTGGTTTCCATAGTTTAACCCTAATCGTTTCCCAGAACTCTCAAATCTTGTATCGCCTAAGTGTTTCTCCTTGCATTATCGCATATAGTCGAATAGTAAGAGTAGGATTGATTGTAATGCCTGTTTGCTTGTTTGATCCTTGTTCAGAGCAAGAGTCCGAGTTCGAAGACTTCGTCGCAGACCCGACATCGACTGCTGTTTCTTACGACGCGGAAGGCAAGTCATATTCTTGAACATCTTGAACCTATATTTTATGAAATGCTAGAATATACCTTGATTATAAAATAGTATTGCATGAATTGAGAAAAGAGATGAAATGGCAGCATCAGGCTGATGCCTGTGAAATGTGAATTGATCAAATAATGAGCCATGAACTAATATATTATGTATATTTATATTCATGAAATAAAACCCCTAGCCGTGACCAGTATTTTGGTATGGAATGGTGAAAGCACTGGAGGTGCTTGGTCGCACAGGATGTGCCAGCACTGGAAGTGCATGGATTATGGTATGAGCTGGTCACTGGCATATAAGGACCTAGAACCTTGTGTTGTGCGTCTAGTGGCATGATTAACGTGCTGACCGCAAGCCTGGTATGGGACAGGCCTGAACAAGTAGTATGTGGATCACACATGAAACCCCTATATGACAAACTCACGATTAACACGGGGTGCGCTCCAACACATATCATAGGATGTGATCATGCACGCTGACCCTGAGGGGAAGACGCCAATTAGTGGGGGTTGTGAAACCCTGCCACAACTGTGGTTTGCGTGAAGAAAACCACGGGGTCTGGGGTGAATTGTGTGTGAAACATGGCAAAAGTTCTTGTTATTTCCACCTTGCCGCTCACAGTATGAAGTGAGTTAGGGGTCCAATCCTTGTGATAGGAAGGGCATGAAAGTGGATATATCTTGCGGGTAAATTGGTACATCTCTGCAGAGTTTAAAAATGTATTCGAATACTTCGTGCTCCCGAGTTTTAGGAGTATGCCGCGGTGGATTGAACCCACGGGGTGTGACACAAGTATTGTTTTATAAATTAAAATTGGTTAGTTCAAGATTACCCAAATGACATGTGTTGTCATGATAAGGGGTGCTGCCGTGGGCTGTCATGTGTTGACGTGTCGCGGTAGTACCATAATTTAGTGATCATGTGATATCTAAGAGGCATGTGGATTGTGCCCTAAGTATATGAAATGCTGCCATGAGCATGAGATTTGAAAAGCTTGGAAGAAAAGTATTTTTGGAAAAACCCTCTCACCTCTTTTCCCTCAATAGCATAGGATCATGTCATCTCTACTATACGTATCTCTACTCTTACCTATGACTTGCTGAGTACGTAAGTGCTCACCCTTGCAACTTATCAACAATAGATGGAGTGCTACAATACCAAGACGAAGGCTTGGAAGATTTCGTGGATCCAGGAGGAAGAGAGCCAGTTCTGCCAGAACCCTGAAGTGTGCTGTTCTGCCGTCAACTTCTTACGACTGTGGGGGTTTCGCCTAGCTTCCGCCGAGTAGTTGTCTTTTGTTTTAATTAGACCATTTGTGCCGTGAAGGCATTGTATTACCCTTGTTGTATCAGGCCAGCAGGCCATACTGTTTATCAATGATATTTTGTAAGTTACTCTGCTGCAATGAACTCCTGTGCTTGACTTATCCTGGGAAGTCAGTGGTATGTATGTATGAGGCCAGCTGCAGCGAGCTAGGTCTCCACGGGAGTAGTCGTGGTACCCTGTGCGGGGCGCGACAAACAAAAGTGGTATCAGAGCAGCATGAGAACTTGACTGTAGGACGACACCTTTAGGAATTGGCTCGCCAGGAAGGCGTAGTTTATTTAAAAATCTATTTTCTAAAAACACTATTTTTTGAAAACAGGAGCCTTGTAGCTTCTAAAAGTTTCGGATTTCAAAAGTCTTACTTGGCTTTTCTAAAAATTCGGCAAGATGTCGAGAGAGCGTTCTGCTTTTATAGAGTGCCTCAGGAGTTGGGCTACGTTGCTACGGCACATAGCCTAGTTCTTTTGGTAGAACCTTGTTCGAGTAGTTAGTCGATCGTCGTGGAGGATTAGCTGGGAAAGGGTAGTATAGATTGAGCAGGTGGATGCTCTTGCTAGCTTTTGTGCTCCGCCGTTGCTTTCGCAATGGTTAATTTGTTTACTATGGCTAGAAGCCTAAGTGTTTTGTGCATTAAATAGTTACATTAATTTCCGCATTAGTGCCCTAGTTCTCTCTCTTAGTTAGTTAGACCTATCTGCCTTCCTTCAGAAGAATCAGTATGGTGTACACGAAGAGAAGATCGCAAGGTAGTCGAGAGGACAGGGAGCAAGCTTCGCCCAGGGAAGACCCAGCAAGGAGAGGATCTTCATCTCAACAGAGACCCCAGGAATCAAACCTTTCTCAGGAAGATCAGCCAACCCTCCAAGAAATTCTTCTCTCCATGGAAAAGAGCAGGCAGGAGGCACAAGCTGCCCACACCCAGTTGTTGGCTCAGATCATTCAAAAGATGCCAGGAGGGACATCTGAAGGAACTGCTGTTGGAACCCGGCTATCGGATTTTCAGAAGACCCGACCACCAACATTTGCTAGTGCAACTGATCCCATCGTCGCCGATGATTGGCTCAGGGACATCGAGAGGAAGTTGGATACAGTTCGTTGTAACGACCGAGAGAAAGTTTTATTCGGATCACACCAACTTACAGGAGCAGCAGCCGCATGGTGGATAAACTATCAAGAGGCTCACCCTGACAAGGATAACATATCCTGGACGGAATTTAAAGAACAATTCCGGAAATTTCATGTACCCATCGGTGTCATAGCCGCCAAACGCCGAGAGTTCCGAAACTTGGTACAAGGGAGCCAGACCGTTACAGAATATCTGCACCGATTCAGCCATCTAGCTCGCTATGCGCCAGGAGACATCGACACGGAGGACAAAAAGATTGAGCGCTTCACCGAAGGACTTCAGCACTATCTGCAGTACCAGATTGCCTCCCACGAATTTTCAGAGTTCCAAACCTTAGTCAATCGGGTATTGAAGGTGGAAGAAAAGAGGAGCATAGGAGAAGAAAGTCGAAAAAGAAAGATGCTACAGCAAGCACGGCCGCCAGCCAACCCAACCAGGGGAAGAGCCCCAACATCTCCCAATTTCCGACCAGCCTACCAAGCACCAAGATCACCAGCAACACCGTCATGTCCAAGTTGCAAAGGAGCTCACTACCAAAGGGACTGCCCTCATGCTAGAACTCAGTGTTTTCACTGTGGGCAGTATGGACACCGCAAAGACAGCTGTCCTTGGATTCAGCTCCCAACGTCAATAGCAAGATCGCAAGCTGGAACACCGACGATGACATCCAGAACCACAGCTTCACCACCATTGCAGAGCCCCAGAGGAAGTTCGCCCAACAGAGGAGGGACCATAGCAGGCCGAGAACGAGGAAGAGGAAGAGGACAGATGGGAAGCCGAGGAGGCCGATTAAACTTCACCTCTCTTCAAGAAGCAAACGACGCCACCAACATTCTCCTAGGTAGATTCTTGATCCAGTCTGCATATGCTTTAATACTGTTGATCCTGGAGTTACAAATTCATTCATATCAGAAGATTTTGCATTAAAGTGGGAATAAATATGGTACCTCTAGGGTACTCTATGGTTATACAGACCCCAGGAGCTAAGCTGCCTGTATATTCAGCTTGCCATCATATATAACCTTCAGAGTAGAAGGGGAAGAGTTTATGGCTAGTCTATTAGTCCTAAAACTGCAAGGCCTAGATATTATATTGGGAATGGATTGGATATCCCAACATAAAAGTCTAGTGGATTGTGAGAGGAAAACTCTGAGCCTTGTTAGTAACCAGGGAAAGAAAGTCTTGTTTCATATGGACAAGTCATTAGTCGAGAAACTACAAGGGTCTATTCAAGCACTTCAGAAGATATGCTTGGATCAATTGCCCATAGTACAGGAATACTCGGACGTATTCCCAAAAAGAACTCCCAGGGATGCCACCTGATAGGGAGATAAAGTTTACCATTGAGCTTAAACCAGGAGCGGCACCTATAGCTAAGAGACCATATAGGATGCCGGTAGCAGACTTAGAAGAGTTGAAAAGTCAGCTAGAGGAGCTAGAGAGTAAAGAATTTACTGACCTAGTGCTTTACCTTGGGGAGCCCCAATGCTGTTGAAGAAAGATGGAACTCTAAGAATGTGCGTGGATTACCAAGCGCTGAATGAGGTGACCATTAAGGACAAGAATTCACTGCCAAAGAATGATGAACTATTCGACCAACTTCGAGGAGCCAGAATATTCTCCAAGATAGCCCAAAAGCCCGGCTATCACCAACTGGAAATCAGGAAGAAGGACATAACCAAGACTGCTTTCACTACAAGATACGGGCTGTACGAGTTTACTGCAACCTTCATGAACATCTTGAACAACACATTCATGGATCATCTCGATAAGTTGTCATTGTGCTCATAGACGACACCCTCATCTACTCCAGAAGTCCAGAGGAACATAAGCGGCACTTGCACAAAGGCTTTAGAAGACCAAGAGAGTGCAAGTTCTATGCCAAATCCGACAAGTGTGAATTTTTGGATGACGAAGATTGCATTTCTCGGCCATGTTTTGACAGAAAAAGGAATTTTAGTGGACTCGGCCAAGATCGCTGTGATCAAGGAATGGAAGCAACCTACCAGCGTGTCAGAGATCAGAAGCTTTTGGGATTAGCAGGTTACTATCATAGATTTATTGGAGGATCTTCTCAGATTGCTAAATCCCTTACCAATCGGGTTAGGAAGGAAGTCACATTCGAATGGACCGCCAAGTGCGAGGGAAGTTTCCAGAAACTTAAGGAAAAGTTAACAACCACACCAGTCCTCACATTGCCAGATAGTAAGGATGACTTCGAAGTGTTTTGTGATGCTTTGAAGACTAAGCATAGGCTGTGTGTTGATACAAAAAGGCCAAGTGGTAGCTTATGCTTCACGACAGCTAAAGCTGCATAAGGAAAACTACCCTATTCATAACTTGGAGTTAGCAGCGGTAGTACATGCCTTGAGGATATGGCAACATTACTTGCTTGGGAATAAGTGTGAAATCTACACAGATCATAAGAATTGCAAGTATATTTTCACCCAGGCAAAACTCAACATGCGCCCACATCGTTGGCTAGAGCTAATCAAGGACTATGACCTCAGCATTCTCTACCACCCAAGAAAAGCCAATGTGGTAGCAGACGCTTTGAGTAGAAAGGCCTACACTTTACAAGAAGTTGTGTTGAATAACCCACACTTACAGCAAGAATTGCAAGGACTAGAGATAGAAGTGGTACCGTCAGGGAGGTTAGCCACTCTCACAGTAATATCCTGACTCAAGGGACAAATAGAGAGTGCTCAAAAGGAAGATAAAAGAAATCTGCAAGATCAAGAGCCGAATTAGATTAGGTAAGGCTCAGGATTTTTCTGAGGACGAACAAGGAATTGTATGGTACCAAAGAAGGATCTGTGTACCTCAAAGCGCAGACCACAAAGAGCTGATTCTGCATAAAGCTCATCAAACTTCATACTCACTACACCCTGGTAACATCAAGATGTATCAGGACTTGAAAACTCGATTTTGGTAGGTCGATATGAGGAAAGAAATTGCGGCATACATTATAAGAGGTGACACGTGCCATAGGATCAAGGCCAACCCTCAGAAGATAGTCTCAGATCGTGGAAGTCAGTTTACATCAAAGTTTTGGGACCAACTTCATGAAACCTTGGGAACCTAGATGCAGTCCAGCACTGCATATCATCCACAGACGGGGAAACAAGCTGAGTGAGTCAATCAGATCCTGGAAGAATTGCTAAGAGCTTGCAATTTGAATAATGGGACTTCATAGGAAAAATGCTTACCGTTTGCAGAATTTACCTATAACCACAGTTATCAGGCTAGCACCATTTGAAGCTTTATATGGACATAAGTGCAGAACCCCATTACATTGGGAAGAGTCAGGAAGAAGGAATGTAATCGGACCGTCCAAGATACTCAAGAGAAAGAGGAAGATTTGCTTCAGACCTATCCCCATCTTTTCTCTTCTCTAGGTAAATCTCGGGGCGAGATTTCTTTAAGGAGGGTAGGCTTGTAACACCCTGGTTTTGGGGGTGAAAAGTTTTTTTTGCATAAAATCCTGCATGCATGTATCCCTGTAGCAGTAGCCAGATCAGCTGAACCCTAATCTCTCCCAAACCCTAAAAATCTCCAAATCTATTCTCTAGATCCAGATCAAGATCAGACCATCCAGATTTAACCTACCAGTTATTCTGAAGATAAAAGTCTTCAGGAACCAAATTGAATTCTAACCCTAACTCCCAGTATCTAAGTCTCTTTCTGTTTTCGAAAACAGGAAATTCAGATTTACCCCAAGTACCCCAGTTTCCAGATAATTGAGTTATCATGATCTAACCCTATCCAGACTCAAGTAACTTTTGGAATATGTTCCTAGGTATACCCTCAACTTACTCCAAAAAGTTGGGAACCAGATTGTTTCATCTAAACACTTTTCGCAGTTTAGTCCAAATTTTACTGCGAATAAGTCCTTTTCTGTTTACCTGGAAGCCTGAAAAGGCTAAAATTTACAAATCAACTCCAACCTCAGAATTTCTTCAGGGAACACCTCCCAAATGCTATTTGATACATATTTCCCTTCTGTTTAAACTTCAAAATCTCTCCCCAATCACCAGAATTCAAGATCGACAAAATCAAGATCTATTTTACCCTAATTTTACCCTATTTTCGAAAATAAGTGAAATCCCTCAAACCTTATCAAATTTTCTCCAGATGTGAGCTAAATGAGTATTAATAGAAATATTATACTCATCCATTAAATCAAATTCCAAATTAAACCTCTCTAAGATCAAAATTACAAATTAGTCCATCTTTCAACCGAAATCATTACAATTTAGCCCCTGGTTCGACCAGCACCTCAGTTCTCGACCGGAACCAGTGCAACCGACCAGCTGCTACTTCGACCAGTGCTTGGGACTTCGACCACGACCTGGTTACAGCCCACGATCACAGCCCCAGCTTGCATGCGACCACGTGCACCACTGCAGCTCCCATCGACTTCGACCCCGCAACTGCTGTGCTGTGTTTGCCTCGACCTCGAGCACGCACTGCTGCTTCAAGCTTCGATCACTTCACCTGCTGCCACGTGTGTGCTCGGCGTTGGCTACTGTGGATCTTCCCCGGCGCAACTCACAGCCTGTTGTTTTCTCCCGTTTGCACGCCACCAGCAACGGTCGACGCAGGAGCTTTGCGCCACGTGGAGAACTCGCCGCGGCCAGCCATCAACTTGCCTGCACATCACCTGTAAAGCCTTCACGGCCGCTGAACCAAGTCACCTCGACGCCAGCTCGCCGTGAAGTCGCAATCCTGTCATTTCTTGCCGGCTTCAACTCCCCGTGCACATCTAGCCGTTGCAACACCTCCAGCCTTACCTATTTATACCCCCTGGGACTTAGCCTTACCTCTGGCACAGCAAAACCACCAGAAAACCAGCAGCAGCACTGTGTCTTCTTCTTCCCCGGTGAGCAGCAAAGAGGGAGCACGGTGCCAAGCTTCTCCACTGCTTCCTTCTTCGATCCAACACCCCCAGTGAGCTTCCCTCATCCCCCTCTTGCTTCTCAAGCTGGGAATTTAGTTTAAATGCTTTCTGTCACCGGCAATCGCCGTGTTTCACCTAGAACTCCGGTGAGCAATTAACCCTCACCTAAACCGATTTAGCTCTCGAGCCAGTGATCAAACATGCTCAATAGATCATTCTTATCATCCCTAAGCAACCAGAATCATCAATTTTGCTAAAATCTGGAAAACCCCAAATTGGAACTTTGCTTGTGAACTGAGCTTACTGTTTAAGCTTTTCTGGTGCATCTCTAGCCAATCCAACTTCACCAGTATGTTTCTAGTGCCCTAGAGATCATGTACAAGCAAGGAATTGAGTTCATTTGCCCTAAATCGAAAACCCCCAATTTTCATGTCATCTCCTTCTGCTCCAGTCGCCGGCCGTCGATTCCGGCCAATCCAGCCCTAGCCACTTTGCCATTTAGATGTTTTGGACCATTCTGAGCAACTTTGTCTTCTATCAGGACTTCTAATTCGGCCTAGATTGTGAGATATAGCTATGCCCTAATTTGCTGTACTGTTCATATTGCATGTGCTCCAGGCCAGTCAACTTCTTTGCCGGTTATCGTCACTTTCCGGCCATCTCCTGCCCTAGATCCTGTTGAGACATTTGTTCCTGTTAAAAATGTCTAACTACCAGACAAAGTGGTGCATCATTTGGAGCCCTAGATCAAAAGATATGGCAAACCCTAATTTCTGGCCATGTCAACTCTATGTCAAACTATGCCAGCCAGTGGCATTAGCCCTGTTCACGCACCTCTGGTCATGCAAACCAAAAATTACCTTGTCAAACAGTTGCTTCACTACCTTGTGCATCATATGCTTGAATAAAAACCCATTTTGGCTACTAGAAACTGTTCAAACCATGTCAATGCCATTCTTGGGCATTGTCAGCCTATGTCAGCCAATGGCATTGGGCCATTTTGACCCCATCTGGGTATGCAAACTGAACATAACTTTGTCCCTTAGACTCCTAATGTTGTGATCTACATTTTATTCTACTGTCACAACTTGAGTTGAGCCCTCTATCATCCATCGACCATATGTCGATGCCTTGAACCGAATGTCGACCTAAAGGCGTTTGCTGTTTTTGAGCGAACCAGCAGTAGCCTTGATATCATTCTGATATTTTGGAACATTTGGAACCTTGTAAACCCTTGACAACTAATCTTAACCTTGGTTTCCATAGTTTAACCCTAATCGTTTCCCAGAACTCTCAAATCTTGTATCGCCTAAGTGTTTCTCCTTGCATTATCGCATATAGTCGAATAGTAAGAGTAGGATTGATTGTAATGCCTGTTTGCTTGTTTGATCCTTGTTCAGAGCAAGAGTCCGAGTTCGAAGACTTCGTCGCAGACCCGACATCAACTGTTGTTTCTTACGACGCGGAAGGCAAGTCATATTCTTGAACATCTTGAACCTATATTTTATGAAATGCTAGAATATACCTTGATTATAAAATAGTATTGCATGAATTGAGAAAAGAGATGAAATGGCAGCATCAGGCTGATGCCTGTGAAATGTGAATTGATCAAATAATGAGCCATGAACTAATATATTATGTATATTTATATTCATGAAATAAAACCCCTAGCCGTGACCAGTATTTTGGTATGGAATGGTGAAAGCACTGGAGGTGCTTGGTCGCACAGGATGTGCCAGCACTGGAAGTGCATGGATTATGGTATGAGCTGGTCACTGGCATATAAGGACCTAGAACCTTGTGTTGTGCGTCTAGTGGCATGATTAACGTGCTGACCGCAAGCCTGGTATGGGACAGGCCTGAACAAGTAGTATGTGGATCACACATGAAACCCCTATATGACAAACTCACGATTAACACGGGGTGCGCTCCAACACATATCACAGGATGTGATCATGCACGCTGACCCTGAGGGGAAGACGCCAATTAGTGGGGGTTGTGAAACCCTGCCACAACTGTGGTTTGCGTGAAGAAAACCACGGGGTCTGGGGTGAATTGTGTGTGAAACATGGCAAAAGTTCTTGTTATTTCCACCTTGCCGCTCACAGTATGAAGTGAGTTAGGGGTCCAATCCTTGTGATAGGAAGGGCATGAAAGTGGATATATCTTGCGGGTAAATTGGTACATCTCTGCAGAGTTTAAAAATGTATTCGAATACTTCGTGCTCCCGAGTTTTAGGAGTATGCCGCGGTGGATTGAACCCACGGGGTGTGACACAAGTATTGTTTTATAAATTAAAATTGGTTAGTTCAAGATTACCCAAATGACATGTGTTGTCATGATAAGGGGTGCTGCCGTGGGCTGTCATGTGTTGACGTGTCGCGGTAGTACCATAATTTAGTGATCATGTGATATCTAAGAGGCATGTGGATTGTGCCCTAAGTATATGAAATGCTGCCATGAGCATGAGATTTGAAAAGCTTGGAAGAAAAGTATTTTTGGAAAAACCCTCTCACCTCTTTTCCCTCAATAGCATAGGATCATGTCATCTCTACTATACGTATCTCTACTCTTACCTATGACTTGCTGAGTACGTAAGTGCTCACCCTTGCAACTTATCAACAATAGATGGAGTGCTACAATACCAAGACGAAGGCTTGGAAGATTTCGTGGATCCAGGAGGAAGAGAGCCAGTTCTGCCAGAACCCTGAAGTGTGCTGTTCTGCCGTCAACTTCTTACGACTGTGGGGGTTTCGCCTAGCTTCCGCCGAGTAGTTGTCTTTTGTTTTAATTAGACCATTTGTGCCGTGAAGGCATTGTATTACCCTTGTTGTATCAGGCCAGCAGGCCATACTGTTTATCAATGATATTTTGTAAGTTACTCTGCTGCAATGAACTCCTGTGCTTGACTTATCCTGGGAAGTCAGTGGTATGTATGTATGAGGCCAGCTGCAGCGAGCTAGGTCTCCACGGGAGTAGTCGTGGTACCCTGTGCGGGGCGCGACACGATCCCATTGAGGATGCCATTGTGAAAGAGAAGATAAGGAGTTGAAGAGTTTGAGAATTAGAAAAACAACAAAATACCGTGACGCATGGCATGGTACTTATAGAATTTCCAAGGCGACGCATGGCGACACAGTTGAGAATTCAAAGCGCCAGAGTATTGTTCTATCGGTACAAACAACAAAATACCGTCAGACCAATTAATTTTTTCTATCGGTACAAACAACAAAATACCGTCAAACTAACGAATTTATTCTAACGGTAAAACATAATAATATCGATAGAATAAGTAAAATTTTTGAAGTGCCTAAGACACATTAAAGTAGTGGATGCCCTTTTCAATCGGTACAAATAACAAAATACCGTCAGACAAATGGATTTTTGGAGAGCTTAATTTGAAGAAGCAAGAGGCTGCGATGAGATTTTTGCAAGAAAATTTGAAGGGAAGAATTAAGTACTTACAGGAGAAAGGTACTACTGTACTTTTTAGACTCATACTGTGGAGTAAAATTGAGATATATTAATGCTGTGAACTAGCTTATCATTAAGTTCTAAAGAAAAATGTACTTCCTGATGTATTAATGATAAGTTCCTCACGTTGATGCAAATTTCAATCACCTCCTCGGCGGCATAACCTTCCATGATACTCCCCTCGGGTCGACGACGAGTCCTTACGTATCCCTTCAATACACCCATAAATATCTCAAATGGATACATGTAGCGCAGGCACACGGGTCCACAAAACTTAATTTCTCTGATAAGGTGAACAATCAGATGGACCATAACATCAAAAAAGGATGGAGGGAAATACATCTCGAGCTGACAAAGAGTTGTAACCATATCGCGTTGCAAAGCGTCCAGTCCATCCGGATCAATTACCTATGAGGACACAGTTGCGCCAAATATTCATATCAGAAAAATCTTCTAATTAAGCTCCACAAATGGAGGTAATGAACTTATAGTACGAGTGCACGTACTTACTTTGCAAGATATTGTACATGTTGAAGAAATAACATAGGTTTGTGATTGTCTCCCTGACTTTAATTGGGAGAATGCCTCTAATAGCAATGGGAAGCATTTTTGACATCAACACATGACAATCGTGGGACTTCGTGCCAACCAGTCTTAGGTTCTTCATGGACACAAGTTTTTTCAAGTTCGCGGAGTACCCACATCGAACTTTAACACAGTGCAAGCACCGACAGAGTTCTGTTTTTTTGCTCTTGGACAACGTATAGCAGGCCAGGGAGAGGTATGTACGCTTTCCCATCTCTAAAGGTGCAAGCTCAGTCCTTATCCCCATTTCCACCATGTCACGACAAGCTTTCACACAGTCCTTTGTCTTTCCTGGAATGTTCAACAACAAACCAATCAAACTGTCACAGACATTTTTCTCTACATGCATGACATCAATGCAATGTCGAACTTGTAAGTGCTCCCAGTACGGTAGATCCCAAAGAATCGATCTCTTCTTCCAAACATTTTTTTCTCGAGTTTTAGAATACTTACCGAACTCAGCTGTGATGTCCTTCACGCGGGAGTAAATCTCCTTACCGGTCAGAAACCCTGGAGTGATACCTTCTCAGGCTTCCCGTTAAATGATTTCCTCTTCTTACGGTACGTGTGATGCACTAGAAGAAAACTGCGGTGACCCATGTACACTGTTTTTCGGCAGTTCCGCAACCACATGCTCTCAGTTTCATCTAGGCAAATAGGGCAAGCGTTGGCTCCTTTCGTACTATACCCTGACAAATTGCCGTAGGCCAGAAAATCATTTATGGTGCAAAATATCAGGGCCCGCAAGATGAAATTCTCTTTCTTGTATGCATCCCACACCTGCACCCCCTCACTCCACAATTTTTGTAAGTCCTCGATTAAAGGCGCTAGAAACACATCAATATCATTTTTGGGTTGTCTGGGTCCTGAGATTAGTAACGCCATCATGATGTACTTGCGCTTCATGCATAATCAAGGAGGAAGATTGTAGATGCATAAAAGAACCGGCCAAGTGCTATGCCGACTACTCATATTACCATGTGGGTTCATACCATATGTACTCAGCCCGAACCTTATATTCCTAAGTTTGCCGCCGAACTCAGCAAATGTTCTGTTGATGTTTCTCCATTGAATAGAATCAGCTGGGTGTCTCAGTTTTCCGTCTTGTTTCCGGTCATCAGCATGCCAACGCAAGTGCTTCGCGACTTTTAGATTTGCAAACAGCCGCTTCAATCTAGGTATCACAAGCAAGTACCACACAGTTTTCGCCGGAGGTCCTTTCTTTACCTCGTGACGTTCATTGTCAATCCGGTCCCTACGTGTATACCTCGATGCGCCGCATCTTGGACAAACATGCAAACTGGAGTACTCATTACGGTACAACACACAATCATTTGGGCATGCGTGTATTCTTTCGATTTCCATTCTCAATGGACACAACAGTTTTTATGCTTGGTAAGTAGATTTTGGCAACTCATTTCCCTCTGGAAGCATGTCCGCTAGAAGATCTAATAGTGCCGTGAAACTCTTTTCACTCCAACCGTTGCCTGCCTTCAAGTTATATAATCTCAGCACAGAAGACAATTTTGTAAATGTTGCACATCCAGGGAACAGAGGCTTCTCAGAGTCAGCAATCAGCTTCTCAGAGTCAGCAATCAATTTCTCAAATTCACAGAAGTCATTTTCGTTGTAATCTTCCTCTACATCACGTAACATCTCATCTAGATTTTCATCATCATCATCAACGTGCACATCGGAATGAACATTATCAAAATTTGGATGATCATCGATATTATTGCAATCCACATCCGAGTCCTGCTGATTGGTAGTAGTGGTGCTTGTTTCCTCAAGATCTTCGCCATGCCATATCCAACGGGTGTATCGCGCGTTAAAACCACGATGAATCAAATGACTCTTAATTTGATCAGAGTTGCTAAATCTCTTCAAGTTCATACAATCAGTACAAGGACAAAGCATATTTTTCTCTCCCTTCCTCTCCTTTTGTTGCTCACCAAATTTAATAAACTCATTCACACCATCCAAATATTCAAGAGTAGTACGTTCTATTCCATACATCCAATATTTCCTGTCCATCTACAATTAACAAAATTTAACGAGTCAGCCATGCATGAAACCTGCCCGATTAAGTTATGTATATGTACATGTACAGCCTCTTACAACTGATGTGTTAAACCCTAGCCTGACCAAATTAACACTAATTAACCTAGCTAACTACACAATACAAGCTAGTGAGCTCCTAAAACATGAAGCATTTCCAGCTAGCTAGCTCCCAAGCTTGGAGCTACAAACTTGGAACTACACAATACAGCTAGCTTGCAAGTAGAGAGGGAGGGAGATCTAGAGGGAGAGAGAGATAAGTGATGACAATTAAGCATACCTTAAAGAGAGGGGTGCAATCAACTTCCCTCCAGCTTGCCCTGATCACCCTAGCAGTGTAGCTGCGAGCGTGGAACTTTCATCACAAACAGAGGGACACAGAGTGCAACAGAACAAAAGAGCAGCTCAGCAATGGTCGAGTGGGGTTTTACTTATACTGGACTGTCGACGATTTGGACTCGGAGTCCTCAGCCGAACTTATGCAAAATTTGTAATGGTGAGACCTTTCAAGATGACCCTCCGGGAAGGTATGTAGAATAATGGTGAACAGGAACACAGAGAGTTTTATACAGGTTCGGTCCCTCGATGGTGGGAGTAATAGCCCTACGTCCTGTTAGGATTTCACTATAGGTGATAAAAGATTACAGAAATAGCAGAAAAACTCCTTCACAGGCGGAGGATTTTTCCTATGTAAACATACAGAGCAAAGCCAGGGAGGCTTGTAGAAACTATCTAATTTGGGCCGTAGACTTGGCTGTTTTTCGTAGTTGAGATGTGTTATGTCTCAACTATCTCAGGGGTCTTGTTCTTCCAAAATGATTGGATGATCCCCTTCCTCGGACCTCCAGGCCACCCTTTTATACTGGTCGAAAGGGTGCCATATGAAGAAAACTGCATCAAACGGTTGGATGCGGTTTTTGGAGAACTGCTGTTAACTTCCACGGAGGTTATCAACACGTGTTAATCAGAAATAACCGTATATATTAACCTCTGACGGTTGGTCTTCAACGTGGAGGAATCCTCGGGATGCTTGGAATATCCTGTTATAAGGATAACCGAATAAACTCCAAGCACCCTGGTCGAGAATGTTCTGACCACGGAATGTGGGCTGACCGCGCAACATCCCGGATATCCAGTTCGCGTATTGCATACAAACTTCTGACCGCGCAAAGCTGTCGGCCTGATCGCACGAAGCCCGCGACCTGATCGCGTAAAGCTTGTGACCTCATGGCAATGCCCCTCAGAATAACTTGAGTTCGCATTGCTAGATACATGTCTGGTTCGAACCTGTCTTGAACCAAAAGTTTATTAGAAGTGACCCGGGTGACAATCCTCGTCAGCTAGCCCCCAAATTCGAAGAAAACGAAGAGTCGTGTTTATTTCGAATTTTAAGACCATGCATTGGATTTTTAACCCGACTCTTCAATTTTTCCACTTAGTGGCGCACTAAGTGAAAAACGGTTGGTTTCCCAAGACTGGTTCTGACATTATGTGACGGGCAATGATAGCGCCGTAGAACTGTTTTTATCTCGAGGTAAAATTGTAAATGCTTTGACGAAACCCGAGGCGTCTGGAATGCAAACCGTCACCCTGGCGGCTATAAATACCAGGCTCCTGGATTTGTAAAACTTCACAATTTCTCCCCACGTCTAAGTCCTTTTCTTGTCACCTTGCCTTCTTCCTTTTCACATACTCCTCCTGATGGCAGATCACGACATCATCGAGATTGAGAGTGATGAAGAGGAAGTTGTCGGACAGGGGCCTAAAACGATTGAAGACCTGTCTCCCTTAAGGAAGAAACCCAAGGTTGACGAAGGATCTTCCAGTGGAACAAAGGTGAAGAATGTAGCAAGTTTCTTTCTTCCTTCAGTTCCTTTGACTCTCCCCGTTCATGCATCTCGGCAAGTTAGGCCTTTAACCTTGGAGAGGAATTCTTCCCAATTCTCTTCTTTTCCCTCCAATTCTCCCATCCTTTTGGGTGATCGACATTCTGGTCGGCAAGCGGTAACTATCCCTCGATCAGATGATTGCCATATTGGGTTGGCAAAGCAATCATCTGGTGGGAAGGTTGCACTTCCACCATCTGATGATCCTCTTCCCAAGATGGGTATATCAACGGGTCATGCATTGGGACAGGTAATAATTCTTCCCCCCTTTTGCTGATAATTATAGTTAGTACGACTAACTTTTGCAAAATGCAGGAGGTTGGAGGCTCCAGCAATCAGCCTTCTGCTGCTCCATCTCTTCCTTCCGGACAGATTCTTCTGGAGGAGAAGAATGCCCTGGAGAAGAAAACCGAGGAAATGGCCTCGAAGATTCTGCGTCTAGCATAATGTCTTGATCGATCCCGGGAAGAGGCGCACCATTTCCGTCGAGAGAGGGACCACGCTCAGCAACAGCGAGAACTCTCTGACTTGATTAGGGAAAATAGTGCGTCTGTTGTTAGGGACGATGTAGATAGACTTAGGGTAGTTGCTAGTTCCCTGGGGGTTGCCAGTGTAGATCCTACTGACAACAACATGTCCCTTGGGGAACTTTGTAAACTTCTTTCGGAGCAAGTCGACGTTTTGGTCGACTGTATCCCTTTTGTATGTAAAGAATGTAAGAAATAAAAGTTGAATATTTTTCACATCTTCTGTGTGAAAATATGGCCATAAACTTTATGCTCGCGACCATTCATACACAGGAAACTTTAGTTCTGTGATCAGAATCATGCTTCCAAAAGCATCGCGACCTGCCCTGATATCGCGATCAGTTTTAGGGCCGCGGTCAGAACTGAATTGCGACCAGAGTTGGAACTCGGTCAGACTGTCACTCTGATTAGAATCGAAGTTTAGTTTAGAACACGGTTTCGATCAAACCATAACCCAATTAAACATATACCAGTACGTTAAAAATTGAGTTGAAAAGCATTTCCATAAAAAATGTTCAAAGCATACAAAGGAAGAACGTCTTCTGAAAAGTACTGAAAATTTTTCAGTCCTTTTGCACTTTCAGTTTCCGAAACAAAGAGTCTTTTTGTTTCAGATCTGATGCCTGAACACTTTATCGGGTCCGCCAGAGGCAGTATCCATTATGGGAAATGAATAAAGCATTCAATGGAACGTTTGAAATGAAACGTTTACTCACATTAATGCGCTGCCTTGGGCCTATAAAAAGAGCAGATGTCTTCTCAAAGAAGCCACACAGCTGAAAACCCTCATTGTTCCCGCCGCACAAAACCCTCATTTTCTTCAGCCTTCGTCTTCCCAAAATCGCCAACTTTTCCTTTGATTCTCCACCAAAAATGGCATCCTGGAGCCGATCCATTCACCACTCTGAGGAGACCCTAGTGGCGTTGGAGAAGGAGGAGATCCTTCCTCCGCGGTTGCTCATCAACTGGCGGCCCGCGGAGAAGGATCAAGAAACCCCAACCGTCCAAGAGGGCGAGTTGGTGGTTTTTGAGGAGTACTTGCCCTGCGGATTTCGATTCCCTGAGAGTCGGTTCCTGAAAGATGTCCTTGAGCATTATGGGTGGGAATTGATTAACCTCCACCCTAACGCGATGCTGATCCTCGCGGTGTTCCAGCATCTCTGTGAGGCGTTCGTCGGAGTGTATCCCAGCGTGGATCTTTTCCGGCGATTCTACTTCTCGGCGTGGTCGAAGAGTACCAACACCGCCGGATGCATCTACTTCCGGCTGAGGGATAAAAAGGAGTATCCCTCCCCACCCCTGTGAGACTCTGTGCATGGGTGGCACCAAAGGTGGTTTTACTACTCTCCACCGTCCGAGAGCAGCCTGTGGTTTGAAAACTCACGACCAGAGAAGTCGAGCGAGTTAGATGCTCCCCCGGCGATGAACTTGGAGCTTTCGAAGCATGCCGAGGTGATCCTTCACTTGGTCAATCCAGGATTGACAGCTCGAGACATTATCCGAGACTTCGTGAAGAATCGGGTGAGTCCTCTGCGTGAAAGGGCTCATCCGGCATGGGAGATTAGGTCCATGGCGGACAGCACCTTGGACTACAGTAAAGGTATTTATTTCTTTGGCGCTGAGCTTTGCCATTCTTGAATTGCGCAAATTCTGACTCGAATTTGGGAACAGTCCTGCCTTCGTCTGAAATTGAGAGGCGGACCAACTCCCTCCTTAGGGCCTACAATGCCGATGTAGAGGGCCCTAAGGGATCGCCTCGCCCACAGAGCATGATTCACGCTGGCGACGACCTTAAATAGGAACGCCGAAAGGTACATTCTTTATCTGGCTTCCGTTTTTTAGGTCTTATGCATGTCCAGCGCTAAACAATTCCATCGGAAATGTGAATCAGCTCCTAGGAAGGTTCGCCGAGACGACTTTCCCGAGTGAGAACGTCGGCTCTCTTGGGAAGCCAACGATGAAGAACGTGAAGAATGTCTCCCAAAGACCCAGGACAAAGAGTCCTGCCCCCAAGAAGGCCAGGCCAAATCCCGGGGAGGGGTCTTCACGGAGCATTCCTCCTACCACAAGAAAGACGGCGGTAAGATATCACATCCCTTCTGTTTTACCAGGCGCAGATTGGAATCACTTCTTCGTTGTATAGGGAGAAGGGAGCGAGGAGGAAGAGGATGATGTTCCTCTGGTCCTTCGGAGGAGGAAGATCGCGGACCTCCCATCCGGTGATGCTCCAAACTGCCCCGCAGAGACCACTGCTACCGAAGAGGTGGTCGTGGCAGATCCTGCCACCACGGAAAATATTGGGATCGCGGAAAATATTGGGATCAACTGCCCAGGTAACGATCCTTCTTGTCAGCCTTTATTTTTCCCTTGAAAAAAATGTTCATAGGGGAAGACACACAGGGAAGGGGGCCTTTGTTTTCCAAGCGTAAGATCAGGGCGGACGATACTCATCCCCGCGCTCAAGAAGAACCTTCTCAGAGATCCCAAAAGCTAGTGGGATTTCAATTAAGGTAAGAACCTTCATCCTGATTGTATCAGAAATGATGGTCACGAATCATTACCATTTGATTTTTCTTTTCCTCCATCAGACGGAAAAAAATAGCACCCAGTCCTCCAACCGCTTCGGGAAGGGTTGAAGTCACTGCTGGTGCAGGAGCCCCCAGTGAGGAGCGCTCCACCCCCTCGGCCCAGGAAGTCGTCCGAGTCATGGGGGGAGAAACAAATACGAGGACCCAGTTGCAGTCGCCGGCGACTGGAAGCAATACTCAACAGGCACTTCCTCCTACTGTCCCTGCTGTAAGCACTTCCGGGCCTTCGACAAATCTTCCAATTAGTCCGGAAGATGCCTCTTTGCAGAAATTCATGAAGGTATGATGAATCCCTTTCTGGATGTCCTGAATTACACATAGAACACTTTTCACTCCCTTTTTTGCATTACGGGAATTATCCCGGATGATGGCCCAGTCACGTGCCACGGCGGCGAGCATGGTGACCATACAAAGAGAACGAGACTTCTTGCGCAAGTAAGGATCATCATTCTTCAATTTATAAATGTATAAATTGGTTACGACCATTCCTTCTGTTTTTATTGCAGGAAGGTGGCATTGCAGGACAAGGAAATGGCTACAAGGAAGCTCCATTCGGTCTCAGTGGTGAGAAACCAAGAGATCGAAAATAACAGACTACGATCGCAACTTGCTGGTAAGTCACCTCCTGAGCTAGGAAGACTTGTCTTAGCAATATGCGAGTAACCTTTTCCCTTGTTGCAGCGCAAGCAGGTCAAATAAAACAGCTCAGTGCGGATAATAAACTCCTCCAGGATTCTATCGAAGCCTCCACAAGGGCAATTGGGAAGCTGAGCCGTTCAGTCTTCGAAAAGCTGAAGACGGTGGCTTACCTTCTGAAAGCTGACGTGGTCGAAACCACCCGAGACGATCTCAGCCAAGAGGACTGGGCTGGCCTAGTTATAGCTCAAGCAGAGTCACTTCTCGAGTATCTCCCTGAGGATACACAGTGAAGAGAAGAGGTGATCAGAACCAGAGTTCGGTCAGCCGCTTCTGCTATGCTAAACCGGATTCGACTCCACTATGGCCCAGATGCAGATCTGAATCCACTGGTGGAACCGGTTGAAATCGAGAGTGAAGAGCAGCTTGATGCCGTCATGGAGGAGATCAAGCCCTTCATAGACAGGCTCCTGACTGAGCTGGGGATCGAATGATCCTTATTGTTGTATCCAAACAATTGCGTATAATGCAATGTATGTAAAAAACCATTTTTGACAGAAAGTACATATTTTGCAATTTTATATTATGAGTTCCATACTATAAGCACATCCCCCCTAGCCCCCGCCTCTGCTTATGAATACTGAAGCCTTAGTATTATAAGCAGAGGAGAAAACATAAGCGTAACGACCAGGGGTGTGCGTTTTGAACCAACGATCAGGATCAATGTAACGTCTAATCTTATTGCGAACTGGTAGCCACTCAGATGACCAAGGACTTGCCAGATAGCCCCGTATGCGCTGAGAAACGGCTTATTTAGGGGTGACTTATCTGGAAGTGGTCATGAGATCGACTAGCGAATCCGATTAGATCGTTGTAATGATCTGACCGTCGGTGGTCAGCCCCCAGGTCGAATGCATATGATACGGGCTTAAAGAGAAAAACTCATTGTATGAAAGCAAGACATATTTTATTTTATGAAAAGATGCTAATTGAACAGGAAAAAAGGGATTGGAATACTTACACGTAAAACTTGCGAAGTTGATCGATGTTCCAAGTATTGGACAAAATCCGACCATCCTCCCTAGCTAATCGCGCTGATCCTGTTCGCGGCACTGAGACAACAGTATAAGGACCTTCCCATTTTGGGGAGAATTTGTTGCGATTAGACTGGTCTTGAATTTTTCGTAAAACCAAGTCGTCCACGTTGAGATCACGTGGTCGCACCTTTGTACTGTGATATCTGCGTAAAGCCTGCAAGTATGCCGCAAATTTAACCAGGGTGCGATCACGCCGTTCTTCTAAGAGGATGAGATCTTGCGCCCGTTGTTCGAACTGATTAACCTGTTCGAATTGATCTGTCCGAACAGAACCAATACTTACTTCCATAGGCAATACAGCCTCGGCCCCATAGAGCAAATGGAAGGGCGTCTCGCTGGTGGCTCGACTAGAAGTAGTCCGTAATGCCCATACAATGGTATAAAGCTCGTCTGCCCAAGCCCCTGAGCGGGTCTTAAGGCGATCAAAGACGCGCTTTTTAATGCCTTGCAGTATTTGCCCATTGGCTCGTTCTACGGCACCATTGCTTTGTGGATGTGCCACAGAAGCAAAGCACACCTTGGTCCCAACCTGATCGCAGTAGTCCAGGAAAAGACCGCTGGCGAACTGAGAACCATTGTCTGTGATGAGACGGTTTGGAACACCAAATCGTGCCACAATGTTCTTATGGAAGAACTTTTGTGCGGCTGATGCGGTGATGTTTCGTACTGGTTCGGCCTCAATCAACTTTGTAAATGTGTCAATGGCTACACACAGAAACTTGTACCCATTGACCGCTTGTGGCATAGGACCGACAATATCCATCCCCCAGACCGCGAATGGCCATGCGAGAGGAATGGTTTGCAACGCATAGGCAGGTTGATGAACTTGTCTTGCGTGGAACTGACACTGGGGACACGTCTTGACCATATGTTTGGCATCATCAAGTGCCGAAGGCCAGTAGAATCCTTGTCGAAAAGCCTTTCCGACCAGTGTCTGATATGACTCGTGCGCACCGCACACACCGTCGTGTATTTCTTTCAAGAGGGATTTTCCTTCCTCCTGAGATATACAACGCATGAATACTCCTTGAGTACCCTTTCTGTACAGAATCCCATCTATGAGTTTGTACAGACGTGCTTTTCGAATTAACCGATCACTTTCAGTTTCGTCCTCGGGTAGGGTCCCATGTTCAAGATAGACCCTCAATGGATGAGTCCAATCTTGTTCCTGTCTGAGGTTGGTAACGAAGGCTATTACCGGATCATCCTCCACCGAAGTCATGATCGAAGGACGGTCCAAGTGTTCAACGAACACTCCTGCCGGGGCGGATGAGCGTGAGGACCCAATTTTGGATAATTGGTCCGCGAGAATATTGTCCTTTCGCGGGATGTATTGGACTTCGAAATGACTGAAGTGTTTTTCCAATCTCCTCACTTCCCCCAGGTAATGAGCCATTGTCTCATCGGAGGTGCTGTACTCCTTGTTTACCTGGTTTACGACCAATTGTGAGTCTCCCCTCACCACTAATCGACGGACTCCGAGGAATTTTGCTGCCCGGAGCACTGCAAGAAGACCTTCATACTCTGCTGCATTGTTAGTCGCAACAAAGTGTAGTTGAATGACATACTTAAGCTGTTCGCCCTGGGGTGTAACTAAGACCACTCCAGCCCCCGAGTGTTGAAAACTACGGGAGCCGTCAAAGTACATTGTCCAATAATCGGGGCACTCCAGTTCCTCTGCCAACTGCACGGGTGGCTCAGGGTTGGTCCATTCGACCACAAAGTCGGCCAAAAGCTGAGACTTAACCGCCGTGCGGGGCGTGAAATGGATCTCGAATGCACCGAGTTCGACCGCCCATTTGGCGATTCGACCAGATTTCTCTGAGTTTTGGACAATATCCCCCAAAGGAAAAGACGAGGGTACTGTGATCTTGTGCGCTTGAAAGTAATGTCGTAGCTTACGGGAAGCCATCAGTAGTGCGTAAAGTATCTTCTGGACCTCAGGGTAGCGCTCCTTAGGACCATGAAGTACCTCGCTCACATAGTAGACGGGTCTATGTATTCCTTCCCTATCTGCGATCAGAACGGCGCTGACCGCGTGCAGTGTGGCCGCCAGGTAAAGAAGCAGTGGTTATCCTTTGTCGGGAGACACCAATACTGGCGGACTGGATAGATATGTTTTTACCTCCTGAAATGCTTTTTCGGCCTCATCTGACCATGTGAAATTATGATGCTTCCGCAAGGCTTTGAAGAAAGGCAATCCCCTTTCGCCTAGTCGTGATATAAAACGACTTAAAGCCGCCATGCGACCAGCCAGGCGTTGAACATCCTTCATGGTTGAGGGCGATCTCATTTGTTCAATAGCCCTGATTTTCTCAGGATTAACTTCAATGCCCCTGGAACACACAAGAAAACCGAGGAGTTTTCCTGAAGAAACCCCGAAAGAACATTTCTCCGGGTTTAATTTTACTCCAAAGCGATTCAAATTACAGAAGGTTTCAGCAAGATCGTCCAAATGAGACAATCTCTTGGTACTCTTCACAACCAAATCGTCTACATATGCTTCGAGATTACACCCTATCTGGGAAAGAAATGTCTTTTGCATCAAGCGCTGGTACGTGGAACCTGCGTTCTTGAGACCGAACGACATTCTGACGTAGCAGTATGTGCCGTACGGGGTGATGAAGGCAGTCTTCTCTTCATCGTCTTTTGCCATGCTAATTTGATGATATCCTGAGTAAGCGTCCAGAAAACTCATCAGTTCGCAACCCGCAGTCGAGCCGACTTGCTGGTCGATGCGGGGAAGGGGAAAGTCATCCTTCGGACAGGCAGCGTTGAGGCTAGTGTAGTCGACGCACATGCGCCACTTGCCATTTGACTTGCGGACCATGACCAGATTGGCGAGCCATTCCGGGTGATCCACTTCGCGGATAAACCCGGCCTGTAGGAGTTTGTCCAACTCCTCTCGGATGGCTTCCTGTCGGTCAGCAGCAAAACGCCTGAGCTTTTGCTTTATTGGTCGTTGTCCAGGTCGAATTGCTAACCTGTGCTCAATTACTTCCCTTGGGACACCGGGCATGTCGGACGGTTTCCACGCAAACACGTCTGCGTTAGCCCGGAGGAAAGCAACGAGGTCTAGTTCCTATTTGTCATCCAAAGCTGATCCGACCCGAATTGTCTTGGATGGATCATCTGGGTACAAAGGAACTTGTTTGAGTTTTTCATCCGGTCGAGGAGCAGCCTTGATCGCATCGGCGGTGACAGTGGCGACCTGAGCGTCCCGGAGGGGAAGTTGATCGACCATCTCCAAAGATAGCCGGTCGCACGTGCGTGCCACATTGCGACTACCTCGGACCGAGATGACACCTTTGGGGCCAGGTAATTTCCCGCACTGATAAGCATAGTGCGTTGCCATCATGAACTTAGCAAGAGTCGGCCTGCCAAAGATTGCATTATAAACTGAGTCACAATCGATTACATCGAAAGTAACCAATTCTGTCCGGAAGTTGTCTGGTTCTCCCAGAGTGACCGGGAGGACCACTGGTCCCAATGGCATCATGGAGGGGCCTGGGATTATCCCATAAAATGGATGGATTATGGGCTTAATCTTCGAACGAGGAATTTGCATCTCGTCGAGTGCCTTGACCAATAAAAGATCAAGGGAACTTCCCCCGTCAATCAGGACCCTTTCGACTCTCGCGTTACTGATGATTGGGGTAATGACCAGAGGTAGCCTCAAAGGTCGGGTTAGCCCCACAGGATAGTCAGCGCAATCGAACGTCAAAGGCATATCCGACCAACGGGGGTATTGAGGTTCACCAAGGGATGTCTCCGTTTGGTTAACCTCTCGGTAGACAGTTTTAAACTGCCTTTTGGAAACGAAAGAGGAAGAACCCCCGAAAATGACATTAACATGATTTTGACGTACCTGGTAAGCCATTTCTTCGTCTCCGTCGACGTCTCTAATCCCGCACGCCTGCTCTTTAGGCGGTAAGGTTGGCATTGGCCCAACTCCTTGGTAGAAATCGTTCAATTGTTTCAACCAACTCCTGCAGTTTTTGAGGTCATGGCCTGCGGAGTTGTGGAGTGGACACCACTTCTTGCCCTCCTGCGGATTAGTGGATTTTTCTGGCTGGTCGGAATCCCGACCACCAGAGGCAGTTTTACTTTTAAATGAAGACTTATTACCTTTGGTCGAAGGTGGCTTCTCTGCGACTGCGACCTCGCGATACTGTCTAGAGCGGTTCCTCTTCGACTTCTTTGACTTCCCACCCGGTGAAGACTCCGGCTTCTTACTTGAATCTTCTTTCCTGGTGTCCTTGAAGCCTGGTTGGGGTGGGAGGTCCCCCTTGTCGACCATTCGGTTCCATTCGACCGCTTCGGCTGCATCGGAATATCGATTAGCCATGTCGAACAGATCGGCCACTGATCGAGGCGGGTGGATAAGCAAGTCCTCAGTGAATCTCCGGTATCGAACGGCATGCTTAAATGCCCTGATTACAGAGCCATCAGATATGTTCGGGATGGTATTCCTCACCCCGACAAACCTCTTGACAAACTGCCGAAGTGTTTCGGTTGAAGTTTGCCGCAGCCGATGCAGGTCGTCCTCCTTACCTGGCTTTTGGTAACAATTTTGGAAATTGTTGAGGATGGCATCGCATAGCATTTCCCAATTGTAGATGGAACCCTCAGGCTGATTAAACAGCCAGGTTCTAGCCGGTCCAGCGAGGACTGTAGGCAGGTAGTTGGCCATGACCTTGTCATCGCCTCCTGCCGCTTGGATGGCAATAATATAGATCTGAAGGAACTCGGATGGGTTCTGAGTTCCATCAAACCTCTCAATGGCCCCTGGTAGAAACTTATCGGGCCAAACGACTGCTTGTAGGCCAAGCGAAAAAGCTTTACAACCAACATAAGGACCGTGAATCGCCCTGTGACTGTCGGTTGGGTCTCGGGCGACCTCACGCAATGGCGAGGTTACTCGTGGTCCCAAACGAGAGTGAACAGGAACTCGATCCCTACTACGATAATCCTGCATTCGCCGGTATTTGTCCTGTCAGGTCGGTACAGGCGGCGGGTAACTCCGCCGGCCGGAGCCAGAATGAGGACCATCTCGCTCACGGGAATGCGTTACCGAGCGGGAGGAGGCCGTTGGGGTCGCCTCGGACGCGACCTCATCCAGTCTCTCCGCCAGGATCCTAAAAAAGGCCGGTTTCTGCGCATCTGTGACCGTAGGAGGAAAATTACGCATGACTTCCGCGATAGATCGCAGTCGACCATGGGTACTTCTCCTAGGGGCACCAGGTGTTATTGTTTCTTCGTCCACCGGGAAACGCTCCGGTGGCAAAGAAGGGGTATGGTCACATTTTCGACCACGCGACCGTCGAGAAGAACTCGGAGCAAGCATCGTAACGAGCCTGCGCATCTTGAAGAGCCTCTAGGGCAGTTCTGCGCAATTCGTTGTTCTGTTGCTCGAGGTCTTGATCCTCCTTCTGTTTGCGATCTTGTTCTTCCCTGGCAGCCTATTGATCGGGAGTTTCTTCCGACAGTGTTGCAAACTGCCTAGGGAGAGAGGTTGCCGATGGGGAAAACATCTCAGTTTGTTCCAAGTCGGACTCGAAATCAAAGAGACGGTGAAGGTTATCAGGGTCGAACCTTCCTGGGCTAATTTCTGGGTCATCATCATATTTTCCCTCAGCGGGGTCATAGGACGGGCCGGATTCATCGCCTAGCACATTAAGAACCTCCGTGGGTTCTGACCTTCCGCCAGTTGCTCCCTGGTCGATTGACATGATCTGGAGAGACGATTCAACCTGTGGAAGATTCTGGCCTTCGACCTCCTCCATCGGAACAGGATCGCTTGGAGAAGGCATTGATATATGGGCATAATCCTCGAGATCGAAATCGTTCTCGGAATCATATGCTCCAGCCATGTTTCAGCGAACCTCCGGATTCCAATTAGGACGCCTTGAGAAAGGCCCCACGGTGGGCGCCAGCTGTCGACGATTTGGACTCGGAGTCCTCAGCCGAACTTATGCAAAATTTGTAATGGTGAGACCTTTCAAGATGACCCTCCGGGAAGGTATGTAGAATAATGGTGAACAGGAACACAGAGAGTTTTATACAGGTTCGGGCCCTCGATGGTGGGAATAATAGCCCTACGTCCTATTAGGATTTCATTATAGGTGATAAAAGATTACAGAAATAGCAGAAAAACTCCTTCACAGGCGACGGATTTTTCCTATGTAAACATACAGAGCAAAGCCAGGGAGGCTTGTAGAAACTATCTAATTTGGGCCGTAGACTTGGCTGTTTTTCGTAGTTGAGATGTGTTATGTCTCAACTATCTCAGGGGTCTTGTTCTTCCAAAAGGATTGGATGATCCCCTTCCTCGGACCTCCAGGCCACCCTTTTATACTGGTCGAAAGGGTGCCATATGAAGAAAACTGCATCAAACGGTTGGATGCGGTTTTTGGAGAACTGCTGTTAACTTCCACGGAGGTTATCAACACGTGCTAATCACGAATAACCGTATATATTAACCTCTGACGGTTGGTCTTCAACGTGGAGGAATCCTCGGGATGCTTGGAATATCCTGTTATAAGGATAACCGAATAAACTCCAAGCACCCTGGTCGAGAATGTTCTGACCGCGGAATGTGGGCTGACCGCGCAACTTCCCAGATATCCAGTTCGCGTATTGCATACGAACTTCTGACCGCGCAAAGCTGTCGGCCTGATCGCACGAAGCCCGCGACCTGATCGCGTAAAGCTTGTGACCTCATGGCGATGCCCCTCAGAATAACTTGAGTTCGTATTGCTAGATACATGTCTGGTTCGAACCTGTCTTGAACCAAAAGTTTATTAGAAGTGACCCTGGTGACAATCCTCGTCATGGACCTTTTTCTAATCGTCAATACATGAAATAACCGTTAGACTAAGTAAGGTAATTTTGTGCTCACATATTCTATCGGTAAAAACACACATATACCGTTAGAGAATGTACATTGCTGAGCAGTACAGGTCTTGTTCTATCGGTAAATATATGTATTGACCGTTAGATGATGCATGACATAGCAAATACATGAGTTTTTCTATTGGTAAATATGTTTGTTTACCATTAGAAAAGGTACAGATACATGGCTTAAACACAATCAAACTGGGTAATGCATCACACAGCAAATACATGTGTTTTTCTATCGGTAAATATGTGTATTTACCGTTAGATGATGCATGACTGAGCAAATACATGTGTTGTTCTATCTGTAAATATGTGTATTTACCGTTAGAGGAGGTACTGGTACCAAACTGGGTATTGCATGACACACATGACACCAGTTCTCACATCCAAAGAATCATATCTTAACACAATGTAACATCAAACAGATCTTAACTAGAAGATAAAGCAATATTTCAAGAAATGCTAATTTGTAGATTAACTAGGAGACACAAAAATACTTTTCTTAGGTACTTGGTACTTCATCTTGCCAAAGAAATTACACATGCCAGTTCACAAATTCAGGTACAAACATACACAAGCCAGTTCACCAATACAAATTCAAGTACAAACATACATGACGAGGATTGACACCCGAGTCAGTTCAAATGAATCTACAACTGGCTCAGGACAAATTCGAACCAGACACACGCTTGGTGGTACGAACTCCAGTCATTCTGAGAAGCACAAGCTCGAGGTCGCAGGCTTTATGCAATCAGACCGCAGCTAGAGCGCAGTCAGGAGCTCGTATGCTATACGCGAACAGAAGGCTGTAGATGTTGCGCAGTCAGCCAACATTGCGCGGTAAGAGCATTTTTGTCCAGGGTACGCGGGATTAATCTGCCCTCTTAATAGGATATCCTGAGTATCTCGAAGATTCTTCCACGTAAGAAGGCAACCGACGGGAGGTTAATACGTGCGGTTATCCACGAATAACACATGTTAAACCTGCGTGGGAGTTAAGAGCGGTTGACGAAACCGCATCCAAGCAACTGTTTGATGCCGTTACAACTTGGCGCCCTTACGACCAGTATAAAGGAGTGGCCCGATGCATTAAACAGGGGAGGAGACATGACATCTCACCCAGAGATCAACTAATCGAACAACCAACTAGAAGACAATAGCCTAGATTAGATAGCTTCCATAAGCCTTCCAGGCTTCATTTTGTACAAAAACATAGAAAAAATCTTCGCCTATGAAGATCTTTTCCATCACTTTGTAAATCCTTTTACTATACATAGTGAAATCCCAACAGGACGTAGGGCTATTACTCCCACCATCAAGGGCCCGAACCTGTATAAACTTCTCTGTGCTCTAGTTCTCCATAATTCTACATACCTTCCCGGAGGGACACCCTGAAAGGTCTCACAACCTACAAATTTTGCATAAGTTCGAGTAAGGACCCCGAGTCCGAATCGTCGACAGCTGGTGCCCACCGTGGGGCCTTTCTTAAGGCGTCCTAATTTTCATCCGGAGGTTCGCTGAACTATGGCTGGAGTATATGATTCCAAGAACGATTTCTATCTCGAGGATTATGCTCACATTCTGATGCCTTCTCCTAGCGATCCTGTTCCGATGGAAGAAGTTGGAGGCGAAAATCTCCCAGAGGTCGAATCGACTCTCCAGGTCATGTCCATCGACCAAGGAGCGACTAGCGCAAGGTCAGAACCCACCGAGGTTCTTAACGTGCTAGAGGGTGAGTCCAGTCTGTCATACGACCCCACTGAGGGGAAGGATGATATCGACTAGGAAATCAGCCCGGGGAGATTCGACCCTGATAACCTCCACCATCTCTTTGATTTCGAGTCCGGCTCGGAACAAACCGAGATGTTTTCTCCCTCAGTGACCTCTCTCCCTAGAAAGTTTGCTGCCTTATCAGAGGAAACTCCTGATCAATGGGCTGCTAGGGAAGAACAGGAACGCAAACAGAAGGACGATCAAGATCTCGAGCAACAGGACAACGAACTACGCAGAACTGCCCTAGAGGCTCTTCAAGATGCGCAGGCTCGTTACGATGCTGCTCCGAGTTCTTCCCGACGATCACGTGGTCGTAGACGTGACCAGACCCCTTCTTTGCCTCCGGAGCATTTCCCAGTGGATGAAGAAACAGTGACACCTGGTGCCCCTAGGAGAAGCACACATGACAGACTCCAATCTATCGCGGAGGTCATGCGTAATTTTCCTCCTACGGTCACGGATGCGCAGAAACTGGCCTTCACCAGAATCCTGGAGGAGAGGTTGGATGAGGTCGCATCTGAGGTGACTCCCACGGCCTCTTCCCGGTCAGTAACGCGTTCCCACAACCGAGGGCATTCTAACTCTGGTTCTGGTCGACGGAGTTACCCGCCGCCTCTACAGTCCCGGTAGGACAAGTCCAGGCAAGCACAGGATTCGTGTGATTGGGATCGAGTCCCTGTCCTTTCTCTCTTAGGACCACGATTGACTTCTCCACTGCGTGAGGTTGCTCGTGATCCGATCGAAAGTCACAGGACAGTTCACGGTCCCTACGTGGGTTGTAAAGCTTTCTCGCCCGGCCTTCGCGCGGTCGTTTGGCCAGAAAAGTTTCGACCAGGGGCCATAGAAAGGTTCGACGGAAGTCAGAATCCATCTGAGTTCCTTCAAATCTATATTACTGCCATCCAAGCGGCAGGAGGCGATGACTGGGTCATGGCCAACTACCTGCCAACAGTCCTCAAAGGACCGGCAAGAACCTGGTTGTTTAATCAACCCGAAGGTTCTATTTATAACTGGGAAATGCTGTGCGACACTATCCTCAGCAATTTCCAAAATTGTTATCAGAAGCCGGGTAAAGAGGACGACCTCCATCGACTACGGCAAACTTTGACCAAAATTCTTCGTCAGTTTGTCAAGAGGTTTGTCAGGGTGAGAAATACCATCACAAATATATCTGATAGCTCCGTTATTAGGGCATTTAAACATGCCGTTCAATATCGGAGATTCACTGAAGATTTGCTCATCCATCCTCCTCAATCAGTAGCCGATCTCTTTGGTATGGCTGATCGATACTCCGACGCTGCCGAAGCAGTTGAATGGAACCGGATGGTCGATAAAGGTAACCTACCGCCTCAACCAGGTCTCAAGGATTCTAGGAAAGAAGATTCAAGCAAGAAGCCAGAATCTTCGTCAGGCGGGACGTCGAAGAAGACAAAAAGGAATCACTCTGGACAGTACCACGAGGTCACAGTTGCAGAGAAGCCTTCTTCGACCAAAGGTAACTAGCCTTCGTTTAAAAATAAAACTGCCTCTGGTGGTCGTAATGTCGACCAGCAGGAAGGCAAGAAATGGTGTCCACTCCGCAACTCCACAGGCCACGACCTCAAAAACTGCAAGAGTTGGTTAAAGCAATTAGATGACTTCTACTAGGGGGTTGGACCGATGCCGACCTTACCAGCTAAGGAACAAGCGTGCGGACTTAGAGACGCCGAGGGGACGAAGAGATGTCTTACTAGGTACCTCATAATCATATCAATGTTATTTTTGGGGGTTCCTCCTCTTTTGTTTCCAAAAGGCAGTTTAAGGACTTTTATCGAAAGGTTAACCAAACGGAGACATCCCTTGGTGAACCTCAGTATCCCCGTTGGTCGGATACACCTTTGACGTTTGATCGCACTGATTGTCCTGTGGGGCTTACTCGACCATTGAGGCTCCCTCTGGTCATTACCCCGATCATCAGTAATGCGAGAGTCGAAAGGGTCCTGATCGACGGAGGAAACTCCTTGGACATCTTATTGGTCAAGGCGCTTGACGAGATGCAAATTCCTCGTTCCAAGATTAAGCCCATAATCCATCCGTTTTATGGGATAATCCCCGGTCCCTCCATGATGCCATTGGGACAGGTGGTCCTCCCGGTCACACTGGGAGAACTGGACAACTTCCGAACAGAATTAGTTACCTTCGATGTAATTGATTGTGATTCGGCTTAGAATGCAATCTTTGGCAGGCCAACTCTTGTAAGTTCATGATGGCAACGCACTATGCTTATCAGTGTGGCAAGTTGCCCGGCCCCAAAGGTGTCATCTCGATCCGAGGCAGTTGCAACATGGCACTAATGTGTGACCGGCTATCGACCTTCCAACGACTCATGACGCTGGTCTTCAAGGACCAGATCGATCGCAATGTCGAAGTCTACATCGACGATGCGGTCGTCAAAAGTCCCCGCGCGACTGCTCACGTCGACGATGGGCCTTCGGTGTGTGCGGGGGGAAGCTCCTGGGTTTCCTTGTGTCCCAGCAGGGCATAGAGGCAAACCCCGAGAAGATCCGGGCATTCCTGGATGTGCCCCTGCCGCGCTCGGTCAAGGACGTTCAACGACTCACTGGCCGCTTAGCCGCGCTGAGAAGTTTTGTCTCGCGGTCGGGGGAACGCGGCCTCCAATTCTTCAAAATCCTTCGGGGGCTCGAAGGGTTCCGATGGACCCCTGAGGCCCAGGAGGCCTTCAACGATTTGAAGAAATATCTCACGAGGCCCCCAATGCTCGTGAGCCCCTGTCCGGAAGATCCCTTGCTCCTTTACCTCGCCGCGACCCCGGGCGCCATAAGTGCGGTATTGGTAAAAGAGCAAGACGGGCAGCAGCGTCCCGTGTACTACGTGAGCGAAGCCCTCCAAGGGGCCAAAACTTGGTACACGGAGATGGAGAAGATCTGCTACGCCCTCTTGATGGCATACCAGAAGCTTCGTCATTACTTCCTGGAGCACCCCATCACCATCCCGTCATCCCTCCCCATGGTGGAGGTGCTCCGAAACAAAGAAGCCACCGACCGGATAGGGAAGTGGGGGGCCGAGCTTGCCCCTTTTCCCTTTCCCTCACGGGGCGCTCTGCCATCAAGTCACAAGTCCTCGCCGACTTCGTGACTGAGTGGACTCCTGCTTCCGGGCTCGGGGACGAAGACCTCCCCGCACTACCCTGACGCAGTGACCATTGGACACTCATGTTCAATCGTTCCTTGTGTCTCGCTGAGGCCGGAGCGGGAGCGGTCCTCCGGAGCCCCAATGGGAGGGAACTGCAGTACGCGGTGTGGCTTGAGTTCCCTGCCACGAACAACGTCGCCGAATACAAGTCCTTGCTCCTCGGGTTGCGCCTTGCGCACTCCCTGGGGATCCGACGCATCCTAGTAAAAGGAGACTCCCAGCTCGTAGTTTGCCAAATGGATAAGTCCTACTTGTGCCATGACGCAAACTTGAGCCTTTACTTGCAGGAAGTGTGCAAGATGGAGAAGCACTTTGATGGCCTAGAGGCCTGACACATCCCTCATAGGGACAACGATCGGGCCGACGCCCTAGCTCGGGCAGCCAGCACCCGGGAGCCGCTCCCCAAAGGGGCCTTCTTGGAGATTATTGCGAAGCACTCGGTGACCTCCCTCGATGAGGGTGACGAGTCTTGCATCCCGGAAGTCACCAAAGTCACTCGGACTTCGGCTTGGATGGATCCCCTTGTCACCTTCATCAAGGGGGAGGGGGACCCTCCCAACGAGACCAAGGCCAAGCACCTCCGGGCCAAGGTTTGGGCATACCTCCTGTTGGAGGGGAAGCTCTACAAGCAGGGGGCTTCCGCCTTGCTCCGTTGCCTGCCACGGCCGGAAGGGCTCCGGCTTCTCGAGGATATTCATGTAGGAAGCTGTGGGTCTCATCTAGCCCTGCATGCCATCACGGCCAAGGCCCTTCGTCAGGGTTTCTACTGGCCGACGGTGATTCGCGACACGCGAGACCTTGTCTCTGCGTACGAGGCCTGCCAGAAGATGGTCAAGGGTTCCAACCTCCCCCCTGTAGCGCTGCAGACTATCCCCATTACTTGGCCCTTCGCGCGCTGGGGGATGGACCTCCTATGCCCTTCCCACCAGTGCCCGGGGGTTACAAGTATGCGGTGGTCGCAGTCAACTACTTTACTAAGTGGGTAGAGGCCGAACCCCTGGCCAGCATCACGTCCCGGGTGGTACAGCGGTTTTTCTGGAAAAATATCATATGTCGTTTTGGTGTCCCCCAAGAGATCACTGTCAATAATGGGACCCAATTTGACTCGGCATATTTTCGGGAATTCTGCGAAGGCTTGGGGCTCACCATCCACTTCATCTCGGTAGCTCATCCCCAGAGCAATGGGGCCGTTGAAAGGGTCAACGGCGTAATCCTACAAGGGTTACACCGACGGGTCGAGCAAGCCGCCTCCAAGTGGGGTGCATGGGCAGAGGGGCTCTTTAGAATCCTCTATTCCATGCGCACGACTACGAGTCGGGCGACGGGACGTACACCCTTCTCCCTTGTATACGGGGCGGAGGCAGGCCTCCCTCCGGAGATTGGCTTCCGGTCACTACGGGTCGAGCGACTAGACAGAGCCATGACAGCGAAATGGCGCGCACATACAACCAGCACGTCCGCGAAAGGGCTTTTCGCCTCGGGGACCTTGTCCTCAAGTGCGTCACTGACCCCCAAGCCCAGGGCAAGCTCTCCCCCAAGTAGGAGGGCCCCTACAAGATCTAGGCAATCCTAGGCTCGGGGGCTTACAAGCTCTCCAACCTTCATGAGCAGGAGCCGAAGCACACGTGGAACGTACGCTTGCTTCGTAAGTTCTACGTCTAGCCTACGGGCTCGTTCCCTCCCCCGGAGCGATTACGCCGGAGGGGAGGGGGACATTGTAGTCGCCATTCCCTCCCCTGTCGTGATCTTGCGGGGGTCGGCGTTGTACCTTAATTCATCATCAATACAACTGGTTTTTTCCTCAGCTCTAGCTCATTGGAGGTTTTTTACATTACCGTCTCTCACGGCGATGCCCTCCCCATGAGGATTCCCTCTCAACAAGGATGCCCTCCCCGCGAGGAAGTGGGCTATCACGACCCAACAAGTCCCTGCAACAGGAGTCCCACTCCCGTAGGGCGGCTTACGATCACCCCTCGTGGAATGAGGGTGTAAGCGGCAACCCAGTCCTCAGGGACCGTGGTAACGAGTCAATTTGAGAGACTAGTCCCCTACTCAAGCACTCAGACCCGTCATTGGGCATATCATCCTCCGAGAGTCGGCCGTCTCCTTAGCGAGACGAAATTCTCGGATATTCTTTCTTGGAGATCTCGTTCCCGGCTCCCCGTTTTCACGGTGACCAGAGGGTTGTCTCCCGGAAAAATTATCCCTGGGAATTTCTCCTTCTCGGATTTTCTTGGATGTTCTTTCCCGGAGACCTCGTTCTCGGCTCCCTGTTTTTGCGGTGGCCGGAGGGTCTTCTCCTAGGAAAATTCCCAAAAATATTAGGTCTC
The DNA here is from genome assembly GCA_019359835.1 of Pharus latifolius. Lineage (NCBI taxonomy): Eukaryota > Viridiplantae > Streptophyta > Magnoliopsida > Poales > Poaceae > Pharus > Pharus latifolius. Next base: position 18,820,296 of record CM033330.1, read on the forward strand.
CTGGATGACTCATTCTCGGTTTCCCGTTTTCAAGGTGACCGAAGGGTTTTCATCCCGGAGGGAATTTTTTGGAATTTCGGACTTTCATGGACGTTTTTTCCTGGAGACCTCATCCCTGGCTACCCGTTCCCACGGCGGCCGGAGGATCCCATCGGGACTTTCAAAAAATCGTTCCCGGAAACTTGAAGAATTCTTAAGTGAAGGGTTCTTGCCCCGGGGGTTTTGTCACCACTACAGCGCACAGAGCTACCCTCCGGCCTACTGTGGAGGGGGGGGGGGATAAGGAGCACCCAGGAATCACCCTATCCCAGATTATCGAAAATTCACAATACACAAGCAAACTTAGGTTTATTGAAAACTATTTAACCGGAGGACATCTTCCCCCTCCGGTGGGCATCATTACATTAAACACGATACAACCCGGGATACAACCCGGAAAGATCCTATGCCTAGTAATCCCGGATGCCCTCTGTATCTCCCGAGCCAGGTCCCGGTACAAGCTGCGTATATGACTTGGGCCTTCCGGAGCAAGACTTTGGGCCAATATTCGTAGCCCGCCAGTGGAAGTATTCGAAGCGGGGGAACCCTCCGAGACCCCGATCGTGGGGGGGATAGTTCAGCGCGGTGATTGTCGAAATTGGCCAGGTGCCACTCCGGATGCCACCGCAATCGGATTGGCTCCCGAGAAACGCCCTTCCATGTCCCCTGGAAAGGAGACTTAATAAAATGAAGGCGGCCTTGACATCCCCCGGGTGACATCCGCAGGATACCGGGGGCTCCACCTCCGGAGCAGCTTCCTGTAACATCGGGACGCCCTCGAGGTTGCACTTCAACCGCGGGGGTCGTTCCCCAGAAGTGATTCCTCGAGCCCCGGGAGTAACCTCCCGGGAAACCTGGTAAATTTGATTTGAATACTTAGCAAAAAATTTCAATTCTATTTCATCAAAATGTTTTTGTACAATTGTCCGGGGCTTCCTCTAAGAAGCTACCGGGAGCAAAAACCTAAAAACAAAAAAGGGCCCTATCTAAAGGCCCGGGGGGAGGCTCATACTTGTTTGTTGGTGTCCTCCCCCTGGGAGGCTCCCACCAGAGCTGTATTGCCCGCCCCCGGAGGCGCTAGCGCCGGGAATTGCACCTGAACTATCCAGTCGTAGAAGCCGTTGGTGAGCTGCTCCACTTCTCGCCTAGATGGCTCGAAGAACTCTGGGAAGCTCCGGGAGATCCAGCCGCCAATTGCCTGGGCGTCAACCCCCCGGTGCTCCACGAGCCCGGCTGCAACGGCCACCACCAGGATTGCCCGACCTCGTGCCCGGGCGTTAGCGGCCTTCGGGATCACGAAGACTTGTGCGTTGAGAAAACGCACGGCCACCGCGAGCATCCCTGGCGGCGCCTCCGAGGCGCCTCCCGGGCCGACCCTCACTCCGAGCCCCTCGAGGGCTGAGCGCACGGAACGGCCCGCATCCGTTACAGCCCGGACGCTGGAGCCCTCGAGCTCCCAAAGGGCGTCCTCCTTGGCCTTCGCCTCCCTCTGAAGCCAGTCGTTGGCGTTCTCGGAGGCGTGGATCTGGGCCCGGACCCGGGCCAACTCCCGGAGGGCATCGTCCTACTGCTCCAAGTAGGCGGCAGCCTTCTCCTCCGCGTCCTTCAGTGCCCGGTTGAAGCGCGCTTCAATCCCCCAGGTGATGGCCGCCCCCTACAAGGACAAGAGTTAGTGAAAATTCGAATAGAATTAATTTGTTCATCTTGGACCCAATCCTTCAGTGCCCGGTTGAAGCGCTTTAAAGAAACGATTTTCATTGCATGAAATATATTTTTCTGATGAAATTTTTCAAATAGGATTAATTTGTTCATCTTGGACCCAATCCCCCCAGTGGTCCCGCGAGGCTGCCACCTGGTACTCCGCTACTTGGGATGGCAGAAGCTGGATCATCACCGAGCCAAACGGCGACTTTGGTCCTCCCTTCACTAGGTGGGAGCTCCTCGCCGCCGGCTCGTACAAGTACCGGAACAGCCGGAGTGTCGGCTCCCGTCCGGTGGCTGTCTCGGACGGCCATATGAAGAGACTTATCCGAACGAAAGTGTTCGGTGCCAGGTGGTTCAGTGCCACCCCGTACTCCTTGAGGAACTCCTGGAGCAACGGGTGCACCGGGAGTCGGAGTCTGGCCTTGAGGAAGGCCTCGAAGACCACCACTTCCCCGGGCCTGGGGGGGACGCTGTCTTTCTTCGGGGGGATCCGGACGTCCCCATCTACGACCACCCCTGGTCCACCAGGGACTCCAGGTCCCCGGATGTGAACTCGGAGGCCCAGAGGAAGTCCGCAGTGACTTCCTCCGGTGGCACCTCAACGGCCTTGGCACGGCCCTTGGGTCCCATTTCGTTCCTCCACTGGCTTGGGTTCTAAAAGAGGGGTTTGATTTTTCGGTGGCTAAGCTTCCGGGACCAAGCTTCCGGGAAAGAGCTACCGGGAGAGCTAAGAGTGCCGGTGGAGTTTAAGGATTGAAGGATGGAGTGACCTCTCTGGGCCCCCCAAGGCCCTATTTATAGGGGCCGAACGCGGCCCTGATGGGCGCCACATGGCTCCTCGTGGTACATCCGTGCCGCTCAATTGAAATGACGCGCGGGAAACGAAGAGACAGGCGTACGAAATGAGGCGTCGCCGGTTCGAACCGTGGGCGACCATTATGGCCAACCGGCGCGCTACCTTGTCCCGAGCGCAGCCTTTTGCCCAGGGACAAGGCCCCCCAGTGGCGTGTCCGGGGCGCCGCCATTTGCCCAGGGACAAGGACCCCCGGTGGCTTGTCCCGGGCGCCGCCATTTGCCCGGGGGCAAGGACCCCCGGTGGCTTGTTCCCGGGCGCCGCCATTTGCCCGGAGACAAGGCCCCCCGGTGGCTTGTCCCGGACGCCGCCTTTCGCCCGGGGGCAAGGCCCCCGGTGGCTTGTCCCGGGCGCCGCCTTTTGCCCGGGGACAAGGCCCCCGGTGGTTTGTCCCGGACGCCGCCTTTCGCCCGGGGGCAAGGCCCCCGATGGCTTGTCCCGGGCGCCGCCTTTCGCCCGGGGACAAGGCCCCCGGTGGATTGTCCCGGGTGCCGCCGTTTGCCCTGGGACAAGGACCCCGGAGGCTTATCCCAGGCGCCGCCTTTTGCTTCGGGACAAGGTACCCCCGGTGGCTTGTCCCCGGCGCCGCCTTTTGCCTGAGGACAAGGCCCCCCGGTGGCTTTTCCCAGGGGCCGCCTTTTGCCCGGGGACAAGGCCCCCCGGTTGCTTGTCCCGGGCGCCGCTTTTTTGCCTGGGGACAAGGATCCCCGGTGGCTTTTCTCGGGCGCCGCCGTTTGCCCGGGGACAAGGCCCCCCGGGTGGCTTGTCCCGGGCTTCGCCATTTGCTCGAAGACAAGGCCCCTCGGTGGCTTGTCCCAGCTGCCGCGTTTTGCCCGGGGACAAGGCCCCCGGTGGCTTGTCCCGGCCACCGCTTTTTTCTCGGGGACAAGGCCCCCTCGGTGGCTTGTCCAGAGCACCACCTTTTGCCCGGGGAGAAGGCCCGCCCGGGGACAAGGCCCCCCACTGGCTTGTTCCGGGCGCCGCCTTTTTCCCGGAGACAAAGGCCCCGGTGGCTTGTTCCAGGCGCCGCCATTTGCCCAGGGACAAGGCCGCCCGGTGGCTTGTCCCGGGCGCCGCCTTTTGCCCAGGGACAAGGCCCATGGTGGCTTGTCCCGAGCGCCGCCTCTTGCCCGGGGATAAGGCCCCCGGTGGCTTGTCCCGGGCGCCGCCTTCCGAAGGCAGGGGTCCCCGGTCCCGGGTCACGTGACGGTCACGCGAGAAGTGCCTCGGGAATCGGTGGACACCTTTCAAGCATCCAAGGTCCCTGACCGAGTGAAAGACGTCGCTACCCCTCGATCCAACGGTGGCAAGCGGGGTAGTTTAGTATTTTTGCATGTTTTGGGGCTATATAAGCCCTTGTAACACCTCATGTAAGGGGGACAATTCACTTTTACTTGGAATAGACAATCTTACAGGTGCGCTCCGGAGCCATCTCTCCCCCGAGAGAGCTCCCGTAGACAACTCCAGTTGGGAGCACGCCGACCAGTCTAGGGCCTCCACTGAGGCCTGAACTTGTATAAACCTTCGTGTCACTTGCTGTGTTTGTCCGACAGGAGAGGACCGGTCACGCGGTCGGCTCTCGTCATCTTTTCTTCGCTAGGATCTTCCACAAAATCTGCCGGGGTACTCGTAATACCATGACACGTTATATCTTTTGTGTAGTAGTACTCTAGATTGTTGTGGTTGTGTGCTGGTTGTTAGTTGACCCTGTAAGCCGATAAGGAAAAACTACCTATCTTATAAAAGTTAATTTATGGAAAGCATCTTGCACTTTTCCATCCTTGTCTCTTGGATCAATATCAGTATTCTGCTTGTACCCTATCTATATCTCTTTCTGAATCAGCAGTTGTTTCGTTGACCTCCTGTTCAAGAAGAATGGTTAACACTCGAGGAAGATCTCCGGGAGGAGAGCCCGAAGAGAACATTTATGATACAAGAGCCACACCTAGAAGCAGAGCCTGTACAAATCCGGATCAGCCAGGATCATCTTCTATGCCGCAAGGGGGCAACATCAGTGATGTGCTGATGTGGATGGAAAAAAACAGATAGGAAGCAATGGCTGTACAAAATCAGATCTTAGGGCAGTTAATGCAACATTTACCATATGGACAAGCTGAAGCATCAGTGATTGTTGCGAGATTGACTGATTTCCAGAAGACACGTCCTCCAACTTTCTCAAGTACCGAAGACCCCATTGTAGCAGATGATTGGTTAAGAGACATGGAAAGGAAGCTGAATACAGTTAGGTGTAGTGACCAAGAGAAACTCCTGTATGGACTGCATCAACTAGCTGGACTTGCCACCGCTTGGTTGGAAAATTTCCAAACTGTACACCCAAATAGAGATTCAATCACATGGAATGAATTCAAGGAACAATTTTGCAAGTACCATGTTCCGAAAGGTGTTATTCAAGCAAAGTGCCGAGAGTTCGTGAATTTGAAGCAAGGTAGTAAATCTGTTAAGTAGTATCTACACAAGTTCATTCTATTAGCAAGATACGCCCCAGAAGATATTGCGACTGAAGAAAGGAAGATCGATAAATTCTGTGAAGGTCTACAAAACTCACTGCAATATTAGCTGCCATCCCATGAATTGACGGAGTTTCATGTTATGATCAATCGATTGCTCAAAATGGAAGAAAAGAGAGGAGTAATCGAAGAAGACCTGAAGAGAAAGGCCTTACCCAATTCATATCAAGGAAATGCAAATCGAGAAAGACCAATGCCTACTTTCTGACCAACCTTCAGACCACCTCAGAGACCCCAGAGGCCTACGCCGACTACAGTGCTTCAATGTACCGTATGCAAGGGAAACCATCTTTTTAAGGATTGTACCCTGAAGAATGTGGAATGTGTCCATTGCAGAAGGAATGGACATCACAAAGACACTTGCCCGCTTCAACATTTGCCATTCAGTGTTGACTGAGCTCAAGCAGCAAGATCTCCCGCTCCAACCCAGAACTTTATCAGCAATGTTCCACCACCCAGAGGAGGAAGAATTCAGATCAACAGAGGAAGAGGAATGGCTACTCCAAGTCGTGGCCGACTCAACTATGCATCTACCGTCGAAGCTGGAGAAGCATCCGATGTTGTGATTGGTAGGATCCTGATCCACTCTAAGCTTTCAGTTACCTTGTTTGACCCTGGTGCAATTCATTCTTTCGTGTCGAAGTCTTTTGTGCTGAGAAATGAATTGCCCGTATCTACATTAGAGTACCCTATTCTAATCCAATCACCCGAAGCTAGAATGCCGATTGAATCCATTTGTAGAAATATTGCCTTCTGTATCGGCAACATAGAATTCCTAGCGAATTTGCTAGCTTTGAATCATCAAGGGCTAGATGTCATTCTTGGAATGGATTGGCTAGCAAAGCACAATGGCCAGATGGAGTGCGAAAAGAAGGCAATCACCCTAACAAACACTGAAGGAAAGCAAGTCACATTCTACGCAGAAAGACCATGAGTTAGTGACCATATGAACAGTTTGAACAGTATTGAGAAGATCGAATTCGAGAAAGTGCCAGTAGTCAATGAATACCCAGATGTTTTTCCTGAAGAACTTCCTAGAACACCGCCAGACCGGGACATAGAGTTCACCATCGAGTTGAAACTGAATCGGCCCCATACGCAAAAAAGCTTTCACGTATGACGAGTCAAGAGCAAGAGGAACTGAGAAATCAAGTGGAAGAGCTGGAAGGAAAAGGATTTATCAGAGCGAGTTCCTCAGCTTGGGGAGCCCCAGTGCTCTTCGCCAAGAAGAAAGATGGCAGTCTACGACTCTATATCGACTATCGAAGATTGAATGATATGTCGATCAAGAATAAGTACCCTCTACCAAGAATCGATGATCTCTTTGCTCAGCTCAGAGGAGCCAAGATATTTTCGAGGATAGACTTGAGATTCGATTATCATCAGCTGAAGATTCGAGAGGAAGATATCTCGGAGACCGCATTCATAACAAGATATGGATTGAATGAGTTTACCGTGGTGCCGTTTGGATTAACAAACACACCCGCAGTGTTCATGAACTTAATGAACAATGTCCTCATGGAATTTCTAGACAAGTTTATAATTGTGTTCACGGATGATATCCTTATTTTCTTCAAGACGGAAGGAGAAGACATTCAACATCTCTGATTGGGAGCTGGCAGACCACCAGTTGTATGCCAAGTTTGAGAAGGGTGCCTTTTGGTTGAAGGAAATCTCTTTTTTGGGCCACATTTTCTCTGATGAAGGAATATTTATGGATCCGTCGAAGATTCAAGCTATCATGGAATGGAAGCAGCCAGAAACCGTGACTGAAGTAAGAAGTTTCTTAGGGTTATCTGGTTATTACCGAAGGTTTGTTGATGGATTTTCCAAGATTACTAAACCACTCACCCAGTTGCTAAAGAAGAATGTACCATTCGACTGGACTAAGGACTGTGAAAAGAGTTTTGAGGAACTGAAGAAGATATTAACAACCGCGCCTGTTCTCATATTGCAAGATAATAAGAAGAACTTCGAAGTTTACTGTGATGCATCAAAGCAAGGATTAGGCTGTGTTCTCATGCAAGACGGAAAAGTTGTGGCGTATGCGTCAAGACAGTTGCGACCGCATGAAGAGAACTAACCAACCCATGATTTGGAACTAGCCACTGTCATTCATGCACTGAAGATTTGGCGACACTACCTATTGGGAAATAGATGTGAAATCTATACTGACCAGAAGAGCTTGAAGTATATCTTCACACAGCTGGACTTGAAAAATGAGACAGCGAAGGTGGTTAGAGCTTATCAAAGATTATGACCTTGGGATACATTATCACCCCGGCAAAGCAAATGTTGTAGTAGATTCCTTAAGCAGAAAATCTGACTACAATCATGCAAAGGATCTACGAGTATCACCTCAATTACTTAGAGATTTTGAGAAAATACACTTGGAATTCGTTGAGCAAGGGATCGTATTCAAAAGGCTCAAGTAATGGATTCAAATGTCCAAAAATTGAGGGAAGACATGAAGGGCGGAAGTGAAATTAATTTTAGTGAGGATGAGCAAGGAATTTTATGGTATCATTATCGAATTTGTGTTCCAGACAGCAAAGAAATCAAAGATGCAATATTACATGAAGCTCATCATACTCCTTACTCAATCCACCCAGGCAGTACAAAGATGTACTAAGATCGAAAGAACCAATGAAGAAAGAAGTTGCTGAGTTTGTGGCATCATGCGACACTTGCCAGAGAGTGAAGGCAGAACATCAGAAGCCTGCAGGATTGTTACAACCTGTGCCAACCCCTGAATGGAATGGGATGAGATTGGAATGGATGTCACAACTGGATTGCCAAGAACCCAGAAAGGTTATGATTCCATATGGGTTATAGTGGGTAGATTAAAGAAGGTAACTCACTTTCTACCAGTGAAGACCCAATAAATGACCAGACAGCTAGCAGAGCTATATCTTATGTAACATCCCTGTTTTCGCTATCTTTTCTGCTTGCGAGTCAGCATATATTCTTTGGAATCCCTGACGTCTCAACCCTATCTTGATCTTAGGTATGCCACTACCTTAACCTAAAAAGTTGGTAGCTAAACTTCATCTCCCAGATCGTTTCCACATTCCAGTCCAAAAGTGTTTCAATTTAGTCCTTTTTAGAAGTTTCAGAAAGCCCAAAAAGGCTAAAAGTCCCAGATCATCTCCAAATCCAAATCTGATCGAGTGATTATATTTCTTTCACTTTTCTGACCATTTTTCCCTTCTGGAAGAATTCCAAAATCTCAGCCGAAACCCTAGTTTCAGCCTCGACAAAAGTTTCAGACCCTAATTACCCTGTTTTCGATTTTTGTCAAAACCACCAGATCTTATCGGATTTTACCATTTTTCCTGCTGGATGAGTCTAAGACATTTAGTAACACTCATCTGCAAAGTCGAAATCCATATCAACCCTTCAGATCTTCAGAATTGCAAATAGGCCCAAATTCCCGAGCCAAAACCCTCGCAATTTAGTCCAAATCTTCGCAAATCAGTCCAAAGCTTGCAACCAGGTCCCTGTACCGTTTTCGATCACGACCAGCATTCGTTCGACCAGCGCCCCGCCATTTTGCCTCGCCGTTGAACTCGCCGCCGGCGAAGTTCCCCGCGCTGCCACCTTCACAGCTACGTAGCCTTCACCTGCGCACAACTGTATCGCCACCGTGGAAGCAGTTCACCCGCGCTGTGCCGTGTTCTTCCCCGCGCGCGCGCGTGCCTACCTGCTATTGTCAGGAGCTTCACGCCACATGGCTGCCATCCCGGAGATCGTCATCTCGCCGTCCTGACAAAATCCCGATTCCACGCGATTCACCATCTCTGGCAGAGCCCCGCCATGTCCCGACGTGCCTCGTTGACCGCTCCAGCGCCAGAAGAAATCTCACCGGCGATTGCTGCAACTCCCGAGAGCTCAATCCCGCATCTATATAAAGCCCCCCCTTGCCCACCATCTCCTCACACCACCCGCAGTTGTAAGCCCTAGTCTCCACCACCAGAGAGCAACCAAGTTACTCAGCGCCGCCGCGAAGGCCTTCTTCCCCGGCGAGCAACCTTTGAAGCTCACGGCGCCAGCTTCGCCCGCAGCTTCCCCCTCCAAAGCGACACCACCAGTAAGGTCCCCTTATCCCCCTGTGTGTTTCATAGCCCTTAATTGATCCCCGGCGAACCTCAACGCCGGCAATCACCGGAAAAGCTGTAATCCCCTCTTCCCGTAATGCCGAGTGATTCAAGCCAAATTGATCCTCGTGCCAGTCGGGAATAATGACCAGTGAGCTAGGAGGAACGAGCCTGCAAGCTTAGAATCGCCAATTTTGCCCCGAGCGTTGAATTTCCATGTTCAAGCCTCGGCAGTTCACCGGAGAACGCCGCCGTGCTTCTCCAGCCATTCTCTGGCAAAATTGAGTACGCCAATAGCTTCGTGACAGCCCCTAGATGTTTCCCGAGCGTGGAATTAAGTTCAAACGCCCTGGAGCGAAAACGCCCAAATCGGTGCCTTCATCTTCGGCCCCGATCGCCGGAGTTCGTTTTCCGGCCAAACCAGCCGATTAAACCTTGTCTTCTACTAGGCCTCAACCCCCTGAGCAATTTACTCCACTGGCTTGAACCCTGAATCGACCTAGATCAAAAGTTATGATCATGCCAAGATTGCTGTCCAGTGGTTCAGTTCATGTCCAGACCACCGTGTTTGCTCACCAGATTTGGCCACCCTCCGGCCACTTTCTGCCCTTGAACCTGTTGAGAGTTTTGTAGCTGTCATCAAGGCCTAAACCCCAGACAAAGTTGTGCAACAATTGGAGTCCTGAGTCAAAAGTTATCCAATGCCCTAGTTTCTGGCCATGTCTAGCACTATGTCAGTGCATGTCCACCACTGGCATTGAATGATTTAGACTTGTTACTTTTGAGCAATTGAAATGGCACTTTGTCCACTAAGCCATTTGAACCATGTTCTACAACATTCCCTACTATCACATCTCCAGAAAACAGACCTAGAACCAATTTAGGGCTATGTCAAGCCATGAGCCAAATGTTAGCCTTTCGACATTCAAGTCCTTTTGAGCCCATCTCTTCGACCAATGTCAACTGACCTTGTCCACAACCTTTCCCTGCATGCATGATATGTTTACATGATATTTTCCAGTGCTTGTATGCTTATATAGTGTGTATATGTTGTTTGTATCTGCCGTGGAACCAAACGTTGAAGGAACAGAGGAGATCTTCGAGGATTCATCTGAGCAGCTAGACCCATCACTGCAAGGCAAGTCTCAAACCCTTGATCATGTCTAGCCTACTATTTTGAAATGAAGTATATATTTTAACTGTTTTCAAGTATATGCATGCCTTAAATTCAAATAAGAATTATGTTTCAATAAAGTGATTAGATATGACCTAAAAGATTGTAAAGCCCCTTTTGACATTGAATATCCCTGCACCCTTCTTACCCTAGAATATCATGCTTAGGCTATGCTATGCTTAAAGATTATATGATAAATGTTGAATGGTCACATATGAGAAAAGCATGTTCAAAACCCCTTTTGTGAAAGAAAATGTGATTGGAATTGATAGTGAGGATGGTTTGATTGGATGGTGCTGTGTGCGCACTGGGAATGTGAAAGACTCCTCACTAGAGATTCATAAGGACTAGAACCTTGTGTTGTGCTTCTATGCGGCATGAAAAACGTACCAACCACTTGCCTGTTTATGGGACGGGCGCAACTTAGTAGCTTTCTTTAGTGTTAGCTTTCCCTGCAATGGTTGTCGATCCAGTGTCTTGCGAGAACTGGTGGGCCGCAGAAGGCCATGAGTGATGTGAGTTCAGAAAAAATCATGAGAGGAAAAGGTGGAAAGAAGGAAGACGCCCTATGCCAGATTAAGTCGTGTGCGACTGTAATCAAGAGAGGCTATGTGTCTTGCGAGAACATAGACCCAGGCTAGGAAGTAAGGCAGTGGGGAGGACCCACAACGGTACTTGAGACTTGACTGTCTATTTACCGGGCAGGGAATAGTTAATGCTAGGACTGTAAACTGTTGTGTCATCTCGGCCTTGTCACATGTGTAATGGTCGCATGGAGAGGTACCGACTTGAAAGCCGAATGATTGGTGGATTAAGGTGGTACACCTTTGCAAAGTTTAAAAAGTATCGGATACTCTGAGCTCCCAGGTTATGGAGTCTGCGCGCTGTGGATTCTATTCACGTCGATGCAGCACAAGTAGCTTTTGGAAAGTTTTCACAAAATCTGAATAAAGTGGTGACTCATGAAAGACCGCCACACACAACATTTTCTGAGAATTTAGCTTAGGGTTTCAAAAGCGCCGCTTTCGGAAATAAAGATCTTTTCTTCAAAACCAAGTGTGAAAATCTATCCTATATACATATACAAAGCCAAAGAGCTATTCTTTAAGAAATTTCCCCCTCATCTATATATACTTGCATTCTTATTTGGGACTTGTTGAGCACCATGTGAACAATGTGCTCACCCTTGCTTTTACAAACAAATTTAGAAGAGGGATTCGTCGACCCTGAATCTTACGGTCATGAACCCAATGTGGAACAAGAAGAAGAAACTGAAGACCAAGCTTGATAGAGGGTTATGTACCAAGGTGGAGTCAGATGTGGAGAAGGCCCGTACACCGCTGCTGCCGAAGAAGAAGACTAATGAAGTCCTTTTGCTTATTATTGTTGTTTCATTTTGTGCCGACCTTTGTGTCGAAAACTCCTTAATTTGTATCAACATTTAAATGCGTCATTTTGGCGCTAAGTTATTGTAATGTTGGTCCTTGTGATCAGCACTTGTTTTTAATTACTCGCATTTTTATATAATGCATCTTGTTGTTGTGAGCTGCAATGTACCTTTTCTGAGTGCAACCCACCTGGGCGGTTGCCACCGGATTCCTCAAATGAGGGTCCCACACATGTGCTGAAACGACGTGGGTAGAATCCACCGCGAGCAGACTCCATAACCCGGGAGCTTAGAGTATCCGATACATTTTAAAACTTTGCAAAGGTGTTCCACTTTTAATCCAATTCTTCACTCAACTTTCAAGTCGGTACCTCTCCATGCGACTTTTACGCATGTGACACGGCTGAGATCACACAACAGTTTTGCAGTCTAGTATTAGCAATATCCCTGCCTGGTAAATAGACAGTTAAGTCCAAGATACCGTTGTGGGTCCTCCCCACTGCCCATTCTTCCTAGCCACGGTCTATGGTCAAGCGAGACACGTAGCATGTTGATTCAGCCGCGCACGACTCAGAATCCAAGCATAGGGAAACTTCCTTCTAACTCCTGATCCTCTCATTGTCTCACACCTCTCGTGGCCCTCTATGGCCCACCAGTTTCCCGCGAGAAACCGGACCGACAAACCATGCAGGGAACGGCTAATACCGAGAAAGCTACTAAGTTGTGCCTATCCCATACCAGGCAAGTGGTTAGTACGTTTTTCATGCCGCATAGAAGCACAACACAAGGTTCTTGTCCTTATGAACTGCTAGTGAGGAGACATTCACATTCCTGATGCGCACACAGCACCAACCATTCAAACCATCCTCACTATTGATTCTAATCACTTTTTCCTTCACAAAAGAGGTTTTAAGCACATTTTTCATACACATGACCATTTAGCACTCAACGCATATATTTAAGCATAAGCATAACCTAAGCATGATATCCTAGTGTGACAAAGGTGCATGAGGTATACGATCATGAGGGGCTTTACAAGGAATTAGGTCATATCTATTCACATTATTCGAATATAACATTTAATTTGAAGATTAAGCATGCATATAGTTAAACAGCAATTAACCTAATTTATTTTGACATACTGGGAGAGACATGGTCAAGGGGATAGAGACTTGCCTTGCAATGCGGGTTCTGACTGCTCTGCTAGGTCTTCGAAGATTCCTTCCAATCCTTCCACTTCTGGCTCTGCTCTCGCACGCAAACAACGAAACAATATGATACATAGGCATACAGAAATTACTTGTTTTAAGAAAATTATAAATATGCATGCAAGCGAGGTGATCTGGACAAAGACAATATGGCGGGGGATAAGATACTTGGGTTTGGCTCACAAGATTTGGTTCAGACGCGACTAATGTCTGCAGGCTGACATTCAGTTCATGACCTGACAATGTCTGAGAATGGCATAGAGTTGATCTGGAGCTTCCAAAAGGTTAAAATGGGTTCCAAATAGGAGTATTACGTGCCAAACACAGTAAGGCAACTCATTGACAAATTGGAATTTAGTATAAAAGCCTAGGGATTAAAGAAAATTGCAGCAAAGTCCCTGGCACAGGAAAATCGAATGCCAGAGTACTGCAACACACTAGGACTTGCGCGACTAGACAAATCATGCATGCACTGCTTCACCAACTTTGCCAAACATGTAGGTGAGATAGAAAGGGTGCTGCTGACAAGGTTGATTAGAAAAAGGTGGCTTGACGGCAGTGAACGGCGAGGTTAAAGCTGTCGGTCGCTAGAACCAAAGATGGGCTATGGTGACAGGGGACTAGGGCTGATGAATCTTGGAATTGATTGAGGTGTTTTGTTACTGGGGTCGCACTGATCATGCTGGAGAGAGGAATTGGGTTGCAATTGAGTTTTGAGGATCGCCGGTGTTGACGCCGGGCTCAGGGACGACGGTGAAAGGGGCACCGTTGATACACGAAAATGCTGGACAATTGGGCTCGACTACACCATCTACGGGACATAGGGAGGGTGTAGGTAGATTCAGAAGGGGTGGAGACACGGTGGGGCGTGTTGGCGACATGAGACGTCTACAGCGGCACGTGAAGAAACGGGAGAACTCCGTTCACTAGTTAAATTCAAAATGTGGCTGAACATGCTTGCTTAGAAGGCTCTGTGAACATTTCATTCAACTAAAAGGGGTGTTAATTTGGTCTGGAGAGAGCTCAATTGATGGAACAGGGCATTTGGGCTTTTTCGGTGATCACCGGCGATGAGGTTCACCGGAGAAGAAGAAGAAAATGTGGAAAAGCTTAGACTTAACTGGTTTCTTATGGCGTGAAGATAGCTCTAGGTGAGGGGCTTTAAATAGGCATGGAACAGAGCTTGCGAGGGGAAACCAGCAATGAAAAATGAGCTAGGGACGTGACTGGCCGAGCGGAGGAGAAACAGCGACGACGACGACGCGATGGCGCACAGGTGGCTAACCAGCTTTGCTAGCAACGATCGGCATCGTTGGAAGTTGGTCCAGGCCGATGCAGAGGCGGAGGGCGACGAAGCTGTCCCAACAACGACAGATACACGCATGCAAATTCAAGTCTCCTGCGGGCGCGCGCTGTTGCTGCTACTACTGCTGGTCGAATGGCTACCACCGCGGCTGGATCTGGCGCGAACACAAGCGCACGAGCAAGCACAAGCAAACACGGGCAAACGCGAGCACAGGCGAAGGCCGGAGGCGAAGAAACCACGGCTGTGCTCTAGTCAAAAACGGATGGGAAAAGAAATCTGTACTGAAATGCAATTACATAAACTTGGTTTTGGACTGATCTCAAAATCTAGAAATAAGCTTGGATTTAGATGAATCTGACTTCACCAGATTGGCTCACTAAACTCCACAAATAGTTTAGCAGTGATAGATGATAAAATCTGGGATTTTAATCGGTTTTGAGCTGAAACGAAAACAGGGTAATTAGGGTAATTAGGGTTTGGATATCTAGTGAGGCTGAAAACTTGGACTTAGGATGATATTTTAAAATTCTCGCAGAAGGAGATTTGCTCAGAATAGTGAATGGGAGATGTTCCCTGAATCAAATTAAGATTTGGAGATGATTTGTGGCTTTTAGCCTTATCAGGCTTCTGGAAAGTCTGAAAAGGACTAATCTGCAATACTTTTGAGCTGATTTGTGAAAAAGGTATAAACGATATAGTTTTATTGCCAACTTTTTGGATTAAGGTATTGGCATACCCTGGATCACAATCCTGAAGTAAAGATTTAGATCAGGCTAAGATTTGGGAAAAATTGGGGGTGTTACATCCACGTGTCATTGTGCGTACCTGCAAACAAAAACCAACACAAAGATAAGATTTAAATGCAGTAAGGAAAAGATATGTGCCTATACCATGTTTAAGCATACCAATGAACATGAAGCCACCAAACAGGTGTAGTAGGTATGCCTCAAAGTGTCGGCTGACTGTCTACTCATCAACATCCGCTGGGAATGTCTGGAAGTGAGCGAGCTAAGCTGCAGGAACTCCCACGTCATGGTGGAAGGGCTCGTGTGCTAGAGGCAAGGGTTGAAACCTCTATGTGAACGTGACATCCCATCCAGCAGGAGTGGATGGTGGTACCCCGGCGTCTCCGCGAATCGGCAGGCCGAATAGCATTGCCACATCCTCCAGGGTGATGGTCATCTCCCCCCACTAGAGGTGAAATATGTGTGTCTCGGGCCTCCATCTGTCCACCAGAGCAGAGACTAGTGATCAATCGTGCCTGAAAGACTCCGCTCTAGTGATCGTCCTGACAAAAGTAAGCAGTCCCACCGCCCTCAGCCGTGCGATGTATCTCCCGTTGAGAGGCCAAGCCGTGCCGAGCAATTGCAGGCGGAACAGCTGAAGCTCCTCTCCGGACCTAAGGGCTCGAGCTCGATGACGATCGTGGTAGTACTGGTCCAGTAACTCAGGAAGCTGTCTACAATCATGAGCCATGTCTGCAAGCAGGAACATTAAGTTAGTACATCATATGAAATGAGTGAAAAAACAAACACAAAATATGTGAGAGGAATGAATACGTATTGCACAACATTACTGATTCATGTTCGGTGCGAACCGGATGCATTAGGACATGTCCTCCTCGTGTGGCCAGGCTGTCGAGAAACAGCACACTTGCGTAGCTCATCGCATTCTGCATTATCCATTTCATTGCTGATTCGAAGTGTCCGTTGTCGTCGAGGGCCTCTCCACTCCAGGTGAGGTGCTGGAACATACAAGATCTCACCTGCTTTGCGCAACAGCTCTCTGTAGTGCTCCTGAGTCTCTCAGATCTTGAAGTCTGCAGTCCATGTTTTAGCAAGGAACCGTGCGGCATTATAAAGTGATATGTATGTCTCTCTCGACTTGTTGTGGTGTGCTCACATGGGAGCACGGTTTATGCAATAGATCTAGCTTGTTATAAGTGCACTTGACGCTGTCTTCAAATATGACACATCGCTTTTTGATCGGCCGCATGTATCCTCCCCCGACGTTCTTACTCTTCAGAAAAACAACCCAACTTTGCCTTCTGCTATTTGGAATGCACTGGGCTGAGTGTTTCTGAACTGCCGTGGCTTTCATTTCTAAGTACCTCTGCATTTTGTGAGGATATTTTCATGGTGTAACTCCAAATAGTGCTCTTGCAACTGTACCTCTCTCGTGGAAGTATTTATCGGTGCAATGCCATGTAAATTCCACAATTCCGGTGAGCGGAAGACCTCGCTCCCACCTCAACACAAAGTTGTACACCTCCGCCATATTGGTTGTCATTATTCCGTATCTAGCTCCTCCCTCATCGTGCAATAGTGACCACTTCTTTGGAGCTTTGTCACCGATCCATTCGCTAAATTTCTTTGTTCTTGATCTCCGGCTGCAATGTATCGGCCCATTTGAAGTTCCCACAACATGTTCTTCATCCTCCAACTGTTTCAAACTACTTGCCTATGATCTTTGAGCTTTAGCTAGGTCTGAGGTATCTTTCTCTAGCTCATCCCAAATTCGTTGGAACTTACAGTCTTGGTTCTGATCACACAACCGCTTAAACTTATTCATTAGGCCTGTGCGTTTGTAATGAGTGAAAAAGTTTGCTGCAAGATGTCGTTTACACCACCAACTGATCAACTCATTCCATCTATACTGCGGGTCCTCAGTGCACAACTTGAACTCAATGGCACTCAATAGGCCCTTGTGTCTATCATGGATGACGCAAAATTTCGTCTAGTCTTCACAATAGCTTGTTTAAGATTTGTAAGGAACCACACCCAGTTGTCTGTGCTCTCGCCTTCTACTAAGGCGTACACCATGGGAAGTAGCTGATTGTTTGCATCTGCGCCAACAGCTGTCATTAAAGTTCCCTTGTACATTCCAGTTAGAAATGTGACATCCACGCAAAGAACTAGCCGAATGTACTTGAATATAGTGATTGCCTGCCCGAATGACCGGAATATACGCTCCATGTACTCCACTCTAAGCATTGTGTCACCGTTTGTGCCCAAACTAGCCTATGAACCATGTCCATTACAGTGCCAGGGTTGGTGTCGACGATTTGCTGTATCAGTCTGGGCACGTAGTTATATGAATTGTAGAAAGATCCAAATAATATCTCAAGACCAAGTTGTTTCGCTCTCCATGCATTGACATAATGAATGTTGTATCCGAATGTGTCGTCGATTTGAGTGACAATTTCTTACGGTGCCATGTCCAAATTTGCATGAATGTTCGCCAAAATCACATTTGCCACAAATGCGGATGACATATTATGTGGCTCTGTGAGAATTCTGTAACTGAACAGTCATGTTCAGTGATTCTTGAAACAACGAAGTGCTCACTGTCCTTGTATCGGGAAACACGAACATAAAATCTACATCCCTCCACCGTGTACTTCACTGCGTATAGACTCATATTTGTTCTGTCACCTTGAAAGACCGATGTAGTGCAATGGACCACATCGCCACGCCTTGCTTGGACTCCTCCGTGCTTCAAAAATGTTGCCGTAAAGTTAATCTTTGCTCACCCGATGCCGAGTCCGAACTTTGATCATCATGGATTTGCGTGTGATCAAAACCACTTGGATCTAACCATTGTTGGGGAGATCTCATTCCACGGTAATCTTCTTCGCTAGAAGAACCCGCATAGTCTGCGTCCACCTTCGAACCTTCACTGCCAGACTATTGCATACCATCATCTTCACCTTCATCGGCGCAAGCCTCATCCCCAGGCCAAAAATGCCCACCCATGAGTCCTGTGTTCGGGACACCCGCAGAATCCTATGCCATGGTTGGATAAATGAATGGCTCGGGTACCTCTTCTACCGGTTCGATGTTTAGTACCGTTACATATAGCACGCAGCCATCTGGGCCATGAATGGGATTTAACACTCTCCTAACCAGAGAACCCCAAGACCAGTCGCCTTTAAGTTTACACAATTTCCAACAACATGTTTCACCAATAGGCACCAACGCTTCTATGACAAGTTCGTGTAAAGATGGGTCGATATGCAGTATGTCCATGACTCGGGTCTTAAGGTCCTCAAAATTAACTGCACTGAGATCATTCAATAACATGTCTACATGGTGACAGCTACAAAGGTCATCCTCATGTGGTCCTTTTCTGATTACTTGCTCCCCATGAAAAACATACACTACTCTTGTTTCTGACATTGTCTACGATAAATAATCAAAATTAATCTTTGCTTTTTAATTAAGTCTAATTTACAATTTGGACATTCTCATCACACATATAAATAATATAATTTGTTATATGTGTAATTTAATACACAGCTCATCCATAATATTATATACACATCATATTTCTAAATGCACAACATTATATAACAGATCTAAATTAATTTATGTACACATCAGATCTAAGTTAGTTTCGCACAACATATCTTGGTTATCCACAAATTTTTGATAGTAGATTCATATTTCCTAAATTATCGGTGTAACAACCCAGATTTTGCCACTCTTTAGTATACCAGTCAGTGCATCTCCATTGGATTCCTCGGATGTCTCGACCCCATCTCAGATTAAATCCTAGAAGGATCCCCAAGTCTCGACCTGATCTGGGTCAGTTATCTCAGGAATATGATCCAGGGTATGCCACTACCTTAATTTAAAAATTGGCAGCAAAACTCCACCATTCAAACCATTTCGCATTTCATTCCAGAAGTATCGTAGATTGATCCTTTTAAGATTTTCCAAAATACTGAAAAGGCTGAAAGCCTCAAACCATCTCCAAACCTTGATCTGATTCAGGGAATATCTTCCAATTGCTATTCCATACAAAATCTTCTTCTGAGAGAATCTCAGAATCTAATCCTAGATCTCATATTTTATCCTCGACAAAATCCGGATTCTAATTACCCTGTTTTTGTTTTCGCTCAAAACCCAATCAAAAACTCCAGATTTTGTCTTCTGTCCCTGCTAAACTATCTATTGATTTTAGTGAGTCAAATTGGTAAAGTCAATTTCACCTTAATCCAAGCATTTTGCCATATTTACAATTCAGTCCTAAAATGAAGTTTTAGAATTTGCGTTTCAGTCCTAACCTCTTTTCCAGCCCCGCTTTCAACCACAGCCCCAGCTGTTTTCGACCAAGGCCCCGGCCAGCCGCCTTTGACCAGCGCATTCGCCGCTATCTTCGCTGCCGGCCAGCGTCTGCCCTCGCCTGTGCTCGTGTCCGACGTGTCCTTGTGTCGCAGACCTGTCGCGCCAGAGAACGCCACCGTGGCAGTGTCCATGACAACCAGTACCAGAAGCGCTGTCTCATCTCGCACGCGCACGTGCCTGCATCCATCAGACCTTTTTCGCCACACCGTTGACATGCCGAGGCCAGCCTGTCGCTCGCCTCTGCACCAGCCAAGAGCTTGCGTGAACGCCACCCCAGCTGACAAAGGCGTGGTAGCCGCTGCAGCCATCCTATCGCCGCTGCACGCCGTCTCGATCGTTGCTACCATCCGCCGACCAGTCAATTCGATATCTACCCGATTTGCTTCAAGTCTCGAGAGCCCCAGCCTCGCCTATTTGAGCGACCGCAACCACAGCCATCTTCACACCTCCAAAAATCACTAAGTCACCGCTTCTCTTCATTTCCTTCTTCTCCGGCGAGCTGTCGAGGAGGACCACGACGCCACAGCTCGCCAGTACTCCATTTCTCCATCCAGTTGCACCGATATACTCTTAGCATCTATCTTTCTGTTTAGTAGCATACAATTGATCTCCGGTGCACCTCACCGCAGGTGATAGTTGAGAAACCCAGATTGCCCTGTTTCTACAATCGAGGCCATTCCCGTCCAAATTTGCCTCCTCTCCTGTAGAGTTATTTGATCCCCAGTGCCTAGTGAACAAGCATGTTCAGCTACAATTTAAATTTACCCCATGGTTGAAGTTTCCCCGTTCTTCGCGTGTCGCCGTGGTCGTCTCACGTCGCCGGCACGCCTTGCTGAGTCCCCGATCAATGTGACCCCACCTACACGGCCACTAAGCCTCACAAATCGTGTAGCCACTGTCAAACTTATTCTACATAGCTTTGAATTGAAAACACCGTTAAGCCGTCGTCTTCGAGTCCGGCTGTGACGCCGGCGAGCCTCTAGCCACCACCAAAACCAGATTACTCACTCCTACACTACCTAAATCATCCCAGGATCAAAACCCCTCAACCAATTTTTAGAATTATCGACCCCTGTGCCCTGTCATCATAGCCCATCTTTTGTTCCAGTGGCCGACGACTCAGACCTTGCCGTTTGCCGCCGTCAAGCCACCATTTTCCGATTAATCTTGTCAGCAGCAACCTTTCTACTTCGCCTACGTGTTTGACAAAGTTGGCAAAGCAGCGCATGTTTGGATCGTCACAGATGCACATGCCCTAGATCCAACAGTGTGCTAGCATACCATTCTCTTTGTGCCAGGGTTCTTTCTGTAATATCACTGATTCCTTGGACTTTTCTGCAAAAACTAGTTTGTCAATCAGCCCCCTCACTATGTTTGGCACCTAATGCCCAGTTGGTGCTTGTCTTGATTTTTGGGAACCCCAAATTGACCCAATGCCATTCAATGACATTGTCAGGGCGCGAACCGAATCTCGACCAACAGACATTCGCTGTGTCTGAGCCAAACCCTTGTGCTCCTAGCCATGCCGCCAGTGTCTTCTCCATCTCAAGATCACCCCCTATCAGATTACCTTGCTTGCATGCATGTTTATACATTATATACATATAATTTTTGTATGCTTATGTGTCGTACTGTGTTTTGCGTGTGAGAGTAGAGCCAGAAGCAGAAGCGACAGAAGTCTTCGTGGATCCCTTAGAGCACGTTACAAGGCAAGTCACTTTCTCCTTGATCATGTTTCTCCCAGTATTTTGAGTAAAATAGGTTATTTGCTGTTTTAAGTATATGCATGATTAAATTCTATATTGAAAGAACAAGAATAGATATGACCTAACTTCTTGTAAAGCCCTTCATGATCGTATAACACATGCACGCATAGTCACCCTAGGATATTATGCTTAAGTTATGCTTATGCTTGAATGCATTTACTAAGTGCTAAATGGTCATCCATATGAAATGAGTGTTTGAAACCCTGATTGTGAAAATGTGAGTTAGGATCGACAGTGCGGATGGTTTGTAAGGTTGGTGCTGTGTGCACAATGGGAATGTGGTTTGTTCCTCACTAAAGATTCATAAGGACAAGAACCTTGTGTTGTACTTCTATTCGGCATGAAAAACGTACTAACCACTTGCTCGGTATGGGACGGAAGCAACATAGTAGTTCTCTCGGTATTAGCTTTTCCCTGCAATGGTTGTGTCACATCTGCCACGACTGTGACATCACCTGTGAGGAGCCCAGCTCGGTGCAGCTGGTCCCATAAACCACTTGACTTCCCAGGATGAGTCAATCACAGGATTACATTGCAGCAGCAAAATAGTACAATAGTCATAATTGTATGGCCATCAGGCCTTAATACAAAACGAGGTACAGTGCCTTACAAGGCACAAGGGTCTAACAAAGTAGCACATCTAGTCGGCGGAAGCTAGGCCCAAAAGCAATCCACAGGAAAACAGAGGTTGACAGCAAGACAGCACCACATCAGGGCTCCGGAGAAATCTGCTCGTCATCTCCTGGGTCCGCAGCATCTTCAGGGTATCCTCCAAGGTCGTAGAACGCTCCATCTATTGAGGAGTTGTTGCAAGGGTGAGTACTTATGTACTCAGCAAGTCATAGGGGAGGTAGAGATATAGTTACAGTATAAATGACATGAGCCTATGCTATTGGGGAAAGAGTGAAGGGTTTTTCCCAAAATACATTTCTTTCTCAATTCTTACTCAACTTCTGATCATACCCATGGCAGTAATTAAATCATATTGATGGTGATACATATATCCCATATCCAAGACGATATATCCTCATATCACATTATTTTTATTCAAGCCTTTCTATCTTATACTCATAACAGTATTTCATAACTTAGGGCATAAACCACATGCCTCTTAATTATCATATGATCTCTATATTATGGTATTACCGCGACACGTCAACACATGACAGCCCACGGCAACGCCCCTTATCATGACAACACATGCCACTTGGGTAATCTTGAGCTAACAAATTTTAGTTTATAAAACAATACTTGTGTCACACCCCGTGGATTTAATCCACCGCGGCATACTCCTAAAACTCGGGAGCACGAAGTATTCGAATACATTTTTAAACTCTGCAGAGATGTACCTCTTTTTAAATCCACTTTTTCACTCGACTTCCAAGTCGGGCCAACTCCATGCGACTTATACGCATGTGACAAGGCCGAGATCACACAACATTTTGCAATCTAGTATTAACAGTATCCCTGTCCGGTAAATGGACAATACCGTCCCAAGTACCGTTGTGGGTCCTCCCCACTGCCTTACTTCCTAGCCTGGGTCTATGTTCCCGCAGGACACATAACCTCTTTTGATTACAGTCGCGCACGACTTAATCTGGCGTAGGGCGTCTTCCTTCTTTACACCTTATCCTCTCATAATTTTTCTGATCTCACATCACTCATGGACGAACTGCGTCCCACCAGTTTCCACGCGAGAAACCGGATCGACAAGCCATGCAGGGAACTGATAATACTAAGAAAGCTACTAGGTTGCGCCTATCCCATAGCAGGTAAGGGGTTGGTACGTTTTTCATGCCACTAGACGCACGACACAAGGTTCTAGTCCTTATATGCCAGTGACCAGATCATACCACAAACCATGCACCTTCAGTGCCTACACATTCAGTGCAGCCAAGCACCTCCAGTGCTACCACCATTCCATACCAAAATACTGGTCACGGCTAGGGGTTCTATTTCATGAATATAAATGTACATGTTTATACTTTTATTAGTTCGTGGCTTACTATCTTATCAAGTTCACATTCCTCAAGTATTCAATCTATCACTGCCATAATATCATTGATCTCAACACATGCAATATTAATGAGATATCTACTCATGGAATAGCATAGCAATTCATAAAATATAGGTTCAATATGATCAAAGTATGACTTGCCTTCCGCGTCGTAAGTATCAGCAGTCGATGACGGTTCAGCGACAAGATTTTCAACCCCGGACTCTTGCTCTAAACAAGATCAAACAAGCAAACAGGCATTACAATTCATTCTATTCTTACTAATTCACTACATGCAAAGATGCAAGGAGAAAATACTCTGGGAAAACAAGGTTTGGAAGCGATTAGAGTTAAACTGTGGGGATCAGGGTTAAAATTAGCTGTTAAGGTTTACAAGGTTCTAAAATATCAGGGTAATATCAAGTTTGTGACTGGTTCGCCCAAAAACAGCGAACGTCTTTAGGTTGGCATTCGGTTCAAGGCATCGGCATAAGGTCGATGGGTGATAGAGGGATCAACTCAAGTTGTGACAGTAGAGAAAAGTGTAGATCACAACATCAGGAGTCTAAGGGACAAAGTTATTTCCAAGTTTCATGGCTGGAAGTGGGTGAAAAGGCTCAATGCCACTGGCTGACACAGCCTGGCATAGGGTTGACATGGCCAGAAACTAGGGTTAGCCTTATCTTTTGACTCAGGGCTCCAAATGATGCACCACATTGTCTGGTGGTTAGGCATTTGTAACAGGAACAAATGTCTCAACAGGACCTAGGGCAGGAGATGGCCGGAAAGTGATGAAAACCGGCGAAGAACACGGTGGCCGAGCTGTTCTCAACAGTTTCTGGACCAAACTTTGGCATGGCGATAACTCTTCATCTGGGCCGATCCAGGTGTCGAGCTAGAAGGCAAAAATACTCCTGGGGTCGAGGCACATCTACTAGACAAGGTGGTTGGGGTTGAAACGGCCGGGAACAAAATCCGGCGGCCGGAGCTAGGGAAGAAGACACAAAAATTGGGCATTTCTGTTCTAGGGCAAACGAACTCGAGCCCTTGCTTGAGGAGGGTCTCTGGGGCATACAAAGGCTATGTGTGAAGTTGAATTCACCAAACATTCAACAGATAAGCTAAATCAGCAGGCACAGTGAACATGCACGGTTGAATTTTGGGGTTTTTCACATTTTAGCAAAATTGATGATTCTAGTTGCTTAGATGTGTTCCACACAGTCCAATGATCAATATTGATCACAGGCTCGAGAGCTAAATCGGTTTAATTGGGGTTTAATTGCTCGCCGGAGTTGTCGGGGAAAAACAGCAATTCCCGGCGATGAGGTGCGATAGAACTCAATTGGCTGCTACTACACAGGTAAGTGGTTGAGAGTAACTCACTGGTAGCTTCAATTTGGAGTTCGGTGCAGTGGATTGGCCTGGCACCGTGAGCCTCTTCTCGAGCTCGCCGAAGAAGACGAAGGCGACGGCGTGGTTAGGGATTTTGGGTGGTTCTGGTGTGAGTGTGTTTGAGCTGAGCTGGGGTGGCTTTTATAGGCACAGCAAGGGGCTTGCAACGGTTGGAAATGGACGGGGAAGTGAAGCGGGCTGGAGGTGACAACACGGCTGAATCCCGGCGAAGTGACGCGCTCCAGCGGCCGTGCCGGCTTTAGCCTGCTGCTCTGGTGGAGGTGAAGGCGAAGTGATGCTTCCCCAAGGCATGCTTGCGACGTGGCGCAACTGTGCTGCCGTTGTCGGGCGCGCGCGCGGGAGAACGAAGGCGTTGCTGGCGGGATGAAGCTGCTCCACGGTGGCGAACACGATGCACAAACGTGGCAAGGAAGCTGTGGCGGAGGTGGCGGCGCTGGAGATCACCGGCGACGAAACCACAGCAGTGGCAACGGCGACGACCAACTCCGGCGCTCGTGGTCGTTTGAACGGCCTGGTCGTGCACAGCAGCCTGGTCGAACCAGGGACTGATTTGCGATGATTTTTGGTTTGGCTTTGGACTAAACTGCAAATCTGGTCTTTGAGAGGTTTAATTTGAGATTTGATTTCATGGCTGAGTATAATATTTCTATTAATACCCATTTAGCTCAAATTTGGAGAAAGTTTGATAGGATTTGAGGGATTTCACCTATTTTCGAAAATAGGGTTAAATTAGGGTAAACTAAATTTGGATTTTGTCGATCTCGAATTCTGGTGATTGGAGAGAAATTTTGAAGTCTGATCAAACAGGAGATTTGCATCAAATAGCATTTGGGAGGTGTTCCCTAAAGAAATTCTGGGGTTGGATTTGATTCGTGGATTTTAGCCTTTTCAGGCTTCCAGGTAAACAGAAAAGGACTTATTCGCAGTAAAATTTGGATTAAACTGCGAAAAGTGTTTAGATGAATTAATCTGGCTCCCAACTTTTTGAAGTGAGTTGAGGATGAACCTAGGAACATATTCCAGGGGTTACTTGAGTCTGGATAAGGTTAAATCGAGATAACTTAATCATCTGGAAACTGGGGTACTTAGGGTAAATCTGAATTTTTCCTGTTTTCGAAAACAGAGAAAGGCTTAGGTACTGGGAGTTAGGGTTAGAATTTGATCTGGCTCCTGAAGACTTTTATCTTCAGGGTAACTGGTAGGTTAAATCTGGATGGTCAGATCTTGATCTGGATCTAGAGAATAGATTTGGAGATTTTTAGGGTTTGGGAGAGATTAGAGTTCAGCTGATCTGGCTACTACTACAGAGATACATGCATGCAGGGTTTTTATGCAAAACTTTTCACCCCCAAAACTAGGGTGTTACAAGCCTACCCTCCTTAAAGAAATCTCGCCCCGAGATTTACCTAGAGAAGGGAAAAGGTAGGGATAAGCCTGCCGCAGATCATCCTCTTTCTCCCAAGTCGCTTCTTCCTTTGAGTGATCTTCCCATTGAACCTTGCAAAGCTTGATTTTCTTTCTTTTGAGTTGATGCTCATCACTAGCCAGTATTTGCAATGGTTGAGTGAGGTAAGTGAGATTCTTCTGAAGCGGGATCCCCTGGTGTTCTATCTGATCCGTTGGTTCCTTGAGGCACTTACGGAGTTGCGAGACATGAACCACATCATGAATTTCTCCAAGATCTGATGGTAAATCCAGTTTGTAAGATACCTCTCCTTTCCTCTTAAGGACTTTGAATGGCCCAATGTACCTTGGGGATAGTTTTCCTCTCTGATGGAATCTTCTCATCCCTTTTAACGGTGTAACCTTGAGATAAACTGATTCGCCTGGTGCAAACGACAATTCCCTTCTTCGGTTGTCGGCATAGCTCTTCTGGCGTGACTGTGCTGCCTTTAATCGTTCTCTGATGAGCTTGACGTGTGCTTCAGCTTCTTCGATGAGTTCGGGTCCAATGACTTGCCTTTCTCCTGGCTCGTCCCAATGTAGTGGAGTTCTGCACTTGCGCCCATACAAAGCTTCAAAGGGTGCCATTTGCAGACTAGCTTGGTAACTGTTATTGTAAGCAAATTCCGCAAATGGTAAGCACTTTTCCCAAGAGGTTCCATAATCTAAGATGCAAGCTCTGAGAAGGTCTTCCAAGATTTGATTTACACGTTCAGTCTGTCCTCCTGTCTGTGGATGATATGCAGTGCTAAACTGCAATTGGGTTCCCAAAGCTTCGTGGAGTCGGTTCCAGAATTTGGATGTGAATTGTGTTCCTCGATCTGAAACGATCTTTTTCGGGATACCATGCAGTGTCACTATTCGCTGCAGGTATAGCTCCGCTAATTTGTTGCCATTATATGTTTTCTTGACTGGTATAAAATGAGCAACTTTCGTGAGTCTGTCCACAATGACCCATATGGAATCATATCCCCCCTGTGTTCTGGGAAGTCCTGTGATAAAATCCATACCAATCTCTTCCCATTTCCAAGTTGGCACTGGTAAGGGTTGCAGCTTTCCGGCTATCTTCTGATGATCGGCCTTAATCCTTTAGGAAGTGTCACATCTTGCGACATATTCCGCGATTTCCCTCTTCATTCCATTCCACCAGAATTGCGTTCTTAGATCCTTGTACATCTTGGTGTTTCCAGGGTGCAGTGAATATGGGGTTTTATGAGCTTCGAAAAGAATTAATTCCTTAAGGTCTGTATTTCGGGGTACACAAATCCTTCCCCGATACCATACGATTCCTTGATGATCTTCAGTGAATTCCTGGGTTTTTCCTGATCTGATGTGGCTCTTGATCTTATGTATCTCCTCATCTTCTTTCTGAGCATCCTCAATCTGCTTTTGCAGTTGAGACTCCACAGTCAATGTAGCTAACATCCCAGGTGGCACTATGGTTACTTCAAGATTCTGAAATTCCTGCCGTAAGCACGGGTTTTTGGGTGTACCTCCTTGTAGGGTATAAGCCTTCCTGCTCAAGGCATCTGCCACTACGTTGGCTTTCCCTGGATGGTAGAGTATGCTGAGGTCGTAGTCCTTGATCAGCTCGAGCCATCGGCGCTGACGCATATTGAGCTCCGTCTGTGTGAAGATATACTTGAGGCTTTTATGATCTGTAAAGATCTCACACTTATGTCCAATGAGATAATGCCGCCATATCTTTAAAGCATGCACCACTGCTGCTAACTCCAAATCATGAGTCGGATAATTTTCCTCATGTGGTCTCCATTGACGTGAAGCATAAGCCACTACTCGACCTTGTTGCATTAACACACAGCCTATTCCTTGCTTTGAAGCATCACAGTAAACTACAAAATCTTCTTTGCTATTTGGTAATGTGAGGACCGGTGTTGTTGTCAATTTCTGCTTCAGCTTCTAAAAACTTTCTTCACACTTGATGGTCCATTCAAAAGTAACATCCTTCTTTAGCAGGTTCGTAAGAGGTTTGGCTATCTGGGAAAATCCTTCAATGAATCTCCTATAATAACCTGCTAATCCCAAGAAACTTCTAATCTCTGAAACTGAGGTAGGTTGCTTCCACTCCTTGATTGCGGAGATTTTAGCTGAATCCACTGAAATTCCTTCTGCTGTCAACACATGTCCAAGAAATGAAATTCTTGACATCCAAAATTCACATTTATCAAACTTGGCATAAAATTGCCTCTCTCGTAGCCTTCCCAAGACTAGGTGTAAATGTTGCTCATGTTCTTCCGTACTCTTGGAATATATCAGAATGTCATCTATGAATACTATGACAAACTTGTCAAGATAATCCATAAACGTACTATTCATGATATTCATGAAAGTTGCCGGAGCATTGGTTAATCCAAAGGGCACTACTGTGAATTCATATAGCCGGTATTTTGTAGTGAAGGCAGTCTTCGGTATATCTCCCTTCTTGATTTTCAGCTGATGATATCCAGATTTTAAATCTATCTTGGAAAATACTTTGGCTCCTCGAAGTTGGTCGAACAAGTCATCAATTCTTGGTAATGGGTACTTGTTCTTAATAGTGACTTCATTCAAAGCTCGGTAATCTACACACATCCGTAAAGTTCCGTCTTTCTTCCTTACAAACAAAACTGGGGCTCCCCAAGGTGAAGCACTGGGTCGGATAAATCCTTTACCCTCCAGTTCCTCTAACTGATTTTTCAACTCTTCTAAGTCCGTTACCGGCATCCTATATGGTCTCTTAGCTATAGGTGCCGCTCCTGGTTTAAGCTCAATGGTAAACTCTATCTCCCTGTCAGGTGGCATCCCTGGGAGTTCTTCTGGGAATACATCCGGGTACTCCTGTACTGTGGGCACTTGATCCAAGCATACTTCCTGAAGTGCATGGACTGACCCTTGCAATTTTTCGACCGATGATCTTTCCGCATGGAATAGGACTTCCTTCCCTTGGTTATTAACAAGGCTTAGAGTTTTCTTCTCACAATCCACTAGACCTTTATGCTGAGATAACCAATCCATTCCTATTATAATGTCTAGGCCTTGCAGTTCTAGGACTAATAGATTAGCCCAGAACTCTACCCCATCTATTTTGAAGGTTATATGACGACAAGCTGAATATACAGGCAGCTTAGCTCCTGGGGTCTGTATAGCCATAGGGTACTCTAGAGGTACCTTAGGTATTCTTACTTTAAATGCGAAATCTTCTGATATGAATGAGTTTGTAGCTCCAGGATCAAACAGTATTAAAGCAGATGCAGACTGGATCAAGAATCTACCTAGGAGAATGTCAGAGGCATTGTCCGCTTCTTGAAGGGAGGTGAAGTTCAGTCGGCCTCCTCGGCCTGCCATTTGTTTTCCTCCTCGCCCTCGTCCTCGGCCTGCTACATTTCCCCCTCTGTTGGGCAAACCTCCTCTGGGGCTCTGCAATGGAGATGCAGCTGTGGTTCTAGGTGCCATTGTTTGTGTTCCGGCTTGCGATCTTGCTATCGCCATTGGGAGTTGAATCCACGGGCAACTGTCTTTGCGGTGTCCCACCTGTCCGCAATGATAGCATTGAGTCCTTGATTGAGGGCAATCCCTTTGATAGTGCACTCCTCTGCAGTTGGGGCATGTTGGCGTGAATGGTGGTCTTGACGCCGGGTAGGGCGGACGAAAATTTGGAGATGTTGGGGCCTTTCCCCTAGATGAGCTGGTTGGCGGTCGCGACTGTTGCATCATCTTCCTCTTCCGATTTTCTTCTCCGAGGCCTCGCTTTTCTTCTATCTTTAATACTCGATTCACCAGGGTCTGGAATTCTGTGAACTCATGGGAGGCAATCTGATACTGCAAATAGTGCTGAAGTCCCTCGGTGAAACGTTCAATCTTCTTATCTTCCGTGTCGATGTCGTTGGATGCATACCGAGCTAGATGGTGGAATTGGTGCAGGTACTCAGTGACAGTTCGGTTCCCTTGAGTCAAGTTCCGAAATTCTCGGCGTTTGGCTGCCATGACGCCTGTAGGGATATGGAATTTTCGGAACTGATCCTTAAATTCCGTCCAAGTGATGTTGTCTTTGTCCAAGTGTGCTTCTTGATAATTCATCCACCAAGCAGCTGCTGCTCCAGTGAGTTGGTGTGATCCGAATAACACCTTCTCTCGATCATTGCAACGAACAGTGTCCAGTTTCCTTTCGATGTCCCGCAGCCAGTCGTCTGCGACGATTGGGTCGGTCGCGCTTGCGAAGGTTGGCGGTCGAGTCTTCTGGAAGTCCGAGAGTCGAGTTCCGACGGCGGTACTTTCGGCAGTCCCTGGCATTTTCTGAATGACTTGAGCTAGCAACTGGGTATGTGCAGCTTGGGCTTCTTAGCGGCTCCTCTCCATTGAAAGGAGAATTTCCTGGAGACTTGGTGAGTCTTCTTGTGGTGGTAGTGAGCTCTGCGATCCTGGATGAGGTGTGGTTCCTCTTCGCGGTGTAACTGGGTCTTGGCCCTCTTGGTCATCTTGGGTCCTTCTCCTTGTGTGAACCATTCTGATCTTCTGAAGAGAGAAGTAGACAGGTCTAACTAACTAAGAGAGAATTAGGGTACTAATGCAGAAATTAATGCGAAGCTGATTCATTAATGCACAAGTAGTTGATACAAAAGCGGCTAAACGCCTTAGACTGATACAACCAAAATACAAGTAATGGTGATGATAACTACCAAAAGCATCACCAATCCTAGAAGATCTACCCTGGCCTGAGGATCTAAAAGAACAGGCAACTAACTGCTCCCACAGGGCTCAACCTCCTCTGGCTCCATCTCGTCGTCGGACTCCTCCAGAGTGACAAACCCGGGTGGTCCAGACTCATGGAACAGCAGAGCAGACCCACTGCCCTTTGCCTGGCGGGTGCTAGGGGTAGAGAATGAGCATCGGTACCCAGCTGCATTAGCAACCCTCCGAGGAATCAAGCTAGGTCCCGCACTGGGTCCAAAGGTACGAGCTGGGGAGACAACTGTCGGAGTAACCTCCTCAACTGTGCGGCGTCTCTGAGCTGCAGGCTGAGAAGTCAACGACGGGGAAGCGGTTCGGCCACGTTTCTTCTGCTCCTCCAACTCCTTGCGGAGCTCCTGGTGCTCAGCAAGCAAAGTGGAGTAGCGCGAGTCGAGGGTCCTCAACAGACCTACGGTGCCTGCCAGACACGGGTCCGGGTACTCCACGATGGGTGACAACCCAGAGGGAGATGAAGGCACGTGACAGAAAGGTGACTCCTGGAGCCGGCATGAGTACACCTGGCGTACCCGATGCACCGCCTCTCGAGCTGCGTCCTGGATAGCATCCAGTCAGCTTGCCCTGCTGGCCTCCACCCTGATCACCTGTCCCTCACGACTATCGAGAGCGTGCACCAGCACTTTGGCCTGGAAGCCATAGCGACGCCCCTCATAATAGTCCCAAATAGTCTCACAGATTGGCCGCTCATCAATCCCTAGGAATTGAGCAATATGCCACAGCAATGTGGCCCATCCACCGAGACGCTCGATGTAGCTGAAACGCTCCTTGGCCATCCGGCCGAGAATTTTGGAAGCAAAATAAGAATTTGAAGTCAACATTTTTATAGGAGCAAGAACATCCTTTGCAAAATAAAATTTTTCAGAAATAATTTTTAAATAATTTACGAGGTCCTGGCGCTACCAAGCCCTAAGGGTACCGTCCTACAGTCAAGGTCTGTGCTGCTCTGATACCACTTTTTCTTGTCACGTCTGCCACGACTGTGACATCACCTGTGAGGAGCCCAGCTCGGTGCAGCTGGTCCCATAAACCACTTGACTTCCCAGGATGAGTCAATCACAGGATTACATTGCAGCAGCAAAATAGAACAATAGTCATAATTGTATGGCCATCAGGCCTTAATACAAAACGAGGTACAGTGCCTTACAAGGCACAAGGGTCTAACAAAGTAGCACATCTAGTCGGCGGAAGCTAGGCCCAAAAGCAATCCACAGGAAAACAGAGGTTGACAGCAAGACAGCACCACATCAGGGCTCCGGAGAAATCTGCTCGTCATCTCCTGGGTCCGCAGCATCTTCAGGGTATCCTCCAAGGTCGTAGAACGCTCCATCTATTGAGGAGTTGTTGCAAGGGTGAGTACTTATGTACTCAGCAAGTCATAGGGGAGGTAAAGATATAGTTACAGTATAAATGACATGAGCCTATACTATTGGGGAAAGAGTGAAGGGTTTTTCCCAAAATACATTTCTTTCTCAATTCTTACTCAACTTCTGATCATACCCATGGCAGTAATTAAATCATATTGATGGTGATACATATATCCCATATCCAAGGCGATATATCCTCATATCACATTATTTTTATTCAAGCCTTTCTATCTTATACTCATAATAGTATTTCATAACTTAGGGCATAAACCACATGCCTCTTAATTATCATATGATCTCTATATTATGGTATTACCGCGACACGTCAACACATGACAGCCCACGGCAACGCCCCTTATCATGACAACACATGCCACTTGGGTAATCTTGAGCTAACAAATTTTAGTTTATAAAACAATACTTGTGTCACACCCCGTGGATTTAATCCACCGTGGCATACTCCTAAAACTCGGGAGCACGAAGTATTCGAATACATTTTTAAACTCTGCAGAGATGTACCTCTTTTTAAATCCACTTTTTCACTCGACTTCCAAGTCGGGCCAACTCCATGCGACTTATACGCATGTGACAAGGCCGAGATCACACAACGTTTTGCAATCTAGTATTAACAGTATCCCTGCCCGGTAAATGGACAATACCGTCCCAAGTACTGTTGTGGGTCCTCCCCACTGCCTTACTTCCTAGCCTGGGTCTATGTTCCCGCAGGACACATAACCTCTTTTGATTACAGTCGCGCACGACTTAATCTGGCGTAGGGCGTCTTCCTTCTTTACACCTTATCCTCTCATAATTTTTCTGATCTCACATCACTCATGGACGAACTGCGTCCCACCAGTTTCCACGCGAGAAACCGGATCGACAAGCCATGCAGGGAACTGATAATACTAAGAAAGCTACTAGGTTGCGCCTGTCCCATACCAGGTAAGTGGTTGGTACGTTTTTCATGCCACTAGACGCACGACACAAGGTTCTAGTCCTTATATGCCAGTGACCAGATCATACCACAAACCATGCACCTTCAGTGCCTACACATTCAGTGCAGCCAAGCACCTCCAGTGCTACCACCATTCCATACCAAAATACTGGTCACGGCTAGGGGTTCTATTTCATGAATATAAATGTACATGTTTATACTTTTATTAGTTCGTGGCTTACTATCTTATCAAGTTCACATTCCTCAAGTATTCAATCTATCACTGCCATAATATCATTGATCTCAACACATGCAATATTAATGAGATATCTACTCATGGAATAGCATAGCAATTCATAAAATATAGGTTCAATATGATCAAAGTATGACTTGCCTTCCGCGTCGTAAGTATCAGCAGTCGATGACGGTTCAGCGACAAGATCTTCAACCCCGGACTCTTGCTCTAAACAAGATCAAACAAGCAAACAGGCATTACAATTCATTCTATTCTTACTAATTCACTACATGCAAAGATGCAAGGAGAAAATACTCTGGGAAAACAAGGTTTGGAAGCGATTAGAGTTAAACTGTGGGGATCAGGGTTAAAATTAGCTGTTAAGGTTTACAAGGTTCTAAAATATCAGGGTAATATCAAGTTTGTGACTGGTTCGCCCAAAAACAGCGAACGTCTTTAGGTTGGCATTCGGTTCAAGGCATCGGCATAAGGTCGATGGGTGATAGAGGGATCAACTCAAGTTGTGATAGTAGAGAAAAGTGTAGATCACAACATCAGGAGTCTAAGGGACAAAGTTATTTCCAAGTTTCATGGCTGGAAGTGGGTGAAAAGGCTCAATGCCACTGGCTGACACAGCCTGGCATAGGGTTGACATGGCCAGAAACTAGGGTTAGCCTTATCTTTTGACTCAGGGCTCCAAATGATGCACCACTTTGTCTGGTGGTTAGGCATTTGTAACAGGAACAAATGTCTCAACAGGACCTAGGGCAGGAGATGGCCGGAAAGTGATGAAAACCGGCGAAGAACACGGTGGCCGAGCTGTTCTCAACAGTTTCTGGACCAAACTTTGGCATGGCGATACCTCTTCATCTGGGCCGATCCAGGTGTCGAGCTAGAAGGCAAAAATACTCCTGGGGTCGAGGCACATCTACTAGACAAGGTGGTTGGGGTTGAAACGGCCGGGAACAAAATCCGGCGGCCGGAGCTAGGGAAGAAGACACAAAAATTGGGCATTGATGTTATAGGGCAAACGAACTCGAGCCCTTGCTTGAGGAGGGTCTCTGGGGCATACAAAGGCTATGTGTGAAGTTGAATTCACCAAATATTCAACAGATAAGCTAAATCAGCAGGCACAGTGAACATGCACGGTTGAATTTTGGGGTTTTTCACATTTTAGCAAAATTGATGATTCTAGTTGCTTAAATGTGTTCCACACAGTCCAATGATCAATATTGATCACAGGCTCGAGAGCTAAATTGGTTTAATTGGGGTTTAATTGCTCGCCGGAGTTGTTGGGGAAAAACAGCAATTCCTGGCGATGAGGTGCGATAGAACTCAATTGGCTGCTACTACACAGGTAAGAGGTTGAGAGTAACTCACTGGTAGCTTCAATTTGGAGTTCGGTGCAGTGGATTGGCCTGGCACCGTGAGCCTCTTCTCGAGCTCGCCGAAGAAGACGAAGACGACGGCATGGTTAGGGATTTTGGGTGGTTCTGGTGTGAGTGTGTTTGAGCTGAGCTGGGGTGGCTTTTATAGGCACAGCAAGGGGCTTGCAACGGTTGGAAATGGACGGGGAAGTGAAGCGGGCTGGAGGTGACAACACGGCTGAATCCCGACGAAGTGACGCGCTCCAGCGGCCGTGCCGGCTTTAGCCTGCTGCTCTGGTGGAGGTGAAGGCGAAGTGATGCTTCCCCAAGGCATGCTTGCGACGTGGCGCAACTGTGCTGCCGTTGTCGGGCGTGCGCGCGGGAGAACGAAGGCGTTGCTGGCGGGATGAAGCTGCTCCACGGTGGCGAACATGATGCACAAACGTGGCAAGGAAGCTGTGGCGGAGGTGGCGGCGCTGGGGATCGCCGGCGACGAAACCACAGCAGTGGCAACGGCGACGACCAACTCCGGCGCTCGTGGTCGTTTGAACGGCCTGGTCGTGCACAGCAGCCTGGTCGAACCAGGGACTGATTTGCGATGATTTTTGGTTTGGCTTTGGACTAAACTGCAAATCTGGTCTTTGAGAGGTTTAATTTGAGATTTGATTTCATGGCTGAGTATAATATTTCTATTAATACCCATTTAGCTCAAATTTGGAGAAAGTTTGATAGGATTTGAGGGATTTCACCTATTTTCGAAAATAGGGTAAAATTAGGGTAAACTAAATCTGGATTTTGTCGATCTCGAATTCTGGTGGTTGGAGAGAACTTTTGAAGTCTGATCAAACAGGAGATTTGCATCAAATAGCATTTGGGAGGTGTTCCCTGAAGAAATTTTGGGGTTGGATTTGATTCGTGGATTTTAGCCTTTTCAGGCTTCCAGGTAAACAGAAAAGGACTTATTCGCAGTAAAATTTGGATTAAACTATGAAAAGTGTTTAGATGAATTAACCTGGCTCCCAACTTTTTGAAGTGAGTTGAGGATGAACCTAGGAACATATTCCAGGGGTTACTTGAGTCTGGATAAGGTTAAATCGAGATAACTTAATCATCTGGAAACTGGGGTACTTAGGGTAAATCTGAATTTTTCCTGTTTTCGAAAACAGAGAAAGCCTTAGGTACTGGGAGTTAGGGTCAGAATTTGATCTGGCTCCTGAAGACTTTTATCTTCAGGGTAACTGGTAGGTTAAATCTGGATGGTCAGATCTTGATCTGGATCTAGAGAATAGATTTGGAGATTTTTAGGGTTTGGGAGAGATTAGAGTTCAGCTGATCTGGCTACTACTACAGAGATACATGCATGCAGGGTTTTTATGCAAAACTTTTCACCCCCAAAACTAGGGTGTTACAGGTTGTCGGTCCAGTTTCTTGAGGGAAACTGGTGTGCCACAAAGGGCCACGAGTGGTGTGAGTTAATGAGAGGATCAGGGGTTAAGAAGGAAGTCGCCCTATGCCTGGATTCTGAGTCGTGCGCGGCTGGATCCACAGGCTATGTGTCTCACGCGACCATAGACTGAGGCTAGGTAGAATTGGCTGTGGGGAGTACCTACAACGGTAACAAGGACTGAATTGTCTATTTACCAGGCAGGGAATTTTTAATGCTAGGATTGCGAACTGTTGTGTGATCTCGGCCTTGTCACATGCGTAAAAGTCGTATGGAGAGGTACCGACTTGAAAGTTGAGTGATCTGTTTGATTAAAGTGGTACACCTTTGCAAAGTTACAAAAAGTATCGGATACTCTGAGCTCCCAGGTTATGGAGTCTGTGCACGGTGGATTCTATCCACGTCGATGCGGCACAGGTAGTATTTGAAAGATTTTTATAATATTGATTAAAGTGGTGACTCATGGAAGACAGCCACACATAACATCTTAAAAAAAAACCTAGTTTAGGATTTTAAAGCCTCATTTTTTGAAAGCAAAACCTTTCTTCAAAACATTAGAGTGAAAATCTATTCTATTCTTATCTATAAACCAAAGAGCCCATTACTTGGAAATTCCCCTCATCTATATACTTGCATTCTTAAATTGAGACTAGTTGAGCACCGTGTGGACAACGTGCTCACCCTTGCTTTTGCAAATAAATTTAGAGGTAGGATTCGTTGATCCTGACTCCTACGGCCTTGAACCCAATGAAGAGGAAGGAACCATCCCCGAAGATTCAGCTTACTAGAGGGTCACTCACCAAGTGGGGTCTGATGTGGAGGAAGCCCATTCAACGCCGCTGCCAATGAAGATGAAGACCATCGTAGTCATATTGCTTGTTGTTATTCTATTTTTGTGCCGACCTTTGTGTCGAAGAAAACTCCTTAATTTTGTATTAACATTAAATTGCGTCATCTTCGACGCTATGATATTGTAATATTGGTCCTTGTGACCAGTACTCGTTTTAATTTGTTGCATTACAATATAATGCATTTTGTTGTTGTGAGCCTGTGATGTATCATTCTGAGTGCAACCCACCTGGGCAGTTGCCATCGGATTCCTCAAATGAGGGTCCCACAATCGGTTCGCTAGTCATTAATCTAATTCATTGTCTAAATATATATCACATCTAAATAACAGATCTACGCTTGCACAGCACATGTACCTCAGATCTACGTATTCTACAACATATCTAAATCATTAACACATTTTCTATGAATTTCTAAAACAGATCTATATTCTAAACTAAATTTCTAAATCAGATCTGTATTTTAAACTAAATTTCTAAAGCAGATATATATTTTAAACTTAAGTTCTAAAGCATATCTATATTTCAAACTTAATTTCTAAAGCAGATATATATTTTAAACTAATTTCTAAAACATATCTAATTAGAAGTTAAAAAAAAATACCTGTTCCTCTTCTCTTCCTCTTCCTCTTCTTCTTCCGCTTCCCTTTCCTCTTTTTCTCCTCTTCTCTTTTCCTGTCCCTCTCTCTTTTTTGCGGCTGTAGTGCAAATGATTTTTTTTTGTTGCCAGCCCTCCAGTCACCAGGTGTCGACGATTCAGACTCAGAGTCCTCAGCCGAACTTATGTAAAATTTGTAATAGCGAGACCTTTCAAAATGACCCTCTGGGAAGGTATGTAGAAAAATGGAGAACAGGAGCACAGAGAGGTTTATACAGGTTCGGGCCCTCGATGGTGGGAGTAATAGCCCTATGTCCTGTTGGGACTTCACTATAGGTGGTAAAGGTTTACAAGATGGCGGGAAAACACCTTCACAGGAGAAGGGTTTTTCCTATTTCAATGTACAGAATGAAGCCAAAAAGGCTTGTAAAAAACTATCTAATCTAGGCCGTAGACTTGGCTGTTTGAGTGGTTGAGATGTGTTGTATCTCACTTGTATCAGAGACGTTGATCTCTTTCCATCCTTTCTTTTCCTTTCCTGTTTGATGCACCTTGCCACCCTTTTATACTGGTCGAAAGGGTGCCATGTCGTAACTGCATCAGACAGTTGCTTGGATGGTTAGGTGCGGTTTTTAGAGAACCGCTCTTAACCTCCGTGTAGGTTAAACACGTGTTATTCATGGATAACTGCACGTATTAACCTCCCGACAGTTGGTCTTCCACGTGGAGGAATCTTCGGGATACTTGGAATATTCCTGCTATAGGGACAGCTGGACAGATGAACTCCAAGTACCCTGGTAGAGAATGTCTGACCGCGGGATGTTGGCTGACCGCGCAACATCTCCGACATTCTGTTCGCGTATAGCATACGAACTTCTGACCGCGCAAAGCCTGCGGTCTGATCACGCAAAGCCTGGGACCTCGGGCTGATGCTTCTCAGAATGACTTGAGTTCGCACCGCCGGGCACATCTCTGGCTCGAATCTGTCTTGAACCAACAGTGCATTTATTTGAACTGACCCAGGTGTCAATCCTCGTCAGCTAGCCCCCAAATTCGAAAGAAACAAAGGGACGTGTTAATTCCGAATTTAAAGTCATGCATCGGATTTTTGACCCGACTCTCCAAATCCCCCACTTAGTGGCGCACTAAGTGGATCGGTTGGTTCCCCGAGACGGGCTCTGGGCATTATGTGACGGGTAATGATGGCGCTGTTGAAATGTTTTTTAACCCGAGGTAAAAATTGTAAATGCTTTTAAAAACCCGAGGTGCTTAGAATGTGAACCGTCACCTTGGTGGCTATAAATACCGGGTTTTTCGTTTTGCAAAGCTCCCCAATTTCTTCTCACGGCTAAGTCCTTTCTAAAATCACCTTCATTGTTCTCTTCATACACCTCCTGATGGCAGATCACAATATCATCGAGATTGAAAGTGATGGAGAGGAAGTTCTCGAGCAAAAGCCTCAAATGCCTAAAGATCCGTCTCCTTCGAGGAAGAAACCCAAGGTTGACGAAGGATCTTCCAGCAGAGCAAAGGTAGAAGATGAGCCATCATCTTTTCTTCCTTCAGCTTTCTACTCCAACACCCCCTACTTCTGTTTGGGTGATCAATTTTCTGGTCAGCAAGCGGTGACTATACGACCAGAAGATCCTCAACTTGTGCTGGGGGAGCAATCCTCTGGTGGGAAGGTTGCACTTCCACCATCTGGTGATCATCCAATTTTATCGGGTGATCTACTTCCCAGGATGGATATATCAACGTGTCATGAGCAGAGACAAGTAATAATCCTCCTCTCCTTTCGCCGATAGTTATAGTTAGCACAACTAACTTTTGCAAACGTGGGAGATTGGAGGCCCCAGCGATCAGCCTTCTGCTACTCCGTCTCTTCCTCCCGGATAGATTCTTCTAGAGGAGAAGAATGCCCTGGAGAAGAAGACTGAAGAGATGTCTTCGGCGATTCTGCATTTGGCAGAATGTTTTGAACGATCCCGTGAAGAGGTGCACCAGTTCCGTCGAGAGAGGGACCACACTCAGCAACAGCGAGAACTCTCCGATTTAATTAGGAACAATAGCGTATCTCTTGTTAGGGATGATGTAGATAAGCTTAGATTAGTTGCTAGTTCTCTAGGGGTTGTCAGTGTAGATCCTACTGACAACAACATGTCCCTAGGAGAACTCTGCAAACTTCTTTTGGATCAGGTCGACACACTGGTCGCCGGTATCCCTTTTGTATGTAAAGAATGCAAGAAATAAAATTTTCTTCTTTATATAAATATTTTTTACATCTTCTGTGCGAAAATATGGCCATGAGTAATACCTTCGCGACCATTCATACACAGGGAACCTTCAGTTCTGTGACCAAAATCATGCTTTTTTATGAAAGTAGCGCGACCAGCTCTGATACCGCGATCAGGCTTAAAGCCGTGGTTAGAACTGAAGTTTACTGCGACCAGAATTGAAGCTTGGTCAGACCGTCACTTCGATCAGAATCAGAGCTCAATCAAAAGCATGGTCTCGATCATACCACAACCCGGTCAAAATATATCCATACGTCCAAAAATTGAGTCGTAGGATTTTTTCATGAAAATGTCCGAGGCATATAAAGGAAAAACGTCCTCTTAAAAGCACTAAAAACTTTTCAGGCTTTTTGCACTTTCAGTTTCTGAAACAAAGAAGTCTTTTTGTTTCAGATCCGATGCCTGAACATTTTAACGGGTCCACCAGAGACAGTATCCATTATGGGAAATGAATAAAATACTCAGTGGAACGTTTGAATGGAATGTTACTCACATTAGTGCGTCTCCTCGGGTCTATAAAAGGAGCAGGTGTCTTCTTGAGGAAGCCACTCAGCCAAAAACCCTCAATATTTCCGCCACACAAAACCCTCGTTCTTCTCAGTCTTCGTCTTCCCCAAAAAGTTGCTAACTTTTCCTTCGACTCTCCACCAAAAAATGGCGTCCTGGAGCCGATCATTCCACCATTCTGAGGAGAGTTTAGTGGCATTGGAGAAGGAGGAGATCCTTCCTCCGCGGCTGCTAATCAACTTGCGGCCCGCGGAGAAGGATCGAGAAACCCCGATCGTCCAAGAGGGCGAGTTGGTGGTTTTTGAAGAATATTTGCGCTGCGGGTTCTGATTCCCTGAGAGTCGGTTCTTGAAGGACGTCCTCGAGCACTACGGGTTGGAGCTAATCAACCTCCACCCAAACGCAGTGTTGATACTGGCGGTGTTTCAACACTTGTGCGAGGCGTTCATCGGAGTATATCCCAATGTGGATCTCTTCCGGCGATTTTATTTTTTGGCGTGGTCGAAGAGCGCCAACGCCGCCGGATGCATTTACTTCTGGCTAAGGGATAAGAAGGAGTATCCCTTCCCACCCCTGCGAGACTCGGTCAACGGGTGGCACTAGATATGGTTTTACTACACCCCGTCAACCGAGAGCGGGCTGTGGTTTGAAAACTCGCGGCCGGAGAAGCCGAGCGAGTTGGACACTCTCCCGGCGATGAACGCGGAGTTCATGAAGCACGCCGAGGTGATCCTTCACTTAGTCGAACAAGGGTTGACAGCACGTGACGTCATCCGAGACTTTGTGAAGAACCGGGTGAGCCCCCTGCGTGAAAGGGCTCATCCGGCTTGGGAGATCAAGTCCATGGCGGACAGTACCCTGGACTATATTGAAGGTATTCATTTCTGACACTGAAATCCTTTTATGTCATTTCTGAAATGCATCATTTTAACTTGTATCTGGGAACAGTCCTGCCCTCAGCCGAGATTGAGAGGCGGACTAACTACCTTCTCAGGGCGTACAACGCCGAGGTAGAGGGTCCCAGGGGATCGCCTGTGGGACCCTCATTTGAGGAATCCGGTGGCAACCGCCCAGGTGGGTTGCACTCAGAAAAGGTACATTGCGGCTCACAACAACAAGATGCATTATATAAAAATGCGAGTAATTAAAAACAAGTGCTGATCACAAGGACCAACATTACAATAACTTAACGCCAAAATGACGCATTTAAATGTTGATTGAAATTAAGGAGTTTTCGACACAAAGGTCGGCACAAAATGAAACAACAATAATAAGCAAAAGGACTTTATCAGTCTTCTTCTTCTGCAGCAGCGGTGTACGGGCCTTCTCCACATCTGACTCCACCTTGGTACATAACCATCTATCAAGCTTGGTCTTCAGTTTCTTCTTCTTGTTCCACATTGGGTTCAAGACCGTAAGATTCAGGGTCGACGAATCCTTCTTCCAAATTTGTTTGTAAAAGCAAGGGTGAGCACATTGTCCACATGGTGCTCAACAAGTCCCAAATAAGAATGAAGTATATATAGATGAGGGGGAAACTTCTCAAAGAATAGCTCTTTGGCTTTGTATATGTATATAGGATAGATTTTCCACACTTGGTTTTGAAGAAAAGATCTTTATTTTCGAAAGCGGTGCTTTTGAAACCCTAAGCTAAATTCTCAGAAAATGTTGTGTGTGGCGGTCTTTCATGAGTCACCACTTTATTCTGATTTTGTGAAAACTTTACAAAAGCTACTTGTGCTGCATCGACGTGAATAGAATCCACAGCGCAGACTCCATAACCTGGGAGCTCAGAGTATCTGATACTTTTTAAACTTTGCAAAGGTGTACCACCTTAATCCACCGATCATTCGGCTTTCAAGTCGGTACCTCTCCATGCGACCATTACGCATGTGACAAGGCCGAGATGACACAACAGTTTACAGTCCTAGCATTAACTATTCCCTGCCCGGTAAATAGACAGTCAAGTCTCAAGTACCGTTGTGGGTCCTCCCCACTGCCATACTTCCTAGCCTGGGTCTATGTTCTCGCAAGACACATAGCCTCTCTTGATTACAGTCGCGCACGACTTAATCTGGCATAGGGCGTCTTCCTTCTTTCCACCTTTTCCTCTCATGATTTTTTCTGAACTCACATCACTCATGGCCTTCTGCGGCCCACCAGTTCTCGCAAGACACTGGATCGACAACCATTGCAGGGAAAGCTAACACTAAAGAAAGCTACTAAGTTGCGCCCGTCCCATAAACAGGCAAGTGGTTGGTACGTTTTTCATGCCGTATAGAAGCACAACACAAAGTTCTAGTCCTTATGAATCTCTAGTGAGGAGTCTTTCACATTCCCAGTGCGCACACAGCACCATCCACTCAAACCATCCTCACTATCGATTCCAATCACATTTTCTTTCACAAAAGGGGTTTTGAATATCCTTTTCTCATATGTGACCATTCAACATTTATCATATAACCTTAAGCATAGTATAGCCTAAGCATGATATTCTAGGGTGACAAGGGTGCAGGGATATTCAATATCAAAAGGGGCTTTACAATCTTTTAGGTCATATCTAATCACTTCATTGAAACATAGTTCTTATTTGAATTTAAGGCATGCATATACTTGAAAACAGTTAACGTACTTCATTTCAAAATAGTAGGCTAGACATGATCAAGGGTTTGAGACTTGCCTTGCAGTGATGGGTCTAACTGCTCAGATGAATCCTCGAAGATCTCTTATGTTCCTTCAACGTCTGGTTCCACGGCGGATACAAACAACACATACACACTATATAAGCATACAAGCACTAGAAAATATTATGTAAATACATTATGCATGCAGGGGTAAGGGTTTTTACAAGGTCACTTGACATTGATCGAAGAGCTGGGCTCACAAGGACTTGAATGTCGAGGGGCTGACATTCGGCTCATGGCTTGACATAGCCCTAAATTAGTTCTAGGTTTGTTTTCTGGAGATGCGACAATAGGGAATATTGTAGAGCATGGTTCAAAAGGCTTAGTGGACAAAGTGGCATTTCAATTGCTCAAATGTAACAAGTCTAAATCATCTAATGCCGCTGGTGGACATGCACTGACATAGTGCTAGGCATGGCCAGAAACTAGGGCATTGGATAACTTTCGACTCAGGACTCCAATTGGTGCACAACTTTTTCTGGGGTTTAGGCATTGATAACAGCTACAAAACTCTCAACAGGTTCAAGGGCAGAAAGTGGCCGGAGGGTGGCCAAATCCGGTGAGCAATCACGGTGGACTGGACATGAACTGAACCACTGGACAGTAATCTTGGCATGATCATAACTTTTGATCTAGGCTGATTCAGGGTTCGAGCCAGTGGAGTAAATTGCTTAGGGGGTTGAGGCCTAGCTAGATGACAACGTCTCATTGGCTGGTTTGGCCGAAAAATGAACTCCGGTGATCGGG
The DNA here is from genome assembly GCA_019359835.1 of Pharus latifolius. NCBI lineage: Eukaryota > Viridiplantae > Streptophyta > Magnoliopsida > Poales > Poaceae > Pharus > Pharus latifolius. The sequence goes on from CM033330.1 coordinate 18,864,107, forward strand.
GCCGAAGACGAAGGCACCGATTTGGGCGTTTTCGTCCCAGGGCGTTTGAACTTAATTCCACGCTCGGGAAGCATCTAGGGGTCATTACGAAGCTATTGGCGTACTCAATTTTGCCAGAGAATGGCTGGAGAAGCACGGCGGCGTTCTCCGGCGAACTGCTGAGGCTTGAACATGGAAATTCAACGCTCGGGGCAAAATTGGCGATTCTAAGCTTACAGGCTCGTTCCTCCGAGCTCACTAGTCATTATTCTCTACTGGCACGAGGATCAATTTGGCTTGAATCACTCGGCATTACGGGAACAGGGGATTACAGCTTTTCCGGTGATTGCCGGCGTTGAGGTTCAGCGGGGATCAATTAATGGCTATCAAACACACAGAGGGATGAGGGGACCTTACTGGTGGTGTTGGCTTGGAGGGGGAAGCTACGGGCGAAGCTGGCGCCGTGAGCTTCAAAGGTTGCTCGCCGGGGAAGAAGACCTTCGCGGCGGCGCTGATGAACTGGATTACTCTCTGGTGGAAGAAGCTAAGGCTTGAAGTTGTGGAATGGTGTGAAGAGATGCTGGGCGAAGGGGGGCTTTATATAGCCGCGGGATTGAGCTCTCGGGAGTTGCAGCAATCGCTGGTGAGATTTCTTCTGGCGCTGGAGCGGTCAACGAGGCACGTCGGGACATGGCGGGGCTCTGCCAGAGGCGGAGCATCATGCGAAATCGGGATGGCAGCCATGTGGCGTGAAGCTCCTGACAACAGCAGGCACGCGCGCACGCGGGGAAGAACACGGCACAGCGCGGGTGAACTGCTTCCACGGTGGCAATACAGTTGTGCGCAGGTGGAGGCTACGTGGCTGTGAAGGTGGCAGCGCGGGGAACTTCGCCGGCGGCGAGTTCAACGGTGAGGCAAAGCGGCAGGGCGCTGGTCGAACGAACGTTGGTCGCGGTCGTGCACGCGGTCTCCTGGTCGTGGTCGAAGAAAAGGCCAGGGGATTGTTTGCAAGGTTTTGGACTAATTTGCGAAGATTTGGACTAAACTGCTAGGATTTTGGCTCGGGAATTTGGGCCTATTTGCAATTCTGAAGATCTGAAGGGTTGATTTGGATTTCGACTTTGCAGATGAATGTTACTAAATGTCTTAGACTCATCCAGCAGGGAAAATGGTAAAATCCGATAAGATCTGGTGGTTTTGACAAAAATCGAAAACAGTGTAATTAGGTTTTGAAACTTTTGTCGGGGCTGAAACTAGGGTTTCGGTTAAGATTCTGGATTTCTTCCAGAAGGGGAAAATGTTCAGAAAAGTGAAAGAAATATAATCACTTGATCAGATTTGAATTTGGAGATGATCTGGGACTTTTAGCTTTTTCGGGCTTTTTGAAAATTCTGAAAGGACTAAATTAAAGCACTTTTGTATTGAATTGTGAAAACGATCTGGGAGATGAAGTTTAGCTGCCAACTTTTTAGGTTAAGGTAGTGGCATACCTAAGATCAAGATAGGGTTGAGACATCAGGGATTCCAAAGAAGATATGCTGACTCGTAAGCAGAAAAGATAGCCAAAAATAGGGATGTTACATCGCCTCGCCCCTAAAGCTTGATTCACGCCGGCGACAACCTTAAACAGGGGCGCCGAAAGGTACATTTTCCACTTGGCCTCTGTTTTGCAGGTCTCATATATGTCCAACACTAATCAATCTCATTGGAACGAGAACATCTCCTAGGGAGGTTCGCCGAGGAGACGTTTCCCAGCGAGAACGTCGGTTCCCTGGGGAAGCCTACGACGAAACTCGTGAAGAAGGTTTCCTCGAGACCCAGGACGAGGAATCCCACCCCCAAGAAAGTCAGGCTAAATCTTGGGGAAGGGTCTTCAAGAAGTGTTCCTCCTATCGCCAGAAAAACTGCGGTAAGATATCACATCCCTCCGATCTTTCCAAGTGCGAACTGGAATTACTTCTTCGTCGTATAGGGAGAGGGGAGCGAGGAGGAGGAAGACGATGATGTCCCCTTGATTCGCCGGAGGAGGAGGATTATGGGTTCTCCACCCGGTGACGCTCCAACCCCTTCCGCAGAAGCGACTGCTACCGCAGAGGCGGCTCTAGCAGACCCTGCGGCCACCGAAAGCCCCGTGGCCGCAGACAACATCCCAACCCCTGAAGCCCCAGAGGCTTCAGGGCCAGTTGCCTCTACTTCCCTGGTCAGAGGGACGACGGTGGTAATATTCTCTCACAGTCTTGTTTTCTTCAATTCCCCCTGTGCATTCGATAAGTTAATGCTTATGCAGGGAGAAGGGCTTCCCCCTGCGACTCCTTCGAGTCCCAGGGAGGAAAATCCTCTACCCCCGCAAACAGGAGTGGAGGTGGTCGGACAAGACCCTACTGTGGTTGCAAATGAGGCGCCGCCCCCAGAAGTCCAGGAGCCATCCAGGCCCTCGGATGCAACCCTGCCAGCTAGTCCAGTTACCCAGGTAAAGACTCTTATTGTTTGTCTTCATCCTCCCTTAGGAATGTGCTTACAATGGAACACATCTAGGGAGGGAATGCCTTATTTACCAAGAGGAAGATTAGGACAGAAGATACTTGTCCTCTTTCTCGCAGAGCCTTCCCAGAAATCTCAAAAACTGATGGGATTTCAAATAAGGTAAGAACCTTTATCTTGGTTGTAGCAAGATAAATCGTGATGATCAGAAATCATGACTGCTTGGTTCCTCTTTCCTTTGTCAAGAGAAAAGAAACAGCAGCCAGCCCTTCAACCGCTTCGGGGAGGGTTGCAGTTGCTGCTGGTGTAGGAGCCTCTAGTGAGGAGCGCTCCGCCCCCTTGGTCCAGGAAGTCGTCCGGGCCGTGAGGGGAGAGGCAAGCGCGGAGACCCAGTCGCAACCAACAGTGACTGGGGGTAGTGCCCAGCAGGCACTCCCACCGGCTGCCCTTGTTGTGGCCGCATCGGGGCCTTCAATGAGTCTTCCTGAAGACATCTCCTTACAGGAGTTTATGAAGGTACAGTAAACTTCCCTCTCGGTGCCTGAATTGTACATAGGACACCTTTAACTCTTTTTTTGCATCATAGGAGCTATCCCGGATGTCGGCCAAATCGCATGCTATGATGGCGAGCGTTGAGGCCGTACGAAAAGAAAGAGACAGCTTGCGCAGGTAAGGATCATTACTCTTCAATTTGTACAGATGCAAATTGGTTAGGTTTACTCCTTCTGTTCTTCTACAGAGAGGTGGCACTGATGAAGAAAGAAGTGGCCACAGTCAAGCTCCATTCGATCTCAGTGACTAGAAACCAAGAGATCAAAAACAACAAACTGCGGTCACAACTCGCTGGTAAGTCGATCCCTGATTAGGAAGACTTAACTTCATAATGCGCGAGTAATCTTTTCTCTTGCTGCCGCGCAAGCGGGTCAAATAAAACAACTAAGTCAGGACAATGGACTCCTCCGTGACTCTATTCAATGTTCCAAAAGGGCAATCAGGGAGCTGAGCTATTCGATCTTCAAAAAACTGAAGGCGGTGGCTCATCTCTTGAAGGCTGATGTGGTCGAAACCACAAGAGATAATTTCAGACTAAATGACTGGTCTACACTAGTCATGGCCTAGGCGGAGTCACTTCTCGAGTATCTTCCTGAAGATACACGGCGACGAGAAGAGGTGATCAGAACCAGGGTTCGGTCAGCCGCTTTTGCCCTCCTCAGCCGTGTTCGACTTCACCATGGCCCAGATGCAGATCTGAATCCATTGGTGGGACCGGTTGAGGTCGAGAGTGAAGAACAGCTAGAGGCAGTCAAGGAGGAAATCAAGCCTCTTGTAGATAAGCTCCTGACTGAGCTTGGGATCGAGTGATCCCTACACCTGTACAAAAACAATTGTATACGATGCAATATGTATGTGGAAATTCATTTTTGAAAATGAATATATATTCTTGTTTTGTGTTGTTTCATGCTATAAACATATCCCCCTAGCCCCCGCCTGTGATTGTAAATACTGAAGACTTAGTATTACAAACGCAGGAGAGAAGTGAATATAACGACCAGGGATGTGTGATCGAACCAACAATTATGATCAAAGTAACGCCTAGCCTTGTTTGCAAACCAGCAGCCACTCAGATAACCAAGGACTTGCCAGAAAGCCCCGTGTGCATTGAGAAACGGCTTATTTAGGAGTGACTTGTCTGGAAGCGGTCATGAGATCGGCCAGTGATCCGACTAGGACGTTGTCGACGATTTGGACTCGGAGTCCTCAGCCGAACTTATGCAGAATTTATAACTGTGAGACCTTTCAAGATGACCCTTCCGGAAGGTATGCTGAACAATAGTGAACAGGAGCACAGAGAGTTTAGACAGGTTCGGGCCCTCGATGGTGGGAGTAAAAGCCCTACGTCCTGTTGAGATTTCACTAAGTGTGGTAAAAGGTTTACAAATGGAGGAAAAAGTCCTCACAGGCGAGGATTTTTCCTGTAAGAGTGTACAAAGATAAGCCAAAGAAGGCTTATTAAAATGCTATATGAGGTGTGCCGTAGACTTGGGTAACTTGGATGATTTTCTTCCTTCTTCCTCATTGATGTTCCATGCCATCCTTTTGTACTGTTTGAAAGGGTGCCATGTAGAGGAAACTGCATCAAACGGTTGCATGGACGGTTGGATGCGGTTTTTTGGAACTGCTCTTAACCTCCACGCAGGTTAAACACGTGTTATTCATGGATAACTGTATGTGTTAACCTTCTGACGGTTGATTCTCCACGTGTAGGAATCTTCAGGATACTTAGAATATCCTGTTGTACGGGCAACCGAAATAGATAGATCCCAAGTATCCTGATCGACAGATGTTCTGACCGCGGGATATTGGCTGACCGCGCAATATCCCGAATGTGTAGTTCACGTATAGCATACGAACTTCTGACCGCGGAAGGCTTACGGACTTCTGACCGCGCAAGGCTTACGGTTTGACCGCGTAAAGCTGCGACCTGATCGCGTAAAGTTTGCGACCTGATCGCGTAAAGCTTGCGACCTCATGGTGATGCCCCTCAGAATAGCTTGAGTTCGCATCACCAGGTACATGTCTGGTTCGAACTTGTCTTGAACCAAAAGTTTATTAGAAATGACCCGGGTATCAATCCTCGTCAGCTAGCCCCCAAATTCGAAGAAAATGAAGAGACGTGCTTATTTCGAATTTAAAAACCGTGCATTGGATTTTTAACCCAGCCCTTTAACTTCTGCACTTAGTGGCGCACTAAGTGAAAACGGTTGGTTTTTCAAGACGAGTTCTAACATTACGTGACGGGCAATGATAGCGCCGTAGAATTGTTTTTATCTCGAGGTAAAATTGTAAATGTTTTAGCAAAACCCGAGGCGTCTGGAATGCAAACCGTCACCCAGGCGGCTATAAATACCAGACCCCTGGACATGTAAAGATCTACAATTTCCCTCTCACGTCTAAGTCTTTTTCTTGTTATCCTGCCTCCTTCCTTTTCACATACCCCTCCCAATGGCAGATCATGAAATCATCGAGATTGAGAGCGATGAAGGGGAAATTGTCGAACAAGGGTCTCAAACGAATGAAGTCCTGTCTAACCTTAAGGAAGAAACCCAAAGTTGACGAAAGATCTTCCAGTGGAACAAAGGTAAAGAACGTAGCGAGTTTCTTTCTTCCTTCAGTTCCTTTGACCCTCCCCGTTCATGCCTCTCGGCAAGTTAGGCCTTTATCCTTAGGAAAAGATCCCTTCACATCCAATTCCCCCATCCTTTTGGGTGATCAACATCCTGGTCGGCAAGCGGTGACTATCCCTCGATCAGATGATTGACATATTGGGTTGGCGAAGCAATCTTCTTCTGGGGAGGTTGCTCTTCCACCATATGATGATCTTCCTCCCAAGATGGGTGTATCAACGGGTTATGCACCGGGACAGGTAACAATTCTTCTCCCTTTTTTGCTGATAATTTTAGTTAGTATGACTAACTTTTGCAAAAATGTAGGAGGTAGGAGGCCCCAGCGATCAGCCTTCTGCTGCTCCATCTCTTCCTTCCGGACAGACCCTTCTGGAAGAAAAGAATGCCCTGGAGAAGAAGACCGAGGAGATGGCCTCGAAGATTCTGCGTTTAGCAGAATGTCTTGATCGATCCCGAGAAGAGGCGCACCATTTCCGTCGAGAGAGGGACTTCGCTCAGCAACAGCGAGAACTCTCTGACTTGATTAGGGACAATAGTGCGTCTGTTGTTAGGGACGATATAGATAGACTTAGGGTAGTTGCTAGTTCCCTGGGGGTTGTCAGTGTAGATCCTACTGACAACAACATGTCCCTTGGGAAACTTTGTAAACTTCTTTCGGAGCAAGTCGATGTTTTGATCGACTGCATCCCTTTTGTATGTAAAGAATGTAAGAAATAAAAGTTCTTTATTTCTCATGAAATGTTCTCCACATCTTCTGTGCGAAAATATAGCCATGAACTTTACGTTCACGACCATTCATACACAGGAATTTTTAGTTCTGCGATCAAAATCACTTTTAAGAAAAAAGCACCGCGACCTGCCCTGATTCCGCGATCAGTTTCAAAGCCGCGGTCAGAACTAAGGTTCGACCAGAGTTGGGACTCGGTCAGGACGTCACTTCGATTAGAATCGAAGTTTTAGCCTAAAACATGATTTCGATAAAACCATAACCCAATTAGAAACACTTCAGTACGTTGAAAATTGGGTTACGTGATTTTTTTCGAATAAAATGTTCAAAGTATAAAAAGGAAAAACGTCCTCTGAAAAGTACTGAAAATTTTTCAGTCCTTTTACACTTTCAGTTTCCAAAACAAAGAAGTCTTTTTGTTTCTGATCCGACGCCTGAGTACTTTATCGGGTCCATCAGAGACAGTATCCATTATGGGAAATGAATAAATCATTCAATGGAACGTTTGAAATGAGCCGTTTACTCATTAATGCGTCGCCTTGGGTCTATAAAAAGAGCAGATGTCTTCTCAAAGGAGCCACACAGCTAAAAACTCTTATTATTCCCGCCGCTCAAAACCCTCATCTTTTTCAGCCTTCATCTTCCCCAAATCGCCAGCTTCCCCTTTGATTCTACACCAAAGATGGCGTCCTGGAGCAGATCCATTCACCATTCTGAGGAGAGCCTGATGGCATTAGGGAAGGAGGAGATCCTTTCTCCGCGGCTGCTCATTAACTGGCGACCTGCGGAGAAGGACCAAGAAACCCCAACTGTCCAAGAAGGCGAGTTGGTGGTTTTTGAGGAGTATTTGCGTTGCGGGTTCCGATTCCCTGAGACTCGGTTCCTTAAGGATGTCCTTGAACATTACGGGTGGGAACTGATCAACCTCCACCCCAACGCGATGCTGATCCTTGCAGTATTCCAGCACCTTTGTGAAGCCTTCGTCGGAATATATCCCAGCGTGGATCTTTTCCGACGATTTTACTTTTCGGCGTGGTCGAAGAGTACCAACGCCGCCGGATGCATCTACTTCCGGCTGAGGGATAAAAAGGAGTATCCTTCCCCACCCCTACGAGATTCTGTGCATGGGTGGCACCAAAGGTGGTTCTACTGCTCTCCACCATCCGAAAGCAGTTTATGGTTTGAAAACTCGCGACCGGAGAAGTCGAGCGAGTTAGACATTCCTCCGGCGATGAACTCGGAGCTTTCGAAGCATGCCGAGGTGATTCTTCACTTGGTCAATGAAGGATTGACGGCTCGAGATATCATTCAAGACTTCGTGAAGAACCGGGTGAGTCCTCTGCGTGAAAGGGCTCATCCGGCGTGGGAGATTAAGTCCATGGGTGATAGCACCCTGGACTACAGTCAAGGTATTTATTTCTTTGGTGCTGAACTTTCTCCTTTTTGAATTGTACAAATTCTGACTTGAGTTTGGGAACAGTCCTGCCTTCATCCGAGATTGAAAGGCGGACCAACTCCCTCCTTAGGACCTACAATTCCGATGTAGAGGGCCCTAAGGAATCACCTCGCCCGCAGAGCTTGATTCACGCGGGTGATGACCTCAGACAGGAGCGCCGAAAGGTAATTTCCCTGTTCAGCTTTGGCTTTGCAGGTCTTGTGTGTGTCCAGTGCTAATCCCTTGTAATGGACTGCGAACCAGCTCCTAGGGAGGTTTGCGGATGCGACGTTCCCAAGTGAAAATGTCAGCTCTCCGAAGAAGCCGACGGTGAGGAATGTGAAGAAGGTCTCTCAGAGACCCAGGACAAAGAGTCCTGCCCCTAAGAAGACCAAGCTAAACCCTGGGGAGGGGTCTTCACGAAGCATTCCTCGTCCCGCAAGAAAGACTGCGGTAAGATATCGCATTCCTGCTACTTTTTCAGGCGCGACATGGAATCACTTCTTCGTCGTACAGGGAGAGGGGAGCGAGGAGGAAGAGGATGACGTTCCTCTGATCCTTCGAAGGAGGAAGATCGCGGATCTTCCATCCAGCGATGCCCCAAGCCGCCCCGCAGAGACCACTACTACCGAGGAGGTGGTCGTGGAAGATCCTGCGACCACCGAAAATCTTGTGGTCGCGGGTAACCCTCCAATTCCTGAAGCCCCCGAGGTTTCAGGGTCAATTATCTCTGCTTCCCTGGTCGAAGGGACGACCAAGGTAAGGAATCTTTTTCGGCCGTTCCTTCTATGACTCTTTCTGCACATTTGTCAAGTTAATGTATATACAAGGAGGAGAGCTTCCCCCCGGGACCACTGGGGGTTCCAGGGAGGAAAATCCTCCTCCTCTGCGGACAGAGGAGGAGGTGGATGAACAAAGGCCAGTTATGATGGTTCCAGCAACTCTGGAATCGCCAAGGCCTTCAGATGCAGCCCCACCAGTTAGCCCGGCGGCCCAGGTAAAGATCTTTTCATGTGTTTTTACCTGTTCCCTAAGAATATGCCTATAACATGACATTTCCAGGGGGGTGCTGCCTTGTTTACCATAAGGAAGGCGAGAACCGGAGACGGCTCTCCTTCGCAAGGGGAATTTTCCCAGAAGTCCCAGGAACGAATGGGATTTCAAATAAGGTAAGAGCTCTTACTTGACAGTAATCTTAAATAAAAGTTGCCTGACCCATTCTTCCTGTTAGGCAAAAGAAGACAGCGCCTAACCCTTCAACCGCCACTGGGGAGGTTGAAATTAGGGCTGATGAGGGAGCCTCTAATGAAGAGCGCTCTGCTCCCGCGGTTCAGGAAGTCGTCCGGACCGCGGGAGGTGAAACAAGTACAGGGATCGGGTCACAACCAGTAGTCTCTGGGGGTGGCGTCCGGCCAGCACTCCCGCCAACTATCCCTGTAGTGAGCACGTCGGAGGCTCTAGCGAGGATTCCCGCTGAACTGAATGATGCCGTTTTACAGAAGTTTATGAAGGTATAATAAGACTTTGCTTCCGTGCCTGAATTATACTTAGGACACCTTTGACCTTCTTCTTTGGCGCCACAGGGATTGTCCTGGCTAACAAGCCATTCGCGTGTTGTGATGGCTAGTACAGAAGCCATTCAAAAAGAACGCGATAGCTTGCACAGGTGAGTACCATTACCCTCTGGTTAACATGGGTATATCTTGGTTATGACTGCCTTGATTTTGTTGCAGAGAGGTTGCATTCTTGAAGAAGGAGGTGGCCGGTTCAGTCTCAATGCTTAAGAAACAAGAAACTGAACTCAACAGACTTCGATCAGAGAATGCTGGTAAGCCGATTCCTGACTAGGAAAACTTGAATCCATAATATGCGAATAATCTTCTCTCTCTGTACAGCGCAAGCAGGTCGAATTACGCAGCTCAGTCGAGACAAGGAGATTCTTGAATCCTCGATTCGCCACACCGATCAGGCAATCAAAGAACTGAGCCTCCGGATCTTTGAAAAACTAAAGGCCGTGGCTGATCTTTTGAAGACCGATGTGGTAGAACTGAGGCAAGACAACCTCAGTATAAATGACTGGACATCGCTGCTTACTGCCCAGGCGGATTCAGTGCTTGAGTATCTCCCTGGAGATACACGGCGACGCGAAGAGGCGATCAGAACCAGGGTTCGATCAGCCGCAGCAGCCGTACTCAGCCGGGTTCGACTTCACCATGGCCCAGATGCAGATCTGAACGCACTGGTGGGTCCGGTTGAGGTCGAGAGTGAAGAGCTGCTCGATGCAGTCATAGAGGAAGTCCAGCCCCTAGTAGATAAACTCCTGACTGAGCTGGGGATCGAATGATCCTTATTTTTGTAACCAAACAATTGTAATCACCATGCAATGTATGTAAAACTATATTTTTTTTTTCAAAATAAAGTGCATATTCACATCATAAGTTTCATACTATAAGTATATTCCTCTAGCCCCCGCCTCTGTTTTGTGAATACTGGAGCCTTAGTATTTTAAGCAGAGGGAAAACATAAGTATGATGACCAGGGATATGCGCTTCAAGCCGATGGTCAAGATTAAAGTAACATTTTAACCTTATTGCAAATTGGTAGCCACCCAGATGACCGAAGACTAGCCAGATAGTCCCGTGTGCGTTGAGAAACGGCTTATTTAGGAGCGACTTATCTGGAAGTGATCATGAGATCGACCAGCGAATCCGGTTAAAAAATGCTGTAGTAACCTAACCGCCGGCGATCAGCCCCAGGTCGAATTTGTATAATTTGGGCTTAAAGAAAACACTCATTGTATGAAAACAAGACATGCTTTTTATGAAAAGATGCTAATTGAACAGGGAAAAAGTGATTGGAATACTTACACGTAAAACTTGCGAAGTTGATCGATGTTCCAAGTATTGGACAAAATCCGACCATCCTCCATGGCTAACCGCGCAGACCCTGGCCGCGGCACTGAGACGACAGTGTATGGTCCTTCCCACTTTGGGGAGAATTTATTGCGGTTAGACTGGTCTTGAATTTTTCGTAAAACCAAGTCGCCCACGTTGAGATCACGTGGTCGCACCTTTTTACTGTGATACTTGCGTAGAGCCTGCAAGTATACCGCGGACTTGATCAGGGCGCGATCACGCCGTTCTTCCAGGAGGATGAGATCTTGCGATCGCTGTTCGGATTGGTTGACCTGTTCGAATTGATTCATGCGAACAGATCCAATACTGACTTCCATAGGCAACACAGCCTCGGCCCCATAGACCAAATGGAAGGGTGTCTCACCGGTGGCTCGACTAGAGGTAGTCCGTAGTGCCCATAGAACAGTATAGAGCTCGTCTGCCCAAGCCCCCGAGCGGGTCTTGAGGCGATCAAAAACACGTTTTTTGATGCCTTGCAATACTTGCCCATTGGCCCGTTCTACGGCACCATTGCTTTGTGGATGTGCCACGGAAGCAAAGCACACCTTAGTCCCAATCTGATCGCAGTAGTCTAGGAAGAGACCGCTAGCGAACTGAGAACCGTTGTCTGTGATGAGACGGTTTGGAACACCAAATCGTGCCACAATGTTCTTGTGAAAGAACTTTTGTGCAGCTGATGCAGTAATATTTCGTACTGGTTCGGCCTCAATCCACTTTGTGAACGTGTCAATGGCTACGAACAGAAACTTGTACCCATTGACCGCTTGTGGCATAGGACCGACGATGTCCATTCCCCAGATCGCGAAGGGCCATGCGAGAGGAATAGTTTGCAATGCATAAGCAGGTTGGTGAACCTGTCTTGCATGAAACTGACACTGTGGACACATCTTGACCATAAACTTGGCATCATCGAGTACCGAAGGCCAGTAGAATCCCTGCCGAAAAATTATTCCGACCAGTGTTCGGTATGACGCGTGTGCACCGCATACACCGTCATGTATTTCTTTCAAGAGCGATTTTCCTTCCTCCTGAGATATGCAGCGCATGAATACTCCTTGAGTACCCTTTCTATACACAACCCCATCTATGAGTTTGTACAGACGTGCCTTTCGAATTAATCGATCGCTTTTGGTTTCGTCCTCGGGTAGGGTCCCATGTTCAAGATAGACCCTCAATGGATGAGTCCAATCTTGTTCCTGACCGAGGTTGGCAACGAAGGCTATTGCCGGATCATCCTCGACCGAAGTCATGATCGAAGGATGGTCCAAGTGTTCAATGAACACTCCTGCCGGAGCGGATGAGCGTGAGGATCCAATTTTGGATAATTGGTCTGCGAGAATATTGTCCTTTCGCGGGACGTATTGGACTTCGAAGTGACTGAAGTGTTTTTCCAATCTCCTCACTTCCCCCAGGTAATGAGCCATTGTCTCATCGGAGCTGCTGTACTCCTTGTTTACCTGGTTTACGACTAGCTGTGAGTCCCCCCTCACCACTAATCGACGGACTCCGAGGAATTTTGCTGCCCGGAGCCCTGCAAGAAGACCTTCATACTCTGCTGCATTGTTGGTGGCAACAAAGTGTAGTTGAATAACATACTTAAGCTGTTCGCCCTGAGGCGTAACTAAGACCACTCTAGCCCCCGAGTGTTGAAAACTACGGGAGCCGTCAAAGTACATTGTCCAATAATCGGGGTACTCCAGTTCCTTTGCCAACTGCACGGGTGGCTCAGGGTTGGTCCATTCGACCACAAAGTCGGCCAAAACCTGAGACTTAACCGCCGTGCGAGGGGTGAAATGGATCTCGAAGGCACCGAATTCGACCGCCCATTTGGCGATTTGACCAGATTTTTCTGGATTTCGGACAATATCCCCTAAAGGAAAAGAGGAGGGTACTGTGATCTTGTGTGCCTGAAAGTAATGTCGTAGCTTACGGGAAGCCATCAGTAGCGCGTAAAGTATCTTCTGGACCTCAGGGTAGCGCTCCTTAGGACCATGAAGTACTTCGCTCACATAGTAGACGGGTCTGTGTACTCCTTCCCTTTCCGCGATCAGAACTGCGCTGACCGCGTGTGGGGTGGCCGCCAAATACAGAAGTAATGGTTCTTCCTTTTCAGGAGACACCAATACCAGCGGACTGGAAAGATATGTTTTTACCTCCTGAAACGCTTTTTCGGCCTCGTCGGACCACGTGAAGTTATGATGTTTCCGCAAGGCTTTAAAGAAAGGTAGTCCCCTTTCGCCTAATCGCGATATGAAGCGACTTAAAGCCGCCATGCGACCAGCCAGGCGTTGAACATCCTTCATGGTCGAGGGCGACCTCATTTGTTCAATAGCTCTGATTTTCTCAGGATTAACCTCAATGCCCCTGGAACACACAAGGAAACCAAGAAGCTTTCCTGAAGAAACCCCGAAAGAACATTTCTCCGGGTTCAATTTTATTCCAAAGCGATTCAAGTTACAGAAGGTTTCAGCGAGATCGTCCAAATGAGACAATCTTTTGGTGCTTTTTACAACCAAATCGTCTACATATGCTTCGAGATTACGCCCTGTCGGCCAAAACATTTCTCTTGAGACCGAACGGCATTCTGACGTAGCAGTATGTGCCGAACGGGGTGATGAAGGTAGTTTTCTCTTCATCGTCTTCTGCCATGCTAATTTGATGATATCCTGAGTAGGCATCCAGAAAACTCATCAGTTCGCAACCCGCAGTGGAGTCAACCAGCTGGTCGATGCGGGGAAGGGGAAAGTCGTCCTTCGGACAGGCACTGTTGAGGCTAGTATAGTCGACGCACATGCGCCACTTGCCATTTGACTTGCGGACCATGACCGGATTGGCGAGCCAGTCCGGGTGATTCACTTCGCGGATAAACCCGGCTTGTAAGAGTTTGTCTAACTCTTCTCGGATGGCTTCCTGTCGGTCGGTGGCAAAACGCCTGAGCTTTTGCTTTATTGGTCATTGTCCAGGTCGAATTGCTAACCTGTGCTCAATTACTTCCCTTGGGACACCGGGCATGTCGGACGGTTTCCACGCAAACACATCTGCGTTAGCCCGGAGGAAAGCAACGAGGTCGAGTTCCTATTTGTCATCCAGGGCTGACCCAACCCGAATTGTCTTGGATGGGTCATCTGGGTACAAGGGAACTTGTTTGAGTTTCTCATCTGGTCGAGGAGCAGCCCTGATCGCATCGGTGGCGACAGTGGCGACCTGAGCGTCCCAGAGGGGAAGTTGATCGACCATCTCCAAAGATAGCCGATCGCACGTGAGCGCCACGTTGCGACTACCTCGGACCGAAATGACACCTTTGGGGCCAGGCAATTTCCCGCACTGATAAGCATAGTGCGTTGCCATCATGAACTTAGCAAGAGTCGGCCTGCCAAAGATTGCATTATAAGCTGAATCACAATCGATTACATCGAAAGTAACCAATTCTGTTCGGAAATTATCTGGTTCTCCCAGAGTGACCGGGAGGACCACTTGTCCCAATGGCATCATTGAGGGGCCTGGGATTATCCCATAAAACGGATGGATTATGGGCTTGATCTTCGAACGAGGAATTTGCATCTCGTCGAGTGTCTTGACCAATAAAAGATCAAGGGAACTTCCCCCGTCAATCAGGACCCTTTCGACTCTCGCGTTACTGATGATTGGGGTAATAACCAGAGGTAGCCTCAATGGTCGAGTTAGCCCCACAGGACAGTCAGCGCGATCGAACGTCAAAGGTATATCCGACCAACGGCGATATTGAGGTTCACCAAGGGATGTCTCCATTTGGTTAACCTCTCGGCAAAAGGTTTTAAACTGCCTTTTGGAAACGAAAGAGGAGGAACCTCCGAAAATGACATTAACATGATTTTGAGGTACCTGGTAAGCCATTTCTTCGTCTCCATCGACGTCTCTAACCCCGCACGCCTGCTCTTTAGGCGGTAAGGTTGGCATTGGCCCAGCTCCTTGGTAGAAATCATCCAGCTGTTTCAACCAACTCCTGCAGTTTTTGAGATCGTGGCCTGCGGAATTGTGGAGTGGACACCACCTTTTGCCCTCCTGCGGATTAGTTGATTTTTCTGGCTGGTCGGAATCCCGGCCACCAGAAGCAGTTTTACTTTTAAAAGAAGACTTATTACCTTTGGTCGAAGGTGGTTTCTCCGCGACCGCGACCTCACGGTACTGTCCAGAGCGGTTCCTCTTCGACTTTTTTGACTTCCCACCCGGTGAAGACTACGGCTTTTTGCTTGAATCTTGTTTCCTGGCATCCTTGAAGCCTGGTTGGGGCGGTAGGTCCCCCTTGTCAACCATTCGGTTCCATTCGACTGCCTCGGCTGCATCGGAGTATCGATCAGCCATATCGAACAGATCGGCCACTGATCGAGGAGGGTGGATAAGCAAGTCTTCAGTGAATCTCCGGTATCGAACGGCATGCTTAAATGCCCTGATTACGGAGCCATCAGATATGTTCGGGATGGTATTTCTTACCCCGACAAACCTCTTGACAAACTGCCGAAGTGTGTCGGTCGAAGTTTACCGCAGTCTATGCAAGTCGTCCTCCTTACCCGGCTTTTGGTAACAGTTTTGGAAATTGCTGAGGATGGCATCGCATAGCATTTCCCAATTATAGATAGAACCCTCATGCTGATTGAACAACCAGGTTCTAGCCGGTCCTGCGAGGACTGTTGGCAGGTAGTTGGCCATGACCTTGTCATCGCCTCCTGCTGCTTGGATGGCAGTAATATAGATCTGAAGGAACTCAGATGGGTTTTGAGTTCCATCAAACCTCTCAATGGCCCCTGGTCGAAACTTATCGGGCCAAACGACTGCTCGTAGGCCAGGCGAGAAAGCTTTGCAACCAACGTAAGGACCGTGAACCGTCCTGCGACTTTCGGTCGAGTTTCGAGCAAACTCACTTAATGGCGAGGTTACTCGGGGTCCCAAACGAGAGTGAACGGGAACTCGATCCCTACTACGAGAGTCCTGCATTCGCCGATATTTGTCCTGTCGGGACGGTAAAGGTGGCGGGTAACTTCGTCGGCCAGAGCCAAAATGAGGACCATCTCGTTCACGGGGGTGTGTCCCTGAGCGGGAAGAAGCTGTTGGGGTCGCCTCGGATGCGACCTCATCCAGTCTTTCCGCCAGGATCCTGAAAAAGGCCGGTCTCTGCGCATCCGTGACCGTAGGAGGAAAATTACGCATGACCTCCGCGATAGATCGCAGTCGACCATGGGTACTTCTCCTAGGGGCACCAGGTGTTACTGTTTCTACGTCCACTGGGAAATGCTCTGGTGGTAAGGAAGGAGTCTGGTCACGTCTACGACCACGCGACCGTCGAGAAGAACTCGGGGCAGCATCGTAACGAGCCTGCGCATCTTGAAGAGCCTCTAGGGCAGTTCTGCGTAGTTCGTTGTTCTGTTGCTCGAGATCTTGCTCCTCCTTCTATTTGCGATCTTGTTCTTCCCTGGCAGCCTGTTGATCGGGAGTTTCCTCCGACAACGCAGCAAACTGCCTAGGGAGAGAGGTCGTCGATGGGGAGAACATCTCGGTTTGTTCCGAGTCAGACTCAAAATCAAAGAGACGGTGGAGGTTATCAGGGTCGAACCTTCCTGGGCTAACTTCAGGGTCACCATCATATTTTCCCTCAGCGGGATCGTATGACGGGCCGGATTCATCACCTAGCACATTAAGAACCTCTGCGGGTTCTGACCTTGTGCCAGTTACCTCCTGGTCGATTAACATGATTGGGGAGATGATTCAACCTGTGGAAGATTCTGGCCTTCGACCTCTTCCATCGGAACAGGATCGCTTGGAGAAGGCATGGGTATATGGGCATAATCCTCGAGATCGAAATCGTTCTCGGAATCATATGCTCCAGCCATGTTTCGGCGAACCTCCGAATTTTAATTAGGACGCCTTGAGAAAGGCCCCACGGTGGGCGCCAGCTATCGACGATTTGGACTCGGAGTCCTCAGCCGAACTTATGCAGAATTTATAACTGTGAGACCTTTCAAGATGACCCTTCGGGAAGGTATGCTGAACAATAGTGAACAGGAGCACAGAGAGTTTAGACAGGTTCGGGCCCTCGATGGTGGGAGTAAAAGCCCTACGTCCTGTTGAGATTTCACTAAGTGTGGTAAAAGGTTTACAAATGGAGGAAAAAGTCCTCACAGGCGAGGATTTTTCCTGTAAGAGTGTACAAAGATAAGCCAAAGAAGGCTTATTAAAATGCTATATGAGGTGTGCCGTAGACTTGGGTAACTTGGATGATTTTCTTCCTTCTTCCTCATTGATGTTCCATGCCATCCTTTTGTACTGTTTGAAAGGGTGCCATGTAGAGGAAACTGCTTCAAACGGTTGCATGGACGGTTGGATGCGGTTTTTTGGAACTGCTCTTAACCTCCACGCAGGTTAAACACGTGTTATTCATGGATAACTGTATGTCTTAACCTTCTGACAGTTGATTCTCCACGTGTAGGAATCTTCGGGATACTTAGAATATCCTGTTGTACGGGCAACCGAAATAGATAGATCCCAAGTATCCTGATCGACAGATGTTCTGACCGCGGGATATTGGCTGACCGCGCAATATCCCGAATGTGTAGTTCGCGTATAGCATACGAACTTCTGACCGCGGAAGGCTTACGGACTTCTGACCACGCAAGGCTTACGGTCTGACCGCGTAAAGCTGCGACCTGATCGCGTAAAGCTTGCGACCTGATCGCGTAAAGCTTGCGACCTCATGGTGATGCCCCTCAGAATAGCTTGAGTTCGCAGCACCAGGTACATGTCTGGTTCGAACTTGTCTTGAACCAAAAGTTTATTAGAAATGACCCGGGTATCAATCCTCGTCAGACGTTATAATGATCTAACCGCGGGCGACCAGCCCCCGAGTCGAATTCGCAGCACATGGGCATAAAGGGAAATATTCATCGTATGAAACCAAAACATTTTTTGTTTTATGGAAAAAATGCTAATTGAACAGGAAAAGGGATTGAGTACTTACACGTAGAACTTGCGAAGTTGATCGATGTTCCAAGTATTGGACAAAATTCGACCATCCTCCATGGCTAATCGCGTGGATCCTGGTCGCGGCACCAAGACAACAGTGTAAGGGCCTTCCCATTTCGGGGAGAATTTGTTGCGATTAGACTGGTCTTGGATTTTTCGTAAAACCAGGTCGCCCACATGAAAACTACGTGGTCGCACCCTTTTGCTGTGATACTTGCGCAAGGATTGCAAGTATGCTGCGGACTTGATCAACGTGCGATCACGCCTTTCTTCTAAGAGGATGAGATCTTGTGACCGCTGTTCGGACTGATTAATCTGTTCGAATTGTTCTGTCCGAACAGACCCAATACTAACTTCCATAGGCAACACAGCCTCGGCCCCATAGACCAGATGGAAGGGCATCTCACTGGTGGCTCGACTAGAGGTAGTTCGTAGTGCCCATAGAACGGTATAAAGCTCGTCTGCCCAAGCCCCCGAGCGAGTCTTAGGGCGATCAAAAACACAATTTTTGATGCCTTGTAGTATCTGCCCATTGGCTCGTTCTACAGCACCATTGCTTTGCGGATGTGCCACAGAAGCAACACACACCTTAGTTCCGATCTGGTCGCAGTAATCTAGGAAAAGACCACTGGTGAACTGAGAACCATTGTCGGTGATAAGACGGTTTGGAACACCGAATCGAGCAACAATGTTCTTATGAAAGAACTTCTGTGCTGCAGAGGCGGTAATATTTCGTACCGGTTCGGCCTCAATCCACTTTGTAAACGTGTCAATGGCTACGAATAGAAACTTGTACCCGTTGACCGCTTGTGGCGTAGGACCAACAATATCCATTCCCCAGACCGCGAAAGGCCATGCAAGGGGAATGGTCTGTAACGCGTAGGCAGGTTGATGAACCTGTCTCGTGTGGAACTGACACTGAGGACACATCTTGACCATGTGCTTGGCATCTTCGAGTGACGAAGGCCAGTAGAATCCTTGTCGAAAAGCTTTTCCGACCAGTGTTCATGTATTTCCTTCAAGAGAGATATTCCTTCCTCCTGAGATATACAACGCATGAATATTCCTTGTGTACCCTTTCTGTACAGAATCCCATCTATGAGCTTGTACATACGCACTTTTCGAATTAACCGATCGCTTTCGGTTTCGTCCTCGGGTAGGGTCCCATGTTCAGGATAGACTCTCAATGGATGAGTCCAATCATGTTCCTGACCGAGGTTGGTAACGCAGGCTATTACCAGATCATCCTCGACCGAAGTCATGATCGAAGGACGGTCCAAGTGTTCAATGAACACTCCTGCTGGAGCAGATGTGCGTGAGGACCCAATTTTGGATAATTGGTCTGCAAGAATGTTGTCCTTTCGTGGGATGTATTGGACTTTGAAATGACTGAAGTGTTTTTTCAATCTCCTCACTTCCCCCAGGTAATGAGCCATTGTCTCATCGGAGGTGCTGTACTCCTTGTTTACCTGGTTTACGACCAGCTGTGAGTCTCCCCTCACCACTAATCGATGGACTCCGAGGAATTTTGCTGCCCGGAGCCCTGCAAGAAGACCTTCATACTCTGCCGCGTTGTTGGTCGCAACAAAGTGTAGTTGGATGACATACTTAAGCTGTTCGCCCTGAGGTGTAACTAAGACCACTCCAGCCCCCGAGTGTTGAAAACTACGGGAGCCATCAAAGTACATTGTCCAGTGATCGGGGCACTCCAATTCCTTGGGCACCTGCACAGGTGGCTCAAGGTTGGTCCATTCGACCACGAAGTCGACCAAAACCTGAGCCTTAACCACCGTGTGGGGCGTGAAATGGATATCGAAGGCACCGAGTTCGACCGCCCATTTAGCGATTCGACCAGATTTCTCTGGATTTCGGACAATATCCCCCAAAGGAAAGGAGGAGGGTACCGTGATCTTGTGAGCTTGGAAGTAGTGTCATAGCTTATGGGAAGCCATCAGTAGCGCGTAAAGTATCTTCTGGACCTCAGGGCAACGCTCCTTAGGACCATGAAGTACCTCGCTCACCTAGTAGACGGGTTTGTGTATTCCTTCCCTATCCGCGATCAGGACAGTGCTGACCGCATGCGGTGTGGCCGCCAGATAAAGAAGTAATGGTTCTCCTTTGTCCGGAGAAACCAATATTGGCGGACTAGATAGATATGTTTTTACCTCCTGAAACGCTTTTCGGGCCTCATCCGACCATGTAAAATTGTGATGCTTCCGCAAGGCTTTGAAGAAAGGCAATCCCCTTTCGCCTAGTCGCGATATGAAGCGACTTAAGGCCGCCATGCGACCAGCCAGGCGTTGAACATCCTTCATGGTCGAGGGAGATCTCATTTGTTCAATGGCCCTGATTTTCTCAGGATTAACTTCAATGCCCCTGGAACACACAAGGAAACCAAGAAGTTTTCCTGCAGAAACCCCGAAAGAACATTTCTCTGGGTTTAATTTTATTCCAAAGCGATTCAAATTATAGAAGGTTTCAGCGAGATCATCCAAATGAGACAATCTGTTGGTACTTTTTGCAACCAAATCGTCTACATATACTTCGAGATTACGCCCTATCTGGGAAAGAAAGGTCTTTTGCATCAAGCGCTGGTACGTGGAACCTGCGCTCTTGAGACCGAACGGCATTCTAACGTAGCAGTAGGTGCCGAACGGGGTGATGAAGGCAGTTTTCTCTTCATCTTCTTCCGCCATGCTAATTTGATGATATCCTGAGTAAGCGTCCAGAAAACTCATCAGTTTGCAACCCACAGTTGAGTCGACCAACTGGTCGATGCGGGGAAGCGGAAAGTCATCCTTCGGACAGGCAGCGTTGAGGCTTGTGTAGTCGACGCTCATGCGCCACTTGCCATTTTACTTGCGAACCATGACCGGATTGGCGAGCCATTCTGGGTGATCAACTTCACGGATGAACCCGGCCTGTAGGAGTTTGTTCAACTCCTCTCGGATGGCTTCCTTTCGGTCAACAGCAAAACGCCTGAGCTTTTGCTTTATTGGTCGTTGTCCAGGTCGAATTGCTGACCTGTGCTCGGTTACTTCCCTTGGGACACCGGGCATGTCGGACGGTTTCCACGCAAACACATCTGGATTAGCCTGGAGGAAAGCAATGAGCTCGAGTTCCTATTTGTCATCCAGACCTGATCCGACCCGAATTGTCTTGGATGGATCATCTGGGAACAAAGGAACCAGTTTGAGTTTCTCATCTGGTCGAGGAGCAGCCTTGATCGCATCGGTGGCGACGGTGGCTACCTGGGCGTCCCAGAGGGGAAGTTGATCGAGCATCTCCAAAGATAGCCGGTCGCACGTGAGTGCCACGTTGCGACTGCATCAGACCGAGATGACACCTTTGGGGCCAGGCAATTTTCCGCACTGATAAGCATAGTGCGTTGCCATCATGAATTTAGCGAGAGTTGGCTTGCCAAAGATTGCATTATAAGCCAAATAACAATCGATTACGTCAAAAGTAACCAATTCTGTTCGGAAGTTATCCGGTTCTCCCAGTGTGACCGGGAGGACCACTTGTCCCAATGGCATCATGGAGGGGCCTGCGATTATCCCATAAAACGGATGGATTATGGGCTTGATCTTCGAACGTGGAATTTGCATCTCGTCGAGCGCCTTGACCAACAAAATGTCAAGGGAACTCCCTCCTTCGATCAGGACCCTTTCGACTCTTGCGTTACTGATGATCGGGGTAGTGGCCAGAGGGAGTTGTGGAGTGGACACCACTTCTTGCCTTCCTGCGGATTAGTTGACTTTTCTGGCTGGTCAGCACCACGACCACCAGAGGCAGTTTTATTCTTAAATGAAGGCTTGTTACCTTTGGTCGAAGGCGGTTTCTCTGCGACTGCAACCTCGCGGTACTGTCCAGAGCGGTTCCTCTTCGACTTTTTTGACTTCCCACCTGATGAAGATTCCGGCTTCTTACTTGAATCTTCTTTCCGGGCATCTTTGAAACCTGGTTGAGGTGGTAGGTCACCCTTGTCGACCATCCGGTTCCATTCGACTGCTTCGGCTGCGTCAGAGTATCAATCGGCCATGTCGAACAGATCGGCCACTGATCGAGGATGGTGGATAAGCAAGTCTTCGGTGAATCTCCGGTATCGAACGACATGTTTAAATGCCGTGATAACGGAGCCATCAGATATGTTCGGGATGGTATTCCTCACCCCGACAAACCTCTTGACAAACTGTCGAAGTGTTTCGGTTGAAGTTTGTTGTAGCCGATGAAGATCATCCTCTTTACCCGGCTTTTGGTAACAGTTTTGGAAATTGCTGAGGATAGCGTCGCACAGCATTTCCCAATTATAGATGGAACCTTCGGGCTGGTTAAACTGCCAGGTTCTAGCCGGTCCTTCGAGGACTGTAGCCAGGTAGTTGGCCATGACCGTGTCATCGCCTCCTGCCGCTTGGATGGCAGTGATATAGATTTGAAGGAACTCGGATGGGTTCTGAGTTCCGTCAAACCTCTCAATGGCCCCTGGTTGAAAGTTATCAGGCCAAACGACCGCACGTAGGCCGGGCGAGAAAGCTTTACAACTGACGTAGGGACCGTGAACTGTCCTGTGACTCTCGACCGGGTCACAGGCGACCTCACGCAACGGTGAAGTTACTCGCGGTCCCAAACGAGAGTGAACAAGAACCCGATCTCTACTACGAGAATCCTGCGTTCGCCGGTACTTGTCATGTCGGGATGGTACGGGCGGTGGGTAACTTCGCCGTCCAGAACCAGAGTGAGGACACTCTTGTTCGTGGGAATGTGTTACCGAGCAGGAAGAGGCCGTTGGGGTCGCCTCAGACACAACCTCATCCAGCCTTTCCGCCAAGATCCTGGTAAAGGCCGGTTTCTGCGCGTCCGTGACCGTAGGAGGAAAGTTACGCATGACTTCCGCGATAGTTCACAGTCAACCATGGGTGCTTCTCCAAGGGGCACCAGGTGTTACTGTTTCTTCGTCCACCGGGAAACGCTCCGGTGGTAAAGAAGGAGTCTGGTCACGTTTGCGACCACGTGACCGTTGAGAAGAACTCGGAGCAGCATCGTAACGAGCCTGCGCATCTTGAAGAGCCTCTAGGGCAGTTCTACGTAGTTCATTGTTTTGTTGCTCGAGATCTTCATCCTCCTTTTGTTTGCGATCCCGTTCTTCCCTAGCAGCCTGTTGGTCGGGAGTCTCCTCCGACAAAGCAGCGAACTGTCTAGGGAGAGTGGTTGTCGATGGGGAAAACATCTCGGTTTGTTCCGAGTTGGACTCGAAATCAAAGAGACGGTGAAGGTTATCAGGGTCAAATCTCCCCGGGCTAATTTCCAGGTCGATATCATCCTTCCCCTTAGCGGGGTCGTATGACGGACCGGATTCATCCTCTAGCGCATTGAGAACCTCTGTGGGTTCTGACCTTGCGCTAGTCTCCCCCTGGTCGATGGACATGACCTGGAGAGATGATTCCACCTCTGAAAGATTCTGGCCTTCAATCTCCTCCATCGGAACAGGATCGCTTGGAGAAGGCATTCGAATGTGAGCATAATCCTCGAGATCAACGTCATTCTCGGAATCATATACTCCAGCCATGTTTCAGCGAACCTCCGGATTAATATTAGGACGCCTTGAGAAAGGCCCCACGGTGGGCGCTAGCTGTCGACGATTCGGACTCGGAGTCCTCAGCCGAACTTAAAATTTGTAATAGCGAGACCTTTCAAGATGACCCTCCGGGAAGGTATGTAGAAAAATGGAGAACAGGAGCACAGAGAGGTTTATACAGGTTCGGGCCCTCGATGGTGGGAGTAATAGCCCTACGTCCTGTTGGGATTTCACTATAGGTGGTAAAGGTTTACAAGATGGCGGCAAAACACCTTCACAGACGAAGGATTTTTCCTATTTCAATGTATAGAATGAAGCCAGAAAGGCTTGTAAAAAACTATCTAATCTAGGCCGTAGACTTGGCTGTTCGAGTGGTTGAGATGTGTTGTATCTCGCTTGTATCAGAGACGTTGATCTCTTTCCATCCTTTCTTTTCCTTTCCTATTTGATGCACCTTGCCACCCTTTTATACTGGTCGAAAGGGTGCCATGTCATAACTGCATCAGACAGTTGCTTGGATGGTTAGGTGCGGTTTTTAGAGAACCGCTCTTAACCTACACGCAGGTTAAACACGTGTTATTCATGGATAACTGCACGTATTAACCTCTCGACGGTTGGTCTTCCACGTGGAGGAATCTTCGGGATACTTGGAATATTCCTGCTATAGGGACAGCCGGACAGATGAACTCCAAGTACCCTGGTCGAGAATGTTCTGATCGCGGGATGTTGGCTGACCGCGCAACATCTCCGACATTCTGTTCGCGTATAGCATACGAACTTCTGACCGCGCAAAGCCTGCGGTCTGATCACGCAAAGCCTGGGACCTCGGGCTGATGCTTCTCAGAATGACTTGAGTTCGCACCGCCGGGCAAGTATCTGGCTCGAATCTGTCTTGAACCAATAGTGCATTTATTTGAACTGACCCGGGTGTCAATCCTCGTCACCAGGTTTGGCCCTTATATAGCAGCTTCAGTTGCCAGCCCGTCTGGCGACACATGCCTCGCTCCTAAGTTGCCAGACAGGCTGGCGACTAAGGCGTCAGTCGCCAAATGGGCTGGCAATAGTGGGCCTTCTCGGTTGAGTCATCCGCGGGCCTGGCGACTTTGGTCAGAACTGCAAATTCATTTTGTTCGGTGTTTTTTTTGAGTTTATTATTTTAATATGTGTTTTTCGTACGAAAAATACGTATGTCGTTCGTAGCTTTAGGAACCTCAGATTGAAAATCCGTCTGCGTCACTGTGTCCATCTTACCATCAAACTTCTAGATATATGATTTTATTTTGCATCCGATCCCCAGATCAAAATCTTCTTTCTATCAAAATTCATTCTTTAGTTGATTATTTCGAGCTTATTTCATCTATTCAATCTCAACCCTCAATTATCCTTCACGCACACATATATAACTACGTATAACTATTTTCTTGATTGATAACCATGTATGTGATTATGTTGGATATAGCTTTCAGTTTCGAAGGAGAAGCATCAAGAAGCGAGGAGATGACAAGAACTGATGACACTACAACCGAGTGAGGCAAGTCACTACTTCTTGATCATATTGAACCCATATATTGCAAAAACATACATATGTTGGTTTTGACAAAGTATAAGTATATGCATATGAATGAGCAACCACATGTAGCTGATAATAGGGTGTTTTTGTTTACCCAGTTAACCAAATCGGTTGAGACAGTAAGGATCTAAGCCACCTTGAGTGGAAATCCTTTTTGATCGATTGAGACGGTAAAGAGCTAAGCCACCTTGAGTGGAAATCCTCGCTAAGCAAGCTAGACTCACCGTAATGGATTGGATCTAAGACACCTTGAGTGGAAATCCATATATACTGGGTAAGCAAAACTTTAAAATATTCCAACAATCAATCTTTATTTGAAAAACCAATGAATGTTAGTGGTGAGGATGGTAAGAATGGTGGGCGATGACTGCATGAGTGGGATAGTGGCTGGATACCTCACCCTAACGAATAAGGACTAAACAGTTGTGCTATGCATCTAGTGGCATGAAAACGTACCACCACAAGCCTGGTATGGGACAGGCATGACCTAGTATCCTTGCTGAATAATTAACCCGGCTCTACATGGAACAGAGAAATTGTTCATTATGTCAGTGTTTGTGTTGACCCTTCCAATGACCCACTACTGGACAAAGGGGAGTACCGTTACCGCGGACCAATACTAGGAAGGGGTCGGGGTGGGGGTATAGCCTACCACAATGGTATCAAGGCTATCAATCCGGTGATAGACCTTATACTGGGTAGAGCCAAGGTTAATATAAAGCATGGTGAACAGCGTGTTATCATCAGCTCAGTCGCATGCAAAACTGTTGCAGGTCAATGATCTGACAGTAGTAGTTGAGGAATTTTGTGGGTAAAGCGGTACACCTCTGCAGAGTTTTAAAGATGTATTCAAGTACTCCGTGCCTCTGGGTTCTTGGGGCATGCCGCGGTCAATGAGATCAAATCATGTTATGTGGCACAAGTAGTGTTATGAACTTTCAAAATGATTTCATCTATTAATATACATATGCTTTGAAACCTTTTAATTAGTGCAATAACCTACATATTTCTTCCATTTGTCAACCCTTCATGTATATGTATATACACTTGTTTAATTGTGACTTGCTGACTACTTTGTACTCACTCTCGTTGATCATCTCATCAGCGAAAGAGAATTGGCAGAAGCTTCAAAAGACCAAGATATCGTAGGGTCATGTGCCAAGTCAAGCATGACCTATGAAGGACCCTGGACCGCACTTGCGCCTCTCAAAAAGGAGCAAATTGACTTCTTATTTTGGCTCTGTCAGCCCCTCTAATGAAATTATGGTTTTATATCCATAAATAATAATGATTGTAAATTTCTGTACTACTACTGCTATTATATTGTGAAAAAGAACTGAGATCCACAAAAGTAGGGCAACTGTATCCTGGGTAGTTGCGGTGTAAGGACTCACCAAATGGGTGGGCCCGCTACTACCCTCACATGGTTTTAAGAAAATCTAGAACAAGTCCAATCGCAATAAGTTCTCCCCTCAGTGGGAAGGACCTTATACTGTGGTCTCAATACCACGACCAGAATCAGCTCAATTAGCTATGGAAGATGGAAGGGTCTTATCCAATTCATGGAATATAGATCAATTGCGCAAATTTTATGTGTATGTTTTTTCCATTACCATTTCCCTATTCAATTAGCAGAGTTTTATGCAATAAAATGATATTTCTTTCACTTTATGTTATAAGTGTGTTCTTTATTGATGTCCTTTGATTTTCTTCAAGTTATGCTTGAGATTTGCTTACAGATAATCATCTCATCACAGTGTTTAAAGTGGATTCGCTAATCGATCTCATGGTCGCATTTAGATAAGACATATCTAAATAAGCCGTTTGTTAACACACACGAGACTTACTAGCATGTTTTTGATCATTTGGGTGGCTGTTAGTTCGCAAAAACTTTAGCACTTATTTTCAGCTGTTTGTAGTTGTGATTTCATAATAAACTCTAGTTTGAAAATTTCTTTATAAGCCTTTTCTCAATGCATAAGAAGTTTACTAGCCAAGTTTATTATCCTGAAATACTCTACTGATTTGT
Organism: Pharus latifolius; assembly: GCA_019359835.1. Classification (NCBI taxonomy): domain Eukaryota; kingdom Viridiplantae; phylum Streptophyta; class Magnoliopsida; order Poales; family Poaceae; genus Pharus; species Pharus latifolius. The sequence goes on from CM033330.1 coordinate 18,890,996, forward strand.
CAGTATTAGTAAGATCAGGAGGGGGCTAGGAGAATACAACTATAACATTTAGATGGAAGTTAAATATGTCTTTATATTTTTAGAATTTTGGAAAAAATCATGCATATGCATTCTCTATTAGCTGTTTTCTTTGTAGGTAATACAATACTACATCAAAGGATCTTTATTTCCCATTGTCAAAGCAAATATTTACAATGGAGAAGAATGTTTCAAGCAAGCTTGAGGTTTCTTTATAGTTTATCAACTATTGGCGTGACCTCAACAACACTTGCATTCAACTGATCCTCATTGTCAGAATTGACAACTTCCGCCACTGAGTTTAGATCAAAATTCGGACCATTGCAATGTCTAACTTTGCATAAGATGGAGAAAGCAGCAGAACTAATGTCATTCTTGACAGTTTTCTTATACCTCTTCGCAAACTCTGGGATATTATCGACCAGAGAGTCAGCTTGAGTTGCAACTAGGGCACAGGACTCTTCGAGAGATGGTTTATTCTTCTTAGAATTAACCATTGTCTCCTCAACAGCGTCCGCGACATCTCTTAGTTTCTCGAGACTAGCTGCAATTATTGGTAGTCCTTTCCAGATTATTCTTTTCCTCTTCGGAGATCATGGCAGCATTCTTGGCCTTTTTTGTGAACTTTTGATTGAAATTATGAAGCTTTTCTAGATCAAGTCCTCGCCGTATATATCTTTCTTCAAAGTCATTTCTTTCCTCTACCAATTTCAAATTTATTTCTTTTTGACCTGGTCAGAAGAAAAGAAATGATTTTATAAGCTCATAAAATGCAATGACTAATTCTGCGAGAATGAACTTACAAGTTAAGGCCAGTTGTAGATTTTCTTTCTCCTTATGGAGAGAAGCACATAAGCTTTTATTCTCCTCCAAGGAAGATAGAACTTCAGCAATATTTTTACTTTTTTCCTCTAAAGCTTTTGCTATGGTTGTCTCCTTCTCGGAGCGCTATTTGGCAACCTCATTCGTCAAGACAGAGTTTTTCTTGCAATGACAAGAAAGTTCATTTTGATTCATAGAAGAGTGAATTTAAAGAGCAAGATGCTTACTGTTCTAGTTCATTTCATTTCAACTGTGTGACCTTAAATTTCTCAATCAACAAATTTACCAAGGTCAAATGCCTGGTAGAATTCTACAAGAGGAAAAATATTTGAAGATGTTATTCAGCTAAGAAATAATAAATAATATTGGGGTAAAGATAATCATTACCTCAATAAGATCCTTTAGAAGGATCTCGGATCCTGAGTCATCTCACACCTGCTCAATGATTTGCAAATTCAATTCTGAAGCAGGACACGAGGAATCAACAATTAGATCTGCTGGTTCAACATTTTCTTTGACTAGAGGGGGAGCAGAATTTCCTGCTTGTTCGCCTGTCCCCATGGTCAAGATCGTAGCTGCGACATCAGTCTCCACATCATTGACTGGATTTGTCTGAATACCTTGGATCACCCTGTCAATGATGGTTTCCGTTGTATCTGTAGCACCTAGACCTTCAGGTATTGCTGCAATTTCAACTGTAGGAGCAGTGTTCTCCTCTGCAATGGTTGTATCGACATTTGGAACTGATGCAGCATCTGTAGGGGATGGGCTCGACTTGTGCATTCATTAATGATTGTGTAGGTCATAACTACATAAGAATGTATTCACCTACTACTAGAAAGGTGGTGATTTGTTAGCTGACGTTGAGTCCCAGGGAACTCATTTCTCCACTTTGAGGAGATACCAATGAAGAAAACATCTTCTTCTATGTCTTCTTCATGGGCTCTATAGACCTCTTTCTCCGTAGAATGAGGGAAGTCTCGTTTTCCTCCTCTTCGCTTCCTTCTCCCTGTATGATGGAAGAGTAATTTCCAATTGCACTTGAAGAAGGGCGAGAACTAGATGCTTTTACCATTTTGGCCTCCATCTTGAATGTAATGGTCTTCGACGAAGTTTCCCCTATCGCTTTCGAAGGAGTTTTCTTCGGTTTTTTGGATGAAGGACCTCCAGAAGCACCAGCTTCTTCCATGGCCCGTTTCGTTCCAGTTATTTGCCCCAAGAGTAACTATATCAAAGAGATATTCCAATCTGTTTCTTATTGCTCCAAAAAAGAAAAAATATATACAAGTTTGTGGAGGAGATTTTACCTTTCATCTTCCTTGTAATAAACTCACTACCACAGACCAAGCTCTGCGGTCTTGGTGCATTGACGTCACCTTCTATAGTTGGATTAAATAGCTTCGAGAGAGCGTTCGTTCTCCTCTCGACCTCGAAAGAAGGCAACCCTGTTTGGAAAATACAGTAAGCGCATGTAGATAGAAGACAATTTCCCAATCTGCAAGAAAAGATTTTACCTTGTTCATTGTCCAAGGTTCCATCTTGCATAGAGCACACCTCCCAAGCAGGGTGCACCCTTTTCTTTAATGGGCTGATCTGATTCTTGATGAAGTCTCAGATCACATCCCGAGTTGTCAAGCTTTCATGTGCTAAATATTGGATTGCTTAGGCCTGCTTCTGCAGCTCTTCATTGAGATCAGGGGCGGAATTCTTCTCGTTGCTTTTTTCTGGCCGACGATTTTCGAACCAGAGGCTGGTTTCCTTGGGAGTGCTGCAGTAGAACCATCGCTGATTCCAGCCGTGGATAGAATCACACAGCGAGATGGTAGGATAATCTTTCTTCTATGTCAAGCGGAAGTAGATGCATCCAGCAACATTCGTGCTTTTGGACCATACCAAGAAGTAAAAGCGGTGAAAAAGGGTGATACTTAGCAAAACCCCAACGAAAGCTTCACACAAGTGCTAAAAAATAGCCAAACTCAACACAGAGTTGGGGTGAAGGTTTACCAGTTCAAGCCCGAAATGGTTCAAGACGCTGAGGAAGAATTCACTTTCTGGTAGACGAAATTCACAACATAAGAAATCCTCAAAAGCACCAATTCATTTTTCTGAAGGATTGGTGTTTGTTCCTTCTCGGTCAATCAATAGGGAATTAGTTGCCTCGAAGGTAAAATCTCTTCTTTCTCCAAAATCTCTAGATGCTCACAATCATAGAAGATGGATCGGCTCCAGGATGCCATTTGATCATACATCGAAGAGGGGTTTTGGAAGGTGAGGGTTTTTGGCGGCTTAAGGCGGCAAAGTTTGCAAAGGCAAGGTTTTGACAACTTTGGAAATTATAGGTTGCCTTACACTCGTCTCTGGCATTAAATGTTTCCCATGATGGATCTAACAGGTGCACCTAAAGTCCTTCCTGGGACCTATTGGAATTCGAAACGAAGATGAATATTTTTGAAATCCAAAAAGTCATTTCATTTTGAATTCGGGGGGCTAGCTGTCAATCACTCAATACTTTAGCCAAGAATTCTATGGTCTTGATTTCTTATCGCTGCAACCTTGGTTATAGTTATACTACCTATGAATGTTATGGTCGCACAGATATGTTTGCCTGTGGTTATTTTTTCTCACAGAAATTTTTTTCCCTGAAAACATTTTTTCTAGTAGAGATAAAAATTGGATATTAAAAAATGATTGTTGATCATACGTGATCATCAATTAAAGCTCTTAGTGTGAAGAAAATAACTTTATTTCTTACAATCTTTACACAAGAAAGGGATACTAGTGACCAAAGAGTCAACCTGATCCGAAGCAAAATACAAAGATCTCCAAGGGACAAGTTATCACTACTAGGATTAACACTAGCTGCCCAAAGAGAATTAGCGACGTTCCTTAATCTTTCGACGTAGTCTTTTATTGTGAGAAAAAAGTGGGCTCTTATCGTGTTAGAGAGTTCCCTCTTTTCGTCGTATAAAAGAGCACCACGGCAGGTTCTACGAACATGAGTAACACGTGTACAGCGACGCAAGTTGACCATGCGACCTGTCGCCTCCCGTCGGGCAAACACAGAAATTGACATGGTGGTTTTATACAGGTTCGGGTCCCGGTGGGAACCTTAGTCCTGTCGGCACCCCCCGGACGTGAGTTTGCTGGAGAGGTTTTCTCTCAGGGAGAGAGGTCTCCAAGGGATGCGTGTTGCGCTGTGTGTAAAAATGAATTGTGCGTTTTTTACAAATGAGATACAATGGGGTATATATTGTCGGGGGAAATCTCCACGAGACTAAGTCCAGGTAAAAGGCTGTTCGATTTGCCCGGGGACAAGGCCGCCGGTGGCTTGTCCCGAAGGCCGCCATTTGCCCGGGGACAAGGCCCCCTGTGCTTTGTCTCAGGCGTTGCCATTTGCCAGGGGACAAGGCGCTCCGGTGGCTTGTCCCGGGCGCCGACATTTGCCCGGGGACAAGGCCCCCTTGTGGCTTGTCCTGGGCATTGCCGTCCTTCCGAAGACAGGGGTCTCCAGTCCCGGGTCACGTGAGGGTCACGCGAGAAGTGCCTCGGGAATCAGCGGACACCTGTCAAACATCCTAGGTTCCTGACCGGGAGAAGGATGTTGCTACCCCTCGATCCAACGGTGGCAGGCAGGGTAGTTTAGTCTTTTTGCGTCTTTTGGGGCTATATAAGCCTTTGTAACACCTCATGTAAGGGGACAATTCATTATTACTTGGAATAGACAATCTCACAGGTGTGCTCCGGAGCCATCTCTCCCCCGAGAGAGCTCCCCTAGCCAACTCTGGTTGGGAGCACGCCGATAGGACTAGGGTCTCCACTGAGGCCCGAACCTATATAAATCTTCGTGTCATTCGCTGTGTTTGCCTGACGGGAGAGGACAGGTCACTCGGTCAGCTCGCGTCGTATTTTGTTCCACAAAACCTGCCGGGGTATTCGTAATACCACGACAGTTGGCGCCATCTGTGGGGAGCTCGTGACAAGACACCATGGCTCCCCCAAGAATGAGGGACCACGCCCATCCCGGTGACGCCGGTCCTGGTGACCCAGTGCCGCCCGTCTGGGACACGACCGTCCCGGCGCTTCCGCCCGGAGGCGGCCAGACCCAGGTACCGCCTCCCACCTTCCTTGTCAATTTCGGTGGTTCGAACTCCGGGTCAGTCCCGGTGACTGCGGTCGCCTCGGCCGGGACTAGTCTTCCCTTGACGGATTCCTCGGCCCCCCGGGACGCCTTGCTCAAGGCCTTAGTGGAGGGCCAGCTCCGCGTCCAGCGCTCTATGGACGAGCTGCTCCATGTCTTGGCGCAACCATCGGCCCCCACTTACCCACCGTACCCATTCCTGGGGCCTATGCCCCTTTTCTGGGTCACCCGGTGGCTCCTCTGGCCCCTAGAGGCCCGGCCGCACCGTACGACCCCGCTGGAGGATATCCTCCCCCGGCGGGCCATCCGTCCGGAGCCTTCCCGGCGCCCGGAGCCTTCCCAATGCCGGGGGGTTACGTCGTGCCCGGGGCCTTCTTGGTACAATAGTTCATGTATAGTTCCATCTGATTGGCCGAAAAACTTACAGGAAAGCTTCAACCATGCCTCATGAAATTCTTTCTCCATGGAAGAGAATCTCGAGGCCTCGGCTTTTTCTTGACTTTCCCGATCAGCTATACTCCTTGTCAAGGAGGCATTTTCCCTATGACAAGGAAGATAACAGTTAAACTTAGACAAAATTCAAATCAAGATAAGCACGTTTCTCACTGTGTAGCGGGCTAATCTCCCGTTGCATGACCTCAATATGCTTTGTCAGAGTTTTTGATTTGGTCACCAGTAGGGTTAGATCCTGAAGCACACTAAAAGCTTGTCACTCAAACTTGAACATTCCTAATTTTCCCGAATCTAAGGAGGAGAAAGAATTTTTACTTACCTCTACAAAATCGCTGAAAGCAGTTCTCAAAATACTCTCGGGTTTAGCTAGAGATTGAACCTCGAGGCTTGTTTTTTCCTTGGCGACAGGGATAGCAGATGGTTGTTCTTGCTGATCCGCCCCTGCGGTCAGGATTGCGGTTTGCATCCCCTGGAATTCGAGGTCCGCTATTATTTCCTCTAGGATGGCTTGAGAGGATGCATCAGCCATTGGAGTTCCGCCTATTTCCTCCGTGACCTCCATGGTAGTTAGAACACCAATGTTCGGTAAGGTCGATGGGACGCTAAGCACAGGATCCATGCAGATATCATAACTCAAAATATCTTTGGTTTGATAAACAAAAAGGTGATGAGTTATACGGAACCCCATCCAAGATTTGGGTTTCGAAGATGAACTCTTGGGAGAAATAAACCCACTGGGTACCCCTGTTGAAGTGTCATCGACACTTGTCCTTGTTTTCCTTTTCTTGAACAGGACAATGTCTTCTTCTCCCTGCATTTTCACAATTCAATTGGTATATGCAGGGAAGTGAAAACTTAAACACTGTGAAGTTCTTACCACAGCAGTGCCTTGGTTAATCGTAGGAGCTTCCTTTGTGACCGCAAGGTCTACTGCGGTCACACAACCCTCTGCCACCATTTTTGCCTCCGCCAAGGAGGACAAAACTTTGGCGATGGTAGGTTAAGTTGACCTCTCTGGGATTCTAATTTCTGGAGAGTTTGATGCTTTCCTCCTGTGACAGATAAGAGGAACTTTGTCTTCCTCATCCTCGCTCCCCTCACCTTGTACGACTAAGAAGTAACTCCTATCCGTACTTAGTACAACAGGGGGAATAGAAAACCTTACCGCAATATTTTTAGCGGCTGTTTTCTTCCTTTTTGAGGAAGCCCCTCCTATGATGTTCTTGGAGGTGTCAAGGGTCGGCTCCTTCATCTTCTTCTTCGAAGAGGTTCTCTTTGCCCTCTTCACTACTGACCCCTCAAAAGGTCCAGCGTCATCACCAGGACGTTTTGTCCTACTGGTTTTTCCCCTTCAGCAGTTGCATCATTTCAAAAACTCGGTTTGATGATCAAAATCAACAGGCGATCTCAAACAAGCTTTACAGAAGAAGTCATACCATTCGACGTTCTTGTTTCAGATCGTCGCTGCCGTTGATTAAGCTCCTGGGGGGTGACCCTTGAGCTCCTTCTGTTGCGGCATTATAGGGCTGCAGAAGGCTATTCGTCCGTTTCTCGATCTCAGACAAAAATAAAACTGCATCACAAAAAAGCAAATTACTTGATACGGCATCTTTCATCAGTAAAGCTGCATGTTTTGTAGACCAGAGGACATACCTGTATTATAGTCTAGGGTATTGTCTTCCATGGATTCTACCTCCCAAGCGGGATGTTCCCTCTTCTGCAGGTGGCTCACCCTATTCTTCACGATGTCGTGGATGAGATCTCACGCTGTTGATCCCTGCTGGACTAGGTGAAGAATCGCTTGGGCCTGCTTCTTCAATTATTGATTTAAAGCAGGAAGGGTGTCCATTTCACTGCTCTTCTCCGGTCAATTGTTCTCGAACTAGAGGCCACTCTACGAAGGAGGACTGTCGTAGAACCATTTGTGGTGCCACCCGTGCACCGAATCCCGCAAAGGAAGAAAGAGATACTCTTCCTTCTCCCTGATACAAAAGTATAAGCAGCCTATGGCATTGGCGCTTTTTGACCATGCCGAGAAATAGAATCGTCGAAAGAGATCCATGCTGGGCAGCACTCCGACGAAGGCCTCACACAGGTGCTAGAAAATTGCCAGGATCAAAATGGCATTTGGATGAAGATTCACCAGCTCCAACCCGTAGTGTGCAAGAATCTCCCGAAGGAACTTGCTTTCCGGGAATTGGAACCCACATCGCAAGAACTCTTCAAATATTACCAGTTTGTTCTCACAAACGACTGGGGTTTCCTCGTTCTTCTCCGTCGGCCACTAGTTGATTAGCAGCCGTGGGGAAGGATCTCCTCTCTCTCGAGCGCCATCAGGCTCTCGTCGTTGTGATTGATTGATCGGCTCCAGGATGCCACGAGATTAGCGGAAAGGCAACAGCTTTTTGGAGGCGATGAGAGCAAGGTGGGAAATGGGGGTTTTGTGCAGCGAAATTGGCTAAGGCAAAAGTGGGTTTTGGTTTTGAAGCTTCTCAGACAAGCCACTCCTTCCTTTTATATGCCCGAGACCACTACTTGCCAGGTTTATTATTTTAATGATTTCCCATAATGGGTGTCTTTCTGTTGGAACCCGTTACCGTGTTGTTTACCCTGTTGTGAATCTGAAACGAAATGTATCTGTTGAAAACTAATAAAGATCATTTTATGTCACATTCGGGGGCTATGGTACGAATAAATATATGAGAAATTTTTTTGGGGAATTACTATTTTCAGCACTGTCACAATTTCAAAAATGAAAATTCTTTTGTGATCGCAGTACCATGCATGATCGCAATGCAATTCTGTGGTCTTGGTATTGTTTGTGACCTCAGTGCTAAGTGTGGTCTCAAGGCTGTTCTGTGATTGCAATGATCATTTATGGCCTCAACACTATCTTGATACCGAAGTCTAGAATTGGTTTCGAACAGAATATATGTTACCTGTGTATGTTCTGATTGCAGAAGTGTTTTCCTGTTATCATTTTTCACACAGAGAACACCAATTGGTGATTATAAGTTACAAATAATCATTTCAAGGAGTCAAGCATGTAAGGAAAAGAAATTCTTCATTCCTTACAATCTTTACAGAAAAAAGGGATATAGGCAACCAAGGCATCGACCTGATCCGAAAGTAATTGACAAAGTTCTCCTAGGTACACACACTACTACAGAAATGCTTTTCACTATCGGTTAAAAATCCACTCTACTATCGGTTCTCTTACCGATAGTGGTCGGCACGATAGTAGAGGGCAGCACACTTCTATCGGTTCAAAAACCGTTAGTAAAACATCTACAATCCCAACGTTCACTAATCGCTATCGACTATTTCTTCTATCGGCTCGGTTTTAAACCGATAGTATTGTATAAGTTTTTTCTATCGGCTCGTATAAAAACCGATAGTATTGTTTAGGCCTTTTGTATCGGCTAGGATCTAAACCGATAGTAATCTAAACATTTTTTTCTATCGGCTCTTATATAAACCGATAGTATTTTGTCGACACATTTAGTACTGGAAACTTTATTCTATCGGTTGTTATATATAAACCGATAGTATTGTGTGGACACAGTCAGTACTGGAAAATTTATTCTATCGGTTATATTATATAACCGATAGTATTTTGTAGACTCGTTTAGTACAGGAAACTGTATTCTATCGGTTTCTAAATATGAACCGATAGTATTGTGTGGACACAGTTAGTACTGGAAACTTTATTCTATCGGTTGTAGTATATAACCGATAGTAATATTAGTTTTTCCTATCGGTTATGTAGTGGCACGGTTAGTACTAAGTATTTACAAATATACATACAGCAATACAGAGATACATACAGCAATATACATACAGCAATACAGAGATACATTGGATCATTCACAAATACACCAATATTTACAAATATTCACCAATATTCACATATTGAATTTGTTCACAAATACACTAATACAGTAATATACACATGCATTGGACAGACTGAATTTATGCACATATTGATCGAGTTTATTCACAAATACATCAATGAATCTATTCACATATATTCACATATATTCACAAATCAATGAATCAACACATTCAATATATATTCACAAATACAACAATCAACACAAGTCAGTTACTATTGATCGTTGATAGCCACTTCTTCCATGACATATTGAGCCCAAATTGTTCGCAGCTCCTTCAATTGAGGCAACTCATATTGCTCTTTCAACATGGTGCTCTGCATATATGCGTGTATGAAGTTAGGATCGTACGTCGCATCTAATTAAAGTTCGACTTTGAGTCAGCAAAAATAGTTACCTTAGGGAATTGGGCAAAGTTTCTCCTGATCAGGTCATACATGAATCTCATGACATAGAAGCCACATTCCCACGATTGTGGCTGCTGATGGCACTGGAAAAATTGCATATGCAAAGACATAAACCCACATTAACTCGAAAGAACTAATTAAGCTTAAATTAAAAGACTCATCATGAGTACTTCCATCCGTATTAATTACCTCATATTCTTTCCAAGAAATTGTTGTGCCCTTCGACGCGTCATGCCTCCCTCCAGCACTAGCATAATTTTTGAAAGCCCTGTATTTAATTTAGCATTGTCGATTAATATCTTATCATTAATTAGCTAGTCAGAGAAAAATTTAAGACAACTATGTTACTTACGCGTCTATGTGCCATGTGAGGGTGAAAACATGCGCCACCTTGTCGCTCATCGAATCGAGGTAATAGACCTCATTCATCCATGGGCAAATGACGGCGAGGACCCAGTGGCCCCTACATTGCATATATAAGCGAACCGTTTCATACATATGTTAGGCGTAACATACAAGAATGAGTTAAATTAATAGGAAATGCACTAACCTTTGGTGGTACGGCGCAAGGATGAACTCTCGGTCCTGCTGCGCTAGTAGTGCACTTGATATGTATACCTCCGCATGTGCTTGGTCGTGCTCTAGCATCGTGAGGCTTATTTTCTCTGGGTCGAGGAAACCCACCTTGTCACATGCCCTCATCGACGCCAGCCTATACATGCACCTGGATGCAAAGTAGACATTAGTAAGTAGTGCATACAAAAAGTGATTAGATTTATGAAACGAACTGTGATAACTTCAGACAACAGCACACTCACAGGACTCCAGTCCGTATGATGGACATATCAAGCTCCCGCCAGTTGAGGAGGTCGAACAAATCCTCGTGGGCCACCGATATGCTCCCGGGCTCACGGTGAAAATGGGCTGGCCTGAAGTGAACCAAGAAGTTGATGTGGCGCCTAGACCGGGTCAGGTACCACTCGTGGAGACTTCTGGTTATTTGATCCATATTGCGCAGAAGGTACTCCGACACGAGTGGGGACCCGTTCTTGAACGTACCCGGCTGGCTTTGTTTGGCCTTGCCATTGGCCTTGCCCTTGCCTTTGGCCTTGCCCTTGCCTTTGGGCGGGGAGCGAGTGTATACCTTCGAAGGTCGGGGTGTGGTGCCGTCGGCCTCATTTGATGGCGAAGGGTTTGAGGCCGTCGGAGGAGGCATGGGGGCCGAAGGAGTTCGCTCATGCGTTGTGGCGGGGCTGGTGTCCTCAGGAAGTGTGCTGGTATCCATCGTCCACTTTAAGTACAAACGCTTAAATTAGATTTTGAAAATTAAGTATATTAACTGAGTTGTAAGCTAGAATGGCTAGGGTTTACCTCCTGTAGTCTAACACCCTTCTTGGGCCACTGTATGTACGAGCCCAATGCCTCGCCAATTGTCCGCATTTCGTCCGTTGGGACGGGCAACGGAAAAGAGCTGTAGCCCGGGAGGGCCATGTCCACCTGTAACTTTGCGAATCCAGGCTCCAGAGGTACGCAGTGGATCCGGACATCCTCCCAAGACTGGTATACGACCCCGTTTGCAACCACAACAGGTTTGTCACCTATGTTGATCAATAGGGTACAGCTCTCCGGCTTCTGCAATTTGCAACAATTATAACAGGTTAGCGAAACAATTCTAACGTAACGGGAGTGGCATCAGCCGAACTGCATATATAGCTCAAGAGTTGCAATACCTCGATCAGGTCCACCGGATCCACGTGAACCTTCGAGCCAACACTACTCGGTCTGGCAGCGTCGACCTCGGCAGCTGGATCTAAACCCTTGGACTGCACAACTCGGCTTAGGCGTTCATATTTCTCGTTCATTTGAGCGAACATGTCCGCGAATTGTGCAGTCACATCTGCCCGTATCTTCTGAGATAGCTCCACTTCCCTTTCCTTCCAGCTGCCAGGCTTCTTCGCCTTTTGCCCGGGGTCCGAGAAGCCTTCCTTCCATGGCACCACAGCCCCCACGGTTCGCGTCCGCCCTGGATCCTCCTTGTTCCCTAGAGCCCGGGTAAGGATGTCGTTCTCCCTATGGGGATTGAACAATCCCTCGGTCGCCTCCTTCGAACAAGAGATCTGTTACATTGAAAGCTCTCCATTGTGAGGAAGAAATATATACAAAGTTGTGCGCACACTAGTGATCATAGTTAGCCAACTTACGAGTCGCTGCACGACCTCGACGTCCCTGGGGTTTGGGAACGCCACAGTCCCCGTGGCCGACACGGTCCCTCTGGCCAGCCACCAGCGCTTGCATCGCTGATCGCGGATCTCGGAGAGTGGTAGGTCAGGGGAGTCGACGAAATGCGACGCGTCGTCTTCACCCTTCTTCCACTGCTCCTCCTTCCCCGCATAGCCGCGAGAACCGAGCCGGTGTGGGTGGTCGTTCCTCCTCTGGATTGCCCTGTTCTTCTCGCTGAGGGCCTTCGTACCAGAAACAAGAAAATTAATGCACCACTGCTTACTGCATACAATGGTGTAACCAAGCAAAGGAACCATTCATACCTTGAACTCAGGAGTCCCCTTCTGTTGGGCGAATTGCTCCCATACCTCCTCCGTTATGAAGGGGTACTTCTCGCATGAAGATTCGCCTTTAGCGAGGAAGGTACTGACGAGGACGCTCTTGAAGGTTTTCCACATGTTGTTCATGTCCTTCAAGCAAGCTATCTTGGGACCATCGTCCGGGATGTTCCACTTGGCCTGTTTCAAATGGTGCATATAAGTAGGACTTACCTAATCTCTAGGATAAACCAAGGGAATGTGATTACTCAAGAGTTCAGTGATTTTGATTAATTTTACCTTCACTTCCGCCCACAGCCTATCCCTCTCGTCGGCCTTGACGTCCTTCCAGCTCTGGACGGTGATCTTCACCCTTTCCTTCGCCAACAAGCCAACATAGGCAGCATAGTGCCCGGCGTTCTTCCTGATCGGTCTCCCGAACTGGTTGAACTCACAGGAAAGATCCGCGCGTTTGGCCAAACGACCCAACATCGTCGCGCCTCGCGCCTTCCTCTTGCGCTGGGACGAGGCAGCGCCATCTACGTTCGCCCTCGCCGAATCACTAGTATCAGCCGAGGAAGATGCCGACATGGCTTTACCTAAAATACCATAAACAAACCATCCAATTGATATGAAGAAAGGTACATGACAAAGTAATTCACAGAATATTCAGATGAGCAGTGCGAACTAACAAATACTATATTTCCTATCGGTTTTAAAAGGAAAACCGATAGTACTAAGGTCTATATTCAGGAAAATTTAAAAGATTAGCAGTGGAAACTATGCTAATCTCTCTGCTGGAAAATAAAGTCTGTTAAAATTTAAATGAACCTAAATTTGAGATGAAAATTAGAAAATGGGAAGTAATTCACAGAAAATTCAAATTAGCTGTGCAAACTATGATGGCACTACTATTTACTATCGGTTTTCCAAGTAAACCGATAGTAATCAAGTCAGCATTAGGAAAAATTTCAAAAATTGCTCAGCAGGAACATAAGGTATGTTAAAAAATAAATGAACCTAAATTTGAGATGAAAATTAGAAAATGGGAAGTAATTCACAGAAAATTCATATTAGCTGTGCAAACTATGATGGCACTACTATTTACTATCGGTTTTTGAAGTCAAACCGATAGTAATCAAGTCAGCATTAGGAAAAATTTCAAAAATTGCTCAGCAGGAACATAAAGTAATTGCTCAGCAGGAACATAAGGTATGTTAAAAAATAAATGAACCTAAATTTGAGATGAAAATTAGAAAATGGGAAGTAATTCACACAAAATTCATATTAGCTGTGCAAACTATGATGGCACTACTATTTACTATCGGTTTTCCAAGTCAAACCGATAGTAATCAAGTCAGCATTAGGAAAAATTTCCAAAATTGCTCAGCAGGAACATAAAGTAATTGCTCAGCAGGAACATAAGGTATGTTAAAAAATAAATGAACCTAAATTTGAGATGAAAATTAGAAAATGGGAAGTAATTCACAGAAAATTCATATTAGCTGTGCAAACTATGATGGCACTACTATTTACTATCGGTTTTCCAAGTCAAACCGAAGTAATCAAGTCAGCATTAGGAAAAATTTCCAAAATTGCTCAGCAGGAACATAAAGTAATTGCTCAGCAGGAACATAAGGTATGTTAAAAAATAAATGAACCTAAATTTGAGATAAAAATTAGAAAATGGGAAGTAATTCACAGAAAATTCATATTAGCTGTGCAAACTATGATGGCACTACTATTTACTATCGGTTTTCCAAGTCAAACCGATAGTAATCAAGTCAGCATTAGGAAAAATTTCCAAAATTGCTTAGCAGGAACATAAAGTAATTGCTCAGCAGGAACATAAGGTATGTTAAAATATAAATGAACCAAAATTTCAGATGAAAATTAGAAATGGGATATAATTAACAGAAAAATCAGTTTATGGTATTTACTATCGGTTCTGAGTAAGAAACCGATAGTGAACTACACTGTATGACAAATTGCTATGATTTTCATCAATTCTGTCATTCTCATAGCTATCAAGTTTGTAGTTCATGAATTTTACTCTAGGTTTCTATTTGTAATCCATGGAACGGGATATGAACCATTGCATACAAAATTAAGCAATACACGCGAGCGATTTGGTCAAGAACACTTACAGTGGATCGTGGAGTGGCCGGAGGCGGTGGCGCAATGCAATGCCGGAGGCGGTGGAGAACCAGTGGCGCAGAGGAGCGAAGAAGCGAACGTCGGCGATTCTAGGGTTTTCCGCGCGAGTATTTTTTGATTTGGAATGTGATCAGTTGCACTGGAGGGAAAATCGTGCAGGTTATAACCTAATAAATAAATATTTACTATCGGTTCATCACCACAAAACCGATAGTAAAAACATGTAAGTTAGGGTTTTCGTAACACAGTGTAAATCACTATCGGTTGTGAACAGTAAACCGATAGTAAACTAAGAACAGGGGATCATAACACAGTGTAAATCACTATCGGTTGTGAACAGTAAACCGATAGTAAACTAAGAACAGGGGATCATAACACAGTGTAAATCACTATCGGTTGTGAACGATAAACCGATAGTATAGTTTAATTTCATATCGGTTTCACAGTTATAACCGATAGTAAAATACAATGCTATTGACCCTAAAGGATTTCCCTTAGAAGAATTACAGAGGATCTCAGTACATCATTTTGTATTGTATTTACTATCGGTTATTACCATAAACCGATAGTATATGTTAATTTCATATAGGTTTGGAGGTTGAAACTGATAGTATAATACTGTTAAATTGATCTAAAGGTATTTCCTGAGAACAAATACAGATGGGTCTCAGTACATCATTTTGCACTTGTAAAGACACCTGAAACCCCATGCAAATGGCTTGCAATAATTTTGAAATAAAATAACAATAAAAACCAATCATGGAATGAAAATTTGCAGTTTTCATATATATTTGTGAAAAGTATCAATTATTGCTCAAATCAAGTATATACTCCAATTGAAATGAAAATTTGCAGAAATGATTCTCAATGCATCACGTATGTTTTCCCAAAGAATTTTTGAAAATTGATTTGAACATTCTTCGATCCAAGTAATATACGTCACTTACATATTGCAAATTAGTCAAGAATGGTTGTCCACCCATAATCCTTCTTCGTGGTCGTCTCGCAGTGTCGCGCCCCGAGACTGGGACTACGACTACTCCTGTAGAGACCTAGCTCGCTGCAGCTAGTCCCATATATGCATAGCATACACATACCCTTGACGTCCCAGGATAAGTCAAGCACAGGAGTATATCACATTGCAACAGAGTAACTTACAAAATAGTTAAGCAGTGTGGCCTGCTGGCCTTGATATTACATAAGGAGATTACAATGCTTTCACGGCATACATGGTTTAGCAAAATAACATCTACACAGCAGAAGATAGGTGACCCACCCACAAAGAGAAGTGGACAGCAGAACAACACACATCAGGGAAATGACGGGACTGACGCTCCTCCTTTTGGGTCCACGAAGTACTCCACGCCTTCATCTTGATTGTTGATCGCTCCATCTATTGATTTGTAGGTTGCAAGAGTGAGCACTTACGTACTCAGCAAGTCATAGGTAAGAGTAGATACCTATAGTAGTGATGACATGAACCTAGACTAGTCAAGAATTATGGATGTTTATAAAATAATCTTTTTCTTTCATACCTCACCTCATGGCAGCACTTTTTATAATATAACATCATCATTCATGTTCTCTAGATTATAGCACTACCGCGACACGTCGACACACGACAGCCCACGGCAGCACTCCTTATCATGACAACACATGTCATTTGGGTAATCTTGATTTAAACATATTTTATTTAGAAAATAGTACTTGTGTCACACCCCGTGGATTTAATCCACCGCAGTAGACTCCTATAAAACCCGGGAGCTCGGAGTATTCGAATACGTTTTTAACTCTGCAGAGAGGTACCAATTTACCCGCAAGATATTCCACTTTCAAACCTTTCCTATCATAACAAAATGATTGGACCCCTGACTCACTTCATATTGTGAGCGGCAAGGTGGAAATAACAAGAACTTTTGTTATGTATCACTCACAATTCACCCCCGACCCTGTGGCTCTCAGCGAGACACAGTTGTGGTAGGTTGTATCCAAACCTCCACCCCTACATATGTTTCCATTACTGGATCAACGTGCGAGATCACCTTCAGTGATATGTGTGGGAGCCGCGCTCCGTGTTTATCGTGCATCACTACACAATTCCAGCAGGGGTTTCATGTGCGATCCACATAATTACTTGTTCAGGCCTGTCCCATACCAGGCTTGCGGTTAGCACGTTGTTCATGCCACTAGACGCACAACACAAGGTTCTAGTCCTTATATGCCAGTGACCAGACCATCCACAACCCTGCACCTTCAGTGCCTGCATTCCTTTGCAGTCTAGCACCTCCAGTGCTACCACCATTCCATACCATTTTCTGGTCACAGCTAGGGGTTTTATTTCATGAATATACTTATATAAATACATATAATAGTTCATGGCTCAAAACTTGTTTATTTCACATTTCACAGATAACCAGTCTAGTACTGCCAATTCATAAATCAATCATTCTCAATCTTTCTCATGCAATATTATCGATATTCAAGGTTATGTTTTAGCAACATTTAAAATATAGGTTCAAGATGACCAAGGATATGACTTGCCTTCCGCGTCGTAAGAAACAGCAGTTGATGACGGGTCAACAGCGAAGTCCTCGATCTCAGCTTCTAGATCTGCTCGACGACAAACCAAACAATACACACAAATATTACTTATATATTAAGATGTTTTAGGATTTATATGCAGATATGATTAACAAGGATAACTGAACGATACTGGAGATAATTGAGCTTACAAGCTGAACTGAGTTGAGATCTAGGGTTTCAAGGATTTGGCTAAGGATGGATGTTAGATGCTCTTAGGATCTCAAGGTTACAATAAGAACATCAATTTTGTGGCTGGTTTGATCAAGAACAGCGAATGTTGTTGCATCTAGGCCTTTCATGCCTAACCCTGATGTGTTTTGATGGTTGATGATAATAAGTATTTTTGGACTAACTATGTGTTTGAGTTATTGTTACAGATTTCAGACAACCGCACAAAAAGCGAGGGCTGGTAATCAAGATGTTGAAGTTCAATTTAAGTTGTTCAAAAGCATAAGAAGACGCAAAAAGAAATTGTTTTTGCTGGACTAAACTGATGCATCGAGGTATGTTGTAGTTCTAGGTTTACCGATCTCAGGGTGCATGAAGATCGATCGGTTTAAGGATTTTATTCTTAGTTTAAACCGTACTATAAAGAGGGGACGCAAGTTCTCTCTACATCTGCAATCATACCGAGAAAAATCTAGGTCAATGCACGCATATCATTATCTGTGGTTTTTCGACAATTTGTTTTGATGTATTGAATTTTGTCAACAGTTGAGGTTTTTACTTCTTGAGAAAGATCTGAAAAGATCTAATTTTTGTTGCTGTTGTCAAAAATGTTCTTCTCGAAAATATCTTCAAAACAAAACTGAAATCATTTGAATCAGATCTCTGGATTTTGAGTTTTCTCTGTTTTTATCCAGACTGACTGTCAGTCTTTGTAACTGACTGTCAGTATGAATGTCAGTTTGATAAACTGACTAATCTCCAGAGAGTATGTTTTTATTGAGCTGATTTTTGTTGTACTAGACTGACTGTCAGTGTTGGTAACTGACTGTCAGTATGAATGTCAGTTAGTGCAAACTGACAAATCTCCAGAGAGCATGTTTTTCTGTCTCAGATTTTTTTGTACTAAACTGACTGTCAGTATGAGTATACTGACTGTCAGTGTGGGTTTCGACCACAGAGAGGTTTTTTTTTTAGTTGGTTTTTAATTCTGTTTTTCTCTGAGACTGACTGTCAGTTTGGTCAGTAAATTTTTGTTGTTATCTGCTTCAACGGTTATAAAGTTTTTAGCCGTTGCTTTTCACTGTTGACATTGTGGACACTGACTGTCAGTCTTTGTAACTGACTGTCAGTTTGGACTGTTTCTTTTTACCGTTTTAGTCCACAACGTTCGAGCTGTTGTGATCCTATTTTTACTCTTTCTGGTGATACACTAGACTGACTGTCAGTTTGTGAGACTGACTGTCAGTCTTAGTTACTATTTTTCAGCTCGAGCGCAAACGGCTCTTTTGACCACGAAGGCTATAAATAGAGGTGTTGAGCTACTGTTTCAACACAAGAAAACACAGCAACACAGCCTTTCTTACTTTCTCACTAGTGCTTCTTCGTTTTACTTAAAACTTGATCTTTTGATCGAGTCGTGAGAGTTTTAGCCACATCGAGCATATTGTTCTTGCATTCCATTTCTAGATATTTTCTCGGTGTGCATTGGAGGTCTAGAATAGACCTTGCTTCTTATTACTCTTGGTGAGCGCCCTCACCTAGACGGTTCGAAGGCATAAATCGCTGATCTCTCCAAATCGGAGATTGTCGGAGAGACGCGATTACTTGTAAAAGGCTTGGTGCTCGCCTTTCCGGAGGGGACAAGGAGCAACCTTAGTAGATAGTGCCCTGTGTGGATACTGAAGCTATACTCAAGGACTGAGTGCTTCAACGAGGACTAGTGGAGACTGGGCGTGTCTCTGATACCTCGGGATATATTGGTTTCAATCTCTTATCTTTTACTATTACTTGCTTTACCTTAATTTGAATTTTCATTTGCAAAAACAAATTTTAAAAGTCTCCTATTCACCCCCTCCCCCTCTAGTCGACATCCTGATCCAACACGTGGTATCAGAGCTTTGGTCTCTCATTTATAAGCTTCACCGCTTAGAGAGAGGATGTCGTCTACTGATGGCTTTAATCTGGGTGATACTAGCCGTGCGCCTATCTTTGATGGGACTAACTATCCCTACTGGAAAGTGCGTATGTCTGTATTTCTAGAAGCCATGGGATTGGATGTCTGGTTGATTGTTAAAGTTGGTTTTTCTCCTCCGGATGATCCGGAAAGCTATACTGAAGATGATAAGAGAAAACAACATCTGAATGCTCGTGCTTTAAATGCTTTATTTACTGGTTTATCTCTAAATGAATTTAATCGTGTAAGCAACTTGAATACTGCTCACAAAGTTTGGAAAACTTTAGAGGAAATATATGAAGGAACTACTAAAGTAAAAGAGGCTAAACTTTTAATGGTTAGACAAAAGTATGAAACTTTCAAAATGTCTTCTTCTGAATCTGTTGATTCCATGTTTACTAGATTGAATAATATTGTGAATGAACTTAAAGGTCTTGGTGTTATCTTTACTGATCTGGAAATTGTCAGAAAAATGCTTCGAGCTCTCCCAGAAAGCTTTGACACTCTTGTAACAGTTTTGACAAACTCCGATCTTTCTACAACTTCACCTACTGATCTCTATGGAAATTTGATTACCCATGAAATGCACAAAAAGGAGAAGAAGGAACTGAACGAAACCTCTGATACAAAGAAAAAGACGGAGGCTTTCAAAGCAAATTCCAAGGACGGCACAAGTGAAGGTTCCTCCGATGAAGACTTGGCTCTCTTGGTAAGAAATACTCAACGTCTTCTTCGCAGGTTACACAAGAAGGGAGTGAGCATCGACACTCGTCCAAAAGGTTCAAGACCAACAAACTTCAAAGATGTGATATGCTATGAATGTCATGAAAAAGGACATATAGCATCAAGATGTCCGAACAAGAACAAATCTACGGATAAAAAGAAGAAGAACTTCAAGAAGAAGTTTAACACTCCTAAAAAGGCATGCTTTGGCGAATGGATGTCTGGAGGTGAGAATTCCGACTCCGACTCTGATGATGAGAGATGTACAAAGAAATTAGCCGGAATCGCCCTCAAAAATTCATCAAGCTCTCCAGTTTGCCTTATGGCAAAAAGGAATGAAAAGGTAACTTCTTTTGATCCCTCCTATGATGATCTAGTTGAAATGCTAAATGAAATCAATGAGGCCTATGGCAAAACTAAAAGAAAATATAAGACCCTTAAGGAAGAATTTTCAACTCTTTATAATCAACACTCTGAATTAAAGGAATCTTATGAAAATGCTCTTATGAAAGATGTCTCAAATTTGTCTTGTAAAGCTAGCATTGGTACTTCTTGTAATGATATTGATAATTTTCAACTAGATACACCATGCGCTTCAAATGAATCCACTCTCTGTGAAAATATTAAACTTAAATCTCAAGTTAAAAAATTAGAAAAAGGGTTAGAAAATAGCTATAAAGGTAAAATATCTCTTGACCTAATTTTAGGTAGTCAAAGATGCACCTTTAGAAAAGAAGGTCTAGGATATTTTCCTAATAAAGATAAAAAGATAAAAATTAGAATTGTTTTTACAAAAGCATGTAACCTGTTTTGTCATAAATGCCATGAAGTAGGTCATTCACATGATTCATGC
Source organism: Pharus latifolius (assembly GCA_019359835.1). NCBI lineage: Eukaryota > Viridiplantae > Streptophyta > Magnoliopsida > Poales > Poaceae > Pharus > Pharus latifolius. The sequence goes on from CM033330.1 coordinate 18,911,702, forward strand.
CCTCTTATGACATCTGCATATTTTGATGCTTGTTACATGCTAAAACGGTCAAAGAAAGGTTATGCTATTGCAAAATATGTTGGTGCACCAATGATGAACAAAAGAAAAAAATCTATTTGGGTGCCCAAAACTTTGATCGCTAATATTAAAGGACCCAGAAGTGTTTGGGTACCAAAATCAACTTAAATTCTTTTGCAGGTAAACTACAAAAATGGTGGACGTCATTGGGTGCTTGATAGTGGATGCTCCGAGCACATGACCGGAAATGCCAAACTGTTCACCACAATAAAAGACAATTCCGACGAACATCAAAAGATCACCTTTGGAAATAATCGTCAAGGAAGTGTGACAGGTTTGGGTAAAGTTGCCATTTCAAATGATTTAACAATTTCAAATGTTCTTTTGGTTGAATCTTTAAATTTTAATTTGCTTTCAGTTGCACAAATTTGTGATCTTGGTTTCCGCTGTATCTTTTATCCAAATGAAGTTTTGGTTGAAAATTTAAAAGACAATTCTTTGATTTTTAAAGGTTTTCGTCATGAAAATTTATATCTAGTTGATTTCTCTTCAAAAGATGCATCTCTTGCAACATGTCTAGTCTCACAAACATCTAAAGGATGGTTATGGCATCGGAGACTTTCTCATGTTGGAATGCATCAACTTAAAAAGCTTTTCAAACGTGCTTTAGTTATTGGCTTAAAGGATGTGGTCTTTGAAAAGGATAAACCTTGTAGCGCTTGTCAAGCAGGCAAGCAAATAGCTACCACACATCCAACTAAGCGAATACTTTCTACAAGCAAACCTTTGGAACTTTTGCATTTGGATTTATTTGGTCCTTCAGAGTTTCAAAGTATTGGGGGAAATAGTTATTGCTTGGTTATTGTTGATGATTTCACTCGTTTTACTTGGGTTTTCTTTATTTCTCAAAAATCTGAAACCCCCGATGTTTTCAAAAGTTTTGCAAAACGTGTTTCTAATGAATTCGAATTGTCCATCAAGAAAATCCGTAGTGATCATGGTGGAGAGTTCGTTAATTCAACTTTATTTGATTTTTGCGACTCTTTTGGAATCAAACATGAATTTTCCACATCCTATACTCCACAGCAAAATGGAGTTGTTGAAAGGAAAAATCGAACATTAATAGAGATGGCAAGAACCATGTTATGTGAGTATAATACTCCTATTCGCTTCTGGGCAGAAGCAGTTCACACAGCTTGCTATTCTATTAATCGACTCTATTTGCATCCTCTTTTGAACTTGACACCTTACGAACTTCTTTTTGGAAGAAAACCAAATATTTCATATTTTCGTGTTTTTGGTTGTAAATGTTACATCTTAAGAAAAAGAAACTTTGGTGGAAAATTTCAAAGAAAAGTTGATGAGGGTTTTCTAGTTGGTTATTCTACCACTAGCAAAGCCTATCGTGTTTTTAACAAAACGTCAGGTTGTATTGAGGAATCTTGCGATACTGAGTTTGATGAAACTAATAACTCGCAAGAAGAGCAAGTTGTTCATGACACTTCAGGTGAAATTCAAGAACCTTTGAAAAATCTTACCATTGAAGAAGCTGAGGAAGTTGATGAAGATGGAAGTGAAGACTACAATGAACAACCTGAACCTTCTGTGCAAGCTGAGTCTGCTGCAGAAGAAGCAGCACAAGAAGAAGCACCAAGTCAGCATAGAACAATTATCAAGGATCACCCTTTGAACCAAGTTCTGGGTGATATTAGTAAGGGTGTTCTAACTCGATCTCGTATTGTTTCTTTTTGTGAACATCATTCATTTGTTTCTTCTTTAGAACCAACATGTGTTAGTGAAGCTCTAGATGATCCTGACTGGGTAAATGCTATGCATGATGAACTAAATAATTTTACTAGAAATAAAGTCTGGAACTTAGTAGAAAGACCTAAGGATCATAATGTCATTGGAACAAAATGGGTTTTCAGAAATAAGCAAGATGAAAATGGACTAGTAATTAGAAACAAGGCTCGTCTTGTTGCTCAAGGTTTCACTCAAGTCGAAGGTTTAGATTTTAGTGAAACTTTTGCTCCTGTGGCGAGACTTGAAGCAATTAGAATTCTTCTTGCTTATGCTTCTCATTTTAACATTAAACTTTTTCAAATGGATGTTAAAAGTGCTTTTCTAAATGGTGAAATTTCAGAACTTGTATTTGTAGAGCAACCTCCCGGGTTTGAAGATCTAAAATTTCCAAACCATGTTTTTAAACTAACGAAAGCTCTGTATGGCCTCAAACAAGCTCCTCGAGCTTGGTATGAACGCCTTAGAGATTTTCTTCTTTCTAAAGGTTTTAAAACTGGAAAGGTTGACACAACTCTGTTCACCAAGAAAATAGATGATGATTTATTTATTTGCCAAATTTATGTGGATGACATAATTTTTGGATCTACTAATGAATATTTTTGTCAAGAATTTGGAGATATGATGTCTAGGGAGTTCGAGATGTCCATGATTGGTGAGCTGAGCTTCTTCCTTGGACTTCAAATCAAGCAACTCAAGAACGGTACGTTCGTGAGTCAAACAAAGTACGTGAAGGACCTGCTCAAGCGCTTTGGGATGGAAGAAGCTAAGGCTATTAAAACCCCCATGGCTACAAATGGACACCTTGACATGGACAGAAATTCAAAATCAGTAGATTCTAAACTCTATAGGTCTATGATTGGTAGTCTTTTATATCTTACAGCATCTAGGCCTGATATCATGTTTAGTGTGTGTTTATGTGCTAGATTTCAGTCAGAACCTAAGGAATGTCATTTAACTGCTCTTAAAAGAATCCTTAGGTATTTAAAATGTTATCCCAGTTTAGGCCTTTGGTACCCTAAAAATGCAAATTTTGAATTAATTGGGTATTCTGATTCTGATTATGCTGGGTGTAAGATTGATCGAAAAAGCACATCTAGTAGCTGTCAGCTGTTGGGGAGATCATTAGTATCATGGTCATCTAGGAAGCAAAACTCAGTTGCTCTCTCAACAGCTGAAGCTGAATACGTGTCTGCAGGTAGTTGTTGTGCTCAATTATTATGGATGAAACAGACATTTTTGGATTATGGAATTAAATTTGATAAAGTGCCACTTCTGTGTGATAATGAAAGTGCCATTAAAATTGCTAATAATCCTGTTCAACATTCTAGAACTAAGCATATTGAAATACGGCACCATTTCATAAGAGATCATGTGGCAAAAGGAGATATTGATCTTAGTCATGTAAGAACAGATCTTCAACTAGCAGATATCTTCACCAAACCACTAGATGAATCCAGGTTTTGCTTTCTTAGAGGTGAACTAAATATTATAGATGTTTCAAATGCTAGTTGATAAAGTGATATTTCTATTAACTTCATCATACTATTGATTGCTTATCTTGATTAATGAAGTATAATATACATCTATATATATATTATTATTAAAATATTTTCTCCCTTAGAGCTCTCTCCTGGTCGAAGTCATAACTGACAGTCAGTTTTTATAACTGACAGTCAGTATAGTGTTGTTTCTTGGTCGTAGGGTTCTGGTCGTTTTGAAGTCTCACACTGACTGTCAGTATTCAACACTGACTGTCAGTCTCAGCACTTGATTTTATTGAACTGACATTCAGTGTACCACACTGACTGTCAGCTTTTGAAATTAAGTGACTAGACTGACAGTCAGTTTGTGAAATAGACTGTCAGTTTGAGTCCTTAAAACCCTAAACCGAGCTTTTCTTTTTATCTTCTTCGGCCGCCGTTTTTCTTTTTTCTTCGCCGTCGCCGTCGCCGTTGCTCCTCCTCCTCGTCGCTGTCGCCGTCGCCGTCGTCATCCTTCTCCCGCCGTGAGCTCTCTCTCTTTTCTTCTTCTTCTTCTTCTTCCTCTTCTTTGTTTTTCTTTCTTTCTCTCTTTAATTCCTTCTTTTCTTTCTACTAATCCGAAATTGCTTTTATTTTTTTGTCCTTGATCTGCTATAGCACTCTATCTTCATCACTCTCTCTCAAATCCCCACAAAAAAAAAAAAAAAAAAACCTCGTCATTTCTCCGTTCGCCGGTTCTAGGTTGGAACTGACAGTCAGTCTCTCATACTGACTGTCAGCATCAGGTTCGAACTGACTGTCAGTTCATAAGACTGACTGTCAGTCTGAACCCTGAAAACAGAAACTTTTGTTTTCTCCACCCTTGTTCATCCTTGCATTCCTTTAGCTATCCACTATGTCTGATCAGCCTCATCGCCGCGTTGCTCGACGCAAGACTGTTGCGTCTAGCAGCAGGTCTTCGGGCCAGTCCTCTGGGGCTCGGCGTTCCCCCTCTCCAGAGCGTGTCCCCGTGAACTATTCGCGGTGGAACACTAGTCGGCTTCGGACTCTTCGTCAGCCGAACCCCTATCTATCTCCTCGTCCTTCTAGCATGGATGCCTCGCCACGTACCACCTTCTACACCATCACTCAGTTCGACATGTTTGAGAGCATCTACTCTCACATGCCCTTCTTCATTCATCGTTCTGTCTCTTGGCAGACGATAGTTTCTCGCACTGGCATCGCTTCTCTTTCTGATGCTTTTGCCTCTGTAGGGATCTGAGACTTAGTCTCTGATTCTTCTTTGACCTGGGCAGAGGAGCCCATTAGGCAGTTCTATGCCACCCTCCACATTTCTTCTCAGCGTGACTCATTGACCTTTATGACCGGCCTCCAGGTATACACGGTCACAAAGGAGCAGCTTGAGGCCGCTTTAGGACTGGTTCGTCCTGCTTCAGGGCGCCAGCTCCATACTTTACCTGATCTTGAGCATCGTGAGGTCGCTATGCTCTACTCCGGCGCCTTCCAGGTTCGTCACATTGCCGGCATGCGCCGCGATGTTGACCTGGCGCTGAAGATTCTTCGCCTCACTCTTCTTCCGATTACAGGTGACCGCGCCAGGGTCACCTACATCACTCTCCATGCTCTCATCTCGATCTTTCGAGAGGAGCCCTTCGACATCGCTGATCTCATCATTAGTGAGCTTCAGCACGTTCTTCTCTCTCCTCGTCGTCGCCTGGTGTATGCCCCATACATCATGGCACTACTGCTCCACATTCGAGCAGTAGACACCGCTCTTCCTCGACCTCATCAGCTTTTGGCCTTCTATCCCCCTGGCCAGGCTGATCGTCGTCTGGGCACTCGTCCTCCAACTCCTAGTGCTCCCTCCTCAGCCTCTGATGATGATGAGGATTCTGAGGACGCGACTGCAGCTCCAGCTTCTGCCTCTGCTCCTGCCCCTTCTAGCAGCTCCCGCACAGCTTCCTCTCTTGCATCTCTGCAGGTGTCTCTTGACCAGGTCATTCAGACACAGCAAGTGATCCAGAGTACCTTGGCCGCTCAGCAGGAGATCCTTCAGCAGATACTGCAGCGACTTCCAGCTCCTGATGCTGCGATGGCATCTGCTTCCCTTGCTCCTCGCAAGAGGGCACGGCCTGCAGTTTCTTCACCAGCATCATCTGCCGGCACCGCTCCAGTTCCAGCAGGACCTGCATCTCCCGCCGTCGTACCTTCCGCGTCTCCTACAGCTTCTGGAGGCACTGAGATTCTAGGCGACTCAGATGACCAGGAGTAGATTAGGTTTAGTTTCTCATGTTAGGCCTCCCTTTTTGTGCTTGATGCCAAAGGGGGAGAGATGGATGATGTTATGATGATATTTTGTTTAGATGGATGATGTTATGATAGTTTAGATGCATGATGTTATGATAGTTTAGATGGATGATGTTATGATATTTTGTTTAGATGGATGATATGATATGTTGATGATGTTATTTTGTGATATGATTATGATATGTTTCTTTTCTATGAAATTTTTTGATGCGATGATGCGATGAGATTTGTTCTTACAGTTGTATGAGATATCAATGTGCTCTGACATAATTTGTGGTTCTCTCTCTTATGCTATGATATGCTCTGATACATCTTGAGGGATGTGCACACTTTCAGGGGGAGATTTTTGCACAAAATCAGGGGGAGTATTAGTTGGTATTAGTTTATTAACTTGTTGTCATCAATCATCAAAAAGGGGGAGATTGTTGCATCTAGGCCTTTCATGCCTAACCCTGATGTGTTTTGATGGTTGATGATAATAAGTATTTTTGGACTAACTATGTGTTTGAGTTATTGTTACAGATTTCAGACAACCGCACAAAAAGCGAGGGCTGGTAATCAAGATGTTGAAGTTCAATTTAAGTTGTTCAAAAGCATAAGAAGACGCAAAAAGAAATTGTTTTTGCTGGACTAAACTGATGCATCGAGGTATGTTGTAGTTCTAGGTTTACCGATCTCAGGGTGCATGAAGATCGATCGGTTTAAGGATTTTATTCTTAGTTTAAACCGTACTATAAAGAGGGGACGCAAGTTCTCTCTACATCTGCAATCATACCGAGAAAAATCTAGGTCAATGCACGCATATCATTATCTGTGGTTTTTCGACAATTTGTTTTGATGTATTGAATTTTGTCAACAGTTGAGGTTTTTACTTCTTGAGAAAGATCTGAAAAGATCTAATTTTTGTTGCTGTTGTCAAAAATGTTCTTCTCGAAAATATCTTCAAAACAAAACTGAAATCATTTGAATCAGATCTCTGGATTTTGAGTTTTCTCTGTTTTTATCCAGACTGACTGTCAGTCTTTGTAACTGACTGTCAGTATGAATGTCAGTTTGATAAACTGACTAATCTCCAGAGAGTATGTTTTTATTGAGCTGATTTTTGTTGTACTAGACTGACTGTCAGTGTTGGTAACTGACTGTCAGTATGAATGTCAGTTAGTGCAAACTGACAAATCTCCAGAGAGCATGTTTTTCTGTCTCAGATTTTTTTGTACTAAACTGACTGTCAGTATGAGTATACTGACTGTCAGTGTGGGTTTCGACCACAGAGAGGTTTTTTTTTTAGTTGGTTTTTAATTCTGTTTTTCTCTGTGAGACTGACTGTCAGTTTGATACACTGACTGTCAGTTTGGTCAGTAAATTTTTGTTGTTATCTGCTTCAACGGTTATAAAGTTTTTAGCCGTTGCTTTTCACTGTTGACATTGTGGACACTGACTGTCAGTCTTTGTAACTGACTGTCAGTTTGGACTGTTTCTTTTTACCGTTTTAGTCCACAACGTTCGAGCTGTTGTGATCCTATTTTTACTCTTTCTGGTGATACACTAGACTGACTGTCAGTTTGTGAGACTGACTGTCAGTCTTAGTTACTATTTTTCAGCTCGAGCGCAAACGGCTCTTTTGACCACGAAGGCTATAAATAGAGGTGTTGAGCTACTGTTTCAACACAAGAAAACACAGCAACACAGCCTTTCTTACTTTCTCACTAGTGCTTCTTCGTTTTACTTAAAACTTGATCTTTTGATCGAGTCGTGAGAGTTTTAGCCACATCGAGCATATTGTTCTTGCATTCCATTTCTAGATATTTTCTCGGTGTGCATTGGAGGTCTAGAATAGACCTTGCTTCTTATTACTCTTGGTGAGCGCCCTCACCTAGACGGTTCGAAGGCGTAAATCGCTGATCTCTCCAAATCGGAGATTGTCGGAGAGACGCGATTACTTGTAAAAGGCTTGGTGCTCGCCTTTCCGGAGGGGACAAGGAGCAACCTTAGTAGATAGTGTCCTGTGTGGATACTGAAGCTATACTCAAGGACTGAGTGCTTCAACGAGGACTAGTGGAGACTGGGCGTGTCTCCGATACCTCGGGATATATTGGTATCAATCTCTTATCTTTTACTATTACTTGCTTTACCTTAATTTGAATTTTCATTTGCAAAAACAAATTTTAAAAGTCTCCTATTCACCCCCTCCCCCTCTAGTCGACATCCTGATCCAACAAATGTCGGCAGATTGACATTCAGATCAAGATTCTGACATAACTTCAAGGAAAACTAGAGAGCTTATCTCAAGTTATGACAGTAGAAGAAAATGTAGATCATAACTCTACAAATTCAGTGGACAAAGTGGTTTTCAAAATGCACAATCAGAAGTGGGTAAACAAGGCCAATGCCATTGGCTGGCATGCACTGAGATAGTGTCAAAAGCTAGGGTTTAGCATAACATGCATTTCAAGGGCTCAAATCAAGTTGTGATAGAAGAAGAAAATGTTGATCACAACCTCAGGAATCTAAGGGACAAAGTTATGCCCAAAATGCACATCTGGAAGGGAGTGAAAAGGGCTAATGCCACTGGCTGACATAGTCTGGCATTGATCTTGACATGGCCAGAAACTAGGGCTTGGCATAACTTTTGATCTAGAGCTCCAAATGATGCACCACTTTGTCTGGGAGGTAGGCAATGATAACAGGAACAAATCATTCAACAGGATTCAAAGCTGAAGATGGCTAGAAGGTGATGAATTTCGAAGGAGAAGTGTGGTGGCGACACAGCACAATGAAGCCACTGGACAAAAATCTTGGCATAGCTGTAACTTGAATTCTGGGCAGTTTCAGAGATCGAGCTAGAAGACAAATATGCTCAGGAAGTTGGGGCACACCTGAATGACAAAGTGGATGAAGCTGAAACGGCCGGGAAAGGATTTCCGGTGAACTGCGCCGGAGAAGAAGACATGAGATTTGGGGCTTTTTGATACAGGCCGAAAGAACTCTAATCCAAGCTTGAGGAGTGATAGAAGGGTAAGATGAAGCTATCTGGACAATCAATTTGGCCGGAGGATGGCCGGAGAAGCCTGGCGACGATCGCCGGTTTCTGGAGAAGCTCAAAACTTGTGAAAACTTCAATTCGAGCTCAATCGGGAGATATTGATGCATAGGCTTGCTTCAAAAGGTTCACTGATCATTTTTCTTCACAAGTTCGAGAGCTAATTCGAAGTAGATCGGCCAGCGTTGCCGGAACAGGGCAATCGGGAATTCCGGTGATCACCGGCGACTGGATGCAAGATAACTCAATTAAATGGTACAGCACGATGAGGGAGATGAGATATACCTTCTGGTGCTGTTAAGTCGGTGAGAAGTGCAGCAGGGCGTGCTGGCACCGTGAGGCCTCAATCTGGACTCGCCGGAGAAGAAGACGAAGACAGGAGAATTTCGAAATTTGGCTAAGTCTTGGTGAAGGGAAGATGACACAGGGTATGGCTGCTTATATAGACCACAGGGCGATGCTTGCAAGGAGATGGCAGCAAGGGAATTTGTGCCAGATGACAAGATTTGCCGGGCGCGGCTGCAACAACGGCGAGCGGTGAAGCGACTGTACACTGGCAAGGCGAAGCTGTGCTACATCGAGTCTCATCAATGTCGGGCGGTGCAAGGCAGTGGCGACAAGGGCTGGCAACGTGGCGCAATGTTGCTGACAAAAGCCTGTTGCTGGTCGCGCGCAGGAGCACATGCTGTTCAACGGCGCTGCCACGGCGTTGCCACGGCGATGGCTGGGGCGTGGACGCGTGTGCACATGCAACTCAAGTGAGTACGAGCTCAGGCGAGGCGAGGCGTGGCCGGCGGCGAGCAAGCGCGGCGCAAACGCACGGCAAGGTTCCTGGTCGTGCACTGCAGTTGGCCTGGTCGAATTTGGGCTGATTTGCAATTATTGATTTTCTTGATTTGGACTGAATTGTAAATCTGGAGATTTGGAAGGTTTGATCTGGAATTGATTCTGCTGTTTTGGTATACTTAATTCCACAGATGATTTGGCACAGATTGAAGATAAAATTTGGCACATTTGGATGATTTTTGGTATGAACTGAAAATAGGGTATTTTAGGGTAATTGAAATCTGAATTTCAATTGATTTCGAATTCTGGGATTTAGGGTTTGATTTTGAGATACTCATAAAAGAAGAATTTGTGTTGAAGAGCATTTGGGAGATGTTCCCTGAATCAGATTTGAATTTGGAGATGATTTGCAACATTTTGCCTTTTTAGGCTTCTGGAAAATCTGGAAAAGGACTGATCTGCGATACTCTGGGACTGATTTGCGAAAAAGGTTCATATGGTGAAATCTGGCTGCCAACTTTTTGGATTAAGGTATTGGCATACCCTTGATCATAATCCAGGAATAATCTGGTCTGAACTTGGCTAAGATTTTGATTAAATCTGAATTTCTGAAACTTAGGGTAAAAGGTAATAACAGATATTCTGTTTTCGAAAACAGAAGGGAGTTGATAATTCTGGAAGTTAGAGATAGAATTGAATCTGGGTTCTGAAGGCTTTTAGGTTTAGGATAACTGATAGATCAAATCTGGAAAGTCAGATCTTGTCTTGGGGTCACAGGATAGATTTTGAGATTTTAGGGCTAGAACAGAAATAAGCTGAGGCTGATTTGGTTGATCTAGAAGAGACATATGCATGCATGATTTTTAAGAAAGAAACTTTTCACCCCAAAACTCAGGATGTTACACGCAGGTAACTTGTTTCGTCAATATCTTCGGTAGGGACAGATTGAAGGATTCCATCTAAAAATGGAGGTAGTTCGTCGAACTGATCGTACTCTTCTTCATCCACAACGTCTTCGACCCCAACAATACGTCTCTTACTGTGAAGGACAACGTGCAACTGTGGGTTGGCCGGGTCAACGATGTAGAACACCTGTGTGGCTTGCTCAGCAAGTATAAATGGATCATCTTTGTTTGCGACTCTACTGAGATCGACTAGAGTAAACCCATAATTGTCGACTTTAACACCTCGAGGGATTTCGACCCATTGGCATCGAAACAGAGGAATCTTAAGTAATACATAATCGAGCTCCCATATTTCCTCAATAACACCGTAATATGAGTCGAGTGCTCTTACTGCCCTGGCATCCTTCGAAATAGCAAGTAGTGTCACTCCACTACATTGCATAGCACTCTTCTCGTCCTGAGTTTTTGTGTAAAATGAATAGCCGTTGATGTCATACCCCTGCCAAGTCCCTACAGTAAATCTAGGCCCTCTGGCCAACCATGTAACATCTTCATCTACATCGCCCTCAGAAGCTTGCAGGACTCTATTTTCGATCCACCCAGCAAACTTCCTATTATGTTCTCTGGTGACCCAAATCTCTGGCTTCGAGGGATTCTGTTTCCGTAACATTTCCTTGTGCTCGTGTATGTATGGCTCCACCCCCGTCATGTGCTGTAAGACCCAAAAATGGGCTTTTGCATACAGATCACTAGAGGGGACGACTGCTTTAAATCCAATCGTTCCAATGCCCTGAAGCCTGCCCTCATGCCGAGACGTAGGAACGCCAATTGGGTCAACCCCGGCCATATAGTTGGTGCAAAATTCGATCACCTCCTCCGTGGCATAACCTTCAATAATACTGCCCTCAGGCCGATATCGATTCCTTACATATCCCTTCAAGATACCCATAAATCTCTCAAATGGATACATGTAGCGCAGGAACACGGGTCCACAAAACTTAATTTCTCTGACAAGGTGAACAATTAGATGGACCATAACATCAAAAAAGGATGGAGGGAAATACATCTCCAGCTGACAAAGAGTGGTAGTCACATCGCGTTGCAAATCGTCCAGTCCATCCATATCAATTACCTGCAAGGACACAGTTGCAGCAAATATTCAGATCCAAAAAATCTGACAAGTTCCACGAATGGAGCTAATTAACTTGCTAGGAGTACACGCTTACGTACCTTGCCAGATATTGTGTTGAAGAAATAACATAGCTTTGTAATTGTCTCTCTGACTTTGACTGGGAGAATGCCTCTGATAGCAATGGGAAGCATTTGTGACATCAGTACATGACAATCATGGGACTTCATACCAACCAGTTTCAAGTCTTTCATGGACACAAGTTTTTTCAAGTTCGCAGAATACCCGCATGGAACTTTGACACCATGTAGGCACTGACAGAGTTCTGTTTTTTCTCTTTTTGACAAAGTATAGCAGGCCGGGGGGAGGTATGTCCGCTTTCCCTTCTCCAACGGTGCAAGCTCAGTCCTTATGCCCATGTCGAGCATGTCACGGCGAACGTTGATGCCATCTTTCGTCTTTCCTGGAATGTTCAACAACAAACCAATCAAACTGTCACAAACATTTTTCTCTACGTGCATGACATCAATGCAATGTCGAACTTGTAAGTGCTCCCAATATGGCAGATCCCAAAGAATCGATCTCTTCTTCCAAACATTTTTTCCTGGAGGTTTAGAACATTTACCGAACTCAACTTTGATGTCCTTCACGCGCAAGTAAAGCTCCTTACCAGTCACAAACACTGGGGCTGATCCTTTCTCAGGCTTCCCATTGAATGACTTCCTCTTCTTACGGTAGGCGTGATGCATCGGAAGGAATCTGCGGTGACCCATGTACACTGTTTTTCTGCAGTTCGATAACCATATGCTTTCAGTTTCATCCAGGCAAATAGGACAAGCCTTGACTCCTTTCGTACTACACCCCGACAAATTTCCATAGGCCGGGAAATCATTTATGGTACAAAATATCATGGCCCGCAACATGAAATTCTCTCGCTTATGTGCATCCCACACCCGCACCCCTTCGCTCCACAATTTTTGTAAGTCCTCGACTAACGGTGATAGAAACACGTCAATATCATTCCCGGGTTGTCTGGGTCCTGAAATTAGTAACGACATCATGATGTACTTCCGCTTCATACATAACCAAGGAGGAAGATTGTAGATGCATAAAAGAACCGGCCAAGTGCTATGTCGACTGCTCATATTTCCGTGTGGATTCATACCATCCGTACTCAGCCCAAACCTTATATTCCTCACTTCGCCGCCAAACTCACCGAATGTTCTGTTAATGTTTCTCCATTGAATGGAATCAGCTGGATGTCTTAGTTTTCCGTCTTGTTTCCGACCTTCAACATGCCAACGCAAGTACTTCGCATCTTTCAGATTTGCAAACAGCCGTTTCAATCTGGGAATCACAGGCAAATACCACACAGTTTTGGCCGAAGGCCCTTTCTTTACCTCATCACATCCATTGTGATAAATTCTGTCCCCATGCTTATACCGCGATGCACCGCATCTTGGACAAACATGCAAATCCTCGTACTTGTTACGGTACAGAACACAATCATTTGGGCATGCATGTATTCTTTCGATTTCCATTCCCAACGGACACAATAGTTTTTTGGCCTGGTAAACCGATCTTGGCAACTCATTTCCCTCTGGAAGCATGTCCGCTAACAGATCCAATAGCGCCGTGAAACTCTTATCGCTCCAACCGTTGCTTGCCTTCAAGTTATATAATCTCAACACAGAAGACAACTTTGTAAATGTTTCACATCCGGGGAACAAAGGCTTCTCAGAATCAACAATTAATTTCTGAAATTTAGCTAAATCGTTTTCGCTGTAGTCCTCTTCTACATCACGTAACATTTCATCTAAATTGTCGTCATCTACATGGACTTCCGAATGAACATTATCAATGTTTTGATCATGATCATCATTACTGCAATCCACTTCCGGGTGCTGCTGAGTGGTAGCGGTAGTGCTCGTTTCCTCAAGATCTTCACCATGCCATATCCAACGGGTATAGCGTGCGTTAAAACCACGACGAATCAAATGACTCCTAATCTGATCAGAGTTGCCGAACCTTTTTAAGTTCATACAATCTATACAAGGACAATGCATATCTTTCTCTCCCTTCTTCGCCTTCTCTTGCTCAGCAAATTTAATAAATCCATTCACACCCTCCAAATACTCAACAGTAGTACGTTTTATTCCATACATCCAACATTCTCGGTCCATCTACAATTATTTCACAAAATTGACAAATTCAAATAAATAATTAATGACTCAGGGCATGCATATATGAATGAAACATAATTAGCTAGGCCATATGTGTGTACATGCATGAGCTGTTTAATTACATTAAATGGATTTGTATATATGAAACCCTAATTAACTTGATGCATGCATTAATTGGAAGAGCCAGCTAGCTAGCTGCTTAAATTCAGCAAGCTATAGCTAGCTAGCCAACCCAGCCTTCTAGCTAGCTTGGAGATACATGTATCTAGTTTAATGAATTGCAAGTAGAGAGAGAGAGGGAGAGTGTGAAAGAGTGATCGAGAGAGAGAGAGGTGATGAGAAGATGACAATACCGAGGGGGATGGAAATATGATCAACCTCTCAGCTAGCTTCTCCAGATCACTCTAGCTTGGAGTTGTGCGCGGCTGAAATGATTCCAACATGTAGAGCGCAGAGCAGGGGTCGACCTAATTAACTTGTCCAATTTTACTATCGGTTCAACAACACTAACCGATAGTAAAATAAGGTCCCCACTGTCATAACCATTAGTGTATATGAAGTCATTTTACTATCGGTTTGTGTTGTTGAACCGATAGTACTATGTAGTATATTGTATCGGTTAGTCCAGTAATAACCGATAGTAAAAAGTCAGTAATTTCACTATCAGTTACCCGAGAAAAACCGATAGTACTATTCAATATATTATATCGGTTAATACAGTACCAACCGATAGTATAAAGTGAGTAATTTTACTATCTGTTACGAACGAAAAACCGATAGTACTATTGTAATATATTATATCGGTTGGTACAGTAGTAACCGATAGTAAAAAGTCAGTAATTTCACTATCAGTTAAAAATGGAAAACCGATAGTACTATTTAATATATTATATTGGTTTGTACAGTAATAACCGATAGTAAAAAGTATTTGCATTTCACAAACGTTGGATTAGTGTATAACCGATAGTAAAATGATGGTTTTCCGCCGCTGTCGTCCTATTCTATCGGATTTTTCCTAGATTGCTTACAACCGTTAGAAAATAAGGGTTAGTGGAATGCACTTCTGTAGTAGTGACACTGGCATCAGTGGGATCAATGCTGGATGCCCCAAGAGAACTAGAGACGTCCCTAAGCCTATTGACGTCATCTCTTATTAAGAGAGTACAACTGTTCCTTATTGTGTCCGAGAGATCTCGCTGCTCTTGGGCAAGATTTCTTTCTGGATGAAGCTTGCGCGCCTCTTCGTGAGCTCCATCATAACATTTTGCCAGGTGCAGAATGGCCGAGGACATCTCCTCAGAATGCTTCTCCTGCACCTCTTTTTCTTCTCCGAGAGTTCTAACCAAGTCATATTTTTTCCCTCAAAAGAGCCTGGATCTCAGCAGGCTGATCACTGGGGGTTCCAGGGGCCTTCACCTCCTGTACATGAATGGGTTAGTTTCTATAACATATGAACCACAGAGAGGATGAAGATGATTACCTAAGGAGCATAGGAGAAAGCCAAGCTTTGAAGGGGATTTGGTCGCAACAATGCGAGACTTTCCCTAGAAAGTTGATGATCCAAAGAAGGAGGAGGACTTAGTCGTAGAGGTGTGAGACTTTCCACAGAAGAGTGAAAATTGTAAGGATTGTTGTGGATCTCCAAAGGTGGAGATGAAGATGCCACTGGATGGGTTGCAAGGGGCAATGTGGCTACACTAATGTCAGCAGCCTTTAGTATTTTTGACGCAGCTCCACTAGAAGATCGTTTGTCATTTCTGGATCTCTTCTTAAGAGGAATCAGTTCTTCAACTGTAACTTCCAAAATGCATTGCTTTGGAAAGGGTCATGGAAAGATTGACATCAAAGATTTTCTGGAAAGAACTACCTTCCGAAGGTTCTGATCAATCTTGACTCCTGTCACTATCTTTTCCTACTCACTCTCGACAATCTTTTTGAAGTCTTGGTTCACCATTAAGATGATAATAGATGAGGGAAAGAGAAAGTTAAGAGTGGAAACAAGTTCTAAAAGACAGCCAAAGGAAAGCTGGTGAGTTTCGGAACTGAAAGGCTTCACTATTTATAGAGCCCAGAGGTGATGGTTTGCATTCGAGGATGCCTCGAATTCTTAAAACACACTTACGGCTTTTACCTTGGTTAAGCGGGTCAATAAATTCATAATTATTTTCCGAGAAAAACCCAAAAGTTTTCTTGGAATATAAACCGCCGCACGGCGGAACAGTGCCAACTGAAGAAGTTGAAGCGTCAGGTTACATAATTCGATGCAAACTAAATTTGAAGTAAATAAGTCTTTTCATTTCTTCAAATTTTGGGGCTAGCTGATGACGATTATCACCCGAGCTAGTTTACTTAACATATATCAGGTTCAAGTCAGGTTCAAACGTGATATGTGTCTATGTGTCTTAGCAGCCCCTACGGTCATAGACGAACAGCTTCTTGTACACTAGAGGACTGCAGGCATAGAGCCAGTTTATTGTCGTGGTACTTGCGTGATCATGAGGTCACAAGAAACGCGCGGTTAGAATGTCGCTAACTGTACGCGATCAAGGTAACCTGGGGGTGTTCAAACCTTTACTGGACACATTCTCAAAGTCAAGATAACTTCTCCTATGTGTGAAGACAACCGCCAGGAGGTTAACATGTGCAGTTATCTATAATTGCAAGTGCTTAACCGGCGAAGAGTATTGGTGTGGTTATACAAACTGCATCATGACAACCATCCAGAACTGCTTTCCATTCGCATCCTTTCATTCAGTATAAAAGGATGGCTGATGCATGATGGAAAAGGGACGAGGGGGACAAGAATTCAACAATGCTTGAAGACATAGAAATAATTAGTTAGGTAGAAGTATAAAAAGAGGTTATCGTCTGTGATAATCTTCTCTCCTTGTAAACTCTTTTCCCATACTTAGCGAAATCATAACAGGACGTAGGGCTATTACTCCCACCATCGAGGGCCCGAACCTATATAAATCTTCGCGTCCTTATTTTCATTGCTTATCCTAACTTAACTTAGGGCGCATTGAAAGGTCTCACATACAACTCACAAATCTGCGTAAGATCGACAGGGGACCCCGAGTCCAAATCATCGACAGATACGCCCTTGGGGGTGGGCCCCTTTGGGCCCTCCGGCTGCCACGTGGAGCCGACGACCCAGCTAGCCAACCCGAAAGAGCCGCGCCATGTCGAAGATGCCCTAGCTGGGGAGGGTCAAGGCTCCAACTTGTACATGTATGCTCGAGCCCTTCCCCTACCCCTACTCCCGCGGAGGTCGGGCCGCAACCATCACGAGGCACGGTCGCCATCCTATTCAAGAGATTGGGGGCCCTACCGATGGCCTCGATCTTGGCCCCTGAGGCCGGCCCCCTTGTGGAGGACTGGGCAATGGTGTCAGGTCCCACCCCCCCCCCCCCCGCCCCCCCGGGTAAGGGCAAGGGCCTCTTGCTCCATCCCGGGGTCTCAGCCTCATCATTGGATCAGACGTCCAGCTCCTCCGATGGCGGGACCCCGGAGGACGGCTCCATGGTGGGTGGAGATCTCCCTAGGGAGTCACCCGGGGGCCGACGCAGAGGGCTACGACGAGGTGATCTCCTTCGGGCTCTGGGTAAGCGTCGCTCCTCAAGATGTTGTCTCGCTTATTTCATTTTCCTCTCCAGACAATGGCATTGGTCCGGGGCCTCCGGGCTCTGTTCACTGTGTGCCTTAAAGATGCCAAGGAGGTGATAGCCTCTGAGCGCTCCGGGAAGGAGATGGCGCTCGGGGACCTAGCCGCCGCAGAGGAGATGATAGCCTCCGAGGGCTCCGGGAAGGAGAGAGCGCTCGGGCACTTTGCCGTTGAGCATGCCAAGAAGGAAGGGGTTCTCGGGGAGCTTGCCACTGTCTGGGCTCGACTCGTGGTGGTTGAGGACGCTGCCTCCTAGCTCTGGAAGGAGCTGCAGGTGGAGCGAGGCATTGCCCGGGAGACGGAAGCCTCAGGCACCCTCGTAGTCATCTCCGGGGGGAAAATGATCCGTTTCGCCCCAGAGCAGCTCGGGGTCGAGCTCGGGCTGGAGGATGCTTCCGACCCGGCTCCGTCATCAATCAAGGAGGGCACATATTTCCACGATACGCAGGTCTCCCTCATCCCGGTGGCAACGGATGTCCGGGCACGAGGCCTTGCCATCCCAATCATAGCCTTGGCGGTGGCTCTCGTGGAACATGGCGGGGCAGGTGCCGCAGTGATCGAGGAATTGCTCCCCCGGAGTTTCTCCAGCTATTTTGAGGCCCAATGGGAGAGGTTCGAGGAGCTTGCCAGGGCCCTCTTCGATCGGGTCACTGAGGCGATGGAGACAAAGGGCGCGCGCCCGGTGCAAGAGGCGGCGACGATAGCGGTTCCCCCAGGGGGGAACAAAGACGGGCAAGTATGGGCTCCCCCCCCCCCCCGATTAGATAGGTTTTGCTTTTGTTAGGGCTTTTGGTTCCGGTAGCTTCTATTGAAGAAGCCCCGGAAAAATGTAAATTTATTGATTGATGAAATGAAAACAACTCTTTTTGCTAAGCCTTATTCCCTTGTAAGCAGGTATCCCCAGAAATTCCCGGGGGGTTTCCAAGTCCTGGGAGGCGTAGCCTGGGTAGTAGCCAGGCGGCTTCCACTGTGTTAAGCCTCAACACCAGGGGAAACACTGATGACCCAGCCTCTGGGCTTGCTCCCGAAGTTCCCGCAGCGGGGGGCACCCTCCGGGAGCCAATCCGGTTGCGGTGCTCCCGGAGTGGCATTTAGAGAATTTCGAAAATTGTCGTGCCGAGTTGTCTCCTCTGAAGCCGGGGTCCTGGATGGTCTTGCCACTCCAGATACACCCCCCAGCCGGCTCTGAGTACTAGCCGGAGGATTTCCTTCGGAGGGCCTTCTGGCCCATAAGGAGCTTGTACAAGGATCTCTCTCGGGAGCTGTCAGAAGGCCTCTGAGAATATTAGATGTAGTTACTCACTGGAGGGGGTTGACCTCCAAGGTAGTTCCCCGTGGGAGCTTAACTCCCTGGGTTTCACCCTGTTCATGCCCAGGCATTATCATCCTGGGGATGCCTTAGCCCGAAGTTGGGGTTGTCCCCCGGTTCAATGTTCAATTAATAAAGTGTTTTCCCTTGTTTTTGTCAAGTCGTCATTTTTGTCAAAATGTTTTTGATATGTTTGCTTTCTGATATGTTTACTCGGGTCTGGCGTGGTCCCCTGCCCACAGCGGGGGGTAGTTGAGTACTACGCACTGTGGGTGAGGAACGAGAAAGCCTATCAAAAATTTCCCCATTCAATATTTCCGCCTGTCAAAAATTCCTCCAGCCGCTGTGGAATGGGGCCGGGCGAATACTTTCCCAGGCGAAAGCTTCCAAGGCCGGACGAACATTACCCCTGTCGCCGTGAGATGAAAATTTTCCCGATCGAAAAATTCCAAGACCCGGTCGAAAATATCGCCTGGTCGCCGTGAGATGAGAGCCAGAAGAAAATGTTTCCCCGATCAAAAAATTCCGAGACCGGAGGAGGGCAAGTGCTACGACAGGTTCTGACTATTTGAGGGGGGACTAGTCCCTCAAATTGACTCATTACCGTAGTTCATGAGAATCGGACTGCCACTTACCCCCTCAGTCCACGAGGGGTTATTGTAAGTGTTTGCCTATGTCCTCACTGGGAGGGCATCCTCACGAAGAGGGTACTGCCTTTGAAGGCGATTAGAAGAAAATTCGCAAGGGAAATCTGAAACTGCATGAGAAAAACACTTGTATTCAAGAAAGTGGATGCAACGCCTCCCCCCGCAGAACCGCAGCGAGGGAGGGAATAGTGAGTACAATGCCTCCCCCTGCGATGTCGCGATGGGGATGGAATGAGCCTGGAGGCTAAATGTAAAACTTGCGGAGCAAGTCTATGTTCCAAGTGTGCATCAGCTCTTGGCCTTCAAGGTTGGAGAGCTTATAAGCCCCCGAGCCCAAGACCGTAGAAATCCTGTATGGGCCTTCCCACATAGGGCTCAGTTTTCCCTGAGCCTGGGGGTTACCCATGCGCTTGAGGACAAGGTCCCCAAGGCGGAAAGCTCTCGCACAGGCATGCCGATTGTAAGCGCGCGCCATTTTGCGCTCGTAGATGGCATGGCGAAGGAGCGCCCTGTCGCGCTCTTCTTGGGCGAGGTCGACTTCCATTTGTTGATTTTCTTCTTTGACTTGGTACGCCATGGTACGCCCCGTGTACGAGCGAGAATGGGGTACTCCTCGTTGCCGAGTTTGGGGTCGTTCGCATGGAGCAAAGGAAACTGGGAAGCTCCTCCGCCCATGCGCCTCGTCGGGAGGCAGCCTACTCGACTAGCCGGCGCAATCCTTGTAGGATCACGCCGTTAACTCTTTCGACAGCACCGTTGCTCTGGGGGTGAGCTACGGAGGTGAAGTGGGGGGTGATGCCCAAGGTATCACAGAACTCCCAGAAATGTGCCGAGTTGAACTGAGTCCCGTTATCGACTGTGATTTCTCGGGGGACCCCGAAACAACAAACGATATTCTTCCAGAAGAACCTCTGCACCACCCGGGAGGTGATGCTAGCCAAGGGCTCAGCTTCCACCCACTTGGAGCAGTAATCCACAGCGACCATCACATACTTGTAGCCCCCCAGCGCCGGGGGAAGGGACCAAGGAGATCCATCCGCCAATGTGTGAAGGGCCAAGTAATCGGGATGGTCTACAATGTTGCGGAGGGTAGTTGGGGACCCATCGCCATTTTCTGACAGGGCTTTCATGCAGAGACAAGGTCTCGCACATCACGGACCACAATAGGCCAGGAGAAGCCCTGGCGGATAACCTTCACCGTGATCGCGTGCGGGGCTAGGTGAGAGCCATGACTCCCCAAGTGTATGTCCTCGAGAAGCTGAAGCCCCTCTACCTGCGGAAGGCAACGGAGCAAGGCCGAAGCGCCCTACATGTAGAGCTTCCCTTCCAGCAAGAGGTACGCCTGTGCCTTCGCACGGGGGTGCTTGGCCATGACGCCGTCGAGGGGCTCCTCCCCCCTTATGAAGGAGACAAGAGGATCCATCCATGACTCCGCTCAGGTGATTTCAGCGACCGCACCGCGAGGCTCACTGTCGGAGTCGGGGGTGGTCACTGAAGGCCTTCTGATGATTTCCAAGAAAGCACCCCCGGGTGCTAGCTGCCGGCGCTAGGGCATCGGCACGATCATTGTATCTCCGGGGGAAATGCTCGTCCTCCAGGCCCTCGAAGTATTTCTCCATCTTGTGTACTTCCCCCAAGTAGAGACTTCGGTTTGTGTCATGGCACAAGTATGACTTGTCCATTTACAAACCATGAGCTGGGAGTCCCCCTTAACCAAGAGGTGGAGAATCCCCAGGGAGCGTGCGAGGCGTAGCCCCAGGAGCAGGGCCTCGGACTCGGCGACATTGTTTGTGGCTGGGAACTCGAGCCTTGCCGCGTACTCCAGTGTTCTCCCCTCAGGGCTCCGAAGGACTACCCCCGCCCCGGCCCCAACAAGACACAGGGAGCCATCGAACATGAGCATCCAATGGTCATTGCGTCAGGGTGGGTTGATGGGGGAGCCCCCTTCCACCCCAGGGGCTGTTGGGGGAAATTTCCGCGACATCAAGTCCAGGTAAGAGGCAAGGCCCCTGGTGGCTAGTCCCAGGTGGCATTTGTCCGTGGACAAGGTCTCCGGTCACTGGTCCTGGGCGCCTCCATTTGCCAGGGGACAAGGCCCCCCGATGGCTTGTCTCGGGCGCCGCCATTTGCTCGGGGACAAGACCCCCAGTCACATCCTGGGCGCCGCCATTGGCCCGAGGACAAGGCCCCCGGTCACTTGTCCCGGGCGCCGCCATTTGCCCGAAGACAAGGACCCCCGGTCCCAGGTCACATGAGGATCACGCGAGAAGTGCCTCGGGAATTGGCGGGGACACCTGTCAAGCATCTAAGCACCTTGACAGGGAGAAGGACGCTAGTGACCCTCGATCAAACGATTGCGGATGGGGCAGTTTAGTCTTTTTGGATCTTTTGGGCCAATATAAGCCCTTGTAACCCCTCATGTAACAGAGGACAACTCATTTTTACTCTAATACACAATCAAACAGGCGTGCTTTGGAGCCATCTCTCCCCGAGAGAACTCCCCTAGCCAACTCCGGTTGGGAGCACATCGACAGGACTAGGGCCTCTACAGAGGCCTGAACTTATATAAACCTTTGTGTCATTTGTTGCGTTTGCCCGACGGGAGAGGACCGGTCACGCGGTCAGCTTGCGTCGTCTTTTCTTCGCTGGGGATGATCCATTTGAGACCTAGTCTTGGTTTTCGCATTAGGCTCGCCCAGATTCTAATATGCGGAATAACGGGATCTTACTCGGAAATACCGAAACCCAAAGTAATTGCACAACTCTTTATTTCAAAGAGGGCTTTACACGTCGAACGTTAGACACACTTGTCTACATCGAAGGAACTATAAGTGTCTAAAACTCAAATAAGTTCTATGACTCTTCGATGATCTAAACTAGACCTATTACAAGGTATTTATAGTCCAATCGTATGAGTACGTATCAGACTCAATAACCTAAACGTATTAGACTCATATAACTAATCCTAAACAGATAAGCTTAGTTATACACATTCGGATCGGATTACAATTCCGAACAGGGAACGAATTCCTTTTCCTGGTCGCGGACCCATCCATGTTCGCGAAACCTTTCTGAACACGGTTAAGGTCGCGAAGCCGTATGCGATCAGGACTTGGTCGCGAAGCCGCATGCGATCAGGACTTGGAGATCCTCCCGGATCATGACTCCCTTGTTGAGAAGGAGCCAACGCCCGTTGTGACCTCTCGATCAAACTAGAGATGTGGAAATTGGGCTTGTCCATCTTCTTTTGTGTACCACTTTGCCGCACGTGCTCGTTGATCTTTCCGACCGATTCGAAAAGTCTCCTTTGTGCCACTGCGGGTGGTAGTCACCTTCTTCTCCAGAATCATATCTTCACGTAAAGGTTTGCCTCATTGATAGACCAAGTCTTCAACAGATGGTACTATGGTATCCGGCTCATCATCCAGCATTGAAGGCTCGAAGAGTTTGAGGTGCTCAACATTGACAACCGAGTAAATATCCATGTATGGAGGTAACTCAAGCTAACAAGCATTATTACCCACTTTCCGCAAAATCCGAAAATGACCATAACGAATGGGTTTGAGTTTCTTACCTTCACCTTTAAGTCTCTCCTTACTCAGATGTAACCATACCATCTCACCTTCTTGAAATTGCGCATCAACTCAGTGCCGATCATGTCGCGCCTTGTACTTGAGTTGAGCTTTCGGCAAGTTCTGTTCAACCTCACGATGGAGTCGTTGAATACCTTCCTGGAACTTTTGTGCTCGATCCTGATCAGATGCTTCCTTGCTGTTCTGTGCTGAGGTAGGGATCACAAACTCTAGGTCAAATGGACTCTGTGGTAGAAATCCTAAACAGACCTCAAACGGCGGCTTTCCAGTCGAACCATGCACTGCTCGATTAAAAGCAAACTGTAGGTACGGTATGCTTTCATCCCAGGTCTTCGGGTGCTTCGAGTTATATCCTCTCAAGAGATGAACGACTGTGCGATTAACCACTTCGGTTTGACCATCAGTTTGCGGATGAAAAGCAGTACTCCTCTTTAGCTTGGTGTCCATCATCGTCCAGAGTGATCGCCAAAAGTGACTAAGGAACCGGGTATCGCGATCATACACAATAGAAGTCGGCAGTCCGAAGTGTGTCCAAACGTGTTGAAAGAATACCCGAGCTGCTTCTTCTCCCGTGATAGTCTTTCGACAAGGTATAAGAACAATCATTTTGGAGAACCGATCAACGACCACGAATAGATAGTCGTTGCCACGTCGGGTCTTAGGCAATCCTCCTAAGAAATCCATGGATATGCTCTCCCATGGTCGCGATGGAACTGGCAAAGGAGTGTACAAACCTAATTTCTGGTTTGCCGGTTTCGAGATGCTACAGAAACCACAGCCTCGAACGAAACTAGCCACATCTTCCTGCATACGCGGCCAGAACACATGCCGGTGAAGATTTTGCAACGTCTTTGTAACCCCAAAGTGACCAGCTACCTTCGATGTATGCGCTTCTCGCAACCATTGAATTCGAGGTGCTCCACGAGGTATGCAAAGTAAGTTGCCTTTGTACAAGAGTCCTTCTCGACGAACGAACTCCGTAGGTTTCCCTCTTTCGAGCTCAGTCAGTACTGTTTGAAAAACAGGATCTTCACTGTACATAGTGGCATAGTCATCATGACATGAGGGCTCAATCTGCATGAATGCTGATAAACAGAGGGCCGTAACTGGTGGTCGCGACAATATGTCCGCCAATTTGTTGTGTACGCCCTTCTTGTACTTAATCACCAGATTGAACTGCTGCAGATACGACATCCACTTCATGTGCCGAGCTTGCTGTAGCTTGGACTGAGTTTGCAAATATTGCAATGGTTGATGGTCGGTGTGGACAACTGTCTTTTTACCCAAAAGATAACACCGCCAATGTTTCATGGCCTGATGCAGTGCGCATAACTCCTTATCATAAGTCGGATAGTTCTTCTGAGCTCCCTGGAATAACTCGGAGTGATATGCCACTGGTCGACCTTCTTGCATAAGCACTGCGCCCATCGCATAACCTGAGGCATCGGTTTCCAGCTCGAACGGTTTCTGGAGATTCGGCAAAGCTAACACAGGCGCCTCGCTGATCTTCCTTTTCAACAAGAGAAACGTGTCCTCATGTTTCCCTGTCCACTCGAACTTCTGATCGATTCTAGTTAATGCATGCAATGGAGAAGCCACAATCGAGAAGTGTCAGATGAACTTCCGAAGATATTGGCATGCTCCCACAAAACTACGCACATCCGTAACTGTTCATGGTCGCGGCCACTTGCGAATCACTTTTACCTTAGCTGGGTCGATTTGCAACGTACCGTTGCCGACCAGGAATCCAAGGTAAAGTAGAGTTTGCTGGCCGAACTCGCACTTCTTACTGTTGAGGCGAAGTCGATGTTGCCGAAGCTGATCGAACACCTTTTCGACATGAATGAGGTGCTCATCCCACGAACGACTATAAACTAGAATGTCGTCGAGGTAAACGATCACAAAGTCGTCGATGAACTGTCTCAAAACGTCATTCATAAGACGCATGAAAGTTGCCGGGGCGTTGCAGAGACCAAACGGCATGACCAGCCATTCGAACAGACCTTGTCGTGTTTTGAACGCGGTCTTCCATGTATCCTCCTCTCGGATGCTGACTTGATGATATCCTGACTTAAGATCCAATTTGGAGAAGACAACAGCATGCTTCAATTGGTCTAGCAGGTCATCAATACGAGGAAGGGGGTACCGGTTCTTGATGGTGATCTTGTTCAGTGCTCGATAGTCGATGCACATACGCCAAGTCCAATCTTTCTTTGGTACTAACACCACAGGAGATCCACAAGGTGAACTACTCGGTTGAATGACACCATTGTTCAGCAACTCACCAAGTTGTCTCTTGATCTCTTCATTCTCCAATACTAAGTTGCGATACATACTCAGATTGGGCAGTGTCGCATCGGACACAAGCTGAATTTCGTGCTCGACTGGACGTTTCGGCAGACGACCCTGGGTAGTCTCGAACAGATCACTTTATTTCTCCAGCAGTCCCGACAAACGACCAGAATCCTCTCGGCACGCCAGCGACAATGCTGGTCGAGTACCCTCACCTTGACCAATGGGTCGAATCATGACAAGCACATACTTGTGACATGCATTAACAATTCGTTTGGCTTGATTTGCGGTAATCAAGTTCGAAGTATTGACATGGAGGTCTCTACTGATCACGAACTTAACTCCGTCTTTGGTGAGGTCGTACTCTTGCGCTCGCCGATGGAAGTGAGCGTCTCGGTCATACAGATACGGACTCCCAAAGATCACCTGACAGATATCGATAGGGACAACATCGCATTGCACCTCATCGATATATCGTGCAGAGATCGCAAACTTCAACACACACTGACTCGTAATCTGTTGGTTCACGTCGGATGTAGACCAACCCAGCGGGTATGGTCGTGGGTGTGTGGTTGTCTTCAAACCAAGTCGCCGAACCAGTCCAGCGGAGACTAGATTCTTCTGACTTCCTGGATCGAATATCGCTGCGACCACTTCGTGCTTCACCTGGATGTTGATGGTGAACAAGTCCTCCGTTGGGTGATGGTTGTTCGGTGGATCGGAACCCTTCTGCTTCGGCATTGCCATCAGAGACAAGGTCGTATCCGCCTCATTAACCGAATTCACTCGGACAACTTCTTCGTCGGGTGAAGTCGCAGTAGCCGTGGCTGTTCTTTTCCCTGGTCCGTTTTTCTTTGGTCGAAGTTCAGGATGAAGCTTGTAACATTTGTCCTTGGTATGCCCCGCGACTTGACAATATTCGCAAAAGGCACCCGTGCCCGATTTTGGAGCGTTCTTCTTCGGACTCGGCTTTTTCTTTGTCGAGGTCGCACTTTCCTTCGTGCTTTCGTCGCTGCGGGATTTGTTCTTCTTCTCGATCGCCATAGCAGTTGTGCTCGCGGTCGCAATGTCTTGGACACCGAACAGACTTAGCTCAGTACTGATCGATTTCTGAAGTCCAGATGTGTACTTCCAAAATACCTGAGGGTCGGATAGTGAGATGCCAATGACCATTGCTTGTCGCCGAAACTCTGTCGTATAGTCTTGGACAGTCTGGTCGCGCCGTTGGTACAATCTGTGCCAACGCTCCCATCTCTCCTCAAGGTAACCCATCGATAGAATTCTTGTCGCAGAAGTCATTTGAATTGACCCCACGCAAGGTCGTCAGCTTCACCACTGGTGACAAGGGCCTTCCACCATGTCTTGGCGTGGTCCTTCATCTTCAAAGGTGCAAATTTGACCTTTTGAGCGCTACTGAACCCTTTAAGGTCAAAGTAGGTCTCAAGTTGGTCGATCCAAGAATCCAGCTTCTCGGCATCGATCACCCCATCATATATGGGTATATCAATCTTAGCGTCGACTTTAAAAGATCCGACAGCTAAGGAGGTGTTGGCGAGGTCGTCGGTCTTGTGGTCGCCTTCGTCTTCATCTTCGTTTGCCCTGCGCAAGTCTTCACCAGTCTTCTCACCCATAACCTTCCCTACTTCAGGAGGTACAATCATGGCCTGCTGCTTAATCCAAGCAAGCACGGTTTCCATGTCGGTGGAGAGTTTAGCCACTTGTTCGGCTAGGTTAGTTTGAACGGAGGTATCGTCAGACATTGTCGGAGACGCGGCTGTAGGAACCGTCAATTGATCGCCTGGAATTTCGCCGGAAGTTTTCTAACCCTGGCGAGTCTTCACCATCCACAGGATAGGAAAGTTTCTCTGATACCAACTTGATCCGTTTGAGACCTAGTCTTGGTTTTCGCACTAGGCTCGCCCAGATTCTAATATGCGGAATAATGGGATCTCACTCGGAAATACCGAAACCCAAAGTAATTGCACAACTCTTTATTTCAAAGAGGGCTTTACATGTCGAACGTTAGACACACTTGTCTACGTCGAAGGAACAATAAGTGTCTAAAACTCAAATAAGTTCTACGACTCTTCGATGATCTAAACTAGACCTATTACAAGGTATTTATAGTCCAATCGTATGAGTATGTATCAGACTCAATAACCTAAACATATTAGACTCATATAACTAATCCTAAACAGATAAGCTTAGTTATACACATTCGGATCGGATTACAATTCCGAACAGGGAACGAATTCGTTTTCCTGGTCGCGGACCAATCCATGGTCGCGGACCCATCCATGTTCGCGAAACCTTTCCGAACACGGTTAAGGTCGTGAAGCCGTATGCGATCAGGACTTGGTCGCGAAGCCGCATGCGATCAGGACTTGGAGATCCTCCCGGATCAAGCGACCTCAACAAAACCTACCGGGGTATTCGCAATGCCACGACAGTTTGGGCCGACCGTGGGGACTTCGCGACAAATCGCAATGGCTCCCCCAAGAACGAGAGCTCACACCATTCCTGGTGACGCCAGTCCCAGTGACCTGGCGCCACCCCTCCAAAGCGTGGCCGTCCCGGTGCTGCCGCTCGGACACGGCCAAACCCAGGTATCACCCCTAACTCTTTCGGTAGTCTCCGGTGGACAGGGCTCCGGGTCTGGCCTGGCGACCTCGGATGCTCCCAGCGGGACTGGCTTTCCCCCGGTGGCTCCCCCGGCCTCCCGAGACGCGCTACTCGAAGCTCTTGTGGAGGGCCAACTCCACGCCCAGCACTCGATGGACGAACTCCTCTGCATCCTGGCGCGGCCGCCAGCCCCCATCTACCCACAGTTCCCGTTCATGGGTGTATCCCCCCTTTTATGGGACACCCGGTGGCCACTCCAACCCTCGGAGGTCAAGTCGCTCCCGGGGCCTGTGGTTCCAACGGGGGTTACGCTCCGCGGGCCCGTCATCTGGAGCCTTCCCGACCTCGGGGGCGTTGCCGATGCCGGGGACTTACCCTGTCCCCGGAGTCTTCCCCATGCCGATGGTTCACTCCGCGCCCGGGTTCTTCCCGAGATTGGCAACCGGCTTCCCCCCACCGGTTGTGCCCGTCGTTCCGGAGGTGGTCAGCCGGATGACTCCCGCGCCGTCGCTGAACCTCCTCCGACAAGGTCCCCACTCTCCGATTCCGGACAGTACTCCCAGGGACTGCTCGGTAATGGGTTCTGCCCACGCCCCGGTTGCGCCTCCCGCGCTCGCAGTTGATGTGCATGAGCTCCCTCCTCGCCCGGGGCCGCCCCCAAGGGCTCCCCCAATAGATCAAGTCTACTTCACCCGGGAGAAGGTCAAGCAAATGCGCACCACCAGGTCTGGGTGGGCTCCCTCGCAAGGCCAGTCGGAGCCTCCCTCGGGAGGTGGACGCGGGGAGCCCCGCTCTCGCTCTGGCCGGGGCAAGAGACCCGCTGAAGAACTAGCCGCCGCTGGGTGGTGCCCAGACGTCCTGGAGGTCAGCTCGACTAACCCGCCAGAAAAACGGCGCTACCTCCATGGCGGCGGACCTCTTGGACCCCTCCCCGACTCTGATAATGAACGCGCATTCCCAGTCAAAGGGGAGAGCGACCGAGACTCCCCCCGAGAGGTGGAAGGGGCTAACCAACCACTGTGCCGCCAACTCTGGTGTATTCGATGGCCGTGACCTTACCATCCGCCGCACATCGAACAATACAATGGTGAGGCCGACACCTACGAGTTTGTGTAGGTTTATTCCACAGCCATTTCGGCTGCTGGGGGCATGAGAAAGTCCGGTGCAATGTCTTCCCCCCTACCTGACTGGGATCACCCGCTCGTGGTTCTACAACCTGAAGGCTGGCTCCATCAAGTCCTTTGCGCAGCTAAAACGCGAGTTCTGCGCAAACTTCCAGGGGAACTACGTGCGCCCCTAGATTCCTCGCAGCTGTACACTGTTCGACAGAGGACGGGGGAAACCATCCGCAGCTTTTTCAAGCGCTTGTCCCAGGTCAAGAGCAGCTCACGTCCCCGACTCCACAATTATTGAGGCATGCAAGAGCGGAATCCTCCCTGGGGAGCTCCACCGGAGGCTCTCCCGATGCTGCCCCTCTTCCGCCGATGAGCTCTTCACCATACTCGAGAAGTACGCTCGCGCGGAGGAGGATGACCTCTGTAATAAAAAATAGGGAGTCCCCGCTCCGTCGACCAGGAAGCTAAGGCAAAGCATCCTGGAGGTCAGCTCGACTAACCCAGAGGAAAAATGGCGCTATGCTCCAATACTTCACCGCATTCCTCAACCAGCATGGGCAGGGGGGGACTCCTGCCTCCTTTCCCCCTCAGTCGGCCTTCCTGGCTGTTCCTGCCCCTGCGGGGGGACAGCAAGGACAAGCGCGGGAAGGGGACCCGTCAGAAGCACTCCCCTTCCAAACATCCCAAAGGCGTGTCAACATCATCATGGGAGGGTCCACCTCTGGGCGGGACTCTAAGCATCAGTGCAAGGAATACGCGCGTGAAGTAAAGGTGGTGGTGCTGCTGCATGCGTCTCGGCCACCCCAGTGGTCGGACGTCCCCCTCACTTTTACAGCAGAAGATGCGCGTGCGGTTCGTTCCCCCATGACGACGCACTCATCGTCTCCACCACCGTCCACAACTGCCACCTAGCACGCATCCTCGTCGACGGCGGAAGCTCTGCCGACGTCCTGTACCTAAAGGCGTTCAGGGAGATGCAGGTTGACGAGAAACTACTGCAGCCCGCGGCAGGGCCCTTGCAGGGATTCGTTCTGGGGAAGACGATCCACCCCGTAGGGAAGGTGGACCTACCCATGACCTTTGGTACCCCGGACAACTATCGGACAGAGATGGTCCGGTTCAACATGGTGGACCTGCCCTCCTCGTACAACGCAATCATGGGGAGGACCACGATCAATATCTTGGGGGCCGCAATCCATCAGAGCTACCTCTGTGTGAAGATCCTTGGGCCTCATGGCGTAATCACCGCCCGGGGAGACCAAGACGTTGCCCGCGCTCTATACGAGTGCGCCGCCGCAATGATCGGGAGCGTCAACATGATCAAAAACCTGGGGGGAGAGACCTCTTCCCAGGAGCCAGACGCCACTGCGATACCTTCTGGGAGGCCTCTCCCCAAGCCGCGTCCGGAAGGGGACCTCCAAAAGGTCTCGCTGTCCCCAGACGATGGGGACAAGACTGTCAGGATCGGGGCGGATCTCCACCAGGAGCACGGGGAGCAACTCAAGGCTTTCCTGCGCAAGAACTCCGACGTTTTTGCCTAGAAGCCTTCCGACGTGCGAGGCGTCGCCCGGAAGTCATCGAGAATAAGCTCGCGGTGACCCCCAGTCACCCCCCAGTCAGGCAGAAGTTGAGAAAACTCTCCCTAAAACGCCAAGAGGCGATCAAGGTCGAGATCGCCAAACTCAGAGAGGCGGGGTTCATTTCGGATGTCTTGCACCCCGAATGGCTTGTGAACTCCGTCCTCGTGAAGAAATCTAATGGTAAGTGGCGAATGTGCGTGGACTTCACTGACCTTAACCGCGCTTGCCCCAAAGACAACTTCCTGCTCCTGTGGATCGACCAGCTGGTCGACTCGACTGCGGGGTGTGAGTTGATGAGCTTCCTAGATGCGTATTCGGGCTATCACCAAGTCTGGATGGTGGAGGGGGACGAGGAAAAGACGAGTTTCATAACTCCCCTCGAAAACCTTTGCTACGTCCACGTGCCCTTTGGGTTAAAGAACACTGGAGTGACCTTCCAGTGACTCATGACGCTAGTCCTCAAGGACCAGATCGGTCACAACGTCGAAGTCTACTTCGATGATGCGGTCATCAAAAGTCCCCGCGCAGTTGGTCATTTTGACGATTTAGCAGTGACCTTCCGCAACCTCCACGCATACGGGTTGAAGCTCAATTCGGAGAAATGCGCCTTCGGCAAGCGCGGGGGGAAGCTCTTGGGCTTCCTCGTGTCCCAGGGGGGCATAGAGGTCAACCCCGAAAATATCCGGGCACTCCTGGATATGCCCCCGCCACGCTCGGTCAAAGACGTTCAACGGCTCACCGGCCACGTGGCCGCGCTTAGTCGCTTCGTCTCGCAGTCGGGGGAATGTGCCCACCTATTCTTCAAAATCCTCTGGGGCCTCGAGGGATTCCGATGGACCCCCGAGGCCCAGGAGGCCTTTGACGATCTAAAGAGTATCTCACGAGCCCCCCAATGCTCGTGAATTCGTCTCCAGAAGAGCCCTTGTTCCTTTACCTCGCCGCGACCCCCGTCGCCGTAAGCGAGGTATTGGTAAAGGAACAGGACGGGCAACAGCGTCCCGTGTACTATGTCAGCGAGGCCCTCCAAGGGGCCAAAACTTGGTACACAGAGATGGAGAAGATCTGCTACACCCTTCTAATGGTGTCCTGGAAGCTTCGTCACTATTTCTTGGGACACCCGATCACTGTCCCGTTGTCCCTCCCTTTGGGGGAAGTACTCCGGAACAAGGAAGCCACCGGCTGGATAGGAAAGTGGGGGGCCGACTTTTTTCCCTTTCCCTCACGGGGTGCTCCACCATCAACTCACAAGTCCTCGCCGACTTTGTGGTAGAGTGGACTCCTACCTTCAGGCCTAAGGACGAAAGCCTCCCCGAACCACCCCGACGCAGCGACCGTTGGATGCTCACGTTTGATGGCTCCTTTTGTCTCGCCAGCGCCGACGTGGGAGTAGTCCTCCGGAGCCCCGAGGGGAGGGAACTGGAGTACGCGTGTCGGGGGAAATCTCCGCGGGACTAAGTCCAGGTAAGTCACGTCACGATGGCCCGGGGACCTAGCCTCCGGGGCCTCCCCGGGCGCCGCCTTTTGGCCCACGGGACCTGGCCTCTGGCGCCGTCCCTGGCGCCGCCATTGGCCCGTTGACGTGGCCTCTGGCCCCTCCCTCCGGTGCCGTCCCGGGCGCCGCCATTAGCCCGGGGACGTGGCCTCCGGCCCGTCCCCGGGCGCCTCCTTTTGGCCCCCGGGACCTGGCCTCCGGCGCCGTCCCGGGCGCCGCCATTTGCCCGGGGACCTGACCTCCCCGGGCTCCGCCTTTTGGCCCCCGGGACCTATCCTCCGACGCCGTTCCGGGCGCCGCCATTTGCCTGGGGACCTGGCCTTCGGGGCCTCCCCGGGTGCCGCCTTTTGGGCCCCGGGACCTGGCCTCCGGCGCCATCCTGGGCGCCGCCATTGGCCCGGGGACGTGGCCTCCGGCCCCTCCCCGGGTGCCGCCTTTTGGCCCCCGGGACATGGCCTCCGGCGCCATCCTGGGCCTCATTGCCCTCCTAAAGGTAAAGTCTCGAATTGTTTGTCACGTGCAGGTCACGCGAGGAGCGCCTCAGGAACTAGCGACCACCTGTCAAGCATCCAAGGTGTTTGACCGGAAGAAGGACGGTCCTACCCTTCAATCCGACGGTGGATTCCGGGGTAGTTTAGGTTTTTTGCTTCTTTTTGGGGCTATAAATTGCCCTTGTACCCCTCTGTTGAAAAGGATCGGATCACTCTTATTGGAATAGCTAAACTCACAGACGTGCTCCGGAAGCCTCTCCCCCGGAGAGAGCCTCCCCAGCCGACTCCGGTCGGGAGCGCGTCGACAGGACTAGGGCCCCCACCGGGACCCGAACCTGTATAAATCCTCGTGTCATTTCTTGTGCTTGTCCGGCCGGGGAGGACGGGTTATCCGGTCAACCCGCGCCGCGTAATCTTCGCTAGAATCATTCTCAAAACCTGCTGGGGTATTCGCAATACCACGACAGTTGGCGCCGTCCGTGGGGACCGTGACAAGACGCCATGGCTCCCCCAAGAACAAGAGCTCGCACCCTTCCCGGTGACCCGGGTCTCGGAGACCCGGCGCCGTCCGCCCGGGACACTGCTGTCTCGGCGGCCCCTTCCGGAGGCGACCTGGCCCAGGTACCGCCTCCCTCCTTTCCTCTTAACTTAGGTGCTTCCACCTCCAGGTCGTTCCCGGTGACCGCGGGGACCTCGGCCGGGACCAGTCTCCCCCCGACGGCTCCCCCGGCTCCCCGGGACGCCTAGCTCGAAGCTCTCGTGGAAGGCCAGCTCCGCGCCCAGCGCTCTATGGATGAGCTGCCCAACGCGTTGGCGCGGCCTCCAGCCCCCACATTTGTGTCGCACCCATATCCGGCGACTATGCCCCCGTTTAAGGGTTACCCGGCGGCCACTCAGGCCTCCGGGGGCTTGTCCGCCCCGTATGATCCTGCCGGGGGGTTCCCTCCCCCTGGGGGATACACGTCCGGACCCTTCCCGGCACTCGGGCCCGTCCCTGTGCCGGGGGGTTACTTCATGCCGGGGCCCTTCGTGGCACCAGGGGGGCACCCCGTCCCTGGCCTATTCTCGGGACCGGGGGCCCACTTCATGCCGGGGGTTTTCCCTACGCCGAGAGCCAGTCCCGCCCCCCGCGTCGCGTTTACCGCACCAGGGGCGGTTGACAGAGCAGCTCCCGTGCCTCAGCGGACTTCCCCCCGCATGGGCTCCCCTGTTCCGGACGTCGCCGCGGGGGCTCCCTCCTCGCCGGTTCCGGATGTTACAGGGGCTTCCCCCTTTCCGGTTCCGGTCGTTGCTACTGGGGCCCCCTCCACTTCGGTTCCAAGCGCCGCCGTGGGCGCCCCCTCCCCGGTTCCGGATAATACAAGGGCTTCCCCCTTTCCGGTCCCGCGGGTCGTCGTAGGGGGCTCCCCCCAACCTGCTCCGAAAGCCTCCGGGCCGGCAGCTACAGTGCATGAGCTCCCTCCCTGGCGGGATAGGTCCGTTTCGCCTGGGGGGAGGTCGAGCGAATGCATTCACCAGAGCGCGGGGAAGAACTTCCCCCCGGCCGCAGGCGCGGAGAGCCTCGCTCTCGCACCAGTCGGGGGAAGAGACCCGCGGAAGAGACAACCTCTCCGGAGGAGAACCCGGACGTCCGGGAACTCAGTCCCAGTCCAGAGGAAAAGCGTTGCCATCGCCATTCCGGTGGACCTCTCGGACCGCTTCGAGACTCAGACAACGAAGGTCCCGTGAAGGAAGACAGCGACCGGGACTCTCCCCGGGAGGTGCAGGGGGCTAACCAACCCCTGTGCTGAAGACTTCGCAGCATCCGGTGGCCGCAGCCCTACCACCCTCCGCACATCGAGCACTACAATGGTGAGGCAGACCCTTACGAATTCGTGCAGGTCTACTCCACAGCTATCTCCGCGGCCGGGGGGGATGAGACCCTCAAGCGGGAGTTCTGTGCCAACTTCGAAGGGAACTACGTGCGTGCCCTGGACTCCTCGCAGCTGTACACTGTCCGGCAGAGGACTGGAGAAACCATCAGAAGCTTCTTCAAGCGCTTTGCTCAGGTGAAGAGAAAAGTGGCCCACGTCCCCGACTCTACGGTCATCGAAGCCTGCAAAAGCGGCATCCTCCCGGGGGAGCTCCACCGAAGGCTCTCCCGGAGCTGCCCCTCTTCCGCCGACGGGCTCTTCAATGTACTCGAAAAGTACGCTCGGGCGGAGGAAGACGATATCTGGAAGAAGACCCAGGGGGCTCCCGCCCCCGTCGACCGGGGGGCCAGGGATCCCCCCAAACACCCCAGGCAGGGGGGGCGTAGCCAGCCACGGCCTCGGGACACTTTTGTCCTCGAGGGCGGAGGCGGCTCGGCCAACCCCCCGAGGGCCAGCCGCCCCTTTCCCAGGACAAAAGGTCACGGGGGAGGACAATCTTCGCGCGGCCTGGAAGGTCCCGCGAGGAGGAGCCGGGAAGGACCGTGGTGCAGCTTCCACGGGTCCAGTACCCACGCTACCCGAGATTGCCATCAGCTGCTGCAATACTTCGCGGCGTTCCTCGACCAGCGCGGGCAGGGGGGGGACTCCGGCCTCCTTGCCCCCTCGGCCAGCTGTTCCGGTCCTTCCCGCTCCCGCGGGGGGGCAGCAGACGCAAGAGGGGGAGCCTTCGGAAGCTCTCCCCATCCAGACCTCTCAGCGCCGCATCAACGTCATCGTGGGAGGGTCTGCCTCCGGGCGGGACCCCAAGCGCCAGCATAAGGAGTACGCGCGCGAGGTCAAGGTTGTGGGGGTGCTACACGCGTCCCCGCCACCTAAGTGGTCGGACGTCCCCCTCACCTTCGCGGCGGAAGACGCGCGAGGGGTTCGCTTCCCCCACGACGACGCGCTCATTGTCTCCGCGACTATCTACAACTGCGACCTGGCTCGCATCCTTGTGGACGGCGGGAGCTCTGCCGACGTCCTATTTCTGAAGGCCTTCAAAGAGATGCAGGTGGATGAGAAGCTCCTGTAGCCCGCTGCCGGGCCCCTGCAACGTTTTGTCCCGGGGAAGACGATCCACCCCGTGGGCAAGGTAGATCTTCCAATGACCTTCGGCACCCCGGAGAACTACCGGACCGAGCTGGTCCGCTTCGACGTAGTGGACCTCCCCTCCTCCTACAACGCGATAATGGGGAGGACGACAATCAACCGGCTGGGGGCTGGCACCCATCAAAACTATCTCCACATGAAGATCCCCGGGCCGCATGGTGTGATCAACGTCCGGGGAGACCAAGACATGGCACGTGTTCTATACGAGCGCGCTGCGGCCACAATCGGAAGCGTCAACCTCATAAAGACGCCCGGGGGGGAGGCTTCTCTCCCGGAACTAGACGCCGCTGCGCCACCGCCCGGGAGGCCCCTCCTCAAGCCGCGTCCGGAAGGGGGCCTCCGGAAGGTCCTGCTGTCCCAGGGCAATGAAGACAAAACCGTCCAGGTTGGGGCGGAGCTCCCCGAGGAGCACGCAGCGCAACTTACGTCTTTTCTGCGCGAAAACTCCGATGTTTTTGCGTGGAAGCCTTCGGACATGCTGGGCGTCGCCCGGGAGGTCATTGAGCACAAGCTCGCAGTGGCCCCCGGTCACCCCCCGGTCAAACAGAAGCTACGAAAACTCTCCCTCGAGCTTCGAGAGGCTGGGTTCATTCGGGAGGTCCTGCACACCGAGTGGCTCGCGAACCCCGTCCTCGTCAAGAAATCAACCGACAGGTGGCGGATGTGCGTGGACTTCACCGACCTTAACCGCGCCTGCCCCAAAGACAACTTCCCGCTCTCGCGGATTGATCAGCTCGTCGACTCCACTACGGTGTGCGAGCTCATGAGCTTCCTAGACGCCTACTCGGGCTATCATCAAGTCCAGATGGCGGAAGGGGATGAGGAAAAGACGAGTTTCATTACTCCCCTCGGAACCTTCTGCTACGTCCATATGCCCTTCGGGCTCAAGAACGCGAGGGCAACCTTCCAGCGCCTCGTGACGTTGGTTTTCAAAGAGCAAGTCGGCCGCAACGTTGAAGTCTACGTAGACGACGCGGTCCTCAAGAGTCCCGCACAGCCTCCCACATCGACGACCTGGCTGAAACCTTCCGCAACCTCCGCGCGTTCGGGCTCAAACTCAACCCGGAGAAGTGCGCCTTCAGGGTGCGCGGGGGGAAGCTCCTAGGTTTCCTCGTGTCCCAGCGGGGCAATGAGGCAAACCCCGAAAAGATCCGGGCTTTCCTAGAGATGCCCCCGCCGCGCTCCGTCAAAGATGTCCAACGGCTCTCCGGCCGCCTAGCCGCGCTAAGCCGCTTCGTCTCCCGGTCGGGGGAACGGGGCCTCCAGTTCTTCAAGATCCTCCGTGGGCTCGAGGGGTTCCGCTGGACCCCCGAGGCCCAGGAGGCGTTCAACAACCTCAAGAAGTACCTCACGAGCCCTCCAATGCTCGTGAGTCCGTCTCCAGAAGAGGCCTTGCTCCTCTACCTCGCCGCGACCCCCGTCGCCGTCAGCGCGGTCTTGGTAAAGGAGCAAGGGGGGCAGCAGCGTCCCGTGTACTACGTGAGTGAGGCCCTCCAAGCAGCAAAAACTCGGTACACGGAGATGGAGAAAATCTGCTATGCACTCCTCATGGCGTCCTGGAAGCTTCGGCATTACTTCCTGGGGCACCCCATTACCGTCCCGTCGTCCCTCCCCCTGGGGGAGGTACTACGGAACAAGGAAGCCACCGGCCGGATCGGGAAGTGGGGGGCCGAGCTCGCCCCCTTCTCCCTGTCCCTTACCGGTCGCTCCGCCATCAAGTCGCAGGTCCTCGCCGACTTCGTCGCAGAGTGGACTCCCGCCTCTGGGTCTGGGGACGAAGATCTTTCTGTGCCGCCCCGACGCAGTGATCATTGGACCCTCATGTTCGATGGGTCGCTGTGTCTCGCCGGGGCTGGTGCGGGAGTAGTCCTCCAGAGCCCCGAGGGGAAGGAACTCGAGTACGCCACGCGGCTCGAGTTCCCCGCAACCAACAACGTCACCGAATACGAGGCTTTGCTCCTCGGGATGCGCCTCGCGCGCTCCCTGGGGATCCGGCGCCTCCTAGTCAAGGGAGATTCTCAGCTCGTAGTTTGCCAAATGGACAAGTCTTACCTGTGCCATGACGCAAACTTAAGTCTTTATTTGCAGGAAGTGCGAAAGATGGAGAGGCATTTCGATGGCCTCGAGGCCCGGCATATCCCGCGGAGGGACAATGACCGGGCCGACGCTTTGGCCCGGGCGGCAAGCGCCCGGAATCACTCCCCAAGGGGGCTTTCCTGGAAATCATCACGAAGCCCTCGGTGGCATCCCCAGACACGGGCGATGAGCCTCGTGTCCCGGAGGTCGCCGAGATCATCCGGACTCCATCTTGGATGGACCCCCTCATCTCCTTCATCAAGGGGGAGGGGGACGCTCCTAGTGAGACCGAGGCTAAACGCCTTCGGGCTAAAGCCCGGGCATATCTCCTGCTAGAGGGGAGGCTCTACAAGCGGGGGGCTTCCGCCTTCCTGCGCTGCCTCCCCCGGCCGGAGGGACTTCAACTTCTCGAAGACATTCACGTGGGGAGCTGTGGTTCTCACCTAGCCCCGCGTGCCATCATGGCCAAGGCCCTCCGGCAGGGCTTCTACTGGCCCACGGTCATGCGCAACGCGCGAGGCCTTGTCTCCGTGTGCGAGGCATGCCAGAAGATGGCCAAGGGCTCGAACCTCCCCCCTATGGCGCTGCAGACAATCCCCATCACTTGGCCCTTCGTGCGTTGGGGGATGGACCTCTTAGGGCCCTTCCCCCCAGCGCCCAGGGGATACAAGTATGCGGTAGTCGCAGTCGACTATTTTACAAAGTGGGTTGAGGCGGAGCCTTTGGCCAGCATCACGTCCCGGGCCGTTGAGCAGTTTTTCTGGAAAAACGTCGTATGCCGTTTTGGTGTCCCCCGGGAAATCACCGTGGACAACGGGACCCAATTCGACTCGGCTTATTTCTGAGAATTCTGCGAAGGCCTGGGGCTCGTCATCCACTTCGCCTCAGTGGCCCATCCCTGGAGCAATGGGGCTGTCGAGAGGGTCAACGGCGTGATCCCACAGGGGTTGCGCCGGAGACTCGAGCAAACCGCTTCTAAGAGGGTGCATGGGCAGAGGAGCTCCCTAGCATCCTCTGCTCCATGCGCACGACCCCGTCCCGGGCGATGGGGCGTACTCCCTTCTCCCTGGTCCACGGAGCGGAGGCAGTCCTCCCCCCGGAGATCGGCTTCCAGTCACTGCGGGTCGAGCTCCTGGAGGGAGCCACGCCCGCAGCGTACCAGGCCAACGAGGCAAACCAGCGCCAGGAGATCGACTCGTGGAGGAGGAACGCGACCGAGCGCTCCTCTGCCACGCCATCTACGACCAAGAGATGGCACACGCGTACAACCAACGCGTGCGCGAGAGAGCTTTCCGCCTTGGGGACCTTGTCCTCAAACGCGTCATAGACCCCCAAGCCCAGGGGAAGCTCTCCCCCAAGTGGGAGGGCCCCTACAGGATCTCCGCGGTCCTGGGCTCGGGGGCCTACGAGCTCTCCAACCTTCAAGAGCAAGAGTTGAAGCACACGTGGAACTTGTGTTTACTTCGCAAGTTCTACGTTTAGCCTTACGGGCCAGTCCCCTCCCCCGGAGCGTTCATGCCGGAGGGGGAGGAGGGACACTGTATTTTCCTCCCCTTTCGCGACTTCGCAGGGGGAGGCCCTGTACTTCATTTTATTAGCAATACATAGGTCTTGCTTTTCAAACTGTCTCATTGCAGGTCTTTCTCATTACCGCCCCCAGCGGCGATGCCCTCCACGCGAGGATGCCCTCCCCGTGAGGATGCCCTCTCCCCGAGGAAGTGGGCTAGGCCCAACAAGTCCCTCCCGTAGGGCGGCTTACGATCAGCCCTCGTGGACTGAGGGTGTAAGCGGCAACCCGGTCACAGTGGCCGCGGTAACGAGTCACTTTGGGAGACTAGTCCCCTGCCCAAACACTCAAGACCCGTCTTCGGGCACTTCCTCCTCCGGGAGTAGACGCTCTCCCCAGTGGGACGTCTAATGGCATTCTTGGATATTTGGTCCCCGGCGACCTTATTCCCGGCTCGCTGTTCTCACGGCGACCAGATGATCGGCCCCCTGCGGCCTGATTGGATCTATCTTCCTCCTCCGGGAGTCGACGTTATTTCCGGTTCCCCGTTCTCACGGCTACCGGATGATCGGTCTCCTGCGACCTCATTCCCAGCTCCCCGTTCTCACGGCGACCGGATGAATGCCTCCTGGAGACCTTATTCCCGGCTCCTCGTTCTCACGGTGACCGGACAATTGTCTCCCGGAGAAGTCACGGATTTCTCGGGCATTTTCTTCCCCGAAGACCCTACTCCCGGCTCCCCGTTCTCACGGCGACCGGACGATTGTCTCCTAGGAAGCTCGCCCCCGGAAATCTCGTCGGGTTTTCTTGGACGTTTCTTCCACATGAGGCCTTATTCCCGGCTCCCCGTTCTCAAGGCGACCGGACGATTGTCTCCCGGAAGGTCTTCTCCTTGAAAACCTCGTTTTAAAATTTTTTAACTTAGAAAAATTCCTATGCTACAGGTGACTTCCATCCCGGGGGCCTTGTTACCCCCACAGCGCGCGGAGCTATCCTCCGGCCTGCTGTGGGCGGGGGGGATAAGGAACCCCCGGGTGTCGACCGCACCGCCCACGAGCAAACTTAGCTCATTCTTGTTAAGATGAGTCGTCCGGACCATCCAAGAAGAAGAAAATAAAAAGACAATGAAAGAAGAAGCAGCAACACAGCTTTATTGATTGTCAAACCCAGAGGACATCTTCCCCCTCCGGTGGGCTTCGGAAACGATATAACCCGGGTTCTAACCCGGGGGATTCTCTACGCCCAAAGGCTCCTACGCCTAATACTCTCGGAGGCTCTCCGCCAGCTCCCGGGTCAAGTCCCGGTACAATGCCCGCACGCGGCGCCGAGCGTCCCGGAGCACATCTTCGGGCCAGAACTCGTATCCCACCGGTGGAAGTATCCGGAGGGGAGGTATCATCCGGAACCCCGGTCGCGGAGGGGACAACTCGGCACGATGATTGTCAAAGTTGTCCAAGTGCCACTCCGGACGCCACCTCAACCGGATCGGCTCCTGGACGCTATCCCCGCCGTGATTCCCGGAGACAAGACTTAGCAAGATTAAAGCCGCTTGGGCGTCCCCCGGGGAGCCCCTCCTGGACCTTCGCTCGGGAGCAACCTCCCGGGAACCCTGGTAACAACATTCAATTCAAAGACTTAGAAAAAAAAATTCTAACTTCATTGCATTCAAAATGTTTTTGTACAAGTGTCCGGGGCTTCTTCTAAGAAGCTACCGGGATCAAAATCCTAAGAAAACAAAAAAGGGCCCTAACTAAGACCCGGGGGGAGGCTCATACATGTTCGTTGGCATCCTCCCCCCGGGGGGCTTCTTCCAAGACCGGGGCTGGGACGTCCCCCACTGGAGGCGCCGGAGCCGGGAACCACGCCCGGATGATCTGGTCGTAGAATCCTCCAGCAAGCTGCTCGACCTCCCGGCGCGAGGGCTCAAAGGAGTCCGGGAAGCTTCGGGGGATGCGGCCCCCGATCGCCCGGGCGCCGACCCCCCGGAACTCGACGAGCCCCGCGGCGGCCGCGATGACGGGGATCGCCCTGCCCCGTGCCCGGGCGTCGGCCGCCTCCGGGATGGCAGAGACCTGTGCGTTGAGAAAACGCACAGCCTCCGCGATGGTCGCCGGCGGCACCCCCGAGCTGCTCCCGGAGCCTAAGCTTACGCCGAGGTTCTCGAGGGCCAAACGGACGGAGCGGCCCGCGTCCGCCACCGCCTGGACGCTCGAGCCCTCGAGCTCCCGGAGCGCCTCCTCCCTAGCCTCGGCCTCCTCCCGGAGGCGGCCGTTGACAGCCTCGGAAATATGAACCTGGGCCCGGACCCGGGTCAGTTCCGCGAGGGCTTCGTCGCGTTCCCGGAGGGCCTCCTCATGCTGCCCTACGGAGGCCGCGGCTCGGCCCTCCGCTTCCTTAAGCAGCCGGGCGACCCGCTGCTCAAGGCCCCAGGTAACGGCTGCCACCTACAAAATATATAGAGTAAGAAAAATCTCAAGTGCAGGAAATAAATGAAGACGTCATGTAACATCCTGAGTTTTGGGGTGAAAAGTTTCTTTCTTAAAAGTCATGCATGCATATGTCTCTTCTAGATCAACCAAATCAGCCTCAGCTTTATTCTGTTCTAGCCCTAAAATCTCCAAAATCTATCCTGTGACCCCAAGTCAAGATCTGACTTTCCAGATTTGATCTATCAGTTATCCTAAATCTAAAAGCCTTCAGAACCCAGATTCAATTCTATCCCTAACTTCCAGATTTATCAACTCCTTTCTGTTTTCGAAAACAGAATATCTGTTATTACCTAAATACCCTATGTTTCAGAAATCCAGATTTAATCAAAATCTTAGCCAAGTTCAGACCAGATTATTCTTGGATTATGATCAAGGGTATGCCAATACCTTAATCCAAAAAGTTGGCAGCCAGATTTCACCATCTGAACCTTTTTCGCAAATCAGTCCAAGAGTTATTGCAAATTAGTCCTTTATCTGTAATCTGGAAACCCAAAAAGGCTAAAATCTCCAGATTAACTTCAAACTCAAAATCTCTTCAGCAAATCTTTTCTAAATGCTATTTGTCACAAGTTTCTCTTCTGTTCAGATTCCAAAATCTCATCCTAAATCCCAGAATTCGAAATCAATTGAAATTCAGATTTCAATTACCCTAAAATACCCTATTTTCAGTTCATATCAAAATTCATTCAAATGTCTCAAATTTTATCTTCAATCTGTGCCAAATCATCTGTTGAATCAAGTGTGCCAAATCAGTGCAATCAAAATCAGATCAAACCTTCGAAATCGTCAGATTTACAGATCAGTCCAAATCAAGAATTGGAAATTGCAATCAGGCCCTATTTCGACCAGCAGCTGCAGTGCACGACCAGAAGCTCGCGGTGCGTTTGCGCCACGCTTGCTCGCCACCGGCCATGCCTCGCCTGTGCCTGAGCTCGTACTCACTTGAGTTGCATGTGCACACGCGTCCACGCCCCAGCAATCGCCGTGGCAACGCCGTGGCAGCACCGACGACAGCATTTGCTCCTGTGCGCGACCAGCAACAAGCTTTTGTCAGCATCCTCTTGCCACGTTGCTTGCTTCACCAGCCCTTGTCGTCACCGCCTTGCACCGCTCGACATTGATGAGTCCCGATGTAGCACAGCTTTGCCTCGCCAGTGCACAGTCGCTTCACCACTCGCCGTTGTTGCTTCTGCGCCCGGCAACACATGTCAACTGACACCAATTTATTGCTATTACAACCTTGCAAGCTTCGCCCTCTGTTCTATTTAAGCCACCAGTACCCTGTGTTATCTTCTCATCACCAGGACTTAGCCAATTTCCAAATCTCTTCGCT
Organism: Pharus latifolius; assembly: GCA_019359835.1. NCBI lineage: Eukaryota > Viridiplantae > Streptophyta > Magnoliopsida > Poales > Poaceae > Pharus > Pharus latifolius. The sequence continues at coordinate 18,954,626 of CM033330.1, forward strand.
GTCGTCTTCTCCGGCGAGACCAGCTCGAGGCCTCACGGTGACAGCACGCTATACTGCATCTCCTGCCAAATTAACAGCACCAGTGAGTTCCTCTCATCTCACTTATCATGCTGTATCATTTAATTGCTCACCGGTGACCTCTAACGCCGGTGATCACTGGAAATTCCCGATTGCCCTGTTCCGGCAATGCAGGCCAAATTACTTCGAATCAGCTCTCGAACCTGTGAAGGAAGATAATCAGTGACTCATTTCCAGCAAGCCTATGCATCAATATCTCCAGATTGAGTTTCAATCGAAGTTTTCCCCAATTTTGAGCTTCTCCAGAAACCGGCGATCGTCGCCAGGCTTCTTCGGCCATCCTTCGGCCAAATTGATTGTGCAGGTGACTTCCTCTTACCTCTCTTTCACTCCTCAAGCTTGGAATCGAGTTCTTTCGGCCTGTATCAAAAACCCCCAAATGGCAGTGTTCTTCTCCGGCGTAGTTCACCGGAAATCCTTTCCCGGCCGTTTCAGCTTCATCAACTTTGTCATTCAGGTGTGCCTCAACCTCCTGAACATTTTGGTCTTCTAGCTCGATCTCTGAAACTGCCCAGATTTCAAGTTATAGCCATGCCAAGATTTTTGTCTAGTGGCTTCACTGTGCCGTGTCGCCACCACATTTCTCCTTTGAATTTCATCATCTTCCAACCATTTTCAGCTTTGGATCCTGTTGAATGATTTGTTCCTGTTATCATTGCCTACCTCCCAGACAAAGTGGTGCATCATTTGGAGCCCTAGATCAAAAGTTATACCAAGCCCTAGTTTCTGGCCATGTCAAGATCAATGCCAGACTATGTCAATCAGTGGCATTAGCCCTTTTCACTCCCTTCCAGATGTGCATTTTGGGCATAACTTTGTCTCTTAGATTCCTGAGGTTGTGATTTACATTTTCTTCTTCTATCACAACTTGATTTGAGCCCTTGAATTATATTTGCCGCTAAACCCTAATTTTTGACACTGTCTCAGTGCATGCCAGCCAATGGCATTGGCCTTGTTTAACCATTTTTGATTGTGTATTTTGAAAACCACTTTCTCCACTGAATTTGTAGAGTTGTGATCTACATTTTCTTCTACTACCACAACTTGAGATAAGCACTCTAGCTTTTCTTGAAGCTAGGTCAATGCCTTGATCCGAATGTCGATCTGTTGACATTCGCTGTTTTGATTAAACCAGCCACAAAATTGTTATCCCTATTGTAATCCTGAAACCCTAAGATTATCTAATCACCATCCTTAGCCCAAATTCGTTGAAACCCTAGAATCTCGACTCAATTCAGTTTGCAGTTCAAATTATCTCCAGTAGTTCAATCATTCTTGTTGAGCACATCTGCATATAGATCCTAAATCATTTTAATATATAAGTAAAATTTGTGTGTATTGTTTGCTTTGTCGTCGAGCAGATTCAGAACCCGAATTTGAGGACTTCACCGTTTATCCGTCATCAACTGCTGTTTCTTACGACGCGGAAGGCAAGTCATATCCTTGGTCATCTTGAACCTATATTTTAAATGTTGCTAAAACATGACCTTGAATATAGATAATATTGCATGAGAAAGATTGAGAATGGTTGATTTATGAATTGGCAGTACTAGACTGGTTATCTGTGAAATGTGAAATAAACAAGTTTTGAGCCATGAACTATTATATGTATATATATACTTATATTCATGAAATAAAACCCCTAGCCGTGACCAGAAAATGGTATTGAATGGTGGTAGCACTGGAGGTGCTAAACTGCGAAGGAATGCAGGAACTGAAGGTGCAGGGTTGTGGATGGTCTGGTCATTGGCATATAAGGACTAGAACCTTGTGTTGTGCGTCTAGTGGCATGAACAACGTGCTAACCGCAAGCCTGGTATGGGACAGGCCTGAACAAGTACTTATGTGGATCGCACATGAAACCCCTGCATGAGATGTGTTGTGATGATTGATATGGAGGCTGACTCCCACTATCACTGAAGGTGATCTGACATTAGACCCAGCAATGGGGAAATGAGTAAGGGTGGGGGTATAGCCCGCCACAACTGTGTTTCGTGAGAGATCCACAGGGTCAGGGGTGAATTATGACTAAAACATAACAAAAGTTCTTGTTATTTCCACCTTGCCGCTCACAATATGAAGTGAGTCAGGGGTCCAATCATTTTGTTATGATAAGAAAGGTTTGAAAGTGGAATATCTTGCGGGTAAATTGGTACCTCTCTGCCGAGTTAAAAACGTATTCGAATACTCCGAGCTCCCGGGTTTTATAGGACTCTGCTGCGGTGGATTAAATCCACGGGGTGTGACACAAGTACTATTTTCTAAATAAAATGTGTTAAATCAAGATTACCCATATGACATGTGTTGTCATGATAAGGAGTGCTGCCGTGGGCTATCGTGTGTCGACGTGTCGCGGTAGTACTATAATCTAGTGAACATGAATGATGATGTTATATTATGAAAGGTGCTGCCATGAGATGAGGTATGAAAGTAAAAGATTATTTGACAAATATCCATAATTCTTGACTAGTCTAGGTTCATGTCATCACTACTATATGTATCTACTCTTACCTATGACTTGCTGAGTACGTAAGTGCTCACCCTTGCAACCTACAAATCAGTAGATGGAGCATTCAATGATCAAGATGAAGGCGTGGAGAACTTCTTGGATCCAGAAGGAGAAGAGTCAGTCCCGTCATTGCCCTGATGTGTGTTATTCTGCCGTCCACTTCTCTTTGTAGGTGGGTCACCTATCTTCTGCTGTGTAGTTGTTATTTTGCTAAACCATGTATGCCGCGAAGGCATTGTAATCTTCTTATGTAATATCAATGCCAGTAGGCCACAATGCTTAACTATTTTGTAAGTTACTCTGTTGCAATGTGATATACTCCTGTGCTTGACTTATCCTGGGAAGTCAAGGGTATGCGTATGCTATGCATATATGAGTCTAGCTGCAGCGAGCTAGGTCTCTTCAGGAGTAGTCGTAGTCCTAGTTTCAGGGCGCGACAGAAAAGTTGGTATCAGAGCAACATGAGAACTTGACTGTAGGACGACACCTTTAGGGATTGGCCGTGCCAGGAAGACGTATTTATTCAGAAAACTATTTGCTGAAAATTGTATTTTGATAAAAATAATGAGCTTTGTAGCTCTTGAAAACCTTCATTTCAAAATTTTATTTGGATTTCTAAAAATTCGGTAAGATTGTGAGAGTGCGTTCTGTTGTTTCAGAGTGTCTTAGAGGTTGGTGTAGACAGAGCTAGTGATGCTCTTGATAGCTTTGTGATTCACTGTTGCTTTTGCAATGGTTAATTTGTGTATTATGGCTGATAGCCTAAGTAATTTTATGCATTAAAGTAGTTGCATTAATTTCTGCATTGCTGTCTTAGTTGGCCTTAGTTAGTTAGATCAGTCTAAACCTTTTCAGAGCAACCATGGTTGACACAAGAAGGAGATCTCGAAGCGGTAGAGAAGATATGGGTCAGACTCCGCAAGAAGAAGAAACTATGACAAGAGACCCTTTGTTTCAGCAAGGATCTCAAAGTTCCAATCCTCCTCAGAATGAACAAGCCAGTCTTCAGGAAATTCTGTTGTCAATGGAGAAAAGTCGACAGGAAGCTCAGATAGCTCATACCCAGTTGTTAGCCCAGATAGTTCAGAAACTGCCTACTGGAACCACAGAAGGAACTACTTCTGCTGTAGGAGCAAGATTAACAGATTTCCAAAAGACCCGTCCACCAACATTCTCTAGTGCGACCGATCCCATGGTTGCCGATGATTGGTTACGGGATATCGAGAGGAAACTGGACACGGTCCGATGCAGCGAACGAGAGAAAGTTTTGTTTGGATCTCATCAGTTATCAGGAGCTGCAGCTGCATGGTGGATGAACTACCAGGAGGCTCATCTTGACAAAGATAACATCTCTTGGAGGGAATTTAAGGAACAATTTCGGAAATTTCATGTACCTACCAGTCTCATAGCTGCCAAACGTCGGGAATTCCTTAATTTGATTCAAGGAAACAAGACAGTTACAGAGTATCTGCACCAATTCACTCACTTAGCCCGATATGCACCTGGAGATGTCGATACTGAGGAGAAGAAAATAGAACGCTTTACAGAAGGACTTCAACATTACCTACAGTACCAAATCGCTTCCCATGAGATAACTGAATTTTTCAGACACTAGTGAATAGAGTCCTAAAAGTAGAGGAGAAGAGGAATATAGGAGAAGAAAATCGGAAGAGGAAGATGCTCCAGCAAGCGCGACCACAAGCAGACCCAACCAGAGGAAAAGCTCCCATCACCTCCAATTTTCGACCATCATATCAAGCTCCTAGACCGGCAACGGTGATGTGCCCAACCTGCAGAGGAAATCATCATCAGAAGGATTGCCCTCGCATGAATATCATTTGTTTCCACTGTGGACAGCATGGACATCGTAGAGAATTTTGTCCTTTGATTTGACTTCCATCATCCATTGCCAGATCACAGGCAAGAACACAACCAGAAGCACCCAGAGTACCAGTGTCACAACCACAGAATTTTAGAGGAACTCCACCAGGAAGAGGAGGAAGCCTGGCCAACCGAGGAAGAGGAAAGCTAAACTACACTTCCATCCAAGAAGCAGGAAACACCACCGACACCCTTCGAGGTAGATTTTTGACTCAGTTTGCATCTGTCTTAATACTATTTGATTCTGGTACTGCAAGTTCATGTTAAGAGCAATTGCATCTAAAGTTGAAATGTATATGGAGCAAGTATCTTTAGAATATTCCATGTCAGCTTATATAAGTTCAGAGGGAAATCATTCAGAACAAGAAACTACCTGGAAGAAGGAAGAGAATTTTCAGCAAACCTATCTCTATTCTTATCTTTCCTAGCTTTAGGTAAATCTCGGGGCGAGATTTCTTTAAGGAGGGTAGATCTGTAACATCCTGAGTTTTGGGGTGAAAAGTTGTAACATCCTGAGTTTTGGGGTGAAAAGTTTCTTTCTTAAAAGTCATGCATGCATATGTCTCTTCTAGATCAACCAAATCAGCCTCAGCTTTATTCTGTTCTAGCCCTAAATCTCCAAAATCTATCCTGTGACCCCAAGTCAAAATCTGACTTGCCAGATTTGATCTATCAGTTATCCTAAACCTAAAAGTCTTCAGGAGCCAGATTGAACTCTAACCCTAACTCCCAGTATCTAAGTCTCTTTCTGTTTTCGAAAACAGGAAATCCAGATTTACCCTAAGTACCCCAGTTTCCAGATAATTGAGTTATTTTGATTTAACCCTATCCAGACTCAAGTATCCCTTGGAATATGTTCCTAGGTATATCCTCAACTAACTCCAAAAAGTTGGGAACCAGATTAATTCATCTGAACACTTTTCGCGGGAAGGTCCAAATTTTACTGCGAATAGGTCCTTTTCTGTTTACCTGGAAGCCTGAAAAGGCTAAAATGTACAAATCAACTCCAACTCCAGAATTTCTTCAGGGATCACCTGCCAGATGCTATTTTATACAGATCTCTCTTTTGATCAGACTTCAAAATCTCTCTCCAATCACCAGAACTAGAGATCGACAAAATCCAGATCTGTTTTACCCTAATTTTACCCTATTTTCGAAAAGAGGTGAAATCCCTCAAATCTAATCAAACTTTCTCCAAATTTGAGCTAAATGAGTATTAATAGAAATATTATACTCAGCCATGGAATCAAATTCCAAATTGAACCTCTCAAAGACCAGATTTGCAGTTTAGTCCAAAGCCAAACCAACAATCATCGCAAATCAGTCCCTGGTTCGACCACGGGCTACTGTGCACGACCAGGCTGTTACAATCGACCACGAGCGCCGGAGTTTGGTCGTCGCCGTTGCCGCTGCCGCAGTTTCGTCGCCGGCGACCTCCAACGTTGCCACCTCCGCCACTGTTTCCCTGCCGCGTGTGCGCATCGTGTTCGCCACCGTGGAACAGCTTCATCCCGCCAGCAGCGCCTTCGCTCTCCCGCGCGCGCGCCCGACAACGGCAGCCCAGCTGCGCCACGTTGCAAACATGCCTGGGGGAAACATCAACTCGCCGTTGCATCAACCAGGACTGTGCGCCAGGCTGCAAAAGCCGGCACGGCCGCTGGAGCGCGTCGCTTCGCTGCTGTCCCGCCCGGCCGGTCAATTCGCCGTCGTTTCGAGCTTCAATTCTCCAGGCAATTCCAGCCGTTGCTAGCTTCTAGCTGTGCCTATAAAAGCCACCCCAGCTCAGCTCAAAGACACTCACACCAGAACCACTCAAGTTCTGTCGTGGTATTAAGAATACCCCGGCAGGTTTTGAAGACGATCCTAGCAGAGATTACGCAGCGCGGGTTGACCGGGCGACCGGTCCTCCCCCGCCGGACAAACACAAGAAAAGACACGAGGATTTATACAGGTTCGGGTCCCAGTGGGGGCCCTAGTCCTGTCGACGCGCTCCCGACTGGAGTCGGCTGGGGAGGCTCTCTCCGGGGGAGAGGCTTCCGGAGCACGTCTGTGAGATTAGCTATTCCAAATAATAATGAGCTGATCCTTTACAACAGAGGGGTACAAGGGCTATTTATAGCCTCAAAAAGAAGCAAAAAGCCTAAACTACCCCGGAAGCCACCGTCGGATTGAAGGGTAGGACCGTCCTTCTTCCGGTCAAACGTCTTGGATGCTTGACAGGTGGTCGCTGATTCCCGAGGCGTCCCTCGCGTGACCTGCACGTGATAAACAAACAGGGACTTTACCTTTTAGAAGGGCGATGACGTCCGGGACTCTTTCCGGAGGGCAAGGTCCCGGGAGCCCAAAAGGCGGCAGCCGGGACATGCCCCGGAGGCATCGTCCTGGGGACCAAAAGGCGGCGCCTGGGACATGCCCGGGAGGCATCGTCCCGGGAGCCAAAAGGCGTCGCCCGGGGCAGGCACCGAAGGCCACTGTCCCCGGGCGAATGGCGGCGCCCGGGACCCGCCCGGGGGGCAGGGTCCCGGGGGCCAAAAGGCGGCGCCCGGGACATGCCCCGGAGGCATCGTCCCGGGAGCCAAAAGGCGGAGCCCGGGGCAGGCACCGGGGGCCACTGTCCCCGGGCGAATGGCGGCGCCCGGGACCCGCCCGGGGGGCACGGTCCCGGGGGCCAAAAGGCGGCGCCCGGGACATGCCCCGGAGGCATCGTCCCGGGAGCCAAAAGGCGGCGCCCGGGGCAGGCACCGGGGGCCACTGTCCCCGGGCGAATGGCGGCGCCCGGGACCAGCCCGGGGGGCATGGTCCCGGGAGCCTATGGCGGCGCCCGGGACATGCCCCGGAGGCACGGTCCCGGGAGCCCAAACGGCGGCGCCCGGGGCAGGCACCGGAGGCCACTGTCCCCGGGCAATCATGAACTTACCTGGACTTGACCGTGTGGAGATTTCCCCCAACAAGTTCCAAACCCCGCTCTCTTCTTCGTCTTCTTCGGCGAGCTCGAAGAGAGGCTCACGGTGCCAGGCCAATCCACTGCACCGAGCTCCAAATTGAAGCTACCAGTAAGTCTCTCTCATCCACTTACCTGTGTAGTAGCAGCCAATTGAACTCTAGCGCACCTCATCGCCGGGAATTGCTGATTTTCCCCGACAACTCCGGCGAGCAATTAATCTCTAACTAAACCAAATTAGCTCTCGAGCCTATGATCAAACATGATCAGTGGACTGTGTGGAACACATCTAAGTAACCAGAATCACCAATTTTGCTAAAACTTGGAAAACCCCAAATTTACACCTTGCATGCAAACTGGGACTCACCGTTAAGCTTCTGTGGTGATTTTCCAGTTAAATTGACTTCACACCTAGCTTTGTTATGCCCCAGAGACACTCCTCAAGCAAGGACTCGAGTTCAATTGCCCTAGAATAGAAATACCCAAATCAGCATTGAGTTCATCCTTCCTCCAGCCAATATATTCTAAATTCAGCCACTCCAGCTCAAACCACCTTGCCATCTAGATGTTTTGGACCATTTTGAGCAACTTTGTCTTCTACCACGACCCCTAATTCGGCCTAGAACAGGAGTTATGGCTATGCCCTAGTTGCTGTACTGTTTGTGCTGCAGGTACTCCTGGCCAGTCAACTTCTTCGCTGGTTTTCATCACCTTCCGGCCATCTCCTTGTAACATCCTGAGTTTTGGGGTGAAAAGTTTCTTTCTTAAAAATCATGCATGCTTATGTCTCTTCTAGATCAACCAAATCAGCCTCAGCTTTATTCTGTTCTAGCCCTAAAATCTCCAAATCTATCCTGTGACCCCAAGTCAAGATCTGACTTGCCAGATTTGATCTATCAGTTATCCTAAACCTAAAAGCCTTCAGAACCTGGATTCAATTCTATCCCTAACTTCCAGAATTATCAACTCTTTTCTGTTTTCGAAAACAGAATATCTGTTATTACCTTTTACCCTAAGTTTCAGAAATTCAGATTTAATCAAAATTTTAGCCAAGTTCAGACCAGATTATTCCTGGATTATGATCAAGGGTATGCCAATACCTTAATCCAAAAAGTTGGTAGCCAGATTTCACCATCTGAACCTTTTTCGCAAATCAGTCCAAGAGTATCGCAGATCAGTCCTTTTTCCAGATTTTCTAAAAGCCAGAAAAGGCAAAATGTTGCAAATCATCTCCAAATTCAAATTTGATTCAGGGAACACCTCCCAAATGCTTTTCAATACAAATTCTTCTTTTATGAGTATCTCAAAATCAAACCCTAAATCCCAGAATTTGAGATCAATAAGTTTCAGACTTATTTTACCCTAATCTACTCTGTTTTCAGTTCATATCAAAAGTCATCCAAATGTCTCAAATTTTATCTTCAATCTGTGCCAAATCATTTGTGGAATTAAGTTTACCAAAACAGCAGAATCAAAATCAGATCAAACCTTCCAAATCTCCAGATTTACAGTTCAGTCCAAATCAAGAATTGGAAATTGCAATCAAGCCCAAATTCGACCAGGCCGTTTGCTGTGCTCACGACCAGAGTTGCTGTACTTGTGCGCCGTAGCTGCTCGTCGCCGGCGAGGCTTCGCCGCACTTGTGACCGTGCATGCCGGTGCGCACGTGTCCTCGCTCCAGCCGTGTCGTGGCAGCGCCACTGCAACGTCAACGACCAGCGCCTGCTCCCGCGTGCGACCAGCAGCCTTTTGTCAGCAATTCACTGCCACGTTGCCTTGCCGCGCCAATGTTGTCGCCATCGCTTGCTCCAGCTTGCCATGTCCCGATGAACCGACATGATGATCAACTGCAGAGCCGTTGTCGCCGTCGCATCACCGGTTAATGCTGTGTCTTTGCCGCTGATGCTCAGCACGCAACCCATCTCATCACAGCAGCCAATTGCTTCGCTGTTCCCCCTTGCAGCTTCGCCTGCCTATTTAAGCATCCCTGTACTCAGTAGCTCCTTCACACCTCACTTGGAACCAGCAAAGCCTCAGATTTTCTGTCTTAGTCTTCTTCTCCGGCGAGACCAGCTCGAGGCCTCACGGTGACAGCCTCAACCGCAGCATCTCCTGCCAAATTAACAGCACCAGTGAGTTCCTCTCATCTCACTCATCATGCTGTACCATTTAATTGCTCACCGGTGACCTCTAACGCCGGCGATCACCAGAATTGGCGATTACCCTGTTTCTGCAATGTAGCTTAATTCAGCCCGAATTAGCTTTCGATCCTGTGGAAGAAGTTGATCAGTGAGCCGTTTCCAGCAAGCCTATGCATCAATATCTCCAGATTGAGCTTCAATCGAAGCTTTCCCCAATTTTGAGCTTCTCCAGAAACCGGCGATCGTCGCCAGGCTTCTCCGGCCATCCTCCGGCCAAATTGATCGTGCAGGTAGATTCCTCTTATCTCTCTTTCACTCTCCAAGCTTGGAATTGAGTTCATTCGGCCCAAATCGAAAACCCCCAAATGGCAGTGTTTCTTCTCTGGCGTTGATCACCGGAAAACCTATTCCTGGCCATTTCAGCTTCATCCACTTTGTCATTCAAGTGTACCTCAACCTCCTAAACATTTTTGCCTTCTAGCTCGATCTCTGAAACTGCCCAGAATTCAAGTTATAGCCATGCCAAAATCTTGTCCAGAACTGCTCCAGTGCAACTAGTTCACCTCAGTTCATCACTGAATTTCATCACTTTCCAGCCATTTCTTGCCCTAGATTCTGTTGACTTAATTGTTCCTGTTATCATTGCCTACCTCCCAGACAAAGTGTTGCATCATTTGGAGCTCTAGATCAAAAGTTATGCCAAGCCCTAGTTTTTGGCCATGTCAAGATCAATGCCAGACTATGTCAGTCAGTGGCATTAGCCGTTTTCACTTCCTTCCAGATGTGCATTTTGGGCATAACTTTGTCCCTTAGACTCCTGAGGTTGTGATCAACATTTTCTTCTTCTATCACAACTTGATTTGAGCCCTTGAATTATACTTGCCGCTAAACCCTAGTTTTTGACACTATTCCAGTGCATGCCAGCCAATGGCATTGGCCTTGTTTACCCATTTCTGATTGTGCATTTTGAAAGCCACTTTGTCCACTGAATTTGTAGAGTTATGATCTACATTTTCTTCTACTGTCATAACTTGAGATAAGCTCTCTAGTTTTCCTTGAAGTTATGTCAGATTCTTGATCCGAATGTCAATCTGCTGACATTCGCTGTTCTTGATCAAACCAGCCACAAAACTGATGTTCTTATTGTAACCTTGAGATCCTAAGAGCATCTACCACCCATCCTTAGCCAAATCCTTGAAACCCTAGATCTCAACTCAGTTCAGCTTGTAATCTCAATTATCTCCAGTATCGTTCAGTCACTCTTATAAAGCATATCTGCATATAGATCCTAAAACATATTAATATATAAGTAATATTTGTGTGTATTGTTTGGTTTGTCGTCGAGCAGATCTAGAAGCCGAGATCGAGGACTTCGCTGTTGACCCGTCATCAACTGCTGTTTCTTACGACGCGGAAGGCAAGTCATATCCTTGGTCATCTTGAACCTATATTTTAAATGTTGCTATAATATAACCTTGAATATAGGCAATATTGCATGTGAAAGATTGAGAATGGTTGATTTATGAATTGGCAGTACTAGACTGGTTATCTGTGAAATGTGAAATAAACAAGTTTTGAGCCATGAACTATTATATGTATCTATATGCTTATATTCATGAAATAAAACCCCTAGCCGTGACCAGAAAAATGGTATGAATGGCTGTAGCACTGGAGGTGCTAAACTGCAAAGGATATGCAGGCACTGAAGGTGCAGGATTGTGGATGGTCTGGTCATTGGCATATAAGGACTAGAACCTTGTGTTGTGTGTCTAGTGGCATGAACAACGTGCTAACCGCAAGCCTGGTATGGGACAGGCCTGAACAAGTACTTATGTGGATCGTACATGAAACCCCTGCATGAGTTGTGTTGTGATGATTGACTTGGAGGCTGACTCCCACTATCACTGAAGGTGATCTGATATTTGACCCAGTAATGGGAAAATGAGGTGGGGTGGAGGTTATGATACAGCCTACCACAACTGTGTTTCGCGGAGAGCCACAGGGTCGGGGGTGAATTGTGAGTGAGACATAACAAAAGTTCTTCTTATCTCCACCTTGCCACTCACACATGGTTGTGAGGAGGGGTCTAATCATTTTGTTATGATAGGATGGGCTTGAAAGTGGAATATCTTGCGGGTAAATTGGTACCTCTCTGCAGAGTTAAAAACGTATTCGAATACTCCGAGCTCCCGGGGTTTATAGGAGTCTGGTGCGGTGGATTAAATCCACGGGGTGTGACACAAGTATTATTTTCTAAATAAAATATGTTTTAATCAAGATTACCCAAATGACATGTGTTGTCATGATAAGGAGTACTACCGTGGGCTGTCGTGTGTCGACGTGTCACGGTAGTACTATAATCTAGTGAACATGAATGATGATGTTATATTATGAAAGGTGCTGCCATGAGATGAGGTATGAAAGAAAAAGATTATTTTATAAACATCCATAATTCTTGACTAGTCTAGGTTCATGTCATCACTACTATATGTATCTACTCTTATCTATGACTTGCTGAGTACGTAAGTGCTCACTCTTGCAACCTACAAATCAATAGACGGAGCGATCAACAATCAAGATGAAGGCGTGGAGAACTTATTGGATCCAGAAGGAGGAGCGTCAGTTCCGCCAGAGCCCTGATGTGTGTTGTTCTGCTGTCCACTTCTCTTTTGTGGGTGGGTCACCTATCTTCTGCTGTGTAGATGTTATTTTGCTAAACCATGTATGCCGTGAAGGCATTGTAATCTCCTTATGTAATATCAAGGCCAGCAGGCCACACTGCTTAACTATTTTGTAAGTTACTCTGTTGCAATGTGATATACTCCTGTGCTTGACTTATCCTGGGACGTCAAGGGTATGTGTATGCTATGCATATATGGGACTAGCTGCAGCGAGCTAGGTCTCTACAGGAGTAGTCGTAGTCCCAGTCTCGGGGCGCGACACTCCTGCCCTAGATCCTATTGAGACATTTGTTTCTGCTACAAATGCCTAACTACCAGACAAAGTCGTGCATCAATTGGAGCCTTGAGTCAAAAGATATGGCTAACCCTAGTTTCTGGCCATGTCAACCCTATGCCAGGCTGTGTCAGCCAGTGGCATTGAGCCTTTTCACCCACTTCCAGCCATGCGCTTTGAAAATAACTTTGTCCCTTAGACTCCTGACGTCGTGATCTACACTTTTCTCTACTGTCACAATTTGAGTTGAGCCCTCTATCATTCATCGACCCTATGTCGATGCCTTGAACCAAATGTCAACCTAAAGACGTTCGCTGTTTTTTTTAGCGAACCAGTCGCAACCTTGATATCATTCTGATACTTTGAGACATTTGGAACCTTGTAAACCTTTGACAGCTAATCTTAACATTGGTTTCCTTAACTTAACCCTAATCAGCCTCTAAACCCAATCATTTCAGAATCATCAAGACTTCATCTTTGCATCAATGCATATAGTATAATAATGTATTGAAAAGATTGTGATTATTGGTTATTTGTTGGTTTGGAGAGCAGATCAAGAGCCCGAGTTCGAGGACTTCACTGCAGATCCGACGTCAACTGCTGTATTTTACGACGTGGAAGGCAAGTCATATCCTTGGTCATCTTGAACCTATATTTTAAATGTTGCTAAAACATAACCTTGAATATAGGCAATATTGCATGTGAAAGATTGAGAAATGGTTGATTTATGAATTGGCACTACTAGACTGGTTATCTGTGAAATGTGAAATAAACAAGTTTTGAGCCATGAACTATTATATGTATTTATATACTTATATTCATGAAATAAAACCCCTAGCCGTGACAAGAAAATGGTATGGATGGCTGTAGCACTGGAGGTGCTAGACTGCAAAGGAATGCAGGCACTGAAGGTGCAGGGTTGTGGATGGTCTGGTCACTGGCATATAAGGACTAGAACCTTGTGTTGTGCGTCTAGTGGCATGAACAACGTGCTAACCGCAAGCCTGGTATGGGACAGGCCTGAACAAGTACTTATGTGGATCGCACATGAAACCCCTGCATGAGATGTGTTGTGATGATTGATATGGAGGCTGACTCCCACTATCACTGAAGGTGATCTGACATTAGACCCAGCAATGGGGAAATGAGTAAGGGTGGGGGTATAGCCCGCCACAAATTTGTTTCGCGAAAGATCCACAGGGTCAGGGGTGAATTGTAAGTGATACATAACAAAAGTTCTTGTTATTTCCACCTTGCCGCTCACAATATGAAGTGAGTCAGGGGTCCAATCATTTTGTTATGATAGGAAAGGTTTGAAAGTGGAATATCTTGCGGGTAAATTGGTACCTCTCTGCAGAGTTAAAAACGTATTCGAATACTCCGAGCTCCCGGGTTTATAGGAGTCTGCTGCGGTGGATTAAATCCACGGGGTGTGACACAAGTATTATTTTCTAAATAAAATATGTTTAATCAAGATTACCCAAATGACATGTGTTGTCATGATAAGGAGTGCTGCCGTGGGCTGTCGTGTGTCGACGTGTCGCGGTAGTGCTATAATCTAGTGAACATGAATGATGATGTTATATTATGAAAAGTGCTGCCATAAGATGAGATGAGAAGGGAAAAGGTTATTTTACAAACATCCATAATTCTTGACTAGTCTAGGTTGATATCATCACTACTATATGTATCTACTCTTACCTATGACTTGCTGAGTACGTAAGTGCTCACCCTTGCAATCTACAAATCAATAGACGGAGCGATCAACAATCAAGATGAAGGCGTGGAGGACTTCTTGGATCCAGAAGGAGGAGCGTCAGTTCCGCCAGAGCCCTGATGTGTGTTGTTCTGCTGTCCACTTCTCTTTGTGGGTGGGTCACCTACCTTCTGCTGTGTAGATGTTATTTTGCTAAACCATGTATGCCGTGAAGGCATTGTAATCTTCTTATGTAATATCAAGGCCAGCAGGCCACATTGCTTAAATATTTTGTAAGTGACTCTGTTGCAATGTGATATACTCCTGTGCTTGACTTATCCTGGGACGTCAAGGGTATGTGTATGCTATGCATATATGGGACTAGCTGCAGCGAGCTAGGTCTCTACAGGAGTAGTCGTAGTCCCAGTTTCGGGGCGCGACAAAAGTTTCTTTCTTAAAAGTCATGCATGCATATATCTCTTCTAGATCAACCAAATCAGCCTCAGCTTTATTCTGTTCTAGCCCTAAAAACGAGGCGCCGATTCGAACCCCATGCAGCTTCGGCGACTTGGCCCGGAGATTTTCCCGGTGACGTGTACCATACCCACTGGGGACTCGAGCATCGTCCCGGCGTGCATGGGGGGCCGCTATCGGGGGAAATCTCCGCGGGACTAAGTCCCGGTAAGTTGCATCACGACGGCCCGGGGACCTGGCCTCTGGGGCCTCCCCAGGCGCCGCCTTTTGGCCCCCGGGACCTGGCCTCCGGCGCCGTCCCGGGCGCCGCCATTGGCCCAGGGACCTGGCCTCCGGCCCCTCCCCACACGCCGCCTTTTGGCCCCCGGGACCTGGCCTCCAGCGCCGTCCCGGGCGCCGCCATTTGCCCGGGGACCTGGCCTCCGGGGCCCCCCTGGGCGCCGCCTTTTGGCCCCCGGGACCTGCCCTCCGCCGCCGTCTCGGGCGCCGCCATTAGCCCGGGGACGTGGCCTCCGGCCCCTCCCCGGGCGCCGCCTTTTGGCCCCCCGGACCTGGCCTCCGACGCTGTCCCGGGCGCCGCCATTTGCCCGGGGACCTGGCCTCCGCGGCCTCCCCGGGCGCCACCTTTTGGCCCCCGGGACCTGGCCTCCGGCGCCGTCTCGGGCGCCGTCATTTGCCCGGGGACATGGCCTCCGGGGCCTCCCCGGGCGCCGCCTTTTGGCCCCGGGACCTGGCCTCCGGTGCCGTCCCGGGCGCCGCCATTTGCCTGGGGACCTGGCCTCCAGGGCCTCCCCGGGCGCCGCCTTTTGGCCCCTGGGACTTGGCCTCCGGCGCCGTCCTGGGCGCCGCCATTGGCCCGGGGACGTGGCCTCCGGCCCCTCCCTGGGCGCCGCCTTTTGGCCCCCGGGACATGGCCTCCGGCGCCGTCCCGGGCCTCATTGCCCTCCTAAAGGTAAAGTCTCGAATTGTTTGTCACGTGCAGGTCACGCGAGCAACGCCTCGGGAACTAGCGACCACCTGTCAAGCATCCAAGGCGTTTGACCGGAAGAAGGACTGTCCTACCCTTCAATCCGACGGTGGCTTCCGGGGTAGTTTAGGTTTTTTGCTTCTTTTTGGGGCTATAAATAGCCCTTGTACCCCTCTGTTGAAAAGGATCGGATCACTCTTATTGGAATAGCTAAACTCACAGACGTGCTCCAGATGCCTCTCCCCCGGGAGCGCGTCGGCAGGACTAGGGCCCCCACCGGGACCCGAACCTGTATAAATCCTCGTGTCATTTCTTGTGCTTGTCCAGCGGGGGAGGACCGGTCATCCGGTCAACCCGCGCCGCGTAATCTTCGCTAGGATCATTCTCAAAACCTGCCGGGGTATTCGCAATACCACGACAACGCGGCACGACTCGAGTTCCACGCCACGAACAACATCGCCGAATATGAGGCCTTGCTCCTTGGGTTGTGCCTTGCGCGCTCCCTGGGGATTCGTCGCCTCCTCGTGAAAGAAGACTCCCAGCTCGTAGTTTGCCAAATGGACAAGTCCTACTTGTGCCATGACGCAAACTTGAGGCTCTACTTACAGGAGGTACGCAAGATGGAGAAGCCCTTCGATGGCCTAGAGTCCCGGCACATCCCGCGGAGGGACAACGACCGGGCCGATGCCCTGACCCGGGTAGCCAGCGCCTGGGAACCGCTCCCCAAGGGGTCTTTCTTGGAAAACATCGCGAAGCCCTCAGTGGCCTCCCCGGACACGGACGATGGGTCCTGCGTCCTGGAAGTCTCCGAGATCGCCTGAGCCTCATCTTGGATGGACCCCCTTATCTCCTTCATCAAGGGGGAGGGAGACCCTCACAACGAGACTGAGGCCAAGAGCCTCTGAGCCAAGGGTCGGGTATACTTCCGACTGGAGGGAAAGCTTTACAAGCAGGGGGCTTCTGCCTGGCTCCGCTGCCTTCCATGGCCGGAAGGGCTCCGGCTCCTCGAGGACATTCAGTCGGGGTGTTACGGGTCTCACCTGGCCCCCGCGCCATCGTGGCCAAGGCCCTTCGCCAGGGTTTCTATTGGCCCACAGTGATTCACGACGTACGAGACCTTGTCTCCGCGTGCGAGGCCTGCCAGAAGATGGCCAAGGGTTCGAACCTCCCCTCTTTAGCGCTGCAAGCTATCCCCATCACTTGGCCCTTCGCACACTGCGGGATGGACCTCCAGGGTTCCTTCCCCCCAGCGCCCGGGGGCTACAAGTATGCGGTGGTCGCGGTCCACTATTTTACAAAGTGGGTAGAGGCTGAACCTCTGGCCATCATCACGTCCTGAGCAGTACAACAGTTTTTCTCGAAGAGTATCGTGTGTCATTTTGGGGTCCCCCGAGAAATCACTATCGATAACGGGACCCAATTCGACTCAGTATATTTTTGGGAATTCTGCGAAGGCTTGGGTCTCACCATCCACTTCACCTCTGTAGCTCACCCCCTGAGCAACGGGGCCGTCGAAAGGGTCAACGGCATAATCCTACAGGTGTTATGCCGACAGCTCGAACAAGTCGCCTCCAAACGGGGTGCGTGAGCAGTGGAGCTCCCTGGCATCCTCTGTTCCATGCGTACGACCATGAGCCGGGTTACACGACGCACCCCCTTCTCCCTTGAGTATGGAGCCGAGGCGGTTCTTCCCCCAGAGATTGGCTTCCGGTCAATGCGGGGCGAGCTCCTAGATGGAGCTACAACTGCAACCTACCAAGCCAACGAGCCAAATCAGCGACTGGAGATCGACCTCGTTGAAGAGGAATGCGACCGAGCGCTCCACCATGCCATCTACGAGTGCGAAATGGCGCGCGCGTACAACCGGTGCATCCGCGAGAGAGCTTTCCGCCTCTGGGACCTTTTCCTCAAGTGCGTAACCGACCCCCAAGCCCAGGGCAAGCTCTACTCCAAGTGGCAGGGCCCCTACAAAATCTCAGTAGTCCTGGGCTCAGGGGCTTACAAGCTCTCCAATCTTCAAGAGCAAGAGCTGAAGCACACATGGAACATACGCTTGCTTCGCAAGTTCTACGTCTAGCCTACAGGCTCGTCCCCTCGCTCGGAGCGGTCATGCCGGAGGGGAGGGGGACATTGTACTCACCATTCCCTCCCCCATCGCGGTCTTGCGGGGGGGAGGCGTTGTATCTTTACTCCTTATTAATACAACTGGTTTTTCCTCAGCTTTGGCTCACTGCAGGTCTTTACATCATCGTCTCTCACGACGAAGCCCTCCCAGTGAGGATGCCCTCTTGGTGAGGATGCCCTCTCCGTGAGGAAGTGGGCTATCACGACCCAACAAGTCCCTACAACGGGAGTCCCACTCCCGTAGGGCGGCTTACGATCACCCCTCGTGGACTGAGGGTGTAAGCTGCAACCCGGTCCTCAAGGACCGTGGTAACAAGTCAATTTGAGAAACTAGTCCCCCCTCAAACACTCAGACCTATCATCGGGCACATCCTCCTCCGGGAGTCGATTTTTTTCACTAAGACGGAATTCTCGGATATTCTCTCCCGGAGATCTCATCCCCGGCTCCCTGTTCTCACGGCAATCGGAGGGTTTTCTCCCGGAAGAATTATCCCCGTGAATTTTGGAGATTTTCTCTCGGAAAACTTATCCCCGGGAATTTCAGAGATTCTCTCCCTGAGAATCTCATCCCCGGCTCCCCGTTCTCACGATGACCTGAGGGTTTTCTCCCGGAAGAATTATCCCCGGGAGTTTTGGAGATTTCCTCCCAGAGAAATCATCCACGGAAATTTTGGAGACTTTCTCCCAAAAATTTTATTCTCGGTGCCCCGTTCTTATGGCGATCAGAAAATTTCTCAGCAGGACCTTTGAAAAATTTTTGGGAAATTTTTACCCCGGGCTTTGTCACCTTCATAGCACGCGGAGTCGCACTCCGCCCACTGTGCAGGGGGGTAACTTGTGCCCAGAGATCGCCCTGTTCTGGACCATCATTCGAGAATTCGCAAAAATAAACAAGCAAACTTAGCTTTATTGAAATATCTAACCGAAGGACACCTTCCCACTCCTGTGGGTATCGATATATTAAACGCGAGATACAACCCGGAAAGCTCCTACACCTTATAATCCAGGAGGCCTTCTGATAGCTCCCGGGCTAGGTCTTGATACAGGCTTCGTATACGTCGCTGGGCCTCCCGGAGCAAGTCTTCAGGCCAATATTCATATCCCACCGGTCGAAGTATTCGAAGTTGAGGAGCCCTCCGGGACCCCAGTCGCGGAGGGGATAATTCAGCGTGGTGGTTGTTGAAGTTGTCTAGAAGCCACTCTGGAACCACCGCAACCAGATTGGCTCCCGGGAAGCACCCCTACCATGTCCCTCGGAGAGGAGACTTAACAAGATGAAGGCGGCCTGGGCATCCCCCGGTGACACTCATCGGGGACAGGGGGCCCCACCTCCAGAGAGGCTCCCCACAACAATGGGGCGTCCCTGAGGCTGCGCTCAAACCTCGGGGGTTCTTGCCCGGGAGTAACCTCCTGGGGTGCCTAGTAAATCCAATTCAAAAGACTTCACAAAAATTCATTCTATTGCAGCAAAATGTCTTTGTACAAATCTCCAGGGCTTCTTCTAAGAAGCTACAAGGAGAAAAAACCCTAAAACAAAAAAGAGGGACCTATCTAAAGGCATGAAGAAAGAAATTGCTGAGTTTGTAGCTTCTTGTGACACGTGTCAGAGAGTGAAAGCGGAGCATCAAAAACCTGCTGGACCACTGCAACCCCTGCCAACCCCTGAGTGGAGATGGAATGAAATTGGAATGGATTTTGTAATGGGTTTACCAAGAACCCAACAAGGCTATGATTCTATATGGGTTATAGTCGATAGATTGACGAAAGTAGCCCACTTTCTACCAGTAAAGACTCAGTACACGACAAGTAAGCTAGCAGAGCTATATCTGACCAGGATTGTCATTCTACATGGAGTACCAAAAACAATTGTCTCAGATAGCGGAGCACAATTCATGTCGAAGTTTTGGGAAGAATTGCAAAAATCCTTGGGAACGAGATTGAAGTTTAGTACTGCTTACCACCCGCAAACTGGAGGCCAAACAGAGAGAGTGAATCAGATTCTAGAAGACATGTTGAGAGCGTGTGCCTTGGACTATGGAAATTCTTGGGAAATATTTCTGCCGTACATAGAGTTTACTTACAACAATAGTTATCAAGCGAGTCTGCAAATGGCTCCTTATGAAGCACTCTATGGAAGGAAGTGCCACACACCACTATATTAGACCGAAGTGGGTCAGAAACAATTTTTGGGACCACGACTAGTGGAAGATGCAACTACTCATGTGAAGACTATACAAGAAATGTTCAAGACAGCCCAATCCCGACAAAAGAGATACGCCGACAGCAGAAGGAGAGAACTATCTTTTGAGATAGGCGACTATGTGTACCTCAAAGTGACACCCTACAAAGGAGTCCAACGATTTCAGATGAAGGGAAAATTAAGCCCAAGATACATTGGACCATATGAGATTTTGGAAAGACGAGGAGAAGTAGAGCTACCGTCTGACCTAGCAGGAGTTCATCATGTTTTTCACGTATTTCAACTGAGGGAATGTGTGAGGAAACCAACAGAGCAAGTGTCTCCTACAGAAGCTAAAGTTCAACCAGACTTGACATATCAAGAATACCCAGTTAAATTGTTAGAGGTCAGTGAAAGGAAATTGAAGTCAAGAACCATCAGATTCTGCAAAGTTCAATGGAATAACCACACAAAGGAGGAATCCACTTGGGAAAGAGAGGAAGAGTTGCGTCAGAATTTTCCCTACCTGTTCTCAGACTAATCAGAATCTCGAGGACGAGATTATTCTTAAGGAGGGTAGGTTGTAACATCCCAATTTTTGCTACCCCCTTTAGCATGCCAGTCAGCATATCTTCATTGGATTCTCGGATGTCTCAACCCCATTTTTGGTCTCATATCTCAGAATTATGATCTTAGGTATGCCACTACCTTAATTTAAAAAGTTGGCAGCTAAACTCCACCTTTCCTGCCATTTTCGTATTTCAGTCCAAAAGTATTTCAGCTTGATCCTTTTTTGATTTTCCCAAAAGCCTGAAAAGGCTAAAAGCCATAAATTAGCTCCAAACCTTGATCCAATTCAGGGAATGTCTCCCAATGCTATTCTGAACAGAATCCTCTTTAGGCAAAATCTCAAAATCTCATCCTAAGATTTAGTTTTTAGCCTCGCCAAAATTCAGACCCTGATTACCCTATCTACCATAATCTTTCTGTTTTCAATTTTACTCAAAACCTGATCAAAAACACCAGATTGTGTCTTCTATCCCTGCAAACCTACTTACTAAACTTAGTGAGTCCAATTGGCAAAGCCAGTTTCAATCGAAACCAAGTTTATTGCCAGATTCACAATTCAGTCCAAGAATCAAGTTCTAGAAATTACAGATCAGCCCAAGACTTCCTTTTCAGCCCCTTCTTTCGACCAGCCGCTGCTGTTTCGACCAGGTCGTTCGACCACGACCAGGCCAGCACCCGTTTCGACCGCGACCGGTGCCGCTCTCAGTAATTTTCTGCCACCGGTGAAGCCCCGCCGTTCCCAGCTTCGCCTGAGAATGGCCACCATGTGCACGCGTCTGGTTGGCCACCGTGGAGCCGCTGCAGTAGCGCCACCAGTGCTGTTTGTTTTGTGCACGCGCATGCCTGCTGGTGTCAGAGGCTTTTTTCCACATCACCGCCATGCCGAAGCCAGCCACCCCGTCGCCCTGCTTAAGCCGGAGGTAGAGCCACTACCGTGTCCCAACACCATGCACGCCGTCTCGATCTTGCCTCCGGCACTAGTCACGCGTATCCTGCCCGATCCGCTTCAACTCTCGAGAGCCCCAGCCCACTACCTATTTAAGTCCTCCCCTCGCCCAGAGTTTCTTCACACCACTCCAGCAGCCACAAAGTTCCAGCCCTCGCGTTTCTTCTTCGTCTCCGGCGAGCCAACGGATAGGAGCACGGTGCCAGCCCATTCAGCTGCACCAGACCTCAAATTGATCACGCCGGTGAGTCCCTCTCACCCTCCTCTCTGTGCTTTAGCTTTTAATTTCATCCCGGTGGACCCTGTCGCCGGTGATCGCCGGAACTCTCTTAAACCCATGTTCCGGCAGTGCCGTTTGTTTTAGCCCGAATTAGCACATGTTTCTGTGAGAGCTTATGACCAGTAGAGCCTCCCAGTAGGCATGTAAGCTTGGATTTCAAATTTGACCTCAAATTGAAGCTTTCCACGAATCTAAGCGCCACCAGCATCTTGCTCACATCACCAGGCCATGCCGGCAACCCTCCGGTCAAATTGGCCGTGTCTGTAGCTTCTTCTTGTCCACCTCTCACTCTCCAAGCAAGGAATTGACTTCAATCTCCTTGTGCCAAAAAACCCCAAAACCAATGCCTTCTTCTCCAGCGTCGGCCGCCAGATTTTGTTCCTTGCCGATCTAGCCAGCACCACCTTATCACTTAGCTAGGTCTCAGCCCCATGTGCATTTCGTTCCACTAGCCCGACCTCTACATCTGCCCAGATTGGAAGGTATACCCTTGCCAAGTTCTTGTCCAGGACTGTGTCTGTGCCGTGTTGCCGCCATAGTTCATCGTCACCGTTCGTCGTCGTCCGGCCGCCTCAGCCCCTGAAACCACCGCCATTGTGTTACTGGCATCCACGCTTACCTCCTAGACATAGTTGGCAAAGTGTTTGAAGCCCAGAACCATATTTACCACTCTTCCCTAGTTTTTGACAGTGTTAGTGCAGTGTCAGTGCATGTCAGCCACTGGCATTAGCCTTGTTTGACCCCTTCTGGTTGAGCAATTGAAATGCCACTTTGTCTACTTGGTTCCTGGAGCCATGTTCTACAACTTTCTCTGCTGTCACATCTTTAGAAAACTCACCTAAAGCCAACCTAAGGCCATGCCTGGCTGTGAATCGAATGTCGACCCTTCGACGTTCGACCCCTTTGAACCTATCTCTTCGAGCAGCGCTCGAGTAACCTTGTCCAGAGCATATCCCCTGCATGCGTTATATTTTACTTATTGTTTCCAATAGAAACTATTTTATGTATGTTTCTGTGGTGCGATTTGTTGAATTGCCTCATTGTTGTGTGTTGGAATAGAGCAAGGAGCAGAAGAGTCAACAGAAGACTTTGAAGAATTGTCTGGGCAACTAGACCCCTCATTCCAAGGAATGTCTCAATCCCTTTATCATGTCTCGCCTAATATTTTGAAATGAAGTATGTTACTTGTTTTCAACTATATGCATGCCTTACATCCAAATGAGAGTTATGTTCAAATAAAGTGGTTAGATGTGACCTAAATAATTGTGAAGCCCCTTTTGTGATTGAATATCCATGCACCCTTGTCACCCTAGGGCATCAAGCTTAGGCTATGCTTATGATCAAGATTATATGTTAAATGCTAAATAGTCACATGTGAGAAAAGTATGTTCAAAACCCCTTTTTGTAAAAGCAAATTTGATTGGAATCGATAGTAAGGATGGTTTGATTGGTTGGTGCTGTGTGCGCATTGGGAATGTGAAACACTCCTCACTAAAGATTCATAAGGATAAGAACCTTGTGTTGTACTTCTATGTGGCATGAAAAACATACCAACCACTTGCCTAGTATGGGACGGGCGCAACATAGTAGCTTTCTCGGTATTAGCTTTTCCCTGCAATGGTTGTCGGTCCGGTTTCTTGAGAGGAAACTGGTGGGCCACAGAGGGCCATGAGTGATGTGAGCTAATGAGTGAATCAGGTGTATTGAAGGAAGACGCCCTACTCCAGGATTC
Organism: Pharus latifolius; assembly: GCA_019359835.1. Taxonomy (NCBI): domain Eukaryota; kingdom Viridiplantae; phylum Streptophyta; class Magnoliopsida; order Poales; family Poaceae; genus Pharus; species Pharus latifolius. The sequence continues at coordinate 18,978,099 of CM033330.1, forward strand.
CGAGTCGTGCGTGGCTGAATCCATAGGCTATGTGTCTTGCGGGACCATAGGCCATGGCTAGGAAGAATTGGCTGTGGGGAGTACCCAAAATGGTTATAAGGACTGGAATGTCCATTTATCGGGCATAGAATTGTTAATGCTAGGATTGTAAACTCTTGTGTGATCTCGGCCTTGTCACATGTGTAAAAGTCGCATGGAGAGGTACCGACTTGAAAGCTTAGTGATCGGTGGATTAAGGTGGTACACCTTTGCAAAGTTATAAAAAGTATCGGATACTCTAAGCTCCCTGGTCATGGAGTCTGCGGACGGTAGATTCTATCCACGTCGATGCAGCACAAGTAGCTTTCGGGAAAGATTTTTATAATATTGAGTAAAGTGGTGACTCATGAAAGACCGCAACGCATAACATTTTCTGAAAATCTAGTTAGGATTTTAAAAGCCCCGCTTTTTGAAAGAAAAACTTTTCTTCAAAATTAAGAGTGAAAATCTATTCTATAAACCAGAGAGCCCATCTTCTTGGAATCCCCCTCATCTATATATCGATATTCTTAATTGAGACTTGTTCAGCACTATGTGGACAATGTGCTCACCCTTGGTTTTACAAACAATTTAGAGGCAGGATTCATTGATCTCGAGTCCTACGGTCTTGAACCCAATATGGAAGAAGAAGGAACCACTCCCGAAGATCCAGCTTACTAGAGGGTCTCTTACCAAGTTGTTTCCGATGTGGAGGAAGCCTATGCAATACCGCTGTAGTTGAAGATGAAGATCGTTGAAGTCCTTTTGCTTGCTGTTGTTGTTTTATTCAGTGCCGACCATCGGGTCGAAGAAAACTCCTTAATTTTGTATCAACATTAAATTGCGTCATTTTGGCACTATGTTACTGTAATGTTGGTCCTTGTGATCAGTACTTGTTTTATTTACTTGCATTGTTATATAATGCATCTTGTTGTTGTGAGCTTGCAATGTGCTATTCTGAGTGCAACCCACCTGGGCGGTTGCCACCGGATTCCTCAAATGAGGGTCCCACAGAGATCTTTGCCGCTGACCCTCGCTTGTGCCCATGTTCGCTTGCACCTGCATGTGTGCACTTGTCCACGCATAAATCATCACCGTGGCAGCACCAGCAACAATAGCAACCGCGCGCACGACCAGTAGTGACTGCGCTCCAGCAGTTGTCAGAAATTTCGCGCAACGTCGCCACGCTGTGCCAGCCTTGTCGCCTCCGCTTTGCACCGGCCAGCACCAAGTCCCAATGAGCCGACCAAACACAGTTGCAGAGCCGCTGTCGCCGCCCCGTCGCTACTACTGTTTGTTTCGACTAGCTGCTTCATCGACAAATTTTTCACTATCCAGCCCCTCCATCTCCGTCTTGTGCCTTTAAATAGTAGTCCCTGATCAGCTTTGTCTTCACCAATCCTCTCAAGAGCTTCCTTAGCCATTAAATCCACCTGTTTCTTCGTCTTCGTCTTGTTCTCCGGTGAGCCGCCGAGGAGGAGCATGACGCCAGATCGTTCCACTGCACCAAATCCCAATTTGACTCGATCAGTAAGTGCCTTATGCTCACCTCATCGGGCTGTAGCCCTTAATCAAACTCCGGTGGACCTCAATGCCGATGATTGCCGTAATTGGCATTTGCCATGTTCTAGCAATTGAACTTATTCCTGTGGAACAAAATGATCACTAGAGCTCTTTGAACAAGCCGCTTCAAACCAAATTCAAATTGGAGCTCGATTTGAATTTATTCGTTTCTTCGCGAGCCGTTGTGGACACCTCACGTCACCGGCCCGCTCCACCGAGTCTCCGACCAAATTAGCTGCACCAAATCACTCCATGTATCCTGTAGATGGTGTAGCCAAGCCCGATCATCCTACGTTGCCCTAAACCAGGATCGCCTCTTTTGCCATCTTCTTGGAGTCTGGTGTCAACGCTAGCGAGCCCCAAACCTCAACCACAACCAGATTTATCCACTCCAGCACCATCATCACTACCTCAGGAGCAAAAGCCCTCGATTTATTTTAGGTTTCAGCATCTATAGCTTGCTGTCACCGAAGCCCGCTTCAGATCTTCAAAGCCAGCGACTTCGACCTCATTGTTCGTCGTCGTCTCGTCGCCGTTGTTCAATTAACTTCGCCAGTAGCTTCCCCTTGACCTTGCCTACCCATTTCACATAGTTAGTGAAGAAATGCACGTGCGGTTTGTCCAGACGTGCTAAACCTAAGTCTTGGCAATGCACTGGCTTTCAAATTCTTTGTGCCAGGGACTTAACTACAAATTCCTTGAACTTATGGACTTTTCTGTAAAAACCTCATTGTCAATTAGTTGTCTTGCTTCGTTGTGAACCCAATGCTTTGATCCAAACTTGTTTTGTCCACTAGAAACCCTCTAGACCATGTCTATGCCATTCTTGGCTATGTCAGGCCGCGAACCGAATGTCAATCGGCTGACATTTGCTGGTTTTGAGCAAACCAGCTGCGAACCCAATGTCAATATTGATGCCTTGAAACTCTAGTAATCTCCAGTACTCAACCATAGCCCAGATTCCTTCAAATCCTAGATTTTTGACTCAGTTCAGCCTGCAGTCTCAATCAAATTCAACATCATTCAGTTATTCTTTTAAAGCATATCTGCATATAGATCATAAAACATTTTAATAGAGTTAGTAGTCATTGTGTGCTTGATTCGTTGTTGAGTAGATCCAGAAGCTGGGTTCGAGGACTTCACTGTTGACCCGATACCAACTACAGATATTTACGTCGCAAGAGGTAAGTCATATTCTTGAACATCTTGAACCTATATTTTATGAATTGTTAAGATATTGCCTTGACTATAAGTAGTATTGCATGTGATGAAATGAGAAAAGTATGATATGGCAGTACCAGGCTGCATGCCAATGAAATATGAGGAGATTCTTTACAAAATGATCAAACTGTGAGCCATAACTAATATATATGTATATTCATGAAATAAAACCCTAGCCGTGACCAGAGTTTGGTATGGAATGGTGGTAGCACTGACAAGTGCAGGGCTGTGAAATGAACCAGTCACAGGCACATAAGGATTAGAACCTTGTGTTGTACTTCAATGCGGCTTGAAAACGTACTAACCACTTGCCTGCTGTGGGACAAGCACAACTTAGTAGCTTTCTTGGTTTTAGCCGTTTCCTGCACGGTATGTCGATCCGGTTTCTCGCGTGGAAACTGGTGAGCCACCGACGGCCATGAGTGGTGTGAGATAAAAAAAATAATGAGAGGATAAGGTGGAAGTAGGAAGACGCCCTACGCCTAGATTTGAGTCGTGCGCGGCTGCATCCATATGGCTATGTGTTTTGCGTGGACCATATGCCAAGGCTAGTTAGTTCGGGCTGTGGGGAGGACCGACAATGGTATTTTAGGCTTAACTGTCTATTTACCGTGCAGGGATACTGTTAATACTAGACTGCAAAACCGTTGTGTGATCTCGGCCTTGTCACATGCGTAAAAGTCCCATGGAGAGGTACCGACTTGAAAGCCGAGTGAAGGAGTGGATTTAAAGTGGTACACCTTTGCAAAGTTTGAAAACGTATTCGAATACTCTGAGCTCCTAGGTTCTAGTGTCTGCACGCAGTGGATTCACACAAGTATGTTTTCCAAATAAAATTTGTTAGACTTAGCTCATCTGTGCTTCCTAAGAGTTTATAAAAGATACTGATGATATATTATGATGAGCACTGCCATAAGTATAAATTGTGAAGAGTGAAAGTATTTTATAACCTTCCCTTTTTCCCTACTAGCATTGGTTCATAACACTACTATTATATGTATATATTCTCGTATACTATGACTTGCTAAGTACGTAAGTACTCACCCTTGCAATCCGCCATCCAATAGACGGAGTGTCCCATGATCAAGAAGAATGTTTGAAGAACTTTTGGATCCACAAGGATGAGAGTCAGTTCCGTCCAAGACCTGAAGAGTGTTGCTCTGCTTTCAACTTCTTGCTTTGGGGGTTCACTTAACTTTTGACGAGTAGTTGATGTTTTACTGCAACCAGATTTATTTATGCCATGATGGCTTGTAATTTATTATGTTGTAAGGAGGCCAGCAGGCCATACTACTCAATGTAATGAAAGTTAAGCTGATGCAATATACTCCTGTGTTTGACTCATCCTGGGAAGTCAAATGGTTTGGGATCAGCTGCAGTGAGCTGGGTCCCCACGGGAGTAGTCACGGTCCCCTGTCAAGGGGGCGCATGACAGTGCTCTTTGGGGAGGTCCGCCCTGATCCTAATGATATTTTCCCCGTCCTCCGGGGACAGTCGGATCTTTCGGAGGTCCCCCTCTGGGCGTGGTTTTGGGAGAAACTTCCCGGAGAGGATGACCAGGGTATCTGAAGTCGGGGGGAGCTTCCCCTCTGGGGCTTTGATCAAGTTGACTGTGGCACCCTCATTTGAGGAATCCGGTGGCAACCGCCCAGGTGGGTTGCACTCAGAATGATACATTGCAAGCTCACAACAACAAGATGCATTATATAACAATGCAAGTAATTAAAACAAGTGCTAATCACATGGACCAACATTACAATAACATAGCGCCAAAATGATGCAATTTAGTGATGATACAAAATCTAGGAGTTTTCTTCAACCCGAAGGTCGGCACAACTGAAACAACAACAACAAGCAAAAGGGCTTCAACGATCTTCATCTTCAACTACAGCGGTATTGTATGGGCTTCCTCCACATCTGGCTCCACTTGGTGAGTGACCCTCTAGTAAGCTGGATCCTCAGGGGTAGTTTCTTCTTCTTCCATATTGGGTTCAAGACCATAGGACTCAGGATAAATGAATCCTTCCTCTAAATTTTGTTTGCAAAAGCAAGGGTGAGCACATTGTGCACATAATGCTCAACAAGTCTCAAATAAGAATGCAGGTATATATATGAAGGGGGGGGGGGATTTCCAAACGATGGGCTCTTCGGTTCATAGATAAGGATAGAATAGTTTTTCAATCTAAGTTTTGCGGAAATGATTTTGCTTTCAAAAAGTGAGGCTTTTAAAGTCCTAAACTAGATTTTCAGAAGATGTTATGCGTGGCGGTCTTCCATGAGTCACCACTTTAATCAATATTATGAAAAACTTTCCCGAAAGCTACTTGTGCTACATCGACGTGGATAGAATCCACCGTGCGCAGACTCCATGACCTAGGAGTTTAGAGTATCTGATACTTTTAATAACTTTGCAAAGTTGTACCATTTTAATCCACTGATCATTCAGCTTTCAAGTCGGTACCTCTCCATGCGACTTTTACACATGTGACAAGGCCGAGATCACACAACAGTTTACAATCCTAGCATTAACAATTCCCTGCCCGGTAAATAGGCATTTCAGTCCTTATTACCATTGTGGGTACTCCCCACAGCCAATTCTTCCTAGCCTTGGCCTATGGTCCCGCAAGACACATAGCCTATGGATTCAGCCGCGCACGACTCGGAATCCTGGCGTAGGGCGTCTTCCTTCAATACGCCTGATTCACTCATTAGCTCACACCACTCGTGGCCCTCTGTGGCCCACCAGTTTCCTCTCAAGAAACCGGACCGACAACCATTGCAGGGAAAAGATAATACCGAGAAAGCCACTATGTTGTGCCCATCCCATACCGGGCAAGTGATTAGTACATTTTTCATGCCGCATAGAAGTACAACACAAGGTTCTTTTCCTACTGAATCTTTAGTGAGGAATCTTTCTCATTCCCAATGTGCACATAGCACCAACCAATCAAACTATCCTCACTATTGATTCCAATCACATTTCCTTTCACAAAAGGGTTTGGAACATATTTTTCACACATGTGACCGTTTTGCACTTAACACATAATTTTAAGCATAAGCGTAGCCTAAGCATGATATCCTAGGGTGACAGGGTGCATAGAAAATATGACATGAGGGGCTTCACAAAGATTTAGATCATATCTACTCACATTCTTTCAACATAGCATTTAATTTGAACATAAATCATGCTATACTTTAAAACAGAAATTAGTCTAGTTTACTCAAAATACTGGGCGAGACATGATCAAGGTTAGAGACTTGCCTTGCAGTGTGGGGTCTGACGGCTCTAAGGGTTCTCCGATGTCTTCTTTTGACTCTTCTACTTCTTGCTCTATTCTCGCACACAAACAACGAGACAATTCAACACATCGCACTACAGAAGCATACAGAAAATAGTTTCTATACGAAATAATAAGTAAATATAACATGCATGTAGGGAAATGATCTAGAAAAAGATACTTGAGCGTTGCTTGAAGAGATGGGTTTAAAAAGGGTCGACATTCGGTTCACGGCTAGACGTGGCCTTAGGTTGGTTTTAGGTGAGTTTTCTGAAGATGTGGCAGTAAAGTAAATTGTAGAACATGGCTCCAGGAATCTAGTGGAAAAAGTGGTATTTCATTTGTTCAACCAGAAGGGGTCAAAGAGGGCTAATGGCAGTGGTTGACATGCACTAACACTGAGCTGACATTGTCAAATGCTAGGGCAAAGCAATAGATTTGGTTCTGGACTACAAATGCTTCGCCAACTATGTCTGGGAGGTAGGCAAGAGAAACAGGAAAATGATGGTGGTGGTTTCAAGGGTTGAGGTGGCCGGACGGTGACGAACGGCGGTGATGAACTGCGGTGGCAACACGGCACAGATACAGGTTCTGGACCAAAGTTGGCAAGGCTATAACTTGCAATCTGTGCAGATGCAGAGGTCGGGCTAGTAGAATGATGTGATCAGGAGGTCGAGGCAAGCATACAGAACAAGATGGCATTAGCTAGAACGGCCGGGAACAGATCTCCGGTGATCGGCGCCAGAGAAGATGACACTGGAATTGGGCATTTCTGCTACAAGGCTTCAGGGGTCAATTGCTCACGGTGAGAGCAATAGAGGTGTAAAGGGAAGCTACTGGTGAAGTTAATTTAGCCGGGGAATAGGTGGTGCGGCCTGGCGATGGGAGCCGGTCGTCAGTAGCGCATGAAAAAGAAGAAAGCTACACAGTGAGCTTCAATTTGAAAACTAAGATCACAGGCTTGCTGGACGTGCTCTACTGGTCAAGATACTCCACTATAAGAAGGATCAATTCGGGCTAAAATGGGAGGTATTGCCGAAACAGGGCAACAGGGGAAATCCGGCGATCACAGGCGACAGGGTCCGTCGGGATGCAATTAAACGCTATAGCACAGAGAGGTAAATGAGAGGGACTCATAGGTCTGATCAATTTGAGGATTGGCACAATAGGCTGAGCTGGCACCGAGCTACCTCTCACTGGCTCGCCAGAGACGAAGAAGAAATGCAAAGAAACTGGGACTTGTGGCTGCTGGAGGTGTGAAGAAGCTCTGGGCGAGGGGGTGGGTTTATGTAGGCAGTGGCTGGGGGCTTCGAGACGTGAAGCGAATCGAGTAGGATACGGCGTGACTGGTGACGGTGGTGGGATCAATACGGTGTTGGGACGCCACAGCAGCTGGATTGCCTCGAGAGTTACAGTGGCAGAAGTGACCGGGCGAGGTGGTGACAACGGTGAAGACACGGCGGCACACGGCGACCTCAAGAACAGGCAAGTGCGCACTGGCGATGGCAATGATGCAGCGACTGGGGGCTCTGGCATGGCTGTGATGTGGCGGAAAAGTTCTTCTGTCACAGCAGCAGCAGGCGGTGGCGAAGCCGCGCGCGCGCAACGGAAAAATCGGCATCCTAGTGCTACTGCAGCAGTGCCACGATGGCCAACCAGATGCGCACACATGGTGGCGAGTCTATGGCGGAGCTAGCGACCGTGGGGCTCAACCGGCGGCGGTGAATCATGGCGAAACGACACTGGTCACGGTTGAAATGGGTGCTGGCCTGGTCGTGGTCGAATGGCCTGGTCGAAAAGCACAAGGCCTGGTCAACACAGCATGCTGGACTAAAATGCAAGAATTTGTTTTGGATTTGGACCTGATTGTAAATTCTGAGATTTGGAGGGTTTTAGTCAAAACTGATTTCATATATCTGCATAAATTTATTCCACAAACATTTTGGCCAAGGAGAAAAATAAAATTCAGATCGTTTTAATAGATTTTGGATAAAACGAAAATAGGGCAATTTAGGGTATTTAGGGTTTGGATTTTGGCGAGGCTGAAAACTGAAGCTTAGGATGAGATTTTGGAATTCTCACAGAAGGAAGACTTGTTCAGAATAGCGATTGGGAGATATTCCCTGAATCAGATCAAGGTTTGGAGTTGACTTGTGGCTTTTAGCCCTTTCAGGCTTCTAGGAAAATCAGAAAAGGATCAATCTAAAATACTTATGGACTAAAATGCGAAAATGGCTTAAACGGTGGAGCTTCACTGCCAACTTTTTAAACTAAGGTAGTGGCATACCTTGGGTCAAAATTCTGAGATAAGAGATGAAAAATGGGGTCGAGACATCAGAGAATCCAATGAAGCTATGCTGACTAGCATGCTAAGAGGTAGCAAAAACTGGGATGTCACATTGACATCCCTGATCATCACTGTGGCGCGCTCGTAAAGAGCGCAGGCCGAGTCCTGGTCCTCGGGCGGTGATTACGCCATGAGGCCCAGGCATATTCACGCCGAGATTGCTCTGGTGGATGGCATCCCCCAGATGGTTGATCGTGGTTCTCCCCATGATTGTATTGTACGAACAAGGGAGATCCACTACGTCGAACCGGACCATCTCTATCTGGTAATTGTTCGGGGCGCCAAAGGTCATGGGAAGGTTGACCTTCCCCACCGGGAAGATGGTCTTTGTAACACCCCTGTTTTGCCAAACCCTAAAATAGCCAAAATCCACATCTTGACCCCAAACCCTAATCTGCTTCAGCCATTCCCTTCTAAATGTTGTTCAGAACATTTTTCCCTTCGGGATCATCTCCAAAATCCCATCCTAAGGTTGAATTTCAACCCTTGCCACTAGAATCGGAGGGTTCTTGACTTCAGCACTTTCTCTCTGGTTTCCAGAATTCTAACAGGGTATTCTTGACAAGATAAGTCTGGTTGAATCTCAATCTCTGCAGGAGATATCTGTTCTGTTGGTTTTCTCAAGCATTTCTTCAGCTGAGATACATGAAATACGTCATGAATTCCAGTCAGTTCTAGTGGCAATTCCAACCTGTATGCCATTTCACCTCGCTTTTCCAGAATTCGATATGGTCCCACATATCTAGGTTTTAATTTTCCCTTCATCTGGAATCTTCGAACTCCTTTGTATGGCATAACCTTGAGATACACATAATCGCCCTCTTCAAATGATAGCTCTCTTCTACGATTATCTGCATAGCTTTTCTGTCTAGATTGAGCTGTTTTCAGTTTTTCTTGTATGATCCTGACGTGGGCTGTGGCTTCTTCTATCAACTGGGGTCCTAGATGTTGCTTTTGACCAATTTCTGTCCAATACAAAGGCGTGCGGCATCTTCTTCCATATAGAGCTTCATATGGTGCCATTTGTAGGCTTGCTTGGAAACTGTTGTTGTATGTGAATTCTGCATACGGTAGAAATAACTCCCAAAAGTCTCCATAATCCAAAACACAAGCCCTCAACATATCTTCCAAAATTTGATTTACCCTTTCAGTCTGACCTCCAGTTTGAGGGTGGTAAGCGGTGCTGAACTTTAACTTTGTGCCCAGGGCTTTCTGCAACTCTTGCCAAAATCTTGAAATGAACTGGGCTCCTCTGTCGGAAACGATAGCCTTCGGCACTCCGTGCAGGACGACTATTCTGCTGAGATACAGCTCTGCTAAGTCCTTAGCTGTATATAGGGTCTTTACTGGGAGAAAATGTGCTACCTTTATTAATCTATCTACTATGACCCATATAGAATCGAATCCTTTTCTCGTCCTTGGTAGTCCCACAATAAAATCCATTCCGATTTCATCCCACTTCCACTCTGGGATTTGTAGAGGTTGTAGCGGTCCCGCAGGCTTTTGATGTTCTGCTTTCACTCTTTGGCATGTGTCACAAGCTGCGACAAACTTGGCAATTTCTCTCTTCATTCCTTTCCACCAAAAATTTTTCTTCAAGTCCTTGTACATTTTGGTGCTGCCTGGGTGTATGGAATATGGGGTTTGATGAGCTTCTTGCATGATCAAGTCTTTGATCTCGTTGTCATTTGGAATGCAGATACGGTCATCGTACCATAGAATTCCCTGTTCATCTTCTCGAAGGTTGGTTGTATCTTTGCTCCTCATGTCCTCCTTCATCTCTTGAAGGTCTGGGTCAATCGCTTGAGCTTGTCGGATCTTATCCTTCAACTCACATTCCATCTTTAGGGTAGTGATGGTTCCTTGGTCCACTAATTCCAATTGCAACCTTTCGAAGTCCTTGATCAGCTGTGTTGGCACTTCCAGCTGTGTTATCTGGTTGCAACGAGACTTTCTGCTCAAGGCATCAGCTACTACATTGGCTTTTCCCGGGTGATAGTGGATCTCTAGATCATAATCCTTGATTAGTTCTAGCCATCTTCTCTGCCTCATATTCAACTCCTGTTGCGTGAAGATATACTTCAGGCATGTCGTCTTCTCCAGCGCCGGTCGCCGGTATTATTTCCCGGCCGATCTAGCCCCTGAAACCTTGTCCCTTAGCTTCGCCTCACCTCCCTGAGCAATTTCTTCCACTAGCTCGACACCTGGATCTGCCTAGATTGTGAGTTATGCCTTTGCCAAATGTTTGTCCAGAGCTGTGCCTGTGCCATGTCACCACCACAGTTCATCGCCGGATTTGGCCACCCTCCGGCCACTTTCAGCTCTTGTGCCTGTTGAGTATTTTATTCCTGTTAGTAATGCCTACCTCCCAGACAAAGTGGTGCATCAATTGGAGCCCTGGATCAAAAGTTAAGCCATGCCCTAGTTTCTGGCCATGTCCAGCACTATGTCAGTGCATGTCAACCACTGGCATTAGCCTTGTTTGACCCCTTCTGGTTAAGCAATGGAAATGTCACTTTGTCCCCTAGGTTCCTGGAGTTGTGTCCTACATCTTTCTCTACTACCACTTCTCCAGAAAACCATCCTAAGATCAGTTTAAAGTTATGCCAAAGCCATGAACCGAATGTCGACCCTTCGACGTTCAATCCTTTTTAGCCGTTTCTTCGACCAGAGCCCTTGTGACTTTGCCCTAACCTTTTCCCCTGCATGCATGACTTATTTACTTAATAATTTCTATGGAAACTATTTTCTGTATGCTTATGGTATGTGTTTGTGTGTTGGTTGATTGCCGCAGAGTCAGAAGCTGAAGGAGCGGAAGAAGTCTTTGAAGATCCGTCTGAGTATTTAGACCCAACATTGCAAGGCAAGCCTCATTCCTTTGATCATGTCTTGCCCAATATTTTCATATGAAGTATATTCACTGTTTCTTACTATGTATACTTAGTTGAGATACAAGTTATGTTTGAATGACATGAGTAGATATTCCCTAATGAATCATGAAACCCCTTTTTGTTATTGAACCTTCTTATATATGCTTTTGTCACCCTAGGACTCATATACTGAATATCCACATTAAACTTGAAATGGTCAAATACATGAGAAGTTATAATGAAAACCGTTTTGTCAAGAAAACTGATAAAAGGGATCAGTAGTGAGGATTGGATTGTATGGAGAGGGTGCGGTGCGCACCAGGGAATGTGAATGTTCCTCACTATTGGTTCATAAGGACAAGAACCTTGTGCTGTGTCTCTATACGAATTGTAAACGTACCAACCACTTGCCTGGTATGGGACAGGCACAGCTCAGTAGCTTTTTGGTATTAGCAGTTCCCTGCATGGTTTGACGATCTGGTTTCTCGCGTGGAAACTGGAAGGCCAAGGTTCGGCCATGAGTGATGTGAGTCAGAAAAATGATGAGAGGAAAAGGCGTAAAAGAAGGAAGGCGCCCTAGACCTGATTAAGCCGTGAGCGGCTGTAATCTTAAATGGTCGTATGTCTCGCGTGGACATAGACCAAGGCTATGTGTCCTGCGGGAACATAGACCAGAGAGGCTAGGAAGTAAGGCAGTGGGGAAGACCCACAACGGTACTTGAGACTTAATTGTCTATTTACCGGGCGGGGATACTGTTAATGCTGGATTGTAAAGCGTTGTGTGATCTCGGCCTTGTCACATGTGTATAAGTCACATGGAGCTGATCAGACTTGAAAGCCGAGTGAACCAGTGGATTTAAAAAGAGGTACACCTTTGCAAAGCGTAAAAGAAGTATCGGATACTCTGTACTCCCAGGTTCAGGAGTCTTTTCGTAGTGGATGTTATCCATGGGTTATGGCACAAGTAATGTTTTGGAATGTTTTCATAATGCGGTTAACAAAGTAGTGACTCATGGGAGACCACTACATCTAATGTTTTATTGAAAACCTGTTTAATGTTTAAAGTATCATTTTCATGACAAAGTACTGTTTTGCTGAACAAATGACTTGGAAATCTATATATCTCTATTCATATGAAACTAAACCCCGGAATCTTATGTTCCAACCTCATGTAAATACAATTACATTAATCCCTGGAATGAGTGTTGCTGAGCACCAAGTGCTCACCCTTGCATTTATATCCAACTGTAGAAGAGGGATTCGAGGATCCCAATTCCTTCAGTTATGAGTTCCCAGCGGAAGATGGAAGTGTCCCGGACGAGCCCACGTTCTAGAAGGTTTACGCACCAAGTCAAGTCAGATGTGGGAGAAGCCCCTCCAACCCCGCTGCGGATGGAAGTCAAGCTGTTTGTCGTCGCTTTGTGTTTTATGTTGTGTGTTCGGTACTTGGATACCGATTCTGGTTCTGATAAACTAGTTATTTTCTTAGCAACTCTACTTAGCGCCATTTTCGGTGCTTTGGCTATGTAATATTGGCCATGTTGGCCTGATACTTGTTTAATGTTATTACTATGCTTGTGTGGTTTGGAGCTCATGTGACATTCTGCTGTGTGTAACCTACCTGGGCGGTTACCAAGGTGATCCTCAAATGGGGGTCTCACAGTCTTCCCCGGGACGAAGCCCTGCACGGGCCCAATTGCCGGTTGATGCAATTTTTCGTTCACCTGCATTTACCTAATTGCTTTTAGGTACAGGATGTCTGAGGCTCTTCCGCCATCAGCAATGATGAGCGCCAGCGCCAGTTGGCAGTTGAAAATAGTAGCATAGACAATGAGTGCGTCGTTGTGGGGGAAGCGAACCCCGCACGTGTCCTCTGCTGTAAAGGTGAGGGGGACGTCCGACCACTTTGCTAGTCAAGACGTCTTCAGCACCCCCACCACCTTTACTTCCCACGCATACTCCTTCGCTCGCGCTTCGAGTTCCGCCCCAAGGCGGATCCTCCCGTGATGACATTCACACGCCTTTGGGAAGTTTGGAAGGGTAGCTCCTTGACTGAGCTCCTTTCCTGTGCCTGTCTCTGCTGCTCCCCCGAGGGAGTAGGATGGGCTGCCAAAGCTAGTAGAGGGGGCAAGGAAGCAGGGCTCCCCCCTGCCCATGCTGGTCGAGCAATGCGAAGAAGTGCTGTAGGAGCTGGTTGTATTCCTGACTGGCGTGGGTAGTGGACTTGTGGAAGCCACACCACAGGTTGGCTGTGCCCTCCTTGCCATCGTGTTTCGAGCCCTCCCGGCTACAGGAGTACTGGCCCCCCTGTTGCCTTTCGGCATAGAGGGGCGGTTGCCCTTATTGGCTTCGCGCGAGCCGCCTTCGCCCTCAAGGACAAAGGTGTCCCGAGGCCGTGGCTCACTGCGATTGCCCCTCTTGGGCTGCTGATACAGGCCTAAGGTGAGTTCCACAAGAGAACAGAGACACGGCAGTGGGAGAGTATGTCGTTCTTCCATAGGGACTACATCAGAAACAAAACGTATAAAACTAAAACGAAATTGAGAAACAACAAAATGTCTAATTCGAAAGAAAGAGAAGAAGGAGAAGATTGTCGTGTGCCTTGGCTAGTCGCACCAACTAGGACGCAAGTAACATAAATGAGATTCTGTAATCGTGTCCTAGTCTAGCGGTGACAAACTTAAATTAAGAAAGAACAGTGCTTTCAGAAGAAACGGAGAGGGAGAAGAAATGGGGAGGAACAAGAAGGAGGGAGAAGGAGGGAGAAGGAGGAGGAGGAGAGAAGAAGAAGAGGATTGGAGGAAGGAAAGAGAAAGGGAGGAGAGGAACCAGAGGAGAAGAAGAGAAGAGAAGAAAAAGAAAGAGGAAGGAGGAGGAAAAGAGAAGGGGTTTGGAAAGCTTGAAGGAGAGGAAAAGGGGAAAGACCCTTGGCCAAGGCCGGTCGCCGACGGTGGGAAGGACGAGCGGGGATGAGGAAGATGAACTGTGGTGAGAAGGGAAGAAGAGTGGGGGTTGGACCGGCTGAGGAAAAATCAGGGGCCAGATCTGGTTTTGTGAACTATTTGACAATTTTGCAGAAAAGTCCTTGAGCTTTTGGGTAACTGCAACAACCTCGTGGTGGCTAGGGTTTCAGTTTTATGAGTCTTGGTCCTTATGCATTTTGATACTCGGATTTCTGAGAATTTGCAAATAGGTCCAAGCCTGTTCAACCTGCAATAGAGATAAACATAACAGATGGAGTAGTCGATTCGAACGGCAACAGATGCAACTGTATTTGAATATACAGCAACTTTTATGACTAAATCTAGTGTAAAGATAGGGCAAAATAATTGGAAAATATGCATATTTATGAGAATTATCACCCCCCAGGCTTGAACTTTTGCTTGTCCTCAAGCAAATGAAATAGGTAAATGAAGATGGACAGCAATTGATGTATGAACGCGGCAATCTAATGTATTAAAACTATTTATTCCGCAAACACGAGAAGGCTCAAAGAAATGGTCGCAAATGATTATGAATCATGTATAAATTACACACAGCCAATCATATCTCGAATTTAGCAAGAATGAGTGAAAAAACATGAGTTACCGATGTATATACTAGCATACGAATATCAAATGAAGAGTACAGAAATCAGATAATTGCAATGATTACATGATTTAGCCTCCCTAGACATTATGCTAATCACTTTCTAACCTTATTGAAAACTTTTTTCGAAATCTGGTGCTTTGGCAAGCTCCTTCTCGTTCGACTTATTAATTGCGTGTCTCTTCATGCTCTACACTGGGCCTGTCACACTAGGCGATGTATTACATAGTGATCCCACAACGCTCATGAGCCAAATTTGATGATTAATGAACTAGCCAACATTTGAAAAATGCATAGACAAGTCCAATATCGACTTAGCTCAGAGGAGTGGAGAGTAGAGGAGTTTTTATTAAACGGTGAAAAATGGAAGTTTCGTACTAGATAGAGAGCAGCAATTGCAACCTTATTTGGCAAATTTTTGTAAAAGCATGGTTTAAATAACTAGAAGTGATATCTAGGAGGCCAAGTACACAAACCAAGAAATTAAATGATCTAAACTAGTCTCTTGAATATTACATACACAGGAAATTCATGGTAACAAGGATGCAAAAATTAGCACTCAAATTTGCAAAAACATTTGAAACATGGTTAGTGTGGGCAATTTAAACATAATTCAAGGAAAATTTCGGCATGACCTCTCTTGTAATTAGTTTGTCAGACAACAGTTCAATATAGAAGATACATCACATGCACACAATATATGAGCCCACACGGCTGGATAGTCAACAATCACATTGATGAACAAGCAAACAGTCATACAAATGACAACTACATGGATATAAGGAATTTAAGTTCAATAAACATCAGATTTCATTTTTTTTCAAAGAAAATTCAGATTTTTAAGTGCACTCCCCCCATGCTTAAATGATGCATAGTCCGCGATGCATAGAATCATTTTTTATGCATGAAGGGGAATGGCAGGTCCGCAATGGCTCACTGGGTAGGGGATGAAGATGGTCTCGTCGTGGTGAGCAATCTTGAGGTCCCATGAACACGCTAGGATAATCATTAAGCACTGGCCAACACCTGAAATGAGAGAAAGAAGAAAAACTAGAAAATCCTAGGAAAAAGTGGTCAATACAAAACGAAGGGAAGAAAAAAAAGAAATGGTAAAACTTGGGTTGCCTCCTGAGAAGCGCTTGTTTTAGGTATTTAGCTCCACCCTCTCAAAAGTGTGTCAATGAGGCTCAGAACCATGAGGAGAGCTAGAGTCAAACTTGAATGTGCTTCAAGTCCAACCTCCTAATGTCTAGAGACAGTAATGGCTCTCCTGCGATGTAGTGCTTTAAGCGCTGCCCATTTACCGTAAAAAGCTCGACCTCTCGGGCTCTGTACCTGAATGGCACCACTCGGATGTACTGCTTGGCAACACATGGGCCATACCAACATGACATGAATTTGCCCAGGAATACATGAAAGTGCGAATCAAAGACTAGAACAAGCTCACCGGGATGAAAGTCACGACGGAATATATGGTGATCGTGCCAACGCTTCATCCGTTCCTTGTATGCATCTAGTCGTAGCTCATCCAGCTCGCATAATTGAAGCTTGCGGTGCTCTCCCATGCTCCCAAATCCATGTTGAGATTCCGAATCGCCCAATGCGCCTTGTGCTCAAGCTCAATAGGAAGGTGACAAGCTTTGCCATAAACTAAGCAAAAGGGAGTCATATCTAGTGGTGTCTTGTACGCTGTCCGGTAGGCCCACAAAGGGTCTGGAAGCTTGTGTGTCTAGTCGACTCACGTACTCAACACGGTCTTCTGTACAATGCTCTTGATTTTCCTTTTCGAGACCTCGGCTTGTCCCTTGGCCTGTGGATGATATGGGGTGGTCACATGATGGCGATGGATTCCATACTTGGCGAGGAGAGCCTCGAACTGGCAGTTCATGAAGTGTGTACCACCATCGCTAATCACAATGTGAGGAACTCCAAACCTAGGGAAGATCATCTGTCGAAAAAGCTTACAAACAGATTTGGAGTCAGCAGAAACGGTGGGGATTGCCTCCACCCACTTGGAAACATAATTGACTGCAAGAAGTATAAATTTAGACTGCAAGAAGTATAAATTTAATCCCTGGGATGGTGGCAATGGTCCCATATAGTCGATACCCCAAACATCAAATAACTCCACCTCAAGAATGCCGCGCTGGGGCATCTCATGACATCGGGAAATGTTACCCGAGCGTTGGCATGCATCACAAGACCGCACGTACTTGTGAATATCCCTGAACATGGTGGACCAATAGAAACCTGCTTGGAGCACCTTCGCTTGTGTCTTGGCAGTACTCGCATGTCCACCATAAGCTGAAGAGTGGTAGTTGAAGATGACGTCCTCAACCTCCTACTAAGGTAGACAGGGACAAATGATCCTATCGGAACAATGATGGTACAGATATGGATCGTCCAAAGAGTACTGGCATGCACCGTGATGGAACTTCTTTCGCTGCTGTGGGGAAAGACCAGGAGAGGTAACATGGCAAACTAAATAGTTTACAATATCTGCATACCATGGTGATTTGGAGACATGCGAGATCATCATCAACTGATCACCCGGAAGTGCATCATCAATGGGGAGAGGGGTGATCGCAGACTCTTGTAGAGGTAATCGAGATAGATGGTTAGCTACTAAATTTTCCGTACCTTTCTTGTCGCGAATCTCCACGTCAAACTCCTGAAGCAATAACATCCATCGGATAAGTCTTGGCTTCACGCCTTTCTTACTAAGTAGGTACCTGATGGCTGCATGGTCAATGTAAACAATAGAAGGAGAGCCAACTAGGTACGAGCGAAACTTATCGAATGCGAAGACAACAGCTAACTGCTCCTTCTCGGTGGTGGTGTAGTTGATCTGCGCATCGTCGAGAGTCCTGCTAGCATAGTAGATGACATGGAGCTTTCCATCCTTCCTCTATCCCGAAACAGCTCCGACAGAATGGTCACTTGCGTCGCACATGAGCTCAAAGGGTACGGACCAGCCGGGTGGTTGTACGATAGGTGCAGAGGTCAGAGCGGCCTTCAACCTATGGAATGCGTTAGTACACGACTCATCGAATATGAAGGTACCTCGGAGCGAACAAGATTGGTTAGCGGCTTCGCGATCTTCGAAAAGTCCTTGATGAATTGATGGTAGAAGCCTGCATGTCCAAGGAAGCTCCGAATATCCTTCACGTTTGATGGCGGAGGAAGGCATTCGATGAGCTCGACCTTCGCTCGATCAAGCTCGATTCCTCGTGAGGAATCAAAGTGTCCGAGTACAATGCCCTCATGAACCAGGAAGTGACATTTCTCCCAGTTGAGCACGAGGTTCACGGACGAATAGTGCTGTAACACCTGCTCAAAATTTGCTAGACAATCCACAAATGTCAGTCCATAAACCATAAAGTCATCCATAAATACCTCCATAATGTGCTCCATGAGGTTAGAGAGGATGGACATGATGCAGCGCTGAAAAGTCCCTGGGGCATTACACAGTCCGAATGGCATCCGTCGGTAGGCGAACGTACCGTATGGGCAAGTGAATGTCGTCTTCTCCTGATCCTCCGGATGTATCGGAATCTGCAAAAATCCTGAATAGCCATCGAGATAGGTATAATAAGAATGTTCGCTATCCTCTCAAGCATTTGGTCTATGAAAAGCAGAGGAAAATGATCCTTGCGGGTGGCCTTGTTCAATTTTCGGAAGTCGATACACATGTGCCATCCCGTCACTGTCCTCTTGGGGATCATCTTGCCCTCCTCGTTCGGCACCACCCCATGCCCCCTTTCTTGGGCACGACCTGAACAGGACTAACCCACTTGCTATCAGAGATTGGGTAGATGACTCCAGCATCAAGTAGCTTCAGCACCTCCTTCTTGACAACTTCTTGAGGTGTGGGTTGAGTCTCCGTTGATGCTCACGTGTAGGCCTACAACTATCCTCAAGAAATATACGGTGCATGCATATAGCTGGATCGATACCGACAATATCATCAAGAGAGTAACCAATAACAAAAAAATATCAACGCAGGGTCTCTATAAATGAATAACCTCATTAGTATTTAAATGAGAACTAACAATCACAGGATAAGTACCATCGGGGCCAAGAAACGCATACCGGAGGTGGTCGGGAAATGGCTTTAGCTCAACCTTCGGAGCTTGGGAGGGTGTAGGATCAAGTTTGGAAGAAACCTCTGACTGAGGGTTAGGATCAACCATGAATTCAACATCGGTCACGATGGCATCTGTCTATGAAAGCCCCTGCAATGTGCTCGATGTAGCCTCATCAACAACATCGATCATGAAACAAGGATCTGAGCAAGGTGGGAGATGAGTAGCATGTCGCATGTCAGAGGTAACTGTCTCCTCACCAAACTCGAGTGTCAGACTGGCATTCTTCACATCGATGACTGCTACTGCTGTGGCTAGGAATGGTCTGCCATATATGACAAAGGGGTGCTCATCCTCTGTCTGTAGGACCACGAAGTCAACTAGATAGGCAAATGTAGCAACCCCAACCAGGACATCATCAACAATGCCTACTGGATATCGAGTGGTACGATCGACAAGCTCAAGAGTCATCCCTGTAGGTTTCGATGGTCCTGGGGAAAGGGCCTTATAGACTGTTGGGGGAAATCTCAGCCAGACTAAGTCCAGGTAAGTTGCGTCACATTTGCCCAGGGACGTGGCCTCCGGTGCCGGCGCATGTCCCGGGCCTCATCGCCCTTCCAAAGGTAAAGTCTCTAGTTGTTGATCACGTGCAGGTCACGCGAGGAGCGCCTCGGGAACCAGCGACCACCTGTCAAGCATCCAAGGCACTTGGCCGGGAGAAGGACGTTGCTACCCCTCAATCCGACAGTGGATTCCGGGGTAGTTTAGACTTTTTGCTCCTTTTTGGGGCTATAAATAGCCCTTGTACCCCTCTGTTGTAAGACAAGTGATTCATTTATTGGAATAGCCAAAACTCACAGGTGTGCTTCGGAAGCCTCTACCCCGGAGAGAGCCTCTCCAGCCGACTCCAGTCGGGAGAGCGCTGACAGGACTAGGGCCCCCACTGGGACCCGAACCTGTATAAATCCTCATGTCAATTCTTGTGTTTGTCCAGCGGGGGAGGACCGGTCACCCGATCAGCCCGCACCGCGTAATCTTCGCTAGGATCGTTCACAAAACCTGCCGGGGTATTCGCAATACCACGACAGTTGGCGCTGACCGTGGGGACTCGTGACAAGACGCCATTGCTCCCCCAAGAACAAGGGCTTGCACCCTTCCCAGTGACGCCGGTCTCACAGACTCGGCGTCGCCCGTCCTGGACACGGCTGTCCCGGCGCTTCCGCCCGGAGGCGGCCAGACCCAGGTACCGCCCCCCACCTTCTCTCTTAACTTAGGTACTTCTACCTCCAGGTCGCTCCCGGTGACCGCGGGGACCTCTGCCGGGACCAGTCTCCCCCCGATGGCTCCCCCGGCTCCCCGGGACGCCCTGCTTGAGGCTTTAGTGGAGGGCCAGCTCCGCATCCAGCGCTTTATGGACGAGCTGCTCAGCGTGTTGGTGCGGCCTCCAGCCCCCACATTGGCGCCGCACCCATACCCGGGGGCTATGCCCCCGTTTATGGGTCACCCGGCGGCCCCAACGGTCTCCGGAGGTTTGGCCGCCCCGTATGACCCCGCCGGGGGATTCCCTCCCCTTGTGGGCTATACCTCCGGACCCTTCCTGGCACCCGGGGCCGTCCCGGTGCCGGGGGGCTACTTCCTGCCTGGGCCCTTCGTGGCACCTGGTGGATACTCCGTTCCGGGCCCATTCCCGGGGCCGGCGGCCTATTACGCGCCGGGAGTTTTCTTTATGCCCGGAGCCAGTCCCGCCCCACGCGTCGCGTTTATCGCATCGGGGGCGATCGACAGAGCAGCTCCCGTGCCTCAGCGGACTTTCCCCCGCATCGGCTCCCCGGCTCCGGACGCCGCAACGGGGGCTCCCCCGACGCCGGTCCCGGATATTGCAGGGGCTTCCCCCTTTCCGGTTCCTATCGTTGCCACGGGGGCTCCCTCCACTTCGGTTCCAGGCGTCGTCGTGGGCACCCCCTCCCCGGTTCCGGATAATACAAGGGCTTCCCCCTTTTCGGTTCCTGGGGTCTTCGCAGGGTGCTCCCCCCAGCCGGCCCCGGTAGCTTCCGGGCCGGTAGCTACAGTGCATGAGCTCCCTCCCCCCTCGGGGCCGCCCACGAGGGTGCCCCCGTCGGACCAGGAGGTCGGGCGAATGCATACGACCATGTGCGGGGAAGAACTTCCCCCGGGCCGTCCGGGAACTCAGCCCCGGTCCAGAATAAAAACGTCACCACCGCCACTCCGGCGGACCTCTTGGGCCGCTTCCCGACTCCGACAAAGAGGACGTGTCCCCCGTCAAAGAGGACAGCAACCGGGACTCTCCACGGGAACTGCAGGGGGCTAATCAGCCCCTATGCCGCAGACTTCGAAGCATTCGGTGGCAGCGGCCCTATCGCCCGCCGCACATTGAACACTATAACGGTGAGGCCGATACTTACGAATTTGTGTAGGTATACTCCACAGCCATCTCAGCGGCCGGGGGGGACGAGACGGTACAGTGCAACGTCTTCCCCCTCTAACTCACCGGCATAGCCCGCTCCTGGTTCTACAACCTGAAGGCTGGCTCCATCAAGTCTTTCACGCAGCTCAAACGGGAGTTCTGCGCGAACTTCCAGGGGAACTACGTGCATCCCCTGGACTCCTCGCAGCTGTACACAGTCCGGCAGAGGACCGGAGAGACCATTCGAAGCTTCTTCAAGCACTTCGCCCAAGTGAAGAGCAAGGTGGCTCATGTCTCCGACTCTATGGTCATCGAAGCATGCAAAAGTGGGATCCTCCCGGGGGAGCTCCACCGAAGGCTCTCCCGGAGCTGCCCCTCCTCTGCCGACGAGCTCTTCAACGTACTCGAAAAGTACGCTCGGGCGGAGGAAGACGACATCTGGAAGAAGACCCAGGGGGCTCCCGCCCCCACCGACCAGGGGGCAGGGATCCCCTCAAACGCCCCAGATAGGGGGGACGTCACGAGCCACAGCCTCGGGACACCTTTGTCCTCGGGACACCTTTGTCCCCGAAAGGTAACCGCCCCTTCCCCAAGCCAAAAGGCCATGGGGGAGGACAGTCTTCACGCGGCCGGGAAGGCCCCGCGGGACTAAGTCAGGAAGGACCGTGGTGCAGCTTCCATGGGTCCAGTACCCACACTACCCGAGACTACCATCAGCTACTGCAACACTTCGCGGCGTTCCTCGACCAGCGCGGGCAGGGGGGGACTCCGGCCTCCTTGCCACCTCGGCCAGCTGTTTCGGCCCTTCCCGCTCCCGCGGGGGGTTCACAGGGGCAGCCGTAGGAGGGGGAGCCTTCAGAAGCTCTCCCCTTCCAAACTCCTCAACGCCGCATCAACATCATCGTGGGAGGGTCCGCCTCCGGGCGGGACTCTAAGCGCCAGCGTAAGGAGTACGCGCGCGAAGTCAAGGTTGTGGGGGTGCTACACACGTCCCCACCACCCAAGTGGTCGGACGTCCCCCTCACCTTCATTGCGGAAGACGCGCGAGGGGTTCGCTTCCCCCACGACGACGCGCTCATTGTCTCCACGACCATCTACAACTGCCACCTGGCCCGCATCCTCGTGGACGGCAGGAGCTCCGCCGACGTCCTATTCCTGAAGGCCTTCAAAGAGATGCAAGTGGATGAGAAGCTCCTGCAGCCCGCGACAGGGCCCCTGCAAGGGTTCGTCCCGGGGAAGGCGATTCACCCCGTGGGCAAGGTAGATCTCCCTATGACGTTCGGCACCCCGGAGAACTACTGGACCGAGCTGGTCCGCTTCGACGTAGTGGACCTCCCCTCCTCCTACAACGCGATAATGGGGAGGACCACAATCAACCGGCTGGGGGCTGCCACCCATCAAAACTACCTCTGCATGAAGATCCCCGGGCCGCATGGCGTGATCAGTGTCCGGGGAGACCAAGACATGGCCCGTGATCTGTACGAGTGTGCTGCCGCCACAATCGGAAGCGTCAACCTCATAAAGACGCCCGGGGGGAGGCCTCTCCCCCGGATCCAGATGTCACTGCGCCACCGCCCGGGAGGCCCCTCCTCAAGCAGCGTCTGGAAGGGGGCCTCCGGAAGGTCCTGTTTTCCCCGGGCGATGAAGACAAAACTGTCTGGGTCTGGGCGGAGCTCCCCGAGGAGCATGCAGCGCAACTTGCGGCTTTTCTGCGCGAAAACTCTGATGTTTTTGCGTGGAAGCCTTCGGACATGCGGGGCGTCGTCCGGGAGGTCATTGAGCACAAGCTCGCAGTGGCCCCCGGTCACCCTCCGATCAAACAAAAGCTGCGGAAACTCTCCCTCGAGCGCCAAGAGGCAATCAAGGTGGAGATCACCCGGCTTCGTGAGGCGGGGTTCATTCGGGAGGTCCTGCACCCCGAGTGGCTCGCGAACCCCGTCCTCACGAAGAAGTCAACCGGCAAGTGGCGGATGTGCGTGGACTTCACCGACCTTAACCGCGCCTGCCCCAAAGACAACTTCCCGCTCCCGCGGATTGATCAGCTCATCGACTCCACCGCGGGGTGCGAGCTGATGAGCTTCCTAGACGCCTACTCGGGTTACCATCAAGTCCGGATGGCGGAAGGGGACGAGGAAAAGACGAGTTTCATAACTCCCCTCGGAACCTTTTGCTACGTCCATATGCCCTTCGGGCTCAATAACGTGGGAGCCACTTTCCAGCGCCTCATGACGCTGGTCTTCGAAGATCAAGTCGACCGCAATGTCGAAGTCTACGTAGACGACGCGGTCGTCAAAAGCACTCGCGCAGCCTCCTACATCGACGACCTGGCGGAGACCTTCCGCAAACTCCGCGCGTTTGGGCTCAACCTCAACCCGGAGAAGTGCGCCTTCGGCATGCGTGGGAGGAAGCTCCTGGGTTTCCTCGTGTCCCAGCGGGGCATAGAGGCAAATCCCGAAAAGATCCAGGCATTCCTGGACATGCCCCCGCCGAGCTCCGTCAAGGACGTCCAGCGGCTCTCCGGCCGCCTAGCCGCGCTCAGCCGCTTCGTCTCGTCGTCCCTACCCCTGGGGCACCCCATCACCGTCCCGTCGTCCCTACCCCTGGGGGAGCTACTGCGGAACAAATAAGCCACCGGCCGGATTGGGAAGTGGGGGGCCAAACTCGCCCCCTTCTCCCTGTCCCTCACAGGCCGCTCCGCCATTAAGTCGTAGGTCCTCTCCGACTTTGTCGCAGAGTGGACTCCTGCCTCTGGGTCCGGGGACGAAGACCTCCCTGTGCAGCCCCGACGCAGTGACCATTGGACTCTTATGTTCGACGGGTGGCTGTGTCTCCCCGGGGCTGGTGCAAGAGTAGTCCTCCGGAGCCCCGAGGGGAAGGAACTCGAGTACGCCGCGCGGCTCGAGTTCCCCGCAACCAACGACGTCGCCGAGTATGAGGCTCTGCTCCTCGGGATGCACCTTGCGTGCTCCCTGGGGATCCGGCGCCTCCTAGTGAAGGGAGATTCTCAGCTCGTTGTTTGCCAAATGTACAAGTATTACCTGTGCCTTGACGCAAACTTGAGTCTTTATTTGCAGGAGGTGCGAAAGATGGAGAGGCATTTCGACGGCCTCGAGGCCCGGCATATCCCGCGAAGGGACAATGACTGGGCCGACGCCTTAGCGCGGGCAGCAAGCGCCCGGGAATCGCTCCACAAGGGGGCCTTCTTGGAAATCATCACGAAGCCCTTAGTGGGCACCCCGGGCACTGGCGACGAGCCTCGTGACCCAGAGGTCGCCGAGATCACCCAGACTCCGTCATGGATGGACCCCCTCATCTCCTTCATCAAGGGGGAGGGGGACCCTCCTAGTGAGACCGAGGCTAAACGCCTCCGGGCCAAAGCCCGGGCATATCTCCTGCTGGAGGGCAGGCTCTACAAGCGGGGGGCTTCCACCCTCCTGCGCTGCCTCCCCCGGCCGGAGGGACTCCAACTTCTCAAAGACATCCACGCGGGGAGCTGTGGTTCTCACCTAGCCCCGCGTGCCATCACGGCCAAGGCTCTCCGACAGGGCTTCTACTGGCCAACGGCCATGCGCGACGCGCGAGACCTTGTCTCCGCGTGCGAAGCATGCCAGAAGATGGCCAAGGGCTCGAACCTCCCCCCTGTAGCTCTGCGGACTATCCCCATCACTTGGCCCTTCGTGCGCTGGGGGATGGACCTCTTAGGGCCCTTCCCCCCAACACCCAGAGGATACAAGTATGCGGTGGTCGTGGTCGACTACTTTACAAAGTGGGTAGAGGCGAAACCCTTGGCCAGCATCACGTCCCGGGCCATTCAGTGGTTTTTCTAGAAAAATGTCGTTTGCCGTTTTGGTGTCCCCCGAGAAATCACCGTGGATAATGGGACCCAATTTGACTCGGCTTATTTCTGGGAATTCTGCGAAGGCCTGGGGCTCGTCATCCACTTCGCCTCAGTGGCCCATCCCCGGAGCAACGGGGCTGTCGAGAGGGTCAACGGCGTAATCTTGCAGGGGTTGCGCCGGTGACTCGAGCAAACCGCTTCTAAGAGCGGTGCATGGGCAGAGGAGCTCCCTAGCATCCTCTGCTCCATGCGCACGACCCCGTCCCGGGCGACGGGACGTACTCCCTTCTCCCTAGTCTACGGGGCGGAGGCAGTCCTCCCCCCGGAGATTGGCTTCCGGTCGCTGCGGGTCGAGCTCCCAGATGGAGCCACGACCGCAGCGTACCAGGCCAATGAGGCCAACCAGCGACTGGAGATCGACCTCGTGGAGGAGGATCGCGACCGAGCGCTCCTCCGCCACGCCATCTACGAGCGCGAGATGGCGCGCGCATAAAACCGGCGCATGCGTGAAAGATCCTTCCGCCTTGGGGACCTTCTCCCCCCAAGCCCAGGGTAAGCTCTCACCCAAGTGGGAGGGCCCCTATAGGATCTCTGCGGTCCTGGGCTCGGGGGCCTACAAGCTCTCCAACCTTCAAGAGCAGGAGCTGAAGCACACGTGGAACTTGCATTTACTTCGCAAGTTCTATGTTTAGCCTAACGGGCCTGTCCCCTCCCCCGGAGCGATCACACCGGAGGGGGAGGAGGGACACTGTATTTGCTTTTCCCTCCCCCTTCGCGGCTTCGCAGGGGGAGGCGCTGTATTTCATTTTGTTATCAATACATAGATCTTGCTCTTCGGCTGTCTCATTGCAGGTCCTTCTCATTACCGCCCTTAACGGCGATGCCCTCCCCGCGAGGTCGCCCTCCCCGCGAGGATGCCCTCCCAGCGAGGAAGCCCTCCCAGCGAGGATGCCCTCTCCGTGAGGAAGTGGGCCCAGACCCAGCAAGTCCCTCCTGTAGGGCGGCTTACGATCAGCCCTCGTGGACTGAGGGTGTAAGCGGCAACCCGGTCCCCAGCGGCCGGGGTAACGAGTCACTTTGGGAGACTAGTCCCCTACCCAAACACTCAGACCCGTCGTCGGGCACTTCCTCCTCCGGGAGTAGACGCTTTCCCCAGCAGGACATCTAATGGCTTTCTTGGATATCTTTTCCCCTGAGACTTTATTCCCGGCTCCCCGTCCTCACGGCGACCGGACGATTGTCTCCCAGAAGGATTTTTTTTGGAATCTTCCTCAGGATTTCTGGCCTTATTCCCGGCTTCCCGTTCTCATGGCGACCGGATGATTGCCACCCGGAGACCCTATTCCCGGCTTCCCGTTCACGGTGGCCGGATGATTGTCTCCCGGAGAAATTACGGATTTCTTGGACATTTCTTCCCCGGAGGCCCTATTCCCGGCTCCCCGTTCTCACGGCGACCGGACGATCGTCTCCCAGGACATTTCTTGGGTTTCTTCCACACGAGGCCTTATTCCCGGCTCCCCGTTCTCACGGCGACCGGATGATTGTCTCCTGGAAGGTCTTTCCCTTGGAAACCTCGTTTTAGAATTTTCTAACTTAGAAAAATTCTCATGCTACAGGTTATCTCCACTCCGGGGGCCTTGTTACCTCCACAGCGCGCGGAGCTACCCTCCGGCCCGCTGTGGGCGGGGGGGATAAGGAACCCCCGGGTGTCGACCACGAGCAAACTTAGCTCATCCTTATCAAAAGGAGTCGTCCGGACCATCCAAGAAAATTTAAATAAAAGCTCAAAGAAGAAAGCAAACACAGCTTTATTGATCATCCAACCCGGAGGACATCTTCCCCCTCCGGTGGGCATCGGAAATGATACAACCCGGGCCAAAACCCGGAAGCTTTCTACATCCTAAGGCTCCTACACCTAATACTCCCGGAGGCCCTCTGCTAGCTTCCCGGAGCACATCCTCGGGCCAGTACTCGTAGCCCGCAGGTGGAAGAATGCGAAGTGGGGGGACCATCCGGAACCCCGGACGCGGAGGGGACAATTCGGCGCGATGATTGTCAAAATTGTCCAAGTGCCACTCTGGATGCCACCTTAACCGGACAGGCTCCCGGACGGCGTCCCCGCTGCGCTCCCCGAAGATGAGGCTTAGCAAGATAAAAGCCGCTTGGGCGTCCCCCAGGGAGCACCTCCCAGACCTTCGCCTGGGAGTAACCTCCCGGGATCCCTGGTAACATTTCATTCAATTCAAGACTTAGAAAAATTTCTAACTCTATTGCATTTCAAAATATCTTTTTACAAGTGTCCGGGGCTTCTTCTAAGAAGCTCCCGGGATCAAAATCCAAAAAAAGCAAAAGGCTCCTAACTAAGACCCGGGGGGAGGCTCATACTTTTTCATTGGCGTCCTCCCCCTGGGGGGCGTCCACCGGTGCCGGGGTCGGGGCATCCGCTGCCGGAGTAGCCGGTGCCGGGAATCTCACCCGGACGATCCGGTCATAGAAGCCCCCGGCGAGCTGCTCCACCTCCCGACGCGAGGGCTCGAAGAACTCGGGGAAGCTCCGGGGGATGCCGCCCCCGATTGCCCGGGCACCGACCCCCCAGTGCTCAACAAGCCCCGCCCCGGCCGCAACGACGGGGATCGCCCGGCCCCGCGCTCGGGAGTCGGCTGCCTCCGGGATGACGGAGACCTGCCCATTGAGAAAACGCACAGCCTCCGCGAGGGTCGCCGGGGGCACCTCCGTGCTGCTCCCGC
The DNA here is from genome assembly GCA_019359835.1 of Pharus latifolius. Taxonomy (NCBI): domain Eukaryota; kingdom Viridiplantae; phylum Streptophyta; class Magnoliopsida; order Poales; family Poaceae; genus Pharus; species Pharus latifolius. The sequence goes on from CM033330.1 coordinate 19,006,079, forward strand.
AGCCTATGCTCATGCCAAGGCTCTCGAGGGCCGAGCGAACGGAGTGGCCCGCGTCCGTCACCGCCCGGACACTTGAGCCCTCGAGCTCCCGAAACGCCTCCTCCCTCGCCTTGGCCTCCCGCCGAAGGCTGCCGTTGATGGTCTAGGAGACGTGGACCTGGGCCTAGACCCGGGCCAGCTCCTGGAGGGCTTCGTCGCGCTGCCCCAGGTAAGTCGCGGCTCTGTCCTCCGCATCCTTAAGCAGCCGGCCGATCCGCTGGACAAGGCCCCAGGTAATGGCCGCCGCCTACAAACTCTAGAGTTAGAAAAAATTCAAGTGCAGGGTATGAAAGAAGGCGTTACCAACTCGGGTTACCTGGGCCTGGAGAGATTGAAGCGCCCGGAAATGCTCATGGAGCGCACCCTCCGCAACCAAGGCCTGCACCTTCCGGGTCTGCAGGCCCCCCCGTATAGTGGGCGACCTCCCCCGCGGAAAGCAGGGGGGTCTCCCGCCCGGCGCCGGTCCCGTCGCGGCCGGTGAGGGGTCCCCGAACCTGGGCGTTCGGCAGTGTGGTCGGCGTCTTCGTCGCCGAGGAGGTGGCCTCCGTGGAAGTGGCCGGGAGCTCTCGGAAGAGGTCCCCGCTCGGGGAGGGACCACCAGCCCTTTCCCCTTCCTGGGCGGGAAGGCCCCCGGCGCCTCTACTTCCGGAGGAACCTCGAAGACTGAGGGGCTGGCCCCCTCATCCACTGGCCACTCCATCCGCGGAGGCGAGGCCTCCGTGAAGCTCACCTCCAACTTCTCCGGCTCCAAGGGGGCCGGGGATGCTGGGAGGGCCGCTACCGAAGGCGGCGACGGGGCGTAGTTCGCCGAGTCAGACGCCACCCCGCCCGCGGCCAGTTCCTTCCCCCGGGCCTCAGCAGGGCTCTTCGGGGGAGGGGGAGTTACTTCCTTCTGGGCCGGCGCCCGTTCGTGCCTGGTCCCGGGGGTCTCGTCCCGGGGCTTCGCCGGTGTCGCCGCCGGCGTCGTCGACGGGCGGGGGGCATTTTGGACTCTGGCCTTCTTAGGCTCAGAGCCCCCGGCCACTTCCTTCCCCCGTTTGTGCGACCCGGGGGTGGGGAGGGGCTTCCTCTCTGGCAGCTTCAACCCGTAGGCCTCAGCCACCAAGTTCCGGGGAGGGCTCTCCCCCACGAGGTGCACGACGCGCTCGTGCTCGTCTGCGAAGTACCTCCCCAGGAGGTTCTCCGCCTTCTCCCGAGCCGCCGGGTACGGCCAGACTACGAAAGGTAAAGAGTTAGTCAAATTTCCAAAAATTTGTAACTGCAATGCATCAGGTAGCTGGGACTTACGTCGGGTCACCGGCTTGACCGGGGGCCGCTGCTCCGGGCCCTTGCCGATCCCCCTTCTCCCGCGTGAGAAGGGGAAGATCCTCAGGAGCATCATCTCCTCGGCGGCGTCCCGCATAGAGCGGGTGCTCCGGGAGATGATCACCTTGCCGAGGAGCTCGAGCTCCTCGTCCGTCCGCACCGGAGGCTTCGGCGCGGACGACCTGCTGTAAGAGGGGGGCTCTGGGCGTACTCCACCTCGTCGTCCTTGACCCGGAGGTAGAACCACCTCCGGATCTAGTCGCCCCAGTGGTCCCGGGAGGTCGCCGCTGGGTAATTGGCCACCCGAGACGGCAGCATTTGCACCATCACCGAGCCAAAGGGGGACTTGGGTCCCCCCTTCACCAGGTGGGTGCTCCTCGCCGCCAGCTCGTAGAAGTACCAGAAGGTGTGTAGGGTGGGCTCCCGCCCGGTCGCCGTCTCGTAGAGCCAGATGAAAAGGCCCATCCGGACGATCGCGTTCGGGGTGAGGTGGTTTAGAGCCACCTCATACTCCTTCAAAAACTACCGGAGCAAGGGATGCACCGGGAGGCGGAGCCCCGCCTCCAAGAAGGCTTCGAAGGCCACGATCTCTCCGGGCCTGGGGCGGGGGGCTCCGTCCTTTTTCACGGGGACTCGGATGTCCCCGTCCTCAACGACGCCACGTTCGACCATGGACTCTGTCGCGCCCCGAAACTGGGACTACGACTACTCCTGTAGAGACCTAGCTCACTGCAGCTAGTCCCATATATGCATAGCATACACATACCCTTGACGTCCCAGGATAAGTCAAGCACAGGAGTTTATCACATTGCAACAGAGTAACTTACAAAATAGTTAAGCAGTGTGGCCTGCTGGCCTTGATATTACATAAGGAGATTACAATGCCTTCACGGCATACATGGTTTAGCAAAATAACATCTACACAGCAGAACATGGGTGACCCACCCACAAAAAGAGAAGTGGACAGCAGAACAACACACATCAGGGAAATGACGGGACTGACGCTCCTCCTTCTGGATCCAATAAGTACTCCACGCCTTCATCTTGATTGTTGATTGCTCCGTCTATTGATTTGTAGGTTGCAAGAGTGAGCACTTACGTACTCAGCAAGTCATAGGTAAGAGTAGATACATATAGTAGTGATGAGATGAACCTAGACTAGTCAAGAATTATGGATGTTTATAAAATAATCTTTTTCTTTCTCATCTCATCTTATGGCAGCACTTTTCATAATATAACATCATCAATCATGTTCACTAGATTATAGCACTACCGCGACACGTCGACACACGACAGCCCACGGCAGCACTCCTTATCATGACAACACATGTCATTTGGGTAATCTTGATTAAAACATATTTTATTTAGAAAATAATACTTGTGTCACACCCCGTGGATTTAATCCACCGCAGCAGACTCCTATAAAACCCGGGAGCTCGGAGTATTCGAATACGTTTTTAACTCTGCAGAGAGGTACCAATTTACCCGCAAGATATTCCACTTTCAAACCTTTCCTATCATAACAAAATGATTGGACCCCTGACTCACTTCATATTGTGAGCGGCAAGGTGGAAATAACAAGAACTTTTGTTATGTTTTACTCACAATTCACCCCTGACCCTGTGGATCTCTCGCGAAACACAGTTGTGGCGGGCTATACCCCCACCCTACCTCATTTTCCCATTACTGGGTCAAAATCAGATCACCTTCAGTGATAGTGGGAGTCAGCCTCCATATCAATCATCACAACACATCTCATGCAGGGGTTTCATGTGCGATCCACATAAGTACTTGTTCAGGCCTGTCCCATACCAGGCTTGCGGTTAGCACGTTGTTCATGCCACTAGACGCACAACACAAGGTTCTAGTCCTTATATGCCAGTGACCAGACCATCCACAACCCTGCACCTTTAGTGCCTGCATTCCTTTGCAGTCTAGCACCTCCAGTGCTACCGCCATCCATACCATTTTCTGGTCACGGCTAGGGGTTTTATTTCATGAATATAAGTATATATATACATATAATAGTTCATGGCTCAAAACTTGTTTATTTCACATTTCACAGATAACCAGTCTAGTACTGCCAATTCATAAATCAACCATTCTCAATCTTTCACATGCAATATTGCCTATATTCAAGGTTATGTTTTAGCAACATTTAAAATATAGGTTCAAGATGACCAAGGATATGACTTGCCTTCCGCGTCGTAAGAAACAGCAGTTGATGACGGGTCAACAGCGAAGTCCTCGATCTCGGCTTCTAGATCTGCTCGACGACAAACCAAATAATACACACAAATATTACTTATATATTAAGATGTTTTAGGATCTATATGCAGATATGCTTTACAAGAGTGACTGAACGATACTGAAGATAATTGAGATTACAAGCTGAACTGAGTTGAGATCTAGGGTTTCAAGGATTTGGCTAAGGATGGGTGGTAGATGCTCTTAGGATCTCAAGGTTGCAATAAGAACATCAGTTTTGTGGCTGGTTTGATCAAAAACAGCGAATGTCAGCGGATTGACATTCGGATCAAGATTCTGACATAACTTCAGGGAAAACTAGAGAGCTTATCTCAAGTTATGACAGTAGAAGAAAATGTAGATCATAACTCTACAAATTCAGTGGACAAAGTGGCCTTCAAAATGCACAATCAGAAGTGGGTAAACAAGGCAATGCCATTGGATGGCATGCACTAGAATAGTGTCAAAAATTAGGGTTTAGCGGCAAATATAATTCAAGGGCTCAAATCAAGTTGTGATAGAAGAAGAAAATGTTGATCACAACCTCAGGAATCTAAGGGACAAAGTTATGCCCAAAATGCACATCTGGAAGGGAGTGAAAAGGGCTAATGCCACTGACTGACATAGTCTGGCATTGATCTTGACATGGCCAGAAACTAGGGCTTGGCATAACTTTTGATCTAGAGCTCCAAATGATGCACCACTTTGTCTGGGAGGTAGGCAATGATAACAGGAACAAATTATTCAACAGGATTCAAAGCTGAAGATGGCTGGAAGGTGATGAAATTCAGTGATGAACTGAGGTGAACTAGTTGCACTGGAGCAGTTCTGGACAAGATTTTGGCATGGCTATAACTTGAATTCTGGGCAGTTTCAGAGATCGATCTAGAAGACAAATATGCTCAGGAAGTTGAGGCACACCTGAAAGACAAAGTAGATGAAACTGAAACGGCCAGGAATAGGTTTTCCGGTGATCGACGCCGGAGAAGAAACACTGCCATTTGGGGGTTTTTGTTTTAGGCCGAATGAACTCGATTCCAAGCTTGGAGAGCATCTAGGAGGTATAGGGAAGCTTCTGGTACAATTAGATGGGCCGGAGGATGGCCGGAGAAGACTGGCGACGATCGCCGGTTTCTAGAGAAGTTCAAAATTGGGGAAAGCTTCAATTGAAGCTCAATCTGAAGATATTGATGCATAGGCTTGCTGGAAATGAGTCACTGATCAACTTCTTCCACAAGATCGAAAGCTAATTCGGGCTGAATTAAGCTACATTGCAGAAACAGGGTAATCGGCAATTCCGGTGATCGCCGGCGTTAGAGGTCACCGGTGAGCAATTAAATGGTACAGCATGATGAGTGAGATGAGAGGAACTCACTGGTGCTGTTAATTTGGCAGGAGATGCTGCGGTTGAGGCTGTCACCGTGAAGCTCCTCGATGGCTCGCCGGAGAAGACGACGACAGCGATAGAATTTGCAAAATTGGCTAAGTCCTGATGAAGAGAAGATGGTACAAGGCACTGGTGGCTTAAATAGAGCAGTGGGCGTAGCTTGCAAGGATTTACAGCAATGAATCGGTGTCAGTTGACATGAGTTGCCGGGCGTAGATGCAACAACGGTGAGCGGCGACGCGACTGTGCACTGGTGAGGTGACTGCTGATCAAACCATTGCTTCATCGGGACGCAATGCTGTTGGGCGGTGCAAGGCAGTGGCGACAAGGGCTGGCAAAGCACAGCGACGTGGCAAGAAAATGCTGACAACGGTCGCGCACGGGAGCAAGCTGTTCAACGGCGTTGCCACGGCGATGGCTGGGGCGTGGACGCGTGTGCACATGCAGATTCAAGTGAGCACGAGCTCAGGCGAGGCGAGGCGTGGCCGGCGGCGAGCGAGCACGGCGCAAGAATCACGGCGATGCTTCTGGTCGTATACAGCAGTTGGCCTGGTCGAATTCGGGCTGATTTGCAATTTCCAATTCTTGATTTGGACTGAACTGCAAATCTGGAGATTTGGAAGGTTTGATCTGATTTTGATTCTGCTGTTTTGGTATACTTAATTCCATAGATGATTTGGCACAGCTAGAAGATAAAGTTTGAGACATTTGGATGACTTTTGATATGAACTGAAAACAGAGTAGATTAGGGTAAAATAAGTCTGAAACTTATTGATCTCGAATTCTGGGATTTAGGCTTTGATTTTGGGATACTCATAAAAGAAGAATTTGTATTGAAAAGCATTTGGGAGGTGTCCCATGAATCAGATTTGAATTTGGAGATGATTTGCAACATTTTGCCTTTTCTGGCTTTTAGAAAATCTGGAAAAAGGACTGATCTGCAATACTCTTGGACTGATTTGCGAAAAAGGTTCAGATGGTGAAATCTGGCTGTCAACTTTTTGGATTAAGGTATTGGCATACCCTTGATCATAATCCAGGAATAATCTGGTCTGAACTTGGCTAAGATTTTGATTAAATCTGAATTTCTGAAACTTAGGGTAAAAGGTAATAACAGATATTCTGTTTTCGAAAACAGAAAAGAGTTGATAATTCTGGAAGTTAGGGATAGAATTGAATCTGGGTTCTGAAGGCTTTTAGATTTAGGATAACCGATAGATCAAATCTGGCAAGTCAGATCTTGACTTGGGGTCACAGGATAGATTTGGAGATTTTAGGACTAGAACAGAATAAAGCTGAGGCTGATTTGGTTGATCTAGAAGAGACATATGCATGCATGATTTTTAAGAAAGAAACTTTTCACCCCAAAACTCTGGATGTTACAGATCTACCCTCCTTAGAGAAATCTCGCCCCGAGATTTACCTAAAGCAAGGAAAGATAAGAATAAAGATAGGTTTGCTGAAAATTCTCTTCCTTCTTCCATGTAGTTTCTTGTTCTGAATGATTTCCCACTGAATTTTTATAATCTAATATGAAGTATTCTAAGATATTTGCTCCATATGCATTTCAACTTCAGGTGAATTTGCAGTACTGAGATCAAATAGTATTAAGGCAGATACAAATTAAGTCAAAATCTACCTCGAAGGGTGTCGGTGGTGTTTCCTGCTTCTTGAATGTAGTTTAACTTTCCTCCTGGACTTGCTGTTGGTGTTCCATCTCTTTCTCTTCCTTGGTTGGGCATGCTTCCTCCTCTTCCTGGTGGCGTTCCTCTAGAATTCTGTGGTTGTGGCACTGGTACCCTAGGTGCTTCTGTTTGCGTTCTTGCTTGTGATCTGGCAATAGATGATGGAAGTCGAATCAAAGGACAAAATTCCCTACGATGTCCACGCTGTCCACAGTGGAAACAAATGATATTCATGCGAGGGCAATCCTTCTGATGATGATTTCCTCTGCAGGTTGGGCACATCGCCGTTGCCAGTCTAGGAGCTTGATATGATGGTCGAAAATTGGAGGTGATGGGAGCTTTTCCTCTGGTTGGGTCTGGTTGTGGTCGTGCTTGCTGAAGCATCTTTCTCTTCCGATTTTCTTCTCCTGTATTCCTCTTCTCCTCTACCTTTAGGACTCTGTTCACTAGTGTCTGAAATTCAGTTATCTCATGGGAAGCGATTTGGTACTGTAGGTAATGTTGAAGTCCTTCTGTAAAGCGCTCTATTTTCTTCTCCTCTGTATCAACATCTCCAGGTGCATATCGGGCTAAGTGAGTGAACTGGTGCAGATACTCTGTAACTGTCTTGTTTCCTTGAACCAGATTATGGAATTCCCGACGTTTGGCAGCTATGACGCCGGTAGGTACATGAAATTTCCGGAATTGTTCCTTGAATTCCGTCCAAGAGATGTTATCTTTGTCAAGGTGAGCCTCCTGGTAGTTCATCCACCAGGCAGCTGCAGCTCCTAATAACTGGTGTGATCCAAACAAAACCTTCTCTCGGTCGCTGCATCGGACCGTGTCCAGCTTCCTCTCGATATCCCTTAACCAGTCATCGGCAACCATGGGGTCGGTCGCACTAGAGAATGTTGGTGGACGGGTCTTTTGAAAATCCGTTAGTCGGGCACCTACAGTAGTTCCTTCTGTGGCTCCAGTAGGCATTCTCTGAACTATCTGAGCTAACAACTGGGTATGAGCTATCTGAGCTTCCTGTCGACTTTTCTCCATTGACAACAAAATTTCCTGAAGACTGGGTTGTTCATTCTGAGGAGGATTGGAACTCTGAGATCCTTGCTGAAACAAAGGGTTTCTTGTCATAATATCTTCTTCCTGAGGAGTCTGTTCCCTGTCTTCTCCACTGCTTCGAGATCTTCCTCTTGTATCAACCATGGTAGCTCTGAAAAAGAAGTTTGGTCTGATCTAACTATCTAGGGCCAACTAAGACAACAATGCAGAAAATAATGCAAACTACTTTAGAGCATGAAATACTTTGGCTACTAGCCATAATACGCAAGTTAACCATTGCAAAAGCAACAGCGAATCACAAACTATCAAGAGCATCCACTAGCTCTATCTACACCAACCTCTAAACACTCTGAAACAACAGAACGCACTCTCACAATCTTACCGAATTTTAGAAAATCCAAATAAAATTTTGAAATAAAAGTTTTCAAGAGCTACAAAGCTCATTGTTTTTACCAAAATAAAGTTTTCATCAAATAGTTTTCTAAATAAATTACGTCTTCCTGGCACGGCCAATCCCTAAAGGTGTCGTCCTACAGTCAAGTTCTCATGTTGCTCTGATACCAACTTTTCTGTCGCGCCCCGAAACTGGGACTACGACTACTCCTGTAGAGACCTAGCTCGCTGCAGCTAGTCCCATATATGCATAGCATACACATACCCTTGACGTCCCAGGATAAGTCAAGCACAGGAGTTTATCACATTGCAACAGAGTAACTTACAAAATAGTTAAGCAGTGTGGCCTGCTGGCCTTGATATTACATAAGGAGATTACAATACCTTCACGGCATAAATGGTTTAGCAAAATAACATCTACACAGCAGAACATGGGTGACCCACCCACAAAAAGAGAAGTGGACAGCAGAACAACACACATCAGGGAAATGACGGGACTGACGCTCCTCCTTCTGGATCCAATAAGTACTCCACGCCTTCATCTTGATTGTTGATTGCTCCGTCTATTGATTTGTAGGTTGCAAGAGTGAGCACTTACGTACTCAGCAAGTCATAGGTAAGAGTAGATACATATAGTAGTGATGAGATGAACCTAGACTAGTCAAGAATTATGGATGTTTATAAAATAATCTTTTTCTTTCTCATCTCATCTTATGGCAGCACTTTTCATAATATAACATCATCAATCATGTTCACTAGATTATAGCACTACCGCGACACGTCGACACACGACAGCCCACGGCAGCACTCCTTATCATGACAACACATGTCATTTGGGTAATCTTGATTAAAACATATTTTATTTAGAAAATAATACTTGTGTCACACCCCGTGGATTTAATCCACCGCAGCAGACTCCTATAAAACCCGGGAGCTCGGAGTATTCGAATACGTTTTTAACTCTGCAGAGAGGTACCAATTTACCCGCAAGATATTCCACTTTCAAACCTTTCCTATCATAACAAAATGATTGGACCCCTGACTCACTTCATATTGTGAGCGGCAAGGTGGAAATAACAAGAACTTTTGTTATGTTTTACTCACAATTCACCCCTGACCCTGTGGATCTCTCGCGAAACACAGTTGTGGCGGGCTATACCCCCACCGTACCTCATTTTCCCATTACTGGGTCAAAATCAGATCACCTTCAGTGATAGTGGGAGTCAGCCTCCATATCAATCATCACAACACATCTCATGCAGGGGTTTCATGTGCGATCCACATAAGTACTTGTTCAGGCCTGTCCCATACCAGGCTTGCGGTTAGCACGTTGTTCATGCCACTAGACGCACAACACAAGGTTCTAGTCCTTATATGCCAGTGACCAGACCATCCACAACCCTGCACCTTTAGTGCCTGCATTCCTTTGCAGTCTAGCACCTCCAGTGCTACCGCCATCCATACCATTTTCTGGTCACGGCTAGGGGTTTTATTTCATGAATATAAGTATATATATACATATAATAGTTCATGGCTCAAAACTTGTTTATTTCACATTTCACAGATAACCAGTCTAGTACTGCCAATTCATAAATCAACCATTCTCAATCTTTCACATGCAATATTGCCTATATTCAAGGTTATGTTTTAGCAACATTTAAAATATAGGTTCAAGATGACCAAGGATATGACTTGCCTTCCGCGTCGTAAGAAACAGCAGTTGATGACGGGTCAACAGCGAAGTCCTCGATCTCGGCTTCTAGATCTGCTCGACGACAAACCAAATAATACACACAAATATTACTTATATATTAAGATGTTTTAGGATCTATATGCAGATATGCTTTACAAGAGTGACTGAACGATACTGAAGATAATTGAGATTACAAGCTGAACTGAGTTGAGATCTAGGGTTTCAAGGATTTGGCTAAGGATGGGTGGTAGATGCTCTTAGGATCTCAAGGTTGCAATAAGAACATCAGTTTTGTGGCTGGTTTGATCAAAAACAGCGAATGTCAGCGGATTGACATTCGGATCAAGATTCTGACATAACTTCAGGGAAAACTAGAGAGCTTATCTCAAGTTATGACAGTAGAAGAAAATGTAGATCATAACTCTACAAATTCAGTGGACAAAGTGGCCTTCAAAATGCACAATCAGAAGTGGGTAAACAAGGCAATGCCATTGGATGGCATGCACTAGAATAGTGTCAAAAATTAGGGTTTAGCGGCAAATATAATTCAAGGGCTCAAATCAAGTTGTGATAGAAGAAGAAAATGTTGATCACAACCTCAGGAATCTAAGGGACAAAGTTATGCCCAAAATGCACATCTGGAAGGGAGTGAAAAGGGCTAATGCCACTGACTGACATAGTCTGGCATTGATCTTGACATGGCCAGAAACTAGGGCTTGGCATAACTTTTGATCTAGAGCTCCAAATGATGCACCACTTTGTCTGGGAGGTAGGCAATGATAACAGGAACAAATCATTCAACAGGATTCAAAGCTGAAGATGGCTGGAAGGTGATGAAATTCAGTGATGAACTGAGGTGAACTAGTTGCACTGGAGCAGTTCTGGACAAGATTTTGGCATGGCTATAACTTGAATTCTGGGCAGTTTCAGAGATCGAGCTAGAAGACAAATATGCTCAGGAAGTTGAGGCACACCTGAAAGACAAAGTAGATGAAACTGAAACGGCCAGGAATAGGTTTTCCGGTGATCGACGCCGGAGAAGAAACACTGCCATTTGGGGGTTTTTGTTTTAGGCCGAATGAACTCGATTCCAAGCTTGGAGAGCATCTAGGAGGTATAGGGAAGCTTCTGGTACAATTAGATGGGCCGGAGGATGGCCGGAGAAGACTGGCGACGATCGCCGGTTTCTAGAGAAGTTCAAAATTGGGGAAAGCTTCAATTGAAGCTCAATCTGAAGATATTGATGCATAGGCTTGCTGGAAATGAGTCACTGATCAACTTCTTCCACAAGATCGAAAGCTAATTCGGGCTGAATTAAGCTACATTGCAGAAACAGGGTAATCGGCAATTCCGGTGATCGCCGGCGTTAGAGGTCACCGGTGAGCAATTAAATGGTACAGCATGATGAGTGAGATGAGAGGAACTCACTGGTGCTGTTAATTTGGCAGGAGATGCTGCGGTTGAGGCTGTCACCGTGAAGCTCCTCGATGGCTCGCCGGAGAAGATGACGACAGCGAGAGAATTTGCAAAATTGGCTAAGTCCTGATGAAGAGAAGATGGTACAAGGCACTGGTGGCTTAAATAGAGCAGTGGGCGTAGCTTGCAAGGATTTACAGCAATGAATCGGTGTCAGTTGACATGAGTTGCCGGGCGCAGATGCAACAGCGGCGAGCGGCGACGCGACTGTGCACTGGTGAGGTGACTGCTGATCAAACCATTGCTTCATCGGGACGCAATGCTGTTGGGCGGTGCAAGGCAGTGGCGACAAGGGCTGGCAAAGCACAGCGACGTGGCAAGAAAATGCTGACAACGGTCGCGCACGGGAGCAAGCTGTTCAACGGCGTTGCCACGGCGATGGCTGGGGCGTGGACGCGTGTGCACATGCAGATTCAAGTGAGCACGAGCTCAGGCGAGGCGAGGCGTGGCCGGCGGCGAGCGAGCACGGCGCAAGAATCACGGCGATGCTTCTGGTCGTATACAGCAGTTGGCCTGGTCGAATTTGGGCTGATTTGCAATTTCCAATTCTTGATTTGGACTGAACTGCAAATCTGGAGATTTGGAAGGTTTGATCTGATTTTGATTATGCTGTTTTGGTATACTTAATTCCATAGATGATTTGGCACAGCTAGAAGATAAAGTTTGAGACATTTGGATGACTTTTGATATGAACTGAAAACAGAGTAGATTAGGGTAAAATAAGTCTGAAACTTATTGATCTCGAATTCTGGGATTTAGGCTTTGATTTTGGGATACTCATAAAAGAAGAATTTGTATTGAAAAGCATTTGGGAGGTGTCCCCTGAATCAGATTTGAATTTGGAGATGATTTGCAACATTTTGCCTTTTCTGGCTTTTAGAAAATCTGGAAAAAGGACTGATCTGCGATACTCTTGGACTGATTTGCGAAAAAGGTTCAGATGGTGAAATCTGGCTGTCAACTTTTTGGATTAAGGTATTGGCATACCCTTGATCATAATCCAGGAATAATCTGGTCTGAACTTGGCTAAGATTTTGATTAAATCTGAATTTCTGAAACTTAGGGTAAAAGGTAATAACAGATATTCTGTTTTCGAAAACAGAAAAGAGTTGATAATTCTGGAAGTTAGGGATAGAATTGAATCTGGGTTCTGAAGGCTTTTAGATTTAGGATAACTGATAGATCAAATCTGGCAAGTCAGATCTTGACTTGGGGTCACAGGATAGATTTGGAGATTTTAGGGCTAGAACAGAATAAAGCTGAGGCTGATTTGGTTGATCTAGAAGAGACATATGCATGCATGATTTTTAAGAAAGAAACTTTTCACCCCAAAACTCAGGATGTTACAGACTCCACGTCCTCGGCCGTGAACTCGGACTCCCAGAGGAAGTCCGGAGAGACCTCCTCCGGGGGCACCTCGGTCGTCTTCGCTCTACCCTTCGGTGCCATCAAGTTTGTTTTTTACGGTGGCCAATGTTTCAGGAGGCTACGCTTAAAGGTTCCGGACGCCTGCTACCGGGAGCTAGCTACCGGAAGAGAGCTACCGGGAGAGAGCTAACGGGAGAGCTAAATGCGCTAAGGTTGAGAAGTTTGGAATGAACTTCCTGGGCCCCCAAGGCCCTATTTATAGGGGCGAGCCGTGATCCAGATGAGCGCCACGTAGTACTCCGCGGAGCAATCTGGGCCGTTCAAGTTCAAATCGTGCGTGGGAAACGAAGGGACTGGCGCGCAAACTGAGGCACCGGTCATAAGCGCGCGACACGGTCATAAGCGCGCAACACGGGAATTGAAGCGTCACGACTCCGGTGGCTTGCTCCGGAGATTTTCCCGGTGACATGTACCATTCCCACCGGGGACTCGAGCATCGTCCCCGGGGAGCATGGGGGGCTACTGTTGGGGGAAATCTCCGCCAGCCTAAGTCCAGGTAAGTTGCGTCACATTTGCCCGGGGACGTGGCCTCTGGTGCCTGCCCCGGGCGCCGCCTTTTGGCTCCCGGGCCCCGGCCTCCGGCGCCGGTCCCGGGCGCCACCGTTTGCCCAACGACGTGTCCTCCAGTGCCTGCCACGGGCGCCGCCTTTTAGCTCCCGGGACCCGGCCTCCGGCGCCGGTCCCGGGCGCCGCCATTTGCCCGACGTCGTGGCCTTCGGTGCCTGCCCCGGGCGCCGCCTTTTGGCTCCCGGCACCCGGCCTCCGGAGCCGGTCCCGGGCGCCGCCATTTTCCCGGGGACGTGGCCTCCAGTGCCTACCCCGAGCGCCGCCTTTTGGCTCCCGGGATATGGCCTCTGGCGCCGGTCCCGAGCGCCGCCATTCGCCCGGGGACGTGGCCTCCGGTGTCTGCCCCGGGCACCGCCTTTTGGCTCCCGGCACCCGGCCTCCGGCACCGGTCCCGGGCGCCGCCATTTGCCTGGGGACGCGGCCTCCGGTGCCAGCCGCGGGCGCTGCCTTTTGGCTCCCGGGCGCCGCCGTTTGCCCAGGGACGTGGCCTTCGGCGCATGTCCCAGGCCTCATCGCCCTTCTAAAGGTAAAGTCTCGAGGTTTTGATCACATGCAGGTCACGCGAGGAGCGCCTCGGGAACCAGCGACCACCTATCAAGCATCCAAGGCGCTTGGCCGGGAGAAGGACGTTGCTACCCCTCAATCCGACGGTGGCTTCCGGGGTAGTTTAGACTTTTTTCCCCTTTTTGGGGCTATAAATAGCCCTTGTACCCCTCTGTTGTAAGACAAGTGATTCATTTATTGGAATAGCCAAAACTCACAGGTGTGCTCCGGAAGCCTCTCCCCCGGAGAGAGCCTCCCCAGCTGACTCCGGTCGGGCGCGCGCCGACAGGACTAGGGCCCCCACCGGGACCCGAACCTGTATAAATCCTCGTGTCAATTCTTGTGTTTGTCCGGCGGGGGAGGACCGGTCACCCGGTCAGCCCGCGCCGCGTAATCTTCGCTAGGATTGTTCACAAAACCTGCCGGGGTATTTGCAATACCACGACATAGATAGAGTGTGGTATGACACTAACCCTCTACCCCGAGTCACATAGAGCCCTAAACTTGTAAGTACCGATCGAACATGGCACACAAAAGCTTCCAGGATCAGCTAGCTTAGTGGAAAATTTATTCTAAATTAGCGCACTACACCCTTTCGAGAGAGGGACAGTCTCGGGCTCCTCAATGCACCTCTTCTTCGTCAGCAACTCCTTGAAGAACTTAGAGTAGGATGGTACGTCCAAGATTGCATCGAGTACAGGAATGGTGGTCTGAACAAACTTCATCATGTCAAGGAACTTGGTGAACTATCTGTCCTCATTAGTCTTGGCAAACCTATCTGGAAATGGCAACTGAGGTGGCTGAACTAACGTCGAGGTAGACGAATTGGGGTCTCCAGGTGGACAGGTGATATGACCATGCACATCATAGATAGGACCAACACTACATCAACATGGTGGTCATCAAGAGTTTCATTCAATTCTTCATCAGCATGGTCGTCGCCGAGTGCTACCTCAATCATTTCGCCAACATGGATTAGTGTAACTTCTTCCATGACATCTATGACAAGTTGGCAACACTTCACGTCATCCTCAACATCATCTACATCAACTATGGTGTCATCATCAACTATATGGCATCATCGACCCGCACCATGGCCAGGTCGCGTGCACAGCCGGCAAGCTCATCATGCTGATATTGCGCTATCGCCGCCAGCAATTCAACCTCCACCGTGGCCATGTCCCCAAGCTCAAGAAGTATTCAAGAAAGGCGCATCTCCACCACTTCGACGCCCTCTGGTCCCACAAGCCACGTCGTTGCAAGGCCGGCCCAAGAGAGAGCCCAATTTGTCCACGAGTCGGGTTCGGCCATCTCCGCGCAGTCAACTTAAAACGGATGCCCAGGGTGCATACGGACTCTATTTTGGACGTTCTTGGTATGCACGGAGAAGCCCTCGACTAGATCTTTCCAACGGATCCAGTCCCATGTCAAAATTCCGTATGGATCAACGGAAATTGTCAAAAAAATGGCAACCAGAATCTGCCGGGCGCTGCGACACTCCATTTTGGGCCCATGGCACGTGTAACCCTAGGGTTTAATGCCCCAAAACCTAGCCGTCACTATATATTCAATAGCCGTCATCGTTTAGAATTGGGTTTTGCTTAGATTATTCTGTCTTCGAACAGTTTCGCCGCTTGATCGGTTTGTGAGTCCCCAACTTGTGAGATTAATCATTCGTATTTGCAATTCAGTTTGCTTTCTTCCGTGTTCTTGCTTGTGTTCTCGATTCACAGTAGGGATAAGACTTCTTGGCGAGGTCAATCACACTCACGCAAGATTGGTAACCAACGGAGTAGTGGTGTTGCGATTGCAGGGTTCAGATCGTGCCTGATTTGAAGCCGGATCGTTCTACGTCGAAGCTCCACCAATCGATTTATCACGTACCTTTCGGAAGATCGGGCACCCAGTGTCACACCAAGTGGTATCAGAGCCTCGGTTGCCGGTCAGGTATACTTGTATCCCCTTTGTTCATTATTCATCTTTCACCTAGAGTCCAGAAAATTGCCCCACAAAAATATTTGAGTTCGCCGTCATATCCATCGTCCAAGCCACTTTGTGCCCTTCGCGATTTCGTTTTCAGTTTCGTGTTGTTGAATTTGTATCCATCATCATTGTCTTGTTGCTGGTTTAGAGTAAGTTCTTGATCTAGTTTGAGTCTTGCATCTTGACGTCGAGTCTAACGCCATCACGTCGTCGTCGCCGCCGCGTCCAAATCGGGTGTCAATCTGTCAAGTTCGGTATTTTGCTTTTATCTCCTTCGTCTGAACTCCAAATTGGACAAATTCAGAGTCTAAATTGTAGCTCAGAAAATTCTCTACAGCGTTGTCCATTGTGAGAAGTTCTAGAAATGCAGTTTTCAAGTCCAAAATCGCGTTGGAAGTGAATCTTTTTGATTTCGGATTTCCTACACAGACTGTATTGCGGGGCCAATATCTCCTAGATCCGTTATCCAAAATTGGTGTTCCATATATGCAAATTGATCAGCATGAAACGATCTACAACTTTACTGTTATACGTTTTAGCGTTTGAGGCCTTCAAAAATCCGAAAACAGCATAGGAAGTTTCTGCATAGTAGATCTGTTTTTCCAGCGAGAGAAAATTGAGTGTTTGTGTATATATCTGGTAATCTCTCATATGCGGCACTATTGATATTTAAAAAAAAGGTGAAAAAGGCAAGTGCATAAAAAAGAAGCCGCACAAAGATAAAAAAAAGAAAAAAAACCAAAAAAAAAAGAAATAAAAAAAATCAGAAGTGCTTGTATCTTTTGTATCGACAGTGTTACGTCATTTGTTTTGCTTGCTTGAGCTAGGTCTGAGAACGAGTTTAGGCCAGCAACTTTGACAAGTACTTTGGATATTTATTCAGCTTTGCTATTCTAATTTCGATGATTGCATATTCCTTGCTACTAAATATTGCATATCCAAGCTCCACATACTTCTTATCAGGTACGGATTGGGTCTTCCAATCACTTCACATACTGTTGGTACACCTCTGAGTTGTGCTACCTGTCGCCTTGGTAAGAACCTAGTAAGAACTTGGTAAGACGCAGGAGAGTGTGTGATCCCACTTCCCCATAACCTAGTAGTTGCTAGGGATAATATTTTCTGTTATCTTTTGTTGTCTTGCTCACAATGACAGAAAGTTCCAACGGGAAGGACAGGGTTTCTACTGAGGACTGTGTGCTGCACAGCGAGCTTAGGGGCTTGGTGGGCGGTTTGGAGGAGAGGCTGGCTAAGATGCTCAGTGAACATGCCACGACTTCACAGCATCAGCTTGAGGGACTCGACAGACGCGTGTCCACCCAGCATCATGGTCGTGCCGATGATGATCCTTTTGCTAAGGTGAAATTTTCCATCCCTCCTTTTCATGGTGCCTATGATGCTTGGTGTGACACTGGGTGCCCGATCTTCCGAAAGGTACGTGATAGATCGATTGGTGGAGCTTCGACGTAGAACGATCCGGCTTCAAATCAGGCACGATCTGAACCCCGCAATCGCAACACCACTACTCTGTTGGTTATCAACCTCGCCACGAAGGCTTATCCCTGCTGCGAATCGAGAACACAAGCAAGAACACGGAAGAAAGCAAACTGAATTGCAAATACGAATGATTAATCTCACAAGTTGGGGTCTCACAAACCGATCAAGCGGCGAAACTGTTCGAAGACAGAATAATCTAAGCAAAACCCAATTCTAAACGATGAAGGATACTGAATATATAGTGACGGCTAGGGTTTGGGGCATTAAAGCCTAGGGTTACACGGGCCATGGGCCCAAAGTGGAGTGTCGCAGCGCCCGGCAGATTCTGGTCGCCATATTGTTTTGACAATTCCTGTTGATTCGTAAGGAATTTTGACATGGAAGTGGATCCGTTCAAAAGATCTCGTCGAGGGCTTCTCCGTGCATACCAAGAACGTCCAAAACAGAGTCCGTATGCACCCTGGGCATCCGTTTTAAGTTGACTATCCGGAGATGGCCGAACCCGACTCGTGGACAAATTGGGCTCTCTCTTGGGCCGGCCTTGCAACGACGTGGCTTGTGGGACCAGAGGGCGCCGAAGTGGTGGAGATGCGCCTTTCTTGAATACGTCTTGAGCTTGGGGACGTGGCCACGGTGGAGGTCGAACTGCTGGCGGCGATAGCGCAATATCAGCATGATGAGCTTGCCGGCTGTGCACACGAACTGGCCATGGTGCGGGTCGATGATGCCATATAGTTGATGATGACACCATAGCTGATGTAGATGATGTCGAGGATGCCGTGAAGTGTTGCCAACTTGTCGTAGATGTCATGGAAGAAGTTACACTAATCCATGTTCATGAAATGATCGGGGTAGCACTCAACGACGACCATGCTGACGAAGAATTGAATGAAACTCTTGATGACCACCATGTTGATGTAGTGTTGGTCCTATCTATGATGTGCATGGTCACATCAACAGGTAGGTTGGTCCTCTGGTGTGCTAGCTGGATAGGACTAGGGAACCGGGAGGGGAGTGGGAAGTAGTGGATCTGTGGTAAACTTCCCGCTCCTGGTGGTGATAGCTCGACAGTGTCCTCGAGGGTTTTCAGGTTGAGCAGGAAGCTTCCCCGTAGAGCTGCTCGATGACGGTATAAATGTACTAAGGGTATCTACTCTGTCTCGGAGCTCAGAATAATCCTTCTTCAGCAACTGTAGCTCTTGCACATCACTCCTTAATGATTTGTAGTTTGTCCTGAGTGCAAGTATGTCGTCCGAATACTTTGTTATGACGGTCTCTTGGTTGGCCATGAGGGACTCAACATGCCTCAATCTTGGATGAAGACTTGAGTATGATTCGGTGGCTGTTGATATGCTGGGTTCGGGGACTACAGACGCTGTCCATAGCTGGAAGCCTGAAAAGGGACACTAGCAGGGGCTGATGAGATATTGGGGTTGTTCTTATATGAAAAATTTGTGTGATTGTGCCATCCGGAGTTGTAAGTGCTGGGAGGTGGCCCACTCGTCTGAGTGAAGCTCGCCTCACCACACTCAGGAGTGGATGTCTTCCCCAGCAGACAATCAGTGGGTGAATGGCCCTCAATCCCACAAATTTCACATACAAGTGCAACCGGAGGAGTAAGACGCAGTGAACTAGCTAATTGTCCAATGGATTGGCTGACAGCTTGAGGAATTTGATTAAAAGAAGGAGAGAGAGCATCTATCCTAGCATTCATGAAATCAAAGGACTTGACCTCATGCATACCCGACCGGGATAAATCTCTACCACCTGAGCACTGAAAATGGTGGGATGCCATGCTCTCAGTGAGTGCAAAAGCCTCATCCAGAGTCTTCATGATCCCACCTGCAGCGGCATCGATAGATGCCTGAGTAGCACAAGAAAGCCCTCTATAAAAGATTTGCAGTACTAACCAGCGCTTCAAGCTGTGATGCGGGCATGATCGGAGAAGCTTTTGATACTACTCCCATGCATGATAGAGGCTCTCACCAACCTGTTGAGAAAATCCAGTGATCTGTGCTCGTATCTCCGGTGGTGGGAAGAATCGCTCCAGAAAACCCTTCAGCAGCTGCTCCCATGCCATCTCTACACTGAAGGTGAAGAATGATACCACACACGCGCATCATCACGTAAAGAGAATGGAAATAAACGTGTGCGAATGGCAGCGTCAGAAACACCATGATATTTCAATGTGTTACAATACTCAACAAAGGTTCAGAAGTGCTCATTTGCATCCTCCATGAGTGATCCTCCAAAGTGGGACTGCTATACTGACGAGGATTATCACCCGAGCTAGTGCAAAGTAATACACGTCTGGTTTAAGACATAATCAGATTGGTCGTGTGTCTATAAATCCGTCGCTATGGTCTCAAATGACCTAAAGGGTCAGACACAGAGATATTGCATGATCGCAGCCCCTACGCGATCACGAGGTCGCAGACAGTGCGCGATCAAGAAGCTGCAGGCAGTACGCGGACAGAGGGTTGTTGATTATCTGCAGCCAGAACAGTTCAAGAAGGCTTAACTCTTCGAACAGGCATATCCCCAGAATCACGAAGATATTTCCACATATGAAGACAACTGCCAGGAGGTTAACGTGTGTGGTTATCACTTGATTGCACGTGTTAAGCCTGCGTGGGAGTTAAGTGCGGTTAACAAAACTACATCTTAACAACTGTCCAAGGCCATTTCGCATTGGCGCCCTTTTGTCCAGTATAAAAAGATAGTCAATGCACGTTCTAAGGACGGTGAATAATTCAGTCAAGCATACAAGCACTACTAGGCGTTCAGCAAACCTGAGGACTTAGATATAGTTAGGTAGACACTAACATAGAAGGGATCATCGCCTATGATCTTCTCTTCTACCCTCTTGTAAAAACCTCTTATTACATATAGTGAAATTACAACAGGACGTAGGGCTATTACTCCCACCATCGAGGGCCCAAACCTGTATAAAATCTCTGGCGCCTCTACAGACTTGATTCATCCTACTTTTCCGGAGGAGCGCCCTGAAAGGTCCTGCAACTCACAAATTTGCATAAGATCGACTAATGACCCTGAGTCCAAATCGTCGACAGCTGGCGCTCACTGTGAGGCCTTTCTCAAGGTGCTTTCCCTTCATCTGGAGGTTTGGAGAGCAATGTCTGGGGCATATGATTCCGAGAATGACTTCGATCTCGACGATTATGCCCATATACAAATGCCTTCAGCCAGCGACCCCGTTCGAATGGAAGAGGTCAGTTGCAAAGACATTCCAAAGGGACGTCAAGAGGACACGTTTTCAACTACCCGGGTCATGTCCATCGACCAGGGGATGGAAGAGACAGGTCCGGAACTTAATGTCAGTTCCACTATTTGTAAAATCGAGTCTCGGTCACCATGTGTTCCTGTAAGGGACTAGGATGGCAGCAATCGGGAACTCAGTCCAGGGAGGTTTGATTTTGACAACCTCCACTCTCTCTTTGATTTCGAATCCGACTCAGAGCAAACAGAGATGTTCACTCCTTCTGTAGCTTCGCTCCCAGAGAATTCACCGCCTTGTCGGAAGAAAATCCCGATCAGCGGATTGCTAGGGAAGAGCAGGAGCGCAGACAAAAGGAGGAACAAGAACGCAAGTAGAAGGAGGATGAAGACCGCGAGCGACGAGATAACAAACTCCGCAGGACAACCCTAGAGGCTCTCCAAAATGCGCAGGCTCGTTATGATGCCATCCCTAGTTCCTCCCGTCGCCCACATGGTCGCAAGCACAACCAAACGCCTTCTTCACCGCTGGAGCATTTACCGGTAGATGAAGAGACAATTACACCTGGCGCATCAAAGAGGAGTACGCATGGCCAACTTCGATCTATCGCATAAGTCTTGCGTAATTTTCCTCTTACCCTCACTGATGCGGACAAACCGGCTTTCTCTAGGATCCTGGCAGAGCAACTAGATGAGGTTGCATCTGATGCAACCCCTACAGCTTCCTCCCGGTCTACGATACGTTCCCATAAAAAGGACTATTCTTACCCTAGTCATGGTTGGCGTAATCGATTACCATCCGGATCACTTTGGCATGACAAATCCAGGCGCATAGGAATCTCTCGTGATCGAGATCAAATTCCTGTGCATTCTCGTCTGGGACCACGCGGCGCATCCCCATCGTGCGAAATAGCCCGTGGATATGCTGGAAACCGCGGAACTCTCCACAGTCCATATGAAGGTTGCAAGGCCTTTTCGCCAAGCCTCCGTTCGGTCGTCTGGCCGGATAAGTTCAAGCCAGGGGCTATTGAGAGGTTTGATGGGACCCAGAATCCGTCGGAGTTCCTTCAAATTTACATTACCTCTATCCAAGCGGCAGGCGGGGATGATCGCATCATGGCCAACTATTTGCCAACAGTTCTTGAGGGGCCGGCAAGGACCTGGCTCTTCAATCAGCCCGAGGGTTCGATATATAATTGGGAAATGTTGTGCGATGCCATCATCAACAATTTCCAAAATTTTTATCAAAAAGCCAGGAAAGAAGACGATCTTCATCGTCTACAACAAACCTCTACAAAGACTCTCCAACAGTTTGTCAAAAGGTTTGTCGGGGTGAGAAATACCATCCCAAACATATCCCATAACTCTATTATCAGGGCGTTTAAGCATGCTATTCGATATTGGAGATTTACAGAAGATTTACTTATCAACCCACCTCGATCAGTCGACGATCTCTTTGATATGGCTGATCACTATTCAGACGCGGCTAAGGTTGTTGAATGGAATAGGATGGTCGATAAAGGAAACTTACCGCCCCAACCAGGTGTCAAGGACGTGAAAAAAGAGGATGCAGGCAAGAAGCCAGAGTTTTCGTCAAGCAGGAAGTCAAAGAAAACCAAAAAGAATAGAATCGGACAGTACTGGGAGGTCGCAGTCGCGGAAAAGCCGCCACCGACGAAAGTTAATAAGTTTTCATTTAAAAATAAAATTGCCTCTAGTGGTCGCAATTCCGACCAGCCAGAAAAACTAACTAAATTGTAGGACGGCAAGAAATGGTGTCCGATCCACAACTCTCCGGGCCACAACCTCAAAAATTTTCGGAGCTCGTGGAAGCAACTAGATGACTTCTACCAAGGAATTGAGCTGATGCCAACTTTGCCATCGAAAGAGCAGACATGCGGGCTTAGAGACGCCGACGGGGACAAAGAAATGTCCTACCAGGCCAACTCTCACTACATTTATGATGGTGACGCACTACGCCTATCAGTGCAGCAAGTTACCTGGCCCCGAAGGCGTAATCTCGTTCCGAGGTAGCCGTAATGTGGCATTGACATGTGATCGGTTATCACTGGAGCTCGTGGATCAACTTCCCCTTCAGGATGTCAAGATTACCACCACGGGTGCGGATACAATCAAGGTCGCCCCTTGACCAGAGGAAAAGGTAAAACTGGTTCCATTATGCCCAGATGATCCATCTAGAACAATTCGGTTTGGGTTAGGCCTGGATGACAAATAGGAACTATAACTCGTTACCTTCCTCCGGGCTAATGCAGATGTGTTTGCGTGGAAACGATCCGACAGGCCCGGTGTCCCAAGGGAGGTAATTGAGCACAGGTTAGCAATTCGACCTGGACAGTGACCAATAAAGCAGAAGCTTAGGCGCTTTGCTGTTGATCGACAAGAAGCTATCCGCGCGGAGTTAGACAAGCTCCAAGCAGCCAGGTTCATTCGAGAAGTGGAACATCCGGAATGGCTTGCAAATCCGGTCATGGTCCGTAAGTCAAATGGTAAGTGGCACATGTGTGTCAATTACACCAGCCTAAACAGTGCCTGCCTGAAGGATGATTTTGCCCTTCCCCGCATCGATCAGTTGTTCGATTCTACTGTGGGTTGCGAACTAATGAGTTTTCTGGATGCTTACTCAGGATATCATCAAATTAGCATGGCAGGAGAAGATAAAGAGAAGACTACCTTCATCACACCATTTGGCACCTACTGCTACGTCAGAATGCCATTTGGTCTCAAGAACGCCGGTTCCACATACCAGTGCTTGATGCAAAAGACCTTTTCTTCCCAGATGGGGTGTAATCTTGAAGCTTACGTAGAGGATTTGGTTGTAAAAAGCTTGAAAAGCTTGACTCATTTAGATGATCCTACTGAGACCTTCTGTAATTTAAACCGATTTGGAATAAAATTAAACCCAGAAAAGTGTTCTTTCAGGGTTTCATCTGGTAAACTGTTAGGATTTCATGTTTGTTCTAGAGGAATAGAGGTTAATCCCGAGAAAATCAGGGCCATCGAGCAAATGAGGTCTCCTTCGACCATGAAGGATGTCCAGTGCCTAGCAGGTCGCATGATGGCTTTAAGTCGATTTATATCGCGACTAGGCGAAAGGGGGTTACCCTTCTTCAAAGCTCTCTGCAAGCACCATGGTTTTGCCTCGTCAGATGAAGCCGAGAAAGCTTTCCAGGAGGTTAAAGCATACTTATCTAGTCCGCCGGTGTTGGTTTCCCGGTCGGAGGGGAACAGCTACTTCTTTATTTGGCGGCCACACCTCATGCGGTCAGCGCTGTCCTGATCGTAGTAAGAGAAGTTGTGCAACGACCCGTCTATTACGTAAGCGAGGTACTTCATGGTCCTAAGGAGAGTTACCCTGAGATCCAGAAGATACTTTACGCTCTACTGATGGCTTCCCGCAAGTTACGACATTACTTTCAGGCACATAAAATTACAGTGCCCTCGTCCTTCCCCTTGGGAGATATAATCTGAAACCCGGAGAAATCTGGTCGAATTGCGAAGTGAACTATGGAACTTGCAGCATTTGACATCCAATTCACCCCTCGCACCACAGTCAAGTCTCAGATCCTTGTAGATTTTGTGGTCGAATGGACTAACCCTGACCCTCCAAGGCAAGAGTCCGAGGACTTGTTGTACACCGACCATTCGAGTTGTTTTAACACTCGGGAGCTGGAGTTGTTTTAGTAACGCTTCAAGGCGACCAACTCAAGTATGTCATTCAATTACATTTTGTTGCGACTAACAATGCAGTAGAGTATGAAGGTCTTATTGCAGGGCTCCGGGCAGCAAAATTCCTTGGAATCCGTCGATTAGTGGTGAGGGGAGACTCACAGTTAGTCGTAAACCAGGTAAATAAGGAGTACAGCACCTCCGATGAGACAATGGCTCATGACCTGGGGGAAGTGAGGAGATTGGAAAAACACTTTAGTCATTTCGAAGTCCAATACATCCCGCGAAAGGACAATATTCTCGCAGACCAATTATCCAAAATTGGGTCCTCATGTACATCTGCTCCGGCAGGGGTGTTCGTTGAACACTTAGAGCATCCTTCGATCATGACTACAGTCGAAGATGACCAGGTAACAGTCTTCGTTACCAACCTTGGACAAGAAGGGGATTGGACTCATCCATTGAGGGTCTATCTCGAACATGGGACCTTGCCCAAGGACGAAACCAAAAGCGATCGGCTGATTCGAAAAGCGCGCCTATACAAACTTATAGAAGGAGTTCTGTATAGGAAGGGTACTCAAGGAGTATTCATGAGTTGTATTACTCAAGAGGAAGGTAAATCCCTCTTGAAAGAGATCCATGACGGTGTGTGTTGTGCGCACTCGTCATTTCGCACATTGGTCGGAAAAGCTTTCTGACAGGGTTTTTTCTGGCCTTCGGCACTCAATGATGGCAAGAATTTGGTCAAGACATGCCCCAATGTAAATTTCATGCTAGACAGTTTCATCAGCCCACGTATGCCTTGCAAACTATCTCATTAGTGTGGTCCTTCGTGGTCTAGGGGATGGATATTGTAGGACCTATGCCACAGGCCCTTAATGGTTACAAATTTCAGTTCGTAGCCATTGACACGTTCACAAAGTGGATTGAGGCTGAGCCATTCCGCAATGTCACCGCTGCTGCGGCACAGAGGTTCTTTCATAAGAACATCGTTACTTGATTTGGTGTTCCAAGTCGTCTTAGTACTAACAATGGTTCCCAATTCGCTAGTGGCCTCTTTCTGGGCTATTGCGATAATATTGGAACCAAGGTGTGCTTTGCTTCTATAGCTCATCCACAGAGCAATGGTGCTGTCGAACGCGCCAATGGGTAAATATTACAAGGCATCAAGAAACGTGTTTTCAATCACCTTAAGATGTGCTCGGGGGCTTGGGTGGATGAACTCTACTCCGTTCTATGGGCACTACACACTACCTGTAGTCGGGCCACTGGTGAGACACCTTTCCAGTTGATAGACGGCGCCGAGGTGGTGTTACCTATGGAAATCCATTTTGGTTCTGTCCGAATGAATCAATTCGATCAGATTGATCAGATCGAACAACATAACCAGGATTTAACCATCCTCGAAGAAAAGCATGATCGAGCGTTGATACGGTCAGCATTATATTTGCTGGCTTTGAGAAAATATCACAGCAAAAGGGTGCGGCCGCGTAGTCTTCACGTGGGTGATCTGGTTTTATGAAAAATACAAAACCAGTCTAACCGCAATAAGTTCTCTCCTCAGTGGGAAGGCCCTTATGTTGTTGTTTCAGTACCGCGACCAGGATCGGCTCGGTTAGCAATGGAGGACGATAGAATCTTATCCAATACATGGAACATTAATCAACTGCGTAAGTTTTACGTGTAAGTTTCCCAATCTTTTTCCTGTTCAATTAGCATGGTCTAACAAAAACTTCGTGAGTACTTTTCTTCAACTCATGTTATGTCCGTTTTCTTTATTTGCCATACCTATACCGAGCCTGGCTCGGGGGCTGATCGCCGATGATCATCTTGTTACAAATATCTTAACCAGATTCATTGGCTGATCTCGTGGTCGCATCCAGCTAAGACATCCCTCAATAAGCCTTTTCTCAACACACACGAGCCTGGATCTGGCATGTTCCTGATCATTCGAGTGGCTGCCAGTTCATAATAAGGCCAGATGTTGTATTGAGGTCAGTGTCGGTTCGATCGGATTATTATATCTAAGTTAAAGCATTTCCTGGGTATTCATAATGCCCATATTTTTCTAGAAATTATAATACTAAATCTTCAGTATTTGTGATTTCTGGAAGGGGCTAAGAGGATATGGTCATAGTATGAAACAAAGAAAGTATCACACTTTTCCAAAAATTTAAGGCACGCATTTGCATGTTATAAATGTAATTTCACAAGTATAATTACTAAGAGAGATCATTACAAGAAATCAAACAAGACCTAGTTCTTTCAGTAGATCCTCGACTAGAGGCTTGACTTCAGAGATGGCTTCAAATCGATCACTCTCAATCTCTGCATCTTCTACCACCGGCTTCAGATTCAAATTTGAGCCGTGGTGGAATTGTAATCTGCAGAGAATGGCAGAGGCTACGGATTTGACATTTGACCTCAGCTCAGCACCTCTTCCTGCCGTTTGGTATCTTCAGGAAGATACTCAAGGAGTGATTTGGCTTGGGCCACGACCAGTCTGGCTAACTCGTTAAGGCTTGGATTTTCCTTTTGCGACTCGATCACGTCTTCTTTTAGCAGAGTAGCCACCATCTTCTGTTTTTCGAAGATGTTCGATTGAGTACAGCTACAAGAGGAGATTGTTTCGTTTAGATCTTCATTCTCCAGATTAGCGGCATCAATTCTCGAGCTTTGCAACTCAATGGTTGCCTGAAGGTGCCTTTTCTTTTCTGAGAGATGGCTTATTTGATCTTCTTGTGCTGTATCAGTACAGTAAACATTTACTATAAATAAAACTCATATGATGAGAAGATTTCTTCTGGTCAGAGGTACACTTACAAGAAAGCTTTGACTGCGCTTCGCGAAGTTCCTTCTCCAAAGAAGAATATCTCGCAGCTGCAGTCTCTTCTTGATTCTCTTGATCAGCCATGCTCTTGTTCAGAAAGAAATTTTCTCCGTAACAAGAAGGACGACCAGTTAGGTTAAATACGGATTCAAGTTAACCTGGACAAAGAGCACTATACTCACTGTTGTAGCTAGCTAATCTCCCGTTCCGCGACCTCAATATACTTTGCTATAGCTGTTGACTTGAGCGCCACCCAGGTCAAGTCCTAAAACACGATAAGAAATTGCTCTTGAGACTTGAATGTTCCTGAATTTTTTGCGGATTGGAAAATAAAAAAGAAGAGTCGTTCATACCTCTATGTAATCGCTGATCGAATCGCTCTCAACATGAGTGTGAGGTCTAACCTTAGGACTTATTGTGTCCATGATAGGGGCAGCAGAGGATTTTTCCTGTTGTTCCGCCTCTATACCGGGACTTTGGTTTTCGTCCCTTGGGATCGGATTTCCTCTGCCATTCCATCAATGATGGCCCGAAGAACCTCTTCGGCCACGGGAATCGGACTTGGCTTGTCGAGGTCGCTGGGGTACTAGGTGCAGCATCCCTGCGCCAACAGATAGACACATTGTAAGGTGAAGATGCCTCCCGTCGGTCATTGTCGTGGTATTGTGAATACCCCGGCAGGTTTCGTCGATGATCCTAGCGAAGAAAATGAGGCGCGGGTTGACCGGGTGACTGGTCCTCCCCCACCGGACAAACACAAGAAATGACATGGGGATTTATACAGGTTCGGGTCCCGGTGGGGGCTCTAGTCCTGTCGGCGTGCTCCCGACTGGAGTCGGGTGGCGAGGCTCTCTCGGGGGAGAGGCGTCCGGAGCACACCAGTGATTTTGGCTATTCCAATAATAATGAATCACTTGTCTTTACAACAGGGGGTACAAGGGCTATTTATAGCCCCAAAAAGAAGCAAAAAGACTAAACTACCCCGGACACCACCGTCGGATCGAGGGGTAGCGACGTCCTTCTCCCGGTCAGGTGCCTTGGATGCTTGACAGGTGGTCGCTGATTCCGGAGGCGCTCCTCGCGTGACCTGCACGTGATCAAGAACCAAAGACCTTACCTTTAGAAGGGCGACGATGCCCGGGACATGCACCGGACACAATGCCCCCGGGCGAAAGGCGGCGTCCGGGACCGGCACCACAGGCCGGGTCCCCGGGCAAATGGCTGCGCCCGGGGCAGGCACCAGAGGCCACGTCCCTGAGCAAATGGCAGCACCCGGGGCAGGCACCAGAGGCCACGTCCCCAGGCAAATGGGACACAACTTACCTGGACTTAGCCTCGCGGAGATTTCCCCCAACAGTCATATTTGGATGACATAGGGAAAGTTCTCTCTTTATCCGAAACCCCACCCACGGTTTGGGTTTCGATGATGAGCTCCCAAGAGAGAGAAGCTTGATGGCTGCTCTCGGGGAAGCGTCTTCTTCTGTCCTCTTTTTCCTTCTCTTAAAAAGGACGGTATCCTCTTCTCCCTGTATGAACACAATTCAATGGGTGTGTACAGAGAAACGAAAACGTGCAAGGTTGTGAGGATTCTTACCACAGTCGCTCCCTCTATCGGAAGGGGAGCTGTTGCAAGTCCTGAGGCTTCATGAGCTTCAGGCAACAGGGTTCCACCCGAAACCACTAGATTGTCAGTGGTCACGGGGCCCACTATAGTCATTTATGTCCCTGCGGTCAGGGATAAGATTTTGTCGACCGGAAGGGAAGTCGACCTCTTTGGGATGCTTGTTCCCAGGAGGTCAGTTGTTTTTCTCTTGCGATGAACTAGGGGAATGTCGTCTTCCTCGTCCTCGCTCCCTTTGCCCTGTACGATGAAGAAGTAATTTCCACTCGTACTTGGGGTTACAGGAGGTATCGAAAATCTTACCACAGTATTTTTCGCGGTAATGTTTTTCTTTCGCAAAGAAGTTTCTCCCGGGATCTTCTTGGGTTTTTTTGGGAGCAGACTCCTTCGCCTCATGCTTTGAAGGGGTTCTTCTCAACCTCTTAGTAGTTGGTCTTCACTAGGATGCATTGCCTCGGAAAATTTTCCCAGAAGCTGTATTATTCAACATGTTTTTGGTAATACAAGACAAATGGATGGTTTCCTACAGAGCTTGTTTGAATGAATTATACCTTTCGGCGTTCTTCCTTAAGATCATCGCCGGCATTGATCAAGCTCTGGGGGCGAGGCGATCCTTTAGCTCCCTCTACAGTGGCGTTATACGCCCAAAGGAGGTAGTTTGTCCGTTTCTCAATTTTGGACAAGGAAAGAGTTGTATTACAAACAAACATGTTAGCAAATACAATATCTTTTAATCAGTAAAAATATCTGTTTTGTTGATTAAAGGACATACTGTTATTATAGTCCAGGGTGCTGTCCGTCATGGACTTCACTTCCCAAGCTGGACGAGCCCTTTCACGCAGGGGGCTTATCCTATTCTTCACGAAGTAGCGTATGTATCATGCGCAGTCAAGCCTTGTTGGACTAGGTGAAGAATAGCTCGGGCTTGCTTCTTCTGTTCTGTGCTCAGAACGGGAAGGGAATCTAACTCACTGGCTTTCTCCGGTCGGGTGTTCGTGAACCATAGTCCGCTCTCCGACGGAGGGGTGCAGTAGAACCATTTATGGTACCACCCATTAACAGAGTCCCGTAGGGGCGGGAATGGGTACTCCTTCTCCCGTATACGGAAGTAGATACACCCAGTGGCATTGGCACTTTTTGACCATGAAGAAAAGTAGAAGTGTCAGAAAAGCTCCACAGTTGGAAGCACTCCGACAAAGGCTTCACAGAGGTGCTGGAAAATCGCCAAGATAAGAACTGCATTTGGGTGGAGATTTACTAACTCCAACCTGTAATGTTCCAAGATTCCCCTTAGAAATTCGCTTTCTGGGAATCGGAATCCGCAGCGCAAGTATTCCTCGAAGATCACCAATTCGCCCTCTTGGACGATTGGGGTTCCTTGATCTTTTTCCGCTGGCCGCCAGTTGATTAGCAGCCGTGCGGGGAGAATCTCTTTTTTCTCTAGTGCCACCAGGCTCTCTTCTCTATGGTGGACGGATCGGCTCCAGGACGCCATTTCTTATGAAGAATTGGGAAGAAAGGTGGTGACTTTGGCGACGATGAAGACGAGGAATGCAAAAGAAGGTTTTTTGTGCGGCATGAGCGTCTAAGGAAACGAAGGGCTTTTTGGCTTCTCTAGTAAGCTACCTCTTCCTTTTATATATCTGAGACAACCTTTCGCCAAGTATTTTATTAATTTCCCATAATGGGTGTCTTTTCTCTTGGAACCCGTTATCCATACCCAATAATGAATCCGAAATGAAATATGTTTTCATCATTTGATTTCGCATTCGGGGGCTATGGTACAGATAAAAATATTGGAAATTCCTAAATCTTAATTATGGGAATAATTTTTTGTGACAGTGGAATAAGTTTATAATCTTTACACTGATCGCAACGTAATCTTGTGATCATAACGGATATGTGTGATCACGACAGTTGTGGTCGCCGTATGGTCAAAAGACTATTTTCTGATCATTACTATAGTTCTGATCGCATTCTACGGCCTCAATGCTATCCTGAGACCGGAGAGCTGTTTTCTGATCATTGCTCTAGTTTTGATCGCAGTCTACGGTCTTAATGCTATTCTAAGACCAAAGAACTGAGTCAGTTTCTGACAGAAGTTTACTTGTGTATTTTTGGTCACAGAAGCATTCTCGTGTAATTATTGTTCACGGAATGTAAAGAACCTTAACTCGGATTATAAGTTTTACATAATCCTTTTAAGAGATCAAGTATGTAAGAAAAAGAAATTCTTTATTTCTGGCAATCTTTACATACAAAAGGGACATAGGCGACCAAAGCGTCAACCTGATCTGACAGCATTTTACAAAATTCTCCCAGGGACATATTAACATCAGTAGGATCAACACGGGCTGCCCCTAGAGAACTGGCTATCACTCTAAGCCTATCTACATCATCCCGAATCAAAGAAGCGCTATTAGTTCTTATGATATCGGAGAGTTCTCACTGCTGTTGAGCATAGTCCCTCTCCAAGCGGAATTGGCGCACCTCTTCGCGGGAGTTGTCATAACATTCTTCCAGATGCAGAATGGCCGAAGACATTTCTTCGGTCTTCTTCTCCAGAGCCTCTTTTTCTTTTTGGAGAGTTTGTTCGAGGGGAACACTCTCACCAAAAAGAGGCTGGACTTCAATAGGTTGGTCGCTGGGGGCTCCAGAAATTTTGATCTCCTACACAACATGTATGCGTTAGTTTTACAAGATAAAACGATCAGCAGAGACAATGGAAATAATTACCAATCCTCGCAGTAAGATTGGATGGGAGGATGAAGCGCTTCCCCCAGAAAGTAGATCACCCGACAAAAGTCAAGGACCATCTGGTCGCGACAGTGCAAACTTCCCACCAGAAAATTGATAACCCAACAAAAGCTGGGGATCATTTGATCGCAATGGAGAAAGCTGAGAAGAAAGTCTTGGAGCATTGTTATGGATCTCCAAAGGTGGAAATGAGGGTTCGACCTGCTGAGTTGCATGGACAGGAAGAACTACATGGGACAAGGAAAGAGAGTGCAATGATGCATCCCCAACCTTTGCACCCATAAATGAAACTCCACTGGAAGATCCCTCGTCAACCTTTGGCTTCTTCCTTGGGGGAACCAATTCCTCAGTCACCTATGAATTCCCAAAAAGCATTTGGAAGCGATCAGGATCTAAAATGATGACTTGAACCAACAGTTCCAAGAAAGACTTACCTTCTAGAAATCTTGGTCAAGTTCGGGTATCACTTCTTCTACATCACTCTCAATCTCAATGATGTTCTTTGGGTCTTGATCTACCATCGGAACGAGAACTGAGGCTTAGAGGGAGTTCCTGGAGAGGAGAAGTTGCTCTGGAAAAGACTTAGTGAAAAACTCATAAGTTCAAAGAACTGAGAGGCTCTTCAATTTATAGAGCTTGAGGGCGTCGGTTCGTTTCCACACACGTCTTGGGTTCTTAAACCGCACTTACGGTTGCCATCACGATGAGTCACCAAAGTCATCATTACCAGCCAAGAAAAACTCAAGGTTTTTCTCGGCATATGAACCATCACACGGCGGAACAGTCATTCAAAGTTAAAACGTCGGGTTCATAATTCGATGCAGGATAAAAAATTTGAAGTAAACATGTTCTTTTATTTTCTTCAAATTTGGGGGCTAGCTGATGAGGATTATCACCCGAGCTAGTTCAAAGTAATACACGTCTGGTTTAAGACAGAATCAGATTGGTCGTGTGTCTGTAAATCCGTCGCTATGGTCTCAAACAACCTAAAGGGCGCGGACACAGAGATATTGCATGATCAAACCGCTTGCGCGATCATGAGGTCGCAGACAGTGCGCGATCAAGAAGCTGCGGGCAGTACGCAGTCAGAGGGTCGTTGATTATCTTCGGCCAGAACAGTTTAACAAGGCTTAACTCTTTGAATAGGCATATCTCGAGAATCATGAAGATATTTCAATGTATGAAGACAACTGCTAGGAGGTTAGCGTGTGCGGTTATCCCTTGATTGCACGTGTTAAGCCTGCGTGGGAGTTAAGTGCGGTTAACAAAACTGCATCCTAACAACTGTCCAAGGCCAGTTCGCATTGGCGCCCTTTTGTCCAGTATAAAAAGATAGTCAATGCACGTTCTAAGGACGGCGAATAATTCAGCCAAGCATACAAGCACTACCAGGTGTTCAGCAAACCTGAGGACTTAGATATAGTTAGGTAGACACTAACATAGAAGGGATCATCGCCTGTGATCTTCTCTTCTACCCTCTTGTAAAAACCTTTTATTACATATAGTGAAATCACAACAGGACGTAGGGATATTACTCCCACCATCGAGGGCCCGAACCTGTATAAAATCTCTTTTGCCTCTACAGACTTGATTCATCCTACCTTTCCAGAGGAGCCCCCTGAAAGGTCCTGCAACTCACAAATTTGCATAAGATCGACTATGGACCTCGAGTCCAAATCGTCGACATATACCGTCGTAATCAGAGCAGGCTTGATCTTGAAGTTGTTAGCCTGAATGGCTGGCTGCATAACGCCACGTATGGCCCCTTGATCAATGGGAGCCCATAGATCGCAAAGAAGTTGAGGAGGGGGATCCACCCAGGCCATATGTGCTCCTTTGAGTCGTTTTCTCTCTCAGTAGGCTTCTTAATGTGTGCTCGATCTTAGGATCAAATGGGGCTCTGGATGAGTCACTTCTAGACCGGCGCATACATCAAACGACTCCTGGAAGAAACACAGATTAATAAAGTAGTGTACGGCAACGCAGGCAAAAAGGGTTAGTAGCGAAATGTCAGTCAATTATAAGAAAGAAGAAAGGGGGAAAATAAAAGTGAATCAAAATAAATCAAAACGAAAAGAAAATAATTTAGTCATAGTTGAATACGCTAGCTAATTCTAGTCCCCGGCAACGGCGCCAAAAATTTGATACAGGCCTAAGGCGAGTTCCACAAGAGAACAGAGACGCAGCAATGGACGAGTATGTCGTTCTTCCACAGGGACAAGATCAGAAACAAAACGTATAAAACTAAAACTAAATCGACAAACAAAAAAATGTCTAAGTCGAAAGAAAGAGAAGAAGGTGAAGATTGTCGTGTGCCTTGGCTAGTCGCACCAACTAGGACGCAACTAATAGAAATGAGGTTCTGTAATCCTGTCCTCGGCTAGCGGTGATAACTTAAATTAAGAAAGAATAGTGCTTCCAGATGAGTCAACTTGCCTCAAGAAAAACAGTCCAAGTAGAAGAGCAGTAATCAAGTAGGGCAACAATGACTCAATTCAGTTATAGGCAAACACAACGCAAAATTTGATTTTCAATTGATAGACTAATTCGATTCCTTGATTTTAGATTTTCGCACCCTGGTTCCAATCACACAGATGGATTCATTCAACAAAAAAGGGTCTGTTCAATCCTCACTCACATGAAGCATTCACAGCCCAACAATAACAGAGATTGAAAAGAAATTCTAACTGGAGTTTTACTTGTCGTCGTATTAAGAATACCCCGGCAGGTTTTGAAGACGATCCTAGCGAGATCACGTAGCGCGGGTTGACCGGATGACCAGTCCTCCCCCGCCGGACAAACACAAGAGTTAACACGTGGATTTATACAGGTTCGGGTCCCGGTGGGGGCCCTAGTCCTGTTGACGCGCTCCCGACCGGAGTCGGCTGGGGAGGCTCTCTCCGGGGGAGAGGCTTCCGGAGCACGTCTGTGAGATTAGCTATTCCAAATAATCATGAACTGATCTTTACAACAGAGGGGTACAAGGGCTATTTATAGCCCCAAAAAGAAGCAAAAAACCTAAACTACCCCGGGAGCCACCGTCGGATTGAAGGGTACGACCGTCCTTCTCCTGGTCAAACGTCTCGGATGCTTGACAGGTGGTCGCTGATTCCCGAGGCGTCCCTCGTGTGACCTGCACGTGATAAACAGACAGGGATTTTACCTTTTAGAAGGGCGGTGACGTCCGGGACCTCTTCCAGAGAGCAGGGTCCCGGGAGCCCAAAAGGCGGCGCCCGGGACATGCCCGGGGGGCACGGTCCCGGGGGCCAAATGGCGGCGCCCGGGACATGCCCAGGGGGCACGGTCCCGGGAGCCTAAAAGGCGGCGCTCGGGACATGCCCGGGGGGCACGGTCCCGGGGGCCAAATGGCGGCGCCCGGGACATGCCCGGGGGGCACGGTCCCGGGAGCCTAAAAGGCGGCCTCGGGACATGCCCGGGGGGCACGGTCCCGGGGGCCAAATGGCGGCGCCCGGGACATGCCCGGGGGGCACGGTCCCGGGAGCCTAAAAGGCGGCGCCCGGGGCAGGCACCGGAGGCCACTGTCCCCGAGCACATGGCGGCGCCCGGGACATGCCCGGGGGGCACGGTCCCGGGGGCCTAAAAGGCGGCGCCCGGGGCAGGCACCGGAGGCCACTGTCCCCGGGCACATGGCGGCGCCCAGGACATGTCAGGGGGGCACGGTCCCGGGGGCCAAAAGGCGGCGCCCGGGACACGCCCGGGGGGCACGGTCCCGGGGGCCAAATGGCGGCGCCCGGGACATGCCCGGGGGGCACGGTCCCGGGGGCCAAATGGCGGCGCCCGGGACATGCCCGGGGGGCACGGTCCCGGGAGTCTAGGGGCGGCGCCCGGGGCAGGCACCGGAGGCCACTGTCCCCGGGGGCCATGGCGGCGCCCGGGACATGCCCGGGGGGCACGGTCCCGGGAGCCTAAAAGGCGGCGCCCGGGGCAGGCACCGAAGGCCACTGTCCCCGGGCAATCATGAACTTACCTGGACTTGACCGCGTGGAGATTTCCCCCAACAGCAGCCCCCCATGCCCTCCGGGGACGAAGCTTGAGCCCCCGGAGGGAATGGTTACGGTACCGGGGAAAATCTCCGGACGAGAACTCCGGACGAAAATCACCGGAGCCCCAGCGACGCTTCGGTTTCTGTGCCGGGCGCTTTATGGCCGCGCCGTTTTCGCAATAAATGCACGCGCGGTTCGAACCGGCGTCTCGATTTACGCGCCTGTCCCTTCGTTTCCCGCGCACGGTTTGAATTTCAGTGGTCCAGATTGCCCCGAGGGGGCCACGTGGCGCGCATCTAGATCACGGCCAACCTCTATAAATAGGGCCCTAGGGGGCCCCGGAAGCTCATTCCAAATCTTCAACACCAGCTTCAGCTCTCCCGGTAGCGCTCTTCCGGTAGTTTCTCCGGTAGCCTTCTCCGGTAGCGAGTGTCCGGGAGTCGTTGACAGCCACCTGAAAACTTAGCCACCGAAAAACAAAGGACTCACCTAATGGCGCCCAAAGGTCGAGCGAAGACCACGGAGGTGCCCCCGGAGGAAATTCCCGAGGATTTCCTTTGGGCCTCCGAGTTCTCGGCCTCGGACGCGGAGTCCTTGGTCAAGAAGGGCGTCGTCGAAGAGGGGGACATCCGGGTCCCCCTAAAGAAGGACGGAGCCCCCCGCCCCAGGCCCGGAGAGGTCGTGGCCTTCGAGGCCTTCCTCGAGGCGGGGCTCCGGCTCCCGGTGCACCCGATGCTCTGGGAGTTTCTCAAAGAGTATGGGGTGGCTCTCAACCACCTCACTCCGAACGCGCTCGTCCGTATGGGCCTTTTTATATGGCTCTACGAGACAGCGACCGGGCGGGAGCCCACCCTCCGCGCCTTCCGGTACTTCTATGAACCGGCGGCGCGGAGCTCCCACCTGGTGAAGGGAGGACCGAAGTACCCCTTCGGCTCGGTGATGGTCCAAATGCTGCCCTCCCGGGTGGCGGACTTCCCGGCGGCGGCCTCCCGGGACCACTGGGGGGACTGGCTCCGGAGGTGGTTCTACCTCCGGGTCCGGGACGAGGCGGTGGTCTACGCCCCGGAGCCTCCCACCTACAGCCGATCATCCGCACCGAAGCCGCCGGTGTGGACGGACGAGGAGTTCGAGCTCCTCGGGAAGGTGGTGTTGGCGAAGAAGGCCCGCTCAATGCGGGACGCCGCGGAGGAGCTGGCGCTCCTGCGGCTTTCCCCCTTCTCACGCGGGGGAAGGGGGATCGGCATGGGCCTGGAGCAGCGGCCTCCGGTCAAGCCGGTGACGCGGCGTAAGTCCCCTGCATTTTTGTACTTGCAGTTTTTTATGAGAAATTGACTAACTTTTTACCTCTTGCAGTGCGCCCGTACCCGGCGGCGAGGGACAAGGCGGAGCACCTCCTGGGGAGGTACCTCGCCGAC
Organism: Pharus latifolius; assembly: GCA_019359835.1. Classification (NCBI taxonomy): domain Eukaryota; kingdom Viridiplantae; phylum Streptophyta; class Magnoliopsida; order Poales; family Poaceae; genus Pharus; species Pharus latifolius. The sequence continues at coordinate 19,042,920 of CM033330.1, forward strand.
GAACACGAGCGCATCGTGCGCCTCGTGGGGGAGGGGCCTCCCCGGAACTTGGTGGCCGAGGCCTACGGGCTCAGGCTTCCGGAGAGGAAGCCCCTTCCCACCCCCGGGTCTCATAAACGGGGGAAGGACGCGGCTGGGGGCTCGGAGCCCAAAAAGCCCCGGGTCCAGAAGACCCCAGCTCCGGCGACGACGCCGGCGACGACGCCGGTGAGGGCCCGGGACGCAGCTCCCGGAGCCGAACATGCCCGGGCGGCGCCCCGGGCAGAGGCGACGCCTCCGCCCCCGGAGGCCCCCGTCGAGGCCCGGGGGAAGGAGGTTGTTGTCGATGGGGCGGGGTCCGATTCGGCGGACTACGCCCCGTCGCCAGTTCGCGTGACGCTCCTCTCGCCTCTCCCGGCGGCATTGGCGCCGGAGTGGCTAGAAGTGAGGTTTTCGGGGGCGGCGCCCCCGCGTCTCTGGCCGGTGGATGAGGAGGGGGGGAGCCCCTCAGTCTTCGAGGTCCCCCCGGAGCAGGAGGCTCCGAGGGCCCTTCGGCCTGGGGCGGGGAAAGGCCCAATGATCCCCCCCCGGGCGGAGATCCCCGCCCAACCTTCGTCTTCGTCTTCGGAGGAAACTTCGTCGACGAAGACGCCGGCGACGCCGGCCGTGCTCCCGGATTCGGAGGTCCGGGGGCCCTCTCCCGGACGCGACAGGAGGGCCGGGCAAGACACCTCCCTATTTCCTGCGGGGGAGGTGGCCCGCTACGCGGAGGGCCTGCACAACCGGAAGGTGCAGGCCTTCGTAGCAGGAGGGACGCTCCACGAGCATTTTGAGGGGCTCGAGTCCCTCGGAGCCCAGGTAACTCGAGCTCTCCACACTTCGGCTTTTTTCCTGCACTTAAGATTTTTCTAACTCTTTATGCAGTTTGTAGGTAGCGACTGTTACCTGGGGCCTTGAGCAGCGGGTCACCCGGCTGCTCAAGGAGGCAGAGAGCCGGGCCTCGGCCTGCGTCGAGCAGCGGGAGGCGGCCATCCGGGAGCGGGACGAAGCTCTTGATGAGCTGTCCCGGGCCCGGGCGCAGGTGCACCTTTCGGAGGGCGCCTACATCCGCCTCCGAGAGGAGGCCAAGGTGCGGGAGAAGGCGCTCCGGGAGCTCGAGAGCTCCAGCGTCCGAGCGCTGTCGGACGCGGGCCGCTCCGTCCGCTCGGCCTTGGAAAGCCTTGGCGTTAGCCTGGGCTCCGGGAGCGGCCCGGAGGTGCCCCCGGCGACCCTCGCGGAGGCTGTGCGTTTTCTTAACGCACAAGTCTCCGCCATCCCGGAGGCTGCGGACGTCCGGGCACGGGGCCGAGCGATCCCCGTCATCGCGGCCGCCGCGGGGCTCGTTGACTACCGTGGGGTCGGCGCCCGGGCGATCGGGGGGCGCATCCCCCGGGGCTTCCCGGAGGCCTTCGAGCCAACGCGCCGGGAGGTGGAGCTGCTGGCGGAGGGGTTCTACGACCGGATCATCCGGACGTGGTTCCCGACACCGGCGCCTCCGGCCGCGGATGTCCCTGCCCCGACCACGGAGGAAGCTTCCCGGGGGGAGGACCCCAATGCCAAAGTATGAGCCTCCCCCGGGTCTTTAGCTAGGACCCCTTTTTATTTTGTTAGGCATTTTGATTCCGGTAGCTTCTTAGGAGAAGCCCCGGGCACTTGTACAAAAACATTTTGCAATGGAATATATTAAAATTTTTCTAAGTCTTTGCAATGAAATGTTACCAGGGTTCCCGGGGGGTTGCTCCCGAGCAACGGTCCGGGAGAGACTCTCCGGGGGACGCCCAAGCGGCTTTGATTTTGCTGAGCCTTGTCTCCGGGAGGCCCGACGGCGGTACTGCCCGGGAGCCCGTCCGGTTGGGGTGGCGCCCGGAATTGCACTTGGATAATTTTGACAACAGCCGTGCTGAATTAACTCCCCCGCGCCCGAGGGCCCAGATGATACCTCCTCTCCAGATACTTCCGCCGGCTGGGTACGAGTTTTGGCCCGAAGACGTACTTCGGGATTCTCAGCGTCGCGTCCGGGCGCTGTACCGGGACCTGGCCCGGGAGCTAAGGGAGCGCCTCCGGGAGCTTTAGGCGTAGGGGCCTTAGGCTCGTAGAGAATCCCCCGGGTTAGGACCCGGGTTGTATCATTTCCGAAACCCACCGGAGGGGGAAGATGTCCTCCGGGTTTGTTGATCAATAAAGCGCGTTGTTTCTTTTTATTCTTCTTCTTGGATGGTCTGGACGACTCATCTTATCAAGGATGAGCTAAGTTCCTTCGTGGGTGACACGGGGACCCCCTGTCCCCCCCCGCCCACAGCGGGCGGGAGGAAGCCTCCGCGTGCTGTGGGGGAAACAGGGTCCCCGGGGGGAGCATAACCTATAGAAATATTCTGTTAGAAAATTGTAAAAACAGGATTTCCGAGGGAGGCACCTTCCGGGGTGTCCGGGGGCACTGGAAGAGGTTCATCCGGCCGCCGGGAGAGCGGGGAACCGGGAACAAGGCGCGGAAGGGGCTCATGAAAAGCCAATGACCTCCGGAGGGGAGCTTCCCGGGAGGGTTCGTCCGGTCGCCGTGAGAACGGGGAACCGGGAATAATGTTTTCGGGGAAAATATATGAAACTCATTTCGTAAAGCAGTTGTCCGATCGCCGTGAGAACGGGGAGCCGGGAATAAGGTCTTCGAGAGATAATCATCCGGTCGCCGTGAGAACGGGGAGCCGGGAATAACGTCGACTCCCGGAGGAGGAAGATAGAGCCAATCAAGCCGCAAGGGGCCGATCTTCCGGTCGCCGTGAGAACGGGGAGCCGGGAATATCGTCGACTCCCGGAGGAGGAAGATAGATCCAATCAAGCCGCAAGGGGCCGATCTTCCGGTCGCCGTGAGAACGGGGAGCCGGGAATATCGTCGACTCCCGGAGGAGGAAGATAGATCCAATCAAGCCGCAAGGGGCTGATCTTCCGGTCGCCGTGAGAACGGGGAGCCGGGAATATCGTCGACTCCCGGAGGAGGAAGATAGATCCAATCAAGCCGCAAGGGGCTGATCTTCCGGTCGCCGTGAGAACGGGGAGCCGGGAATAACGTCGACTCCCGGGGGAGGAAGATAATCCAGAAAGCCATTAGACGTCCCGCTGAGGAGAGCGTCTACTCCCGGAGGAGGAAGTGCCCGGAGACGGGTCTTGAGTGTTTGGGTAGGGGACTAATCTCCCAAAGTGACTCGTTACCGCGGCCGTTGGGGACCGGGTTGCCGCTTACACCCTCAGTCCACGAGGGCTGTTCGTAAGCCGCCCTTCAGGAGGGACTTGCTGGGGCAGGGCCCACTTCCTCACGGGGAGGGCATCCTCGCGGGGAGGGCATCTTCACGGGGAAGGCATCTTCACGGGGAAGGCATCCTCGCGGGGAGGGCATCACCACTAGGGGCGGTAAACAACAACAACCTGCAGTGAGACAGTTGAAGAATAAAGGCTATGCATTTATTAACGAAATATACAAAGCCCCCCTGCGAAGCCGTGAAGGGGGAAAAAGGGAAGCTACAGTGTCCCCCCTCCCCCTCCGGCGTGACCGCCCCGGGGGAGGGGACAGGCCCGTAAGGCTAAACGTAGAACTTGCGAAGTAAACGCAAGTTCCAGGTGTGCTTCAGCTCCTGCTCTTCAAGGTTGGAGAGCTTGTAGGCCCCCGAGCCTAGGACAGCGGAGATCCTGTAGGGGCCCTCCCACTTGGGGGAGAGCTTACCCTGGGCTTGGGGGTCTGTGACGCGCTTGAGGACAAGGTCCCCAAGGCGGAAAGCTCTCTCGCGCACGCGCTGGTTGTATGCGCGCGACATCTCGCGCTCGTAGATGGCGTGGCGGAGGAGCGCTCGGTCGCGTTCCTCCTCCACGAGGTCGATTTCCAGCCGCCGGTTGTCTTCGTTGGCCCGGTAGGCTGCGGTCGTGGCTCCGTTCAGGAGCTCGACCCGCAGCGACCGGAAGCCGATCTCCGGGGGGAGGACTGCCTCCGCCCCGTAGACTAGGGAGAAGGGAGCACGCCCTGTGGCCCGGGACGGGGTTGTGCGCATCGAGCAGAGGATGCTAGGGAGCTCCTCTGCCCACGCGCCCCGCTTGGAAGCGGTTTGTTCGAGTCTCCGGCGTAACCCTTGTAGGATTACGCCATTGACCCTCTCGACGGCCCCGTTGCTTTGGGGATGGGCCACTGAGGCGAAGTGGATGACGACCCCCAGGCCTTCGCAGAATTCCCGGAAATAAGCCGAGTCGAATTGGGTCCCGTTGTCCACAGTGATTTCCCGGGGGGCACCAAAACGACAAACGACGTTTTTCCAGAAAAACCGCTGAACGGCCCGGGAGGTGATGCTAGCCAAGGGCTCCGCCTCAACCCACTTTGTAAAGTAGTCGACCGCGACTACCGCATACTTGTATCCTCCGGGCGCTGGGGGGAAAGGCCCTAAGAGGTCCATCCCCCAGCGCACGAAGGGCCAAGTGATGGGGATAGTGCGCAGCGCTACATGGGGGAGACTCGAGCCCTTGGCCATCTTCTGGCATGCTTCGCACGCGGAGACAAGGTCTCGCGCGTCGCGCATGACTGTAGGCCAGTAAAAGCCCTGCCGAAGGGCCTTGGCGGCGATGGCACGAGGGGCTAGGTGAGAACCACAGCTCCCCGCGTGAACGTCTTCCAGGAGTTGAAGTCCCTCCGACCGGGGAAGGCAGCGCAGGAGGGCTGAAGCCCCCCGCTTGTAGAGTCTTCCCTCCAGCAGGAGATATGCCCGGGCTTTGGCCCGAAGGCGCTTAACCTCGGTCTCGTTGGGAGGGTCCCCCTCCCCCTTGATGAAGGAGATGAGGGGGTCCATCCATGACGACGGTCGGACGATCTCGGCGACCTTCGGGACCGGAGGCTCGGGGCCTGTGTCCGGGGAGGCCGCCGAGGGCTTCGTGATTGTTTCCAAGAAGGCCCCCTTGGGGAGCGTTTCCCGGGCGCTTGCCGCCCGGGCCAAAGCATCAGCCCGGTCATTCTCCCTTCGCGGGATATGCCAGGCCTCAAGGCCGTCGAAGTGTTTCTCCATTTTTCGCACTTCCTGCAAGTAAAGACTTAAATTTGCGTCATGGCACAGGTAAGATTTGTCCATTTGGCAGACAACGAGCTGAGAGTCTCCCTTCACTAGTAGGCGCCGGATCCCCAGGGAGCGCGCAAGGCGCATCCCGAGGAGCAGAGCCTCGTATTCGGCGACGTTGTTGGTTGCGGGGAACTTGAGCCGCGCGGCGTACTCGAGCTCCTTCCCCTCGGGGCTCCGGAGGACTACCCCCGCGCCAGCCCCAGCGAGACACAGCGACCCATCAAACAGCAGGGTCCAATGGTCACTGCGTCGGGGCGGCACAGGGAGATCTTCGTCCCCGGACCCAGAGGCGGGAGTCCATTCTGCGATGAAGTCGGCGAGGACCTGCGACTTGATTGCGGAGCGGCCGGTAAGGGACAGGGAGAAGGGGGCAAGCTCGGCCCCCCACTTCCCAATCCGGCCGGTGGCTTCTTTATTCCGCAGTACCTCCCCCAGGGGGAGGGACGACGGAACGGTGATGGGGTGCCCCAGGAAGTAATGCCGGAGCTTCCGGGACGCCATGAGGAGAGCGTAGCAAATCTTCTCCATCTCCGTGTACCGAGTCTTGGCCCCTTGGAGGGCTTCACTGACGTAGTGCACGGGACGTTGCTGCCCCCCTTGCTCCTTCACCAAAACCGCGCTGACGGCGACGGGGGTCGCGGCGAGGTAGAGGAGCAAGGGCTCTTCCGGAGACGGACTCACGAGCATTGGAGGGCTCGAGAGGTACTTCTTGAGGTCGTTGAAGGCTTCCTGGGCCTCGGGGGTCCAGCGGAACCCCTCAAGCCCTCGGAGGATCTTGAAGAACTGGAGGCCCCGCTCCCCCGAACGGCAGACGAAGCGGCTGAGCGCGGCCAGGCGGCCGGAGAGCAGCTGGACATCTTTGACGGAGCGCGGCGGGGGCATCTCTAGGAAGGCCCGGATCTTCTCGGGGTTTGCCTCAATGCCCCGCTGGGACACGAGGAAACCCAGGAGCTTCCCCCCGCGCACCCCGAAGGCGCACTTCTCCGGGTTGAGCTTGAGCCCGAACGCGCGGAGGTTGCGGAAGGTCTCTGCGAGGTCGTCGATGTGGGAGGCTGCACGGGGGCTTTTGACGACCGCGTCGTCTACGTAGACTTCGACGTTGCGGCCGACTTGATCTTTGAAGACCAGCGTCATAAGGCGCTGGAAGGTGGCTCCCGCATTCTTGAGCCCGAAAGGCATATGGCGGTAGCAGAAGGTTCCGAGGGGAGTTATAAAACTCATCTTTTCCTCATCCCCCTCCGCCATCCGGACTTGATGGTATCCCGAGTAGGCGTCTAGGAAGCTCATCAGCTCGCACCCCGCGGTGGAGTCAACGAGCTGGTCGATCCGCGGGAGCGGGAAGTTGTCTTTGGGGCAAGCGCGGTTAAGGTCGGTGAAGTCCACGCACATGCGCCACTTGCCACTTGACTTCTTGACGAGGACGGGGTTTGCGGGCCACTCGGGGTGCAACACTTCCCGGATGAACCCCGCCTCTCGGAGCCGGGCTATCTCCGTCTTGATGGCTCCTTGACGTTCGAGGGAGAGCTTCCTCAACTTCTGCTTGATAGGGGGGTGATCGGGGGTTACCGCGAGGTTGTGTTCAATAACCTCCCGAGCGACGCCCCGCATGTCCGAAGGCTTCCACGCAAAAACATCGGAGTTTTCGCGCAGAAAGGCTGCGAGTTGCGCTGCATGGTCTTGGGGGAGCTCTGCCCCGATTTGGACAGTTTTGTCCCCGCTGCTTGGGGACAGCGGGACCTTCCGGAGGCCCCCTTCCGGACGCGGCTTGAGGAGGGGCCTCCCAGGGGATGGCGCGGTGACGTCTACGTCCAGGGGGGGAGCCCCCTCCCCGGGTGCCTTGATCAGGTTGACGCTTCCTATTGTGTCAGCAGCTCGCTCGTATAGAGCGCGGGCCATGTCTTGATCCCCCCGGACGTTGATCACGCCATGCGGCCCGGGGATCTTCATGCACAAGTAGTTTTGGTGGGTGGCAGCCCCCAGCCGATTGATCGTAGTCCTCCCCATAATCACATTGTAGGAGGAGGGGAGGTCCACTACGTCGAAGCGGACTAGCTCGGTCCGATAGTTCTCCGGGGCGCCGAAGGTGATCGGGAGATCTACCTTGCCCACGGGGTGGATCGCCTTCCCCGGGACAAACCCTTGCAGAGGCCCTGCCGCTGGTTGCAGGAGCTTCTCATCCACCTGCATTTCCTTGAAGGCTTTGAGGAACAGGACGTCGGCGGAGCTTCCGCCGTCCACGAGGATGCGGGCCAAGTGGCAGTTGTAGATTGTCGCGGAGACAATGAGCGCGTCGTCGTGGGGGAAGCGAACCCCTCGCGCGTCTTCCGCCGTAAAGGTGAGGGGGACGTCCGACCACTTGGGCGGCACGGACGCCTGTAGCACCCCCACTACCTTAACTTCTCGCGCGTACTCCTTGCGCTGGCGCTTGGAGTCCCGCCCGGAGGCGGACCCCCCTACGATGACGTTGATGCGGCGCTGAGAAGTTTGAAAGGGGAGAGCGTCTGAAGGCTCCCCCTCCTGCCCCTGCTGCCCCCCCGTGGGAGCGGGAAGGGCCGGAACAGCTGGCCGAGGGGGCAAGGAGGCCGGAGTCCCCCCCCCCTGCCCGCGCTGGTCGAGGAATGCCGCGAAGTGTTGCAGCAGCTGGTGGCAATCTCGGGTGGCGTGGGTACTGGACCCGTGGAAGCTGCACCACGGTCCTTCCCGGCTTCTCCCCGCGGGGCCTTCGCGGCCGCGCGAAGACTGTCCGCCCCCATGGCCTCTCGTCTTGGGAAAGGGGCGGTTGCCCTTCGGGGGGTCGCGCGAGCCGCCTCCGCCCTCGAGGACAAAAGTGTCCCGAGGCCGTGGTTCGCTACGGCCCCCCTGCCTGGGGCGCCTGGGGGGATCCCGGGCCCCCCGCTCGGCGGGGGCAGGAGCCCCCTGGGTCTTCTTCCAGATGTCGTCTTCCTCCGCCCGAGCGTACTTTTCGAGCACGTTGAAGAGCTCGTCGGCGGAAGAGGGGCAGCTCCGGGAGAGCCTTCGGTGGAGCTCCCCCGGGAGGATGCCGCTTTTGCAGGCTTCGATGACCGTAGAGTCGGGGACGTGGGCCACTTTGCTCTTCACCTGGGCAAAGCGCTTGAAGAAGCTTCTGATGGTCTCCCCAGTTCTCTGCCGGACAGTATACAGCTGCGAGGAGTCCAGGGGACGCACGTAGTTCCCCTGGAAGTTGGCACAGAACTCCCGCTTGAGCTACGAGAAAGACTTGATGGAGCCCGCCTTCAGATTGTAAAACCAGGAGCGGGCGATGCCGGTGAGGTAGAGGGGGAAGACGTTGTATTGGACGCTCTCGTCCCCCCCCGCCGCGGAGATGGCTGTGGAGTAGATCTGCACGAACTCGTAAGGGTCCGCCTCGCCATTATAATGCTCAATGTGCGGGGGACGGTAGGGCCGCGGCCATCGGATGCTGCGGAGTCTTCGACACAGAGGCTGGTTCGCCCCCTGCACTTCTCGGGGGGAGCCCCAGTCGCTGTCTTCTTTGACGGGGGACGCCCCCTCGTTATCCGAGTCAGGTAGCGGCCCAAGAGGGCCACCGGAGTGGTGGTGACGACGCTTCTCTTCCGGGCCGGGACTGGTTTCCCGGACGTCCGGGCTTCCCTCCGGGGAGGATGGTTCTTCGGCTGGTCTCTTCCCCCGACCGGTGCGAGAGCGAGGCTCCCTGCGACAACGGCCGGGGGGGAGCTCTTCCCCGCGGCTGGGAGAATGCATTCGCTCGACCTCCCCCCGGGAGAAGCGGATCTGCTTCGCTGGGGGAGGGAGCTCCTGCACTGTGGCAGCCGGCCCGGGAGCTACCGGGACCTGCTGGGGGGAGCCCCCCGCGACGGCCCCCGGGACCGGAAAGGGGGGAGCCCCTGCACCATCCGGAATCGGGGAGGGGGCGCCCGGGGCGGCGTTAGGATCCAAAGAGGGGGCCCCCGTGGCAACGACCGGGACCGGAAAGGGGGAAACCCCTGTGACATCCGGAACCAGTGGGGGGTGAGCCCCCTCGGCGACGTCCTGGGTTGGGGAGCCAATGCGGGGGGAAATTCGCTGAGGCACGGGAGCTGCTCTGTCGACCGGCCCCGGTGCGGTAAACGCAACGCGGGGGGCGGGACTGGCTCCCGGCGTAGGAATAGCCCCTGGCATGAAATGACCCCCCAGCCCCGGAAGCGAGCTGGGGACGGGGTACCCCCCTGGTGCCACGAAGGGCCCGGGCATGAAATAGCCTCCCGGCACCGGGACAGGCCCGGGTGCCGAGAAGTGTCCGGAAGTATATCCCGCGGGGGGAGGGAACCCCCCAGCGGGATTATACGGGGTAGACAGCCCCCCTGACGCCGGAGGGGCCGCTGGGTATCCCATAAACGGGGGCATGATCCCCGGATACGGGTTCGGCGAAAATGTGGGGGCCGAGGGCCGCGCCAACACACTAAGGAGCTCGTCCATAGAGCGCTGGGCGCGGAGCTGGCCCTCCACGAGAGCCTCCAGCAGGGCATCCCGGGGAGCCGGGGGAGCCATCGGGGGGAAACTCGTCCCGGCCGAGGTCCCCGCGGCCGCCGGGGGCGACCCGGAGGTGGAGGCGCCTAGATTGAGAGGAAAGGTGGGAGGCGGTACCTGGGAATGGTCACCTCCGGACGGAGGCGCCGGAACAGCAGCGTCCCGGACGGGTGGCGCCAGGTCACCGGGACCGGCGTCACCGGGAAGGGCGCGGGCCCTTGTTCTCGGAGGAGCCATGGCGATTCGTCACGGATCCCCACGGACGGCGCCAACTGTCGTGGTATTAAGAATACCCCGGCAGGTTTTGAAGATGATCCTAGCGAGATCACGTAGCGCGGGTTGACCGGATGACCGGTCCTCCCCCGCCGGACAAACACAAGAGTTAACACGTGGATTTATACAGGTTCGGGTCCCGGTGGGGGCCCTAGTCCTGTTGACGCGCTCCCGACCGGAGTTGGCTGGGGAGGCTCTCTCCGGGGGAGAGGCTTCCGGAGCACGTCTGTGAGATTAGCTATTCCAAATAATCATGAACTGATCTTTACAACAGAGGGGTACAAGGGCTATTTATAGCCCCAAAAAGAAGCAAAAAACCTAAACTACCCCGGGAGCCACCGTCGGATTGAAGGGTACGACCGTCCTTCTCCTGGTCAAACGTCTCGGATGCTTGACAGGTGGTCGCTGATTCCCGAGGCGTCCCTCGTGTGACCTGCACGTGATAAACAGACAGGGATTTTACCTTTTAGAAGGGCGGTGACGTCCGGGACCTCTTCCGGAGAGCAGGGTCCCGGGAGCCCAAAAGGCGGCCCCCGGGACATGCCCGGGGGGCACGGTCCCGGGGGCCAAATGGCGGCGCCCGGGACATGCCCAGGGGGCACGGTCCCGGGAGCCTAAAAGGCGGCGCTCGGGACATGCCCGGGGGGCACGGTCCCGGGGGCCAAATGGCGGCGCCCGGGACATGCCCGGGGGGCACGGTCCCGGGAGCCTAAAAGGCGGCGCTCGGGACATGCCCGGGGGGCACGGTCCCGGGGGCCAAATGGCGGCGCCCGGGACATGCCCGGGGGGCACGGTCCCGGGAGCCTAAAAGGCGGCGCCCGGGGCAGGCACCGGAGGCCACTGTCCCCGAGCACATGGCGGCGCCCGGGACATGCCCGGGGGGCACGGTCCCGGGGGCCTAAAAGGCGGCGCCCGGGGCAGGCACCGGAGGCCACTGTCCCTGGGCACATGGCGGCGCCCAGGACATGTCAGGGGGGCACGGTCCCGGGGGCCAAAAGGCGGCGCCCGGGACACGCCCGGGGGGCACGATCCCGGGGGCCAAATGGCGGCGCCCGGGACATGCCCGGGGGGCACGGTCCCGGGGGCCAAATGGCGGCGCCCGGGACATGCCCGGGGGGCACGGTCCCGGGAGTCTAGGGGCGGCGCCCGGGGCAGGCACCGGAGGCCACTGTCCCCGGGGGCCATGGCGGCGCCCGGGACATGCCCGGGGGGCACGGTCCCGGGAGCCTAAAAGGCGGCGCCCGGGGCAGGCACCGGAGGCCACTGTCCCCGGGCAATCATGAACTTACCTGGACTTGACCGCGTGGAGATTTCCCCCAACATTACTCAATTCAAGTCAATACAAATATCACAAGAATTACAATTCAGGGAAGGAAGGGAGGAGATTGGGAGAAGAAATTGTTGCCCAATTGGATGTAGACTTGATGTAGACCACTGGCGATGAAGACAATGCCAAGTAGAATGCCAGTAGCAGTTGCTTGGCTATAGTCACAGTCGAAGTGGCCGTAGGCTACGAAGATGTGGTCGAAGTCGAGGGCGAGGTCAAAGTCGGGTGGCTAAGATCGCTGTCAAAGACAGAATCAGCGTTGCCAACCCCTGAAATGGAAGGGGGTGATGGAGCGAGATCGGGCTCGACGGCAGTGACTAGGGATGTGCCGGTGTGAGAGGGATTGGACGGATTGGCTCCAACGATGGCTCGGCGGGATCGCTGACGACGCAGGCGGGATCGGTGAGCAATCTTGAGGTCCCATGAACACACCAGGATAATCAATAAGCACCGGCCAACCCCTGAAATGAGAGAAAGAAGAAAAACTAGAAAATCCTAGGAAAAAGTGGTAAATGCAAAACGAAGGGAAGAAAAAAAAAAGAAAGGGTAAAACTCATGTTGCCTCCTAAGAAGCGCTTGTTTTAGGTCTTTAGCTCGACCCTCTCAAAAGTGTGTCAATGAGGCTCAGAACCGCGAGGAGGGCCTAGAGTTGAACTCGAATGTGCTTCAAGTCCACCCTCCTAATGTCTAGAGACGTTAATGGCGCTCCTGCGATGTAGTGCCTTGAGCATTCCCATTGACCATAAAAGGTCATCCTTCTCGGGCTATCTACCTGAATGGCACCACTCAGATGTACTGCTTGACAACACATGGGCCGTACCAGCATGACTTGAACTTTCCCGGGAATACATGAAAGTGCGAATCAAAGACTAGAACAAGCTCACCGAGATGAAAGTCGCGACAGAGTATATGCTGATCGTGCTAACACTTCGTCCGTTCCTTGTAGATGAGCGAGCTCTCATATGCGTCTAGTCATACCTCATCCAGCTCGCATAATTGAAGCTTGCGGTGCTCTCCAGCGGCTCCAAAATCCATGTTGAGCTTCCGAATCGCCTAGTGTGCCCTGTGCTCAAGCTCAACAGGCAAGTGACAAGCTTTTCCATAAACTAAGCGAAAGGAAGTCATGCCTAGTGGTGTCTTGTACGCTGTCTGGTAGGCACACAAAGCTTCTAGAAGCTTGTGTGTCCAGTTGGCTCGTGTACTCGACACGGTCTTCTGTAGAATGCTCTTGATCTCCCGGTTCGAGACCTCCGCCTGTCCATTCTCCTGTGGATGATATGTGGTGGTCACATGATGGCGATGGACTCCATACTTGGCGAGGAGAGTGTCGAACTGGCGGTTCGTGAAGTGTGTACCGCCATCACTAATCACAATGCGAGGGACTCCAAACCTAGGGAAGATAATCTGTCGAAAAAGCTTACAAACAGATTTGGAGTAAGCACAAAAGGTGGGGATTGCCTCCACCCACTTAGAAACATAATCGACTACAAGAAGTATAAACATAAATCCCTAGGATGGAGGCAATGGTCCCATATAGTCAATACACTAAACATAAAATAACTCAAGGATGTCGTGCTGGGGCATCTCATGACGTCGGGAAATGTTTCCCGAGCAATGGCATGCATCACAAGACCGCACGTACCTGTGAATGTCCCTGAACATGGTGAGCCAATAAAAACCTGCTTGGAGCACCTTCACTTGTGTCTTGGCAGTACTCCCATGTCCACCATAAGCCGAAGAGTTGAAGTGGAAGATGACGTCCTCAACCTCCTCCTGAGGCAGACAGTGACGGATGATCCTACCGAAACAATCATGGTATAGATATGGATCGCCCCAAGAGTACCCGCGTGCGTCGTGATGGAACTTCTTTCGCTGCTGTGGGGAAGACCAAGAGGGGTAACATGGAAAACTAAATAGTTTACAATATCTGCATACCATGGTGATTTGTAGACGTGCGAGATCGTCATCAACTAATCACCCGAAAGCGAATCATCAATGGGGAGAGGGGTGATCGCGGACTCTTGTAGAGGTAATCGAGATAGATGGTCAGGAACTAAATTTTTTGTACCTTTCTTGTCGCGAATCTCCACATCAAACTCCTGAAGCAATAACATCCATCGGATAAGTCTTGGCTTCACGTCTTTCTTGCTAAGTAGGTACCTGATGGCTGCATGGTCAGTGTAAACAATAGAACGAGAGCCAACTAGGCAGGAGCGAAACTTATCGAATGCAAAGACAACGGCTAACTGCTCCTTCTCGGTGGTGGTGTAGTTGATCTGCGCATCACCGAGAGTCCTGCTAGCATAGTAGATGACATGGAGCTTGCCGTCCTTCCTCTGTCCCAAAACAGCTCTGACAGAATGGTCACTCCGATCGCACATGAGCTCAAAGGGTACGGACCAGTCGGGTGGTTGTACGATAGGTGCGAGGTCAAAGCGGCCTTCAACCTATGGAATGCGTCAGTACACGGCTCATCGAATATGAAGGGTACCTCGGAGCGAAGAAGATTGGTCAGCGGCTTCGCGATCTTTGAAAGGTCCTTGATGAATTGACAATAGAAGCCTGCATGTCCATGGAAGCTCCAAATATCCTTCACGTTCGATGGCAGAGGAAGCCATTCGATGAGCTCGACCTTTGCTCGATCAACCTCGATTCCTCGCGAGGAGACAAAGTGTCCAAGTACAATGCCCTCATGAACCAGGAAGTGACATTTCTCCTAGTTGAGCACGAGGTTCATGCACGATGGCGGAGGAAGGCATTCGATGAGCTGTAACACCTGCTCAAGATTTGCTAGACAATCCACAAATGTCAGTCCATAAACCATAATGTCATCCATAAATACCTCCATAATGTGCTCCATGGGGTTAGAGAAGATGGACATGACGCAGCGCTGAAAAGTCCCTGGGGCATTACACAGTCCGAATGGCATCCGTCGGTAGGCGAAGGTACCGTATGGGCAAGTGAATGTCATCTTCTCCTGATCCTCCGGATGTATCGGAATCTGCAAAAATCCTGAATAGCCATCGAGATAGGTATAATAAGAATGTTCGCTAACCTCTCAAGCATTTGGTCTATGAAAGGCAGAGGAAAATGATCCTTGCGGGTGGCCTTGTTCAATTTTTGGAAGTCGATACACATGTGCCATCCCGTCACTGTCCTCTTGGGGATCATCTTGCCCTCCTCGTTCGGCACCACCCTCATGTCCCCCTTTCTTGGGCAGGACCTGAACAGGACTAACCCACTTGCTGTCAGAGATGGGGTAGATGACTCTAGCATCAAGTAGCTTCAGCACCTCCTTCTTGACAACTACTTGCATGTGTGGGTTGAGTCTCCACTGATGCTCACGTGTAGGCCTGCAACCATCCTCAAGAAATATACAGTGCATGCATATAGATGGGTCGATACCAACAATATCATCAAGAGAATAACCCATAACAGAACGATATCGACGCAGGATCTATAATAAATGACCCACCTCATCCATATTTAAATGAGAACTAACAGTAACCAGATAAGTATCATCAAGGCTCCGGACGCCGGAGGACCTCTCGGCACGGGAAACAATCCCAGGGTGAGGTAGGCGGCCGGTGCCCCATGAAAAACTGTGGTGGTGCCCTCATGAAGGGAAACGGGGGCAGATAAATGGGAGCCAGGGGCCGCGCTAAGACACGCAATAGCTCTTCCAAGGTGCGCTGAGCGCAGAGCTGGCCCTCGACCAAGGCCCCAAGCAACAGGTCTCTGGGAGTAGGGACAGTCGCTTGGGGGTCCCTCGTCCTTGCCAATACAGTCGCTGTTACCGGGCTCGGTGTGGGGTCCCCCCCCCCCCCGCGGGGAAGGTGGGAGGTGGAGGCGGCTCACTCCAGGCCTCCCCAGATGGTGGCATCATGACAGCATCTTGAGCGTGTGGCACCGGGTCCCTGGGACCGGTGTCACCGGAGAGGGGGAGAGCGCGAGCTCTCGTTCTTGGGGAAGCCATGGCGAATCGTCGCATGTCCCCACAAACGGTGCCAACTGTCGTGGTATAAATGAGCACCACGTACGGTAGATTCTACGGACGTGCGTAACATGTGTACAAAGACGCAAGCTGACCGTGCGACCGATCACCTCCCATCGGGCAAACTCAAAAATTGACACGGTGGTTTTATACAGGTTCCGGTCCTGTCGGCACCCCCCAGACGTGAGTCCGCTGGAGAGGTTCTCTCTCGGGGAGAGAGGTCTCCAAGGGATGCTTGTTGCTTTTTGTGTAAAAATGAATTGAGCGTTCCTTACAAATGAGATACAAGGGGGTATATATAGGCTCCAAAAGATGCAAAAAGACTAAAAGCCCCTAGTTGCAACCGCTGGATCGAAGGGCACCACTGTCTTTTCGTCCGACGAAGGACTTGGATGCTCGAGATGTATACTCGCTAGTTCCCTGAGGTATCCTTGATGTCACCTCCTGCAATCTTCCATGGGAGGCGTCCGTGGCTTTCCACGGGAGCCCTTCGGGATTTTCCTCGGGAGGCGTCCGTGGCTTTCCACAGGGGCCCTCCAGGACATCCCATGGGAGGCGTGCATGGCTTTCCCCGAAGGGCTTCCCCGGGAGGTGTCCGTTGCTTTCCATAGGAGCCCTCCCGGACTTCCCACGGGAGTTGCCCCGTGGCTTTCCGCGGGAGCCCTCCGGGACTTCTACCGGGAGGCGTCCGAGACTTCTACCGGGAGGCATCTGAGACTTCCAACGGGAGGCATCCGTGGCTTTCCACGGGAGCCCTCCGGGACATTTCCCGGGAGGCGTCTGTGGCTTTCCACGAGAGCCCTCCGAGACATTTCCCGGGAGGCGTCCGTGGCTTTCCACAGGAGCCCTTCGGGATTTTCCCCGGGAGGCGTCCGTGGCTTTCCATGTGAGTCCTCCAGGACATCCCACAGGAGGCGTCCGTGGCTTTCCCCGGGAGCCCTCCGGGACTTCCCACGGGAGGCGTCCGTGGCTTTCCACGGGAGCCCTCCGGGAAATCCCACGAGTGGCGTCCATGGCTTTCCACGGGAACCCTCCGGGACTTCCCACGAGAGGTGCCCTGTGGCTTTCCGTGAGAGCCCTCCTAGACATCTACCGGGAGGCGTTCGGGACTTCCCCAACACCTCTGCTCTCGCACGAGATCTCTCTCTTCGCAAGCCAACCTGGCATCCTCATGAGCCCTATTATAATTCTACCTTCGGTGCTCAACGACCTTGAAGGCAGTCTTGAGGTTGAGTCCTCTCCTGATGAAGCACTCCTCGATCTCCTCTTTTTCTTCTTTCAGAGTTCTGCATAAAGCAGTCTTCTCCCTCTGAAGAACATGGATCTCAGCAAGTTGTTTGCTGATAACCCACAATGCCTTGTCCTCCTATAGAAAAAAGGTTTAATCCAGGTTGCAAACAAGAATTGAGGAAGAAAAAATACTTACCTTAGAGGTAGATGCTGGCTGGACCACCGAAGGGATTGGTACCTATACAGTACCATCCGTACTGCATATTTGATTAAAGTATGAGTTATTTCTTGGTTAAAAAACTTAGTTAATAAGATAATCAATACCTCAACTTCAATTCAGAAGAATGAGAACCAATAGTCAAACACTGTAGGTTGTCAGCCTCCTTCCTTTTGTCATAATCGCTTTGAGCAGAAGGGGCTGACACCATGTTTCGAGAAGCGGTGGCAGCTAACTCCTCGTACCTCATTAGTTTCTTTGACGAGGATCCACTAGATGATCCAATATCATCACCAATTCACTTCGTTAAGGTAGTTGCACCTTCAAGATCCTAAAGAAGTCAAGAAAGTATTAGTTTGAAAAACTTTATACTGGAAGAAAGGTTAATGCAGATTCTTCAAAAAGAGAGTTACCTCTTGAAATGCCTGCATAAGACTATCTTCTATTGCTAATTCCTCTTCGTCACTCTCAACAACTCGCTTAGAGCTTTGACTCCCCATTAGATTTAGAACAATGAAGAGGAGATGAGGTTAGAAGATGAAAGAAGTACTAAAGACTTGATAAGTGTAAACTTGAAGATCCTAGAGTGCAAAAGCTTGGGATTCATAGGACCAAAAGCGACGGTTCGAGTTCTCAAAACCTCAGGTTCTAAAAATGCATGTTATGTTTTGCCTCGAGTTATGGCGAAAGACATCATTAATAACCTGTCAAAATTACACCCAAAGATCTTCTTGGGAAACGAATTGGCACATGGTAGGAAACATCTTTTTGTTATAGAGGAAGGTGAAATGTCAGAATATTTATAATTGAATTTAAAGCATAATTAAATTTAAAATAACAAAGTATATCACTTGTTATTTCAAATTCGGGGGCTAGCGGACAAAAATTATAACCCGAGTTAGTCACCTTTGACGTTCTATATTCGCCAGGGCTATAGAACGAGATTATTACCTCTCTATGGTCTTAGGCACCTAAGAGAGAGACAATAGAATAATCCAAGATGTACTGGACACCACCCATTCTATGGTCTCGACTTGTGATGTTGCAGGCATTGTAGTCTTTAAATATCCACAAACCCTGAAGTCGCAAGAGACTATGGCATCACGAATACTGTGGACATGGAGACATTTTCCCATTGTCGCCCAAGTCATGAAGAATGTGCATTGTCGTAGTTAATATGCGACCACAGTTTACTAGAGAATTAAGATGATTGACGGCTATATGATTAGTCTCATTCAATCATATAAACAATAGATGAGCCATTTTTCCACTACTGCCGTATGAATGTTTTAAGTTCCTTATAACCGTTAAGAAAGTAATGAAGCACTAAAGACCCGACATAATTACACATTATGGCTGGTGCCAAATTACCTCTCATCAACCCTTCATTCCCGTAACTGAAGACCGGTGACAAGCTATAAAAGGAGGATCATTGGGAGAGATCAGGACAAGAGACAAGATGCAAGAGATTCAAGACACAACACTTTAGAATTAGCCACAGTAGATTTACATTGACTGTAAGCTAAAGAATATTGTTCTTAGTTCATCTAAGAACATCCTTGATTCTCTTCTTGTAATCCTCATTTTACATATTGAAATCCTAACAGGACGTAGGGTTATTACTCATCATCAGAGGGCCCGAACCTGTATAAATTCCTTGCTTCCTCTGATATAGCTATCATAATTTACCTAGGATTCACCTTAGATAGCTTCACATTCCTCTTAAACATTAATCTAAGTTGGACTAAGGACGAAAGTCCCAATCGTCGACAGTGTTCTATAGGACGCATGTGCACCACACATGCCTCCATGAATCTCTCTTATTAGGGATTTGCCATTTTCTTGAGGAATACAGTGCGTCAGCACTCTTGGAGCACCGTTTCTGTTCAAGGTTCATTCAACCGACCTATACATTTGCGCTTTTCGAACTAACCGGTCATTCTTGATTCTGTCCTCAAGCATAGTCCCTTGTGCGAGATAATTCTTCAAAGGTAGAATCCAATCCACACAATGCTCAAGGGTGGTGATGTTAGTCATCACCATTGGTGCCTCTACGGTGTCATGATTGAGGGCTTTTTTAAGTGCTCAAAGAACACTCCTATCGGGCTAGATGCATGTGAGGAACCAATTTTTGACAATTGGTCTGTGAGAATATTATCTCTTCACACAACAAATTGGACTTCGAAATTTCTGAAGTATTTTTCCAATTTTCTCACTTTGTCTAGGTATAGAGCCATTGTCTCATTGGAACATTGGTATTCCTTATTCACCTAGTTTACGACTAGTTGTGAATCACCTTTTACCACTAATCGATGGACTCCAAGCGATTCGGCTGCTTGAAGCCCAGCTAGAAGACCTTCATACTCTACTGCATTATTTGTAGCAACAAAGTGTAACTGTACGACATACTAGAGCTGGTCGCCCTGGGGCGTAATTAAGATTGCTCCAGTCCCCAAGCTTTTGAAACTCCGAGAGCCATCGAAATACAACGTCCAATGGTCGGTATTTTCTGAATCCGCACATTCTTGCACAAGTGGTTCAGGATTAGTCCATTCGACCACGAAATCTATGAGAATTTGGGATTTGATTGCTACTCGGGCTGTGAAATGGAGATCAAATGCTCCAAGTTCTACTGCCCATTTCGCAACTCGACCTGTTATTTCCATATTACGGAGAATGTCCCCTAAGGGAAAGGACGAGGGCATAGTGATCTTGTGCGCTTGAAAGTAATGTCGCAGCTTCTTTGAAGCCTTTAAGTGATCATAAAGTAACTTTTGGACCTCAGAGTACCTATCCTTTGGTCCATTTAGCACTTTTCTTACATAATAAATTGGCCGTTGCATTCCTTTCATCTCTGCGCCTAGAACAACACTGACCATGTGAAGGGTAGCAACCAAATAGATGAGTAATGATTCTCCAAATGTTGGGGAAACCAGTACCGGAGCACTGGCTAAATATGCCTTCACTTCCTGAAAGGCTTTCTCGACTTCGTCTGACCACTGGAAACAATTGTGCTTACACAGAACCTTAAAAAAAGTAATCCACATTCACCCAACCGTGAAATAAAATGACTTAAAGCCTCCATTCAACCAATTAGGCTTTGTACCTCCTTCACAATCGAAGGGGATCGCATTTTCTCAATGGCCGGAATTTTGTCAGGATTAACCTCAATGCCCCGTGAACAAACAAGGAAACCCAAAAGTTTACCGAAAGAAACCCCAAAGGAGCACCTTTCAGGATTCAACTTTATTCCATGCTTATTCAAATTACAGATTGTTTCAGCCCAATCATCTACATGACTGGAGCTTTTTACACTCTTTACAACCAGATCATCTACATAAGCTTCTAAGTTATGCCCTAATTGAGATTGAAAGGTCTTCTGCGTGAAGCGCTGATACATGGAACCAGCATTTGTTGAGCCGAAATGGCATTTGACATAATAGTACGTGCCAAAGGGTGTGATGAAGGCAGTTTTCTCTTCATCTTCCTCTTCCATGCCAATTTGATAGTAACTTGATTAGGCATCCAAGAAGCTCATCAGTTTGCAACATGCTATTAAATCGACCAACTGATCGATACGAGGAAGGGGAAAATCATCCTTCCGACAGGCAGCGTTGAGATTGGTGTAATCAATGTGCATGCACCACTTACCATTAGATTTCAGGACCGTGATCAGGTTTGCAAGCCATTCAGAATGGTTAACTTCACGAACAAAGCCAGCCTTTTGGAGTTTATCTAACTCCGAATGGATGGCTTCTCTCTGAACAGAGGGAAAGCATCTGAGCTTTTGCTTTATTGGTCGCTGTCCAACCTATGCTCAATCACTTCCCTTGGGACTCCATGCATGTCGGATGGTTTCCACGCAAACACATTTGCATTAGCCTAGAGGAAAGCGATGAGCACAAGTTCGTATTTGCTCTCCAGTTCTAAGCCAATCTTAACAATTCTGGTTGGATCATTAAGGAATAAGGAAACTTGTTCAAGTTTTTCATCTGGTCGAGGAGTTACCTTTACCGAATCTGTCTCTTTAGCCTTAGTCATAGCCTTAACACCCATGAGGGGAAGCTGATCAACCAATTCCAAGGGAATGCAATCGCAAGCGAGAGTCATATTCAAGTTGCCTCTAACTGTGATCGTACCTTTTGGTCTTGGCACCTTAACGCACTGATAAGCATAATGCGTTGCTGCCATGAATTTGGCAAGTGAGGGCCTACCAAGAATTACATTGTATGCTGAATTAAAATCAATTACATCAAAAGTAACCAATTTTGTTTGAAAATTCTCTAGTTCTTCGAGTGTTATCGGCAATACAATCTGGCCGATAGGAGTGTACGAAGGACCAGGAATAATCCCAAAAAATTGGTGAACCACTAGTTTAATTCTTGAACAAGGGATTTGCATCTCGTCAAGTGCTTCTACAAAAGGTAAGTCAAGAGAACTTCCTCCATCAACTAAGACTCTACCCACTTTCGCATTGCTAATAGTGGGGGATATCACCAAAGGAATTGTCACGACAATCCCTTGGGGAAAGCTTCCCTGCTAAAGGTCAAGGACATCTCCGACCAATGGGGGTATTGAGGCTCTCCTGGGGGAGCTTCAATATTATTAACGTACCTCTCGGTGAACAGATTTAAAGGTTCTCCTAGGGGAGCTTCAAATATTAGTAATGTACCTCTCGGCGAACAGACTTAAAGTGACGCTTGGAGATATAGGACGAATAACCACAAAAAATAACATTAATGTGATTATTTGGTACTTGATACGGCATGTCGTAGTCTCCATCTGCGTCCTTATTCCCACTAGGTTGCCTTTTTTCTAGTATGGTGGGCATAGGTGCATTACCTTGGTAGAATTGTTCCATGCGCTTTAACCATGTTCGGCAATTCTTGAGATCGCGTCCTGAGACATCATGCAGTGGAAAACAGCTCTTGTTTCCCTACGGGTTAGTTCATTCTTTTGCGTGGTCGTTGTTGTGTCCACCAGAATGAGGTTTATTGTTATTCTTGTATGGAACTTTGTTATCTTTCTCCCATGTCGCTTTTCCATGTTTGCGACCTCTCAGAAGCGGTTCGTTCCATCTTTTTTCGCTTTTTTGATCTTCCTACCCGTAGATGATCTAGACTTCTTGTTATAATTATCTTTCCTTTTGGAGTCCAGACCAGGCTGGCATGGTAAATCACCCTTATCAACCATTCTATTCCACTCCACTGCTTCAGCTGCGTCGGAGTAGCGATCAGCCATGTCGAAGAGTTCTGACACTGATCTTGGCGGGTGAATGCTGAGATCTTCAATGAATCTTCAATATCGAACACCATGTTTAAAGGCTCTGATTACCGAATTGTCAGAGATGTTGGGGATAGTATTTCTTACCCCCACAAACCTCTTCACAAACTATCGAAGAGTCTCACTTGAGGTCTGGCGTAAACAATAGAGGTCATCTTCCTTGCCAGGTTTTTCATAGCAATTCTGGAAATTGGTAAGGATAGTATCACATAGCATTTCCCAGTTGTAGATGGATCCCAATGGCTGGTTGAAAAGCCAGGTTCATGCTGGACCTTCAAGGACCGTTGGAAAATAATTTGCCATCACTTTTTTATTTCCACCTGCCGCCTAGATAGCAGTGACATAGATCTGGAGAAATTTGGATGGGTTTTGTGTCCCATCAAATCGCTCGATCATGCCTGGCTTAAATTTGTTAGGCCAGAACACTGCTCACAATCTTGGCCAAAAATCCCTGCAACCGACATATGTAATATGCGGTTGTCGATCATCGTGACTATCCTCAAGGTGAACATCATAGTGTGGTCCGAAGCATGAGCGTATCAGCTCACGATCACGATCATGAGAACAGCCATTTCTCTGGATCTTGTCGTGACCACAACAGGATGGTGTGGCTCGAGCATGGTTGCCTCTTATCTGGTGTCATGGTATTGCGAATACCCCGGCAGGTTTTGTGAATGATCCTAGCGAGGATTACGCGGTGCGGGCTGACCGGGTGACTGGTCCTCCCCCGCCGGACAAACACAAGAATTGACACGAGGATTTATACAGGTTCGGGTCCCGGTGGGGGCCCTAGTCCTGTCGGCATGCTCCCGACCAGAGTCGGCTGGGGAGGCTCTCTCTGGGGGAGAGGATTCCGGAGAACACCTGTGAGTTTTGGCTATTCCAATAAATGAATCACTTGCTTACAACTGAGGGGTACAAGGGCTATTTATAGCCCCCAAAAAGAAGCAAAAAGACCTATCTACCCCGGAAGCCACCGTCGGATTGAGGGGTAGCAACGTCCTTCTCCCGGTCAAACGCCTTGGATGCTTGACAGGTGGTCGTTGATTCCCGAGGCGCTCCTCGCGTAACCTGCACGTGATCAACAACTCGAGACTTTACCTTTAGAAGGGCGATGAGGCCCGAGACATGCGCCGGAGGCCAGGTCCCGGGAGCCAAAAGGCTGCGCCGGGGGAGGCCCCGGAGGCAACGTCCCCGGGCAAATTGCGGCGCCCGGGACAGGCGCCAAAGGCCGCGTCCCGGGAGCCAAAAGGCGGCACCCGGGGCAGACACCGGAGGCTGCGTCCCCAGGCAAATGGCGGCACCCGGGACCGGCGCCGGAGACCAGGTCCTGGGAGCCAAAAGGCGGCACCCGGGGCAGGCACCCGAGGCCACATCCCCGGGCAAAAGGCGGCGCCCGGTACCGGCGCCGGAGGCCGGGTCCCGGGAGCCAAAAGGCGGCGCCCGGGGCAGGCACCGGTGGCCACATCCCCGGGCAAAAGGCGGAGCCCGGGCCGGCGCCGGAGGCCTGGTCCCGGGAGCCAAAAGGCGGCGCCCGGGGCAGGCACCGGAGGCTACGTCCCCCGGCAAATGGCGGCGCCTGGGGCCGGCGCAGGAGGCCAGGTCCCGGGAGCCAAAAGGTGGCGCCCGGGGAAGCCACTGGAGGCCACGTCCCTAGGCAAATGGCGGCGCCCGGGACCGGCGCCGGAGGCCAGGTCCAGGGAGCCAAAAAGGCGGCGCCCGGGGTAGCCACCGGAGGCCGGGTCCCGGGAGCCAAATGGCGGCGCCGGAGGCCACGTCCTCGGGCGATTCTGACGCAACTTACCTGGACTTAGTCCCGCGGAGATTTCCCCCAACATCTGGCAATGGTGAGCACTACCTCCTTCTTGAGAGTTGGTTACTGATCACGACAAGGCAGTTGGAATTACATCTAATGCAACTCCGTCAAGGTTTTCTGCAAGAACTCTTGCAAATTTTATCCCGTCGTCATTTGTAAAACCAGCAGGAGTGTTATGGAGCACTTCCGTGATCATGCGAATGCGCTCCTATGTGCTTCTTCTAGGAGCCAGAGGAATCTTTGCCATTATCGCCTTAGCCGTCGGGGAACGCTCCAGATATGTAAGCAGCGATTGGTTGTGTCTACGCCCACCAAAAGGTTGTTGGTGGGATGTTCCTGGGCCAAGGTTTTCAGTGTCATGGCGAAGTTGTGCAAGGCGCAGAGTTTCCTCTGTAGTCTTGCGAACTTCTTCTCATCACAAGCAAGCTTCATCTTTTTGTCGTTTGAGATTCTCTTCTTCCCATGCAAGTCATTGCTCCAGGGTCTCCTTGGAAAGTCCAGCGACTTCCCATGGAGCTGAGACTACAAACAGAGAGAACATCTCCTCTTTGTCCGAGTCACACTCAAAGTCAAAAAGGGAATGCAAATTGTCTGGAACAGATTCTTCCAAACCCAACGAACGGTAATCGTTGGGGTCTTCCATATTCGATATAGAAGCATCGGAATCCTCAGCACCTGTGTTGGTAAATTCAATGAGTTGTGGCACATACTCGCCTTTAGATGTGGCAAGGCTCACAGAAGGCGAGTAAGCTGCTTTCTAAGGCTCCTAGTCGATGGGCATGACCAGAGCTGGAGAAGAATTCCCCTTAGCACAAGGCTCTAGGGCGGCTTCGATCTCTTCGATGGGAATGGTGTCTTCATCCATGGTATCAGCATAGTCGGCGAGATCAAAGTCGTTCTCAGAGTCGTATGCAGAAGGCATAGGATCCATAAATACGGGAAACCTTGGAGAAGACGAAAAAATGTCCTGTCACTCCCCATAGTGGGCGTCAGCTATTGCCAATGGTTGTTGTACAGCGGTTGTTGTTCGCCATTTATGATGTGCGGTTGTGGATAACTGCACATCCATACTCATCTTGTTGACAGTTATCTTGTCAGTGAAGAGAAACTCATATTATCTTGGGAATAATGGAATATAACGGTCATAGAGTGGTTATAGTTGATGTCAGCATAACCGCATAACCCTTAGTCCGTGGTCGGTAAGATAAGTCTCGACCAAACCTTCCTTTCTTGATTCGAAGGCACCTCCAGGTTTAATAACTCTCATATTGTTTGTGTCGGGGGAAATCTCCGCGGGACTAAGTCCAGGTAAGTTGCGTCACGATTGCCCGGGGACGTGGCCGCCGGTGCCCTCCCGGGCGCCGCCTTTTGGCCCCCGGGACCTGGCCTCCGGTACCGTCCCGGGCGCCGCCATTTGCCCGGGGACGTGGCCTCCGGCCCCTCCCCGGGGGCCGCCATTTGGCTCCCGGGACGTGGCCTCCGGCGCCGTCCCGGGCGCCGCCATTTGCCCGGGGATGTGGCCTCCGGCCCCTCCCCGGGTGCCGCCTTTTGGCCCTCGGGACGTGGCCCCCCAGTGCCCTCCCCGGGCGCCGCCATTTGGCCCTCAGGACGTGGCCCCCGGTGCCCTCCCCGAGCGCCGCCTTTTGGCCCCCGGACCTGGCCTCCGGCGCCATCCCGGGCGCCGCCATTTGCCCGGGGACGTGGCCCCCGGTGCCCTCCCCGGGCGCCGCCTTTTGGCCCCCGGGACCTGGCCTCCGGCGCCGTCCCGGGCGCCGCCATTTGCCCGGGGACGTGGCCTCCGGCCCCTCCCCGGGCGCCGCCTTTTGGCCCCCGGGACCTGGCCTCCGGCGCCGTCCCGGCCGCCGCCATTGGCCCGGGGACGTGGCCTCCGGGGCCTCCCCGGGCGCCGCCTTTTGGCCCCCGGGACCTGGCCTCCGGCGCCGTCCCGGGCCTCATCGCCCTCCTAAAGGTAAAGTCTCGAATTGTTTGTCACGTGCAGGTCACGCGAGGAGCGCCTCGGGAACTAGCGACCACCTGTCAAGCATCCAAGGCGTTTGACCGGGAGAAGGACGGTCCTACCCCTCAATCCGACGGTGGCTTCCGGGGTAGTTTAGGTTTTTTGCTTCTTTTTGGGGCTATAAATAGCCCTTGTACCCCTCTATTGTAAAGGATCGATTCTCTTTGATTGGAATAGCTACACTCACAGACGTGCTCCAGAAGCCTCTCCCCCGGAGAGAGCCTCCCCAGCCGACTCCGGTCGGGAGCGCGTCGACAGGACTAGGGCCCCCACCGGGACCCGAACCTGTATAAATCCGTGTGTCATTTGTTGTGCTTGTCCGGCGGGGGAGGACCGGTCATCCGGTCAACCCGCGCCGCGTAATTTTCGCTAGGATCATTCTCAAAACCTGCCGGGGTATTCGCAATACCCCGACAGTTTGGTCGCGTACTGTCTGCGACCATGTATTGGGGATTACCATATCTCCGCGACCAGGGTGATCATGGGTAAATGTCTCCACAATTAGAGTGATCGCGAGTAGTGTAATATGTGAGACCACGGACTCTGCGACAATAGATATTGTGACCACAAAGGTTCGCAACTACAAACATTAAAACCACAAGTACTACGGTATTGTAAGGCCTATCCGTGACGGGCCTTCGTGTCTAATTGACAAGATGGGCCGGGTTATGTCTAGAATATCTTGGACTATCCCCTGATCTCTTTTCGTGGACTCATGTGACTATGAAAAGGCATACACAGATAACTTGGATCTCTCTTCGTGGTCTCCTATGCCCACGGAAAGACATAAGAAAATAATTTGGATAATAATCTCTGTTGAATTCTTTCTTCTTGAGTAACTTCATCAAAGACTTCGAGATCAAATAGGAGATAAAGATGAATGGATACCAATGGGTGCCCAAAAAACAGAATTTGTCACTAAGAAGGTTTATAACTCAGTTTATAGGCATATAATGAATTATTCAATTTTGCTAAATGTTGGAAAAATAGTTGTCTCCTCAAGCAGAAAGTGTGCTTTTGGATTTTTCTTCATGAAATATTGAATACAAAAGAATTGTTATCAAGGAAGCAAATAAATGTCGACACTCTAGACTGTGTTTGCTATATCTCTGGAGAAATGGAAACTCATGCTCATTTGTTCTTCTCTTGCCCTTTTGCAATAGCTTACTGGATATGTATTGGTATCAGGTGGAAACTTGATAATCATATCTAGGACATGCTGTTAACAGGGAAGAAGCAAAATAAAGAAATTGAGACATGTTATCGGGAAATTATCATATCAGCTTTTAGGAGTCTATGGAAATCTAGACATAAGATTTTATTTAAAATCATGCAGGATCAATTTCAGAATGGCTGAAAATGTTTATTCTAGATCTAGGATTGATCATTGTCAGATGTAAGCCAGCTAAAAAGGCTTGTTTAAAAATATGGTTGGATCTTTTGTAATTTTTCTTTTTTTTGGATCTATATTTTATTTGGTTATCTTCTAGATAATATATTCTTGCAGTAGGTTTCCTTTTGGTTTCATTGTCAAAAAAAAATAGTGATTTTTCTGTGAATTTTTCATTTGTGAATTGTGATTGATTGTCAATTTGTCATTATACTGTGACTCGTCGCAGTGACTCAGTGAGCTTGATTGAGTGACTGCCTAAGATGACTTGTGAGAGTGAGAGCTTTAGGGCTTTAGAACCTGAGATTGTGAGAATTTGTGAATTGCTAATTTTTGTCTGTAGTGAATTTGTGAATTTGTGAACCATCACTTGTCTAGTCGCATCTAATTAGTCATGTCTCATGAGCCCCGGCTCATCTAAAGTCTTGCGTCCCTCTTGCGTCCCTCACTGGTAATAAATAGAGAGAGTAGAGAAGTAAATGAATGTATAGTAGGAAAGATAGCAGTAAATTTGAATATTATGTCTTATATTTTGTAATAAAATTAAAAAATTATATATATTGTATTTGTGCAACAATAGAAGGATATAACATTGGAAAAATTGGAAAGTTGCAAGATGATACTACGCTGTATTATTATTATTATTATTATTTTTTGAGCAAATGATAATAATGAAATTTTAAGAAAAAATATATATAAAAAGTGGCCAAAATACCTCTACGCATGTCTACCACCTATAGTATGTCCATAAGGTTGACAATTTTCTCACTTTCCCCATCTACCTAGGAGGAATTCTCCAAATAGGAATAGGAATGGGAGAAAGTTGTTCAAATATTTTTTAAATAATTCTTTAAAAAAATCAAATTTCATAAATAGTCTTTAGGGGAAAAATCACAAAATTGAGTTTTAGTCGCTGGGCTAAGTGTGCGACTGAGCTTTAGTTGCTATCCCAGCCCATGACTGAGAGCTGGCACAGTAATTTGCCCTGCTGGCATAGGCCACTTCCACGTAGATTATCAGTCGTGCTCTTAGAGAGTGACTGATAATGCCACCTCCTTTTAGTTGCGCAACAAAATGGCGATTGAAATCTGTCACACAATAAAAAAACAAAATTCAAAAATAACCTAAAGCTAAAAGCAGTAGCAAAAACAGCCTCAATTGCCAGTCAAGTTGTTGACTAAGCCACGTCTTCAGTTACCAAGCATTAGTAAACAAATAATATTTCTTTTTACTATTAGTGGCTCACGTCCTATAAGCAAATAATATTTTGTGTAAATAATCTAAATGAAAAAAAAAATTCAAAAATAACCTGAAGTTTGGCAAATTTATTACAATAACATGTTTGAAGGTGTAGCAGGATATGGCATGGTAACCTCCACATCCAACCCTCCCCCGCCTACACCCATCGCGCCCCCTCCTCTGCCCCCATAATCCTAGTAGCTATTGAAACCCTAACTCTTGGAGCCACCTCCCTCCACATCCCGCCCTCCCCTGCCTCCACCCACCGCATCCATTGAAACTCTAACCCGAACTCTAGTAGTCGGCAGCCCTAGTAAAACCCTAATAGAGAGAATACATTTCTGAATTACGGTTAATTCATATACATGTAGTTAAAATGAGATATATTATTACAAATAGAGATAGTGCATTTTTGAGTGAATAACACTTAAGTAAATTAACACTTTTTAATAAGGTTCATGCTCAGACATAGTTGTGGTTTTTTGACAATGGTAGTTGTTCTAGGGTGAATTAGTTTGTCATCGTCCATCTTTTTGTCTGGGTTCCAATGCCATTTGGCCTCATAATAAGGATCAACCTCCTATAGATCTGGCTTCGCTTGGTGACCGAACTTCCTGTGGTGAATCTTTATTTTTTTCTCAATACTTGTGGTACGATTTAGCATGCTCCAACATGTCATTATCGATCCATTAAACAAAGTTGCACTTGGACTCAGCATTTTTAAGAAAAAACATGATCAATCCATAAGTTGAATACTAAAAAGGATACGGTAAACGTGGTAAAGCACTCACATCTCTGTTCCTAAAAACCCTAACCTCTGCACAGCCATAGTACCTTTGCCAAAGTGTTCCTCTTCGCTGGACCTATACTCGTCGCATGACTTGTTACAAGCCTCCAACGATATTGAGCTATATGAACAGCAAACATCAAATTAAAAGAGCAATGATAACTGTCGAAGTAAAATTAGAAAGCGTCCAAGTACTAACAGAGGAGTGAACACATCTAGTGAGGCGTTAGCCGAAGCCCATGTTGATGGTAGCCTAAGTCGACGGCTTGTCAGTCGTGGGTGGTGGTTGAGGTGATAATTTGTACAATATCCGCGGTCGGTACCATGCCAGATAAGTAAAGTGGATGTCATGGCTATAAGGTCTGTCTTCGGTGACCGTCCATGTGTGGGCATGATCCATCCACTCCTATACATATGGGTGCTGCCTGTTGACAAAATCGTCCTGTGCACGTCCCATCCTAGTTTTCCTGCACATAAGAAACATTAGTTATAGAATTTATTTCGAAAATGAAATACAAAATTAAAACCTACATGAGATTTACAAATGCCAGATAACACTATTGTCCAGAAGTAGATCGAAACCCTGAATGTAACTAGGATAGCATTGGTGTGTTTGATCTATGACCCAACACAAACTGAGTATGGACACCGCCATCCCATAACTAGGCTGTCACATCCCAATTTTTCAGTATCGTTTCTTGAACTTTCTATTAATTTTGGCCCCTAAAAAAGAAAAATTTCTACCCTTTTTGTTCAGTTCAGTTAACAACTCTAGCTGTCATCAGATCCCTTCACGTTGCATGGCATATTTTAGGACCTGCATAAATTGCATATGCATATACATATTTGCACCAAAAACTCTTTCCATATCACTAAAATTTTGTATGTTATTTTAGAACAAAAAGAATCGAAATAATTAGTGTTCACAAACAAGTCATATCAGAGTAGTAGAAATACAAGTAGTAATATGAGTTGGAGTGGAGTAATGAATTATAATTGCGATTGTTACAAAATTTTTGAGCCAACTGAAATTCATCAAGATTTTGTTCCAAACATGAAAAAGGCTAATTGCATTTAGTTTAGGGTATTAGGTGTTTAGAAACTTACTTACACATGTTGAAAACTGGTTAAAATTCAGGGTTTAGTAGAGAGTTTACCTAAATACCTCACAAACCCTAGCAAAATACTATTTTAGACCTAGATATGAAAGTGAAGGTAAGAATTGATAGCTAAAATTACTGATTTAATCTTCAATTTAATTAGTATAAATAGTAAGCGTCCTATTTTACCCTCACTTCAATTACTGCCAACAAACCAGAGTTCCATCCACCACATGTTTCCTTAAAAACACAAGATGACTGCTGATTGTCTTGTTACTTCACTGTACGTGTAGTATTGGACCTCCAACGTAACAGTACTAGTACTCACATGATGACTGCAACAGTACACACATGCATGCAGCCTTCACATGCTAGTAGCTTCAGCACAACACAGTAGTGGCAGTAATTTCATACACGTATACAGTAGAAATACATACTCGCATACATAACAGAGCATTCCAGAATTTTAGCTTGCAGCCGTTTATACATATACACAGAGTAAAGTAGAGGTATATATGATCACACGCAGTGGCTTGCAGTGATTTATACATAAACAAAACAGTGGTAGCTGCAGCAGCAAAAGATTCCAGAGAACAGCAGTAGCAGTAGTTACCCACACACGTGCACAATAGCCGCAGGCAGCAGCAGTAGTTTCAGTGCGCGCGTGTAGCTCCAGGTTTGAGTTCATCAATTTTTGCATGTATAACTTTTGATTCTTAGATTCGACAGTATATATAGCCAATTCCCAATCAACTTCGTCCCCGGCCACGCTACAAGGTTTCTATTTTACTTCTTTTACTAGACACTGTAGTGTGCCGATTGTTGTCGTTTCATCGATTTCTTGTCGTTTTCAACTTAAACTTTGCATCGGAGTTCCAGGCTAAGTATTATATGCTTCCAAGTACTGATTCCGCTGTCGCCGTCGAACTATGACGGAAAAATTTGCACCGGCGGCCATTTTTGGCTTTTCAAAGTTTTGCTGCCGACGGCCGCCACGGCGTTTCGGCGTTACAGCCAACCGCCGGCAAAATTGACCACGCCATCAACTTCATCACCACTTCAATTATATATTTACCAATTTTGGTGAGGTCCGATAGCCGCTCACCGGAGAATCACCGGCATCCAATGACGGGCAGCAGCGGAGCGTCGAATTTGATCCCGACCATTTTTGACCAATTATCTGCTCCTACACATAATTGAAGTCGTCTCCAGCTCTGTCGAAGTCACTGCCAGCGACCCCGCCGCTTTTACTGTTCCGGTGAAGACAGAATTGCTGTTTTGCTCTGTTCTCATAGCCGCGCCGTGGCGAAAAGTCCCGATGAAGTCGCCGTTGAGGCCGCCACCACCATTACACTCCACTGGTGCCCTCGGAGCTATAAAGGAGATTCCTGCCTTAATCTTCATCACCGTCGTCTTCCTCATCGTTGGCTGCGTTACATCGGTGAATGCCGCCGTCGTGTAGGAGCTGCCGGTCAACGACCGCCGCTACCGTCATCACTATCGAGGTCAGTATGACCCATAGAAGCTATGACCCTGAGCTCAGGCCACGCTGCCGGCGAGGACAATGTCTCTCTGTCCAGTTCGTGTGCTCCGTAAACCAGTCAATGCCAGCCGTGGACATTCAATTTGCATAGGATTTATTAGCCGCTGGCATTCAGAGTGTCAGCCAACCATATTTAGGTATCCAAATTACATTCTGTTCATGTTACTTTCTTTAATATATCATTTAGAACCTAACCATATAGAAATTGCATAAGACGCTGTTATTCTTATTTGAATTGCCCTGGATTTCATAGTTTTATACTAAATTAGATTTTCGGCTTGCATTTCACTTTCATTGATATTAATTGAAATATTACAAATCTATTTTTGATTGATAATATATTGTGTATATGTTTATGTCTAGAACCTGAGATACCTGCAGCGGAGGAATTAATTACCGAGACCGTGTCAGAAAATCCAACCCTTGAAGAGCGAGGCAACTCGATTAACCTTGATCATTTTTAGTTTAGTGAAATATTATGATATCTTATTTTAAACCTAATTATGCCCGATAATCCCACATTATCATTATGTCTGAGTAATAAAATCAGTTATTATCCTATAGATGGAAATTACTTTTATTTAATGAACATCTCATGGATTGAGATACTCTGAGGTAGTAGAGCCAATAAAAGAATTTTAATAATTCGGTTATGCAGTTCAAATATATGATAAATTGATAATTATTTCACTTAAGAATGTAACTTCCACACCATTTTCCAAATGAAAGTAATATAGTGCCTAGGTGAGATGGGGAGTAAAGTGATGGTAGAGTTTAAAGCAACCTGGGTAATGTGGTTAGCTTCTCACTTGAACACTTAAAGACTAAACAGTTGTGCCTTACTTCCAGTCACAAGTTAAACGTATTAACCATAGGCTTGGTATGGATCAGGCATGACTCAATAACTTTGTCGATTACTTAACTCGGCTCTGCATAGACAGTGAGGTATAAAATAAAATGTTATGTGAGAAGACGGCTCCTACACTGACTCACTGCTGGGTAAGGGAGGATTCCCTTCTGCGGACTAACCCCAGGGAGGGGCCTGGGTGGGGGGTTTAGCTCGCCATAACAGATATAGGTTTTACCTGATGTATGATAAATGCTTAGTTGGGCAGACTTGAAGTTAATATGAGGCAATGTGAAAAGCATGTGATTTTCAACTCAGTCGCATGTAGTATGGTTGCATGTATATGTGCTAATAGTGGCAGTCGAAATAAATTGTGGAAAAAGTAGTACACCTCTACAGAGTGTAAAGAATGTATTCGAATATTCATACTCTTGGATTAGGATATGTCATGGTCAATGAACTTATCATGTGGTTGGGCACAAGTAACTTTATGAATGACATTTAAATGTAAAAATGTTAGATTCATCTTTAAAATTTCAATTATGATGTGTATTTCCATCAATGTGAACAAATGACCAAATTATTGCAACCACTACACCATGGTGATATTTTAATTATGTCCATGAATCTTCCATCATGTTTACCTTTAATGTAAGTATAAATGCATTCTATCACTATTGACTTGCGGAGTACCCTGTACTCACCCCAAAGTCATTTTCCAGTAGAGGAATATGGCGCTGACCAGGAGCCACTTGAGGATGAATTAGCTCCGCTCGAGGATGAGTTCAACCAGAACTTTTAAGGCCATAGTTCACGGTCAAGCGTGACTGTGGGTGAGCAGTGCCTGCACGTGATCTATGAACAAACTGAAGAAATACTATTTTTTCCTTGTCGGCCTTTACTGTAAGATAAACCTGCAATGCTGTATCATATCACCTAATCTTATTCTTTTATAGTTAATGTATGGAAGTTGTGGTTGTGATATACACTTCTATTTACAACTGTATCCTGGGTAGTTGTAAGCTACGGGGGACCCACCCCAGTGGACCCTCCGACATTGCCTTGACATGGGCTATCTAAGATATTCGGGCCCAACATAAACTAATCCCATGGTACAACTAGTTGGCCGACGGGGAAGTGCTCATACGACCACATTTGCAGCAGTAGAGCGCAACTAGCAAATAGTAATCCATCATGTACCTTGTTGGTGGTATCGCACGGACCCCTTTACATATGGCATAGCATCATAGAACCCCAACTGGATTGAGGCACGTGGCCTAGGCCAAAGTCTGTGATAACTTTAGCGAGTTGCACAAACTGCCACTCACAGATGTCTCCGTGGGTGCTCGGGAAGAGCAGCCAGCCGAATAAATTTAACAAATATGCCTCCTAGTGATGTCTAAATACATGCTCTGGGGTATTGGCTGGGAATCAACCATCTCAAATGGTGTGCAAATACTATTGTAGTACTCTTGCCGGCTGTGCAAACCCAATAGTTCGCCCGATCCCCTAAAACCACTGCAAGAAATCCAGACACCATGCTACTTCATTGGTCGCTTTCAAAACATAAATATCACTTCTAATGGCGAGGCTGAGTAGCATACTGACGTCCTTAAGTGTGATGGTGAGCTCACCAAAGCTGAAATGCAATGTATGTCTCTGTCTCCTTCGGTCAACAAGTGCGATCAGCAGTGCTCTGTCAAAAGGAAAGCGCTACACTCGATTGACCATATGGGAGAATGGAAGCAATCTAGCCTGTAGCAAGTGAGGAGCGAACTACTCATCTAGAGGCAGCATCTCCCAACGATGTCCTCATATGTAAGGTGGGTAGAACGTTGCCCTATAGAATCCAACATGCACGGTGATACCGTTGGTGATAATCTCCAATCAACTCTAGAAGCTGCTGCTCGTCTGCCTTGGCTACGGTTAGCACATAAAGGTCAAAATAAGTGAATCGTAACTGTATTGCATTACAAGCACATACTCTCATAACAAAACTGTGTCCACGATTTGGACTCGGGGTCCCCTGTCGATCTTACGCAGATTTGTGAGTTGTATGTGAGACCTTTAAATGTGCCCTCACGTAAGTTAGGATAAGCAATGAAAATAGGGACGCAAAGATTTATATAGGTTCGGGCCCTCGATAGTGGGAGTAATAGCTCTACATCCTGTTATGATTTCACTAAGTATGGGAAAAGAGTTTACAGGGAGAGGAGATTATCACAGACGATAACCTCTTTTTATACTTCTACCTAACTAATTATTTCTAAGTCTTCAAGAGTTGTTGAATTCTTGTCCTGCTTGTCCTTTTTACATCATGCATCAGCCATCTTTTTATACTGAATGATAGGATGCCAATGCAAAGTAGTTCTGGACGGTTGCCATGATGTAGTTTGTATAACCGCACCAATATTCTTCGTCGGTTAAGCACGTGCAATTATAGATAACCACACATGTTAACCTCCTGGCGGTTGTCTTCACACATGGGAGAAGTTATCTTGACTCTGAGAATGTGTCCAATAAAGGCTTGAACACCCCCAGGTTACCTTGATCGCGTACAATTAGCGACATTATAACTGTGCATTGCTTGCGACCTCATGATCACGCAAGTACCGCGACCATAGATTGGCTCTGTGTTCGCACCCCTCTAGTGTATAGGAAGCTGTCCGTTTGTGACCATAGCGGCTGCTAAGACACATAGACACATATCACGTTCGAACCTGACTTGAACCCGATATATGTTAAGTAAACTAGCTCGGGTGATAATCCTCGCCAGCTAGCCCCCAAATTTGATGAAAGGAAAAGACTTATTTACTTCAAATTTAGTTTGCATCGAATTATGTAACCTAACGCTTCAACTTCTTCAGTCGACACTATTCCGCCATGTGGTGGTTTATATTCCAAGAAAACTTTTGGGTTTTTCTCGGCAAATAATTATAAATTTATTGACCCGCTTATCCAAGGTAAAAGTTGTACGTGTGTTTTAAGAATTCGAGGCGTCCTCGAAGGCAAACCATGACCTCCGGGCTCTATAAATAGCGAAGCCTTTCAGTTCCAAAACTCACCAGCTTTCCTTTGGCTAAATCTTTTAGAACTTGTTTTCACTCTTAACTTTCACTTTCCCTCATCTATTCTCATCTTAATGGCGAACCAAGACTCCAAAAAGATTGTTGAGAGTGATGAGGAAAAGATAGAGACAGGAGTCAAGGTTGATCAGGACCTTCGGAAGGTAGTTCTTTCCAGAAAAACTCTGATGTCAATCTTTCCTTGACCCTTTCCAGAGCAATGCATTTTGGAACTTACAGGTACTCGAAGAACTGATTTCTCTTAAGAAGAGATCCATAAATGACGAAGGATCTTCCAGTCGAGCTGCGTCAAAAATACTAAAGGGTGCTAACATTTGTGTTGCCACATTTACCCTTGCAACCCATCCAGTTGCATCTTCATCTCCACCTTTGGAGATCAACAACAATCCTTCCAATTTTCACTCTTCTGCAGAAAGTCTCACACCTCTGCAACCAAGTCCTCCTCCTTCTTTGGATCATCACCTTTCTGGGGAAAGTCTCACATTGTTGCGACCAAATCCCCTTCAAAGCTTGGCTTTCTCCTCTGCTCCTTAGGTAATCATCTTCATCCTCTCTGTGGTTCATATGTTATAGAAACTAACCCATTCATGTATAGGAGGTGAAGGCCCCTGGAGCCCCCAGCGATCAGCTTGCTGAGATCTAGGCTCTTCTGAGGGAAAATTTTACTTGGTCAGAACCTTCAGAGAAGAAAAAGAGGCACTGGAGAACCGTTCTGAGAAGATGTCCTCGACCATTCTACACCTGGCAGAATGTTATGATGGAGCTCGCGAAGAGGCGTGCAAGCTTTGTCTAGAAAGAAATCGTGCCCGAGAGCAGCAAGATCTCTCGGACACAATAAGGAACAGTTGTACTCTCTTAATAAGAGATGGCTGTAAGATCGAGGATGTCGACTAGAGGGGGAGTGAATAGGAGGCTTTAAAACTTTTCAACTAAAAATAATTTTTGCAAAGAAAAGACTAAGAGCAAATAAACTGAAACAATTTAATAATATTTTGCACTAAGAAAGAGTAAGAAAAACAAACACAGTGATTTATCCCGAGGTCTCGGAGACTCGCCCGGTCTCCCCTACCCCTCGTTGAAGTACTCAAATGAATGAGTCTTGCTTCAATATCCACGAAGGATATTTTTCACTAATGTTGCTCCTTCTTCACTCCCGATAGGCGAGCACCGATGCCTTTCACAAAATATGTCGATCCTCTCCGACAATCTGCATTAATGGAGAGGTCAACGGCCACGCCTCCAAACCATCTAGGTGAGGGCGTTCACCAAGAGTAATAAGTTGCAAGATCTTCTCTTGGCACCCAACAAATACCGAGAAACTTCTAAGGATGCAAATGAATGTTCTCAGAATATCTCTCTCAATCACAATGAATGATACTTAATCAAAAGATCAAGATTTTGGCACTTGGGCTCAAGTATATATCAAAAAATATATCTCTTGGTAATTTAGAAAAACTACTCAAAACAATGTTTATAAAACTAATCAAAATCTGCTCGAAAAGTGTTTATAAAACTGATAAAAAATGTGAACAGAAGCTTTTCAAAAATCTTCTCAAACACTGCTCAAAGATCTGCTCAAAAGTGTTTGTAAAACCGATCAAAAAATAGCAGAGAAATCTGCTCAAAAACTGTTTAAAAACGGCTCAAAAATGTGAACAGAAACTGCTCAAAAATCTGATAAAAAACTGTTAAAAAGTGTTTTAAAATAGCTCAAAAATAGTAGAGAAAATCTGCTCAAAAGTGTTTTAAAAAAAACTGCTCAAAAATAGTAGAGAAAATTTGCCCAAAAGTTTTTCTAAAAACTGCTCAAAATGTATAGAAAAGATGCTCAAAGGTGTGTAAAGATACTGCTTGAAAATGTGTATGAGATTGTAGCTTGAGATGTGTGAATATACTACTCAAAACACCTGTATATATAGCCCAACATCTTAACTAGTCGTTGTGGTCGAAATGGAAAGAAATCAGGCTAGCTAACAGCCAGCTTCGACCTCTAACAGCTAGTAAATAGCCATTGGAACCTCTGGTCGAATGAACAGTATTACTGGTCGAATGAATAATGTTACTGGTCGAATGAATAATGTTACTGGTCGAATGAACAATAACTGATCATATGAACAATACTCGAGTGACCTCTGGTCGTATAAACAGTATCTGGTCAAATGAATAGTACTAAAAACAGTTTCAGCTTAGGTCTTTGCAGCTTCCTTCTTGGTGACATTGCACTCACGGCTTTGGCTCGCGTCCTCGGACTGCGACCTCGGACGACACTGCGACCTTGCGCTTGACCTTGTGCTTGTGACTTGCAGACCTTCCCGGATCACTTGCAAATTTTACAGAAATAAAGCTCCATACAAATAGCTCAAAGACACGATTAGTCCAAGACACTTAATGTAATCAATAATCAAAATCAACCCAAAAGGGCCTAGGTGCAACAATCTCTCCCTTTTTTTATGATTCATGACAACAAGTGTTGAAAACGACTAAAAATTAATGACTCCCCCTAAGTGTATGCATGGGCATTAGATATACAAGAACTCCCCCTGATATGCACACACCTCGCCTTAAGATGCGTGCTTGTAGTTTGGTCCCGATCTTTCGTCGTAGGAGAAATCTGTGGATAAATGCTAGTTGTGACCTTGACGAAGGGGCGGCTAACCACCATCAAACACGCGACCAGAAACCTCACAATCGCTAAACCACTCCTCAATTGGTTATCAACCAAGCAAAACTTGGTTGACCTGTTCACGAAGAACAACTCAAGCAAATCAATAAAGAAAAGCAATAGCAACAACGGAAGGATAACACTCAATAATCTGAATTATGAGTTGAACACTGAGACTCCGAATTGTACAAGTCGGCAAAGGCACGAGTATACAATCTGTATATCAACGAAGTCTACCTAAAACTAAGACAATGCCTTCTCTTTTATAGAGGATGGTGTCTACAAAGATAGAAGGTTTAAAACCAGAATTCTAAACTAATTTAAAACAAAATAAAATCATAACAAACTATAAAAAGAAAATCCCGAGCTACTTTTCACGGATCCAAACATGACTCGTCCCCCTCGTGTGCTTGCCATTGTTTCGGGTCTCCTGATTGCATACAATGTCTGAATTCGATGATTCTTAATGCGTTGGAAAGCTCTTTCGATTATCTTTCCAACACATGCTTGCATAACCTATTGGGACATCTGTACTGAAATTGACGCTTGATTGTAGTTGCTGGACAGTCAAGCTTGATCGTCAAACTGGACGATCCTCAGGTTGCGACCATGTGTCTTCAGGCTTGATCGACTACGACCATGTGCCCTTAGGCTTGATCGGCTGCGACCATGAGTAGTGTTGCGACGTTGAGCAATGCTGTGACCTTGAGCCTTTCTGATCATGTGCATAGTTCTTCTGATCAATAAGGTCGACATAACCGTTGGTCGAAGTTGCCAGAAAAGTGCTCATTCTTCCGTGGCTATGAATTGGATTAACAACTTCGTCCAGACCTCCTTCACATGTAACAACAAGCAAAGAGCAATCATTAGGCAATATCATTTGTTCTGTAATTAAATAATTAATTTGCCCAAGAAACGAATTCACCTATTGTCCAAGACGATGCACATGTACTCGAGTTAAAACATGTGGATGTGTGGTCGTGATGTCCTCATCACCCCCTGAATGCATGCATATATAAATACACATATGAGTCATTTGAGAGTCTACAATGAATAAACAATGAGCATATAAACTATCAATAATGTCATACAAGAATCTCTTCCCAATCTCTCTCTAATCTCTCCCCATTTGACATCAAGCACAAAAAGGCAGGAGGACAGCAAAGCAGACATTTAACTTGCATTTGATATATCAATAATATTCAATTCACTTCTAAGAAAGCAAAATCTAGTCTCATCTAAAGGTTTGGTGAAGATGTCTGCTAGCTGCAAGTCAGTTCTTATATAATTCACATCTATGTCCCCTTTTGCCACATGATCTCTTATAAAATGGTGCCTAATATCAATATGTTTTGTTCTAGAATGTTGAACCGGATTATTTGCAATCTTTATGGCACTTTCATTATCACACAAGAGTGGTACTTTTTCAAATGCAATTCCATAAGCCAAAATGGTTTGCTTCATCCATAAAATTTTAGTACAACAACTACCCGCTGAAACATATTCCGCTTCGGTAGTGGAGAGAGCTACGGAATTTTGTTTCTTAGATGACCAAGAGACTAGTGATCTCCCCAAAAGTTGACAACTACCAGATGTGCTTTTTCTATCAATTTTGCACCCCGCATAATATCAATCTGAGTAACCAATTAATTCAAAGTTTGCATCTTTAGGGTACCAAAGTCCTATATTGGGATCACATTTCTAGTACCTAAGGATTCTTTTAATAGCAATCAAATGACATTCCTTAGGAGACGATTGAAATCTAGCACATAAGCAAACACTAAACATGATGTTGGACCTAGATGCGGTAAGATAGAGTAAGCTACCAATCATAGATCGATAAAGTTTAGAATCAACCGCTTTTCTGTCGTTGTCCATATCGATATGTCCATTAGTGGCCATGGGAGTTTTGATGGCTTTAGCATCTTCCATCCAAAGCGTTTGAGCAAGTCCTTCACATACTTGGTTTGACTCACGAACGTTCCGCTCTTGAGTTGCTTGATTTGAAGTCCAAGGAAGAAACTTAGCTCTCCAATCATCGACATCTCAAATTCCCTAGACATAATTTCTTCAAACTCATGACAAAAGGATTCATTAGTAGACCCAAATATGATATCATCAACGTATATTTGACATATAAAAAGATCTTTCTCAACTACTTTTGTAAATAAGATTGTGTCTACCTTCCCAATTTTAAACCTTTTGAAATGAGAAAGTCTCTAAGGCGTTCATACCAAGCCCGAGGTGCTTGTTTAAGTCCATAAAGAGGCTTAGAGAGCTTGTATACATGATTTGGAAAAAATTTTTTGAGGGAAACAGTAGGAGAACCTACTGGAAAATATATATATTATCAAGAAGATGATACAAAGTCAAGAAAAAACAATAAAAGAAAATTACAAAAGGTCAATCCATCTAGGAAAACCCACATTAACACCTAGTTTAATTCTAAGGACAATAAGCTCAATATCAGAGATGAAGATCTTAAACCACTCTTCCGAGTTTCCTAATACATTCTGAAAAATGACTTTATTCCTAAATTTCCATAAAGACCACAAACCTGTAATCACCACTTCCCAATAAAAATTCTGAATGGCCTTGTAGAATTTTTGACCTTCAAATAGCATGTCCCAAATATTATCATTGTAATTCCAAATGATGCCAATGCGTCTCCAATAGGAAATAGCAAATGGGAAAAGGAAAAAGAGGTGGGGTTGAGTTTCCAGGACCCCATTCATACAACAGTCAGTCATAATTGTCTAAGACACATTGCTTTCTAGCAAGTAAGTCTTTTGTATGCAATTTGCATTGACGAAAAATCCAGAAAAAGATTTTTTGCTTGAGAAGACAACTATTAATCCAACACTTGGAGAAAATTCCATGCACCCATCTTTGACCGACAGAGCCAAATAAACTTTATTTGCGACAAAGCTTCCATTCTTAGAACCCAAGAAAAGCCAATTATCTTTGATATGACTCTTATTCTGAACCTCCTGCTGAAGATTAGCCAAAAGAAGGAAGTGTTGATACGCTAAAGGTGACAAAGGAAGAGAAAAAAACTCCACTAACACTTCCCGACTTATGAAATTGAAAACTGAAATTTCCTCAATAACAAAAGAGTATAATTCTGCCCATTCTTGAGAATGAATCTTAGATGTCCACAAGTCTGTCCAGAAGCTACATGCCGAACCATTGCCAAGTGAACAATGAAATAATCCTTGAAACAAAGAGAGATGAAGAAGAACATCCCTCCACCAAAAAGAACCAGATCCAGAATACCATTAAGGTAACTTATTAGAATAATAATACTCCCAAATCAAATTAGACCATGGAATATCTATTTTGTTAAAGAATTTAAACAGAAATTTCATCAGAAGGGCTGAATTCTGACCTTTAAGATTTAAAACTCCTAACCCTCCATTTCTTTTTGGACAGCAAATCTTTGACCATGCTACTAAGCAGTTTCCTCTAACACAAGAACCACTTCCTTTCCAAAGGAAAGCTCTTCTGATTTTATCCATTCTGTCAATTGATTTTCCAGGAATCTTAAGAGTGCTCATTTAAAACATAGGCAACGAAGAAAGCACCAAATTAAGTAAAGTTAATCTTCCACCCATCGAAACAAGAGAGAGATGCCAACTAGTTAACCTTTTCTCAATTCTATTAATCAAGCCTTCAAACTCAGATGCCTTAGGTCTAGCCGTCCCCAAAGGCAGACCTAAGTATGTAAATGGAAAAGATCGAAGTTTACAACCAGTAATTCTAGCAAGATGAATCAACTTGTCCTGATCACAATACACTGGCACCAGAAAGGATTTATCAAAATTAACTTTCAACCCAGTAGAGTTGGAAAAAGACTGAAGCAAAGCTTTAACCAAGAAAATTTCCCTGGCAGATGCCTTCAAAATAATAAGAGTATCATCCATATATTGGACTATGGGAAAATCTTGTGAATTGAGATTAGGTATAGGCAGTCCAAGAATACCTTTACGATTAGCCAAATTCAAGACACTTTGCAGAAGATCCGCAACTAGCACAAAGAGAAGAGGTGAAAGAGGGTCACCTTGTCTAACTCCTCTAGCACAGTTAAACATTTTACCGGGAACATTGTTGAGAAGAATGTTAGAAGATCCCGAGTGCAGAATAGAAGAAATCCAATTTAACCATCTATTACCAAACCCTCTAGCTTTCATAACAGCAAGAATTGAATTATGATCAATTGTATCAAAAGCTTTCTCGAAATCAAGCTTGAGAATAACAGAAGGGTATTTTTTGACTTTGCAAATATGTAAATATTCAAAAGTCCACTCTAGACAATCTTGAATAGACCTGCCTTGGATAAAACCATATTGATTCTTGTGAGTTGTCTCCTTAAAAATTTTTTGCAGTCTTGAGGCCAAGATTTTAGTGATCAACTTAATAACACTGT
Organism: Pharus latifolius; assembly: GCA_019359835.1. Lineage (NCBI taxonomy): Eukaryota > Viridiplantae > Streptophyta > Magnoliopsida > Poales > Poaceae > Pharus > Pharus latifolius. Next base: position 19,085,765 of record CM033330.1, read on the forward strand.
GAACTAAAGAAATAGGCCGAAAGTCCTTAACTGAGTGAGCCTCTTCCTTTTTAGGCAAAAGAATAATCCAAGACGAATTAATACTTTTTAGATCCACTGTGCCATCGTAAAAATTCTGAAACAACATATAAAAATCATGTTTGATAATATCCCAACAAACTTTGTAAAAATTGACCATTAAAACCATCAGGCCCAAGACTCTTATTCATAGGCAAGGAAGCAACACAATTATCAATCTCAATTCTAGAGAAAGGAGCTTCTAGAGATGGAAAAATCACCCTTAAAATCCATAAGTAACTCCTCAAGATTGAAGTCCATAGGTGCAAAAATGGAAGAACCCAGCTTGTTTTTGAACGAGATCCACAAGTATTCTGCCATTTCCTGATGAGAGTTAACAATGCAGCCAGAATACTTCTTCAAAGAAGAAATGAAATTATTTCTAACATTTTTTGATGCCACAGCATGAAAAAATTTTGAATTCTCACCACCAAGTTTAGCCCATCTGAATTTACCTCTTTGCCTCCAGTAAACCTTATCAATTTTTAAAAGGTGATTCAAATGCGATTTAATGATACTCCTGAAATTGAATTCCAAAGTGCTTAAAGATCTCTGTTCCTCCAACCCATCCAAAAGTGAAATAACCAAATTAGAATTATCAATCCAGATCTGAGGCTGAAACATTTTTTTACACCACAACTTCAAAGATCTAAGAAGAAGCTTGAATTTGGAGACCAAAGATTTAGCAATATTATCCTCACTAGGTATTGAATTCGATGCTAAAGCAATAGTATCTTTAAAACCATCCCAACTAACCCAATGATTCTCAAATCTGAAAATATGTCCCAAAGGTATCTTAAAATAGAAATTTAGAACACAAGGAGCATGATCAGAGGTGGTCCTACCAAGAATACAGACCAAAGAGTTTGGAAAGATTTCCATCCATGCTCCATTAGCAAAGAACCAATCCAATTTCACCAAAAGGGGATTAACTTGCATGTTCGACCATGTAAATTTTCTACCTTTAAAAGGAATCTGTCGTGCCCCGAAACTGGGACTACGACTACTCCCGTGGAGACCTAGCTTGCTGCAGATAGTCCCATATATGCATACCTTTGACTTCCTAGGATAAGTCAAGAACAGGAGTATATTCACATTGCAGCAGAAAAACTTACAAAATATTTAAGCAGTGTGGCCTGCTGGCCTTAATATTACATAAAGAGATTACAATACCTTCGCGGCATACATGGTTTAGCAAAATAACATCTACACAGCAGAAGATAGGTGACCCTCCCACAGTGAGAAGTTGACGGCAGAACAACACACATTAGGACTCTGGAGGAACTGGCTCTCTTCCTTCTGGATCCAAGAAGTTCTCCACGCCTTCATCTCGATCATGGAATGCTCCATCTACTGATTTGTAAGTTGCAAGGGTGAGTACTTACGTACTCAGCAAGTCATAGGTAAGAGTAGATACATATAGTAGTATTGTTATGAACCTAGACTAGTCAAGAATTATGAATGTTTGTAAAATAATCTTTTCTTTCATATCTCATCTCATCTCATGGCAGCACTTTTCATAACATAGCATCGCTATTCATGTTCACTAAATTATAGCACTACCGCGACACGTCGACACACGACAGCCCACGGCAGCACCCCTTATCATGACAACACATGTCATTTGGGTAATCTTGACTTATCAAATTTTATTTAGAAAACATACTTGTGCCACACCCCGTGGATTTAATCCACCACAGCAGACTCCTGCAACCCCAGGAGCTCAGAGTATTCGAATACGTTTTTAACTCTGCAGAGAGGTACCAATTTACCCGCAAGATATTCCACTTTCATGCCCTTCCTATCAACATGATTGGACCCCTGGCTCACTTCATACTGTGACTGACAAGGTGGATATAACAAGAACATTTGTCATGTTTCACACACAATTCACCCCCGACCCTGTGGATCTCTCGCGAAGCACAGTTGTGGTGGGTTGTACCCAAACCCCCTCCCCCCCCCCCCCCGAATGCCTCTTCCCATTACTGGGTCAGCGTGCAATCACAGTTAGGGATATGTGTGGGAGCCGCACTCCGTGTAAAATCGTGCATCACTTCCCATCTCATGCAGGAATTTCATGTGCGATCCGCATAAGTACTTGTTCAAGCCTGTCCCATACCAGGCTTGCGGTTAGCACGTGTTTCAAGCGACTAGACGCACAACACAAGGTTCTAGTCCTTATATGCCAGTGACCAGACCATTCACAACCATGCACCTTCCATGCCTGCTATCCTTTGCAGTTAAGCACCTCCAGTGCTACAGCCATCCATACCAAAATTCTAGTCACGCTAGGGGTTTTATTTCATGAATATATATATATAAGTACATATAATAGTTCATGGTTCACTATTTGATCTTTTCACATTTCACAAGCATCCAGCTTAGTACTGCCAAATTATATCTCAACCATTCTTTCACATGCAATATTACTTATATTCACGGTCATATCATAGCAATTCATAAAATATAGGTTCATGATGATCAAGACTATGACTTGCCTTCCGCGTCATAAGAAACAGCAGTCGATGTCGAGTCTGCGACGAAGTCTTCGTACTCGGGCTCTTGATCTACTCTCCAATCAAACCAGCACACAAAGATCACAAACTATTTTAAATACTTTAAAATCTATATGCAACATGCTTTTAAGAGAAAAGATCTTGGCGATGATGAAACGGACTGAGATTGCAAGCTGATCTAGGTCAAAACCATGGAATTTATAGAATCTGAGCTAAGGATGGTGTTAGAAATTCTTAGGGCTTCAAGGCTGCAATATGGACATCAAGTCCGCAGCTGGTTTACTCAAAAACAGCGAATGTCAATGGATCGACATTTGGTTCACGGCCTGACATAGCTTCAGAGAAAGCTAAAGGACTTATCTCAAGATGTGATAGTTGAAGGAAATGTAGAGCATGGTCCTATAAACTTGGTAGACAAAGTTATTTTCAGTTTTCATAACCAGAAGTAGTCAAATTGGGCTAATGCCACTGGCTGACATTAAGATGACACAAGCTGAAATTGTCGAGGATTGGCATTGGTATGGTTCTGGAGATTCTCAGTAGGCAAAATATGTTCTGTTTCAAGTATTGGGTGCATAATGCTATGAGGTAGCTATTTGACAAGGTGGTTTTCATAGAAAAGGTCTAGAGGTCAAGGATTTTGCAAAGACACCCCTGGACACAGTGAACTGGATGTCAGTGCATTGTCAAAATTAGGGCTTTGATGCTTTGTCTAATTCAGGGTTTGATTGCTTCGCCAATTATGTCTAGGAGGTAGGCGAAGATGACAGGAACTTGTTGGTGGTGGTTTTAGGAACTGAGATGGCCGAACGGCGATGAACGGCGATGATGAACTACGATGGCGACACGGCACAGTGAAGGCACTAGACAAGATCTTGGCATAGCGATAACTAGCAATTCTGTGCAGATTCAGGGATCGAGCTAGTAGAGGAAAGTGTTCAGGAGATAAAGGCGAAGATGCTAGACAAGGTGGCATCGACGGCGGTGGCTGGCCGCGACTAGGTGGCACACTGGCGGCACGACAACGAAGGGTAAAACACCTAAGTTGCAATCTGGTGCTGTGCTGCTGAAACCTGGCGTTGCTGGAGCTAGCTAGGGCCAAGTGGTACTGTTTGATGCAGTGGACTCGACTGGAGATGGCACGACGATGAACGGGGACGAGCTGCGCCGGAGAAGAAGACGGCTTCAACGGCAACAGGGCGATATAGTGAATCAAGCTCCAATTTGAAGGCACAGTTGAGTTCCTGGGCAGCTTCAGATAGTGTGGATGAAGGGAATCGGCCTAAGGCGACGTCGGCGAGGAAAACAACACCGCGGCCAGAGAAGAAGACATTGATTTGGGCATTTCTGCTGTGGGGCTTTGGAATTCAATTCCTTGCTGTGAGAGTGAAAAGGAGATGTGGGACAGCTATGGGTGGAGTCAATTTGGTCGGAGGCTCGTCGGCGTGGCCTGGCGACATGAGCTGGTCACCGGTGGCGTGCGAGAAAGGGGAAACTCCAATTCGAGCTTAATTTCAAAATATTGATGCACAGGCTTGTTGGGAATACTTCACTGATCAATTTCTTCCACTATAGCGAAAGCTAATTTGAACTGGAGTAGATGAAATTACTGGAAAAGGGCGTTTGCTAATTACGGCAATCGCCAGCGATAGAATTCACTAGGGCTTGATTAAATGCTGTAATATGATAAGGTAAACAGGAGACACGTACTGGTCACTTCAATTTAGAGGTTGATACAGTGAAATGGCTTGGCGGCTTGCTCCTCCTCGGCGGTTCGCCGGAGATGAAGAAGACGAAGAAAAGGTGGATTTAACGGCTAAAATAGCTCTGAACTGCAATGGTGAAGACGAAGTCGATTTGGGCGGGTATTTAAAGGTGTGGGATGAAGCTTGCTATGCCGGAGTTGAAGCAACGGTGACAATGGCACACGCACGCATGCAGGTTCAACTTTCCCGCTGGCGCACACGCGCCACTGTTGTGCTGGATATTGACTGCCACGGCGATGACTGAGGTGCAAACACGTGCACCCATGCAAACTCAGGTGAACATGAGCACTGCGAAGGTCGGCAGCGACGATCACGACAACAAAGCGCTCCGGTCGCAGTCGCAGCAGTGCTGATTGAAACTATGCATTGCAGGCAGTGGTCGATGTCGAAGGGGCTGGTGATCTAGTCGCAAATGGTTGCTCTGGCCATGAACAGCTGCTCCGGTCGAAGAAGCTGAGCCCTGGTCGATGGCGGGCTGGTGGTTGTTGGTCGAAAACAGCCAATTGGACTGGATTGCAAAATCTGAAAATTGGCTTTGGACTGAATTGTAATTTTTGACTTAGAGATAGTTAATTTGCAATCTGATTTCATAGATGAGTATATACTTATACCTTATACTCATCCAGAAAGAAATTTGGTAAAATTTGGCATGAGTTGATGGTTTCTGATATAAACCGAAAATAGGGTATTTAGGGTAATTAAAATATGAGTTTTGGTCATTTTGAATTCAAGGTAATTGGAGAGAGATTTGGGTGTTCTGATAAAAGAAGATTTTGTATTAATTAGCATTTGGAAGGTGTTCCCTAAAACAGATTTGAATTTAAAGTTAATCTGAAGATTTTAGCCTTTTTGGGTTTCCAGATATCAGAAAAAGGACTGATTTGCAATACAATTTGGACTGATCTGTGAAAAAGGTTTAAATGATGAAATCTGGCTGCCAACCTTTCTGGATTAAGTATTGGCATATCCATGATCATAATACAAGAATAATCTAGTCTGAATTAGGTCAAGATTTGGCTAAATCTGAGTTCAGAGTATTTAGGGTAATTAGGATATTAATTAGAATCTTGTTTTCAAAAACAGAAAAGGGATTGATAGATCTGGTAGTTAAAGATGGAATTGAATCTGGCTTCTGAAGGCTTTTATGTTTAGAGTAACTGATAGATCACATCTGAGAGATCTGATCTGAATTTGAGTTCACAGGAAAGATTTTGAGATTTTAGGACTTAAGATAGATTATGGTTGAATTGATCTTGCTACTACTACAGATCCATGCATGCATGATGTTCATGAAAAAGAAAGTTTTTACCCCTAAACTCAGGGTGTTACAGAATCTCTTCCAACTAAAGATGATTAATGGCCGAGTTGAACTCATACATCTCGATCAGGTTATTTCTACTTTTACTTTTATCCGCCACTGCACGAACCAGATTAAAATCACCCATAATTAGCCAGTTGAGATGATCTGGCATAACAATATTCTTAAACCAATGAATAAATTCCATTTTTCCCTGATGAAAGCAAGGTGCATAAATGTTGGTAATCACCGAAGTTAATCCAGAAAAAACATGAACGAGTTCCACCGCCAGAGAATATTTATTTTTGTATACCCCTTTCTTTTGAAACAACTGCAGTCCTCCTGAAGCACCCACAGAGGGGAGAAATTCAAAGTCTCTGAAGAGTTTAGGGCAAGAATTTTTCACAATAGACAAGTCAACAATCTCTAATTTAGATTCCTGGATACAAATGGCACAACACCTTGTATCTTTAGCTTTATTAAACACAGCTCTTCTCTTGACCATAGAATTTAAGCCTCTAACATTCCAGTTGAGAATTGAAAAAGTTTTGCAACTATCCATGAGCATGTAAGTCAAGTTCAAAGAGTCTATTACAACCAGTGTAAAAGACCAACCACAAAAAGTAAGGTCTAACATAAAGCATAAACCAGTTCCTTACGACAAGCAAAAAAATAACCATTACATCCCAAATAGTGTGCCCCCACAGAAAGTCTAAACAAAACAGTAGCTTCCTCATCCAAAAGCTCTTAATCATCAAGCTCATCGATAATAGGTCCTTTCAAGTGCCCTTCTGATAACATATCAGCCAGTAAGCCACATTTCATGCCAACAGCCTGAATCATCTCCAGTGAGAGAGGAGGCACCACAAAAGGTTTAAAGTCAAGGAATTTAGCTGCTAGTCTTGGACTTCTCCTAAGAGAAACTGAAGAGATAGGAGAGGACTTCCTCTTCAATGAGGAATGCGCCTTCTTCAAATGCTTAGAAAAAGAATTCGAACTCTTGAACACCAGCTTCCAAGTTTTATTAGAAGCTGACCTTCTAAAAGCATTCTTATTAAGAAGAGTCCAGGAAACTCTTAAACACAGACAGGGCTTAAAATCCACTAAGTAAAAGTCCAGAATGAAAGAGAAGTTGACACAAATATCCAGTTAACAGCAGAGGGATGAAAGGACAAAGCAGGTTTTACCACAACAGGGCAAAGCAAAAAAACCAACAGAGGAATCAAAGGACTCTGAAAATGATAGAGAACCAATTGATTCTTGCATTTCAGCAACTCCAAGAGGTCAAACTTGAGCATCCTCATGAGCATGAGGCTCTAAATCATCCCAATGATGGTTACCCTCCTCCCCCTGCATATCAAAATCCTGATCAATATCATCATCATCCTCTTCCATATCTTCATCATTTCCTTGATGTGCATTGCCGTTATGAACACCAGGATGAAAATCACCTGGCTCATCTTCATCACCGTTCAATGCTTCAATGTGACGCACAAAGTAAATTACAACTTGAACTGTCCAACTGTGCCCTAAGTTCTCGTCTGGCTCTGTATTGACAAGGAAACGAGGAATGTCTACCAAATCTGTGACTAGGCATTTGATCAAAACGTGGGAATGATTTCCATCCTATTGAAACCCTCTATCCCACTCCTTTAATTGCCCAAATGTAGACACTGCCTTAGAAATATTATGAATAGACTAGAAATCCAAGGGAAAGTTAAGAAGCATGAGCCAAACAAACTGATTAAAGCTCTTTTTCCTCTGGTTAGGTCCCTCATCATGTTTAGAAAGAAATATAAGAAAATCTTCAGTAACATGCAGACCTTCATCGATAATGCTATCCTTGACAAAAGTTGAAGCAAAACGAACCATAACTAAGGCTGGCCACAGAGCCAAAGGCGAAACTTGGACCTGCAATCCTCTTTCATTCTGAAAGTAATTCGTAATCACTTGATGAGGATGGTTAGTCGCAGGCGCGAGTGAAGCCACAGCCGTAGCTTCATTAAATTCTGATCTTGAAGCAACACATCTAGTTCTAAGAGGCCTGTTAGGAACTATGACTTCTTCTAAACCATTTCAAAGAAATGGGACAGGATCCACCCAAAAGTTAGCCATAGAAGGAGGAGAGAGTTTTTCAGAAGTCTCAACTCGCTGTTGTGAAGAAGTATGAAGTTCTGAAGAAGAAGAAGAGTCTTTAACACCTGGAGACGAAGGGTTATGTAATGAAGTGGAATGTGAACCATCTCTATATGACACCATCTTCTCGAACAAACCAGAAAAATTCTCAGCAAAAATCATTTGCTTGTCATTCCTGACACAAGAATCAAGGGGTGCATTTGAAGACCCAAATGAGAAATAATTAGCACATCCACTTGGAGGCTTGGAAGCATGAATGCCAGACGTGAGCCTAGAAACCTAAGACATAGCAAAGGCACCCTTTCGAATGAAAACCTTTCGTTTACTGATAGCTTTCAAATAGAACCTGCTGATATGGCCATAATTGAAGCATATCTAACATGTGACACTTGAGGGACAATACTTTTTGAGATGGCCAGGAGCAAGACATCTAAAACAACTCTTAAAAGAATTGGAATCAAAATTAGATTTGTGAGAATTATGCTCCAGCTGATCTTTTGGAGAAGAACCATCTTGCCGAAAATGAAATGAAGGACTGGTCGAAAGCACCTTATGACCAGTACTACGACCAGGGAAAGAGTTCAGACTTGAAAGAATCCTAATACCAACTTGTCAAAAAGGAACCAGATTGAATGTTGAAACAGGTGCCGGGTTTCTCTTCGACCGGACCTTCCCAAATCCCAAAACTTTACTGTTACCAACATTGAAAGATGCAGAATGAGAAGATCTATTTTTAGATAATTTCCACTCCTCAGCTTGTTCTGAAGACCATTTAACAAATTCCAATTGCCAATTAGGGCCTCCATCTCTCCAGAGAAAGAAAGATAACGAGAATTTCTCATGATTGATCATATTAGAATGAATAATTTTAAAACCAACTTTTTTATTAGCCACTGAGAAACGAAAGCCAAAATCAGAGAACTGAATCACGTTGAAAAGAGGAGCCTCACTACCAAAATAAGCAGCCAAGATCTCAGCAATAACCCTTTATGAAGGTCTAAAAGCTGAGCGTCTGATGAACAGAGTGAGGAAGAATTCCTTGTAACCTTTAACAAACTCAAAAGTAATAGAAGAATGGAACAAATTCCAAATCTCTCGTTCAAAAGAAACCCCAATACTCCAATCTAAATCTCTGGGATCAAAACATGGCAGAAAACAAGTCGCCCTCCGAAAAGAAGAAACCTCTCTCAAGCTCCCCACAGAAATCAGAAGATCACAAGAAAAACCTTAACCCAGAAGAGGGAGGCACCAAGCAACCACAAACTAGTAGACTAAACAAGAGAGAAGAATCCAAAGAAACCCAACAAAACCACCCACCAGAAGCACAAACCCACAACTAAAAGCAGGAAGAACCAACCACACATCTGAAGCTCCTCTAGGCAAGAACTCCAAGATTACCATCAAAACCAGGAGAAGAACTGAATCAAGGAGGACGAGGCCCCAACGGCAAGAATCGCCATCGCCATCGCCATAGGGTTCAACTTAAACGATCATTTTCCTATCGATCAAACTCTATGTTGTACTAATTAATGATTTGGAAAATTTAAATCTTCAAAACCAGGAGGTTGTTTCACAAACACTAATTCGGATATTTCTCCATTTAAAAATGCACTTTTCACATCCATTTGAAATAACTTGATGTTAAAAGTTGATGCAAATTCAAGAAGAATGTGAATAGCTTCTAATCTTGCTACGGGTGCAAAAGTTTCACCAAAATCCAAAGCTTCAACTTGAGAATATCCTTGTGCAACAAGACGAGCTTTGTTTCGTACTACTACTCCATTCTCATCTTGTTTATTTCTAAAAACACATTTTGTTCCAATCACATTATGATCCTTAGGTCTTTCTACTAATGTCCAAACTTTGTTTCGAGTGAAATTATTTAGTTCTTAATGTATGGCATTTACCCAATCCGGATCACTAAGTGCTTCATCTATAAGTTTAGTTTCTAAGGAAGAAACAAAAGAATAATGTTCACAAAAAGAAGCAATACGAGATCGAGTTTGAACACCCTTACTAACATCACCCAAGATTTGATTCAGGGGTGATCTTTGGCAAACTTTTGATGAAGTCGCGGGTTCTGTGATGCTTGATCATCATTTTCTTCAATCTCTAGTTCAAGGTCTTTTCGATCAACATTGTTGTGGGTGGTCGCAGGTTGAGCAGCATCAGTATTTTTGGTCACAGGTCCATGTTCGACATTAGCACGAGTACTCGCGGGTGATTTATCCTTTCGACCAAGTGACTTTTGTTCTTCATTTTTGGGTTTGATATCACCAATGCTCATCTCCTTCATAGCTTCCCTCAAGCCATTGTTTCCTACTGTTGGGGGAAATCTCCACGACACTAAATCCAGGTGAGAGGTTGTTCCATTTGCCCGGGAACAAGGCCCCCCCGGTGGCTTGTCCCGGGCACCGCCATTTTCCCGGGGACAAGGCCCCCCCGTTGGCTTGTCCCGGGCGCCGCCTTTTGTCCGGGGACAAGGCCCCCCAGTGGCTTGTCCCGGGCGCCGCCATTTGCCCGGGGACAAGGCCCCCCAGTAGCTTGTCCCGGGCACCGCCATTTGCCCGGGGACAAGGCCCCCCAGTGGCTTGTCCCGGGCGCCGCCATTTGCCCGGGGACAAGGCCCCGGTGGCTTGTCCCGGGCGTCGCCATCTGCCCGGGGGGTCTTGTCCCGGGCACCACCATCTGCCCGGGGACGAGGCCCCCCGGTGGCTTGTCCCGGGGGCCGCCTTTTGCCCGGGGATGAGGCCCCCCGGTGGCTTGTCCCGGGCGCCGCCGTTTGCCCTGGGATGAGGACCCCCGGTGGCTTGTCCCGGGCGCCGCCGTTTGCCCTGGGACGAGGACCCCCGGTGGCTTGTCCCGGGCGCCGCCGTTTGCCCTGGGACGAGGACCCCCGGTGGCTTGTCCCCGGCGCCGCCGTTTGCCCTGGGACGAGGACCCCCGGTGGCTTGTCCCCGGCGCCGCCGTCCTTCCGAAGAAAGGGGTCTCTGATCCCGAGTCACATGCAGGTCACACGTGAAGCGCCTCGGGAATCAGCGGACACCTGTCAAGCATCCGAGGTCCCGACTGGAAGAAGGACATCGCTACACCTAGATTCAACGGTGGCAGGTAGGGTAGTTTAGTATTTTTGCTTCTTTTGGGGCTATATAAGCCCTTGTACACCTCATGTAAAGGACAATCTTTCATTATTACTTGGAATAGACAATCTCACAGGTGTGCTCTGGAGCCATCTCTCCCCCGAGAGAGCTCCCCTCGCCAACTCCGGTTGGGAGCACGCCGACTGGACTAGGGCCTCCACTGAGGCCTGAACATGTATAAACGCTCGTGTCATTTGTTGTGCTTGCCCGACGGGAGAGGACCGGTCACTCGGTCAGCTCGCGTCGTATTTTCTTCGCTAGGATTGTCCACAAAACCTGCCGGGGTATTTGTAACACCATGACAGTTGGCGCCATCAGTGGGGACTCATGACAAGATGCCAACGCACCCCCAAGAACGAGGGCCCGCGCCCTCTCCGGTGACGCCGGTCCCGGTGACCCGGCGCCGCCCGTCCGGGACACGACCATCCCGGCGCTTCCGCCAGGGGGCAGCCAGACCCAGGTACAGCCTCCCACCTTCCCTGTCAATTTCGGTGGTTCGACCTCCGGGTTAGTCCCAGTGACCGCGGTCGCCTCGGCCGGGACTAGTCTCCCCCCGACAGCTTCCCTGGCCCCCGGGACACCTTGCTCGAGTCCTTAGTGGAGGGCCAGCTCCGCCCCCAGCACTCTATGGATGAGTTGCTCTGTGTCTTGGAGCGGCCACCGGCCCCCACTTACCCCCCGTACCCATTCCTGGGGCCTATGCCCCCATTTATGGGTCACCCAGTGGCCCCTCTGGCCCTCGGAAGCCCGGTTGCTCCGTACGACCCCACCGGTGGGTACCCTCCCCCAGCGGCCCATCCGCCCAGAGCTTTCCCGGCAACGGGGGCCTTCCCGATGCCGGGATGTTACCTTATGTTTGGGGCCTTCGCGGTACCGGGGGGACACCCTGTTCCGGGCCCATTCCTGAGGCCGAGGGCCCACTACATGCCGGGGGTTTTCCATGCGCCGGGAGCCAGTCCCGCCCCGCAGGTTGCGTTTACCGCACCAGGGACGGTTGACAGAGCAGCTCCCGCATCACAACGGGCCTCCCCCCGCAACGGCGCCCCTGTTCCGGACATCGCCACGGGGTCCCCCCTCTTCGGTTCCGGATAATACAGGGGTTTCCCCCTTTCTGGTTCCGGACGTCGCCGCGGGTTCCCCCCTCTTCGGTTCTGGATAATACAGGGGTTTCCCCCTTTGCGATTCCGGACGTCGCCGCGGGGGTTCCCCCCTCTCTGGTTCCGGATAATACAGGGTTTTCCCCCTTTCCTGTTACGCACGTCGTCACAAGGGTCTCCCCCTCACCGGCCCCGGTAAAGCCCGGGCCGGTAGCTACAGTGCACGAGCTCCCTCCTCCCCCGGGGCCACCCCCAAGGGCGCCTCCGGCGGATCAAGTCCGCTTCGCCTGGGAGGAGGTTGAGTGAATGCGTGCAACTAAGTCCAGGGAGGAACTTCCCCCGGGTCGCGGACACGGAGAGCTTCGCTCCCGCTCCAGCAGGGGGAAGAGACCCACCGAAGAACCAACCTCTCCGGGGGAGTGCCCGGACGTCTTGGAAGTTAGCTCCACGAACCCAGAAGAAAAGTGCCGTTACCGCCATGCCGGCAGGCCTCTTGGGCCCCTTCCCGACTCCGACAACGTGCGACTGGGACTCTCCCCGAGAAGTGGAGGGGGCTAACCAGCCGCTGTGCCGCAGGCTGCGGAGCATCCGATGGCCGCAGCCTTACCACCCACCTCACATCGAACACTACAACGGTGAGGCCGATCCTTACGAATTTGTGCAGGTGTATTCCACAGCCAGCTCGGTGGCTGGGGGGAACGAGACGGTACAATGCAATGTCTTCCCCCTCTACCTCATAGGGATCGCCCGCTCGTGGTTCTACAACTTGAAGGCCGGGCCATCAAGTCCTTCGTGCAGCTCAACTGCAAATTCTGCGCGAATTACCAGGGGAACTATGTACGTCCCCTGGATTCCTCGCAGCTTTATACCTTCCGGCAAAGGACGGGGGAGACCATCCGCAGCTTCTTCAAGCGCTTCGCTCAAGTTAAGAGCAAAGTGCCTCACGTCCCTGACTCCATAGTTATTGAGGCGTGCAAGAGCGGGATCCTCCCGGGGAACTCCACCAGAGGTTCTCCCGAAGCTGCCCCTCCTCTGCCGACGAGCTCTTCAACGTACTTGAGAAGTACGCTCGAGCGGAGGAGGACGACCTCTGGAAGAAGAACCAGGGGGCTCCCGCCCTCGCTGATTGGGGGGCTAGGGACCCCCTCAAACGTCCCAAGAAGGGGGGTCGTAGCGAGCCACGTCCTTGGGACATCTTTTGTCCTCGAGGGCAGAGGCGGCTCGCGCGACACCTCGAGGGGCAATCGCCCCTTCCCCAAGCCGAAAGACCGCGGGGAGGGGGGGGGGACAGTCGTCCCACGATCGGGAAGGCCCACGGCGGGAAGAAGGGAAGGCCCGTGGTGCACCTTCCACAGGTCCAGTACCCATGCCACCCGGGAATGCCACCAACTGTTGCAGCAGTTTGCCGCATTCCTCGATCAGCATGGGCAGGGGGGATTCCGGCCTTCTTGCCCCCTCAGTCAGCCTTACCAGCCCTTCCTGCTCCCGCGGCGGGACAGCAGGGGCAGATGCAGGAGGGGGAGTTGTCAGAGACTCTCCCCTTCCAAACCTCCCAAAGGCGTGTCAACGTCATCATGGGAGGGTCCGCTTCCGGGTGGGACTCTAAGCGCCAACGCAAGGAGTACGCGCGCGAAGTAAAGGTGGTGGGGGTGCTGCATACGTCTCCGCCACCCAAGTGGTCGGATGTCCCCCTCACCTTCACTGCGAAAGATGCGCGAGGGGTTCGCTTCCCCCATGATGACGCGCTCATTGTCTCCGCCACCATCTAAAACTGCCATCTGGCCCGCATCCTCGTGGATGGTGGGAGCTCCGCCGATTTCCTCTACCTAAAAGCGTTTAGGGAGATGCAGGTGGACGAGAAGCACTTGCAGCCCGCAGTAGGGCCTTTACAGGGATTTGTCCCAGGGAAGGCGATCCACCCCGTGGGGAAGGTGGATCTCCCCATGACGTTCGGCACCCCAGACAATTACCGGACTGAGATGATCCATTTTGATGTGGTAGACCTCCCCTCTTCCTACAACGCGATCAGGGGGAGGACCACAATCAACTGCCTGGGAGCCGTGATCCACCAGAACTACCTCTGCGTGAAGATCCCCGGGCCTCACGGCATGATAACCGCCCGGGGAGACCAAGACGTGGCCCGCGCCGTATACGAGCACGCCGCTGCAATGATCGGAAGCGTCAACATCATCAAAACCCCGGGGGGGAGGCCTCTCCCCCAGAATTAGACGCCACAGAGATACCTCCCGGGAGGTTCCTCCCTAAGCTGCGCCCAGAGGGGGACCTCTGGAAGATCCCGCTGTCCTTGGACGATGGGGACAAAATTGTTAGAATCGGGGCGGAGCTCCACATGGAACATGCGGAGCAACTCGCGGCTTTCTTGCACAAAAACTCTGAAGTTTTCGCGTGGAAGCCCTCCGACATGCGGGGCGTCGCCTGGGATGTCATTGAGCACAAGCTCGCGGTGACCCCCGGTCACCCCCCGATCAAGCAGAAGCTGAGGAAACTCTCCCTTGAACGCCAAGAGGTGATCAAGGTAGAGATCGCCCAGCTTCGGGAGGCGGGGTTCATTCGGGAGGTCTTGCACCCCGAGTGGCTTGCGAACCCCATCCTCGTAAAGAAGTCCAACGGCAAGTGGCAAATGTGCGTGGACTTAACCGATCTCAACCGCGCTTGCCCCAAAGAAAACTTCCCGCTCCCGCTAATTGACCAGTTGGTCGACTCGACTGCGGGGTACGAGTTGATGAGCTTCCTGGAAGCGTACTCGGGCTATCCCCAAGTCCGGATGGCGGAAGGGGACGAGGAAAGGACGAGTTTCATAACTCCCCTCGGAACCTTCTGCTACGTCCACATGCCCTTTGGGCTGAAGAACTTTGGAGCGATCGGCGTACGCAGGTGGAAGCTCCTGGGCTTCCTTGTGTCCCAGCGGATCATAGGGGCGAACCCCGAGAAGATCCGGGCATTCCTTGATATGCCCCCCCCCTGGCTTGGTCAAGGATGTTCAATGACTCACCGGCTGCTTAGCCGCGCTGAGTCGTTTCGTCTCACGGTTGGGGAAACGCGGCCTCCAATTCTTCAAAATCCTCCGGGGCTCGAAGGGTTCCGATGGACCCCCGAGGCCCAGGAAGCCTTCGACAGCCTGAAGAAGTATCTCACGAGCCCCCCAAAGCTCGTGAGCCCATCTCCGGGAGAGCCCTTGCTCCTTTACCTTGCCGCGACCCCGGTCACCGTAAGCGCGGTATTGGTAAAGGAGCAAGATGGGCAACAGCGTCCCGTGTACTACGTGAGTGAAGCCCTCCAAGGGGCCAGAACTCAGTACACGGAGATAGCGAAGATCTGCTACGCCCTCCTGAAGGCGTCCCAGAAGCTTTGTCATTACTTCCTGGGGCACCCCATCACTGTCCCTTCATCCCTCCCCCTGTGGGAGGTGCTCCGCAACAAAGAAGCCACCGGCCGGATAGGGAAGTGGGGGGCCGAGCTTGCCCCCTTTTCACTTTCCCTCACGGGGCGCTCCGCCATCAAGTCACAAGTCCTCACCGACTTCGTGGCGGAGTGGACTCCTGCCTCCGGGCCCGGGGACGAAGCCCTCCCTGCGTTGCCCCGACGCAGTGACCATTGGACACTCATGTTCGATGGCTCCCTGTGTCTCACCGGGGCTGGTGCGGGAGTAGTCCTCCGGAGCCCCGAGGGGAGGCAACTCGAGTACGTGGCGCGGCTCGAGTTCCCCGCCACGAACAATGTCGCCGAATACGAGGTTTTGCTCCTCGGGGTGCGCCTTGTGCACTCCCTGGGGATTCGACGTCTCCTAGTGAAAGGAGACTCCCAGCTCGTAGTTTGCCAAATGGACAACTCCTACTTGTGCCATGACGCAAACTTGAGCATCTACTTACAGGAAGTGAGCAAGATGGAGAAGCACTTCGACGGCCTAGAGGCCCGGCACATCCCACGAAGGGACAACGACCGGGCTAATGCCCTAGCCCGGTCAACCAGCGCCCGTGAACCGCTCCCCAAAGGGGCTTTCTTGGAGATTATTGCGAAGCCCCCGGTGACCTCCCCGGACGCGGGTGACGAGCCCCCCATCCCGGAAGTCACCGAGATCACTCGGACTTCGTCTTGGATGGACCTCCTTATCTCCCTCATCAAGGGGGAGGGGGACCCTCCCAGCAAGACCGAGGCTAAGTGCCTCCGGGCCAAAGCTCGGGCATACCTCCTATTGGATGGGAAGCTCTACAAGCAGGGGGCTTCCGCCCTGCTTCGTTGCCTCCCACAGCCGAAAGGACTCTGGCTTCTTGAAGACATCCACGCGGGGAGCTGCGGGTCTCATCTAGCTCTGCGCACCATCGTAGTCAAGGCCCTCCCTCCACCAGGGCTTTTATTGGCCCACGGTGATTCGTGACGCGCGAGACCTTGTCTCCGCATGCGAGGCCTGCCAGAAGATGGCCAAGGGTTCGAACCTCCCCCCCGTAGCACTGCAGACTATCCCCATCACTTGGCCCTTCGCGCCTGGGGGATGGACCTCCTGGGCCCCTTCCCCCCAGCATCCAGAGGATACAAGTATGCGGTGGTCGCGGTCGACTTCTTTAGTAAGTGGGTAGAGGCTGAACCTTTGGCCAGCATCACGTCCCGGGCAGTACAGCGGTTTTTCTAGAAAAATATCGTATGTCGTTTTGGCGTCCCCCGAGAAATCACTGTCGATAACGGGACCCAATTCGACTCAGCGTATTTCCCGGAATTCTGCGAAGGCCTGGGGCATACCATCCACTTCGCTTCAGTGGCCCATCCCCAGAGCAACGGGGCCGTTGAAAGTGTCAACGGCATAATCCTACAAGGGTTACGCCGACGGCTCGAGCAAACCGCTTCCAAGTGGGGTGCATGTGCAGAGGAGCTCCCTAGCATCCTTTGCTCCATGCGCATGACTCCTAGCCGGGCGACGGGACGTACTCCCTTCTCCCTGGTATACGAGGCTGAGGCAGTCCTCCCCCCAGAGATTGGCTTTCGGTTGATGTGGGTCGAGCTCCTAGACCGAGCTACGACCGCAGCGTACCAAGCCAACGAGGCAAATCAACGACTGGAGGTCGATATCGTGGAGGAGGAACGCGACCGAGCGCTCCTCCACCACGCCATCTATGAGCGTGAAATGGCGCGCGCATACAACCAGCGCGTGCGCGAGAGGGCTTTTCCACTCGGGGACCTTGTCCTCAAGCACGTTACGGACCCCCAAGCCCAGGGCAAACTCTCCCCCAAGTGGGAGGGCCCCTACAGGATCTCGGCGATCCTGGGCTCGAGGGTTTACAAGCTCTCCAACCTTCAAGAGCAGGAGCTGAAGCACACGTGGAACGTGTGTTTACTTTGCAAGTTCTACGTCTAGCCTACGGGCTAGTCCCCTCCCCAGGAGCGATTACGCCAGAAGGGGAGGGGGGGCATTGTATTCACCGCTCCCTCCCCTGTCGCGATTTCGCGGGGGGAGGAGTTGTACTTTGGTTCATTATCAATACAACTGGTTTTTTCTCCAGCTCTGTTTCAATACAGGTTTTCACATTATCGTCTATCATGGCGATTCCCTCCCCATGAGGATGCCCTCTTAACGAGGATGCCCTCCCCGTGAGGAAGTGGGCTATCACGACCCAACAAGTCCCTATAACGGGAGTCCCACTCCTGTAGGGTGGCTTACGATCACCCCTCGTGGACTGATGGTGTAAGCGGCAACCCGGTCCTCAAGGACCGCGGTAACGAGTCAATTTGGGAGACTAGTCCCCTACCCAAACACTCAGACCCGTCATCGGGCAATCTAACTCCGGGAGTCGATTGTCTCCTCAGTGAGGCGGAATTCTCGGATTTTCTTGGATGTTCTTCCCCGAAGGTTTCGTTCTCGGCTTCCTGTTTTCCAGGTAACCAGAGGGTTCTCTCCTGGGAAAATTCCCGGAGATATTGGGCCTCCAGGAAGAATCACCCGATTCCCCGTTCTCACGATGACCGGAAGGTTTTTACCCCGGAGTGAATTTCTTCGAATTTCGGAATTCTTGGATGTTTTTCTTGGAGACATCGTTCCCAGCTCCCCGTCTTCACGGCGACCGGAGGATTGTCTCCCGAAAAAATTATCCCCGGGAATTTTATGGATTTTTCTCAGACGTTCTCTCTCCGGAGACCTCATCCCCTACTCTCCGTTCTTACGGCGACCGGAGGATCCTACCGGGGCTTTCGAAAAATTGTTCCCAAAAATTTTTTATATAACCTTGGGAAAACTTGGAAGAATTCTTAAAAGATGGGTCTTTACCCCGGGAGCTTTGTCACCCCCACAGCGCGCGGAGCACCCCTCCAGCCCGCTGTGGAGGGGGGATAAGGAGCACCCGAGAATCACCCCGTTCCGCACCATCTAAGATAAACACGAGCAAACTTAGCTCTATCCAAGAAATCAAAGTACAAGTAAACTTGGCTTTATTGAAGATCATTTAACCGGAGGACATCTTCCCCCTCCGGTGGGCATCATTACATCAGACACGGTACAACCCGGGATGTAACCCGGAAAGTTCCTATGTCTAATAATCCCGGAGACCTTCGGATATCTCCCGGGCCAGGTCTCGGTGCAAGTCGCGTATGCGACGCTGGGCCCCCCGGAGTAGGTCTTCGGGCCAATACTCGTAGCCCGCCGGTGGAAGTATTCGAAGAGGGAGAACCCTCCGGGACCCCAGTCGCAGAGGGGATAGTTCAGCGCGGTGAATATCGAAGTTGTCCAGGTGCCACTCCAGATGCCACGTAACCGGATCGGCTCTCGGGAAACGCCCCCGGAGAAGAGACTCAACAAAATAAAGGCGGCCTGGGCGTTCCCCGGATTACACCCGCCGAGCCTCAAAGGCCTCACGCCCGTAGAGTTTCTCTTGGACCTTCGCCCGGGAGTAACCTCCCGGGTAACCTGGTACATTTCATTCAAAGACTTAGCAAAAAATTCAATTTCTATTGCTTCAGAAATATCTTTGTACAAGTGTCCGGGGCTTCCTCTAGGAAGCTACCAGGAGCAAAAGACCTAAAAACAAAAAGGGGTCCTATCTAGACCCAGGGGGAGGCTAATACTTGGTCATTGGCGTCCTTCCCCCGGGGGCCTCGTGCCGGAGCCGCAGCATCCGCTCTCAGAGGCGCCAGCGCTGGGAATCGCACCCAGACGATCCGTTCGTAGAAGCCGCCGGCGAGTTGATCCACTCCTCGCCGTGACGGCTCGAAGAACTCCGGGAAGCTCCGGGGGATCCGACCCCGGATCGCTCGGGCACCAACCCCCCGGTGCTCCACGAGCCCGGCCGCGGCGACCACGACAGGGATCGCGCGGCCCCGCGCCCGGGCATCTGCGGCCTCCGGGATCACAGAGACTTGTGCGTTGAGAAAACGCACAACCTCCGTGAGCGTCGCCGGGGCCACCTCGAAGCCGCTCCCCAAACCCAGGCTCACTCCAAGCCCCTCGAGGGCTGAGCGCACGGAGCGGCCCGCGTCCGTCACGGCCCGGACACTGGAGCCCTCAAGCTCCAGGAGAGCATCCTCCTGGAGCCTTGGCCTCCCTCCGGAGCTGCTCATTGATGCTCTCGGAGACGTGGAGCTGGGCCCGGACCCTGGCCAACTCCCGGAGGGCACCGTCCCGCCCCTCCGCGTCTTGCAGCACCCGGCTGAAGCGCGCTTCAATCCCCCAGGTGATGGCGGCCCCCTACAAGTGCAAGAGTTAGAAAAATTCAAGTTGAGTGCGCCGAAGGATACCTCCTACCGGCTCGAGAAAGTACCTGGATCTGGAGCGATTGAAGCTCCCCGAAGCACTCGTGGAGTGTCCCTTGCAAGACGTAGTCTTGGACCTTTCGGGTCTGCAGGCTCTCCGTGTACTGGTTGACCTCCCCCGCGGACAGCAGGGGGTCTCCCTCCGGGCAACGGGCCCATGTGCAAGAGTCGCGGGGGTGATGTGGACTGGGGTGACAGTGGCTGGTGTCTTCACCTCCGAGGAAGTGGCCGCCGAAGAGGTGGCCGAAGAGCTTTCAGAGTGGGTCCCTCCCCGTGGGGGGATCAGGAACCCCTTCCCTTTTCCAGGCCGTGGGGCCCCTGGGACCTCCTTCACCAGGGAGCCTCATAGACCGAGGGGCTCCCTCCCTCGTCTACCGGCCATTCGACGCGCGGAGGAGAAACCTTCGTGAATCGAACCTCCAGCCTCTCCGGCTCCGGTAGCGCCGAGGCTGCCAGGAGGGCTATCGCCGACGGTGGCGAGGGCCCGTAATCTGCCAAATCGGATGCCCCCCCGTCATTGGCTGGCTCCTTCCCCCGAGCCTCTCTGGGGTTCTCCGGGGGAGGTGGCGTCGCTTCCTGCCGGGGAGGCGCCCGCACGCGCCTTATCCCGGGGGTTGCGTCCCGGGCCTTCACGGGCGTGGAGCCCAGAGTCGTCGATGGACTGGGGGCTTTCTGACCCTTGGCCCGCTTTGGCTCAAAGCCCCTGGTGGCCCCCTTCCCCTCTTGTGGGAACCGGGGGTGGGGAGGGGCGTTCTCACCGGAAGCCTCAGCCCGAAGTCCTCGGCCACCAGGTTCCGGGGAGGGCCCTCCTCCATGACGCGCACGATGCGCTCGTGCTCGTCAGCGTAGTACCTCCCGAGGAGGTTCTCCAACTTCTCCCGGGCGGCCGGATACGGCCGGATTGCAAGAGGTAAGGAGTTACAAAAATTCACGAAAGAAAATGAGCGAGATAATCGAGAGCTTACGTCGGGTCAGCGTCTTCTGTGGGGGCCGCTGGGCCGGGCACATCCCGATTCCCCTCCTCCCGTGCGCGAGGGGGGAAATCTTCAGCAGTGTTAGCTCCTCGTCGGCGTCCCTCATGGAGCGGACGCCCCGGGAGCCCACGACCTTGCTGAGGAGCTTCAGCTCCTCGTCGGTCCACACCGGGGGCTTGGGAGCAGACGACCAGCTGTAGAGGGAGGCTCTGGGGAGTACACCACCTCGTCATCCCGAACCCGGAGGTAGAACCACCTCCGCATCCAATCCCCCCAGTGGTGCCAGGAGGCTGCCACCGGGTACTCTGCTACCCGGGATGGCAGGAGTTGGACCATCACCGAACCAAACGGCAACTTTGGTCCTCCTTTCACCAGGTGGGGGCTCCTCGCTGCTGGCTCGTAGAAATACCGGAACAGTCAGAGTGTCACCTCCCGTTCGGTGGCTGTCTCGAACAGCCATATGAACAGCCCTATCCGAACGAACGCGTTCAGCGTCAGGTGGTTCAAGGCCACCCCGTACTCCTTCGAAAACTCCCGGAGCAACGGGTGCACCGGGAGCCGGAGCCCAGCCTCGAGGAAAGCCTCGAAGGCCACCACTTCCCCAGGCCTGGGACGGGGGGCTCTGTCCTTCTTCGCGGGGATCCGAACGTCCCCGTCCGCAACAACTCCCCGGTCCACCAGGGACTCCAGGTCCCTGGATGTAAACTCAGAGGCCCAGAGGAAGTCCGCGGTGACTTCCTCCGGGGGCACCTCCGTGGCCTTAGCACGGCCCTTGGGCCCAATCTAGTTTTTCCAGTGGCTAAGGCTCTAGAAAAAAGGGGGGACTTAAGGGTTCCGGAGGCTAAGCTCCCGGGAGTAAGCTTCCGGAAGAGGGCTACCGGGAGAGCTAAGGGCGCTAAGGGAATTTGAGGGCTTGAAGGTTGGAATGAAGTTCTCCGGGCCCCCGAGGCCCTATTTATAGGGGCCAAGCGCTGCCCCGATGGGCGCCACGTGGCCCTTCATGGTGCATCCGCGCCGTTGAAATTCAAACAGCGCGTGGGAAATGATGGGACGGGCACGCGAAAGGAGGCGTCGCCGGTTCGAACCGCTAGCGGCCATTATGGCCGAACAACGCGCTCCCATCGAGAAGACCTTAATGAACGACGGCGCGGTAATAAACACGCGGCACGGGAATCGAAGCATCACGGCTCCGGTGGCTTGTCCCGGAGATTTTCCTGGTAACATAAACCATCCCCACCAGGAACTCGAGCATCGTCCCCGGAGCGCATCGGGGGCTGCTATTGGGGGAAATCTTCACGAGACTAAGTCCAGGTGAGAGGCTGTTCCATTTGCGTGGGAACAAGGCCCCCCGGTGGCTTGTCCTGGGGGCCGCCATTTGCCCGGGGACTAGGCCCCCCGGTGGCTTGTCCCGGGCGCCGCCATTTGCCCAGGGACAAGGCCCCCCGGTGGCCTCTCTCGGGCACCGCCTTTTGCCCAGGGACAAGTGTCGCGCCCCGAAACTGGGACTACGACTACTCCTATAGAGACTTAGCTCGCTGCAGCTAGTCCCATACATACATACCCTTGACTTCCCAAGATAAGTCAAGCACAGGAGTATATTCACATTGCAACAGAGTAACTTACAAAATATTAAAGCAGTGTTGCCTGCTGGCCTTAATATTACATAAAGAGATTACAATGCCTTCGCGGCATACATGGTTTAGCAAAATAACATCTACACAGCAGAAGATAGGTGACCCCCCCACAATGAGAAGTGAACGGCAGAACAACACACATTAGGGCTCTGGCGGAATTGACACTCCTCCTTCTGGATCGAAGAAATTCTCCACGCCTTCATCTTGATTATTGAATGCTCCATCTACTGATTTGTAGGTTGCAAGAGTGAGCACTTACGTACTCAGCAAGTCATAGGTAAGAGTAGATACATATAGTAGTGATGACATGAACCTAGACTAGTCAAGAATTATGGATGTTTGTAAAATAATCTTTTCTTTCATACCTCATCTCATCTTATCTCATGGCAGCACTTTTCATAATATAGCATTGCTATTCATGTTCACTAGATTATAGTACTACCGCGACATGTCGACACACGACAGCCCACAGCAGCATCCTTATCATGACAACACATGTCATTTGGGTAATCTTGATTTAACAAATATTATTTAGAAAACATACTTGTGTGATACCCCGTGGATTTAATCCACCGCAGCAGACTCCTAAAACTCGAGAGCACGAAGTATTCGAATACATTTTTAACTCTGCAGAGAGGTACCAATTTACCCGCAAGATATTCCACTTTCAAGCCCATCCTATCAAAATGATTAGACCCTTCCTCACAACCATGTGTGAGTGGAAAGGTGGAGATAACAAGAACTTTTGTTATGTTTCACTTACAATTCACCCCTGACCCTGCAGTTTTCTTCACACAAACTGCAGTTGTGGCAGGATATACCCCCACCCCTAAGCCTCTTCTCATTACTGAGTCAACGTGCATGATTATAATACGAGGAGGAGCTGAACCCCGTGAGTTTAGTGTATTGTTTTCCATCTCATGCAGGGGTTTCATGTGCGATCCACATAAGTACTTGTTCAGGCCTGTCCCATACCAGGCTTGCGGTTAGTATGTTTGTTCATGCCACTAGACGCACAACACAAGGGTCTAGTCCTTATATGCCAGTGACCAGACCAACCACAACCCTGCACCTTCCGTGCCTGCACATCCTTTGCAGTTTAGCACCTCCAGTGCTACCACCATTCCATACCAAAATTTTGGTCACGGCTAGGGGTTTTATTTCATGAATATATATAAATACATATGATAGTTCATGGCTCAAAACTTGTTTATTTCACATTTCACAGATAACCAGTCTAGCACTGCCAATTCATAATTCAACCATTCTCAATCTTTCACATGCAATATTATCTATATTCAAGGTTATGTTATAGCAAATCTTAAAATATAGGTTCAGGATAACCAAGAATATGACTTGTCTTCCACGTCGTAAAATACAGCAGTTGACGTTGGATCAGCAGTGAAGTCCTCGAACTCGGGCTCTTGATCTGCTCTCCAATCAAACAAGCAACCAAGAATCACAATCTTTTCAATACATTATTATACTATATGCAATAATGCAAAGATGAATGTCTTGATGATTCTGAAATGATTGGATGATTCTGAGATGATAAGGTTTAGAAAATGATTAGGGTTAAGTTATGGAAACCAAGGTTATGATTAGCTGTCAAAGGTTTACAAGGTTCCAAATGTCTCAAAATATCATAATGATATCAAGGTTGTGACTGGTTTGCTGAAAAATAGCAAACGTCTTTAGGTTGACATTTGGTTCAAGGCATCGACATAGGGTCGATGGATAATAGAAGGATTATCTCAACTTGTGGCAGTAGAATAAAATGTAGAGAAAAACTCCACAAGTCTAAGGGACAAGGTTATTTTCAATTTGCACAACTGGAAAGAGGTGAAAAGAGCTAATGCCTCTGGCTCACATGCTCTGGCATAGGGCTGACAATCTCAAAATCTAGGGTTAAGCATAAAATGCAATTCAAGGGCTCAAATCAAGTTGTCATAGAAGAAGAAATTGTAGATCACAACCTCCGGAATCTAAGGGACAAAGTTATGCTCAAAATGCATATCTGGAAGGAAGTGAAAAGGGCTAATGCCATTGACTGACATAGCCTGGCATTGAACTAACATGGCCAGAAACTAGGGCTTGCCATAACTTTTGATCTAGGGCTCCAATTGATGCACCACTTTGTCTGGGAGGTAGGCCTTGATAACAAGAACAAATGATTGAATAGGTTCCAAGGTTGAAGATGGCTGGATGGTGATGAAAATCAGTGAAGAAGTGTGGTGGCGACACGGCACAGTGAAGCCATTGGACAAGATCTTTGGCATAGCTATATCTTGAAATCTGGACAGTTTCAGAGATCGAGCTAGAAGAGAAAAGTGCTCAGGAGATTGAGGCACATCTGGTGGACATGGTGGCTAATGCTGGATTGGCCGGGAATAGATTTTCGATGGCCGGCGCCGGAGAAGATGGCACTGCAATTGGTGGTTTTCGATACAGGTCAAATAAACTCAATTCCAAGCTCAGGGAGTATCTAAGAAGTATAAGGAAACTATTGGCACGGTTAATTTGATAAGAGAATCACCAGAGAAGCCTGGCGATGATCGCCAGTGACTGGTGAAGTTCAAATTTAGGGAAAGCTTCAATTGGGGTTCAATTCTGAAATATGGATGCACAGGCTTGCTTCAAATAGCTCACTGATCATTTTGTTCTACAGAATCGAAAGCTAATTTGGGGTAAATCGGGATGCATTGCCGGAACAAGGCATTTGGCATTTCCGGCGATCACCGGCGTTAGGGTCCACCGGAGAGCAATTGGATGCAACAGAATGATCAGGAGGATGAGAGATACTCACTGCTGGCTTCAATTTGGCAAGAGGTTCAGTGATTGGAGCTGGCACCATGAACCCCCGAGCTGGACTCGCCGGAGAAGAAGACGACAGCGGAGGAGATTTGGAATTGGCTAAGTTCTGGTGAAGTGAAGATGATACAAAGTGTCGGCTGCTTCAATAGACCAGGGACGGAGTTGGCAAGGAGGGAGCAACAAAGAATTTGGCGCCGGTGACTTGACTGGCCGAGCGCAGGTGCGACAACGGTGAACGGTGATGCGATGGCGCACAGGCGGTGCAACAACTGATCAAATTGTCACTTCATTGGGACTCAACGATGTCGGCCTATACAAAGCGGTGGCGACAATGGCTGCCAAAGCAAGGCAACGTGGCGCAGAGTTGCTGACAATGGCTGCTGTTGCTGCTGCTGGTCGCGCACGGGAGCAGATTTTGGTCGTCGACGTTGCAACGGCGTTGCCACGGCGATGGCTGAGGCGTGGACGCGTGCGCACAAGCATGCACGGTCACAAATGCTGGCGAGGCTTGGTCGGCGGCGAGCAAACACGGTGCAAGAATCACGGCGAGCTCTGGTCGAAAACTAGCTGCTGCCCTGGTCGAATTAGGGGCCTGATTGCAATATCTGATTCTTAGCTTTGGACTGATCTGTAAATCTGGAGATTTAGAAGATTAGGGTTGAATTCGATTCTGCTAATTTGGCAAACTTAATTCAACAGATAATTTGGCACAGATAGAAGATAAAATTTGAGACAATTGAATGGTTTTTGATATAAACTGAAAATAGAGTAGATTAGGGTAAAATAGATCTGAATTTTGTTGATCTCGAATTCTGGGATTTAGGATTTGATTTTGAGATACTCGTATAAGAAGATTTTGTGTTGAAAAGTATTTGGGAGGTGTTCCCTGAATCAGATTTGGTTTTGGAGATGATTTGAAATATTTTGCCTTTTCAGGCTTCTGGAGAATCTGGAAAAGGACTGATCTGCGATACTATTGAACTAGTTTGCGAAAAAGGTTTAGATGATGAAATCTGACTGCCAACTTTTTGGATTGAGGTATTGGCATACCTTTGATCATAATCCAAGAATAATCTGGTCTGAACTTGGTCAAGGTTTTGATTAAATCTGAATTTCTGAAACTTAGGGTAATTGGATAATATAAAATATTTCTATTTTCGAAAACAGAAGGAGTTGATAAATCTGAAAATTAGAGATAGAATTGAATCTGGGTTCGAAAGGCTTTTATACTCGAGATAAATAGTAGATCAAATCTGAAAAGTCAAATCTTGATTTGGGTCTACAAGATAGATTTTAAGATTTTGGGCTTAGAACAGAATAAAGGTGGGACTGATTTGGCTGATCTAGAAAAGACATATGCATGCATGACTTTTTAAGAAAGAAATTTTCACCCCTAAACTCAGGGTGTTACAACAAGGCCCGCTGGTGGCTTGTTCCGGGCGCCGCCTTTTGCCCGGGGACAAGGCCCCCCAGTGGCTTGTTCCGGGCGCCGCCATTTGCCCGGGGACAAGGCCCCCCCGTGGTTTGTCCCGGGTGCCGCCTTTTGCCCGGGGACAAGGCACCCCCCTGGTGGCTTGTCCCGAGCGCCGTCATCTGCCCGGGGACAAGGCCCCCCGGTGGCTTGTCCCGAGCGTCGCCGTCCTTCCGAAGATAAGGGTCTCCGATTCTGGGTCACGTGCAGGTCATGCCAGAAGCACCTCGGGAATCAGCGGACACTTGTCAAGCATCTGAGGTCCCTGACCAGAAGAAGGACATCGCTACCCCTAGATCCAACGGTGGTAGGCGGGGTAGTTTAGTCTTTTTGCTTCTTTTGGGGCTATATAAGCCCTTGTACACCTCATATAAAGGACGATCTTTCATTATTACTTGGAATAGTCAATCTCACAGGTGTGCTCCGGAGCCATCTCTCCCCTGAGAGAGCTCCCCTAGCCAACTCTGGTTGGGAGCACGCCGACAGGACTAGGGCCTTCACTGAGGCCAGAACCTGTATAAACCCTCGTGTCATTTGTTGTGCTTGCCCGACGGGAGAGGACCGGTCACTCGGTCAGCTCGCGTTGTATTTTCTTCGCTAGGATTGTCCACAAAACCTGCCGGGGTATTCGTAATACCACGATACCTACATCATCAAAATCCTCATGCTCTCCTTGAGAGCCGTTAGATTCATCAAATTCTACATTGCATGATTCTTCAATGCATTCTGTTGTAGTGTTGAAAACCCGATAAGCTTTACTAGTGGATGAATAGCCAACTAGAAAACCCTCGTCAACACGTCTTTGAAATTTTCCAAGATGCATGCGCTTTTTAAGAATGTAACATTTGCAACCAAAGACTCGAAAATATGAAATGTTTGGTTTTCTCCCTATAATCAGTTCATAAGGAGTTTTGTTCAAAAGCGGATAGGTATCAAGACAATTGATGGCATAACATCTGTGTAAACTGCTTTTGCCCCAAACCAGGTAGGCCTCTTGTACTCATCGAGCATTGCTCTAGCCATTTCAATCAATGTCCGATTCTTCCGTTCTACAACACCATTTTGTTGAGGTGTGTAGGGCACAGAGAATTCATGTTTGATTCCGGACTCATCACAGAAATCAATAAAATCAGAATTTTGAAATTCTCCGCTATGATCACTACGGATTTTCTTGATGGAGAGTTCAAATTCCTTTTCAGCTCTTTTTGCAAATCTTTTAAAACAAGAGGAAGTTTCAGATTTGTGAGCTAAGAAAAACACCAAAGTAAATCTGGAGAAATCATCAACAATAACATAGCAAAAACTATTTCCTCCAATACTTTGATGTTCAGCAGGACCGAACAAATCCATATGCAAAAGTTCCAATGGTTTGCAAGTTAAAAGAATGCGCTTGGTTGAATGTGAAGTAGCTACTTGCTTGCCCGCTTGACAAGCGCTACA
The DNA here is from genome assembly GCA_019359835.1 of Pharus latifolius. Taxonomy (NCBI): domain Eukaryota; kingdom Viridiplantae; phylum Streptophyta; class Magnoliopsida; order Poales; family Poaceae; genus Pharus; species Pharus latifolius. The sequence continues at coordinate 19,113,859 of CM033330.1, forward strand.
ATGTTTGTCCTTTTCAAAATTCACATCCTTCAATCCAACTACCAAATCACATTTTAAAAGCTTTTTAAGTTGATGCATTCCACTATGTGCAAGTCTCATATGCCAAAGCCAACCCTTCAAAGTTTGAGAAACGAGACATGTTGAAAGGGATGCATCTTTTAAGTTGAAATCAACAAGATAGAGATTTCCAAAATGAAAACCTTTGAAGATCAAAGAGTTTTCTTTTAAACTTTCAACTAAAACATTTTTAGGAGAAAATATGCAATGAAAAGCAAGATCACAAATTTGTGCAACGGATAACAAACCAAAAGATCATGAGATATAGCAATTTTACCCAAGCGTACCACATTTCCTGGACGATTGTCGCCAAAGGTGATCTTTTGGTTTCACTTGAGTTATCTTCCAATGAGGTGAACAACTTTTTATTACCGGTCATATGTTCAGAGAATCCACTATCTAGCACCCAATGTTTTCCACTGGTCTTGTAGTTCACCTACAAAAACAAAAGAATCAAGTCTTTTTGGGTACCCAAACCCTTTTGGGTCCTCCGATGTTAGCAATCAAAGCTTTGGGCACCCAAATAAATTTCTTCTTTTTAGTTAGCATGGGTGCTCCAACAAAATTTGCTATCACGTATCCTTTCTTTGACCTCTTAAGCATGTAGCATGCATCAAAATGAGTTGAAGTCATTAAAGGACAAGCATCATATCAATGACCAATTTCATGACATCTATAACAACATTTGTTGCATGCTTTTACAAAAATAGTTTTTGTGTTTGGTATATTTTCTTTCTTTGGAAAGTATCCAAGTCCTTCTTTTCTAAATGAGCATTTTTGCTCACTAAGAAGAAGATCAAGAGATGCTTTCCCTTTGTAACAATTTTCTAAACCTTTACTAAGTTTCTTGATTTCAGCCTTTAGTTCATTGTTCTCATTTAAGATTATTTCATGGCATTGCAAATCTTTATTAGTAGAGCTAGATGAGTATGGCATATCGATTAAATCATTGCAACTAGTTGACATATCAATTTTAGAGACTACATTTGGTATATCATCAACTAAGTCACAAGAAACGGCTACATCTACCTTAGTTGGTGAGTTAGTGAGATCCTTGATGAGAAGGCCTTCATAAGATTCTTTTAAATCAGAGTAAAGAACAAGTAAAGAAGTGTGCTCTTCTTTAAGTGCTCTATACTTCTTCTTTGTGATTCCAAAAGCATAATTTAATTCACTAATCATTTCAACTACATCATCATATGAAGGGTCAAGAGAATGTACCTTCTCATCACCTTTAGCCATAAGGCAAAAGGATGAACTTGTCGATGTGTTGTTGTTGCCAAGAGCTAATCCGGCTAGCTTCTTGAAACAACCCTCTTCATCATCGGAGTTGGAATCAGAGCTCTCTTCTCTGGACATCCATTCTCCAAAGCATGCTTGTTGGTATCCGCCATTGTTTTTGAAGAATTTCTTCTTCTTAGGATCTTTCTTCTTCTTATACCAAGGGTTGTTCTTATTTGGGCATCTTGAAGCTATATGTCCCTTTTCATGACATTCATATGATTTCCTTGAAGTTTGCTTGATTTGACCCATTTGGTCTTGTGTCGATGTTGACTCCCTTCTTGTGCAACTTGCGAAGAAGCTTTTTGGTGTTCTTTACAAGAAGGGTGTCGCGCCCCGAAACTGGGACTATGACTACTCCTATAGAGACCTAGCTCGCTGCAGCTAGTCCCATACACACAAACCTTTGACTTCCCCGTATAAGTCAAACACAGGAGTATATTACATTGCAACATAGTAACTTACAAAATATTTAAGCAGTGTGGCCTGCTGGCCTTAATATTACATAAGAGATTACAATGCCTTCACGGCATTCAAGGTTTAGCAAAATATTAACTACACAGCAGAAGATAGGTGATCTTCCCACAAAAGAAGTTGACGGTAGAACAACACACATCAGGGCTCTGGCGGAACTGACTCTCCTCCTTCTGGATCCACAAAGTTCTCCATGCCATCATCTTGATCAAGGTATGCTCCATCTACTGAGTTGAATGTTGCAAGGGTGAGCACTTACGTACTCAGCAAGTCATAGGTAAGAGTAGATACATATAATAGTGATGATATGAACCTAGACTAGTCAAGAATTATGGATGTTTATAAAATAGCCTTTTTCTTTCACAACTCAACTCATCTCATCTTATGATACCACTTCTCATAATATAACATTGATATTCTTGTTCACTAGATTATAGCACTACCGCGACACGTCGACACACGACAGCCCACGGCAGTACTCCTTATCATTACAACACATGTCATTTGGGTAATCTTGATTTAACAAATAATTTATTTAGAAAATATACTTGTGTCACACCCTGTGGATTTAATCCATCGTAGCAGACTCCTATAAACCCGGGAGCTCGGAGTATTCGAATACGTTTTTAACTCTGCAGAGAGGTACCAATTTACCAGCAAGATAATCCACTTTCAAGCCGATCCTATCAATATGATTAGACCCTTCCTCACAACCATGTGTGAGTGGCAAGGTGGAGATAACAAGAACTTTTGTTATGTCTCACTCACAATTCACCCCCGACCCTGTGGCCCTCCGCGAACCACAGTTGTGGTAGGTTGTATCCTAACCTCCACCCCTTTGCTTATTCCCATTACTGGGTCAGCGTGCAAGATCACCTTCAGTGATATGTGTGGGAGCCATTCTCCGTGTTTATCGTGCATCACTACGCATCTCATGCAGGGGTTTCATGTGCGATCCACATAAGTACTTGTTCAGGCCTGTCCCATTCCAGGCTTGCGGTTAGCACGTTGTTCATGCCACTAGACGCACAACACAAGGTTCTAGTCCTTATATGCCAGTGACCAGACCATCCACAACCCTGCACCTTCAGTGCCTGCTATCCTTTGCAGTTTAGCACCTCCAGTGCTACCACCATTCCATACCATTTTTCTGGTCACGGCTAGGGGTTTTATTTCATGAATATATAAGTATATAAATACATATATAATAGTTCATGGCTCAAAACTTGTTTATTTCACATTTCACAGATAACCAGTCTAGTACTGCCAATTCATAAATCAACCATTCTCAATCTTTCACATGCAATATTATCTATATTCAAGGTGACCAAGGATATGACTTGCTTTCCGCGTCGTAAGATACAGCAGTTGATAACGGGTCAACAACAAAATCTTCAAAGTCAGCTTCTGGATCTGCTCGACGACAAACAAACACACAATAATTACTTATTATGTTAAAATGTTTTATGACTTATATGCAGAAATGCTTAACATGAATAACTGAACGATATTGGAGATAATTTGGATTGCAAGCTGAACTGAGTCGAGATTCTAGAGTTCAAGGAATCTGGGCTAAGGATGGGTGTTAGATAATCTTAGGGTTTCAAGGTTGCAACAGGGATAACAATTTTGTGGCTGGTTTGTTCAAAACAGCGAATGTCAGCAGATTGACATTCGGATCAAGACTCTGACATAGCTTTAAGAAAAGCTAGAGTGCTTATCTCAAGTTGTGGTAGTAGAAGAAAATGTAGATCACAACTCTACAAATTCAGTGGACAAAGTGGTTCTCAATTTGCACAACCAGAAGTGGGTAAACAAGGCCAATGCCACTGGCTAACAAGCTCTGGCATAAGGCTGACAATGCCAAAAACTAGGGCTTAGCATAAAATGCTGTTCAAGGGCTCAACTGATGTGCTAACTTTGTCTAGGAGGTAGGCTTGAGTAACAGGAACAAAAGTCATAATAGGATCTATGGCTGAAAATGGCCGGACAACAAGAAATTTGGTGATGAACTGCGGTGAACTCACTGCACTGGAACAGTTTTGGACACAAAACTTGGCAAAGCTGTATCTTTCGATCTAGGCCGATCTAGGTGTCGGGATAGAAGACAAAAATGCTCAGGAGTTCAAGGCACACACTGGACAAGGTGGTTAGGGCTGAAACGGCTGTGAAAAGCTTTCCAGTGATAGGCGCCGGAGAAGAAGGCTCTGAAATTGGGCATTTTCGATATAGGCCGATTGAACTCAATTCCTTGCTCGAGGAGTGATAGAGAGGTACAAGTAAGCTACTGGTAGCATCAATTTGACCGGAGGATCAACAGAGAAGCCTGGCGACGAGAGCCAGCGACTATTGAAGTTCAATTTTGAGAATAGCTTCAAATTGAGATCAATTGATGATTCTAGGTTTACAGGCATTCTCAAAATAGCTCTCTGATCAATTTATATTACAGGTTCGAAAGCTAATTTGGAGTAAATCAAACTACATTGCAGGAACAGGGCAAACCGGGAATTCCGGTGATCGCCAGCGTTAGAGGTCACCAGTGAGCAATTAGATGATACCACACAGATAGAAGGAGAAGGGGAACTCACTGATGGCTTCAATTTGAAGATTGGAGCAGCAGGGCGTGCTGGCACCATGAGCCTCCTCGACGGCTCGCCGGAGAAGAAAACGAAAACAGAAGAATTTTGGGACTTGGCTGATTTCCAGAGAAGTGAAGAAGCTGCTGGGTACAGTGGCGTTTAAATAGGCCAGGCGAAGCTTGCGAAGAGGGGACAATGAAGAGATTTGGTGCCAGTGATGAGATTGGTTGCGTGCAGAAACAACAGCGGCGAAGACACAACGAAGAACGGTGATGCGACGGCGACAAGTCTGCAGCAGATCACATTGTTGTTCATCAGGACTTAGCAATGCTGAAGCAAGTGGTGGCGACAACAACTGGCGCGGCAAGGCAACGTGGCATGGAGTTGCTGACAAAAGGCTGCTAGTCGCGCGCGAGAGCAGATGCTGGTCTTGCACGCGGGCGGTGCTGTTCATCGGCGTTGCCACAGCACGAGCTGAAGCGAGGACACGTACACACAGGCATGCAGGGTCACGAGCACGGGAGAAACTTGGCCGGCGACGAGCAACCACGGCGCACAAGCACGGCGAGTTCTGGTCAAAATCAGCTAAGTGCTCTGGTCGAATTTGGATTGAATTGCAATTTCATATTTTGAGTTTTGGACTAATCTGTAAATCTGGAGATTTGGAAGGTTTAGACTAAAATTGATTTCACTGATCTGGCAGATTATATTCAATAGAATATTTGGCAAAGATAATTGATAAAATCTGGCACATTTGAATAGTTTTTGATATAAACTGAAAATAGGGTATTTTAGGGTAATTGAAATCTGAATTTCAATTGATTTCGAATTCTGGCATTTAGGATGAGATTTCAAAATCTGAACAGAAGAGAAAATTGTGTCAAATAGCATTTAGAAGAGATTTGCTGAAGAAATTCTAAATTTGGAGTTAATCTGAAGATTTTGGCCTTTTTGGGTTTCCAGATATCAGATAAAGGACTTATTTGCGATATCTCTTGGACTGATTTGTGAAAAGAGTCTAGATGATAAAATCTGGCTGCCAACTTTCTGGTTTAAGGTATTGGCATACCCATGATCATAATTTAAGAATAATTTGGTCTAGATTAGGTCAAGATTTGGCTAAATCTGAGTTTAGAGTATTTAGGGTAATGAGCTTAATTTCTGTTTTCGAAAACGGAAGTTTTGACAAATCTGGGATTTAGAGATGGAATTGAATCTGGCTTCTGAAGGCTTTTAAGTTCAGAGTAACTGATAGATCACATCTGAACAATCTGATCTTGATTTTGGTTCACAGGGAAGATTTGGATATTTTAGGGCTTGAGATAGATACTGATCTGGCTATTATTACTACAGATACATGCATGCATGCTGTTCATGAAAAAGGAAATTTTCACCCCTAAACTCAGGGTGTTACAGATCTACCCTCCTTAAAGAAATCTCGCCCCGAGATTTACCTAAGACAGGAAAAGATAAGAATAGGTTTGCTTAAGATCTTCTTCCTTCTCCCAAGTAGCCTCTTGCTCTGAATGATTTTTCCATTGAACTTTACACAATTTGATTTTCTTCTTTCTGAGCTGACGTTCATCAGTGGCTAGGATTCTGATTGGGTGCTCAAGGTAAGTGAGATTCTTTTGTAATGATACATCTTGTACATCTATCTGGTCAGAAGGTTCCTTTAAACATTTTCGTAGATGAGAGACATGAAACACATCATGCACTCCTGTTAATCCAACAGGTAATTCCAATTTATAGGATACTTCCCCTTTTCTCTTGATTATCTTAAATGGTCCAATGTATCTTGGAGATAACTTTCCCTTCACTTGGAATCTTTGTAATCCTTCGAATGGTGTAACCTTGAGATACACATATTCTCCTGGTTCAAATTATAATTCTCTCCGTTGATTGTCTGCATAACTCTTTTGTCGTGATTGTGCTGTTTTCAACCGTTCTCTGATGAGTTTGACATGAGCTTCTGCCTCTTCTACTATCTCTGGTCCTATGACCTTTCGCTCTCCTGGCTCATTCCAATGCAATGGAGTTCTGCATTTACGTCCATATAAAGCTTCAAATGGTTCCATCTGTATACTAGCTTGATGACTGTTATTATATGTAGACTCTGCAAATGGTAAACATTTATCCCATGATGTTCCATAATCTAGTATACAAGCTCTTAGAAGATCTTCTAGGATTTGGTTGACTCTTTTTGTCTGTCCTCATGTCTGCGAGTGATATGCAGTACTGAAATCCAACTGAGTTCCTAGAGTTTCATGCAGTCTATTCCAAAATTTGGAGGTAAACTGTGCTCCACGATCCGAGACTATCTTCTTAGGAATACCATGCAATGCCACTATTCTTTGCATGTATAACTCTGCTAGTTTACTCCCATCATAAATCTTTTTGACTGGTATAAAATGAGCTACTTTAGTAAGTATGTCTACAATAACCCATATGGAATCATATCCTCCTTGAGTTTTAGGTAATCCTGTAATGAAATCCATACCAATTTCTTCCCATTTCCATAATGGTATTGGTAGAGGTTGTAGCTTTCCAGCTATTTTCTGGTGTTCTGCTTTAACTCGCGACATGTATCACAGTTTGTAATGTATTTTGTAACCTCTCTCTTCATATTATCCCACCAGAATCGGGTCTTCAAATCCTGATACATCTTTGTGTTACCAGGGTGTATTGAGGATGGAGTTTTATGAGCTTCATGGAGAATTATTTCCTTAAGGTCTGCGTTTTGAGGTACACAGATTCTTCCTCGATACCATACAATCCCTTGGTCATCTTCAGTAAAGCCTTGAGCCTTTCCTAACTTGATTCAGCTCATGATCTTACAAATTTCTTCATCTTCTTTCTGGGTATTTCCTATCTGTTCTTCAAGTTGAGGTTTTACTGTTAAAGTAGCTATCGTTCCCTGTGGTACTATTTCCACTTGATGATTCTGCAATTCTTGTTGTAGATAAGGGTTCTTCAATATAATCATTTCTTGTAGGTTATAAACTTTTCTGCTTAGGGCATCGGCCACTACATTAGCTTTTCCTGGATGGTATTGGATACTAAGATCATAATCTTTGATCAATTCCAGCCATCATCGTTGACGCATGTTGAGCTCCGTCTGAGTGAAAATATACTTGACGCTTTTGTGATCTGTAAAAATCTCACACTTATTTCCAATAAGATAATGTCGCCATATCTTTAAAGAATGTACCACTGCTGCTAACTCCAAATCATGGGTCGGATAATTTTCCTCATGTGGTCTCCATTGGCGTGAAGCATAGGCTACTACTCGACCTTGCTGCATTAACACACAGCCTATTCCTTGCTTCGAAGCATCACAGTAAACAACGAAGTCTTCTTTGCTGTCTGGTAAAGTAAGGACTGGTGTTGTTGTCAATTTCTACTTTAGCTTCTGAAAACTTTCCTCACACTTGGTGGTCCATTCAAATGCAACATCCTTCTTTAGCAGATTTGTAAGAGGTTTGGCAATCTGGGAAAATCCTTCGATGAATCTCCTATAATATCCTGCTAATCCCAAGAAACTTCTAATCTCTGAAATTGAGGTAGGTTGTTTCCACTCCTTGATTGCAGAAATTTTTACTGGATCCACTGAAATTCCTTCTGCTGTCAACACATGTCCAAGAAATGCAATTCATGACATCCAAAATTCACATTTATCAAATTTGGCATAGAATTGCCTCTCTCGTAGCCTTTCCAAGACTAGGTGTAAATGTTGCTCATGTTCTTCAGCACTCCTAGAATATGGCTTCTGAAGACTTTTAAGTTCAGAGTAACTGATAGATCACATCTGAACAATCTGATCTTGATTTGGGTTCACAGGGAAGATTTGGAGATTTTAGGGCTTGAGATAGATACTGATCTGGCTATTACTACAGATACATGCATGCATGCTGTTCATGAAAAAGGAAATTTTCACCCCTAAACTCAGGGTGTTACAAAGGGCTAGATCCTCATCGGAGGAGCCATCGTTTGAATCACCTTTGGAGTTGGCTTTGAATGCCAAGTTCTTCTTTTTCGTCTCTGATGATTCGACTGCCTCCTTCTTCTCCTTCCGATGCATCTCATGGGTGATGAGCTTCCCATAGAGATCGGTAGGTGTGGTGGATGATAAGTCAGAGTTGGTGAGAACCGTCACAAGAGTGTCAAAACTCTCCGGAAGAGCCCTAAGCATTTTTCTTACAATCTCAATGTTAGTAAAAACAACTCCGAGTCCTTTGAGCTCATTCACAATGTTGTTCAACTGAGTGAACATGGAATCCACGGACTCGGTTGGTGACATGGTGAATGTCTCATATCTTTGCTTAACTATTAGCAATTTTGCCTCCTTGACCCTAGTGGTGCCCTCATATATCTCCTCGAGGGTGGTCCAAACTTTGTGAGCAGTCGTAAGATTGCTCACGCGGTTGAACTCATTTAGGGACAAGCCGACAAAGAGAGTATTTTTGGCATAGGCATTTAAGTGGAGTTTTCTCCTATCATCATCGGAGTGATTTGCTGGATCAACCGGAGGAGTAAACTCAATCTTAACAATGTCGCAAACATCAAGCCCCATGGCCTCTAGAAAAATCGTCATGCACACTTTCCAATAGGGATAGTTAGTCCCGTCAAAGATAGGCACACGCCCGGTGTAACCAAGATGAAAACTCTCATTTGAAGCCATCCTCTCTCTAGGCGGTGAAGCCTAATCAAAAGAGAGACCACACTCTGATACCACATGTAGGATCGAGGATGCCGACTAGAGGGTGGTGAATAGGAGGCTTTAAAACTTTTCAACTAAAAAAATTTTAGCAAAGAAAATACTAAGAGCAAATAAACTGAAACAACTTAAAATTTTGCACTAAGAAAGAGTAAGAAAAACAAACACAATGATTTATCCCGAGATCTCGGAGACTCGCCTGGTCTCCCCTACTCCTCGTTGAAGTACTCAAACGAATGAGTTTTGCTTCAATATCCACGAAGGATATTTTTCACTAAGGTTGCTCCTTCTCCACTCCGGATAGGTGAGCATCGATGCCTTTCACAAAATATGCCGAGCCTCTCCGACAATCTCCGTTAATGGAGAGGTCAACGGCCACACCTCCAAACCGTCTAGGTAAGGGTGTTCACCAAGAGTAACAAGTGGTAAAATCTTCTCTTGACCCCCAACAAATACTGAGAAACTTCTAAGGATGTAAATGAGTGCTCCCAGAAGATCTCTCTCAATCACCATGAATGATACTTGATCAAAAGATCAAGTGTATCAAAAAATATATCTCTTGGTTCTTTAGAAAAACTGCTCAAAACAATGTTTATAAACACTGATCAAAATATCCTCAAAAAGTGTTTATAAAACTAATAAAAAAATGTGAATAGAAGCTTCTCAAAAATCTGCTCAAACACTACTCAAAGATCTGCTCAAAAGTGTTTGTAAAACTGATCAAAAAATAGTAGAGAAATCTGCTCAAAAATTGTTTAAAAACTGCTCGAAAATGTGAATAGAAACTGCTCAAAATCTGATAAAAACTGTTAAAAAGTGTTTTAAAATAGCTCAAAATTAGTAGAGAATCTGCTCAAAATTGTTTTAAAACTGCTCAAAAACAATAGAAAAAATCTGCTCAAAACTTTTCTAAAAACTGCTCAAAATGTATAGAAAAGATGCTCAAGGGTATGTACAGAGACTGCTCAAAAATGTGTATGAGATTGTAGCTTGAGATGTGTGAAAATACTGCTCGAAACACCTGTATTTATAGCCCAACATCTCAGCTAGCCATTGTGGTCAAAAATGAAAGAAATTAGGGCAGCTAACAGCCAACTTCGACCTCTAACGGCTAGTAAATAGCCATTGGAACCTCTGGTCGAATGAACAGTATTACTGGTCGAATGAACAATGTTACTGGTCGTATGAACAGTAACTGATCGTATGAACAATACTCAGGTGACCTCTGGTCGTATAAACAGTACTGGTCAAAATGAACATTACATGGTCGTATGAACAGTATCTGGTCAAATGGACAGTACTAAAAAAAGTTTCAGCCCCTCTTTGAAATCTATATATTTCTCATATTTTGACCAAGAATATGAATGAATGCGAATGCAACAAATGACCTAAGAGTTTCTGAATTTTTGCCGAAACTAAAAGAGATTTTGCAACCCCTCTTAATAGTACAGTTAAACTAAAAAAGAATTTCTTATAAAACTCGGTCATACTCCAAACTCTGAGACTGGTACAATAAACTAGCACTTACCTTAGGTCTTTTCAGCTTCCTTCTTGGCGACATTGCACTTGCGGCTTTGGCTCGTGTCCTCGGACTGCGACCTCGGGAGACACTGCAACCTTGTGCTTGACCTTGTGCTTGTGACTTGCAGACCTTCCCGGATCACTTGCAAACTTTACAGAAATAACACTGCATACAAATAGCTCAAAGACACGATTAGTCCAAGACACTTAATGTCATCAATAATCAAAATCAACCCAAAAAGGGCCTAGATGCAACAATGACGTCAATAGGCTTAGGGACGTCGCTAGTTCTCTTGGGGTAGCCTGTGTTGATCCCACTGATGCCAGTGTGTATCTAGGAGAACTTTGTCAATTACTTTCGGATCAGGTCGATGCCTTGGCTGCCTGTATCCTTTTTGTTGGTAAAGATTGCAAGGAACAAAGAATTTCTTTTCCTTGCATGCTTGACTCCTTGACATGATTATTTATAACTTATAATCACCAATTGGTGTTCTCTGTGTGAAAAATGATAACAGAATAACACTTCTGTGATCAGAACATACACAGGTAACATATCTTTTGTCCAAAACCACTTCCAGACTTCGGTTTCAAGATAGTGTTGACGCTATAAATGATCATTGCGGTCACTGAACAGCCTTGAGACCACACTTAGCACTGAGGTCACAAACAATAGCAACACCACAAAATTGTATTGCGATCATGCATGGTACTGCGATCACAAAAGATTTTCATTTTTTAAATTGTGGCAGTACTGAAAATATTAATTTCCCATAAAAATTTCTCATATATTTATTTCTACCATAGCCCCCGAATGTGAAATAAAATGATCTTTATTAGTTTTCAACAGATACATTTTGTTTCAGATTCACAACAGGGTAAACAACATGGTAACGGGTTCCAACAGAAAAGACACCCGTTATGGGAAATCATTAAAATAATGAACCTGGCGAGTAGTGGTCTCAGACATATAAAAGGAAGGAGTGGCTTGTCTGAGAAGCTTCAAAACCAAAACCCATTTTTTCCTTCACCAATTTCGCTGCACAAAACCCTCCTTTCGCACCTTGCTCTCATTGCCTCCAAAAAGCCGTCGCCTTTCCGTTGATCTCATGGCATCTTGGAGCTGATCAATCCATCACAACGAGGAGAGCCTGATGGTGCTTGAGAGAGAGGAGATCCTTCCCCCGTGCATGCTAATCAACTGGCGCCCGGCGAAGAAGAACAAGGAAACCCCAGTCGTTCATGAGAATGAACTAGTAATATTTGAAGAGTTCTTGAGATGTGGGTTCCGATTCCCGGAAAGCACCATCAGATGAAAGTGGTGGTGGCTAATGTGAGAACCGAAGATCAATTAACGGATATATTCACTAAGCCCTTAGATGAAAGTCGTTTTTGTAAACTCCGAAATGAGCTTAACGTCATTGATATATCAAATGTGGCTTGAAATGTTGGACTCATATTGGTTGTGCTTAAATTGTTACTTGATTGCATGAACTTCTCATTTTAAGAGTATTTTAGGCTCTTTATCGGCAATTGAGTAAAATTAACCAAAAATATGTTAATTTATAAGATAAATACTTCCCCTTTTGGTGATATTGGCTATATCTTACTTATAGTTATCTTATATATATATATATATATATATATATATATATATACATATATATATATATATCTTCCTTATCTAAATCTCTTATGAGCATCAAATCAAACAAATTCCTCCAAGTTTTTCAGTCCTTACAACGGTCTAACCGAACAAAATTGCGGTCTGACCGAATGCATCTCCAGAGAGCATCTCAAAATACTTTCTTCCAGTGGTCTGACCGGTCTCTTGCCCACGGTCTGACCGAATTTTCACGACCAGAGACTTTTTATCCCGAATCTCTGTCCTTTTTTACTTTCTTCCCCACTCTATCTCTTTCACGTGCGCCACAAAGTTTTTGGAATCTTCTTCTCTGGTCAAACCCTAGCGACGCACGGACAAACCGTTGATCAAGATCATCTCCAAACCATGTCTTCTAGGTATATTGCTCAGATTCCTCTTCTTTATCAAATTTGTTTCCTGTTCATCTTGGGATTTAGGGCAAATATGGTGAATCAAGTTTAAATCCTTTCAAAACCTAAAATTGATTCTTCCTCTTGATACACTGATTGCCTACACTTGTTTATTTGTCCACATTGCACCTTAAAATCACCTAAATCCTAGGAATCTTGACAAACCCTAACTCTACGGTTGCGCCAGTTTGACCGCCCATGTTTCGGTCTGACCGACAGCAACAGCAGAGCCAGGGTTTGCTGATCTGTTGTCGTCTCTATTCTCTTCATACATTCTTGTCTCCTAGTATCTTACCTACTGAATATCTTGCAAATCTTCTAGTGGTCGAGGTCCTCAAGGAACGGTCTCCATCCGGACAAACAAGAAGAAATTGGCGAAGCGGCCAAAACGAGATCAACTGTCAAGCAGTAGTGACAGTCAGGATGATGATTGGGTGCCCTCGGCCGGCGACTCAGAAACAGAACAGTCCTCTCACCGTGGCGGATTAGCGCATATGGGCATGGACATCAAGAGTGAGGACGATGAGATCAACGTCCATGCTTATCAAGGACCAAAGAAAAATTGGACGTCAAGTGACTATACGAAGGCTAGGACCTCCTACGCCTACAATCATGCAAATGATGCCACAACTCCTCACTTCCACTCGATGACCCAGCAGGATACTTTCTATGGTCATCTGATCCACAAGAACATCTTCGAACACAAGTGGATCGAATGGGCTTATGTGGTGAATCAGCCCATCATGGCTCCCTTGGTGCAGATCTTCAAGGACATTGGGCTCTATGACTTTGTGGAGCACAAATGCCCATGGAACGCCACTGCTATCTGACAGTTTTATGCCACGATCGAGATCATATGGGTGGAACAGCAGATCATGTGGATGACTGGGTCTAAGCGATATGAGGCCACATTCGAGGAGTTTGCTGCAGCAAATAAGATCAACTATGAAGAAATGAAGGAGGGCATCAATATGGAGGATGAGGATTACCTCCATGAGGATGACTGGCTCTAGTTTTATGAGCAGCCGGGAGGTGGACAGTGGATCATACCTGGCACCGTTAGAGGTCTCAAATTCCTCCCTGCTGTGGTCAACAAAATCATCCGAGCCCGATCCATCCAAAGAGTGGAAATCGAGAAGCGGTTCGAGATTACTATTGGAACTTCATCGACCACATCCTCAAGAGTCATCGGATCAACATTGTCACTTTCATCTTGAAGACAATTGAGGATGTCTCGGTAACCACTCTTCCGAACCTATACTTTGCTCCTTATATCATGTCGTTGCTGCTCCAGAAGACGAAGTTTCCACGCCGATCGTGCGATATCAGACATCTCAGCTATAAGCCGTTTAGTGTCAATCCGCGCGTCTTGGCTCAAGGCCATGGAGCACAGCCCCATCATCAGCAGCAGCAGGCTCAGCCTATGCCTCCTCCTCCTCAGCCTCAGCCTCAGGCTCAGCAGCCAACTTAGTCTAGCCAAGCCCCCACCTGGTTTACACAGTTCTAGCAGCAGTTCCTTCAGCCGATGATGGATCAGTTTGCTACACTTCTCTAGGGGCTTGAGCTCGCACGCTCGGACTTGGCGGCATTGAATGATCAATTCCAGACCTTCTTGTCACGCCAAGATCAGTTTGAGCAGCGCTTCGACGCCTTCTCCGCTCACTTCCATACCAGATTCCCTCAGACTCCTCCTTTCCACCCTCCAGATGATGATGCTCCCGCCGATTCTTAGCTTTTGTGGCAATTGATGCCAAAGGGGGAGAAGAACTTTAGATGAAAGAACTTTTGATGTAAAGCTTTAATGACTTTTGATAACTTCTCTGTGATGTTTTGATAATCTATGTGGATGAAACCTTTGTGAGATTGTTACTTCATGTTATATGTAGATGACACTTATGTTGGATGTTATATGAGATGTGTTTTATGAGATGTGTTTCATGAGATGTGTTTTGTGTTATTTTCATATGACCTTGTAATGTTGATATCATGTGTTGAATTGAATGTCTTATTTGTGACTTATGTGATGTTTTGAAAACTCTTGTGATACTTCATGATTATATTGAGAATGAATTGAGATATCCTCTTATATACATGCTTGAACTCCACCAAAAGGCCAAAATTCTCATATTCATATATTTAGGGGGAGTGTGTCTTTCTCTACTATGCTTATTGAAAAATCCTTTTAAATGCTCAAAATTCAATCATCTACTCTTTATGTTGTCATCAATTACCAAAAAGGGGGAGATTGTAGCGTCTAGGCCCCTAAAGAGTGTTTTGGTAATTAATAACAATTACAAATGTTGAACTAACAATACCTGTTAAGCTGTGTCAAGATCAAACTCAAAAGACAGGTTAATAAAAGGCAAAGAAAGAGCTATATGATGGAGAAAGGACAGTGATCAAAGAGGCAAAGGTACGGAATAGGGTCTTTTTCCATTTTACCGGTCTAAGGTGATTGGAGAAGAATTTTGACCGGATTTTAGGGTAGCCACCGTACTATTAAGAGGAGCATGTGGTGTATCATGAAATAGTTCATCTATGTGCCACAAGTCATAAAAACAACTTGCATTGCATACTAGAAGGTCATATACTTTGAAATGCTTGTTTCAATTCAATTCAGCCAAACTCTGTCTCAGTCGATCTGACCGATTGTTGGTCGGTCTAACCGAATAGACGATCTGACCGAATGGTGTTTCCGACTGACCGACGTTATGTCAAAGTGTGTTTTCTTTATTAAAAAGGTCGGTCTGTCCGTAGTTAAAACTTAAGTCAGACTCCTGTAGCTTCTTGACCTAACTTTCTGCAACTAGATGTGTTAAGACGGTCTGACCGTTTGTTGGACCAGTCTGACCGCTAAAACGGTTTGACCGAGTTTTTGAACTACGGTCTGACCGTGTGGCCGATCTGTCCATAATTATCAGCCTGACCGAATAACGTGTCCAGAAACTATGTCGTTTCTGGACGGTTTCACGGTCTGACCGCCATTGGCTCTGGTCTGACCGTGAGTGTACCTGACAAGGGCGGGTGAGCATTAATTGCGCCTGTTTAACGCCATTGCAATTGCGGCAGTCTGACCGGGATTATACCTGTGGTCTGACCGCCAAGTGATCTTTTTCTCCCAACAGCTAGTAACGGCTATATTTATTGTGGGGAGTATAAATACTCCCATGCACGGTCCTGTTCATAACTTTTGGCATATTTGTGAACATTGTCATCATCTTTGAGAGCTAACACAAGATTCATACACTCTAGGGTTCTAATTCTTGAATTTGAGAGAATGTGCATTTGAGATCTTCCAGTGCATTGCATTTAGATCACTAAATCAATCTTGTGGCACTAGAAGAAGGTTAAGTGATCATCACCGGCTTGTTACTCTTGGAGTTTGCCGGCTCCTAGACGGCTAGGAGGAAGGTTTTGGAGAGCTCTTCAAGGAAGATTGTGAAGAAGCCTCAAAACACCTTGTGAAAGGGTTGAGCACGCTTTGCCGGAGCGGTAAAGTGCATCATTAGTGAAATCGAGGTTTGGATAACTCATCATACTAATCCAGCTTGAGATCTAGGTCACTTCTTGAGAGAAGGTTGACTAGATAGAGGAGCGGTTAGAAATTTGGGTTTGCCTCAACGTGGATTAGGGGTGATCTGCAAATCACCGAGATCACGGGATATATCCTTGTGTTAAATTGTTTGTTGTTCATCTTGTTTTAGTTATTTGCTCTCATTTATTATTAATTGCTTGATTATTTGTTAAATTGTTAAAATCGCCTATTCACCCCCCTTCTAGTCGATATCCTAGATCTCTTTCAACTCCGAGGAATCTGTCTGCCCGGAGCCCTGCAATAAGACCTTCATACTCTGCTGCGTTGTTAGTCGCAACAAAGTGTAATTGAATGAGATACTTGAGTTGGTCGCCCTGAGGTGTGATTAAGACCACTCCAGCCCCTGAATGTTGAAAACTGCGAGAGCCATCAAAATACATCGTCCAATGGTTGGTGCATTGTAAATCTTTGGATTCATGCGCAGGAGGGTCGGGATTACTCCATTCGACCACAAAGTCTTTGAGAATTTGAGATTTAACAGCTGTGCGACGGGTGAAAAGGATGTTGAATGCTCCAAGTTCCACTGTCCACTTCGCAATGTGACCAGATTTCTCTGGGTTTTGGATAATATCTCCCAATGGGAAAGACGAAGGCACAGTAAGTTTGTGCGCTTGAAAGTAGTGTCGTAGCTTACGGGAAGCCATCAAAAGTGCATAAAGTATCTTTTGGATCTCAGGGTAACGTTCCTTTGGACCGTGAAGTACCTCGCTTACGTAATAGATTGGTTGTTGTACTCCCTCTCTTTCCGCGACTAGAACTGCACTGACCACGCGAGGGGTGGCTGCCAAATAAAGGAGTAGTGGTTCCCCTAAATTCAAAGAGATCAACAATGGCGGACTAGACAGATACTTTTTAACCTCTTGAAAAGCTTTCTCGGCCTCATTCGACCAGGTAAAACCATATTGTTTATGAAGAGCCTTAAAGAAAGGTAGTCCTCGTTCACCCAATCTCAATATGAAACGGCTAAGAGCCGCCATGCAACCTGTTATGCTCTAGATGTCCTTCATAGTCGAAGGAGATCTCATTTGTTCAATGGCTCTGATTTTCTCAGGATTAACCTCTATTCCTCTCGAACAAATAAGGAAACCCAATAGTTTGCCAGAAGAAACTCCGAAGGAACATTTTTCTGGGTTTAATTTTATTCCATGCTTGTTTAGATTACAAAAGGTTTCAGCAAGATCATCTAAATGATTCGATCTTTTCAAGCTTTTTACAACTAAATCATCGATGTAAGCTTCAAGGTTGCGCCCCATCTGGGAAAGAAAGATCTTTTGCATCTAGCGCTGGTATGTGGAACCGGCGTTCTTGAGACCAAATGGCATTCTGACGTAGCAGTAGGTGCCAAATGGTGTGATGAAGACAGTTTTCTCTTCATCTTCTTCTGCCATGCTAATTTGATGGTACCCTAAGCATCCACGAAGCTCATCTGTTCGCAACCCGCTATAGAATCGACCAACTGATCAATGCGAGGAAGGGGAAAGTCATCCTTTGTACAGGCACTGTTTAGGCTGGTGTAATCGATGCACATGCGCCACTTACCATTTGACTTTAGGACCATGACCGAGTTTGCAAGCCACTCAGGATGATCGACTTCGCGAATAAATCCTGCTCTCTGGACTTTATCTAACTCCACTCGGATGGCCTCTTGCTGATCAACAACAAAGCTTCTGAGCTTCTGCTTTATTGGTCGCTGTCCAGGTCGAATTGCTAACCTGTGATCAATTACCTCCCTTGGGACTCCAGGCATGTCGAATGGTTTCCACGCAAACACATCTGCATTAGCCTGGAGGAAAGTAACGAGCTCAAGTTTCTATTTGTCATCCAGGCCTGATCCAATCCAAATAGTCCTAGATGGATCATCTGGGTACAATGGAACTAGTACTTTCATCTGGCTGTGGGGCGACTTTGATCGTATCAGAAGTCGTGGTTGCAATCATGACGTCCCCAAAGGGGAGGCGGATCCACTAACTCCAAAGATAACCGATCACAAGTTAGCACCGTCTTCCGGCTGCCTCGGACCGAGATAACGCCCTTGGGGCCTGGCAACTTGGCGCAGTGATAAGCGTAATGCGTCGCCGCCATGAATTTAGCGAGAGTTGTCCTGCCAAAAATAGCGTTATAGGCCGAATCACAATCAATTACATCAAAGGTAATCAATTCTGTTCGGAAATTATCTGGTTCTCCCAGTGTCACTAGTAGCACCACCTGTCCCATCGGCATCATGGAAGGAACAGGAATTATCTCATAAAATGGATGAATTATGGGCTTAATTTTTGAACGAGGGATCTGCATCTCGTCCAGTGCCTTGACCAATAGAATGTCCAAGGAACCTCCCCCGTCAATTAGAACTCTTTCGACTCGAGCATTGCTGATAATTGGGGTGATGACCAAAGGTAGTCTCAATGGTCATGTAAGCCCAATGGGACAATCAGCTCGATCAAAAGTTAAAGGAGTTTCTGACCAACGGGGATATTGAGGCTCACCAAGGGGAGCCTCTGCTTGATTTACCTCGCGGTAAAAAGTCTTAAGCTAACGCTTAGAAACAAAAGAAGAGGAACCTCCAAAAAAAATTAACATGGTTTTGGTGTACATGATAAGACATCTCTTCGTCTCTGTCGGCGTCTCTAATCCCACAGGCCTGATCCTTTTGTGGCATGGTTGGCATCGGCCCGATCCCTTGGTAGAAGTCGTCTAGCTGCTTCATCCAATTCCGGAAATTCTTGAGATCGTGTCCAGAAGAGTTGTGGAACTGACACCACTTCTTCCTTCCCTGCGCGTTAGTCTGTTTTCCCGGCTAGTCGCTATCACGGCCACCAGAAGAGGTTTTATTCTTGAATGAAAACTTGTTATCTTTTCCTGGTTCTGGCTTCTCTGCGACGGCGACCTCCCGGTAAGTTTCCTTTATCCACCATCCTATTCCATTCCACGATTTCAGCCAATCAGAATAGTGGTCGGCCAAGTCGAAAAGATCGGCTACTGACCGAGGCGGATGGATAAGCAGGTCTTCGGTAAACCTTTGATATTGCACGACATGTTTAAATGCCCTTATAACGGAATTGTCAGATATGTTTGGGATGGTATTCCTCACTCTGACAAATCTCTTGACAAACTGCTGAAGAGTCTTAGTAGCGGTCTGGTGCAGGCAATGGAGGTCATCCTCTTTGCCAGGCTTCTGGTAGCAATTCTGGAAATTGTTGAGTACGGAGTCACACAACATTTCCCAATTATAAATTGAACCCTCTGGTTAATTGAACAAACAGGTTCTTGCTGGTCCCTCGAGGACCATCATCAGGTAATTTACCATGACGTAATCTCCACCTACCACTTGAATAGTGGTAATGTAGATCTGAAGGAACTCGGGTGGATTTTGATTTCCATCAATCTCTCAATAGTTCCTAGTTTGAACTTGTCCGGCCAGACCACCGCACAAAGGCCTGGTGAGAAATCTTTGCAGCGAACATAGGAACTGTGGAGAGTTCTGCGGCTTTCAACTTGGTCGCGGGCGACCTCATCCCAAGGGGACACGCCTCGCGGTCACAGACGAGAATGGATAGGAATGTGATCTCGATCGCGAGAATTTCCAGCTCGCCTGGCTTTTTCATGCCGAACTAATCCTGGTGGTAGTCGATTACGCCTGCCATGACTAGAGTAAGAGTACTCCCTTTCATGGGAGCGAATCGTAGATCGGGATGACGCCGTTGGAGTTGCATCGGATGGAACTTCATCTAGCGAATTTGCCAGGATCCTGGCAAAAGCCGGCTTGTCCGCGTCTTTGACATTGGGAGGAGGATTACGCAAGGCATCTGCGATAGAACGAAGTCGCTCATGCGTACTCCTCCTTGGTGCACCATGTGTCACCGTTTCTTCAACCGCCGGTGGATAGCCTGGGGCTAAAGAAGGTGTCTGGTCACGTCTGCGACCATGAGGACGACGGGAGGAACTTGGAGCGGCATCATAACGAGACTGTGCAAGTTGCAAAGCTTTCTTCGCAATCCTGCGAAGTTCGTTTTCTCGCTGCTTGTGATCTTGATCCTCCTTTTGCTTTCGCTCTTGTTCCTCCCTAGCGATTCGCTGCTAAGGAGTTTCCTCTAATAAAGCAGCAAATTCTCGGGGGAATGAGGTCGCAGAAGGAGAAAACATCTCTGTTTGTTCCGAATCGGATTCAAAATCAAAGAGAGACTAGAGGTTATTAGGATCAAACCTCCCAGGGCTAAGCTCTAGGTTACCATCATCCACATCCTCAATAGCGACGGTTGTGGTACATATTCAGCCTCCAAAGTGGTAGGACTCACATGGGTCTCCTGGTCTATCTTCTCTGTCTCCTGGTCCAGAGACATGACCTGAGTCAGAGAAGATGCATACTCAAGACGTTCCTCAGGAACATCTTCGCGATCAACCTCTTCCATAGGAACAGGTTCGCTAGGTGAGGGCATCCAAATATGGGCATAGTCATAGAGATCGAAATTGTTCTCAGAATCATACGTCCCAGACATGTGTTACCGAAACTCCTGATGGATGGAAAACAATTTGAGACTCGGGGTCCCCTGTCGATCTTTCGCAGATTTGTGAGTTGTATGTGAGACTTTTCAATGTGCCCTGAGGTAAGTTAGGATAACCAATGAAAATAGGGACATGAAGATTTATACAGGTTCGGCGCCTCGATGGTGGGAGTAATAGCCCTACGTCCTGTTATGATCACTAAGTATGGGAAAAGAGTTTACAGGGAGAGGAGATTATGACAGACGATAACCTCTTTTGATACTTCTACCTAACTAATTATTTCTAAGTCTTTAAGCGTTGTTGAATTCTTGTCCCCCTCATCCTTTTTACATCGTGCATCAGCCATCCTTTTATACTGAGTGAAAGGATGCCAATGCAAAGGAGTTCTGGACGGTTTCCATGATGCAGTTTGTATAACCGCACCAATACTCTTCGCCGGTTAAGCACATGCAATTATAGATAACCGCACATGTTAACCTCCTGGCGGTTGTCTTCACACATGGGAGAAGTTATCTTGACTCTGAGAATGTGTCCAGTAAAGGCTTGAACACCCCCAGGTTACCTTGATCGCATACAGTTAGTGACATTCTAACCGCGCATTGCTTGCGACCTCATGATCACGCAAATACCGCGACCATAGACTGGCGCTGTGTCTGCACCCCTCTAGTGTACAGGAAGCTTCCATCTGTGACCATAGCGGCTACTAAGACACATAGACACATATCACATTCGAACCTGACTTGAACTCGATATATGTTAAGTAAACTAGCTCAGGTGATAATCCTCGTCAAACTGAAAACACAAGATTTTGTTAAATAAAAAAAACTAAAATGAAAGATAACAATATTAAAAACAGTACGAAATACCAAAAATACAAGATTATGCTGAAATAAAAATTATATTTGCAAACCCCATATGATTGTGTAATCTTGAGTGATGTGTGATTTGACATTGTTTTAAATTATTTTGGATATATCTTTTTGTGTTCATTTATGTTGTCATTCTGTGTGAATAGTATTATATGATGGGTTTGCCTAGTTTTGGTTTATGCTCTAAATATACAGGAGTTATAGTACGCCTGCGGCAAAGATGGGCCATTGGAGTAGTGCTTAGAAGAGGAGTCAGGGACTCGACTAATCTGGGAGATGGCGGAGGTGCTAGAAACTTGCTGGAATGCTAAACAGGGCTAATCCAATACTCGGATGGGGTGTTCCACCAAGATTGCTGAAATAGTTCGAGCCGGTCGAAGTGTGGAGATTGCCAATTGGGTCTGGAACGGGAGAGACTTCCCAACATGTGGAGAGCTATTCAACATCGAGGTGGACACATGGTGACATCATAGCAAGTACAGGTGGTGCTCATGATACTTGAAAAATTATGAAGATGGTCCATGAACTCCACATGGAAGCTTATGCAAAAGGTCCTTCTTGTGAGTTAATTCTATTCTCATATACACTTGTTCTCAGAAAAGTGTGAGCCATAAAGTTGTAGAACTCAAAGTTAGCTTTCCAACAGATCCAAGAATATATAAATCCGAGTTCGGATGATGAAGTTATGACTATTTTAGTGTCTACTATTCAGAAAGTGATGTAATTCCGAAAATTGTAAAGAGGATTGATTGAGACTTGGGCCGAATTCAGCTTCATTCCCAAACCTCCCCTAGGTGTTGGTTTAGTCCTACATGGATTGTGTAGACTACCCTAAGTGGAGACTAGTTCTATATAAGAAGTGGGAGTTCTAAGGAGAGAACTCAACCCTTTGGAGAGAACTTTTTGGCTATTCTTACTTACTCTTTTTGAGAGCTTAACTCATAAGCTCGCACCCGACAGTTGTCAATGAGCTAATCGATGCAAGGTAAGGGGTAGTCGTCTTTTGGGAAAACCTTGTTTAGATCAGTGAAGTTGACACACATTCTCTACTTTCCATTAGCCTTCTTTCAACATGTGTTCACGATATTGACTTGATATCTCATATCCATGATCTGTGAAACTTAACTATCAATCAATGATTGTGCTGACTTATCTTTCATTATTATTCCATGTAATGCTGAATGTCAGGGATGTTTAGAATAAGTATCATTGATAATGTCGTAACTAAATTAAGACAATGCATATATCATTAGAAAGAGTTCATGAACAAGTCGATCACGTACTTGTTGATCGATAAAAGTGATACTTTATTCAGGGAAAACAATAAAAATTCATAAACATGACATGATACAACCATCTCCATATTGCCTCTAGGGCATACCTCTATCACGAACCGCCTCTGAGAGGTCGCGAACATGGAAAAGCGACCACAGGATAAAGGTAACAAAGTTCCATACAAGAATAATAAACCTCGTTCTAGTGGACGCTACAATGACCACACAGAAGAACAGACTAACCCACAGGGAAACAAGAGGTGGTGTCCGCTGCATGAGGTCCTCGGACATGATCTCAAGAATTGCCCAACATTGTTAAAGCACATAATAGAAATCTACCAAGGTAATGCATGCACCTATGCCAACTATACCAGAAAAAAGGCAACCCAGTGGGAATAAGAACGCTGATGGAGACGAGGACATGCCATATCAGGTACCTAATAATCATATTATTCTTATTTTTGGTGGGTTTTTGTCCTATATCTCCAAGCGCCACTTTAAATCTGTTCGCCGAGAGGTTAATAATATTGAAGCTCCCCCAAGAGAGCCTCAATACCCCTGCTGGTCGAAAACGTCCTTGACCTTTAGCCTGGTAGACTGACCCAAGGGATTGTCGCGACCACGACAACTCCCCCTGGTCATATCTTCCACGATTAGCAATGCAAAAGTAGGCAGAGTCCTAGTCGATGGAGGTAGTTCTGTCGACTTGCTCTTTGTAAAAGCACTTGATGTTAAGGAAATCCCTCATTGAAGAATTAAACCAGTGGTTCACCCATTTTTTGGGATCATTCCTGGACCTTCAATGACTCCTATCAGCCAGATTGTACTGCCGATAATGTTCAGAGAGTCGGAGAATTTTCAAACAGAATTGATTACTTTTGTTGTAATTGATTTTGATTCAGCACATAATGCAATTCTTCGTAGACCCTCACTTGCCAAGTTTATGGCAACTACGCATTATGCTTATCAATGTGTCAAAGTGCCAGGACCAAAAGGTGCGATCACGGTCAGGGGCAGCCAGAATACGACTCTCACTTGCGATTGCATTTCCTTGGAATTGGTCGATCAGCTTCCCCTCAGGGATGTTAATGCTGTGACCAAGGCAAAAGAGACAAATGCGGTCAAGGTAACCCTTAGACCAGATGAAAAACTTAAACAGGTTTCCCTATTCCCAGATGACCCAACCAGAATTCTTCGGATTGGGTCAAAACTTATATGATTACAAGCTGGATCGGGCTTCGATCTATCCTCGACCAGATACTGCTTTGCTCTGTTTGAAGTATAGACGGGCTTTGACTATACTCGATCAGATGCTAATATGCGAAATAACGGGATATTACTGGGAATTACCAAAACCTGAGTTGATCGAAAACACATTTCAAAAGATAGCACAACTCTTTATTGAAAAGAGAGATCTTGTACACGTCGAACGTTAGGACGCACTCGCCTACGTTGATGAACTATGTGTCTAAGACTTAAATAAGTTCAATGACTCTTCGATCATCTAAACTAGAACTAATATAAAGTATTTATTGTCCAATCGTATGAGTACGTATTAGACTCAATAATCTAAACGCATTAGACTTGAACACTAACTAAACTTAACAGATAGGACTCAGTCATATGTATATGGATCGGACTATAATTCCGACCAGAGATCGAATCGACGTCGCGAACCCTATCCAAAGTCACAAACCTTTTATGAGGTCGCAGTCGCGAAGCCTTTGCGAACTCGATCTAAAAGACCCAAAGATCCACCCGGATCATGACTCCCCTGTTGTGAAGGAGCCAACCCCCGTTGGTGACCATGTGATCAAAATTGGAGATGTGGATATCGAGCCTGACCATCGTATGAGGTGTACCACTTTGCCGCTGCGGGTGGTTGTCACCTTCTTCTCCAAGATCATGTCGTCAGGTAGAGGGTGGTCTCGTTGATAGACCAACTCTTCCACAGATGGTAGAATGGTATCTGGCTCATCATCCAGCATTGAAAGCTCAAAGAGTTTGATGTGCTCAACATTGACAACACTATAACACGGTAGGCCAGCACAAGCTGTAAAACTGCTGGAAAAACTTTTTCCCAACAGTCCTATTGATGAAAATATAATTTTGATTTTTCACCGATGTCTCAGTTGGGAAAAATTATTATTTTTAGCTGATTTACCGCTAGGAATAAATTATATATAGCAAAGTGTAGATCAGTTTGAAAAAAGATATATAGGATCTGTGGAACAGCTCAGAATATTTTTTACACTGGGAAAACCTTTTTTTTTGCCAGCAATACCACAGGTGAAAATATAATTTTGATTTTACACCGATGTGTCAGCTGGGAAAAGTAATGTTTTTAGTAGATCTACCGCTAGGAATAAATAATATATATTTTCTGGTGCAAAACTAAAAATTTTCAGCAAAAAAATAACAGATTTATGTTTTTCGAAAATATATAAAACCCTGCTCCTCCTTATCACTGCTCCTCTCCCACCAGCGCACTTCAATCCCTCCCCATCAAAATCTCCTCCAGCGCCTTTCCCCCATCGCCGGCCGACACCCCCACATCTGTCCCACCGATCCCCTACCGCACCCCACCTCTGCTCTCCCACCAATCCCCTACCTCACCCCACCTCCGCTCTCCCACCGATTCCCACCAATTCCCCATTGCACTCCCACCTCAAAACCCTAGCGGCTACGACGTGCGGTGAAGGGAGGAGGCGAAGCAGCAACGAAGGAGGGAGGAGGCGGAGCGGTCGCGACGGAGGGAGGAGGCGGAGCGGCTAGGCACGAGGTTGGCGCGGCGCGGTAGATCTGTAGGCCCGGCGCGGCAGAGGGGCTAGCGAGGCCCAGTGTGACAGAGGGGCAGAGGGGGCAAGGGCTAGTGCCACAGCCACTCGCGTGCAGTGGTGGACCTGTTCTACAGCCGCGTCACGCCCGACGGCTACTTCCTCATCAGCGCAGGCAAAGGTGCGTGATCCATTCCACCTTGTCCTCTTGTCGCTTGGTTGTGTTGTAGTTTGTCCTGATCGTGTTGTGAATGTGATGCATATTGTGTGCTACAATTTGTCATGATCGAGTTGTAAATTATGATGTGATGTTTTGACTGTATGTTTAAAAATTCATAGTGTTCATATGGAATTGAGGCACTAATTGTAGAGCAAAAGGGAAGTTGTTAAAGGTTAAAATTAACTGCAAAAAATTAGAGATGTTGTAGGGTCTGTTTCTGTTTCATCAATTGCAGGTTGAGCATGCATGCTTGTAAAGGTGCTGAAAAAGGCACGAGTTGGATATCAGTGGAAAGTAAGGGATAGCCTCAACTTTCTCATGTCTCCCTGAATTGTTTGCACTATTGCTACTTATCCCCCTAGATATGTGGTTGTGACTGCTAGCTTTCATTTTCTGTTTGGTGTTGTACTCATAATTGATTGAGTTTCTTTTCCTGATGAGAAATTAGAGATCAATCAGACCTGCAATCTGAAGATTCAGTATTAAAACCTCTATAATTTCTATGAAAAACAATATTCCATCTTACATGTGAAACCAAAAGCTTTAGCATATTTTTGGCTCAAAGATACATCCTAGTAATTAGAGATAAATAAAACCTAAAGCATGAAAATTTATATCTGAAACCTAAACATATGCTGCCACTCTACTTTCTTTTTACCTTCCCATCTTATTGTTCTATACACCTCTCCAATAGAGAACTATCAGTATTATTGTTTTACACCTAAAACCTAAAGCTTCAGCATTAAAATATGTTTAATTTCAGTGCAAAACAATCCATCTTATACCTGAAATTTGATACCAGTATATTTGTTTCTCAAAACATCACCTTAGTAATTAGAGATCAATAAAACCTGAGACCTGAAAATGTACAACTAAAACCTGAACATATGCAGCCACTTTACCATCCTTTTACCTTCTCAACTCATTGTTTTATGCAGCACTCTAGTAGAGAATTTATTGGTATTGTTCTATACACCTAAAACCTGAAAGTTTTATATGTTCTACTCAAAACAATATATTAGAAATCAAAGATACTTCAGACATGAAACCTAAAACTTTAGAACTGAAACTTATATATTTTCAGCTCAGAACAAAACCTCGGGCATTTCCTTTTCGGATGGGCTGTACAACTCTAGCTAATTGTACAGACCACAATAATCCTTTAATTTTGCCGGCTGGACAACAGATTGTTAATAAAATTTATTCAACTGTTGATGTTTGAGATTAGAAACAATTTCAAATTCCCGAGGCTGTCATATGGTCAAGGGGATTTTTGTGTTTTTTAGAAATATAATTAGTATTTTTCATAAATTTTATGAACCAGATCATAATCTCAGAAATTACAAAAGTTCAAACTCACATTACCAACATCTTATAAGAAAACATTTCATTTGGGCACAGAAATTTGCCAAGAAGTTCACTGTTCTCTACATAAAATGAACACAAACAAAATTGAGGAAAAAACCATGTTAACGCAAGCTTTATCAATCATATGCACTAGTTGTTTTCTCTCTTAAGAAATCACCAACAAAAAGAGTTATAAGATACATATTGATTTCAGAAGGATCAAAGTATTCTCCATTATTGAAGATCTCCATGTCCAGATTAGGAAGATTTAAAAGAACTAAAACAACTTGCACTTAGCATCATAACAGCATTAATAATTCAATAATCAACACAAACATCAGTTGGTCTTCTACAGGAAATGAAAAAACTCAACCACAACGCCACTGATGCATCATGCTGGAACTACAGTTTTAACTTCCTTTCCTAACTAGAGAATTTGCGGCCTATCACCTTCTCAGAGTCATACAAAATATGATTGATAATGCCCCTCGCAACACTGCATAGCAAGAAATAATTTCAGAAGATAATCTGGGGCCAGAGAGTTCCAAATGATAAGACTGGACATCCAAAAAGCACAAAGTTGTACATACGCAGTAACTTACTGATCCTTCATTTTCTGTATCTTCTCTGGATCAGTTTCATGCATGTTTTTCTTGAACTGTTGCCTCACCATGGAAATGAGAAGCTTTGTATTGTGTTTCTGGGTTACAAAATATTAATTATCACTAACAAAATGTGTATTAAAGGTAGCTATAAATTCAACAAATAAACCACAAAATTCAAAGTTGTTTTATTTAGTTTGAGTTCTGACAGGCTTTAATTGAATATTTGATAACTCATTGTTGTGGAGCTTATATTTTATCAATAATTCATTGTTTGCAACATATGATGGAATGAAGTGGAGATCCCAGTAGACTTCAGTCTCATCATGTTCCACAGAGATTAGTGCAAGTATCTATAAAAGCAAATAACCCCTCTTTCATGCGGTGTAGTCAGAGTATAAGCATAAACTGCAGTGAAAATTATTGGTATCCCCTTTTATAATAATCAGACATCCTCACCACATCAACACAAAGACTGATTCCTGTAATTAGTTTTTAGTTTTTACCAGAAGAAGACAAAGGGAAGTAACTTTTAAAATTATATTTGCAAGACCTACAAAATTATATGTCAAATTGTTTTTTGTTATATTTCTTTTCATTTACGTAGACTATAGACAGTAGAATAATGTCCCACTTTCTTAATATGCATATGTATTGTTCTCAAGTTCTTAGCATGATGTTGTTTCAATTAAATTTATATGGGTAGCTGGTTTGTTATTTATGTACAAGCAATGATGTCTCTATTGGACTATGAAACATCAGAAAACATTGCGACTACTCTGGTTAGAGTAAGTACATTGAACTAACCTCTAGGTTGAATTGCATCTTTTTCTTGGTTTCGCATTTGGGGGCAGCAAGCTAGATGTAACAATTGCATAATGTGCAAGAAATTTGTAAGTTTTCTTTATGTATTGCAAAAAGCTAGAAACATTATGAATTTCCTTTGTGAAATCTATCTTATTGTTGTAGTTGTGTTTGTTCTTTTTGTTTGTTCATTGTCAATAGTTCATATGGATTTCCTGCTGCTTTGCACGTGCATATAAAAAAGTTCCTCTGGAAAATTAAGTTGATCTACAAATGTGTCAGTGGACCAAATCTGAAACAACTTCAGCCAAAATTTCTTTTGTTATGGTGCTATGCTTATGCGTGGAATTCTAGCTGTTTAAATGCTAGTTTCATGGTAAGTTTGCTAGTTAGGTGTGTCTGTTTTCTGTGTTGGACCACAATATGGGTGAAAAGAACTATACGAAATCCTTAGGTTTTATTAGGATGGATGCAAAAATGATTTTGCTCTCTGGAGCCTGCTTTCTGTTCTGATTCTTGATGACCGAAGTAATTACAAATGCTACAAATTAGTCATTGAATGTCATGAGTGTTAAGAGAGGAATTAAGAACATTAAGTGCTGGTCCTTTGTATCAACTTGGACCTATTGTCATCATCTTGTTGGGGTCTGGAAAACCTCATTCCTATCTATCTATGGAATTTTATTGAGATGATTTAAGTTGAGCCTGTCAGCTTGAGCTTGGCTCATTATTAAATGAGCTCAGCTTAAATTCCACTTGTTTAAATTGGGTTGATTTTGATGCGCTTGGATGATCAATTGCATGGCCACGTGAAAAAGTAATCTATTCTATCTAGTATAATCACTCTTATTTACTTACTAATACAATCCAAGTAAACAAATTATGAACTTTTACTTGTAGATCCAAGATGATACTACAATAGTTGGTAGTTCATCTCGTATTCTAGGTATATATAATTCTACTTTTTATTTACCTGGTTAGTTATTATTTTTTCATTTGTCTTGTTTTGTTATTAATAAAACAATGCTTACAGGTGAAAGAGACAAGAGAATTAGTTGAAACTAAGTAGAAATACTTAATATTTTTATATAGGTGAGGTGTTATCAACACAATCTACATGTTATTCATTTTCTAAATATTAAGTGTATGTTAATTATGCATTGAACTAGCATCTCACTTTCATATGATTAATTTCTTTTATCAAGTGTATGCAACTCATGTCACAACCAACACAATTTTCTCATTCACATAAGCAACAATTTGTACTAGTTATACAATAATCGACCAACCATCTTTTATTATAATTGTCATATGTTATATAAGTTACTTAAAATAAAAGTTATTAATTTGTATTTATCTCAAGGCTATTATAATCGATATCTTTTCTCATGCAGGTGGTTAACAGTAAGATGTTAAAAGCATATGAAGTGATGAAGATATTTTGTCATAGGAGGAATAGATATTTTGTCATAGGAGGAATTTGAAAGTGAAATATTTTACTTTTGATAGTTATAGTTGGAACAAAAATATATAGAGTTAGGAATATTGTATATAGGCATATATTTGGTGTAAAGAATTCTTAAGTGATATTTTTCTTGTAATTGTTGTTTCAGAGGTACTATATTGAATAATTTGTGACCATTACGAATCTTGTCAATGGTTATATAAAACAAAGAATTCATTATAATATATAATTGTGTTATTTACCCATTTTTGATAATTTGTTGTAAAATGTGGTATTGTTTGTGTTGGATAGTGTGCATATTATAGTTTTAGTTGTAATATTGTTGCCTAATTACTAAAAAAAGATATATTTAAAATTAATTATTGACACAATTCCCAGCGGTAAATTTACTACAAATAATTCACATATTCAAATTGGAATATCTAAATTCTCAATGACAGATCAGCTGGTAATAATTTATTTCAAATAGTTGTACAGTTTGGAATAATGTATTACAAGTGGACATATAGGTGGGAAAAGTTCAAAATTTTCAAGTGATCTACAGCTGAGAATACTTTTTGTCATTTGACCTATAGTTAGGAAAAGATATTCCAAATAGTTATACAGCTTGGAATAATATATTAGAAGTGGACATACATGTGGGAAAAATGCAAACTTTCCAAGTGGTCTACAGCTGAGAATACTCTTTGTCACTGGATGTACAACTGGGAAAAAATATTCCAAATAGTTATACAGCTTAGAATAATATATTACAAATGGACATACTGGTGGGAAAAGTTTAAACTTTCCAAGCGGTCTATAGTTGAGAATACTCCTTGCCACTGGACGTACAGTTGGGAAAAAATATTCCAAATAGTTATACAGCTTGGAATCAAACCGAATATTCTGGTATCACAAGTGGAAAAAGTTCAAACTTTCCAAGCAGTCTACAACTGGGAATACTCTTTGCCACTGGACGTACAGTTGGGAAAAAATATTCCAAATAGTAATACAGCTTGGAATAATATATTGCAAGTGGACATACAGGTGGGAAAAGTTCAAACTTTCCAAGCGACCTACAGCTGAAAATACTCTTTGCCACCGGACCTATAGCTGGCAAAAAATATTCCAAATAGTTATACAGTTTGGAATAATATATTACAAGTGCACATACAGGTGGAAAAAGTTCAAACTTTTCAAGCGGCTTACAGCTGGGAATACTCTTTACCATTAGACCTACAGCTGGGAAAACATTACAGCTAGGAAAAATATTTCGCAGCACCTTTTCACCCAACTATAGCAAACCTTATTCCCAGCAGCTAAAGTGCTGGGAATACCAGCTTTTGCTAGTTGCTCTACTGCTAGCATTGAAGTGCTATCTTATAGTGCAACCGAGTAAATATCCACGTATTGAGGTAACTCGAGCTAACAAGCATTAGTACCAACTTTCCGCAAAATCCGAAAAGGACCATAACGGATGGATTTAAGTTTTTTACCTTCACCTTTAAGTCTCTCCTTACTCAGATGTAACCAGACCATATCACCTTCTTAAAATCGAGCATCAACTCGGTGCCGATCATGTCGTGCCTTATACTTGAGATGAGCTTTCAACAAGTTTTGTTCAACCTCATGATGGAGCTGTTGAATACCTTCTAGGAATTTTTGTGCTTGATCTTGATCAGATGCTTCCTTGCTAGCATGTGCTGAGGTAGAAATCAAAACCTCCATGTCAAACGGACTCTGTGGTAGAAATCCCAGACAGACCTCAAAAGGCGACTTGCTAGTCGAACCATGTATTGTTCTATTAAAAGCAAACTACAAGTACGGTTTGCTTTCATCCCAGGTGTTCGGATGCTTAGAGTTAAAGCCCCTAAAGAGATGAACGATTGTTCGATTTACCACCTTGGTTTGACCATTAGTTTGAGGATGAAAAGCAGTACTCCTCTTTAACTTTGTATCCATCATCATCCAGAGCGATCACCAAAAGTGACTAAGTAACTGGGTATCACGATCAGACACAATAGAAGTCATCAATCCGAAATGTGTCCAAATATGCTGAAAGAATACCCGAGCCGCTTCTTCTCTCGTGATAGTCTTTCGACAAGGTTTGAGAATTATCATTTTGGAGAAGCGATCAACGACCACAAAGAGATAGTCGTTGCCACATCGACTCTTAGGCAATCCTCTCAAGAAATCCATGGATATGTTTTCTCATGGTCGTGATGGAACTGGCAAAGAGTGTACAAACCTCATTTTCGGTTAGCTAGTTTTGAAATGCTACAAAGACCACAGCCTCGAACAAAACTAGCCACATCCTGCTGCATTCACGGCCAGAACACATATTGATGAAGATTTTGCAAAGTCTTCATAACCCCAAAGTGACCAGCCACCTTTCATGTGTGCACTTCTCGCAGCCATTGAATTCGAGGTGCTCCACGAGGTAACAAATTAAATTGCTCTTGTACAAGAGTCCTTCTTACCGAACAAACTTTGTAGGTTTCCTTGTTTTGAGCTCAGCCAGTGCTGATCGAAAATCAGGATCTTCGCTGTACATTGTGGCATAGTCATCATGACATGAGGGCTTGATCTGCACAAACGCTGATAAGCAAAGGGTCATAACTAGCGATCGCGACATGTCAGCCAGTTTATTGTATACGCCTTTCTTGTACTTAATTACCAGATTAAACTGTTGCAGATATGACATCCACTTCATATGTCGAGCTTGCTGTAGGTTCGATTGAGTTTGCAAATATTGCAAAGGTTGATGGTTGCTGTGAACAACAGTCTCTTTACCGCCAATGTTTTACGGTCTGATGTAGTGCACACAACTCCTTGTCGTAAGTCGGGTAGTTCTTCTGAGCTCCCTGGAATAACTCAGAGTGATATGCTACAGGTCGACCTTATTGCATGAGCACAACGCCCATTACATAACCCAAGGCATCGGTTTCTAACTCGAATGATTTTTGTAGATTCAGGAAAGCTAACACAGGAGCTTCACTGATCTTCTTCTTCAGCAAGAGAAACGTGTCCTCATGTTTCCTCGCCCACTCGAACTTCTGATCAATCCTGGTTAATGCATGCAATGGAGAATCCACTATCGAGAAGTGTCATTTGAACTTCTGAAGATATTGGCATGCTCCCACAAAACTACGCACTTCTGTAACTATTCACGGTCACGGCCACTCGCGAATTACTTATCCAGGTCAATTTGCAACGTACCGTTGCCGATCACGAATCCTAGGTAGAGTAGAGTTTGCTGGCCGAACTCGTACTTCTTATGGTTGAGGCAAAGTCGATGTTGCCGAAGCTATTCGAACACCTTTTCGACATGAATGGGGTGCTAGTCCCACGAACGACTATAGACCAGTATGTCGTCGAAGTAAACGATAAAAAAGTCATCGATGAACTATCGCAATATGTCATTCATGAAATGCATGAAAGTAGTCAAGGCATTACAGAGGCCAAACATCATGACCAGCCATTCGAATAGACCTTGTCACATTTTCAACGCGGTTTTCCAAGTATCCTCCTGTCGGATGCTGACTTGATGATATCCTGACTTTAGATCCAATTTTGAGAAGATAGCAGCATGCTTCAATTGTCTAACAGGTCGTCAATACGAGGAAGGGGGTACAGGTTCTTGATGGTGATCTTGTTCAGTGCTCGGTAGTCGATGAACATACGCCAAGTCCCATCTTTCTTTGGCACTAACACCACAGGAGATCCACAAGGTGAACTATTTGGTTGAATGACACCATCAGCCAACAACTCACTAAGTTGTCTTTTGATCTTTTCATTCTCCAATACCGAGTTTTGATACACACTCAGATTGGGAAGTGTCACATCGGACACGAGCCGAATTTCATGCTCGACTGGATGCTTCGGTAGACGACCTTGGGTACTCCCGAACAAATCACTGTATTTCTCCAGCAGTCCCGACAAATGACTAGAATCTTTTCGACGCATCAACGACATTCTGCTCGGGTACTATCACTTTGACCATCTGGTCGAATCATAACAAGCATGTATTTATGACATGCATTGACGATTCGTTTGGCCTGGTTTGCGATAATCAAGTTCGAGGTGTTGACGTGGACGTCTCTATCGATTACGAACTTAACTCCGTGTTTAGTGAGCTCTTACTCTTGCGCTCGTCGATGGAAGTGGGTGTCACGATCATACAGATACGAACTGCCAAGGATCACCTGACAAATATTGATAGGAACAACATCGCATTGAACGTTGTTGATATATTGAGCAGAGATCACAAATTTCAACACACACTGACTCATAATCTGTTGGTTCATGTCAGATATAAACCAACCCAGCGGATATGGTCGCGGCTGTGTGGTTGTCTTCAAACCAAGTTGTCGAACCAGTCCAGCGGTAACCAAATTATTCTAACTTCCGGGATTGAATATTGCTGTGACCAGTTCATGCAACACCTGGATGTTGATACTGAACAAGTCCTCTGTTGAGTGACGGTCATCAGGTGAATCCAATCCTTTCTCCTTCGGCATTGCCATCAGAGATAAAGTTGTATCCGCCTCATCAACCAAATTCACTCAGACAACTCCTTCTTTGGGTGTAGCCATAGTAGCTATAGCTGTTCTTTCCCTAGTCTGTTCCTCTTAGGTCGAAGTTTAGGATGGAACTTATAGCACTTATCCTTTCTTTGCCCGACAACATGACAATGATCACAAGAGATACTCGTACTGGACTTTGGAGTGCTCTTCTTCGGACTCAACTTTCCTTTTGACAAGATCGAATTCTCTTTCTTGTCATTGCGGAATTTATTTTTCTTCTCGATCGCCATAGCAGTCGTGCCCGCGGTCATGATATCCTGGACGCCGAACAGGCTTAACTCAATGCTGATGAATTTTTCAAGTCCATATGTGTATTTTTGGAACACTTGAGATAAGAGAGCGAGATGCCAATGATCATTGCTTGTCTCCAAAATTTCGTCGTATAATCCTGGATGGATTGGTTGCGGCACTGGTACAATCTGTTCCAATGATCCCATCTCTTTTAGAGATAACCCATCGTGTAGAATTCTTGTCGCAAGAGTCATTTGAATTGACCCCATGCAAGGTTGTCAGCCTCCCCACTGGTGACAATGGCCTTCAACCATGTTTTGGCGTGGTCCTTCATCTTCAAAAGTGCGAACTTCACCTTTTGAGCGCTACTAAACCCACGTAGGTCAAAGTAGGTCTCAAGCTGATCGATCCATGAGACCAGCTTGTTGGCATCGATCACCCCATCGTATATGGGTATGTCAACCTTAGCTTCGACCTTGAAAGATCCGACAGCTAAGGAGGTGTTGGCGAGCTCGTCGGCATTATGGTTGTATTCGTCTTCATCTTCGTCTGTCCTGTGCAAGTTATCACCAATCTTCACACCCTTAACCTTGCCTTTTGAAGCATCAACTTCAGAAGGGACCACCATGGCCTCCTACTTAATCCAAGCAAGCACGGTATCCATGTCGGTGGAGAGCTTAGCCACTAGTTCGGCTAGGTTAGCTTGAACGGAGGTATCGTCAGACATCTTCAGAGACACGACTGTAGGAATCATCGAATGATTGCCTGGAGTTTTGCCGGAAGTTTTGTAACCCTGGCGAGTCTTCACCATGCACAGGATATGATAGTTGCTCTGATACCAACTAGATCTAATTACGGGCTGGATCGGGCTTCGATCTAGCCTCGATCGGATACTGCTTTGCTCGGATT
The DNA here is from genome assembly GCA_019359835.1 of Pharus latifolius. Lineage (NCBI taxonomy): Eukaryota > Viridiplantae > Streptophyta > Magnoliopsida > Poales > Poaceae > Pharus > Pharus latifolius. The sequence continues at coordinate 19,149,698 of CM033330.1, forward strand.
GAAGTATAGACAGGCTTTGACTATACTCTATCAGATGCTAACATGCAGAATAACGGGATCTGACTCGGAATTACCGAAACCCGAGTTGATCAAAATCATAGTTCAAAAGATAGAACAACTCTTTATTGAAAAGAGGGATCTTGTACACGTCGAACGTTGGGAGTCACTCGCCTACGTCGATGAACTATGTGTCTAAGACTTAAATAAGTTCAATGACTCTTCGATCATCTAAACTAGAACTAATACAAAGTATTTATAGTCCAATCGTATGAGTACATATCAGACTCAATAACCTAAACGCATTAGACTCGGACACATATGTCTATGGATCGGACTATAATTCCGACCAGAGATTGAATCAAGGTCGCGAACTCTTTCCGAGGTCGTGAACCTTTTCTGAGGTCGCAAGCGCGAAGCCTTTGCGAACTCGATCTAAAAGACCTGAAGATCCTCTTGGATTAGAACTAGAGAACAAATAGGAACTTGACCTCATCACTTTCCTCCGAGCTAATGCAGATGTGTTTGCGTGGAAACCATCCGACATGCATGGAGTCCCAAGGAAGTGATCAAGCACATGCTAGCAATTCAGCCTGGATAGCGACCAATAAAGCAAAAAATCAAATTATATGCCTCTGATCAGAGAGAAGCCATTCGTTCAGAGTTCTATAAACTCCAGAAGGCTCACTTTATTTGCCAAGTTGACCACTGGACATTGTATTTTGATGGCTCTCAGAGTTTCAAAAACTCAGTGGCTGGAGCGGTCTTAATTACGCCCCAGGACAACCTGCTCCAGTATGTCATACAATTACACTTTGTTGCTACCAATAAAGTAGTAGAGTATGAAGGTCTTCTATCCGGGCTTTGAGCAGCTAAATCCCTTGGAGTCCATCGATTAGTAGTGAAGAGTGATTCACAACTAGTCATAAACCAGGTGAACAAGGAATACCAATGTTCTGATGAGACAATGGCTCTATACTTGGATGAAGTAAGGAAATTGGAAAAATACTACCGAAACTTTGAAGACCAATTCGTTCCGCGAAGAGACAATATTCTTGTAGACCAATTGTCAAAAATTGGTTCCTCACGTGCATCCGCCCCGGCTGGAGTGTTCGTCGAGCATTTAAAACAACCCTCAATCACGACCACTGTAGAGGCACCAACGGTGATGACTAACGTCACCACCCTCGAGCATTGTGCAGATTGGATCCTATCATTGAGGAATTATCTCACACATGGGACGATGCTTGAGGACGAAATTCAGAATGATCGGTTCGTTAGAAAAGCGCAAATGTACAGATTGGTTGAAGGAACACTGTACAGAAAAGGTTCGCAAGGAGAGCTAATGCACTGTATTTCTCAAGAAGATGATAAATCCCTTCTAAAAGAGATTCATGGAGGCATGTGTGGAGCACACACATCCTATAGAACGCTGGTTGGAAAAGCTTTCCGTTAGGGCTATTATTGGCCAACGACACTTAATGACACCATGCAATTGGTCAAAACTTGCTGACAGTGTCAATTTCATGCTAGGCAGGTCCACTAGCCAGCATATGCATTACAAACTATTCCCTTAACTTGGCCACTTGCCACATGGGGAATAGATATCATGGGTCAAATGCCCCAAGAAATCAATGAGTATAAGTTCATATTCGTAGCCATTGATACATTTACTAAATGGATTGAGACTGAACTAGTCCAAAAAATTACCACAGCTGTTGTGAAGTTCTTTCAAAAGAACATTGTGACTCCATTTGGTGTTCCAAGTCATCTCATAACAGATAATGGGTCCCAATTTGTTGGTGGTCTTTTTCTGGATTATTGCGAACTCATTGGGACTAAAGTCTGTTTCACATCCATTGCTCATCCATAGAGTAATGGTGCAGTTGAACGTGCCAATGGGCAGATAATACAAGGGTTAAGAAACATGTTTTCGACCACCTTAAGTTACGCTTGGGGCTTGGGTAGAAGAACTTCACTCCGTTCTATGGGCATTACGCACTACATCCAGTAGGGCCACAAAAGAAACGCCTTTCCAACTAGTTTATGCTGCAGAAGTCATGCTGCCAATTGAAATAAGCTTGGCTCCACTCGCGTGGATCACTTAGATGTCATAAATTAGAGCGAAAAACACAAAGACGATATTACCTTCCTTGAAGAAAAACGTGATCGAGCACTGATCTACTCAACGACATATTTACAAGCTCTGTGTAAATATCATAGTAAAAGGGTGTGACCACATACGCTAAACGTGGGAGACTTGGTTTTGACAAAAATCCAAAATCAGTCTGGTCACAATAAGTTGTCTCCTCAGTGGGAAGGTCCCTTTACTGTGGTCTCTATCCCACGGCCAGGATCAGTTCGATTGGCTATCCAAAATGCCTGGAACATAGACCAGCTGTGTAAGTTCTTTTTTGCTCTCATTTTAAATTCCTAAATACGAAAAGAAGTATATTTATCACTCTATGTTATGGTTGCATTCCCATGCTTGGCTTTACTTTTTACTGGGTTATACGGGTGCTGCTCATGACATATGATAAGTGTCTTAGTTTGATGTGTAAATGGATTCGCTGGCACACCCATGATCGCATCGAGCTAATACATCTCTTTCTAAGCCAGTTCTTACCACATAAGGGACTTACTAGTATGTTCTGATCATTCGAGTCGTTGTTAGTTAGCAAAAAACTTATGCATTTAAACTAGGCTAGTTGTCTCTGCGACCATAGTAGTCTCCTTAGTCCAAGCAACTTATCCTACGACCACTATACTAGGTTTCCAGTATAACTAGTTCCAAGAGGGGGCTAGGGGAATATAACTATAGCATTGAGTCAAAAAACTAAGTATTTTGCATTCGCAAGGTATAAAAACAAAGACTTTACTACAATAATAAGGTAAATACTTGCATTGTATTTTCATTTCATCATACTAAATGTTTACATGAGAGGAGTGTGAATAACATTCAAAGGCCGAGGTCGCGAAGTAATTTTTCTATCAAAGGCTTGGCCTCGGCCATGGTCATCTCCAACTGGTCTTTGCTGTTGAAGGTTGTGTCTTCCACCATTGGGTTCAGATTCATATTCGGACCATGGCGAAGCCTAAGTTTACAGAGGATGGTAGAGGCTACAGATATAACATCATTCTTTAGCGCCTCTTTGTGCCTCCTTGTAATTTCAGGAACATTTGTGACTAGGAGATCATCTTGTGCCGCAACCAGTTTGCAGGACTCACGAAAGGAAAAATCATCCTTCTTAGGATCGATAACATCCGCCGTCAGTGAGTCTGCAACCTCCAGCAACTTTGCGAAGGTTTCCTTTTTTATGATACCGCAGCTCTTGGTAGTTTCTTCCAAAGCGCCCTTTTCATTGAGGGCGAGCTTTGTAGTCTCTTCGGCCTTCTCTTTGGCCATCCAAAAGCGGCTGATGAGCCCTTGAATTTCATCTAAATCTTCTCCACACCCAATGCTCTTCTTTTCATAGTAATCTTTTCTTCAGCCAGCTTGAGGTTCTCCTTTCTTTGTTCTGAGTAGAGGAAGAAACAAATTCAATTGAGTTCGTGAAATTCATAAAGTTCATAAAGGCAATGTAAGTTTCTACCAAAATGAGCTTACCATCCACCCTAGTCTGCAGTTGGTTGCAAACCATCTGAAGGCGCTTGGTTTTGCCTAGGAGAAAATCGGTTAACATAACCTTCGGCTCCAAGGTCGCCATCTATTCTTCAGCACCCTTCAGTTTGGCCCCAAGCGCCAAAGTTTTAGCAAGCCTTTCGCTGATTACTTTTTGGGCTTCGACCATTTCCTTCTCTAGAGAAGAATGCTCAATGATCGCAACCTCTCTACTGTTGTGTTCACTCGCGACCTCCTCTAGCAAAGTAGATTTCTCCCTGCGATAACATAAATTATTATTCCAGTTCATAAGGAACTGAGTATAAAGTAAGATACTTACTGCTTTAATTTGTCGCATTCTGCTTGTGCGACCTTACCTGCTCCACCAGCAGGCCAAGCATGGCCGCATCACGAGCAACGTTCTAGATAGAACAAAAGGAGAAGTACTTAAAGAAGATTGTAGAAGAAACATGTAAAGCTGTGAAGTAAAGGCTTTTACTTCCAAAAACGTCTCGAAGTACTTCTTTGAGAGGTCCTCGAATCCAGCCGCTTGGCTGGTTGATGCAAAGTTTTCCCGCGCCTGTCTAACTTTGTCAAGGAATTGAGGCTGAATGCTCAAGTCCAATGCAGGGCTTTGGATTTTTGCGGGCTGGACCGCCATCTCCTGTGTCCTCTGGTCTCCTTGTTCTTCCAAATAGGAGGGAGGAACAACTTCTTCGACCAGAGGGGTGCACATGTACTTGCCTGTTCGTTCATCCCCATGGTCATGGTTGCAGCTGCGACCTCAGCCTCTTCATCATTAGTGGGTTCAATTGATTGGATATCTTGAACCATGTCACCAATGATGGTCATAAGATCCTCCTCGACGTCCTGTGAGGACGCAACTTCAACAATTGCTTGCTCTACTATCGCCTCGCTCATGGCAGGAAGCTTCGCCATAATAGTTGCCACCACCTCTTTGGGTGCGACAACAAATGGTCCAGCCGCGACCATTGGAGTGGGCATTGTAGTAGTCGAAGGAGCCCTGCATATCCAATTCTAAGTTTGGTAAACTATTTCTAACTGAGCGACGAAACTCAATTAAGACAAATGCTTACTTGATGCTGAGTTCCAAGAGGTTTTGGGAACTCAAAGCTTCTCCCATTGGAGACAAGAGCGAAGAAAGTGCCATGGGAGAAGACTCATGAGGAACCGCTGATTACCTCCTCCTCACAGCAAACAGGGAAGTTCCCCTGTACGACCATGAGATTATTCCAAGTCGTATTTGGTAAAGTTTGAGGAGTGGTAGCCTTTACCGTAACAACCTGTGTGGTTGCGGCCAAAGGGTTAGCTAAGGTCTTGACCACAGCAGGGACCAGTTGGCGCACCCCCGCTATCGCAGAAGCTTCCATGGCCGCGACAGCAGTCGTGGCTGCTGGGATACTTGTAGGCACAATTGAAGCCGTGGTCACCACAACTGCTATGGTCATCTCCGCTGTTGTGGGAGGAGTGATTCGGATGGCTCCAGTCCTGGCCAAACCTTTGGTCATAGGAGGGGCCTTATTCAACTTCTTTGTTGTGCAACCACTTGAGGATCCCACACCATCGCCGGTTCGCCTTTTCTGGGCCGCATGGCGCTCGAACAGCTAGAACAAACCACAATGAACTACTTTCGCAACTTCTGTCCAGAATCATATGTAAATAGATCATTCGAAATAGAAATACCTTTTGACGCGCTTGAGCAAAGTTGACTATGTTGCCAACCATGCTTTCCAGCCTTGGCGCGTTGACATCACCTTCGGCGGCCGTGTTATAGGCTTTCAGGAGTTAATTTGTCCTCCTATCTACCTTTGAAACATGCAAGACTGTCGAAGAAGAAAGAATGGTCAAGATTATTCAAAAGAATTCAGTTAAGGTAAATCGACAGATTCAAAGGTTGTACTGATTTCAACAGTTTGGTTATAGCCACTACATGGCACATAGTTTCTGGTGCTGACTTCCATAACCCTAACCTCCTAGGCAGGGTGTTTCCTCTTTTTCAGACAGCTAATCCAGTTATTCACAAAGTCCCGGATCACGTCACTGGCAGTCAAGCCCTCATTTGCTAGGTATTGGATTACCTGGGCTTGCCTCTTCTGCTCATTGTCTAGGGGAGGAGCAAAATCTTTATCTTTGCTTTTCTCTAGTAAACAGTTCTCGAATCAGAGATGGCTCTTGTTGGGAGCCAAGCAGTAGAACCACCGTTGATACCATCCATGGATGAAATCACGGAGGGGGAGATACAAGCAGTCTTTTTCTGTCGGAGATAGAAGTAGACAACCGCAACCATTGGAGCTTTTCAACCATGCCAAAAAATAATTTTGGCGGAAGAGAGGTATGCTGGGCAAAACCCCAACATATACATCGCACAAGTGCTGAAAAACAACAAGAATCAAAATGGAGTTGGGGTTGTGTCGACGATTTGGACTCGGGGTCCTTAGCCGATCTTATGCAAATTTGTGAGTTGCAGGACCTTTCAGGGTGCTCCTCCGGGAAGGTAGGATGAGTCAAGTCCGTAGGGGCACAAAAGATTTTATATAGGTTCGGGCCCTCGATGGTGGGAGTAGTAGCCCTACGTCCTGTTGTGATTTCACTATATCAAATAAGATGTTTTACAAGAGGGAAGAAGAGATGATCACAGGCGATGATCTCTTCAGTGTTAGTGTCTATCTAACTATATCTAAGTCTTCAGGTTTGTTGAACTCCTGGTAGTGCTTGTATGCTTGACTTAACTATTAACTGTCCTTAGAACGTGCATTGACTACCTTTTTATACTGGACAAAAGGGCGCCAATGTGAAACGGCGTTGGACAGTTGTTAGGATGCAGTTTCGTTAACCGCACTTAACTTCCACGCAGGCTTAACACGTGCGATCAAGGGATAACCGCACATGTTAACCTCTTGGCAGTTGTCTTCATACGTAGAAAAATCTTCGTGATTCTCGGGATATGCCCATTCAAAGAGTTTAGGCCTTCCCGAATTATTCTGGTCACAGATAATCAACGACCCTCTAACCGCGTACTTTCTGCAGTCTCTTGACCACGCACTGTCTGCCGTCTAATGATCGCGCAAGGGCTGCAATCATGAATTATCTCTGTGTCCGCGCCCTTTAGGTCGTCTAAGACCATAGCGACGGACTTATAGACACACGACTAGTCTGATTGTCTTAAACCAGACATGTATCACTTTGAACTAGCTCAGGTGATAATCCTCGTCAGCTAGCCCCCAAATTTGAAGAAAATGAAAGAACATATTTACTTCAAACTTTTATCCCGCATCGAATTATGAACCCAACGTTTTAACTTCAGCTGATACTGTTCCGCCGTGTGACGGTTCATATGCCGAGAAAAACCCTGAGCTTTTCTTGGCTGCTAATAATGACTTTGGTGACTCATCGTGATGGCAACCATAAGTGTGGTTTAAGAACCCGAGACGTGTGTGGAAACGAACCGACGCCTTTTGGCTCTATAGATTGAAGAGCCTTTGGGTTCTTTGAACTCACGAATTTCTCACCACGTCTAAGTCTTTTTTAGAGTTTCTTCTTTTCTCCAGCTACTCCCTCTGAGCCTCAGTTCTTGTTCTGATGGCAGATCAAGACCCCAAGAACATCATTGAGATTGAGAGTGATGAGGAAAGAACAGAAGTGCCATTAGAAATTGATCAAGACTCTCAGGAAGTAAGTCTTTTTCTGAAAGTCCTGGTTCAACTTTTTTCCTGCATTCTGGTCGGTTCCAAAGTAATGCTTTTTGAAACTTACAGGTGTGCGAAGAACTAATTCCTCCAAAGAAGAGATCGAAGAATGAAGAAGGATCCTCCAGTGGGACTGCATCAAAATTGGTAAAAGGAGCCGAGACCTGGGCTGTCACATTACCCTATTCTTAAGCCCCATCAGCTCCTCCAGTCGCATCATCTCCACCTTTGGAGATTCATAACAATCCTTCCCACCTTTCTTCTTCTAATCAGCTTTCTCTATCACGACCAAGCGATCCCAGCTTTTGTTGTGTTATCAATTTTCTGGTAGGAAGGTTGCATTCCCGCGACCAGGTGGTCCTCGACTTTTGTCGGGTGATATACTTCCTGGGGGAAGCGCTTCATCCTCCCGTCCAATCTTACTGCGAGGATTGGTAATTATTTCCATTCTCTCTGCTGGTCGTTTTAGCTTGTAAAACTAACGCATACATGTGCAAGACACGAAAATCTCTAGAGCCCCTTGCAATCAGCCTGCTGAAGTCCAGCCTCCTTTTGGTGAGAGTGTTTCCCTCGAGCGAACTCTCCAAAAAGAAAAAGAGGCCCTGGTGAAGAAGACCGATGAGATGTCTTCGGCCATTCTGCATCTGGCAGAATGTTATGACAACTCCCGTGAAGAGGAGCGCCAATTCCACTTGGAGAGGAATTATGCTCGGCAGCAGCAAGAACTCTCCGATACAATAAGGAATAATAGCGCTTCTTTGATTCGGGATGATGTAGATAGGCTTAGAGCCATAGCCAGTTCTCTAGGGGCAACTAGTGTTGATCCAACTGATGTTAACATGTCCCTGGGAGAACTTTGTAAAAGGCTATCAGACCAGGTTGACACTTTGGTTGCCTGTGTCCCTTTTGTATGTAAAGATTGTCAGAAATAAAGAATTTCTTTTCCTCACATACTTGATCTCTTAAAAGGATTATGTAGAACTTATAATCCAAATTAAGATTATTTACAATATGTGAGAAATTGTTACACGAGAATGCTTCTGTGACCAAAAATACACAAGTAAACTTCAGTCCAAAACTGGCTCAGTTCTTCGGTCTTAGAATAGCATTAAGGCCGTAGACTGGGATCAGAACTAGAGTAACGATCACAGAACAGTATCCTGACCATACGGTGACCACAACTGTTATGATCACACATATCCATTATGATCACAGTATTACGTTGCGATCAGTATAGAGGTCATAAACTTATTTCAAAGCCATAAGGAATTATTCCCTTAATAAAGATTTAGGAATTTCCAATATTTTTATTTGTACCACAACCCCCGAATGCGAAATAAAATGATAAAAACACATTTCATTTTGGATTCATTACTAGGTATGGATAACGGGTTCCAAGAGGAAAGACACCCATTATGGGAAATTAATAAAATACTCGGCGAAGGGTTGTCTTGGACATATAAAAGGAAGAGGTAGCTTACTAGAGAAGCCAAAAACCCTTCGTCGCCTTAGACCCTCCTGCCACACAACAACCCTCTTTTGCATTCCTTGTCTTCGTCGTCTCCAAAGTCAGCACCTTTCTTCTCAATTCTCCATAAGAAATGGCGTCCTGGAGCCGATCCGTCCACCATACAGAAGAGAGCCTGGTGGCACTAGAGAAAGAAGAGATTCTCCCTCCATGGCTGCTGATCAACTGGCGGCCAGTGGAAAAAGATCAAGAAAGCCCAATCGTCCAAGAGGGCGAATTGGTGATCTTCAAAGAATACTTGCGCTGCGGGTTCTGATTCCCAGCAAGCGAATTTCTGAGAGGAATCTTGGACCATTACGGTTTGGAGTTAGTAAATATCCACCCAAATGCAATCCTTATCCTGGCGGTTTTCCAACATCACTGTGAAGCCTTTGTCGGAGTGCTTCCAAGCATGGAGCTTTTTCGACGCTTCTACTTTTCGGCATGGTCAAAAAGTGCCAATGTCACTGGGTGCATCTACTTCCGTATACGGGAGAAGAAGGAGCACCATTCCCGCCTCTACGGGACTCTGTTCATGGGTGGTACCATAAGTGGTTCTACTGCACCCTTCCGTCGGAGAGCGGATTATGGTTCGCGAACACCCGACCGGAGAAAGCCAATGAGTTAGACTCCCTTCCCATTCTGAGTGCAGAACAGAAGAGACAAGCTCAAGCTATTCTTCACTTAGTTCAGCAAGGCCTGACCGCGCATGACATCATACGCGACTTCGTGAAGAATAGGATAAGCCCCCTGCGTGAAAGGGCACATCCAGCTTGGGAAGTGGAGTCCATGGTGGACAGCACCCTGGACTATAATAACGGTATGTCCTTTAATCAACAAAACATACATTTTTACTGATTAAAAGAAGTTGCATTTGTTAACATGCTTGTTTGTGACACAGTGCTATCCTTGTCCGAGATTGAGAAACGGACAAACTACCTCCTTCAGGCTTATAACACCGCTATGGAGGGAGCTAAAGGATCGCCTCGCCCCCAAAGCTTGATTAACGCCGGCGATGATCTAAAGCAAGAGCGCTGAAAGGTATGATTTATTCAAACAAGCTCTGTTGAAAACCATCCATCTGCCTTGTATTACCAAAAACATGTTGAATAATACAGCTTCTGTGAAATTTGCTTAGGCAATGCGTCCAAGCAAGAACATTGGTCCTTCGGGAAGACCGACTGCGAAGAGGCTAAGAAGGACCCCTTCAAAGCATGAAGTGAAGGAGTCTGCTCCCAAAAAACCCAAGAAGATCCTGGGAGAAACTTCTTCGCGAAAGAAAACCATTACCATGAAAAATACTGTGGTAAGATTCTCGATACCTCCTGTAACCCCAAGTACGAGTGAAAATTACTTCTTCGTCGTACAGGGCGAATGGAGCAAGGACGAGGAAGAAGACATTCCTCTAGTTCGTCGCAAGAGGAAAACAACTGACCTCTTGGGAACAAGCGTCCCAGAGAGGTCTACTTCCCTTCCGGTCAATGAAATCTTGTCCCTGACCACAGGGACAAAAATGGCTATAATGGGCCCCGTGACCACTGACAATCCCATGGTTTCGGGTGGAACCCTGGTGCCTGAAGCTCATGAAGCCCCAGGGCTTACAACACCTCCCCTACCGATAGAGGGAACGACTGTGGTAAGAATCCTCACAATCTCACACATTTTCGTTCCTCTGTACACACCCATTGAATTGTGTTCATACAGGGAGAAGAGAATACTGTCCTTTTTGAGAGAAGGAAGACAAGGACAGAAGAAGACTCTTTCCTGAGAGCAACCAGGAGGCTTCTTTCTCTTGGGAGCTTATCATCGGATCCCAAACCATGGGTGGGGTTTCGAATAAAGTGAGAACTTCTCCTATCGCCATGTAAATATGACTGACGGGAGGCATCTTCACGTTACAATATGTTTGTTTGTTTGTTGGCGTAGGGATGCTGCACTTAGTACCCCGGTGACCTCGACAAGCCATGGTACACCCACTGCAGATGTCGCGGGAGAGCCAAGTCTGATTCCCATGGCCGAAGAGGTTCTTCGGGCCATCGTGGATGGAATGGTAGTGGAAATCCGAACCCAATGGACGGAAACCGCAGTCCTGACCATAGAGGGAACAACAAGAAAAATCATCTGCTGCCCCTACCACGGACACAACAAGTCCTGAGGTTAGACCTCACACTGATGTTGAGAGCGGCTCATTCAGCGATTACATAGAGGTATGAACAACTCTCTTTTGTTTATTTTCAAACTCGTAAAAATTCAGGAATATTCAAGTCTTAAGAGCAATTTCCTATCATATTCCAGGACTTGACCCGGGTGGCGACCAAGTCGACAACTATAGCAAAGCATATCGAGGTTGCACAACAGGAGATCAGCCGGCTGGAACAGTAAGTATAGTTCTCTTTATTTGTGTTAACTTGAATCCGTATTTAAGCGTAACTGATCGTCCTTCTTGTTACAGAGAAAATGCATTTCTGAACAAGAGCATGGTTGATCGAGAGAATCAAGAAGAAGTTGCAGCTGTGAGATATTCTTCTCTGGAGAAGGAACTTCGTGAAGCGCAGTCAGACCTTTCTTGTAAGTATACTTCCAACCAGAAGAAATCTTCTCATCGTATGAACTGTTTATAGTAAATGTTCACTGTGTTCGTACGGCACAAGAGGATCAAATAAGCCATCTTTCAAGAGAGAAAAGAAACCTTCAGGCGACCATCGAGTTCAAAAGCTCAAAAATTGATACTGCTAGCCTAGAGAATGAAGGTTTAAACGAAACAATTTCCTCCTGCAGCGGTACTCAATCGAACATCTTCAAAAAGCTGAAGATGGTGGCTACTCTGCCAAAAGCAGATGTGATTGAATCGCAAAAGGACAATCCAAGCCTTAGCGACTTAGCCACACTAGTCGTGGCCCAAGCCGAATCACTCCTCGAGTATCTTCCTGAAGATTCCAAACGGCAAGAAGAGGTACTGAGGTCGAATGTTTGATCTGTAGCCTCTGCCATTCTCTGCAGATTACGATTTCACCATGGCCCAAATTTGAATCTGAAGTCGGTGGTAGAAAATGCAGAGATCGAGAGTGATCGACTTGAGGCCATCTCTGAAGAAGTCAAGCCTCTAGTCGAAGATCTACTGAAAGAGCTAGGCCTTATTTGATTCCTTGTAATGATCTCTCTTAGTAATTATTACCTGTGAAATTACATTTATAATATGCAAATGCGTGCCTTAAATTTTTGGAAAAGAGTGATACTTTTTCGTTTCATATTATGACCATATTCTCTTAGCCCCCTCTTGAGATCATAAATACTGAAGATCTAGTATTATAATCTCTGGAAAAATATGGGCATTATGAATACCCAAGAAATGCTTTAACTTAGATGTGATCATCCAATCAAACTGATACTGACCTCAATACAACATCTAACCTTATTACAAACTGGCAGCCACTCGAATGATCAGGAACATACCAGTAAGTCCCGCGTGTGTTGAGAAACGGCTTATTGAGGGATGTCTTAGCTGGATGCGACCATGAGATTGGCCAATGAATCCAATTAGGATATTTGTAATAAGATGATTATCGGTGATTAGCCCCCGAGCCAAGCTCGGTATAGGTATGGCAAATAAAGAAAACGAACATAACATGAGCCGAAGAAAAATACTCACGAAGTTTTTGTTAAACCATGCTAATTGAACAGGAAAAAAGATTGGGAAACTTACACGTAAAACTAGTGCAGTTGATCAATGTTCCACGTATTGGATAAGATTCTACCGTCCTCCATCGCTAAACGAGCCGATCCTGGTTGCGGTACTGAAACAACAACATAAGGGCCTTCCCACTGAGGAGAGAACTTATTGCGGTTAGACTGGTTTTGTATTTTTCGTAAAACCAGATCACCCACGTGAAGACTACGTAGCCGTACCCTTCTGCTGTGATATTTTCGCAAAGCTTGCAAATATACTGCTGACCTTATCAACGCTCGATCACGCTTTTCTTCGAGGAAGCCTAAATCCTGAGTACGTTGTTCGATGTGATCAATCTGGTCAAATTGATCTGTTCGGACAGAACCAATACAAATTTCTGTAGGTAATATCGCCTTGGCGCCGTATACCAACTGGAAAGGTGTCTCACCGGTGGCTCGACTACAGGTAGTGCGTAGTGCCCATAGAACGGAGTAGAGTTCATCTACCTGAGCCCCCGAGCGCATCTTAAGGCGATCGAAAACATGTTTCTTGATGCCTTGTAATATCTTCCCATTGGCGCGTTCGACAGCACCATTGCTCTGTGGATGATGAGCTACAGAAGCAAAGCACACCTTGGTTCCAATATTATCGCAATAGTCCAGGAAGAGGCCGCTAGCGAACTGGGAACCGTTGTCAGTGATGAGACGACTTGGAACACCAAATCGAGTGACGATGTTCTTATGAAAGAACTTTTGTGCCACAGCAGTGGTGATGTTACGAACTGGCTCAGCCTCAATCCACTTTGTAAACGTGTCAATGGCTACAAACAGAAATTTGTAACCATTAATGGCCTGTGGCATAGGTCCCACAATATCCATCCCCCAGACCGCAAAGGGCCACGCTAATGGGATGGTTTGCAAGGCATATGCGAGCTGATGAACCTATCTTGCATGAAATTGACACTGGGGGCATGTCTTGACCAAATTTTTGGCATCATCGAGTGCTGAAGGCCAGAAAAAACCCTGTCGGAAAGCTTTCCCAACCAGTGTGCGAAATGACGCGTGCGCACCACACACACCATCATGGATTTCTTTCAAGAGGGATTTACCTTCCTCTTGAGAAATACAACACATGAATACCCCTAGAGTACCCTTCCTATACAGAACTCCTTCTATAAGCTTGTATAGGCACTCTTTTCGAATCAACGGATCACTTCGGTTTCGTCCTTCGGTTACTAAGACTGTTACCTGGTCGGGAACCCCTTATTGTCCATGGTTGGTAACGAAGACTGTTACCTGGTCATCTTTGACTGTAGTCATGATCGAAGGATGCTCTAAGTGTTCAACGAACACCCCTGCCGGAGCAGATGTACGTGAGGACCTAATTTTAGATAATTGGTCTGCGAGAATATTGTCCTTTCGTGGGATGTATTGGACTTCGAAATGACTAAAGTGTTTTTCCAATCTCTTCACCTCCCCCAGGTAATGAGCCATTGTCTCATCGGAGGTGCTGTACTCCTTGTTTACCTAGTTTCCGACTAGCTGAGTCTCCCCTCACCACTAATCGACGGACTCCGAGGAATTTCACTGCCCGGAGCCCTGCAATAAGACCTTCATACTCTGCTGCGTTGTTAGTCACAACAAAATGTAATTGAATGACATACTTGAGTTGGTCGCCTTGAGACATTACTAAGACAACTCCGGCCCTCGAGTGTTGGAAACTACGAGAGCCATCAAAATACATCGTCCAATGGTCGGTACACGACAAGTCTTCGGATTCTTGCCTTGGAGGGTCAGGGTTAGTCCATTCGACCACAAAATCTGCAAGGATCTAGGACTTGACCGCAATGAGAGGGGTGAAATGGATGTCAAATGCTCCAAGTTCCACAGTCCACTTCGCAATTCAACCAGATTTCTCTGGGTTTCGGATAATATCTCCCAAGGGGAAGGACGAGGGCACTGTAATTTTATGTGCCTGAAAGTAATGTCGTAACTTGTGGGAAGCCATCAGTAGTGCATAAAGTATCTTCTGCACCTCAGGGTAACACCCCTTTGGAGCATGAAGTACCTCACTCACGTAATAGATGGGTCGTTGCACACCTTCTCTTACTGCGATCAGAACAGTGCTGACTGCATGAGGTGTGGCCGCCAAATAAAGAAGTAGTGGTTCCCCTGCAACCAAGGAAACCAATACTGGTGGACTAGATAAGTATACTTTAACCTCTTGGAATGCTTTCTCGGCTTCATCTGACCAGGTAAAACCATGGTTCTTGGGGAGAGCTTTGAGGAAGGGTAATCCCCTCTCGCCTAGTCGCGATATAAATCGACTTAAAGCCGTCATGCGACCTGCTAGGCACTGGACATCCTTCATGGTTGAAGGAGACCTCATTTGCTCGATGACCCTGATTTTCTCGGGATTAACCTCGATTCCTCTAGAACAAACGAGAAAGGCTAAAAGTTTACCTGATGAAACCCCGAAAGAACACTTTTCTCGGTTTAATTCTAGTCCAAATTGGTTAAAATTACAGAAGATTTCAATAAGATCATCTAAATGAGTCAAGCTTTTCAAGTTTTTTACAACCAAATCATCTATGCAAGCTTCAAGATTACGCCCCATCTGGGAAAGAAAGGTTTTTTGCATCAAGTGCTGGTTCGTGGAACCGGCGTTCTTGAGATCAAATGGCATTCTGATGTAGCAGTAGGTACCAAATGGTGTGATGAAGGCAGTCTTCTCTTCGTCTTCTTCTGTTATGCTAATTTGATGATATCCTAAGTAAGTATCCAGAAAACTCATCAGTTCACGACCCACAGTAGAATCGACCAACTGATCGATGCGGGGAAGGGGAAAGTCGTCCTTCGGGCAGGCACTGTTTAGGCTGGTGTAATCGACGCACATGGGCCACTTACCATTTGACTTACGGACCATGACCGGATTTGTAAGCCATTCCACATGATCGACTTCTCGAATAAACCCGGTTGCTTGGAGTTTGTTTAACTCTGCGCGGATAGCTTCTTGCTGATCAACAGCAAAGTGTCTAAGCTTCTGCTTTATTGGTCGCTGTCCAAGTCGAATTGCTAACCAGTGGTCAATTACCTCCCTTGGGACATTGGGCATGTCGGATAGTTTCCACGCAAACACATCTGCATTAGCCCGGAGGAAAGTAATGATTTTGAGTTCCTATTTGTTGTCCAGGCCTGACCCAATTTGAATTGTTCTAGATGGATCATCTGGGCACAATGGAACCAGTTTTAGCTTTTCCTCTGGTTGAGGGGCAACTTTGATCGTATCCGCAGCCGTGGTGGTGATCTTGACATCCTGAAGGGGAAGTTGATCCACGGGCTCCAGTGATAACCGATCGCAAGTCAATGCCATATTGCGGCTGTCTTAGACCGAGATAACGCCTTTTGGGCCAAGTAACTTGCTGCACTGATAAGCGTAGTGCGTCACCATAATAAATTTAGAGAGAGTTGGCTTGCCAAAAATTACGTTATTAGCCGAATCACAATCAATTACATCAAAAGTAACTAACTCTGTTCAGAAATTATCCCGTTCACCCAGTGTGACTGGGAGCACCACCTATCCCATCGGCATCATCGAGGGGCCAGGAATTATCCCATAAAATGGATGGATTATGGGTTTGATTTTTGAACGAGGGATTTGCATCTCATCCAATGCCTTGACCAGTAAAATGTCCAAGGAACTACCTCCGTCGATCTGGACCCTTTCGACTCTCGCATTACTGATTATTGGGGTAATGACCAGAGGTAATCTCAATGGTCAAGTAAGCCCAGCTGGACAATCAGAGCGATCAAACATCAAAGGAGTGTCCGACCAACGGGGGTATTGAGGTTCGCCAAGGGGAGCTTCCGCTTGGTTAACTTCTCGATGAAATGCTTTAAATTGTCGTTTAGAAACAAAAGAGGAGGAACCTCCAAAAATGACATTAACATAATTACGAGGTACCTGGTAGGACATTTCTTCGTCCCCGTCGGTGTCTTTTCTGCAACTGCGACCTCCTGGTACTGTCCAGTTCGATTCTTTTTTATCTTCTTTGACTTCCTGCCCGATGAAGACTCCGGCTTCTTGCCTGTATCCTCTTTTTTCACGTCCTTGAGACCTGGCTGGGGCGGTAAATTTCCTTTATCGACCATCCTATTCCATTCAACGGCCTCAGCCACATCTGAATAGCGATCAGCCATATCTAAGAGATTGGCGACTGATCGAGGAGGGTTGATAAGTAATCTTTCGTAAATCTCCAATATCGAACAGCGTGCTTAAACGCCCTGATAACAGAGTTGTCGGATATGTTTGGGATGGTATTTCTAACCCCGACAAACCTTTTGACAAACTGTCGGAGAGTCTCTGTAGAGGTTTGTCGTAGACGATGAAGATTGTCTTCTTTCCTGTTTTTTTGATAACAATTCTAGAAATTGTTGAGGATAGCATCGCACAACATTTCCCAGTTATATATCGAACCTTCGGGCTGATTGAACAGCCAGGTCCTTGTCGGTCCCTCAAGAACCGTCGGCAAGTAGTTGGCCATGACGCGATCATCCCCACCAGCCGCTTGGATGGAGGTAATGTAAATTTGAAGGAACTCCGACGGATTCTAGGTCCCATCAAACCTCCCAATTGCCCCTGGCTTGAACTTATCTAGCCAGACGACCGCACGGAGACCTGGCGAGAAAGCCTTACAACTTACATAGGGACTGTGGAGAGTTCCACAATTTCCAGCATATCCACGAGTGATTTCACGCGATGGAGATGCGCCACGTGGTACTAGATGAGAATGCACAGGAATTCGATTTCGATCACGAGAACTTCCCATGCGCCTGGATTTTTCATGCCGAAGTGATCCAAATGGTAATCGATTACGCCTACCATGACTAGATTAAGAATACTCTTTTTCATGGGAACGTATCATAGACCGGGAGGAAGCTGTAGGGGTTGCATCAGATGCAACCTCATCCAGTTTCTCCGCCAGGATCCTAGCAAAAGCGGGTTTGTATGCGTCAGTGCGGGTAGGAGAAAAATTACGCAAGACCTCCTCGATAGATCGAAGTTGGCCATGCGTACTCCTCTTTGGTGCGCCAGGTGTAATCATTTATTCATCCGCCGGTAAATGTTCGGGTGGTAAAGAAGGCGTCTGGTCGCGCCTGCGACAATGTGGGCGACGGGAGGAACTAGTGGCGGCGTCATAACGAGCCTGCGCATTTTGCAGAGCCTCTAGGGCTGTCCTGCGGAGTTCGTTATCTTGTCGCTTGCGGTCTTGATCCTCCTTCTACTTGTGTTCTTGTTCCTCCTTTTGACTGCGCTCCTGTTCTCCCCTAGCAATCCGCTGATCGGAATTTTCTTCCGACAAGGCAGCGAAATCTCTGGGAGCGAAGCTACAGAAGGAGTGAACATCTCTGTTTGCTTCGAGTCGGATTCGAAATCAAAGAGAAAGTGGAGGTTCTCAGGATCAAACCTCTCTGGACTGAGTTCCTGGTTGCTGCCATCCTGTTCCTGATGGGAACACACGGCGATCGAGACTCAATTTTGCATATGGTGGAACTGACATCAAATTCTGGACCTGTCTCTTCCATCCCCTGGTCGATGGACATGACCTGGGTAGGGGAAGATGTGTCCTCTTGACGTCCCTTCGGAATATCTTCGCAACTAACCTCTTCCATTGGAACGGGATTGCTAGGCGAAGGCATTTGTATATGGGCATAATCGTCGAGATCGAAGTCGTTCTCGGAATCATATGCTCCAGACATTGCTCACCAAACCTCCGGATGAAGGGAAAGCACCTTGAGAAAGGCCCCACGGTGGGCGCTAGCTGTCGACGATTTGGACTCACAAGAGAGAAGAAGAGATGATCACAGGTGATGATCTCTTCAGTGTTAGTGTCTATCTAACTATATCTAAGTCTTCAGGTTTGTTGAACACCTGGTAGTGCTTGTATGCTTGGCTGAATTATTAAATGTCTTTAGAACGTGCATTGACTACCTTTTTATACTGGACAAAAGGGCGCCAATGAGAAACGGACTTGGACAGTTGTTAGAATGCAGTTTCGTTAACCGCACTTAACTTCCACGCAGGCTTAACACGTGTGATCAACGGATAACCGCACATGTTAACCTCCTGGCAGTTGTCTTCATACGTGGAAAAATCTGGTCACAGATAATCAACAACACTCTGACCGCGCACTGTCTGCAGTCTCCTGACCGTGCACTGTCTGCTGTCTTATGATCGCGCAAGGGCTGCGATCATGAATTATCTCTGTGTCTGTGCCCTTTAGGTCGTCTAAGACCATAGCGACGAACTTATAGACACACGTCTAATCTGATTCTGTCTTAAACCAGACATGTATTACTTTGAACTAGCTCGGGTGATAATCCTCGTCGGGTTGAGGTTTAATCACTCCAGATCGTAGTGTGCAAGAATGCTCCAGAAGAAATCACTCTTTGGAAGGCGAAACCTGTTCGGCCACAGCTCAGGTCAGAGACAAGTCGCCGTGCTCCGATGTTGATGGAACGTAGAGCGTCATGTAGCTCCATCTGAAATTGTCGTCCTCCCCAAGCAAGGCCGAATAGCAGGGAACGTGTCTGCCTCTCGATGGCCACTGCTATGTCAACCTGCACATGCGAAATTACTGCGGGAACTCTGGAAAAATAGATAAGAGACCAACGTAAGGATCCAGTCAACACGAACATACTGTCGACGATTCGGACTCGGAGTCCTCAGCCGAACTTATGCAGAATTTATAACGGTGAGACCTTTCAAGATGACCCTTCGGGAAGGTATGCTGAACAATGGTGAACAGGAGCACAGAGAATTTAGACAGGTTCGGGCCCTCGATGGTGGGAGTAAAAGCCCTACGTCCTGTTGAGATTTCACTAAGTGTGGTAAAAGGTTTACAAATGGAGGAAAAATCCTCACAGGCGAGGATTTTTCCTGTAAGAGTGTACAAAGATAAGCCAAAGAAGGCTTATTAAAACGCTATATGAAGTGTGCCGTAGACTTGGCTAACTTGGATGATTTTCTCCTTCCTTGATTGATGCTCCATGCCATCCTTTTGTACTGTTTGAAAGGGTGCCATGTGAAGGAAACTGCATCAATCGGTTGCACGGACGGTTGGATGCGGTTTTTGGAACTGCTCTTAACCTCCACACAGGTTAAACACGTGTTATTCATGGATAACTGTATGTGTTAACCTTCTGACGGTTGATTCTCCACGTGTAGGAATCTTCGGGATACTTAGAATATCCTGTTGCATGGGCAACCGAATAGATAGATCCCAAGTATCCTGATCGGCGGATGTTCTGACCGCGGGATATTGGCTGACCGCGCAATATCCCAAATGTGTAGTTCGCGTATAGCCTACGAACTTCTGACCGCGCAAGGCTTACGGTCTGACCGCGTAAAGCTGCGACCTGATTGCGTAAAGCTTGCGACCTCATGGTGATGCCCCTCAGAATAGCTTGAGTTCACATCACCAGATACATGTCTGGTTCGAACCTGTCTTGAACCAAAAGTTTATTAGAAGTGACCCGGGTGTCAATCCTCGTCAGCTAGCCCCCAAATTCGAAGAAAATGGAGAGACGTGTTTATTTCGAATTTAAAAAACCGTGCATTGGACTTTTAACCCGGCCCTTTAACTTCTCCACCTAGTGGCGCACTAAGTGAAAACGGTTGGTTTTTCAAGACGGGTTCTGACATTACGTGACAGGCAATGATGGCGCCGTAGAGATTGTTATCTCGAGGTAAAATTATAAATGTCTTAACGAAACCCGAGGTGTCTGGGAGGTGAACCGTCGCCTTGGCGGCTATAAATACCAGGTTCTTGGGTTTGTAAAGCTTCGTAATTTCCCTCCACGCCTAAGTCCTTTTCTTGTTATCCTGCCTTCTTCCTTTTCACATACCCCTCCCAATGGCAGATCATGAAATCATCGAGATTGAGAGCGATGAAGGGGAAATTGTCGAACAAGGGTCTCAAACGAATGAAGTCCTGTCTCCCTTAAGGAAGAAACCCAAGGTCGACGAAGGATCTTCCAGTGGAACAAAGGTGAAGAACGTAGCAAGTTTCTTTCTTCCTTCAGTTCCTTTGACCCTCCCCGTTCATGCCTCTCGGCAAGTTAGGCCTTTATCCTTAGAGAAAGATCCCTTCACATCCAATTCCCCCATCCTTTTGGGTGATCAACATCCTGGTCGGCAAGCGGTGACTATCCCTCGATCAGATGATTGTCATATTGGGTTGGCGAAGCAATCTTCTTCTGGGGAGGTTGCTCTTCCACCATATGATGATCTTCCTCCCAAGATGGGTGTATCAACGGGTTATGCACCGGGACAGGTAACAATTCTTCTCCTTTGTTTTTTTTTTTTGCTGATAATTTTAGTTAGTATGACTAACTTTTGCAAAAATGTAGGAGGTAGGAGGCCCCAGCGATCAGCCTTCTGCTGTTCCATCTCTTCCTTCCAGACAGACCCTTCTGGAAGAGAAGAATGCCCTGGAGAAGAAGACCGAGGAGATGGCCTCGAAGATTCTGCGTTTAGCAGAATGTCTTGATCGATCCCGAGAAGAGGCGCACCATTTCCGTCGAGAGAGGGACTTCGCTCAGCAACAGCGAGAACTCTCTGACTTGATTAGGGACAATAGTGCGTCTGTTGTTAGGGACGATATAGATAGACTTAGGGTAGTTGCTAGTTCCCTGGGGGTTGTCAGTGTAGATCCTACTGACAACAACATGTCCCTTGGGGAACTTTGTAAACTTCTTTCGGAGCAAGTCGATGTTTTGATCGACTGCATCCCTTTTGTATGTAAAGAATGTAAGAAATAAAAGTT
Source organism: Pharus latifolius (assembly GCA_019359835.1). Classification (NCBI taxonomy): domain Eukaryota; kingdom Viridiplantae; phylum Streptophyta; class Magnoliopsida; order Poales; family Poaceae; genus Pharus; species Pharus latifolius. The sequence continues at coordinate 19,171,004 of CM033330.1, forward strand.
CTTTATTTCTCATGAAATGTTCTCCACATCTTCTGTGCGAAAATATAGCCATGAACTTTACGTTCGCGACCATTCATACACAGGAAAAATCACTTTTAAGAAAAAAGCACCGCGACCTGCCCTGATTCTGCGATCAGTTTCAAAGCCGCGGTCAGAACTAAGGTTCGACCAGAGTTGGGACTCGGTCAGGATGTCACTTCGATTAGAATCGAAGTTTTAGCCTAAAACACGATTTCGATAAAACCATAACCCAATTAGAAACACTTCAGTACGTTAAAAATTGGGTTACATGATTTTTTCGAATAAAATGTTCAAAGTATAAAAAGGAAAAACGTCCTCTGAAAAGTACTGAAAATTTTTCAGTCCTTTTACGCTTTCAGTTTCCAAAACAAAGAAGTCTTTTTGTTTCAGATCCGACGCCTGAGTACTTTATCGGGTCCATCAGAGACAGTATCCATTATGGGAAATGAATAAAGCATTCAATGGAACGTTTGAAATGAGCCGTTTACTCATTAATGCGTCGTCTTGGGTCTATAAAAAGAGCAGATGTCTTCTCAAAGAAGTCACACAGCTAAAAACCCTTATTATTCCCGCCGTTCAAAACCCTCATCTTTTTCAGCCTTCATCTTCCCCAAATCGCCAGCTTCCCCTTTGATTCTACACCAAAGATGGCGTCCTGGAGCAGATCCATTCATCATTCTGAGGAGAGCCTGATGGCGCTAGAGAAGGAGGAGATCCTTTCTCCGCGGCTGCTCATTAACTGGCGACCTACGGAGAAGGACCAAGAAACCCCAACTTTCCAAGAAGGCGAGTTGGTGGTTTTTGAGGAGTATTTGCGTTGCGGGTTTCGATTCCCTGAGAGTCGGTTCCTTAAGGATGTCCTTGAACATTACGGGTGGGAACTGATCAACCTCCACCCCAACGCGATGCTGATCCTTGCAGTATTCCAGCATCTCTGTGAAGCCTTCGTCGGAATATATCCCAGCGTGGATCTTTTCCGACGATTCTACTTTTCGGCGTGGTCGAAGAGCACCAACGCCGCCGGATGCATCTACTTCCGGCTGAGGGATAAAAAGGAGTATCCCTCCCCACCCCTGCGAGACTCAGTGCACGGGTGGCACCAGAAATGGTTTTACTGCACCCCGCCGACCGAGAGTGGGTTGTGGTTTGAGAACTCGCGGCCGGAGAAGCCGAGCGAGTTGGATACTCTCCCGGCGATGAACGCGGAGTTCATGAAGCATGCCGAGATGATCCTTCACTTAGTCGAACAAGGGTTGACGGCACGTGACGTCATCTGAGACTTTGTGAAGAACCGGGTGAGCCCCCTGTGTGAAAGGGCTCATCCGGCTTGGGAGATCAAGTCCATGGCGGACACTACCCTGGACTATAACGAAGGTATTCATTTCTGACATTAAAATCCTTTTATGTCATTTTTGAAATGTATCAATTTAACTCGTATCTGGGAACAGTCCTGCCCTCAGCCGAGATTGAGAGGCGGACTAACTACCTCCTCAGGGCGTACAACGCCGAGGTAGAGGGCCCCAAGGGATCGCCTAGCCCCCAAAGCTTGATTCATGCCGGCGACGACCTTAAACAGGAGCGCCGAAAGGTACACTTTCCACTTGGCCTCTGTTTTGCAGGTCTCATGTATGTCCAATACTAATCAATCCCATTGGAATGAGAATAGCTCCTAGGGAGGTTTGCGGATGCGACATTCCCTAGTGAAAATGTCGGCTCTCTGAAGAAGCCGACGGCGAGGAACGTGAAGAAGGTCTCTCAGAGACCCAGGACAAAGAGTCCTGCCCCTAAGAAGACCAAACTGAATCCTGGGGAGGGGTCTTCACGAAGCGTTCCTCGTCCCGCAAGAAAGACTGCGGTAAGATATCGCATTCCTGCTACTTTTTCAGGCGCGACATGGAATCACTTCTTCGTCGTACAGGGAGAGGGGAGCGAGGAGGAAGAGGATGACGTTCCTCTGATCCTTCGAAGGAGGAAGATCGCGGATCTTCCATCCAGCGATGCCCCAAGCTGCCCCGCAGAGACCACAGCTGCCGAAGAGGTGGCCGTGGCTGACCCTGCGACCACCGAGGATCTTGTGGTCGCGGGTGACCTTCCAATTCCTGAAGCCCCCGAGGTTTCAGGGTCAATCATCTCTGCTTCCCTGGTCGAAGGGATGACTAAGGTAAAGAATCTTTTCGATCATTCCCTCTATGGCTCTTTCTGCACATTTGATAAGTTAATGTACATACAGAGAGGAGAGCTTCCCCCTGGGAGCACTGGGGATTCCAGAGAGGAAAATCCTCCTCCTCCGCAGGCAGAGGAGGAGGTAGACGAACAAAGGCCGGCTGTGACGGTTCCAGCAACTCAGGAATCGCCAAGGCCTTCGGATGCAGCCCCACCAGTTAGTCCGGTGGCCCAGGTAAAGACCTATGTGTTTTTACCTGTTCCCTAAGAATATGCTTGTAACATGACATTTCTAGGGGGGTGCTGCCTTGTTTACCATAAGGAAGGCGAGAACCGGAGACGGCTCTCCTTCGCCAGGGGAATTTTCCCAGAAGTCCCAGGAACGAATGGGATTTCAAATAAGGTAAGAGCTCTTACTTGACAGTAATCTTAAATAAAAGTTGCCTGACCCATTCTTCCTGTTAGGCAAAAGAAGACAGCGCCAAACCCTTCAACCACCACTGGGGAGGTTGAAACTAGGGCTGATGAGGGAGCCTCTAATGAAGAGCGCTCTACTCCCGTGGTTTAGGAAGTCGTCCGGACCGCGGGAGGTGAAACAAGTATAGGGACTAGGTCACCACCAGTAGTCTCTGGGGGTGGCGTCCGGCCGGCACTCCCATCAACTGTCCCTGTCGCAGGCACTTCCGGCGCGCTAGCAAGGATTCCTGCTAGCATGGATGATGCCGCTTTAAATAAGTTTATGAAGGTATGATCACCCCTGTTTCGGCGCTTGAATCGCCTTTAGAGCATACTTAACTCTCTTGCTTTGTATCACAGGGCTTGTCATGGGTGACGAGTTAGTCGCATGCTGCAATGGCTAGCATGACGGCTGTTCAAAAAGATCATGACGGCTTGCGCAAGTGAGGATCGTCATTCTTCTGTTAATATAAGTAGGCTTTAATTGTGACTGACCTGATTTTGCTGCAGAGAGGTTACATTCTTGAAAAAAGAGTTAGCCAAGATGAGGCTGAACTCAGTTACAGAGTTCAAGAAACTACGGACTGAAATCAATAAACTTCAGTCTGAGAATGCTGGTAAGTCGATTCTCAACTTGAGAAGACTTAAAGCCGTTTCTTGTTAATAACCTCTTTTCTCTGTACAGCGCAAGCAGGTCGCATTACACAGCTCGGTCAGGACAAGATGATTCTCGAGTCCTCGCTCAACCATACCGACCGAGCGGTCAAAGAGTTGAGCCTACTGGTCTTCGAAAAACTGAAGGCCGTGGCCAGCCTTTTGAATACCAACGTGGTAGAGTTGAGGAAGAACGACCCAAGTGTCAGCGATTGGGCATCACTGCTCACAACTCAAGCAGAATCACTGCTCGAATATCTCCCTGGAGATTTACGGCGACGTGAAGAGATAATCAGGACGAGAGTCCGATCAGCCGCTTCTGCCGTACTCAGCCGGGTTCGACTTCACCATGGCCCAGATGCGAATCTGAGCGCGCTGGTGGGACCGGTTGAGGTCGAGAGTGAAGAACTGCTTGACGCCGTTATTGAAGAAGTGAAGCCCTTCGTTGACAAACTCTTGGCTGAGCTGAGGATCGAATAATCCTTACATTTTGTAACCCAACAATTGTAATTACAATGCCATGTATGTAAAACTATTTTTTCAAAAGAAAGTGCATATTCACATCATAAGTTTCATACTATAAGTATACTCCTCTAGCCCCCGCCTCTGTTTTGTGAATACTGGAGCCTTAGTATTTTAAGCAGAGGGGAAAAAATAAGTATGATGACCAGGGATATGCGCTGCAAGCCGATGGTCAAGATTAAAGTAACATTTTAACCTTATTGCAAACTGGTAGCCACCCAAATGACCGAAGACTAGCCAGATAGTCCCGTGTGCGTTGAGAAACGGCTTATTTAGGAGTGACTTATCTGGAAGTGATCATGAGATCGACCAGCGAATCCGGTTGAAAAATGCTGTAATAACCTAACCGCCGACGATCAGCCCCCAGGTCGAATTTGTATAATTTGGGCTTAAAGAAAAACACTCATTGTATGAAAATAAGACATGCTTTTTATGAAAAGATGCTAATTGAACAGGGAAAAAGTGATTGGAATACTTACATGTAAAACTTGCGAAGCTGATCGATGTTCCAAGTATTGGACAAAATCCGACCATCCTCCATGGCTAACCGCGCAGATCCTGACCGCGGCACTGAGACGACAGTGTATGGCCCTTCCCACTTTGGGGAGAATTTATTGCGGTTAGACTGGTCTTGAATTTTTCGTAAAACCAAGTCGCCCACGTTGAGATCACGTGGTCGCACCTTTTTTCTGTGATACTTGCGTAGAGCCTGCAAGTATACCGCGGACTTGATCAAAGCGCGATCACGCCGTTCTTCCAGGAGGATGAGATCTTGCGATCGCTGTTCGGATTGGTTGACCTGTTCGAATTGATTCGTGCGAACAGATCCAATACTAACTTCCATAGGCAACACAGCCTCGGCCCCATAGACCAAATGGAAGGGTGTCTCACCAGTGGCTCGACTAGAGGTAGTCTGTAGTGCCCATAGAACAGTATAAAGCTCGTCTGCCCAAGCCCCCGAGCGGGTCTTGAGGCGATCAAAAACACATTTTTTGATGCCCTGCGATACTTGCCCATTGGCTCGTTCTACGGCTCCATTGCTTTGTGGATGTGCCACGGAAGCAAAGCACACCTTGGTCCCAATCTGATCGCAATAGTCTAGGAAAAGACCGCTAGCGAACTGAGAACCGTTGTCTGTGATGAGACGGTTTGGAACACCAAATCGTGCCACAATGTTCTTGTGAAAGAACTTTTGTGCGGCTGATGCAGTAATATTTCGTACTGGTTCGGCCTCAATCCACTTTGTGAACGTGTCAATGGCTACGAACAGAAACTTGTACCCATTGACCGCTTGTGGCATATAGGACCGACGATGTCCATTCCCCAGATCGCGAAGGGCCATGCGAGAGGAATAGTTTGCAATGCATAAGCAGGTTGATGAACCTGTCTTGCATGAAACTGACACTGTGGACACATCTTGACCATGAACTTGGCATCATCGAGTGCCGAAGGCCAGTAGAATCCCTGTCGAAAAATTTTTCCGACCAGTGTTCGGTATGACGCGTGTGCACCGCATACACCGTCATGTATTTCTTTCAAGAGGGATTTTCCTTCCTCCTGAGATATGCAGTGCATGAATACTCCTTGAGTACCCTTTCTGTACATAACCCCATCTATGAGTTTGTACAGACGCGCCTTTCGAATTAACCGATCGCTTTTGGTTTCGTCCTCGGGTAGGGTCCCATGTTCAAGATAGACCCTCAATGGATGAGTCCAATCTTGTTCCTGACCGATGTTGGCAACGAAGGCTATTGCCGGATCATCCTCGACCGAAGTCATGATCGAAGGATGGTCCAAGTGTTCAATGAACACTCCTGCCGGAGCGGATGAGCGTGAGGATCCAATTTTGGATAATTGGTCTGCGAGAATGTTGTCCTTTCGCGGGATGTATTGGACTTCGAAGTGACTGAACTGTTTTTCCAATCTCCTCACTTCCCCCAGGTAATGAGCCATTGTCTCATCGGAGGTGCTGTACTCCTTGTTTACCTGGTTTACGACCAGCTGTGAGTCCCCCCTCACAACTAATCGACGGACTCCGAGGAATTTTGCTGCCCGGAGCCCTGCAAGAAGACCTTCATACTTTGCTGCATTGTTGGTTGCAACAAAGTGTAGTTGAATGACATACTTAAGCTGTTCGCCCTGAGGCGTAACTAAGACCACTCCAGCCCCCGAGTGTTGAAAACTACGGGAGCCGTCAAAGTACATTGTCCAATAATCGGGCACTCCAGTTCCTTCGCCAACTGCACGGGTGGCTCAGGGTTGGTCCATTCGACCACAAAGTCGGCCAAAACCTGAGACTTAACCGCCGTACGAGGGGTGAAAAGGATTTCGAAGGCACCGAATTCGACCGCCCATTTGGCGATTCGACCAGATTTTTCTGGATTTCGGACAATATCCCCTAAAGGAAAAGAGGAGGGTACTGTGATCTTGTGTGCTTGAAAGTAATGTCGTAGCTTACGGGAAGCCATCAGTAGCGCGTAAAGTATCTTCTGGACCTCAGGGTAGCGCTCCTTAGGACCATGAAGTACTTCGCTCACATAGTAGACGGGTCTGTGTACTCCTTCCCTTTCCACGATCAGAACTGCGCTGACCGCGTGTGGGGTGGCCGCCAAATATAGAAGTAATGGTTCCTCCTTTTCAGGAGACACCAATACCGGCGGACTAGAAAGATATGTTTTTACCTCCTGAAACGCTTTTTCGGCCTCGTCGGACCACGTGAAGTTATGATGTTTCCGCAAGGCTTTAAAGAAAAGTAGTCCCCTTTCGCCTAATCGCGATATGAAGCGACTTAAAGCCGCCATGCGACCAGCCAGGCGTTGAACATCCTTCATGGTCGAGGGCGACCTCATTTGTTCAATAGCTCTGATTTTCTCTGGATTAACCTCAATGCCTCTGGAACACACCAGAAAACCAAGAAGCTTTCCTGAAGAAACCCCGAAAGAACATTTCTCCGGGTTCAATTTTATTCCAAAGCGATTCAAGTTACAGAAAGTTTCAGCAAGATCGTCCAAATGAGACAATCTTTTGGTGCTCTTTACAACCAAGTCGTCTACATATGCTTCGAGATTACGCCCTATCTCGGAAAGAAAGGTCTTTTGCATTAAGCGCTGGTACGTGGAACCAGCGTTCTTGAGACCGAACGGCATTCTGACGTAGCAGTATGTGCCGAACAGGGTGATGAAGGCAGTTTTCTCTTCATCGTCTTCTGCCATGCTAATTTGATGATATCCTGAGTAGGCATCCAGAAAACTCATCAGTTCGCAACCCGCAGTGGAGTCAACCAGCTGGTCGATGCGGGGAAGGGGAAAGTCGTCCTTCGGACAGGCACTGTTGAGGTTAGTATAGTCGACGCACATGCGCCACTTGCCATTTGACTTGCGGACCATGACCGGATTAGCAAGCCAATCCGGGTGATTCACTTCGCGGATAAACCCGGCTTGTAAGAGTTTGTCTAACTCTTCTCGGATGGCTTCCTGTCGGTCGGTGGCAAAACGCCTGAGCTTTTGCTTTATTGGTCGTTGTCTAGGTCGAATTGCTAACCTGTGCTCAATTACTTCCCTTGGGACACCGGGCATGTCGGACGGTTTCCACGCAAACACATCTGCGTTAGCCCGGAGGAAAGTGACGAGGTCGAGTTCCTATTTGTCATCCAGGGCTGACCCAACCCGAATTGTCTTGGATGGGTCATCTGGGTACAAGGGAACTTTTTTGAGTTTCTCATCTGGTCGAGGAGCAGCCCTGATCGCATCGGTGGCGACGGTGGCGACCTGAGCATCCCGGAGGGGAAGTTGATCGACCATCTCCAAAGATAGCCGGTCGCACGTGAGCGCCACGTTGCGACTACCTCGGACCGAAATGACACCCTTGGGGCCAGGCAATTTCCCGCACTGATAAGCATAGTGCGTTGCCATCATGAACTTAGCAAGAGTCGGCCTGCCAAAGATTGCATTATAAGCTGAATCACAATCAATTACATCGAAAGTAACCAATTTTGTTCGGAAGTTATCTGGTTCTCCCAGAGTGACCGGGAGGACCACTTGTCCCAATGGCATCATAGAGGGGCCTGGGATTATCCCATAAAACGGATGGATTATGGGCTTGATCTTTGAACGAGGAATTTGCATCTCGTCGAGTGTCTTGACCAATAAAAGATCAAGGGAACTACCCCCATCAATCAGAACCCTTTCGACTCTCGCGTTACTGATGATTGGGGTAATAACCAGAGGTAGCCTCAATGGTCGAGTTAGCCCCACAGGACAGTCAGCGCGATCGAACGTCAAAGGCATATCCGACCAACGGGGATATTGAGATTCACCAAGGGATGTCTCCGTTTGGTTAACCTCTCGGCAAAAAGTTTTAAACTGCCTTTTGGAAACGAAAGAGGAGGAACCTCCGAAAATGACACTAACATGATTTTGAGGTACCTGATAAGCCATTTCTTCGTCTCCATCAACGTCTCTAACCCCGCACGCCTGCTCTTTGGGCGGTAAGGTTGGCATTGGCCCAGCTCCTTGGTAGAAATCATCCAGCTGTTTCAACCAACTCCTGCAGTTTTTGAGATCGTGGCCTGCGGAGTTGTGGAGTGGACACCACCTCTTGCCCTCCTGCGGATTAGTTGATTTTTCTGGCTGGTCGGAATCCCGGCCACCAGAAGCAGTTTTACTTTTAAAAGAAGACTTATTACCTTTGGTCGAAGGTGGTTTCTCCGCGACTGCGACCTCGCGGTACTGTCCAGAGCGGTTCCTCTTCGACTTTTTTGACTTCCCACCCGGTGAAGACTCCGGCTTTTTGCTTGAATCTTCTTTCCTGGCATCCTTGAAGCCTGGTTGGGGCGGTAGGTCCCCCTTGTCAACCATTCGGTTCCATTCGACTGCCTCGGCTGCATCGGAGTATCGATCAGCCATATCGAACAGATCGGCCACTGATCGAGGAGGGTGGATGAGCAAGTCTTCAGTGAATCTCCGGTATCGGACGGCAGGCTTAAATGCCCTGATTACGGAGCCATCAAATATGTTCGGGATGGTATTTCTTACCCCGACAAACCTCTTGACAAACTGCCGAAGCGTTTCGGTCGAAGTTTGCCGCAGTCTATGCAAGTCGTCCTCCTTACCCGGCTTTTGGTAACCGTTTTGGAAATTGCTGAGGATGGCATCACATAGCATTTCCCAATTGTAGATGGAACCCTCGGGCTGATTGAACAACCAGGTTCTAGCCGGTCCTGCGAGGACTGTTGGCAGGTAGTTGGCCATGACCTTGTCATCGCCTCCTGCTGCTTGGATGGCAGTAATATAGATCTGAAGGAACTCAGAAGGGTTTTGAGTTCCATCAAACCTCTCAATGGCCCCTGGTCGAAACTTATCGGGCCAAACGACTGCTTGTAGGCCAGGCGAGAAAGCTTTGCAACCAACGTAAGGACCGTGAACCGTCCTGCGACTTTCGGTCGGGTTTCGAGCAAACTCACTTAATGGCGAGGTTGCTCGGGGTCCCAAACGAGAGTGAACGGGAACTCGATCCCTACTACGAGAGTCCTGCATTCGCCGATATTTGTCCCGTCGGAACGGTAAAGGTGGCGGGTAACTCCGTCGGCCAGAGCCAAAATGAGGACCATCTCGTTTACGGGGATGTGTCACTGAGCGGGAAGAAGCTGTTGGGGTCGCCTCGGATGCAACCTCGTCCAGTCTTTCCGCCAGGATCCTGAAAAAGGCCGGTCTCTGCGCATCCGTGACCGTAGGAGGAAAATTACGCATGACCTCCGCGATAGATCGCAGTCGACCATGGGTACTTCTCCTAGGGGCACCAGGTGTTACTGTTTCTTCGTCCACTGGGAAATGCTCCGGTGGTAAGGAAGGAGTCTGGTCACGTCTACGACCACGCGACCGTCGAGAAGAACTCGGGGCAGCATCGTAACGAGCCTGCGCATCTTGAAGAGCCTCTAGGGCAGTTCTGCGTAGTTCGTTGTTCTGTTGCTCGAAATCTTGCTCCTCCTTCTGTTTGCGATCTTGTTCTTCCCTGGCAGCCTGTTGATTGGGAGTTTCTTCCGACAACGCAGCAAACTGCCTGGGGAGAGAGGTCGCCGATGGGGAGAACATCTCGGTTTGTTCCGAGTCAGACTCGAAATCAAAGAGACGGTGGAGGTTATCAGGGTCGAACCTTCCTGGGCTAACTTCAGGGTCACCATCATACTTTCCCTCAGCGGGATCGTATGACGGGCCGGATTCATCACCTAGCACATTAAGAACCTCTGCGGGTTCTGACCTTGTGCCAGTTACCTCCTGGTCGATTAACATGACTTGGGGAGATGATTCACCCTGTGGAAGATTCTGGCCTTCGACCTCTTCCATCGGAACGGGATCACTTGGAGAAGGCATGGGTATATGGGCATAATCCTCGAGATCGAAATCGTTCTCGGAATCATATGCTCCAGCCATGTTTCGACGAACCTCCGAATTTCAATTAGGACGCCTTGAGAAAGGCCCCACGGTGGGCGCCAGCTGTCGACGATTCGGACTCGGAGTCCTCAGCCGAACTTATGCAGAATTTATAACGGTGAGACCTTTCAAGATGACCCTTCGGGAAGGTATGCTGAACAATGGTGAACAGGAGCACAGAGAATTTATACAGGTTCGGGCCCTCGATGGTGGGAGTAAAAGCCCTACATCCTGTTGAGATTTCACTAAGTGTGGTAAAAGGTTTACAAATGGAGGAAAAATCCTCACAGGCGAGGATTTTTCCTGTAAGAGTGTACAAAGATAAGCCAAAGAAGGCTTATTAAAACGCTATATGAAGTGTGCCGTAGACTTGGCTAACTTGGATGATTTTCTCCTTCCTTGATTGATGCTCCATGCCATTCTTTTGTACTGTTTGAAAGGGTGCCATGTGAAGGAAACTGCATCAATCGGTTGCACGGACGGTTGGATGCGGTTTTTGGAACTGCTCTTAACCTCCACACAGGTTAAACACGTGTTATTCATGGATAACTGTATGTGTTAACCTTCTGACGGTTGATTCTCCACGTGTAGGAATCTTCGGGATACTTAGAATATCCTGCTGCATGGGCAACCGAATAGATAGATCCCAAGTATCCTGATTGGCGGATGTTCTGACCGCGGGATATTGGCTGACCGCGCAATATCCCGAATGTGTAGTTCGCGTATAGCCTACGAACTTCTGACCGCGCAAGGCTTACGGTCTGACCGCGTAAAGCTGCGACCTGATTGCGTAAAGCTTGCGACCTCATGGTGATGCCCCTCAGAATAGCTTGAGTTCGCATCACCAGATACATGTCTGGTTCGAACCTGTCTTGAACCAAAAGTTTGTTAGAAGTGACCCGGGTGTCAATCCTCGTCACATACCGAATGATGGATCCAGCCCAGGAACTCAACATCAAGGCCTGATCGGAGACTGCCTTGATGTGATAGTTGTTTCAGCGAAGGTGGGGGTGGAGGAGCAAGTCACGTACGGATGCGCAACACGTACCATTCAAGATAAGCTTGGTACATCACAGGGTCGTACGGCTGCTCCTCCACAACAACATCGGTTGCTGTGTGCTCCTCCCACTTGTCGACCCATTTTGCATTCTTGCTCTGCTAGTTGTCTGAGTGTTTCCCTTTGTGTGTTGGTCTGCAAAAAGTAATGCAATGCACATAAATGCCAAGAAATAAAGAAATGTTCACTACGTAACTGAGATATAGAAAATGTTGTAGACATACATGTGAATCTCCCGTGGGAGATGGTGTTGTCAATTTCTTTCTAGGGGCGGTATCTGCTGGTGTAGCTTGAACTGGTGCATCACCCTCTCTGGAATATATGGCTCCACTATATGTGAGAAAACCATGTGTCAGCGTGTCAGCCAGCAGTCGTGGCCTATGGTGCACTGTGAGGAAATGCCATGCGGTGCAATCTGAGATATGTGCTCAGGTGTCCACAGTCTCCATATAATGCGTGCATCCAGCAGGAGATCAAACTCTCCCTAGTACACCACGTAGCAGCAGTAAATCTAAGTCGGTGACCACTTAGGCCGACCTCCCAACCAATGGGCTCCCATGGTGGGTCGATCAACCCAATCCTCGTAGTCCATTGGTGCACCATATGGATGGATGGGTCGCTCCAAACGCGGTCGACCAACGGGGAAGTCCTCCTATGACCACAACTCAGCAATACATGGCATGTAGACAACAATGACCCAGCTGAGGTCCTGGAACAGTGTTGACGAGGATTATCACCCAAGCTAGTTTTCTTAGCATATATCAGGTTCAAGTCAGGTTCGAATGTGATATGTGTCTGTGTGTCTTAGAAGCCGCTATGGTAGCAGATGGACAGCTTCCTGTTCATTAGGGGGTGTGGACACAGAGCCAATTTATGGTCGCAGTACTTGCGCGATCATAAGGTTGCAAGCAATGCGCGGTCAGAAGGTCACTGACTATGCACGACCAAGATAACCTGGGGGTGTTTAAGCCTTTACTGGACACGTTCTCAGAGTCAAGATAACTTCTCCCACGTGTGAAGACAACCGCCAGGAGGTTAACATGTGCGATTATCTATAATTGCACGTGCTTAACCAGCGAAGAGTATCAGTGCAGTTATACAAACTGCATCATGGCAACCGTCCAGAACTGCTTCGCATTGGCATCCATTCATTCAGTATAAAAGGATGGCTGATGCACGATGTAGGGGAGAGGGACAAGAAGTCAACAACGCTTGAAGACTTAGAAATAGTTAGTTAGACAGAAGTATAAAAGAAGGTTATCTCCTATGATAATCTCTTCTCCTGTAAACTCTTTTCTCATAACATAGTAAAATCACAACAGGACGTAGAGCTATTACTCCTACCACGAGGGCCCAAACCTATATAAATCTTCCTGTCCCTATTTTCATTGTTTATCCTAACTTACCTGAGGGCACATTGAAAGGTCTCACATACAACTCACAAATCTGCGTAAGATCGACAAGGGATCCTAAGACCAAATCGTCGACAACTGGCACCCATCGTGGGGCCTTTCTCAAGGTGCCTTCTGTTCATTAGGAGTTTCGGTAAGACATGTCTGGGGCGTATGATTCCGAGAACGATTTCGATCTCGATGACTATGAACATATTCGGATGCCCTCACCTAGCGATCTTGTTCCTATGGAAGAGGTTGATCGCGAAGATGTTCCTGAGGATGCATCTTCTCCGACTCAGGTCATGTCCATTGACTAGGAGACAGAGAAGATAGACCAAGAGCCCCATGTGGGTTCTACCACTTTGGAGGCTGAATATGTACCACAACACGTCTCTGTTGAGGATGGGGATGATGGTAACCTAAAGCTTAGCCCTGGGAGGTTTGACCCTGATAACCTCCAGTCTCTCTTTGATTTTGAATCCGATTCAGAACAAACGGAGGTGCTTTATAGGAGGAAACTCCTAATCAGCGAATTGTAGGGAGGAACAGGAGCGCAAACAAAAGGAGGAACAGAAAATAAAGCAAAAGGAAGATTTGTAAAATGCGCAATCTCGTTATGATACCGCTCCTAGTTCCTTCCGTCGTCCTCATGGTCGCAAGCGCTACGGGATGCCCTCTTTAGCCCCGGGTTATCCAGCGGCAGTCGAAGAAACAATGACACCTGGTGCACCTAGGAGGAGTACACATGAGCGACTTCGTTCAATCGCAGATGTCCTGCGTAATTTTCCTCCTAATGTCAAAGACGCGGACAAGCCGGCTTTTGCCAAAATCCTGGCGGATACGTTAGATGGAGTTGCATCTGATGCAACTCCAATAGCGTCATCCCGGTCTACGATTCGCTCCCATGAGAGGGAGTATTCTTACTCTAGTCATGGCAGGCGTAATCGACTACCATCAGGATCAGTTTAGCACCACAAAGCCAGACGAGTTGGAAATTCCCGCGATCGAGATCGCGTGCTTCTCCATTCTCATCTAGGACCATGAGGCATATCCCCTCAGGGTGATGTCACCTGTGACCAGGTTGAAAGCCGCAGAGCTCTCCACAGTTCCTATGTTGGCTACAAAGCTTTCTCGCCAGGCCTCCGTGTGGTGGTCTGGCCGGACAAGTTCAAACCAGGAACGATTGAGAGATTTGATGAAACTCAGAATCCGTCAAAATTCCTTCAGAACTACATTATCGCTATTCAAGCGGCAGGTGGAGATGATCGTGTCATGGAAAATTACCTGCCGATGGTCCTCGAGAGACCAGCGGGAACCTGGATGTTCAACCAGCTAAAGGGTTCGATTTATAACTGGGAAATGTTGTGTGACGCCATACTCAACAAATTCCAGAACTGCTACCACAAGCCTGGCAAAGAGGATGATCTCCATCGTCTGTGCTAGACCTCTACTGAGACTATTCGGCAGTTTGTCAAGAGATTTGTCGGAGTCAGGAATACCATTCCGAACATATCTGACAATTCTGTTATTAGGGCATTTAAACATGCCGTGCGATATCGGAGGTTTACCGAAGATCTGCTTATTCACCCCCCTTGGTCAGTAGCCAATCTCTTCGACATGGTTGACCGCTATTCCGATGCGGCTGAAGCCATGGAATGGAATAGGATGGTGGATAAAGGAAACTTACCGCCTCAGCCAGGTCTTAGGGACGTCAAGAAGGAGGATTCAAGCAAAAAGCTGGAATCATCATTAGGCGAAAAATCAAAGAAGTCCAAGAAAAACTGGACTGGACAATACCAGGAGGTCGCCGTTGTAGAGAAGTCACCACCAGTAAAAGGTAACAAGTTTCCATTCAAGAATAAAACCTCTTCTAGTGGCCACGATAGTGACCAACCGGGAAAACAGACTAACCCACAGGGAAACAAGAAGTGGTGTTAGTTCCACAACTCATCGGGACACGATCTCAAGAACTGCCAGAATTGGTTGAAGTAATTAGACGACTTCTACAAAGGGATTGGACCGATGCCAACCTTGCAGCAAAAAGATCAGTCCTGCAGGATTAGAGACGCCAACAGAGACGAGGAGATGTCCTACCAAGTACCCCATAACCATGTTAATGTTATTTTCGGATGTTCCTCTTCTTTTGCTTCTAAGCGTCAGTTTAAAACATTTTACCATGAGGTAAACCAAGAAGAGGCTCCCCTCGGTGAGCATCAATACCCCCGTTGGTCAGAAACTCCTTTGACTTTTGATCGAGCTGATTGTCCTATTGGGCTTACATGACCATTGAGACTACCTTTGGTCATCACCCCAATTATCAGCAATGCTCGAGTCGAAAGAGTTCTAATCGACGGGGGCAGTTTCTTGGACATTTTATTGGTCAAGACACTGGACGAGATGTAGATCCCTCTTTCAAAAGTTAAGCCCATAATTCATCCGTTTTATGGGATAATTCCTGGTCCCTCCATGATGCCGATGGGACAAGTGGTGCTGCCAGTGACACTGGGAGAACAAGATAACTTCTGAACAGAATTGATTACCTTTGATGTAATTGATTGTGATTTGGCATATAACTCTATTTTTGCAGGCCAACTCTCGCTAAATTCATGGCGGCGACGCATTACGCTTATCAGTGCGCCAAGCTGCCAGGCCCCAAAGGCGTTATCTCTGTCCAAGGCAGCCGGAACACGGTGCTAACTTGTGATCGGTTATCCCTCGAGTTAGTGGATCAGCTTCCCCTTCAGGACGTCAAGATTGTGACCATGGCTTCTGATACGATCAAACTCGCCCCACAACCAGATGAAAAGTTAAAGCTAGTTCCATTGTATCGAGATGATCCATCTAGAACAATTCGGATTGGATCAGGCCTGGACGACAAATAGGAACTCGAGCTCGTTACTTCCTCTAGGCTAATGCAGATGTGTTTGCATGGAAACCATCCGACATGCCTGGAGTCCCAAGGGAGGTAATTGAGCACAGGTTAGCAATTCGACCTGGACAGCGACCAATAAAGAAAAATCTCAGACACTTTGCTGTTGATCAGCAAGAAGCCATCCGAGTTGATGGGAAATGGTGCCCGATCTTCTGACAGGTATGTAAGTCGATTGGTGGAGAACTCGACGTTGACGATCCGGCTTTCGATCTAGAACCGATCCAAAACCTGCAACTGCTACACCACGGCTCGTTTGGTTATCACCCACGCACACGCACGGATTGACCTCACCACAAAGGCTTGTTCCTGCTGCAAATCGAGAACACAAGCAAGAACGAAGAAGAAGCAACTGAATTGCGAATTGTATTAAGCTCACGAGTTGGGATTTCACAAACCGAGTTCGGCGAAACTACAATGGCAGAATAATCTAAGCAAAATCCAAATCTAAAAAGTGATGACTACTGAGTATATGAAGAGGCGGCTGGCTAGGTTTTCTCACACCCTACTAGGGAATACATGGGCCGAAGGCCCGAAACAAGGTGTCGCAGAACCGACTTGGCCGAATCAGAATCTAGTCGAAATTTGTTTTGTTAATTTCCGGCGATCCGGAAGGAATTTAGACATGGGGCAAGATCCATTGGAAAGATCTCGTCATGGGCTTCTCCGTGGACTATAAGAACATCCCAATCGGACTTCTTATGAGGAAGTTATGTTCGTTTGAAGAGAGGCTACTCCTGGATGGCCGAACCGGACTCCAACTCGAATCCGTCTTGGACTCCAACTCGACTTGGGCTCCTTGTTGGTCCTCGCGTCCTTGATGGTCCTCTCTATGGTTCCTAAGTACAATATTATCACCATTAGGTAGTAAACCATTCTCAAAACCATATATATAGAAACTTAGGAACGACTTCACCTGGCAATGCAACAATCGGGCTCGGCCACGCGTTATTGGTCCTTGTGTAACAAGCGGAGGATTATGGTTGGTGTGCGTATCCAAAGAAGTGATGTCCTCATCATCCTCCCTCTCTTGAAGTGGAGCCATCCTTGGCTCAAGCTCGTCTTCCTCTCCCAAGTACGGCTTCAAATATGAAATGTTAAATGTGGGACTAATGCCAAAATCTACAGGCAACTCAAGCTTATATGCATTATCATTAATCTTCTTAAGTATTTTGAAAGGACCATCAGCTCGAGGCATTAGTTTAGACTTTCATAGTTCTGGAAACCTATCTTTTCTCAAGTGTAACCAAACTAAATCACCTAGTTCAAGTTTTACTTCTTTCCTACCTTGATTGCCCGCAATCCTATACTTTTCATTCATTCGCTCTATGTTTTTCTTAGTTGTTTCATGCAGTTTGAGTACAAATTCAATGTGCTTTTTAGCATCAAAATTCATTCTCTCAGATGTAGGAAAAGGCAAAAGATCAATTGGAGCACGAGGGTTAAAACCATACACTACCTGAAAAGGACTTACCTTGGTGGTGGAGTGTACCAATCTGTTATAAACAAACACAATGTGTGGTAAACACTCTTCCCACATCTTCAAATTCTTTTTTAGAACAGCCCGCAACATGGTGGACAATGTGCGGTTGACAACCTCAATTTGTCCATCTGTTTGGGGATGACATGTAGTAGAAAACAGTAGCTTCGTAACAAATTAATCCACAAGCTTCTCCAAAAATGACTCAAAAACTTCGTGCACGATCTGAAACAATAGTGTTTGGCACTCCATGTATGCGTACAATCTCACGGAACAACAATTCAGCAATATGTGTAGCATCATCACTCTTATGACAAGGTATGAAATGTGCCATTTTAGAAAAACGATCCACAACCACAAAAATACTATCCCTCCCCCTCTTGGTCCTAGGCAATCATAAAACAAAGTCCATCGAAATGTCCTCCCAAGGAGTGCAAGGAACAGGAAGAGGCATATAAAGACCATGTGGATTTAAGCGAGACTTAGCTTTGTTGCAAGTAGTGCAGCGTGACACGTAGCGTTTGACGTCGCGTCTCATCTTGGGCCAAAAGAAGTGAGTGGACAGCACATCTTCACTTTTCTTCACTCCAAAATGACCCATCAAACCACCTCCATGTGCTTCCTTCAAAAATAAAAGGTGAACGGAGCTAGCTGGAACGCATAGCTTGTTAGCACGATAAAGAAATCCATCATTCAGCACATATTTATTCCATGTTCTACCTTCCTTACAATTTTCAAAAGCTTCTTTAAAATCCAAATCAGTGGCATATAAGTCTTTGATCGTTTCTAGGCCAAAAATCTTGTGATCTAGTTGTGACAACATGGTATAACGCCTAGACAAAGCATCAGCAATAACATTTGCTTTTCCCTTCTTATGTTTAATGACATATGGAAATGACTCTATGAATTCAACCCATTTAGCATGTCGTTTATTCATTTTTCCTTGACTTCTAATGTGTTTCAAAGATTCATGATCAGAGTGAATAACAAATTCCTTAGGCCAAAGATAATGTTGCCAAGTTTCCAAAACTCGCACTAAAGCACAAAATTCCTTATCATAAGTGGAGTAATTCATAGATGGCCCATTCAACTTCTCACTAAAGTAGTTAACAGGCTTACCTTCTTGCAGCAGCACTCCTATTCCAATTCCTCTAGCATCACATTCTATTTCAAAAGTCGTACCAAAATCTGGAAGTTGGAGTAGAGGTGCATGTGTAAGCTTCTCCTTAAGCGTGTTGAAAGCTTGTTCTTGTGCTGGCCCCCATCGGAAAGGAAAGCCCTTCTTTGTCAACTCATTCAGCGGGGTGGCAATGGTGCTGAAATCTTTCACAAACCGTCGATAGAAACCTGCAAGACCGTGAAAACTACGCACCTGGGTGACCGTCTCAGGGGTCGGTCAGCTCTTGATAGCTTCAATTTTTGTTTCAGCCGCCTCGATTCCCTGTGGAGTAACAACATATCCAAGAAAAGAAACTCGATCCGTGCAAAAGGTGCACTTCTCAAGATTACCAAACAAGCGTGCATCTCTCAAAGCGTTAAAAACAGCACGCAAATGCTCAACATGTGCATCCAAAGACTTGCTATAGATCAAGATATCATCAAAGTAAACCACCACAAATTTTCCAATGAAAGCATGTAACACCTCGTTCATCAAACGCATGAAAGTGCTCGGAGCATTAGTTAAACCAAAAGGCATTACTAACCACTCATAAAGCCTGAACTTAGTTTTAAATGCAGTTTTCCATTCATCTCCCAATTTCATTGTTATTTGGTGGTATCCACTATGCAAGTAAACCTTTGTGAAAACAATAGAACCACTTAACTCGTCAAGCATGTCGTCTAACCTAGGAATAGGATGACGATACCTTATTGTAATATTGTTAATGGCTCTACAGTCTACACACATACGCCAACTACCATCTTTCTTTGGAACCAAAAGCACAGGAACAGTGCAAGGACTAAGGCTTTCTCGTACATACCCGTGGTCCAAAAGCTCTTGGACTTGTCACTGAATTTCCTTTGTCTCCTCTAGATTTGTCCTATACGTAGCACGGTTTGGTAATGATGCTCCTGGAATCAAGTCGATGTGGTGCTCAATACCTCTAATTGGTGGCAGCCCCGGGGGTATCTCAGCAGGAAAAACATCCTCATACTCCTGCAAAAGGTTAGTGATAGGAGGGGGAAAGTGCTAGATATATCATCAAGTGAAAACAAAGCATCTTTGCATATCAAAGCATAGCACATCACATCATTCTGTTCAATTTCAGCAAGGTCAGATTTGGTTGCAAGGAGAACTCCACTCTTCAACTTAATTTCAGCGGCCTTAGAGCTAGATGGTGCAACATTTTTTGCTATTTGTTTACTTTCAGATTTCAAAGCATTCTCCTTTTTCTCATTTTCTGTTCTTTCTCTATCAAAGTGCACAATTTCAGAAGGTGTCATAGGAAGTAAAGTAATTTTCTTTCCTTTGTGCACAAAAGTATATTTGTTACTTGTACCATGATAAATTGCATCAGTATCATATTCCCATGGTCGGCCTAATAAAAGTAAACATGCTTGCATAGGTACTACATCAAAATCAGCAACATCATGGTATGATCCAATGAAAAATTATAGTCTTGCAGTTTGTGTTACCTTTACTTTACCGCTGTTGTTGAACCACTGAACATGGTATGGATGGGAATGTGCACGTGTGGTCAAGCCAAGCTTCTTGACCATATCTAAACTCACCAAATTGTTGCAGCTCCCACCATCAATTATGGTTCTAACACGTCAGTCCTTGACAATGAGGAACATCTGAAACAAATTGTGGCGTTGGGCTCTCTCTGCTTGCTCCATTTGTGTGCCCAACACTCGCTGCAGAATAAAGGTCCAGTAGTTATCCGTCGCCGCAGTGCCTAAAGTATCCTGATCATCGCCGTCCGCATCATGTTCAAACTCATCATCACTTGCATGGTTAGTTGCAAGAACTAATTCATCTTCCACATCACTTGCACTAATGTACCCACCATCCTCAGTAGCAATGTATGCGCGCTGACTTGGGCAATCCTTCATGACATGTCCCATGCCCTTGCAGCGGTGGCACACAATCCCTGTCGTGCGACCTGTGGAAGCAACCGATGAAGAACTATTTGCTAGCGCCTGCACATTAGAAGTTTTTCTCACCTCAGAAGTTCATGGAGGTGGAGGTGGTGCTGTCGATCGTGTCCTATTTGTTGAAGGTGCAGCAGACTGAAAAGAAGAAGATGGGGCAAGTTTGGCTTGCCCCTGCGTCGGCCTTGATGAGGAGGTACCACCGAAATTGCTTCTTGTCCTTGGTTGTTCGTGTCGTCCCTACAATTCTTTTTCTGCCAACATAGCAAGCTAGAACAACCTATTGATATTATTATAATCTTTGTAATCAATAATGTCCTGAATTTCACAACGTAAACCCCCATTAAAACGAGCCATCTTTTCCTCCTAAGCCTCCACTACTCCACAAAGCAAAATGTCTATTTGCAGCTCTTGGTAGTATTCCTCTACCGATTTATTCCCCTAATTCAAGCATTGTAATTTCTTAAGTAAATCATGTTTATAAGGAGGAACAAATCTATTCCACATAGCTCGCTTCAAGATATCCCAAGTATTAGGCTCTAACCCAAGGTTCACTATTTCGTTCCACCAAATGATAGAAAAATCTTTAAACTCACTGGTGGCTTGCCTAACTCTATGAATTTCAGGAACCAAATGGGAATTAAATTTTTGTTCAACAGTCATCTCCCAAGCTAAATAAGCGTCTGCATCATATGAACCAGAAAAGGATGGGATGGAAAATTTTACCTTAGCAAATGGATCGTCATTCCCACAAAAATAGTTACCTTCCATGCCGTGTCGATTGTGATGCACTCGTTTCTGTTGGTGAATATCATGGGCAGCACGGCGCATGGTAGCCATGTTGCGGGGCTCAGTTTGTACAGCAACCTCCGTGTCGGCGTCTTCAACTTCAACTTCATGGGAGGCAGCTTGCTCCACTTCTTCTTCATCTCCATGAGGTGGACGCTGCTGCTCCATATTGTCCAACCTGGTAGCAAGGTCGGAGATGCACCGATCCATCCTCTCAAATGCAATCTGGTTCTCACGGTTGGTTCAAGCCATGTCATCAATGTTCTTATCACGTTTTGCACTGATGTCGGCCAACATCTTGCAGATTTCATCATCCTCTTCTACAGCTCGAGCTCTTGTTTGTGGTCCTGCCATGGTTAGTAGTAGAAAACAGAAGACAACACAGGAGTATTATCCCTATGACTACTAGGTGGTGGCAAGTGGGACTCTCACAAAGCGTCTCACCACGCTCTTACAAGGCTCTTACCAAAGCAGTGGATGGCACAACCGGCAGGATGGTGACATCGTAGATAGCGTGGGCACAGCAATTACAAGTATGAAGCTGAACTGATCAAAAGGAAGTGTAGCTCAGATGGCACAATATGGTAGCAAGGATTAGCAGAATTCGAAGACAGAATATTAGCAAAGCTGAATAAGTATCTGAAGTACTAGTCACAATTGCTGGCCTATACGTGCACGTAGAGCTAGTTCAAATCAACAGGTTATGGAACAAGGGCTGAAAACTGATAATAGCAGATGCAAAACAGAAGTTCAAATCACCTTCTTTTCCTTTTTCTTCCTAGTGCTCCTCTTTCTTTTCACTCTTTTTCTGTTGTCTTACACACTAATTTAAGCAATGGTGTTGGAAACTCACACTTCTGGAAGCACCAAAAACGGATATGTGAAGGTGAAGCGATGGTGAAAACGGTGACAAAAACTTCAGAGGCCTGAAACAGAACCTTCCAAGCCGATTTTGGGCTCAAAAATTTTTCTGAACCCAAAATAGTTGGGGAAAATCAGATGTAACTTTTTCTGTAGATGTCCGCAGATATAAAGAACGTCCAAAACGGAGTCCATATGCGAAAGTTATGGCCGTTTTACTAGGGACGGGTAAAATCACTCGCGGAAAAAGGAATTGATCTCTGTTTTGGATAGGTTATGTGATCCAGCTTGTGGCAGAGGTGTGGTGAATTTGGTAGTGGATAGGATGGGTCGATGTGGGCTCGATGTGGCTAGGTTTAGGTTTGCAGAAAAATGACAACAATGATGGCAACAAGATGGAACTAGGGCACGGATGAACAAACACGACTCTAAACCAGCAACAAGACACTGACCACGGACAGAAACTCTACAACACAAAACTGAAAACGAAATTGCAAAGGCACAAAGTGGTTTGGACAGCTGAAAGACTATGAACCCTAACTTTTTTAAGGCTTTTTCTGGACTCTAGGTGATGGAACAATGATAAACGGATGGATACAAGGAATACCCGATGGGAAACCCTAGCTCTGATACCACTTGATGGGAAATGGTGCCCGATCTTCCGACAGGTATGGTAAGTTGATTGGTGGAGAAGTCGACGTTGACATTCCGGCTTTCGATCTAGAACCAATCCAAAACCTGCAACTGCTACACCATAGCTCCTTTGGCTATCAACCACGCGCACGCATGGATTGACCTCGCCACGAATGCTTGTTCCTGTTGCAAATCGAGAACACAAGCAAGAATGAAGAAGAAGCAACTGAATTGCGAATTGTATTAAGCTCACGAGTTGGGATTTCACAAACCGAGTTTGGCGAAACTGCAATGGCAGAATAATCTAAGTAAAATCCAAATCTAAACAGTGACGACTACTGAGAATATGAAGAGGTTGCGTGGCTAGGTTTTCTCACGCCCTACTAGGGAATACATAGGCCAAAGGCCCGAAACAAGGTGTCGCAGCACCGACTTGGCCAAATCAGAATCTAGTTGAAACTTGTTTTTGTTAATTTTCGGCGATCCAAAAGGAATTTGGATGTGGGGCTAGATCCATTGGAAAGATCTCGTTGTGGGCTTCTCTATGGACTAGAAGAACGTCCCAATCGGACTCCGTATGAGGGAGTTATGGTCATGGACTCCAACTTGAATCCGTCTTGGACTCCAACTCGACTTGGGCTCCTTGCTGGTCCTCGCGTCTTTGTTGGTCCTCTCCATGGTTCCTAAGTACAATGTTATCACCATTAGGAAGTAAACCATTCTCAAAACCATATATATATAAACTTAGGAACGAGTTCACCTGGCAATGCAACAATCGGGCTCGGCCACGCGTTACTGGTCCTTGTGTAACAAGCGGAGGATTATGGTTGGTGCGTGTATCCGAAGAAATGATGTCCTCATCACGAGTGGAGTTAGATAAACTCCAGAAAGCAAGATTTATTTACAAAGTTGATCATCCTGAGTGGCTTGCAAACCCGGTCATGGTCGTAATGTGTGTCGATTACACCAGCCTAAACAGTGCCTCTCCGAAGGATGATTTTCCCCTTCCTCGCATTGATCAGTTGGTCAATTCTACAGTGGATTGTGAACTGATGAGCTTCCTGGATGCCTACTCAGGATACCATCAAATTAGCATGGTAGAAGAAGATGAAGAGAAAACTGCCTTCATCACACCATTTGGCATCTACTGCTACGTCAGAATGCCATTTGGTCTCAAGAACGCCGGTTCCACGTACCAGCGCTTGATGCAAAAGACCTTTCTTTCCCAGATGGGGCGTAATCTTGAAGCTTACGTCGATGATTTGGTTGTAAAAAGCTTGAAAAGCTTGAATCATTTAGATGATCTTGCTGAAACCTTTTGTAATCTAAACAAGCATGGAATAAAATTAAACCCAGAAAAATGTTCTTTCGGGGTTTCTTCTGGCAAACTTTTGGGTTTCCTTGTTTGTTTGAGAGGAATAAAGGTTAATCCTGCAAAAATCAGGGCCATTGAACAAATGAGATCTCCTTCGACTATGAAGGACATCCAGAGCCTAACAGGTCGCATGGCGGCTCTTAGTCGTTTCATATCGAGACTAGGCGAACGACGACTACCTTTATTTAAGGCTCTTCTCAAACACAATGGTTTTACCTGATCGGATGAGGCCGAAAAAGCTTTTCAAGAGGTTAAAAAGTATCTTTTTAGTCTGCCAGTATTGGTCTCTCCGAATTTAGGGGAACCACTGCTCCTTTATTTGGCAGCCACCCCTCACGCGGTCAATGTAGTTTTGGTCACAGACAGAGAGGGTGTACAACAACCAATCTATTACATAAGAGAGGTACTTCACGGTCCAAAGGAATGTTACCCTGAGGTCCAGAAGATACTTTATGCACTTCTGATGGCTTCCTGTAAGCTATGACACTACTTTCAAGCACACAGAATCACTGTGCCTTCGTCTTTCCCATTGGGAGATATTATCCGGAACCCAGAGAAGTCTGGTCGCATTGCGAAGTGGACAGTGGAACTTGGAGAATTTGACATCCATTTCACCCCACAAACAGCGGTTAAATCTCAGATTCTCGCAGACTTTGTGGTCGAATGGACTAATCTCGATCCTCCTGCGCAGGAATCCAGAGATTTACAATGCACCGACCATTGGACGATGTATTTTGATGGTTCTCACAATTTTCAACACTCGGGGCTGGAGTGGTTTTAATAATGCCCCAGAGTGACCAACTCAAGTATGTCATTCAATTACACTTTGTTGCGACCAACAACGCAGCAGAGTATGAAGGTCTTATTGCAGGCTCTTGGCAGCTAGATTCCTCAGAGTCCGTCGATTAGTGGTGAGGGGAGACTCACAACTAGTCATAAACCAGGTAAACAAGGAGTACAGCACCTCCGATGAGACAATGGCTCTTTACCTGGGGGAAGTGAGGAAATTGAAAAAACACTTCAGTCATTTCAAAGTCCAATATATCCCACGAAAGGACAATATACTCGCAGACCAATTATCTCAAACTATGTCCTCACGCACATCCGCTCTGGCAGGAGTGTTCATTGAACACTTAGAACACCCTTTGATCATGACTTCGATCGAAGATGCATGACATGGTGATAGTTTGCGTCACCGACCTTGGCCAAGAAAAAGATTGGACCCATCCATTGCGGATCTATCTCAAACATGGGACCTTGCCCAAGGATGAAACCGAAAGTGATCGGTTGATCAGAAAAGCTCACCTGTACAAACTCATAGATGGGATTTTATACAGAAAGGGTACTCAAGGAGTATTCATGCATTGTATATCTCAAGAGGAAGGTAAATCTCTCTTGAAAGAAATTTATGACGGTGTATGTGGTGCACACGCATCAAATTGCACACTGGTTGGAAAAGCTTTTCGACAGGGGTTTTACTGGCCTTCGTACTCGATGATGCCAAGCATTTGGTCAAGACATGCCCACAGTGTCAATTTCATGTGAGGCAAGTTCATCAGCTTGCATATGCTTTACAAACTATTCCTCTAACATGGCCTTTTGCGCTCTAGGGAATAGATATAGTGGGTCCTATGCCCCAAGCGGTCAATGGGTACAAGTTCTTGTTCATAGCCATTGACATGTTTATGAAGTGGATTGAGGCTGAGCTAGTCTGCAACGTCGCCGCTGCTGTAGCGAAGAAATTCTTCCATAAGAATATAGTCACACGATTTGGTGTTCCAAGTCGTCTCCTTACCGACAATGCTTGCCTCTGTAGCTCATCCACAGAGAAATGGTGCCATTGAACAGGCCAACAAGAAGATATTACAAGGCATAAAGAAACGTGTTTTTGATCGCCTTAAGATACGCTCGGGAACTTGGGTAGATGAACTCTACTCCGTTTTATGGGCACTACGCATTACTTGTAGTCGGGGCATGGGTGAGACACCTTTTCAACTAGTATATGGTGCTGAGGTTGTTACCTATGGAAATCCGCATTGGGTCTGTTCGGGTAGATCAATTTGATCAGACCAATGAACTTGAAGAGCGGGCCCAAGATATTACCCTCCTTGAAGAGAAACGCGATCAGGCGTTGATCAAGTCGGCAGTATATTTACAATCTTTACCTAAATATCACAGTAAATGGGTGCGGCCTGGTAGCCTTCACGTGGGCGACTTGGTTTTATGAAAGATACAAAACTAGTCTAACTGCAATAAATTCTCTCCTCAGTGGGAAGGCCCTTATACTGTGGTTTCAGTACCGTGATCAAGATCGGTTTGATTAGCGATAGAGGATGGAAGGATCTTCTCTAATACCTGGAACATAGATCAATTACGCAAGTTTTACGTGTAAGTTTTTCATTTCTTTTATCCTTTTCAATTAGCATGATTTTGTTAAAAAAATATGTGCTTTTCTTCGAATTATGTTATGGTCGTCTTTCTTTTGCGACACCCATACCGAGCCAGGCTCGGGGGCTGGTCGCCGATGACCATCTCACTATGATAGCCAGGTTGGATTCGCGGGCCGATCTCATGGTCGTATCTAGATAAAACATCCCTAAATAAGCCATTTCTAAATGCACACGGGACTTACTAGTATGCTCCTGATCACTCAAGTGGCTACCTGTTCGTAATAAGGCTTGGTATTGTATTAAGATCGGTATCGGTATGACCAGATGATTGTATCTAAGTTGAGACATTTCTTTATAAACCGTTTCTAAACGTATAAGAAACTCACTAGATATTTCTGATCGTCAAAAACCCATATTTTTCCTGAGATTATAACACTAAGTCTCCAGTACTTATGTTCTTAGGAGGGGGCTATGAGAATATGGCCATAATATAAAATGAGATCAAGTACATCTTTTCAAAAAACCTAAGGCATGCATTTGCATAGTATAATTGTATATTTGCAGGTACAGACAAAAACAGAGGATCATTGTTCATTACAGTGATATCACAATAAGCCAAGTTCTTTCAGAAGGTCTTCAATCAAGGGCTTCACTTCTGTCATGATATCCTCAAGCTGATTCTCGCTCTCAAACTCTGTGTCTCCCACCACTGGTTTCAAATCTAATTCCGGGCCGTGGTGACGTCTGAGTTTGCATAAGATGGCGGAGGCGACAGATCTTGCATTGTCCTTCACTGCCTCTTCTTGTCTCTTGGTATCTTCAGGAAGATACTCAAGAAGCGATTCAGCTTGAGTCACCACCAATTTGCACGATTCGCTGAGGCTTAGTTCTTCCTTTTGAGGGTCGACGATGTCAGCCTTCAGCAAATCTGCAACCATCCTTATCTTTCCAAAAGCTGGCGACATAACGTCACTGCAGGATGAAATTTTCGTCTTCAGGGTTTCTTTCTCCTTGCAAATAACATCCGTCGATTTCTTGAGAGAGATGGTTGCATTTTGGTGCTTGACAGTAGTGTGAAGTCGCCCAGCTTCGATTTCAGCACGGTTACACTTCTCCTAGAAGTCATCCCTCTCTTGTGAAAGAAGGCTTATTTGTTCCTCTTGTACTGCATGGGCAAAGTAATTGATTTTACAACAGTTCATGTAAAGAAATAGTTCCACCTGATTGGAAGAAAGACTCAGGAAAGTTTCAAGGCCACAGCTTTTTCCTGGTTTTCCCGATCAGCCATGCTCTTTGTGAAGGAGGTGTTTTCCCTATGACAAGGAAGATAACCGTTATACTTAGATGAAATTCAAATTGAGATAAGCAAGTTACTGATACTCACTGTTGTAGCTGGCTGATCTCCCGTTGTGCAACCTCAATATGCTTTGTCAAAGTTTTTGACTTGGTCACTATTTGGGTTAGATCCTTAAACACAGTAAGGTTTGTTGCTCAAATTTGAACATTCCTAAGCTTCTCGAATCTACAGGTAGAAG
Organism: Pharus latifolius; assembly: GCA_019359835.1. Classification (NCBI taxonomy): domain Eukaryota; kingdom Viridiplantae; phylum Streptophyta; class Magnoliopsida; order Poales; family Poaceae; genus Pharus; species Pharus latifolius. The sequence continues at coordinate 19,198,784 of CM033330.1, forward strand.
CGTTTTTTCTTACCTCTACAAAATTGCTGAAAGAATTCCTTAGTGTACTCTCGGGTTCAGCTAAAGGTTGAAACTTGAGGCTTCTTTTTTCCTTGGTGATAGGGGCAGCAAATGGTTGTTCTTGCTGATCCGCCCCTGCGGTCAAGATTGCGGTTTCCATCCCCTGGGATTGGAAGTCCACTATTATTTCCTCTACAATGGCCTGAGAGGATGCCTCAGCCATTGGGTCCCACCTGTTTCCCCCGCGACCTCCATGGCAGTTAGTACACTGGCATTCAGTGAGATCAACGGGACATTAAGCATAGGATTCCTACGGGTATCATAACTTAGAATATCTCTAGTTTGATAACAAAGAGTTGACAATTTGTGATATCCTTACTTTATACGGAATCCCATCCAAGATTTGGGTTTCGAAGATGAACTGTCGCGCCCCGAAACTGGGACAACGACTACTCCTGTAGAGACCTAGCTCGCTGCAGCTAGTCCCATTCTCACAAACCTTTGACTTCCCAGGATGAGTCAAACACAGGAGTATATTACATTGCAACAGAGTACTCACAAAATATTAAGCAGTGTGGCCTGCTGGCCTTAATATTACATAAAGAGGATTACAATGCCTACAAGGCATTCAGAGTTTAGCAAAATATTTAACTACGCAGCAGAAGATAGGTGACCCTCCCACAAAAGAAGTTGACGGCAGAACAACACACTTCAGGGTTCTGACGGAACTGATTCTCCTCCTTCTGGATCCACGTAGTACTCCGTGCCATCATCTTGATCAAAGTAGGCTCCATCTATTGAGTTGAATGTTGCAAGGGTGAGCACTTACGTACTCAGCAAGTCATAGGTAAGAGTAGATACATATAGTAGTGATGATATGAACCTAGACTAGTCAAGAATTATGGATATTTGTAAAATAATCTTTTCCTTTCTCATCTCATCTTATGGCAGCACTTTTCATAATATACATCATCATTCATGTTCACTAGGTTATAGCACTACCGCGACACGTCGACACACGACAGCCCACGGCAGCACTCCTTATCATGACAACACATGTCATTTGGGTAATCTTGATTAAACATATTTTATTTAGAAAATAGTACTTGTGTCACACCCCGTGGATTTAATCCACCGCAGCAGACTCCTATAAACCCGGGAGCTCGGAGTATTCAAATACGTTTTTAACTCTGCAGAGAGGTACCAATTTACCCGCAAGATATTCCACTTTCAAACCTTTCCTATCATAACAAAATGATTGGACCCCTGACTCACTTCATACTGTGAGCGGCAAGGTGGAAATAACAAGAACTTTTGTTATGTATCACTTACAATTCACCCCCGACCCTGTGGCTCTCAGCGAGGCACAGTTGTGGCAGGTTGTATCCAAACCTCCACCCCTTTGCTTATTCCCATTACTGGGTCAGCGTGCTTGATCACCTTCAGTGATATGTGTGGGAGCCGCGCTTCGTGTTTATCGTGCATCACTACACATCTCATGCAGGGGTTTCATGTGCGATCCACATAATTACTTGTTCAGGCCTGTCCCATACCAGGCTTGCGGTTAGCACGTTGTTCATGCCACTAGACGCACAACACAAGGTTCTAGTCCTTATAAGCCAATGACCAGACCATCCACAACCCTGCACCTTCAGTGCCTGCATTCCTTTGCAGTCTAGCACCTCCAGTGCTACAGCCATCCATACCATTTTTCTGGTCACTGCTAGGGGTTTTATTTCATGAATATAAGTATATAAATACATATAATAATTCATGGCTCAAAACTTGTTTATTTCACATTTCACAGATAACCAGTCTAGCACTGCCAATTCATAAATCAACCATTCTCAATCTTTCACATGCAATATTGCCTATATTCAAGGTTATGTTTTAGCAACATTTAAAATATAGGTTCAAGATGACCAAGGATATGACTTGCCTTCCGCGTCGTAAAATACAGCAGTCGATGACGGGTCAACAGCAAAATCTTCAAAGTCAGCTTTTGAATCTGCTCGACGACAAACAAACACACAATGATTACTTATAATATTTAAAATGTTTTAAGACTTATATGCAGAAATGCTTAACAAGAATGATTGAACTATACTGGAGATAATTTGAACTGCAACTGAACTGAGATTCTAGGGTTTCAAGGAATTTGGGCTAAGGATGGTGATTAGATAATCTTAGGGTTTCTGGATTGCAATAGGGATAACAATTTTGTGACTGGTTTAATCAAAACAGCGAATGTCAACAGATCGACATTCGGATCAAGGCTTGGACATAGCTTTAAGAAAAGTTAGGATGGTTATCTCAAGTTGTGGTAGTAGAAGAAAATGTAGATCACAACTCTACAAATTCAGTGGACAAAGTGGATTTCAAAATACACAACCAGAAGTGGGTAAATAAGGTCAATGCCGCTGGCTGACAAGCTCTGGCATAGAGCTGACAATGCCAAAAACTAGGGCTTAGCATAACTTTTGATATGGAGCTCCAAATGATGCACCACTTTGTCTGGGAGGTAGGCTTGAGTAACAGGAACAATTAAGTTAACAGGATCTAGGGCAGGAAATGGCTGGAAAGCAAGAAATTTGATGATGAACAGAGATGAACTGGCTGCACTGGAGCAGTTCTGGACACAAACTTGGCAAAGCTATATCTTCCAATCTAGGCCGATCTAGGTGTCGGGCTCGAAGACAAAAGTGTTCAGGAGATCAAAGCACACATACTAGACAAAGTTTGGAGGGCTGAAATGGCTGGAACAAGCTTTCCGGTCATCGGCGCCGGAGAAGAAACTCTGGATTTGGGGGTTTTTGCTGTAGGAGGTTTGAACTTAATTCCAAGCTCAAGGAGTATCTGTGGAGTATAAGGAAGCTACTAGGATAGTCAATTTGGTCAGAGGATGGCTGGAGAAGCCTAGCGACGATCGCCGGTTTTTGGAGAAGTTCAAAAATTGGGGAAAGCTTCGATTGAAGCTCAATCTGGATATCTTGATGCACAGGCTTGCTGGAAACGACTCACTGATCAACTTCTTCTACAGAATCGAGAGCTAATTCGAGGTAATTTGGCCTGCATTGCCGGAACAGGGCATTCTTCGAATTTCAGCCATTTCCGGTGATCGCCGGCGTTAGAGGTCACCGGGGAGCAATTAGACAGTACTACACAGAGAGGTTGAGTAGATGAACTCACTGATGGCTTTAATTTGGCAGGAGATGATCCGTAGAGTGCTGGCACCGTGAGCCTCCTCGATGGCTCGCCGGAGAAGACGACGACAGCGAAGAAGTTTGGAAATTGGTTAAGTCCTGGGGAAGAGGAGATGACACAGGGTACTGGTGGCTTAAATAGAGCAGTGGGCGAAGCTTGCAAGGATTAAACAGCATTGAATTGGTGTCAGTTGACATGAGTTGCCGGGCGCAGATGCAGCAACGGCGAGCGGTGACACGACTGTGCACGGGCGAGACAAAGCTGTGCTACATTGGGACTCAACCATGTCGAGCGGTGCAAGGTGGTGGCGACAACGGCTGGCAAGGCAAGCTACGTGGCAAGAAGATGCTGACAACAGTCACTGCTGGTCGCGCACAGGGCAAGCTTTAGTCGTCGACGCTGCCACGGTGTTGCCACGACGATGGCTGAGACACTGACGCGTGCGCAATATGAAGAGCAAGCATGCACGAGCACAAATGCAAGCGGAACTTGGCCGGCGGCAAGCGTGCACGGCGCATGGCAACCACGGCAATCTCTGGTCGTGCGCACAGTAGCTAGCCTGGTCGAAAATGGACTGAACTGCAGTTTCAATTCTTTGAGTTTTGGACTGAAATGCAAATCTGGAATTCTGGGAGGTTTAAACTGAAATTGATTTCACTAATCTGGTAGATTATATTCAACAAGGTATTTGGCAAGGATAATTGATAAAATTTGACACATTTGAATAGTTTTTGATACAAACTGAAAATAGGGTAATTTAGGGTAACATCAGATTTAAGTTTTGTCGATTTCGAATTCTGGCATTTAGGGTTCGATTTTGTTATCTGCACAGAAGAGAAACTTGTGGCAAATAGCATTTTGAGAAGATTTGCTGAAGAAATTCTGAATTTAAAGTTAATCTGGAGATTTTAGCCTTTTTGGGTTTTCAGATATCAGATAAGGACTATTTTGCGATAACTCTTGGACTGATTTGTGAAAAGAGTCTAGATGGTAGAATCTGGCTGTCAACTTTTTAGATTAAGGTATTGACATACCCATGATCATATTCTAGGAATAATCTGGTCTGAACTTGGTCAAGATTTGGATTAAATCTGTATTTCTGAAACTTAGGGTAATTGGGTAATATAAGGTATTTCTGTTTTCGAAAACAGAAGAAGTTGATAAATCTGGAATTTAGAGATAGAATTGGATCTAGGTTCTGAAGGCTTTTAAGTTCAGAGTAACTAATAGATCACATCTGAACAATCTGATCTTGGTTTGAGGTCACAGGATAGACTTTGGAGATTTTAGGGCTTAGGATAGATACTGATCTGGCTATTACTACAGATACATGCATGCATGCTATTGATGAAAGGAAGTTTTCACCCCTAACTCAGGGTGTTACATGAACTCTGGGGAGGAAGAAGCCCACTGGGTGCCCCTGTTGAAGTGCCATCGATATCTATCCTTGTTTTTCTTTTCTTGAACAGGACGGTGTCTTCTTCCCCTTGCATGTTCACAATATTATTGATATATGCAGGGAAGTGGAAACCTAAAGACTGAAGTTCTTACCACAATAGTCCCTTCGTCAATCGAAGGAGGGGTTACCAGCCCTAAGGCGGCGCATGCCTAAGGATTGGGAGTCTCCTCTGTGACCGCAAGGCCTTCTGCGGCCACGGGATCCTTTGCCGCTGTTTTCTCCTCCGTCAAGGAGGACAACACTTCGGCAATGGTTGGAGAAGTTGACCTCTCTGCATGTTAATCTCCACAAAATTTGACGCTTTCCTCTTGCGACGGATAAGAGGAACTTCGTCTTCCTCATCCTCGCTCCCCTCACCCTGTACGACTAAGAAGTAACTCCTATCCGTACTTAGTACAATAGGGGGAATAGAAAACCTTACCGCAGTATTCTTAGTTGTTGTTTTCTTCCTTTTTGAAGAAGCCCCTCCTATGATCTTCTTGGAGGTGTCAGGGGCCGGCTCCTTCATCTTCTTCTTCGAAGAGGTTTCCTTTACCCTCTTCGGCGCTGACCCCCCAGAAGGTCCAGCGTCAACACCAGGACGTTTTGTCCCAGCGGTTCACCCCTTCAGCAGCTGCATCATTTCAAGAACTCGATTTGATGATCAAAATCAACAGGCGATCTCGAACAGGCTCTACAAAAGAAGTCATACCTTTTGACATTCTTGTTTCAGGTCATCGCTACCATTGATTAAGCTCTGAGGACGGGGTGATCCTTGAGCTCCTTCTGTTGTGGCATTATAGAGCCGCAGAATGATATTAGTCCATTTCTCGATCTCGGACAGAGATAAAACTGCATCGCAAAAAAAAAGCACATTGCTTGATACGACATCTTTCATCAGTAAAATTGCATGTTTTGTAGACCAGAGGACATACCTGTATTATAATCCAAGGTATTGTCTGCCATAGATTCTACCTCCCAAGCGGGATGTTCCCTCTTCCGCAGAGGGCTCAACCTATTCTTCACGAAGTCGCGGATGATATCTCGCACTGTTAATCCGTGGTGGACTAGGTGAAGAATCGCTTGGGCCTACCTCTTCAATTCTTGATTTAAAGCAGGAAGGGTGTCCATTTTGCTGCTCTTCTTCGGTCGGTTGTTCTCGAACCAGAGGCCACTCTCCGAAGGAGGGGTGCAGTAGAACCATTTTTGGTGCCACCCATGCACCAAATCCCACAAAGGAAGAAAGGGATACTCTCCAGGAATTGGAACCCGCATCGCAAGAACTCTTCAAAAATTACCAGTTCGTTCTCACGAACAACTGGAGTTTCTTCGTTCTTCTCTACCGGCCACCAGTTGATTAGCGGCTGCAGGGGAAGGATCTCCACTCACTTGAGCGCCACTAGGCTCTCCTCATTGTGATGGATTGTGTGGGACCCTCATTTGAGGATTCCAGTGGCAATCGCCCAGGTGGATTGCACTCAGAAAAGGCACATTGCAGCTCACAACAACAAGATGCATTATATAAAAATGCGAGTAATTAAAAACAAGTGCTGATCACAAGGACCAACATTACAATAACTTAGCGCCGAAATCACGCACTTAATTGTTAATACAAATTAAGGAGTTTTCGACACAAAGGTCGGCACAAAATAAAACAGCAACGATAAACAAAAGGACTTCATCAGTCTTCTGCAGCGGCGGTATAGCATGGGCCTTCTCCACATCGAACTCCACCTTGGTGCATAACCCTTTAACTGGATGGGTCCTCAGTTTCTTCTTCTTGTTCCACACTGGGTTCAAGACCATAAGATTCAGGGTCGGCGAATCCTTCCTCTAAATTTGTTTGAAAAGCAAGGGTGAGCACATTGTCCACATGGTGCTCAACAAGTCCCAAGTAACAATACATATATATAGATGATGGGGAATTTCTCAAAGAAATAGCTCTTTGGCTTTGTATATCCATATATAATAGATTTTCACATGCAGCTTTAAAGAAAGGTCTTTATTTTCGAAAGCGGGGCTTTTGAAATCCTAAGCTAGATTTTCAGGAATGTTGTGTGTGGCGGTCTTTCATGAGTCACCACTTTACTCAGATTTTGCGAAAAACTTCCAAAAGCTACTTGTGCTGCATCGACATGAATAGAATTCACAGCGCGCAGACTCCATGACCTGGGAGCTCAGAGTATCCGATACTTTTTAAACTTTGCAAAGGTGTACCACCTTAATCCACCAATCATTCGGCTTTCAAGTCGGATCAGCTTCATGCGACTTTTACGCATGTGACAAGGCCGAGATGACACAACAATTTACAGTCCTAGTATTAACCATTTCCCTGCCCGGTAAATAGACAGTTAAGTCTCAAGTACCGTTGTGGGTCCTCCCCACTGCCTTACTTCCTAGCCTGGGCCTATGTTCTCGCAAGACACATAGCCTCTCTTGATTACAGTCGCGCACAACTTAATCTGGCTTAGGGCGTCTTCCTTCTTTCCACCTTTTCCTCTCATGATTTTTCTGAACTCACATCACTCATGGCCTTCTGCGGCCCACCAGTTCTCGCAAGAAACTGGACCGACAACCATTGCAGGGAAAAGCTAACACTAAAGAAAGCTACTAAGTTGCGCCCGTCCCATAAACAGGCAGGTGGTTGGTACGTTTTTCATGCCGCATAGAAGCACAACACAAGGTTCTAGTCCTTATGAATCTTTAGTGAGGAGTCTTTCACATTCCCAGTGCGCACACAGCACCATCCAATCAAACCATCCTCACTATCGATTCCAATCATATTTTCTTTCACAAAAAGGGGTTTTGAACATGCTTTTCTCATATGTGACCATTCAACATTTGTCGTATAATCTTTAAGCATAGCATAGCCTAAGCATGATAATCTAGGGTAACAAGGGTGCAGGGATATTCAATATCAAAGGGGGCTTTACAATCATTTAGGTCATATCTAGTCATTTTATTGAAACATAATTCTTATTTGAATCTAAGGCATGCATATATTTGAAAACGGTTAACATACTTCATTCCAAAATAATAGGTGAGACATGATCAAGGGTTTGAGACTTGCCTTGCAGTGACGGGTCTAGCTGCTCAAATGAATCTTCATGGATCTCCTCTGCTCCTTCAACGTCTGGTTCCACGACGGGTACAAACAACACATACACTCCATATAAGCACACAAGAACTAGAAAATAATACGTAAATACACCATGCATGCAGGGGAAATGGTTTAGACAAGGTCACTTGACGTTGGTTGAAGAGATGGGTTCAAAGGGCTTGAATGTCGAAGGGCTGACATTCGACTCATGGCTTGACATTGCCCTAAATCGGTTCTAGGTTTGTTTTCTGGAGATGTGATAGTAGGGAATATTGTAGAACATGGCTCAAAAGGCTTAGTGGACAAAGTGGCATTTCAATTGCTCAAAAGAAACAAGTCTAAATCATCCAATGCCACAGGTGGACATGCACTGACATAGTGTTTGACATGGCCAGAAACTAGGGCATTGCATAACTTTTGACTCAGAGCTCCAATTGATGCACAACTTTGTCTGGGGTTTAGGCATTGACAACAGCTATAAAACTCTCAACAGGCTCAAGGGCTGAAAGTGGCCGGAGGGTGGCCAAATTCGGTGAGCAAACACGTTGGCCTGGACATGAACTGAGCCACTGGACAGCAACCTTGGCATGGGTATAACTTTTGATTCAGGTCGATTCAGGGGTCGGGCTAGTAGACAAAATTGCTCAGGGGGTTGAGATCTATCTAAATGACAAGGTCTCATTGGCTGGTTTGGCCGGAAAACGAACTCCGGTGATCGGGGCCGAAGACGAAGGCACCGATTTGGGGGTTTTCGTTTCAGGGCGTTTGAACTTAATTCAACGCTCGGGAAGCATCTAGGGGCTGTCACAAGGCTATTGGTGAACTCAATTTCGCCAGGGATCGGCTGGAGAAGCACAGCGGCGTGCTCCGGCGAACTACCAAGGCTCGAACATGGAAATCCGGCGCTCGGGGCAAAATTGGTGAATCCAAGCTTGCAGGTTTGTTCCTCCTAGCTCACTGATCAATATCCTCTACAGGCACGAGGATCAATTTGGCTTGAATCGCTCGGCATTGCGGGAACAGGGGATTTCGGTTTTCCGGTGATTGCCGGCGTTGAGGTGCGCCGGGGACCAATTGATGGCTATGAAACGTACAGGGGGATGAAAGGAGCTTACTGGTGGCGTTGGTTTGGAGGGGGAAGCTTCGGGCGAGGCTGGCGCCGTTAGCTTCAGGAACTGCTCGCCAGAGAAGATGAGCTTCGCGGCGGCGCTGAGGGCTCGGTTGCTCTCTGGTGCTAAGACTAAGGCAAGGAAGTTGTGGGGTGGTGTGAGGCAATGCTGGGCAAGGGAGGGGGTTTATATAGCCGTGGGTGAGGCTCTCGGGAGCAGCAGCAATCGCCGGGGATATCTTCTTCTGACGCCGGGACGGTCATCGAGGTATTTCGGGACGCGGCGGGGCTCTGCCAGAGGCGGTGAATCGCGGGATAGCAGGATTCGGTCAGGGTGGTGGCGATGATCTACGGGATGGTGGCCAAGTGGCAAAAAGCTCCTGGCAGCAGCAGCAGCAGCAGCACGCGCGCGCGAGGAAGACGATGGCATGGTGGGGCTTGAGCGCTCCACGGTGGCGGTACAGCTGCGCACGGCTGGTGGCTACGTGGCCATGAGGTGGTAGCGCGAGGGGCTTCGCTGGCGACGAGCTCAACGGTGCGGCAAAGCGGCAGGGCGCTGGTCGAACGAGCACTGGTCGCGGTCGTGCACGCGGTCTCCTGGTCGTGGTCGAAGAAAAGGCCAGGGGCTTGTTTGCAAGGCTTTGGACTGAAACGCGAAGGTTTTGGCTCGGGAATTTGGGCCTAATTGCAATTCTGAAGATCTGAAGGGCTGATTTGAATTTTGATTTTGCAGATGAGTGCTACTAAATGTCTTGGACTCATCTAGCAGGAAAAATGATGAAATCCGATAACATCTGGTGGTTTTGACAAAATTCGAAAACAGGGTAATTAGGGTAATTAGGGTTTGAACTTTTGTCGAGGCTGAAACTAGGGTTTTGGTCGAGATTCTGGAATTCTTCCAGAAGGGAAAAATGTTCAGAAAAATGAAAGAAAGGTTATCACTTGATCAGATTTGGATTTTGAGGTGATCTGGGACTTTTAGCCTTTTTGGGTTTTCTGAAACTTCTGAAAAGGACTAAATTGAAACGCTTTTGGACTGAAAAGTGAAAACGATCTGGTCAAAGAAGTTTAGCAGCCAACTTTTTAGGTTAAGGTAGTGGCATACCTAAGATCAAGACAGGGTTAAAATATCAGGGTTTCCAAAGAAGTTATGCTGATTCGCAGGCAGAAAAGATAATAAAAAACTGGGGTGTTACAGATTGATCGGCTCCAGGATGCCATTGACGATGTGATCAGTGGAAAGGCGACGGCCTTTTTGGAGGCGATGAGAGCAAGGTGTGAAGCAAGGGTTTTGTGCAGCGAGAATGCCTAAGGAAAAAGAGGGTTTTGGTTCTAAAGCTTCTCAGACAAGCCACTCCTTCCTTTTATATGCCTAAGACAACTACTCGCCAGGTTCATTATTTTTAATAATTTCCCATAACGGGTGTCTTTTCTGTTGGAACCCGTTATCCTATCATTTACCCTATTGTGAATCTGAAGCAAAATGTATCTGTTGCAAATTAATAAGGATCATTTTATTTCACATTCGGGGGCTATGGTACAAATAATTATACAAGAAATTATTATGGGGAAATTAATATCTTCAACACTATCATAATTTCAAAAATGAAAATTCTTTTGTGATCACAGTACCATGCATGATTGCAATGCTATTATGTGATCTTGGTATTGTGATCTCAGTGCTAATTGTGGTCTCAAAGCTGTTCTGTGACCGCAGTGTTCTTTATGGCCTCAACACTATCTTGAGACCGAAGTCTGGAATTGGTTTCGGACAGAAGACATACTACCTGTGTATGTTCTGATCGCAGAAGTGTTTTCCTGTTATCATTTTTCACACAGAGAACACCAATTGGTGATTATAAGTTATGCATAATCATTCAAGGAGTCAAGCACGTAAGGAAAAGAAATTCTTTATTTCTTACAATCTTTACATACAAAAGGGATACAGACGACCAAAGCATTGACCTGATCTGAAAGTAATTGACAAAGTTCTCCTAGGTACACACCAGCATCAGTGGGATCAACACTGGCTGCCCCAAGAGAACTAGCAACATCTCTAAGCCTATTGACGTCATCTCTTATTAAAAGAGTACAACTATTCCTTATTGTGTCTGAGAGGTCTCGCTGCTCTCGGGCATGATTTCTTTCTAAACGAAGCTTGCGCGCCTCTTCGTGAGCTCCATCATAACATTCTGCCATATGCAGAATGGCCGAGGACATCTCCTCAGAACGCTTCTCCAGCACCTCTTTTTCTTCTCTGAGGGTTCTGACCAAGCCAGATTTCTCCCTCAGAAGAGTCTGGATCTCAACAAGCTGATCGCTGGGGGCCCCAGGGGCGTTCACCTCCTGTACATGAATGGGTTAGTTTCTAAAACATATGAACCACAGAGAGGATGAAGATGATTACCTGAGGAGTATAGGAGAAAGCCAAGCTTCAGAGGGGATTTGGTGGCAACAATGCGAGACTTTCCCCTGAAAGCTGATGATCCAAAGGAGGAGGACTTGGTCACAGAGGTGTGAGACTTTCCGAGGAAGAGTGGAAATTGGAAGGATTGTTGTGGATCTCCAAAGGTGGAGATGAAGATGCAACCGGATGAGTTGCAAGGGGAAATGTGGCAACACAGACGTCAGCACCCTATAATATTTTCAGTACAGCTCCACTGGAGGATCCTTCATCATTTCTGGATCTCTTCTTTAGAGGGATCGGTTCTTCGAGTACCTGTAAATTCCAAAATGCATTGCATTGGAAATGATCAAACTATGAAGGAATGATTTTACATCAATGTTTTAGAAGAGATCTACCTTCTGAAGATCCTGATCGATCTTGGCTCTTGTCTCTATTTCTTCCTCATCACTCTCAACAATCTTCTTGGAGTCTCAATTCATCATTAAGATGAGAATAGATGAGGGAAAGTGAAGTTAGGAATGTGTTTCAAAACTGAAAATCTTCGCTATTTATAGAGCCCAGAGGCGATGGTTCGCATTCAAGGGCGCCTCGAGTTCTTAAAACACACTTACGGCTTTTGCCTCGATTGAGCGGATCAATAAATTCATAATTACTTGTCAAGAAAAACCCAGAGGTTTTCTTGGGATATAAACCGCCGCACGGCAGAACAATGCCAACTAAAGAAGTTGAAGCGTCAAATTACATAATCGATGCAAACTAAATTTGAAGTAAATAAGTCTTGTCATTTCTTCAAATTTGGGGGCTAGCTGACGACGATTATCACCCGAGCTAGTTTGCTTAGCATATATCGGGTTCAAGTCAGGTTCGAATGTGATATGTGTCTGTGTGTCTTTGCAGTCGCTATGATCGCAGACGGATAGCTTCCAGTACATTAGGGGGGTTGCGGACACAGAGCCAGTTTATGGTCACAGTACTTGTGCGATCATAAGGTTGCAAGCAATGTGCGGTCAGAAGGTCACTGACTATGCGCAACCAAGATAACCTGGGGGTGTTTAAGCCTTTACTGGACATGTTCTCAGAATCAAGATAACTTCTCCCACATGTGAAGACAACCTCCAGGAGGTTAACATGTGTGGTTATCTATAATTGCACGTGCTTAACCTGCGAAGAGTATGGGTGCGGTTATACAAACTGCATCATGGAAACCGTCCAGAACTACTTCACATTGGCATCCTTTCATTCAGTATAAAAGGATGGCTGATGCACGATGTAGGGGAGAGGGACAAGAAGTCAACAACGCTTGAAGACTTAGAAATAGTTAGTTAGACAGAAGTATAAAAGGAGGTTATCGCCTGTGATAATCTCTTCTCCCTATAAACTCTTTTCTCATAACATAGTAAAATCACAACAGGACGTAGGGCTATTACTCCCACCATCGAGGGCCCGAACCTGTATAAATCTTTGCGTCCCTATTTTCATTGTTTATCCTAACTTACCTGAGGGCACATTGAAAGGTCTCACATACAACTCACAAATCTGTGTAAGATCGATAGGGGACCCCAAGTTCAAATCATCGACAACTGTCATCACCCAGGTAGAGCCTTCGATGTTGGATGATGAGCCCGATACCATAGTAGCATCTGTTGAAGACTTGGTCTATCAACGAGAAGAACCTCTACCTGATGACATGATCTTTGAGAAGAAGGTGACGACCACCCGCAGTGGCACATGAGAGTCTTTTCTAATTGGACAGAAAGATTAGCGAGCACGTGCGGTAAAGTGGTACACCCGATAAGATGGTCAATCTCAATTTCCACATCTCCAGTTTTGATCAAGTGGTGGCCAACAGGGGTTGGCTCCTCAACAGGGGAGTCATGATCCGGGTGGATCTCAGGTTGAGTTCAAAAAGGCTTCGCTACCTCGGAAGGGTTCACGACCTTGGAAAGGGTTCGCGACCTTGGGAGGATCTGATCTCTGGTCGGATTGTATTCCGATCAATATCTATATAACTGAGTCCTATCTGTTTAGGTTCAGTTAGTTGTCCGAGTCTAATACATTTAGATTATTAAGTCTAATACGTATTCATACGATTGGACTATAAATACTTCATAATAGTTCTAGTTTAGATCATCGAATCGAATAGTACGAGTTAGCTACTACATAGTTCATCAACGTAGGCAAGTGCATCCTATTGTTCGACATGTACAAGATCTCTCTTTTCAATAAAGAGTTGTGCTATCTTTTGAACTGTCTTTTCGATCAACTTGGGTTTTGGTCATTCCAATTAAGATCCATATTCCGCATATTAGCATCTGGTTGAGTATAGTCAAACCCGTCTATACTTCAATCAGAGCAAATCAGTATCTGGTATAGGCTTGAATCAGATCAAGTTGGTATCAGAGCAACTATCATGTCCTGTGAATGGTGAAGACTCACCAGGGTTACAAAACCTCCGGCAAAACTCCACAAGAAGCTCTTGCAACTAAAGGCGTCAATCGACGGTTCCTACAATCACGTCTCGGAAGATGTCTGACAATACCTCCGTTCAAGCTAACCTAGCCGAACAAGTGGCTAAGCTCTCCACCGAAATGGATATCGTGCTTCTTGGATTAAGCAGCAGGCCATGGCTGTACCTTCTAAAGTTAATGCTTCAAAAGGCAAGGTTAAGGACGTGAAGATTGGTGAAGACTTGCACAGGCCAGACGAAGATGAAGAGGAAGACAATCATAAGGCCGACGACCTCGTCAACACCTCCTTAGCTATCAGATCTTTCAAGGTCGAGGCTAAGGTCGACATACCCATATACGATGGGGTGATCAATGCCAAGAAACTGGATTCTTGGATTGACCAGGTTGAGACCTACTTTGACCTACGAGGGTTTAGTAGCGAACAAAAGGTGAAGTTCGCACCTTTGAAGATGAAGGACCACGCCAAAACATGGTGGAAGGCACTTGTTGCCAGTGATGAAGCTGACGACCTTGTGTGGGCTCAGTTCAAACGGCTCCTACAACAAGAATTCTACCCGATGGGATATCTCGAGGAGAGATGGGATCATTGGCACGGCGTCGCGACCAATCCGTCCAGAATTATACGACAGAGTTTCGGAGACAAGCAATGACCATTGGCATCTCGCTCTCTGATCCTCAAGTGTTCCAAAAATACACATCTGGACTTCAGAAATTGATCAGTGCTGATCTAAGCCTATTCGGCTTCTAGGATATAACGACCGCAAGTACCACTGCTATGGCAATTGAGAAGAAAAATAAATCCCGCAATGACAAGAAAGAGAATTAGACCTCATCAAAAGGAAAGTTGAGTCCGAAGAAGAGTACTCCGAAGTCTAGTACGAGCATCTCTTATGATCATTGTCATGTTGCTGGGCATACAAATGACAAGTGCTATAAGCTCCATCTTGAACTTTGACCAAAGAGAAACTTGGTGAGCTACTGAATGATGATGTCATTAAACCGATTAGTTCACCTTGTGGATCTCCTATGGTGTCAGTGCCAAAGAAAGATGGGACATGGGATATGTGCATCGACTACTGAGCACTAAACAAGATCACCATCAAGAACTAGTCCCCCTTCCTCGTATTAACGACCTACAAGACCAATTGAAGCATGCTGTTGTCTTCTCAAAATTTGATCTAAAATCAGGGTATCATCAAGTTAGCATCCAAGAGGAGGATACATGAAAAACTGTGTTCAAAAGAATGCCAAGTTCTACTTTTTCATCTCTAATGATTCGGCCGCCTCCTTTCCTTTCGATGCATCTCATGGGTGATGAGATTCCCATAGAGATTGGTAGGTGTGGTGGATGATAAGTCGGAGTTGGTGAGGACCGTCACAAGAGTGTCGAAACTCTCCGGAAGAGCCCTAAGAATTTTTCTTACAATTTCAATGTTAGTAAAAACAACTCCGAGTCCTTTGAACTCATTCACAATGTTGTTCAGCCGGGTGAACATGGAATCCATGGACTCGGTTGGTGACATGGTGAATGTCTCATATCTTTGCCTAACCATGAGCAATTTTTCCTCCTTGACCCTAGTGGTGCCCTCATATATCTCCTCGAGGGTGGTCCAAACATTGTGAGTGGTGGTAAGGTTCCTCACGCAGTTGAACTCATTTAGGGACAAGCCGGCAAAGAGAGCATTTTTGGCACGGGCATTTAAGTGGAATTTTCTCCTATCGTCATCAGAGTGACTTGCCGGATCAACTGGAGGAGTAAACTCAATTTTAACAATGTCCCAAACATCAGGCCCCATGGCCTCTAGAAAAACCGTCATGCGCACTTTCTAATAGGAATAGTTTGTCCCATCAAAGATAGGCACACGTCTGGTGTGACCAAGATGAAAACCCTCATTTGAAGCCATCCACTCTCTAGGCGGTGAAGCCTACTCAAAAGAGAGACCACGCTCAGATACCACGTGTAGGATCGAGGATGCCAACTAGAGGGGGTGAATAGGAGGCCTTAAAATCTTTTCAAATAAATCAGCTTTTGCAAGATTAAAGCTTAAATAAACTAAGTGCAAATAAAAACTGAATCAATTCAACAATTTAGATTGCTCAAAAAATGAGAGAAAGAGAAACAAACACAATGATGTATCCAGAGGTCTTGGAGATTCGCCCGGTCTCCTCTACTCCTCATTGAAGCACTCAAATGAATGAGTCTTGTTTCAATATCCACCAAGGATATTTTTCACTAAGGTTGCTCCTTCTCCACACTGAATAGGCGAGAACCGATGCCTTTCACAAATACGCCAAGCCTCTCCGACAACCTCCGTTAATGGATAGGTCAACCGTCACGCCTCCAAACTGTCTAGGTGAGGGCGTTCACGAAGAGTAACAAGTTACGAGATCTTTTCTTGATCCCCAACAAATACCAAGAAATTTCTAAGAATGCAAATGATGCAAATGAATGCTCTTAGAAGATCTCTCTCAATGACAATAAATGATACTTGATCAAAAGATCAAGATTTTAGCACTTGGGTTCAAGTGTATATAAGAATATGGCTCATCAATATGTAGAAATCTGCTAAAAGATGTTTTAAAAACATTGCTCTAAAATGTATAGAAATCTGCTCAAAAGTGTTTATAAAACTAATCAAAAATCTTCTCAAAAAGTGTTTATAAAACAGATCAAAAATTTGAACAAAAATTGCTCCAAAATGTTTATAAAAACTGATCAAAACAATAGAAAAAACTGCTCAAAAACTGTTTATAAAACTGCTCGAAATGTGAACAGAAATTGCTCAAAACTTCTTCTAAAAACTGCTCAAAAAAGTAGAGAAATGATGCTTGAAGGTATATATGAGAATATGGCTTGGGAAGGATGAGAATACTGCTCAAAACACCTATATTTATAGCCCAACCTCTCAGCTAGCCTTTGTGGTCGATAAGGAAAAAAATCAGTACAGCTAACAGCCAGCTTCGACCTCTAACGGATAGTAAATAATTGTTGGAATGTCTGGTCGAATGAACAGTGTATGGTCAAATGAACAGTGTCTTATCAAATGAATAGATCTCGAGTGACCTCTGGTCGAATGAACAATATCTGGTCAAATGAATAGTGCTCGAGTGACCTCTGGTCGAATGAACAGTGCTCAAAAGACCAGTTTCAATCCCTCTTTGAAATCTATATATTTTTTCACAGATTTCGACAAAGAATATGAATGAATTTGAATGCAACATATGACCTAAGAGTTTCTCAGGTTTTGCCGAAACTAAAAGAGATTTCGCAACCCCTCTTAATAGTACAGTTAAAAACTAAAAAGAATTTCTATAAAAACAGTCAATACTCCAAACACCGAGACTGGTACAATAAACAAGCACTTACCTTAGGTCTTTGCGGCTTCCTTCTTGACGACCTTGCGCTCGTGACCTTGGCTCATGACTTTGGCTCACGACTTTGGCTTGCGACTTTGGGTGACATTGCGACCTTGCGCTTGCGACCTTGACTCATGACTTTGGCCTGCGACCTGCAGATCATCCCGGATTACTTGCAGACTTTACGGAAATGGCTCTTAGGTCTTTGCAGCTTCTGTCTTGCGACTCCCATTTGAGGTTTCTTCTTTTTACCAAATCTTATTGATTATACTCAAAGCAAATAGATTAGTCCAAGACACTTGTTGTCATTTATCATCAAAATCAAGATTAAGGGCCTAGAAGCAACAATCTCCCCCTTTTTGATGCTTGATGACAACAAGTGTTTAAAATCTAATGACTCCCCCTGATGGGGACGGGGTCCCGATCTTCCGACAGGTAAGGGTAAACTCGATTGGTGGAGAACTCGACGTTGACGATCCGACTTGACCAGAACCGATCTAAGCCTGCAATCGCTACACCACCGTCTCCGATCGTTATCAACCACGCAAACACACGGTCGACCTCACCATGAAGGCTAGTTCCTGCAAGCGAATCGAGAACACAAGCAAGAACGAAGAAGAAGCAATCTCGAATTGCCATTTGATATTAAGCACACGAATTTGGGGTTCCACAAACTGAAGATCGGCGATACTGCAATGGCAGGAAATATCTAAGAAAAACCCAAGTCTAAACGATGACGTCGACTGAATATATAGCGATGGCTAGGGTTTGGGGCATTAAACTCTAGGGTTGCACGGACCATGGGCCCAAAGTGGAGCGTCGCAGCGCCCGGCAGATTCTGGTTGCCATATTGTTTTGACAATTCCCGTTGATTCATAAGGAATTTTGACATGGGACTGGATCCGTTGGAAAGATCTCGTCGAGTGCTTCTCCGTGCATACCAAGAATGTCCAAAACAGAGTCCGTATGCGCCCTAGGCATCCATTTTAAGTTGACTGCGCGGAGATGGCCGAACCCGACTCGTGGACAAATTGGGCTCTCTCTTGGGCTGGCCTTGCAACGACGTGGCTTGTGGGACCAGAGGGCATCGAAGTGGTGGAGATGCGCCTTTCTTGAATACGTCTTGAGCTTGGGGAGGTGGCCACGGTGGAGGCCGAACTGCTGGCGGCGATAGCGCAATATCAGCATGATGAGCTTGCCGGCTGTGCACGCGACCTGGCCATGGTGCGGGTCGATGATGCCATATAGTTGATGATGACACCATAGTTGATGTAGATGATGTCGAGGATGCCGTGAAGTGTTTCCAACTTGTCGTAGATGTCATGGAAGAAGTTACACTAATCCATGTTGGCGAAATGATCGAGGTAGCACTCGGCGACGACCATGCTGACGAAGAATTGAATGAAACTCTTGATGACCACCATGTTGATGTAGTGTTGGTCCTATCTATGATGTGCATGGTCACATCATCCTCCCCTTCTTGATTGTGAGTCATCCTCAACTCATGCTCGGTCATCTGTAAAAGGTTAGCTCCAAAGGAAGGCAAAACAACAAGCATATCGTTTGTAATCAAATTGTTAGAATCAGATTCATTAGGATTCATATCCTCCCTTTCTTGAAAAAGTTCATGTGCCTTAAAAATTGAACCAGATGTACTCGACATGGAATGATTGGTGATAGTATAGCTCTCTAGTTCATCACATGGTTGTACATCATAAGCAAAATTCATATTTGAGCAAATGTACACTCGATTAACCATGTACTTTCCATTATCATTATATTTGCCTATAATATGAAAAGTGTTTCTTGATAAGCAAGGCAAATTATATGGATCAGTAAGTCTCTCCTCTAAATTGTCTAGATCACATAGAACATCAAATTCAATATAACCCAGAATATTTAAAGAAGACAACAATTTCAGCTCATCATTTTCATTTGCAACGTGAACAACATGTTTATTTTGAGCACAAGTGTTATTATGTTCCAAAGTAAGAGTAACATGTTCATTCACTAGTTGTGGCATGAATATAAGTGAAGCATTATCACACAACTCTTCTTTATCCCAAGAAACATCGAGCAAATCTTCTTGTGACAAAGGTAAATCAGCAACTGGTTCCACAATTTGTTGCTCTAACAAAGCATGATTCGTGGAAAGTTTCAGCACATCAATATCGTTCTCATCTTGAATGAGTGTGGTACCTTTTTCATTACCTTTGTTTTCCTTCTCAGCTGATGTACGTACATCTTCAGTTGTAGGTGATGGAAGCAGGGGTGCTGCAACAAGCATCTCTTCATTCTCCTCATTCTCAATTTGATCATTTGCACTTGCCTGCAGAACGTTAGTCGTGCAAGGATACACACCATTCTTGCAAACAGATGTATTGATTTTCCATGCAACTTTCTTACGTTTTATTTTATTTTCAGCTGCACAAGCAAGAGCAAACGTTTGCAACAGAGAAACATATTCTTTATCAATAACAATATTGTATATTTTCTCATTAAGTCCACGTAAGAATCTAATCTCTTTTTCTCCATCAATTTCTTCTAAACCACAACGAGACATGCATATCTGTAACTCTTGATAGTACTCCTCTACAGATTTTCTACCTTGATTCAAGCATTCTAATTTCTTATGCATATCACGTTTAAAAGAAGGAGGAACAAATTTATGACCCATAACTCGCTTCAACATATCCCAATTATAAGGTTGTATGTCCATAGTGACTAGTTCGTTCCACCATAAAATAGCACGATCTTTGAACTTACTAGTAGTGTGTCTGACCCAATGGATTTGAGGAACTTGATGGGAATTAAATTTATGTTCAACTATCATCTCCCAATCAAAGTAAATTTCACCATCATATGCACCATAAAAAGAAGGTAAGGCTATTTTACCATTGGCATTGTTACCTCCATTATCTTTTCGATCATGATTCCAGCGTTGATATAGTTGTACATTTTCCCCAATGATCCGTGAACCTACCATTGTCAGTAGAAAACAAAAGATAACACAAAAGTATTATCCCTATCAACTACTAGGTGGTAGAAGGTGGAATCACACGCTCTCAAGCGTCTTACCACGCTCTTATAAGTGTTCTTACCAACGCTGTAGGAGGTACAACCGGTGGCTGGTTCATGATAACAAGACGGATGTGAGCGAACCGATTACAAGTTCGAACCAGAACTGATAAGAAGTATGTGGAGCTTGGATATGCAATATTTAGCAGCAAGGAATATGCAATCATCGAAATCAGAATAGCAAAACTGAATAAATATCCAAAGTACTTGTCAAAGTTGCTGGCCTAAACTCGTTCTCAGACTTAGCTCAAGCAAGCAAAACGAATGACGTAAAACTGTCGATACAAAGGATGCAAGCACTTCTGATTTTTTTATTTCTTTTTTTTTCCTTGCTTTTTATTTCTTTTTTTATCTTTGTGCGGCTTCTTTTTTATGCACTTGCTTTTTTCACCTTTTTTTTAAATATCAATAATGCCGCATATGAGATATTACAAGATATATACACAAACACTCAATTTTCTCTCGCTGGAAAAACAGATCTACTATGCAGAAATTTTCTATGCTGTTTTCGGATTTTTTTGGCCTCAACAGCTAAAACGTATAACAGAAAAGTTGTAGATCGTTTCGTGCTGATCAATTTGCATATATGGGACACCAATTTGGGATAACGGATCTAGGAGATATGGGCCCCGCAATACAGTCTGTGTAGGAAATCCGAAATCAAACAGATTCACTTCCAACGCGATTTTGGACTTGAAAACGGCGTTTCTAGAACTTCTCGCAATGGACAAAGTTGTAGAGAATTTTCTAAACTACAATTTAGACTCTGAATTTGTCCAATTTGGAGTTCAGAAGAAGGAGATAAAAGCAAAATACCGAACTTTACAGATTGACACCCGATTTGGACGCGGCGCCGACGACGACGTGATGGCGTTAGACTTGACGTCAAGATGCAAGACTCAAACTAGATCAAGAACTTACTCTAAACCAGCAACAAGACGATGACGATGGATACAAATTCAACAATGCGAAACTGAAAACGAAATCGCGAAGGGCACAAAGTGGCTTGGACGATGGATATGACGGTGAACTCAAATATTTTTGTGGGGCAATTTTCTGGACTCTAGGTGAAAGATGAATAATGAACAAAGGGGATACAAGTATACCTGATGGGCAACCGAGGCTCTGATACCACTTGATGGGGACGGGGTCCCGATCTTCCGATAGGTAAGGGTAAACTCGATTGATGGAGAACTCGACGTTAACGATCCGACTTGACCAGAACCGATCTAAGCCTGCAATCACTACACCACCGTCTCCGATCGTTATCAACCACGCAAACGCACGGTCGACCTCACCACGAAGGCTAGTTCTTGCAAGTGAATCGAGAACACAAGCAAGAACAAAGAAGAAGCAATCTCGAATTGCAATTTGATATTAAGCACACGAATTTGGGGTTCCACAAACCGAAGATCGGCGATACTGCAATGGCAGAAAATATCTAAGCAAAACCCAAGTCTAAACGATGACGGCTACTGAATATATAGCGACGGCTAGGGTTTGGGGCATTAAACCCTAGGGTTAAACGGGCCATGGGCCCAAAGTGGAGCGTCGCAGCGCCCGGCAGATTCTGGTCGCCATATTGTTTTGACAATTCCCGTTGATCCGTAAGGAATTTTGACATGGGACTGGATCCGTTGGAAAGATCTCGTTGACGGCTTCTCCGTACATACCAAGAACGTCCAAACCAGAGTCCGTATGCGCCCTGGCATCCATTTTAACTTGACTGTGCGGAGATGGCCAAACCCGACTCGTGGACAAATTGGGCTCTCTCTTGGGCCGGCCTTGCAACGACGTGGCTTGTGGGACCAGAGGGCGTCGAAGTGGTGGAGATGTGCCTTTCTTGAATACGTCTTGAGCTTGGGGAGGTGGCCACGGTGGAGGCCGAACTGCTGGCGGTGATAGCGCAATATCAGCATGATGAGCTTGCCGGCTGTGCACGCGACCTGGCCATGGTGAGGGTCGATGATGCCATATAGTTGATGATGACACCATAGTTGATGTAGGTGATGTCGAGGATGCCGTGAAGTGTTGCCAACTTGTCGTAGATGTCATGGAAGAAGTTACACTAATCCATGTTGGCGAAATGATCGAGGTAGCACTCGGCGACGACCATGCTGACGAAGAATTGAATGAAACTCTTGATGACCACCATGTTGATGTAGTGTTGGTCCTATCTATGATGTGCATGGTCACATCACCCCCTAAGTGTATGCATAGACATTAGATATACAAGAACTCCCCCTGAATGCATGCATATATAAATACAAATATGAGTCATTTAAGAGTCCACAATAAATAAACAATGACCATATAAACTATCAATAATGTCATACAAGAATCTCTCCCCAATCTCTCCCTAATCTCTCCCCCTTTGACATCAAGCACAAGAAGGCGGGAGGACAGCAAAGCAGACAATTAACTTGCATTTGATATATCAATAATATTCAATTCGCTTCTAAGAAAGAAAAATCTAGTCTCATCTAAAGGTTTGGTAAAGATGTCTGCTAGCTACAAGTCACTTCTTATATAATTCACATCTATGTCCCCTTTTGCCACACGATCTCTTATAAAATGGTGCCTAATATCAATATGCTTTGTTCTAAAATGTTGAACTGGATTGTTTGCAATCTTTATGGCACTTTTATTATCACACAAGAGTGGCACTTTTTTAAAGGAAATTCTATAATCCAAAAGGATTTGCTTCATCCATAAAATTTGAGCAAAACAACTACCCGCCGAAACATATTCCGCTTCGGCGATGGAGAGAGCTATGGAAATTTCTTTCTTAGATGACCAATAAACTAGTGATCTCCCCAAAAGTTGACAACTACTAGATGTGCTTTTTCTATCAATTTTGCAACCCGCATAATCTGAATTGAATAACCAATTAATTCAAAGTTTGCATCTTTAGGATACCAAAGTCCTATATTGGGATAGCATTTCAAGTACCTAAGGATTCTTGTAAGAGCAATCAAATGACATTCCTTAGGAGACGATTGAAATCTAGTACATAAGCAAACACTAAAAATGATGTCGGGCCTAGATGCGGTAAGATAAAGCAAGCTACCAATCATAGATCGATGAAGTTTAGAATGGACTGCTTTTCCTTCGTTGTTCATATCAAGATGTCCATTAGTGGCCATGAGAGTTTTTATGGCTTGAGCATCTTCCATCCCAAAGCGCTTGAGTAAGTCATTCACATACTTGGTTTGACTCACGAACATTCCATTCTTGAGTTGCTTGATTTGAAGTCCAAGAAAGAAGCTTAATTCTCCAATCATTGACATCTCAAATTCCTTAGACATCATTTCTCCAAACTCATGACGAAAAGGTTCATTAGTAGACCCA
Source organism: Pharus latifolius (assembly GCA_019359835.1). Taxonomy (NCBI): domain Eukaryota; kingdom Viridiplantae; phylum Streptophyta; class Magnoliopsida; order Poales; family Poaceae; genus Pharus; species Pharus latifolius. The sequence goes on from CM033330.1 coordinate 19,222,295, forward strand.
AATATGATATCATCAACGTATATTTGACACACAAAAAGATCTTTTTCAATCACTTTTGTAAAAAGTGTTGTTCTACCTTCACAATTTTAAAACCTTTTGAAATAAGAAAGTCTCTAAGACGTTCAAACCAAGCTCAAGGAGTTTGTTTAAGTCCATAAAGACGCTTAGAGAGCTTGTATACATGATTTGGAAAATTTGAATCTTCAAAACTGGGAGGTTGTTCTACAAAAAACAAATTTAGATTTCTCCATTTAAAAATACACTTTTCACATCCATTTGAAATAATTTGATGTTGAAATTTGATGCAAATGCAAGAAGAATGCAAATAGATTCTAATCTTGCTACGGGTGCAAAAGTTTCACCAAAATCCAAACCTTCAACTTAAGAATATCTTTGTGCAACAAGACAAGTTCTATTTCGTACTACTACTCTATTCTCATCTTGTTTATTTGTAAAAACCCATTTTGTTCCAATAACATTATGATCCTTAGGTCTTTCTACTAATGTCCAAACTTTGTTTCTAGTGAAATTATTTAGTTCTTCATGCATGGCATTTACCCAATTCGGATCACTAAGTGCTTCATCTATAAGTTTAGGTTCTAAGGAAGAAACAAAAGAAAAATGTTCACAAAAAGAAGCAATACAAGAGCAAGTTTGAACACCCTTACTAACATCACCCAAGATTTGATGTACTGGGTGATCTTTGGCGAACGTTTGTGATACCACCTAAAACGAGGCCTCGCAAGTGGACGAGGTCGCAATAGTAGGCGAGTATGTCATTCTCTCCCAAGGGACTAGATGAGAGCAAAATATGCCCAACTAAATATGAATCTGAAAATCAAAAAATGCAACGAGAAGAGAATCGGCTCGTCTTTACATGCCTCACCAACTGAAACACAATTAACAAAAATTGTTCTAGAATCGTGTCCCAGGAGAGCGATGGACAAATGCATAAAGTCGGGAAAATGTTGCTTTAGATTCTATTTCTCTCAAGAGTCAGACAGAAGATTGATTTAAAATTTCCCGGCTATAGAAACTAAGAAAAAATAATGCAATTCCATTCATATCATCCAGTAAATGCCCAAATCAAACATGCATCATGAATTTTCAGGATGGCAACAACTATGAATTCTACTAGACTGTGGATGTCGACGATTTGGACTCGGGGTCCTCAGTCGAATGTATGCAAAATTTGTAGGTTATGAGACCTTTCAGGGTGTCCCTCTGGGAAGGTATGATGAATCAAAGTTAACTAGGGTACAGAGAGATTTGTATAGGTTCGGACCCTCGATGGTGAGAGTAATAGCCCTACGTCCTGTTAGGATTTCACTATATGTGGGAGAAAAGAGTTACAAAACTAGGGAAAAGATCTTCACAGGCGAAGATCTTTCCTGTATGTTTATACAAGATCATACTCGAGAGGCTTATGAAAGCTAACTAACTTAATCTAGTGTCTTCAGTTGATCTCTTGATCAGTCGATCCTTGCATCCCCTGTCCAATGCATTGGCTTACATTTTTATACTGGTCGAAAGGGTGCCAAAGCATAACGGCATCGAACAGTTGCTCGGGTGCAATTTTGGCAACTGCCTCTAACCTCCACGCAGGTTTAACATGTGTTATTGAGGAATAACCGCACGGATTAACCTCCCGACGGTTGTATCCGTACGCGGAAGAATCTTCGGGATACTCGGAATATCCCTACTGCAGGAACTGAGTAATTCCGCATCTCCTGGTCGAAGGTATTCTGACCGCGCGTTGCTTGTAATCATCTGACCACGCACCATCTGCAGCCCTCTATCTACGTATTCACATACGAGCTCCTGACCGCGGACTGTCTATGGTCTGATCGCGTAAAGCCTGCGATCACATGTCTGTACTTCTCAGAGTAACTTAAGTTCGTGCCAACAGGCACTTGTCTGGTTCGAATCTGTCCTGAACCAGTCGCGTATTATTTGAATTAGCACGGGTTCCCATCCTCGTCAGTTAGCCCCCAAATTTGAAGAGAACGAAGGGACATGTTTACCTCAAATTTCAAGACTCACATCGGATATTTAACCCAACGCTTCAAATACTCCACTTAGTGGCGCACTAAGTGTGGCAGTTGGTTTCCCGAGACAGACTCTGGGTATTTTTTGATGGGTAATGATGGTGCCATAGAAACATTTTTTAACCCGAGATAAAATTGTAAATGTTTTAGAAGCTCGAGGCGCTCAAAAAATGAACCGTCACCCTGGGGGCTATAAATATCGAAGCCTCTTGACTTTAAAACTTCACAAATACTCTCCCGGTTAGGTTTCTTCCAAAGCCATCTTCCCTTCTCTTTTATACAGTTCTCGATGGCAGACCAAAACATCATCGAGATTGAAAGCGATGAAGAAGAAATGTCACTTGAGTTTGAACAGGATTCACAGAGATCCAAAGATCTGTCTCCTTCAAGGAAGAAACCCAAGGTTGATGAGGGATCCTCCAGCAGAACAAAGGTGAAAGATTCATCATTGCTCTCTCTTCCTTTGGTTCTCGTAGTTCTTCCTGTTCATGTAGCTCGACAGGTCGAACCTTCATCTCTACCTTTGGAGGTTCGTGATGATGTTTTAGGACATTCTTCTCGGCTTTCTCCATTTCATCCCAATGATCCCCATCCTTTTTCGGGTGATCAATTTTCTGGTTGGCAAGCTGTACCTCCGCAGCCAGATAATCCTCAACTTGTGTTGGGGAAACAATCTTCTGGTGGGAAGGTTGCACTTCCACCATCTGATGGTCCTCGGTTTTTACCGGGTGATCTATTTTCTGGGGGAAATACTTCAACCCGTCATTTGCGAGGATTGGTAATTACTTCCATCTCCCTTTGCTTGTCATTATAGTTAGTAAAACTAACATCTGCAAATGTAGGAGATGAAAATTGTTGGAGCCCCCAGCGACCAGCCTGCTGAAATTCAACCTCCTCCCCTCGAACAGATTCTCCAAGGGGAAAAAGAGGCCTTGGAGAAGAAGGCCGAAGAGATGTCATCGGCAATTCTGCATCTAGTAGAATGCTTTGAAAGATCTTGCGAAGAGGCACACCAATTTCACCTGGAGTGGGACTACGCTCGACAGCAGCGAGAACTCTCCGATTCGATCAGGAATGGTAGCTCATCTCTTGTTAGGGACGATGTAGATAGACTTAGAGTAGTTGCTAGTTCCCTTGGGGTCGTCAGTGTAGATCCTACTGACGACAACATGTCCCTAGGAGAACTTTGTAAACTCCTCTTAGATTAGGTTGACGCTCTGGTCACTTGCATCCCTTTTGTATGTAAAGATTTCCAAAAATAAAGATTTCCTTTACTTCATATAATATGGAAATTCTTCACAACCTCTGTGTGAAAATATGGCCATAAGTAATGTCTTTACGACCACTCATACACAGGTAAATTCCAGTACTATGACCAGAGACGCATTAATAAGTTACACCGCAACTAGTACTGATACTGCGATCAGACCCAAAGTTGTGGTCAGAATTAAAATTCGATCTGGACCGTTATAGCGATCAGAACCGAAATTCGATCAGATCTACGACTACGACCAGAGTTGAAGCCCGATCAGAAACACAGTTCCGACAACATAACAACTTGACCGAATAACAACTATATACACAACAGTTTGATCATAGAATATCTTTATGATCAATACATGAAAGTTTACAAGAAACAATGAAGGATAATATCCTCCAAAAAAATCTTTGTAGAACTTTTCACGTCTTTGTGTTCACCCAACTTCTCAAATCCGAAACAAAGAAGACTTTTCATTTCAGGCTCGGTGCGAGGAACACATAGCGGGTTTACCAGAGTAAACATCCATTATGGGAAATGAATAAAATATTCAATAGAACGTTACCCTCAGTGGAATGTCGCCTCGGTCCTATAAAAGGAGCAAGTAGCTTCCTGAGGAAGCCATACAGCCAAAAACCTGCCCTAGAACCTCCGCCGCACAAAGCCCTCATTCCCCATTCTCCATCGCCTCCAAAGTCGTCATTTTTCCCTCCGATCCTTCGAAAGAAATGGCATCCTGGAGCCGATCTATTCACCACTCAGAGGAGAGTCTGGTGGCTCTAGAGAAAGAGGAGATCCTTCCCCCGAGGTTGCTAATCAACTGGCGGCCTACGGAGAAAGATCAAGAAACCCCAATCGTCCAAGAGGGCGAGTTGGTGGTTTTTGAGGAGTACCTGCGTTGCGGGTTCCGATTCCCCGAAAGCCAATTCTTGAAGGGAATCCTGGAGCACTATGGGTTGGAATTGGTCAATCTCCACCCAAACGTTGTGCTGATCCTGGCGATTTTCTAGCACCTATGTGAAGCTTTCGTCGGAGTGCTTCCAAGTGTGGATCTCTTCTGACGCTTCTATTACTCGGCTTGGACGAAGAGCGCCAATGCCGCCAGATGCATCTACTTCCTGATTAGGGAGAAGAAGGAGTACCCCTTCCCACCCCTACGCGATTCCGTGCACGGGTGGTATCAGAAGTGGTTCTATTGTACCCCTCCGTCCGAGAGTGGGCTATGGTTCGTGAACTCGCGGCTGGAGAAGTCCAGCGAGTTGGATTCTCTCCCTGCTCTGAATGCAGAGCAGAAAAAGCATGCCCAAGTAATTCTTCACTTAGTCCAGCAGGGACTAATGGCTCGCGACATCGTTCGCGACTTCGTGAAGAATCAGGTGAGCCCCCTGCGTGAAAGGGCTCATCCGGCTTGGGAGATTAAGTCCATGGCGGATAGCACCCTGGACTACAATAATGGTATGTCATCTGGCCAACAAGAACGTACATTTCTTCTGAAAGAATGTCGTGTTTGCTAACTCGTTTGCTGGTGACACAGTTTTGCCTTCGTCCGAGATTGAGAAGCGGACAAATTACCTCCTCAAGGCATACAGCGCCGATGTGGAGGGTACTAGGGAATCACCTCCCCCACAAAGTCTGATCAATGCTGGTGACGACCTTCGACAAGAGCATCGAAAGGTAAGGACTTTCTCGCCAAGCACCATTTGCAGACCATCCCCTGTCTTTGTATTAACAAAGGTGTCGGAATGACATAGCTCCTGGGGAAGTTCGTCGAGGCGACGCATCCAAGTGGAGGTAGCGGTCTCCTGGGAAAATTGCCGATGAAGAGAGTAAAGAAAATCTCTTCAAAACCCGGAGCAAGGGAACCTGCCCCCAAAAAGCTCAAGAAAACTCTTGGAGAAGGCTCCTCGCATAAAACTCCCCCTACCGTGAAAAAGACTACGGTAAGATATCATGCGCCTCCTGTTACCCTAGGTACAAACTGGAATTACTCCTTCGTCGTACAGGGCGAAGGGAGTGAGGAGGAAGAAGATGATGTTCCTCTGATCCGCCGCAAGAGGAAAACAATTGCCTCCCTGTCCAGCGACGTCTTTTCTTCGCCCGCGAGATCTGAAATGACCAAAGCGGGCCCCGCAACCACTGATGACCTTGTGACTGTGGGTGAAATTTCAGTGCCTGAAGCCCAAGAAGCTTCTGGGCTTGCTACACCTCTCCCTCCAACGGAGGGGTTAACTGCAGTAAGATTCTTCACAATTTTGATGATCGCTATCCCTTTGTGAATGTCAACTGAGTAGCATTCATGCAGGAGGAAGAAAACATTCCCTCCACCTGCCCCGAAATGGTTGCGGCCAGCCCTGGGGTGACTAGCACTCCGCTCCTAACACCTAGGACGGAAATGACAGAACAGGACACCGTGACTACCAGTGCTACCGTAGTTGCGGATGAAGTCCCGACGCCAATGGTCCAGGAAATACCTGGTCCTAAGGCTATATCCCTACCAACCGAAGTGGTTGTTTAGGTAAAGATCATCTCTGCTTGAGTCCTTATCATTCCTCATTTGTATGATCATGATTTTTGTATACACAGGGAGAAAAGGACAGGATTCTCTTCACAAAGAGGAAGACCAGGACAAATAACGACTGTCCCCTTTTGCTTGGGGAACCTTCTTCAAAATCCCAAAAATTAGAGGGAGTTCGAATAAGGTAAGAAATTTTCCTTGTATGGACAAGGTTTAATTCCAATGGTTGCTTATAGAAAACCCAACTGACATCATTTTCTACTATCCAGGCAAAGGAGTCCAGTGCCAAGCCCCTCAAGGACCTCAGCCAATGTTGGGGCTTCCCCTGTGACCGAAATCTCTGGGGAACAAAGCTCTATCCCATCGGTCCAAGAAGTCGTTCAGGCCGTGGGGGACAGGGTTACTGCATAAGTCCAATTAGAGATATTGGAATCTGCAACATTGGCCAAGAATAAGGGCCAGCAGGGAGGAACATCCGCTGTCCCTGCGGGAGACAATGTTAAACCATCAGTTCAACCTTCAGTGGTGCCAAGCAAACTCTCATTCTGAGAATATGCTGAGGTACGTCATTTATCCCGTAAGGATTATGTGTTTTCATAAGAGTATCTATATTTTGAAACCAATCTCCTTCCTTGTCATAGGAAATGACCCGCATGGCGACCATGTCGATGGCTATGACAAATAGCATCGAAGCCACGGAAGAGGAAAAAGGTCGCCTGTAGCAGTAAGGAAGAATTTTCTTTTCTTATTCAAATGCAGGCCCCTATTTTGATAATCCATTCTATCATAGAGAAAATGCTTATCTAATGAAGAGCCTCATCGATCGAGAAGATCAAGAGTTCTGGGCAGCTACCCACATCTCATTTTTGGAGAATGAACTCAAGAAATTACGATCAGAACACTCTTGTAAGCATATCTCTGTCCAGAGTACATTGACTTCTTTATATGAATCGTTCGTAATGGCCTCTTGTCGCAGCATGAGATGTCCAGATAAGCCGGCTCGATCAGGAGAAGGCTACACTCCAAGCGACCCTTGATTCTGTTCACAGGGAAAACAAAGATTTGAGCACATCAATCTCTTCCTACAGCAGTGCTTAAGGGAACATCTTCGAAAAACTAAAGATGGTGGCCGGCCCAAACTAAAGATGGTGGCCGGTCTACTAAGGGCCGATGTGGTCGAAACCGCGGTGGACGACCTTAGCCTTAGCGACTGGACCACGCTAGTCGCGACTCAAGTGAAATCACTCCTCGAGTATCTTCCTGAAGATACTAGGAGGCAAAAAGAGGCGATTAAATCCAGAGTTCGATCAACTGCCTCTGCCATCCTCTGCCAACTTCGTCTTTGCCATGGCCCAGATCTAGATCTGAACGCAGCGGCGGAAGAAGTAGAGGTCGAGAGTGAAGACCGACTTGGGTCTATCATGGAGGAAATTAGACCTTTGGTCGAACAACTCCTAAACAATCTCAGCATACTGTAAAATCTTGTACCTGTATAGACACAGTTTATAGAATGCAAGGCATGCATTTTTTGTTTTGAAAGGAAGCACTTCTTTTTGTTTCATACTGCGACCATATTCCCCTAGCCCCCGCCTGTGATTGTAATACTGAAGTCTTAGTATTATACGCACAGGAAAGATATGGGTGTGACAACGACCAGGGATAATCGATCAGACCAACAATTATATTCAGTACAATACTCAACCTTGTTGCAAACCGGCAGCCACTCAGATGACCAAGGACATGCCAGCAAGCCCCGTGTGCATTGAGAAACGGCTTATTGAGGGGTGTCTTGTCTAGAAGTGATCATGAGATCGACCAGCGAATCCGATTAGGGTATTGTGGTGATATAACCATTGGCGATCAGCCCCCGAGCCAAACTCGTGACATATGGGGACAAAAGGAAATACTTTACATATGAAACAACCAAAAGCACTTGTTTTATTAAATCATGCTAATTGAAAACGAAAAGGGATTAGATACTTACATGTAAAACTTGTGTAGTTGATCGATGTTCCATGTATTAGATAAGATCCGACCATCCTCCATTGCTAACTGAGCTGATCCTGGTCGCGGCACCGAAACAACGGTATAAGGGCCTTCCCATTTCGGGGAGAACTTATTGCGACTAGATTGGTCTTGTATTTTACGTAATACCAAATCGCCCACGTGAAGACTACGTGGTCGCACCCTTTTGTTATGGTACTTGCGCAAAGCTTGCAGGTATACCGTGGATTTGATCAAAGCTCGATCACGCTTTTCGTCTAGGAGGATGAGATCCTACGATCGCTGTTCGCTCTAATCAACTTGTTCAAATTGATCTGTCCGAACAGATCCAATACTGATTTTCATAGGTAACACGGCCTCAGCCCCATATACCAGATGGAAAGGAGTCTCACCGGTGGCTCGACTAGAGGTAGTTCACAGTACCCATAGAACGGTGTAGAGCTCGTCTGCCCAAGCCCCCGAGCGTGTCTTAAGGTGATCGAAAACACGTTTCTTGATGCCTTGTAATATTTGCCTGTTGGCACGTTCCACGGCACCATTGCTCTGTGGATGAGCTACAGAAGCAAAGCACACCTTGGTTCCAATCTGATCACAGTAATCTAGAAAAAGACCACTAGCAAATTAGGAACCATTATCTGTAATGAGAAGATTTGGAACACCGAATCGAGCAACAATGTTCTTATGGAAGAACTTTTGTGCTGCAGCAGTGGTAATATTGCGTACCGGCTCGGCTTCAATCCACTTTGTAAACGTGTCAATGGCTACAAATAAAAACTTGTATCCATTGACCGCTTGTGGCATAGGACCGACAATGTCCATTCCCCAGACCGCAAAAGGCCATGCAAGGGCAATGGTTTGCAACGCATAGGCAGGTTGGTGAACCTGTCTCGCATGGAACTGACACTGTGGACACATTTTGACCATATTCATGGCATCATCGAGTGCCGAAGGCCAGTAGAATCCTTGTCAGAAGGCTTTCCCGACCAGTGTACGATATGACGCATGTGCACCGCATACACCGTCATGAATTTCTCTCAAGAGGGTTTTACCTTCTTCCTGAGATATACAACGCATGAATACTCCCTGAGTACCCTTTCTATACAAAACTCCTTCGATGAGTTTGTATAGACGCGCTTTTCAAATCAACCGATCGCTTTCGGTTTCATCCTCGGTTAGGGTCCCAGGTTCAAGATAGACCCTCAATGGATGAGTCCAATCCTATTCCTGTCCGAGGTTGGTAACGCAGACTGTTACTGGATCATCCTCGACCGAAACCATAATCGAAGGATGTTCCAAGTGTTCAACGAACACTCCTGCCGGAGCGGATGTACGTGAGGTCCCAATTTTGGATAATTGGTCTGCGAGAATGTTGTCCTTTCGCGGGATGTATTGGACTTCGAAATGACTGAAGTGTTTTTCCAACCTCCTCACTTCCCCCAGGTAATGAGCCATTGTCTCATCGGAGGTGTTGTACTCCTTGTTTACCTGGTTTACGACCAGCTGTGAGTCTCCCCTCACCGCCAGTCGACGGACTCCGAGGAATTTTGCTGCCCGGAGCCCTGCAAGTAGACCTTCATACTCTGCTGCGTTATTGGTCACAACAAAGTGTAGTTGAAAGACAAACTTCAGCTGTTCGCCCTAAGGCGTAACTAAGACCACTCCAGCCCCCGAGTGATGAAAACTGCGAGAGCCGTCAAAGTACATCGTCCAGTAATTGGGGCATTCCAATTCTTCGGACACCTGCACGGGTGGCTCAGGATTAGTCCATTCGACTACGAAATCGGCCAGGACCTGAGACTTAACCGCAGGGTGTGTAATGGATGTCGAAAGCACCGAGTTCGACAACCCATTTGGCGATCCGACCAGATTTCCCTGGATTACGGACAATATCCCCCAAAGAAAAAGATGAGGTTACTGTGATCTTGTGTGCTTGGAAGTAATGTCGTAGCTTTCGGGAAGCCATCAGTAATGCGTAAAGTATCTTTTGGACCTCAGGGTACCGCTTCTTAGGGCCATGAAGTACTTCACTTACATAGTGGACAAGTCTGTGAATACCTTCTCTATCCGCGATCAGGACGGTGCTGACCGTGTGTGGCGTGGCCGCCAAGTAGAGAAGTAATGGTTCTCCTTTGTCGGGAGACACCAAGACAGGCGGACTGGATAAATATGCTTTCATCTCCTGAAATGCCTTTTCGGCCTCATCGGACCATGCGAAATGGTGATGTTTACGCAGGGCTTTGAAGAAAGGTAATCCCCTTTCGCCTAGTCGTGATATAAACTGGCTCAAGGCCGCCATGCGACCTGCTAGGCGCTGAACATCCTTGATGGTCGAAGGAGACCTCATCTATTCGATAGCCCTGATTTTTTTAGGATTGACTTCAATTCCTCTGGAACAAACAATAAAACCAAGAAGTTTTCCTGAAGAAACCCCGAAAGAACATTTCTCCAGCTTTAATTTTATTCCAAATCGATTTAAATTACAGAAGGTTTCAGTGAGATCGTCTAAATGAGACAATCTTTTGGTGCTTTTTACAACCAAGTCGTCTACGTAAGCTTCAAGATTACGCCCCATCTGGGAAAGAAAGGTCTTTTACATCAAGCGCTGGTACGTGGAACCTGCGTTCTTGAGACCAAACGGGGTGATGAAGGCAGTCTTCTCTTCATATTCTTCTGCCATGCTAATTTGATGATATCCTAAGTAAGCGTCTAGGAAACTCATCAGTTCGCAACCCACAGTAGAATCGACCAGCTGATCGATACGGGGAAGGGGAAAGTCGTCCTTCGGACAAGCACTATTAAGGCTGGTGTAGTCGACGCACGTGTGCCACTTACCATTTGACTTGCGGACCATGACCGGATTTACAAGCCATTTCGGGTGATCGACCTCGCGAATTCTAACATCCTGAGTTTTGGGGTGAAAAGTTTCTTTCTTAAAAGTCATGCATGCAAATGTCTCTTCTAGATCAACCAAATCAGCCTCAGCTTTATTCTGTTCTAGCCCTAAAATCTCCAAATCTATCCTGTGACCCCAAGTCAAGATCTGACTTGCCAGATTTGATCTATCAGTTACCCTAAACCTAGAAGCCTTTAGAACCCAGATTCAATTCTATCCCTAACTTCCAGAATTATCAACTCTTTTCTGTTTTCGAAAACAGAATATCTGTTATTACCTTTTACCCTAAGTTTCAGAATTCAGATTTAATCAAAATCTTAGCCAAGTTCAGACCAGATTATTCCTGGATTATGATCAAGGGTATGCCAATACCTTAATCCAAAAAGTTGGCAGCCAGATTTCACCATCTGAACCTTTTTCGCAAATCAGTCCAAGAGTATCGCAGATCAGTCCTTTTTCCAGATTTTCTAAAAGCCAGAAAAGGAAAAATGTTGCAAATCATCTCCAAATTCAAATCTGATTCAGGGAACACCTCCCAAATGCTTTTCAACACCAATTCTTCTTTTATGAGTATTTCAAAATCAGACCCTAAATCCCAGAATTCGAGATCAATAAGATTCAGACTTATTTTACCCTAATCTACTCTGTTTTCAGTTCATATCAAAATCATCCGAACATCCCAAATTTTATCTTCAATCTGTGCCAAATCATCTGTTGAATCAAGTTTGCCAAATCAGCAGAATCAAAATTTGATCAAACCTTCCCAATCTCCAGAATTACAGATCAGTCCAAATCAAGAATTGGAAATTGCAAATGAGTCCAGATTCGACCAGGACAGCAGCTGCTGTGCACGACCAGAGATCGCCGTGCAATTGCGCCGCGCTTGCTCGCCGCCGGTCACGCCTCGCCTGCGCCTGAGCTCATGCTCACTTGAGTTTGCATGTGCACACGCGTCTGTGTATTAGCCATCGTCGTGGCAGCGCCGTTGAACAGCCTTGCTCCCGTGCGCGATCGTCGTCAGCAACTCCTCACCACGTTGCTTGCTTTGCCAGCCGTTGTCGCCACTGTTTTGCACCGCCCGACACCATTGCGTCCCGATGAAGCAACAGTAGCATCAACCGTTCCATCGCCTGTGCGCCATCGCTTCACCGTCACTGTTGCTGCGCCTGCGCCCGGCCAGTCAAGTCCCCGGCGCCAATTTCCTTGCTGCTACCTCCTTGCAAGCTCCGCCTCTGGCCTATAAAAGCAACCCCATACCTTGTAACAGCTGCACTTCATCAGGACTTAGCCAATTTTGCAAATTCTCTCGCTGTCGTCGTCTTCTCCGGCGAGTCCAGCAAGAAGCTTCACGGTGGCAGCCTCGACCATAGCATCTCCTGCCAATTTGAAGCTAGCAGTGAGTACCTCTCATCCTCCTGATTGTACTGTTGCATTGAATTGCTCTCCGGTGGACCCTAACGCCGGTAATCGCCGGAATTGCTAAATGCCCTGTTCCGGCAATACAGCCCGATTTACCCCGAATTAGTCTTTGAATCTGTGAAACAAATTGATCAGTGAGCTCTAATTAGCAAGCCTATGCATCCAGATCTCCAGATTGAGCTTCAATCGAAGCTTTCCCCAATTTTGAGCTCCACCAGTCGCCGGCGATCGTCGCCAGGCTTCTCCGGCCATCCTCCAGCCAAATTGATCGTGCAGGTAGCTTCCTCTTACCTCTCTTTCACCCTCCAAGCTTGGAATTGAGTTCGTTCGGCCTAAATCGAAAACCCCCAAATGGCAGTGTTTCTTCCCCGGCGTTGATCACCGGAAAACCTATTCCTGGCCGTTTCAGCTTCATCCACTTTGTCATTCAAGTGTGCCTCAACCTCCTAAACATTTTTGCCTTCTAGCTCGATCTCTGAAACTGCCCAGAATTCAAGTTATAGCCATGCCAAAATCTTGTCCAGAACTGCTCCAGTGCAACTAGTTCACCTCAGTTCATCACTGAATTTCATCACCTTCTAGCCATCTTCTGCCCTAGATCCTGTTGAATGATTTGTTCCTGTTATCAATGCCTATCTCCCAGACAAAGTGGTGCATCATTTGGAGCTCTAGATCAAAAGATATGGCAAGCCCTAGTTTCTGGCCATGTCAAGATCAATGCCAAGCTATGTCAGTCAGTGGCATTAGCTCTTTTCACCTCTTTTCAGTTGTGCAAACTGGAAATAACCTTGTCCCTTAGACTTGTGGAGTTGTGCTCTACATTTTATTCTACTGCCACAAGTTGAGATAACCCCTCTATCATCCATCGACCCTATGTCGATGCCTTGAACCGAATGTCGACCTAAAGACGTTCGCTGTTTTTGAGCGAACCAGTCGCAACCTTGATACTATTCTGATATTTTGAGACATTTGGAACCTTGTAAACCTTCAACAACTAACCTAATCCTAATCAATTTCTAACCTAATCATCTCAGAATCATCAAGACTTCATCTTTGCATTATTGCATATAGTATAATAATGTATTGAAAAGATTGTGATTATTGGTTATTTGTTGGTTTGGAGAGCAGATCAAGAGCCCGAGTTGGAGGACTTCACTGCAGATCCGACGTCAACTGCTGTATTTTACGACGCGGAAGGCAAGTCATATTCTTGGTCATCTCGAACCTATATTTTAAGAGTTGCTATAACATAACCTTGAATATAGATAATATTGCATGAGAAAGATTGGAAATGGTTGATTTATGAATTGGCAGTACTGGACTGGTTATCTGTGAAATGTGAAATAAACAAGTTTTGAGCCATGAACTATTATATGTATTTATATACTTATATTCATGAAATAAAACCCCCAGCCGTGACCAGAAAATGGTATGGATGGCGGTAGCACTGGAGGTGCTAGACTGCAAAGGAATGCAGGCACTGAAGGTGCAGGGTTGTGGATGGTCTGGTCACTGGCATATAAGGACTAGAACCTTGTGTTGTGCGTCTAGTGGCATGAACAACGTGCTAACCGCAAGCCTGATATGGGACAGGCCTGAACAAGTACTTATGTGGATCGCACATGAAACCCCTGCATGAGATGTGTTGTGATGATTGATATGGAGGCTGACTCCCACTATCACTGAAGGTGATCTGACATTAGACCCAGCAATGGGGAAATGAGTAAGGGTGGGGGTATAGCCCGCCACAACTGTGTTTCGCGAGAGATCCACAGGGTCAGGGGTGGATTGTGAGTGAGACATAACAAAAGTTCTTGTTATCTCCACCTTGCCACTCACACATGGTTGTGAGGAGGGGTCTAATCATTTTGTTATGATAGGATGGGCTTGAAAGTGGAATATCTTGCGGGTAAATTGGTACCTCTCTGCAGAGTTAAAAACGTATTCGAATACTCCGAGCTCCCGGGTTTTATAGGAGTCTGCTGCGGTGGATTAAATCCACGGGGTGTGACACAAGTACTATTTTCTAAATAAAATATGTTTAATCAAGATTACCCAAATGACATGTGTTGTCATGATAAGGAGTGCTGCCGTGGGCTGTCGTGTGTCGACGTGTCGCGGTAGTGCTATAATCTAGTGAACATGAATGATGATGTATATTATGAAAAGTGCTGCCATGGGCTGAAATAAGATGAGGCGAGAAAGGAAAAGATTATTTTACAAATATCCATAATTCTTGACTAGTCTAGGTTCATATCATCACTACTATATGTATCTACTCTTACCTATGACTTGCTGAGTACGTAAGTGCTCACCCTTGCAACATTCAACTCAATAGATGGAGCCTACTGTGATCAAGATGATGGCACGGAGTACTTCGTGGATCCAGAAGGAGGAGCGTCAGTCCCGTCATTTCCCTGATGTGTGTTGTTCTGCCGTCCACTTCTCTTTGTGGGTGGGTCACCTACCTTCTGCTGTGTAAATGTTATCTTGCTAAACCATGAATGCCGTGAAGGCATTGTAATCTTCTTATGTAATATCAAGGCCAGCAGGCCACACTGCTTAACTATTTTGTAAGTTACTCTGTTGCAATGTGATATACTCCTGTGCTTGACTTATCCTGGGACGTCAAGGGTATGTGTATGCTATGCATATATGGGACTAGCTGCAGCGAGCTAGGTCTCTACAGGAGTAGTCGTAGTCCCAGTTTCGGGGCGCGACACGAATAAACCCGGCCTTTAAGAGTTTGTCTAACTCCTCTCGGATGGCTTCCTGTCGATCAACAACAAAATGCCTGAGCTTTTTCTTTATAGGTCACTGTCTAGGTCGAATTGCTAACCTGTGCTCGATTACTTCCCTTGGGACACCGGGCATGTCGGATGGTTTAATCTAGTCAAACATATTCACTTTCAATCTAGTCCCCGGCAACGGCGCCAAAAATTGATACCGGCCTAAACCGTCTCGCAAGAGGACGAGATCGGTGCAATACAAGCGAGTATTCTATCGTTCTTTCCACAGGGACTAGAGAAAATAAATCGTGAAGAACTAGACTAAATCAATGGAAAATAAAACTAAAATAGACGAAAGAGAAGAGAGAAGACGTCAGAAGAAATAAAGAGAAAGAGGTGGTAGGCTTGTGACGTTTGGTCACTGTTAAATCCGTACGCGTAGTCGTGAGTACAAGCGATAAAGCGGTATCGTTCAGCAATCTCACAATAAAGAAGCGAAACACTGAAACGCACACACCTATCGATGGTATCAACGAATTTAACACGCAAGGGATTAACAAGGACCATTCTCCAACAGCCTCTCAGCTACAACCTACACAGCAAATCCGGAGAACAACCACACCAACTCAAGACAACAAGAGCAAGACAAAGCAATTCATGACAGAATAAGAATTTAATACACAGCTTCAATCACCCCAGTCCTGTCCATTCACACAGAAACAACACAAAATATAGAAATTGAAGCACAACATAAAACTCAGCCTCTGAAATATCCAATTTAATCCAAACAAGAATTACAAGAATAATCTAAATTTATATGAGCACAAAGCACAAACGAATTCAGGCAATCAACCAGGATGAAAGAAACTAATTTCAGAAGCTAGTTTCAATTTGATTTGACATATTTCAATACATCCCAATGCTATAACAGCTCACACAAGCATCACAGAAACTGAACATTCAACAATCCACAACAAAATGAGAAGTCATTTGGAGTTTCCATCCAACAATCATATCACAGAAACTTCTATTCACTCATTTCTCCATCTGTTCATCAGACAAATGTTGGAACTCAAGCAATTTCATCTATTATCTCATACAGCGATTCCAATTCATCTCGATTCAAGAATTGAGAAATAAGAGAGAAGAGAATTGAACCATAGTTGCTCGATGCCGGAACTGCGGTCTTGGAAGCTTGCCGTGGTCGAGGAACTAGTCGCCGTGTCGAAGTAGCTGGAAAGGAGGTCGTGGAAGAGGAACTTGGTCGTCGGCCGAGAGGAAGGAGGTGTGGCGCAGCGCCAGAGTGGATTCACCGGCGGTGCTGCGGAGGCGGCAGATTCGGTGGTGGAGTGGCTCGACGGCGCGGGATCGGGTTGGTGGAGGATCAAGAGAGCGGCACGCAGCTCCAAAGGCGACGTTGGGCGGCGACGGCGCAAGACGGCGCAGCGGCTCGATTGGGTGGCTTCGGCGGCTGGATCTAGGCTATGGAGGAGACGCCGGCATGGGCGGCGCTCGGATGGGCGGATCTGCGGCTGATCCGGTGGTGTGGGATGGTGGAGGTGCGGAGATCCGGTGGCGGCGCAGTTTGGGCGCTGTGGAGTAGTGAGCTCGCCGAGGAAGATGGCGGCGCGGGAGGAGGAGGCTCGGAGTGGCGGCTCCGCGAGGTGGAAGATGGCGAGGAGGAGGCCACGGCTCGGGAGGCGCGAGTTAAGCGATGCGGTCTTGGGGCGGCGCGGGCTTGTGGGCGGCGCCGGACTTGGGTGTCGTGGCAGATCCCGATGAGAGGGGGCGTCGTGGAGTGGTGGAGCACCAGCATCGGGATGGAAGCGGAGACCGGATCGGGTGTAGTGGTGGAGAGGCGAGGGAATGGAGCACCGCCGGAAATGGCCCGGCCGCCGGCGGCGAGGTGGAGGGAGGTGTGGAAGAGTGGTTTGGGGAAGAAGGGAAGAAAAAAAATAAAAGCCGGGCTCAAATGACTCAGATGGCCGGCGGCAGTGTAAGAAGGGCAATTTGGCACTTTTGCAGAAAAGCCCTCGAGTTTTGGAAATTTAGAAATGTGACCTCGTGGCTAGGGTTTGGGATTCCGGGCCCCGGAGACTTCGATTTCAGTGCGGTCAGTTCCTACGCGACCGCGGGAACGCGCACTTCCATCAGGAATCGTCCGATGGCCAGATTAAGTCGAGAATGCACGCCCGCTAGCCAAAAATCCATCCAATCCTCGCCGACCTGCGATAAAAATTGGAAAAACGAGTAATCCGGTCTATTTGGCAATTAATCTGGAATAATCTAGGTATATATGCCGAAGAAAATGACTAATATGTGCAAAAGCATGAGGAGAATGTACAGAATAATAAGGCAAATCGAGTAAATATCACCAGGCAACTTGCCGCACTGGTAAGCATAGTGCGTTGCCATCATGAACTTAGCAAGAGTTGGCCTGCCAAAGATTACGTTGTAAGCCAAATCACAATCAATTACATCAAAAGTAACTAACTCTGTTCGGAAGTTTTCTAGTTCTCCCAGCGTGACCGGGAGGACCACCTGTCCCAACGGCATCATGGAGGGACCAGGAATTATCCCATAAAATGGATGGATTATGGGCTTAATTTTCGAACGAGGAATTTGCATCTCGTCGAGCGCCTTGACCAATAAGATGTCCAAGGAGCTACCTCCGTCGATCAGGACCCTTTCGACTCTCGCATTACTGATAATAAGGGTAATGACCAGAGGAAGCCTCCATGGTCGAGTAAGCCCCGCAAGACAATCAGATTGATCAAACGTCAAAGGTGTATCTGACCAACGGGGGTACTGGGGTTCACCAAGGGAAGTCTCCGTTTGGTTAACCTCTCGATAAAAGGCCTTAAATTGCCTCTTAGAAACAAAAGAGGAGGAACCTCCGAAAATAACATTAACATGATTACGAGGTACCTGGTACGACATCTCTTCATCCTCGTCGGCGTCTCTTAGCCCGCATGCTTGTTCCTTAGTTGGTAAGGTCGGCATCGGCCCAATCCCCTGGTAGAAGTCATCTAACTGCTTCAACCAACTCCTGCAGTTCTTGAGGTCGTGGCCTGCGGAGTTGTGGAGCGGACACCATTTCTTGCCTTCCTGCGGGTTAGTCGACTTCTTTGGCTAGTCGGCACTATGACCACCAGAAGCAGTTTTATTTTTAAACGATGGCTTGTTACCTATGGTCGAAGGAGGCTTCTCTGCGACCGCGACCTCTCGGTATTGTCCAGACCGACTCCTTTTCGAGTTCTTTGACTTCCCACTTGATGAAGATTCCGGCTTCTTGCTTGAATCCTCCTTTCTAGCGTCCTTGAGACCTAGTTGAGGTTGGTTACCTTTATCAACCGTCTGGTTCCATTCGATAGCCTCGGCTGCGTCAGAATATCGATTAGCCATATCAAAGAGATCGGCTACTGATCGAGGAGGATGGATGAACAAATCTTCGGTGAATCTCCGATACCGAACGGTATGTTTAAATGCCCTAATAACAGAGCTATCAGATATGTTCGGGATGGTATTTCTCACCTTGACGAATCTCTTGACAAACTGTCAAAGGGTTTCGGTCGAAGTTTGCCGTAGTCGATGGAGATCGTCCTCTTTACCCGGTTTCTGATAATAATTTTGGAAATTGCTGAGGATGGCATCGCACAGCATTTCCCAGTTATAGATTGAACCTTTGGGTTGGTTAAAGAACCAGGTTCTTGCCGGCCCTTCGAGGACTGTTGGCAGGTAGTTGGCCAAGACTCGGTCATCGCCGCATGCCGCCTGGATGGCAGTAATGTAGATTTGGAGGAACTCGGACGGGTTCTGAGTTCCATCAAACCTCTCTATGGCCCCTGGTCTAAACTTGTCTGGCCAGACGACCGCACGAAGGCCAGGCGAGAAAGCTTTACAACCAACGTAGGGACCGTGAATTGCCTGACGGCTCTTGAGTTGACCACTTGTGGCCCCAAACGAGAGTGGACAGGGATTCGATCCCTATCACGTGAATCCTGCCTCCATCTAGACTTGTCCTGTCGAGGTGGTACAGGTGGTGGGTGACTTCGCCTGCCAAAACCAGAGTTAGAGTGGCCTCAGTTATGGGAGTGTGTCACTAACCGGGAAAAAGCCGTCGGAGTCGCCTCCGATGCTACCTCGTCCAACCTTTCCACCAGGATTCTAGTGAAGGCCGGTTTCTGTGCATCCGTGACCGTAGGAGGAAAATTACGCATGACCTCCGCGATAGATCAAAGTCTGCCATGCGTACTTCTCCTAGGGGCATCGGGTGTTACCGTTTCTTCGTCCGCCAGGAAGCGCTCCAGGGGCAAAGACGGTGTCTGGCCGTGTTTGCGACCACGTGACCATCTGGAAGAACTCGGAGCAGCATCGTAACGAGCCTGCGCATCTTGAAGAGCCTCTAGGGTTGTTCTGCGAAGTTCGTTGTCTTGTTGCTCGCTATCTTGATCTTCCTTTCATTTTTGTTCCTGTTCTTCCCTAGCAGCTCGTTGATCGGGAGTTTCTTCTGATAAGGCAGCGAACTGTCTAGGGAGGGAAGTCACCGAGGGAGAGAACATCTCCGTTTGTTCTGAGTCAGACTAGAAATCGAAGAGACGATGGGGGTTATCAGGGTCAAATCTCCCCGGGCTAATTTCCTGGTTGATATCATTCTTTCCCTTAGTAGGGTTGTATGATGGACCAGATTCAACCTCTAACGCATTAAGAACCTTAGTGGGTTCTGATTCTGCGTTGGTCGCCCCCTGGTCGATAGACATGACCTGAATGATCGAATCGACCTCTGGGACGTCCTCGCCTCCGATTTCCTCCATCGGAACACGATCGCTAGGAGAAGGCATCGGAATGTGGGCATAATCCTCGAGATTGAAATCGTTCTCGGAATCATATGCTCCAACCATGATTCAGCGAACCTCGTGATGAAAATTAGGACACCTTGAGAAAGGCCCCACGGTGGACGCCAGCTGTCGACGATTTGGACTCGGAGTCCTCAGTCGAACTTATGCAGAATTTGTAGGTTGTGAGACCTTTCAGGGTGTCCCTCCGGGAAGGTATGATGAATCAAAGTTAACTAGGGCACAGAGAGATTTATACAGGTTCGGGCCCTCGATGGTGGGAGTAATAGCCCTACGTCCTGTTAGGATTTCACTATACGTGGGAGAAAAGAGTTACAAAACTAGGGAAAAGATCTTCACAGGCGAAGATATTTCCTGTATGTTTATACAAGATCGTACTCGAGAGGCTTATGAAAGCTAACTAACTTAGTCTAGTGTCTTCAGTTGATCTCTTGATCAGTCGATCCTTCCATCCCCTGTCGAAAGGGTGCCAAAGCATAACGGCATCTAACAATTGCTCGGGTGCAGTTTTGGCAACTGCCTCTAACCTCCACGCAGATTTAACACGTGTTATTGAGGAATAACCGCACGCATTAACCTCCCGATAGTTGTATCTATACGTGGAAGAATCTTTGGGATACTCGGAATATCCCTACTGCAGGAACTGAGTAATTCCGCGTCTCCTGGTCGAAGGTATTCTGACCGCGCGTTGCTTGTAATCATCTGACCGCGCACCATCTGCAGCCCTCTATCTGCGTATTTGCATACGATCTCCTGACCGCGGACTGTCTACGGTCTGATCGCGTAAAGCCTACGATCACATGTCTGTACTTCTCAGAGTAACTTAAGTTCGTGCCAACAGACACTTGTCTGGTTCGAATCTGTCCTGAACCAGTCGCGTATTTATTTGAATTAGCTCGGGTTCCCATCCTCGTCAGTGGATCTCAGTTCACAACAATTATCATCACTAAACTACACTGAAATCAAGCAGGATCATGAAGGCCATCACAAAACAAATTAGGAACAAAAACCTAATCACCAACAAGACCCAAACAGCAACAGGAACGAATTTGCAATCTCACAAAAATAGGGTGCAACTAGGTGAAATTTTGAACTAATGAAAGCACAACTAAAATGGATTTTTTGTCAGGTATGAAACTAAGCATTCACTGTTGAATTTTGTTTATTTACATGCATCACAGGAAACATATTAGGGGGAGAAGGAGAGAATGAGATTTGAGGGAGGAGATTCGTTGCGAAAACTGTTGTCGGTGAAGAGGCCGTTGATGTGGTCGCCGGAGAGGTGGAAGAAGATGGCCAGAGTTGACGTCAAGGTTGAAGAAGTCATGGGTGATGCAAGGGTCCTGCAGGAAGCTGGTGGTGGAGAGGAGGAAGACGTTGTCGAAGAAGCCGTAGCCATAGTCGCTGACGACGTCATCGGTGATGTGGCCGGTGATGAGGACGAAGCTGCAGCTCAGAGAATTGACGGTTCGCCGTTGTTTTCATGCCAACGGCAAACGGCCTCGGAGAGGAAGAAGGGAGGCGGAGGCGGTGTAGGAGTGGAGGTGCAGCGTTGCACTGGAGCAGAGGCGGCCGGGTGCTGGATTGAGATCGGGGACGGCCCCGATCGGCGAGTGAGGTGTGGATCCGGGAGCGAGAGAGGTGGTGGTGGAGGTGAAGAGCGGCAGTGCTATGAGGTGGCGAGATCTGCGAGGGACGCAGCGGCAAGAGCAGCGCAGCGGCAAGAGCAGCGCAGGATCAGATGGATCCGGTGGTGGGAGCTGTGGAGACCAGGAGGCACAATCGGTGGCTTTGGAGGTGCAGATCGGGCGCGGGATCGGGTGGATCAGGCGGTGGTGGAGTTTGAACGGCGGCACGGAGCAGAATATCCGTCGGATGGCGACAGGAGAGGCTAAAAGGAGGCGGCACCAGTGGCGTAGAAGAAGAGGAGAGGGAGGGAGCAGCGCGACAGCGCGGGCTGGTGAAGCAGCTTGGCTGAGGAAAAAGGGGAACGACAGAGATCTAAAACTGGAGAGAGAGAAAAGTGGCTCCGCCGGCACCGTATGGCCTGGTCGTCGCCGGCGTGGTGGTAGGAGGTGTGGATCGCGAGGAGGGAGGCAGAAGAAGAAGGCAAAAACCAGGCTCGAAGATTTCCAAGTGGCGGCTGGCTAGGGTTAAGGGGGATTTTGGTAATTTTGCAGAAAGGTCCTCGAAAAAGTTAGAAATGACAACCAGGTCTTTCTGAGCTACGATTCTATTCCGGGCCCCCGGAGACTTCGATTTCAGCACGGTAGGTTTCGATGCGTCCATAGAAACACGTGATTCTATCCAGAATCGACCGAGGGTCGGGTTAAGTCGATGAAGCACGTCCTTTAGCCAAAATCCATCCGATTTGCGCCAACCTGCGATAAAAATTGCAAAACAAGTAATCCAATCGATTTGGCAACAAATCTGGAATAATCTAGGTATATGACGAAATATATGACTAATATGTGCATAAGCATGGGAAAATTATATATAAAAATCAAGCAAATCAAGTAAATATCAGTTTGATGAAGTTGCGGGTTCTGTGATGCTTGATCAGCATTTTCTTCAATATCTGTTTCAAGGTCTTCTCGACCAGCATTGTTGTGGGTGGTCGCAAGTTGAGCAGCATCAGTATTTATGGTCGCAGGTCCATGTTCAACATCAGCCTGAGTGGTCGCGGGTGATTTATACTTTCGACTAGGTGACTTTTGTTCTTCATTTCTGGGTTTGATATCACCAATGGTCATCTCCTTCATAGCTTCCCTCAAGCCACTATTGCCTACATCATCGAAATCCTCATGCTCTCCTTGAGAGCTATTAGATTCATCAAATTCTACATTGCATGATTCTTCAATGCATTCAATTGTAGTGTTGAAAACTCGATAAGCTTTTTTTAGTGGATGAATAGCCAACTAGAAAACCCTCGTCAACTCGATAAGTTTTGTTCAATAGTGGATGGGTATAAAGACGATTGATGGCATAACATGCTGTGTAAACTATCTCTACCCAAAACCGGGTAGGCCTTTTGTACTCATCGAGTATTGTTCTAGTCATTTCAATCAATGTCTGATTCTTCCGTTCTACAACACCATTTTGTTGAGGTGTGTAGGGCACAGAGAATTCATGTTTGATTCTAGACTCATCACAAAAATCAATAAAATCAGAATTTTGAAATGCTCCAACATGATCACTACGGATTTTCTTGATCGAGAGTTCAAAATCCTTTTCAGCTCTTTTTGCAAATCTTTTAAAACAAGATAGGGTTTCAGATTTGTGAGCTTAGAAAAACACCCAAGTAAATCTGGAGAAATCATCAACAATAACATAGCAAAAACTATTTCCTCCAATACTTTGATGTTGAGCAGGGCCGAACAAATCCATATGCAAAAGTTTCAATAGTTTGCAAGTTGAAAGAAGGCACTTGGTTGGATGTGAAGTAGCTACTTGCTTGCCCGCTTGACGGACGCTACAAGGTTTGTCCTTTTCAAAATTCAAATCTTTCAAGCCAACTACCAAATCACGTTTTAAAAGCATTTTAAATTGATGCATTCCAACATGTGCAAGTCTTCGATTTTTGAGAAACAAGACATGTTGAAAGAGATGCATCTTTTGAGCTGAAATCAACAAGATAGAGATTTCTAAAAAAAACCTTTGAAGATCAAAGAGTTGTCTTTTAAACTTTCAACTAAAACATTTTTAGGAGAAAATATGGAATGAAATCTAAGATCACAAATTTGTGCAACATATAACAAATTAAAATTCAATCATTCAACAAGTAAAACATTTGAATTTGAAAGATCATGAGGTATAGAAATTTTACCCAAGCCTACCACATTTCCTTGACAATTGTCGCCAAAGGTGATCTTTTGGTTTTCACTTGAGTTATCTTCTAATAAGGTGAACAACTTTTTGTTACTGGTCATGTGTTCGAAGCATCCACTTTCTATCACCCAATGTTTTCCACCAGTCTTGTAGTTCATTTACAAAAACAAAAGAATCAAGTCCGTTTAGGTACCCAAACCCTTTTGGGTCCTTCGATGTTAGCGATAAAAGAATTGGTCTCCCAAATAGATTTCTTCTTTTTACTTAGCATGGGTGCTCCAACAAACTTTTCTATCACATATCTTTTCTTTGACCTCTTAAGCGTATAGCATGCATCAAAATGAGTTGAAGTCATTAAAGGACAAGCATCATGTGAATGACCAATTTCATGACATCTATAACAAAATTTGTTACATGCTTTTACAAAAATAGTTTTTGTGTTTGGTTTATTTCCTTTCTTTGAAAAATAACCAAGTCCTTCTTTTTTAAATGAGCATTTTTGCTCACTAAGAAGAAGATCAAGAGATGCTTTCCCTTTGTGACAATTTTCTAAACCTTTTACCAAGTTTCTTGATTTGTGCCTTTAGTTCATTGTTTTCATTTAAGATTATTTCATTAGAGGGTGATATATTGCATTGCAAATCTTTATCACTAGAGCTAGATGAACATGATGTATCATGTAGATTATTGCAACTAGTTGACAAATCATTTTTAGAGACTACATTTGGTATATCATCTACTAAATCACAAGAAATAGCTACATCTACCTTAGTTGGTGAGTTAGTGAGATCCTTGATGAGTAGACCTTCATAAGATTCTTTTAAATCAGAGTAAAGAGAAAGTAAAGAGGATTGCTCTTCTTTAAGTGCTCTATACTTATTCTCTGTGATTCCAAAAGAATCATTTAATTCACTAATCATTTCAACTAGATCATCATATGAAGGGTCAAGAGAATGTACCTTCTCATCACCTTTAGCCATAAGGCAAAAGGATGAACTTGTCGATGTGTTGTTGTTGCTAAGAGCTAATCCAGCTAGCTTCTTGGAAAAACCCCCTTTATCATCGGAATCGGAATCAGAGCTCTCTTCTCCAGACATCCATTCTCCGAAGCATTCTTCTTGGTTTCCTCCATTGTTTTTGAAGAATTTGTTCTTAGGATCATTCTTCTTCTTATCCCAAGGCTTGTTCTTATTTGGGCATCTTGAAGCTATATGTCCCTTTTTATGACATTCATAACATATGATGTCCTTTAAATTTTCTTGCTTTGACCCCTTTGGTCTTGTGTCGATGTTGACTCCCTTCTTGTGCAACTTATGAAGAAGCTTTTTTTGTGTTCTTTACAAGAAGGGCTAGATCCTCATTGGAGGAGCCATCATTTGAATCACCTTTGGAGTTGGTTTTGAATGCCAACTTCTTCTTTTTCGTCTTTTGATGATTCGGCCGCCTCCTTCTTCTCCTTCCGATGCATCTCATGGGTGATAAGGTTCCCATAGAGATCGGTAGGTGTGGTGGATGATAAGTCGGAGGTTGGTGAGGATCATCACAAGAGTGTCGAAACTCTCCGGAAGAGCCCTACGCATTTTTCTTACAATTTCAATGTTAGTAAAAACAACCCCGAGTCCTTTGAGCTCATTCACAATGTTGTTCAACCGAGTGAACATGAAATCCATGGACTCGGTTGGTGACATGGTGAATGTCTCATATCTTTGCCTAACCATGAGCAACTTTGCCTCCTTGACCCTAGTGGTGCCCTCATATATCTCCTCGAGGGTGGTCCAAACTTTGTGAGCGGTGGTAAGGTTGCTCACGCGGTTGAACTCATTTAGGGACAAGCCGACAAAGAGAGCATTTTTGGTATAGGCATTTAAGTGGAGTTTTCTCCTATCGTTATTGGAGTGACTTGCCAGACCAACCAGAGGAGTAAACTCAATTTTACCAATGTCCCAAACATCAAGCCCCATGGCCTCTAGAAAAACCATCATGTGCACTTTCCAATAGGGATAGTTAGTCCAGTCAAAGATAGGTGCACGTCTGGTGTGACCAAGATGAAAACCCTCATTTGAAGTCATCCTCTCTCTAGGCGGTGAAGCCTACTCAAAAGAGAGACCACGCTCTGATACCACGAGTCAGATCAAGGATGCCGACTAGGGGGGTGAATAGAATGCTTTAAAATCTTTTCAAATAAATCTGCTTTTGCAAGATTAAAGCTTAAATAAACTAAGTGCAAATAAAAACTGAATCAATTCAACAATTTAGATTGCTCAAAAAAAAGAGAGAAAAGGAAACAAACACAATGATGTATCCCGAGGTCTCATAGACTCGCCCGGTCCCCCCTACTCCTCGTTGAAGCACTCAAATGAATGAGTCTTGCTTCAATATTCACAAGGATATTTTTCACTAAGGTTGCTCCTTCTCCACTCTGGATAGGTGAGCACCGATGCCTTTCAAAAATATGCCGAGCCTCTCCGACAACCTCCGTTAATGGAGAGGTCAACGGCCACACCTCCAAACCGTCTAGGTGAGGGCGCTTACCAAGAGTAACAAGTTATGAGATCTTATGTTGATCCCCAACAAATATTGAGAAACTTCTAAAGATGCAAATGATGCAAACAAATGCTCTCAGAAAATCTCTCTCAATCACAATAAATGATACTTCATCAAAAGATCAAGATTTTAGTACTTGGCCTCAAGTGTATATAAGAATATGGCTCCTCAATATGTAGAAATCTGCTAAAAGATGTTTTAAAAACACTGCTCTAAAATGTATAGAAATTTGCTCAAAAAGTGTTTATAAAACTGATCAAAATTCTGCTCGAAAAGTTTTTATAAAACTGATCTGTATTTCTCCAGTAGTCCTAACAAACGACCAAAATCTTCTCGGCACGTCAATGAAAACGCTGGTCTAGTACCATCACCAGGACAAATAGGCCGGATCATAACAAGCACATACTTATGACATGTGTTGACAATCTGTTCCGCCAGATTTGCGGTAATCAAGTTTGAAATGTCGACATGTTCGTCTCTATCGATCATGAACTTAACTTCGTCTTTGGTGAGATCATACTCTTGCGCTCGCCGATGGTAATGAGAGTTTCGATCATAGAAGAACAGAATCTCAAAAATCACCTAACAGATATCGATAGGAACAACATCGCATTGCACCTCATCGATGTATCGTGCAGAGATCACAAACTTTAACACACACTGACTCGTTATCTGTTGGCTCACATTGGATGTAAACCAACCCAGCGGATACGGTCGACGATGTGAGGTTGTGTTCAAACCAAGTGGCCGAACCAGTCCTACGGAGACCAAATTCTTCTAACTTCCGGGATAGAATATCACTGCGACCACTTCGTGCTTCACCTGAATGTTGATGGTGAACAAGTCCTCCGTTGGGTGATGGTCGTTTGGTGGATCCAAACCCTTCTCCTTTGGCATTGCCAATAGAGACAAGGTCATATCTGCCTCATCAACCGAATTCACTTGGACAACTTCTTTGTCGGGTGAAGTTGTAGTAGCCGTGGCTGTTCTTTTCCCTGGTCCATTTTTCTTTGGCCAAAGCTTAGGATGAAGCTTGTAGCATTTGTCTTTGGTATGTCCCGCGACTTGACAATGGTCGCAAAAAGTACCCATGCCCTGCTTCGAAGCGTTCTTCTTCAGACTCAGTTTTCTTTTTGTCGAGGTCACACTGTCCTTCGTGTCTTTGTCGCGGCGGGAACGGTTTTTTTCTCGATCGCCATAGCAGTTGTGCTTGCAGTTGCGATGTCTTGGATGCTGAACATACTTAGCTCAGTACTGATCGATTTCTGAAGTCCAGACGTGTATTTCCAAAATACCTGAGGATCATGCAGTGAGATGCCGATGACCGTTGCTTGTCTCTAGAACTCCGTCATATAGTCCTGAACAAATTGTTCGCGCCGTTGGTATAATCTCTGCCAACGTTCCCATCTCTCCTCAAGGTAACCCATCGGATAGAATTCTTATCGCAGGAGTCATTTGAATTGACCCCACGCAAGGTCGTCAGCTTCACCACTAGCGACAAGGGCCTTCCACCATATCTTGGCGTGGTCCTTCATCTTCAAAGGTGCAAATTTGACCTTTTGAACGCTACTAAGCCCTTTCAGGTCAAAGTAGGTTTCAAGTTGGTCGATCCAAGAATCCAATTTCTCGGCATCGATCACCCCATCATATATGGGTATATCAATCTTAGCGTCGACCTTAAAAGATCCAACAGCTAAGGAATGGTTGGCGAGGTCGTCCACCTTATGGTTGTCTTCTTCTTTATTGTCGTCTGCCTACACAAGTCTTCACCAATCTTCACACCAATAACCTTCCCTGCTTCAGGAGGTACGATCATGACCTGCTGCTTAATCCAAGCAAGAAGGGTTTCCATGTGACTGAGAGCTTAGCCACTTGATCGGCTAGGTTAGTTTGTACGGAGGTTTCTTTAGACATTGTCGGAGATGCGACTGTAGGTACCATCGATTGATCACCTGGAGTTTCGCCAAAAGTTTTGTAACCCTAGCAAGTCTTCACCATCCACAGAACAAGATAGTTTCTCTGATACCAACTTGATCCGTTTGAAATCTAGCCTTGGTTTTCGCACTAGGCTCGCCCAGATACTAATATGTGGAATAACGAGATCTTACTCGGAATTATCGAAACCCAAAGATTGATCGAAAACACAGCTCAAAGTAATCGCACAACTCTTTATTTCAAATAGGGCTTTACACGTCAAACGTTAGACACACTCATCTACGTCGATGAACTAGACTCAACCTGATCTATATCAAGGTATATAACCAGTAGATGCTAGATAGATTACTCTAACTCCTTATGAACTGATTATAGGGAGAAAACCAAACATTTCATATTTTCGAGTCTTTGGTTGCAAATGTTATATTCTTAAAAAGCGCATGCATCTTGGAAAATTTCAAAGATGAGTTGACAAGTGTTTTCTAGTTGGCTATTCATCCACTAGTAAAACTTATCGAGTTTTCAACACTACAACATAATGCATTGAAGAATCATGCAATGTAGAATTTGATGAATCTAACAACTCTCAAGGAGGAGCATAAGAATTTTGATGATGTAGGCAACAGTGGTGTTGGGGGAAATCTCAGACATTCCCTAGGATTTGACCCGGACGCCTTCCGTGGGAAGTCCCGAAGAGCTACTGGGGAAAATCACGGGCACCCCCCGTGAAAAGTCCCGAAGGGCTCCCGTGGCAAACCCAAGATGCTTCTCGTGAAATATCACGGAGGCCTCCTGGGAAAAAGCCACGGAGGGCTCCTGTAGAAGACCACGGGCACCTCGCGTGGGAAATCCCAGAGAGCTTCCGGGGAAAATCCCGGACGCCTCTATGAAAAGTCCCGAAGGGCTCCCGTGGCAAACCCTGGATGCCTCCTGTGAAATATAATGGAGCCCTCCCGGGAAAAGCCATGGAGGGCTCTGGTAGAAGACTGTGGGCACCTCCCAGGAAGAGTCCCGGACACCTCCTGTGGAAAGCCCCGGAGGGCTCTTGTGGAAGGCCACGGACACCTATCGTGGCAAACCCCGGACGCCTCCCGTGAAATGTCACGGAGGCCTACCGGGAAAAGCCACGAAGGGCTCCCATCGAAGGCCACGAACGCCTCCCATGGCAAACCCAATATGCCTCCTAAAGAAGGCCGCGGGTATCTCTCAGAGCTCCGGGCGCCTCCGTGGCAAACCCCCGATGCCTCCCATGGAATGTCACGGAGGCCTCTCGAAAGAGACCGTGGGCACCTCTCTGAGCCCCAGACGCCTCCCGTGGCGAACCCCAGATGCCTCCCGTGAAATGTCACGGAGGTCTCCGGGTAAAGCCACGGAGGCCTCCAGAAGAAGGCCGCGGGTATCTCTGCTAGCTCCGGAGGCTTCCGTGCAAACCCCGAATGCCTCCTGTGGAAAGCCACGGATGCCTCCCGGGAAAAGCCACGGAGGCCTCCCGAAGGAGGCCGTGGGCACCTCTCTGAGCCCCAGACGCCTCCCGTGGCAAACCCTGGATGCCTCCTGTGAAATGTCGCGGAGGTCTCCCGGGAAAAGCCACGGAAGGCTCCCGTGCAACATCACGTGCGGGTAACGTGAGGAGCACCTCGGGAACTACTGAGGACACTTATCGAGCATCCAAACCCTTCGGCCGGTGAAATGGCATAGGTGCCCTTCAATCTGACGGCCGTAGCTAGGATTTTTTTAGTCTTCTTGCTTCTTTTGGGGCCTATATACCCCCTTGTATCCCACTTGTAAGGGTGGCGAATTTCATTTCACATACAAACAACAGGCATCCTTTGGAGACCTCTGTCCCCGAGAGAGCACCTCCCTAGCGGACTCACGTCCGGAGGGTGTCGACAGGACTAGTGTAACACCCTGGTTTTGGGGGTGAAAAGTTTTTGCATAAAATCCTGCATGCATGTATCCCTGTAGTTGTAGCCAGATCAACTGAACCCTAATCTCTCTCTCAAACCCTAAAAATCTCCAAATCTATTCTCTAGATCCAGATCAAGATCTGACCATCCAGATTTAACCTACCAGTTATTCTGAAGATAAGAGTCTTCAGAAACCAGATTGAATTCTAACCGTAACTCCCAGTATCTAAACCTCCTTCTGTTTTGGAAAACAGGAAATTCAGATTTACCCTAAGTACCCCAGTTTCCAGATAATTGAGTTATCATGATCTAACCCTATCCAGACTCAAGTAACTTTTGGAATATGTTCCTAGGTATACCCTCAACTTACTCCAAAAATTTGGGAACCAGATTGTTTCATCTAAACACTTTTCGCAGTTTAGTCCAAATTTTACTGCGAATAAGTCCTTTTCTGTTTACCTGGAAGCCTGAAAAGGCTAAAATTCACAAATCAACTCCAACCTCAATTTCTTCAGGGAACACCTCCCAAATGCTATTTGATACAGATCTCCTATTTGATCAGACTTCAAAATTGTCGCGCCCCGCACAGGGTACCACGACTACTCCCGTGGAGACCTAGCTCGCTGCAGCTGGCCTCATACATACATACCACTGACTTCCCAGGATAAGTCAAGCACAGGAGTTCATTGCAGCAGAGTAACTTACAAAATATCATTGATAAACAGTATGGCCTGCTGGCCTGATACAACAAGAGTAATACAGTGCCTTCACGGCACAAATGGTCTAATTAAAACAAAAGACAACTACTCGGCGGAAGCTAGGCGAAACCCCCACAGTCGTAAGAAGTTGACAGCAGAACAGCACACTTCAGGGTTCTGACAGAAATGGCTCTCTTCCTTCTGGATCCATGAAATCTTCCAAGCCTTCATCTTGGTATTGTAGCACTCCATCTATTGTTGATAAGTTGCAAGGGTGAGCACTTACGTACTCAGCAAGTCATAGGTAAGAGTAGAGATACGTATAGTAGAGATGACATGATCCTATGCTATTGAGGGAAAGAGGTGAGAGGGTTTTTCCATAAATACTTTTCTTCCAAGCTTTTCAAATCCCATGCTCATGGCAGCATTTCATATACTTAGGGCACAATCCACATGCCTCTTAGATATCATATGATCACTAAATTATGGTACTACCGCGACACGTCAACACATGACAGCCCACGGCAGCACCCCTTATCATGACAACACATGTCATTTGGGTAATCTTGAACTAACAAATTTTAATTTATAAAACAATACTTCTGTCACACCCTGTGGATTCAATCCACCGCGGCATACTCCTAAAACTCGGGTGCACGAACTATTCGAATACATTTTTAAACTCTGCAGAGATGTACCTCTTTTTAAATCCACTTGTTCACTCGACTTCCAAGTCGGGCCAACTCCATGCGACTTATACGCATGTGACAAGGCCGAGATCACACAACGTTTTTGCAGTCTAGTATTAACAGTATCCCTGCCCGGTAAATGGACAATACCATCCCAAGTACCATTGTGGGTCCTCCCCACTGCCTTACTTCCTAGCCTGGGTCTATGTTCCCGCAGGACACATAACCTCTTTTGATTACAGTCGCGCACGACTTAATCTGGCGTAGGGCGTCTTCCTTCTTTACACCTTATCCTCTCATAATTTTTCTGATCTCACATCACTCATGGACGAACTGCGTCCCACCAGTTTCCACGCGAGAAACCGGATCGACAAGCCATGCAGGGAACTGATAATACTAAGAAAGCTACTAGGTTGCGCCTGTCCCATACCAGGTAAGTGGTTGGTACGTTTTTCATGCCACTAGACGCATAACACAAGGTTCTAGTCCTTACATGCCAGTGACCAAATCATACCACAAACCATGCACCTTCAGTGCCTACACATTCAGTGCAGCCAAGCACCTCCAGTGCTACCACCATTCCATACCAAAATACTGGTCACGGCTAGGGGTTCTATTTCATGAATATAAATGTACATGTTTATACTTTTATTAGTTCGTGGTTTACTATCTTATCAAGTTCACATTCCTCAAGTATTTAATCTACCACTGCCATAATATCATTGATCTCAACACATGCAATATTAATGAGGTATCTACTCATGGAATAGCATAGCAATTCATAAAATATGGGTTTCAATATGATCAAAGTATGACTTGCCTTCCGCGTCGTAAGAAACAGCAGTTGATGTCGGGTCTGCGACGAAGTCTTCGAACTCGGATTCTTGCTCTGAACAAGGATCAAACAAGCAAACAGGCATTACAATCAATCCTACTCTTACTATTCCACTATATGCGGTAATGCAAGGAGAAACACTTAGGCGATACAAGATTTGGAAGCGATTAGGGTTAAACTATGGAAACCAAGGTTAAGATTAGTTGTCTAGGGTTTACAAGGTTCCAAATGTTCCAAAATATCAGAATGATATCGAGGCTGCTGCTGGTTCGCTCAAAAACAGCGAACGCCTTTAGGTCGACATTCGGTTCAAGGCATCGACATAGGGTCGATGGATGATAGAGGGCTCAACTCAAGTTGTGACAGTAGAATAAAATGTAGATCACAACATCAGGAGTCTAAGGGACAAAGTTATGTTCAGTTTGGATACCCAGATGGGGTCAAAATGGCCCAATGCCATTGGCTGACATAGGCTGACAATGCCCAAGAATGGCATTGACATGGTTTGAACAGTTTCTAGTAGCCAAAATGGGTTTTTATTCAAGCATATGATGCACAAGGAAGTGAAGCAACTATTTGACGAGGTAATTTTTGGTTTGCATGACCAGAGGTGGGTGAATAGGGCTAATGCCACTGACTGGCATAGTTTGACAAAGAGTTGACATGGCCAGAAACTAGGGTTTGCCATATCTTTTGATCTAGGGCTCCAAATGATGCACACTTTGTCTGGTAGTTAGGCATTTGTAACAGGAACAAATGTCTCAACAGGATCTAGGGCAGGAGATGGCCGGAAAGTGATGAAAACTGGCAAGGAAGTTGACTGGCCTGGAGCACATGCAACATAAACAGTGCAGTAACTAGGGCATAGCTATATCTCACAATCTAGGCTGAATTGGTAGTCGTGATAGAAGACAAAGTTGCTCAGAATGGTCCAAAACATCTAAATGGCAAAGTGGTTTGAGCTGGAGTGGCTGGATTTGGAAGATACTGGCTGGAGAAAAGATGAACTCAAATCTGTTTTGGGCATTTCTGATTTAAAGTGATTGAACTCAATTCCTTGCTTGAGTATGGTCCTCAGGGTACTAGAAATGCATTGGTGAAGTTAGATTAACAGATTGCTCAACAGAGAAGCTAAATCAGCAAGTACAAGTTCATGTTCATGGCTGGAAATTGGGGGTTTTTGATTTACAACGAATTTGTTCAAACCAGTAGCTCAGGGGTCTTAAGTGAGCTATTCTAAGCATATTTCACTACTGGCTCGAAGATCAATTCATTCTGGAATGAAATTAATTGCTCGCCGGAGCTACTGGAGTAAAACTGAAATTGCCGGCGACTGAGGGTATTTAGACTAAATTCCAAGCTCGAGAAGCATGAGGGGGATGAGGGAAGCTCACTGGGGGTGTTGGATCGAAGAATGAAGTAGTGGAGAAGCTTGGCACCGTGCTCCCTCTTTGCTGCTCACCGGGGAAGAAGAAGACACAGTGCTGCTGCTGGTTTTCTGGTGTTTTAGAGTGTGGTGAAGTTGGCTAAGTCCCAGGGGGTATAAATAGGCAAGCTGGAGGTGCTGCAACGGCTAGAAGCGCACGGGGAGTTGAAGCCGGCAAGGAAGTGACAGGAAGCGACTTCACAGCGAGCTGGCGTCGAGGGGACTGGTTCAGCGGCCGTGAACGCTTTACAGGTGATGTGAGGGCAAGTTGATGGCTGGCCGCGGCGAGTTCTCCACGTGGCACAAAGCTCCTGCGTCGACCGTTGCTGGTGGCGTGCAAACGGGAGAAAACGATGGCTGTGAGTTGCGCCGGGGAAGATCCACAGTGGCCAACAGTACTCGCACACGTGGCGCTGTTCAGCTGGTGAAGATGGCGACCACGGCTGGCTTCCACGACTATGGGCTACTGTAGCAGTGCAACGGGGCGTGCTCGAGGTCGAAGCTCCCGTGCTTGTGCGCTGTCCCAGGTCGTGGTCGAAGCAAGACAGCAGCTCGAGGTCGAAGCAACAGTAGCTGGTCGATTGCACTGCTTTGGTCGAAGTCGAAATAGCCCATCTGGTCGTGAACAGCAAGATCTGGTCGAGCCAGGGGTATAAGTGTAATGATTTCGGTTGAAAAGTGGACTGATTTGTAATTCTGGTCTTAGAGAGGCTTAATCTGGAATTTGATTTAATGGATGAGTATAATATTTCTATTAATACTCATTTAGCTCAAATCTGGAGAAAATTTGATAAGGTTTGAGGGATTTCACCTATTTTCGAAAATAGGGTAAAATTAGGATAAAATATATCTGGATTTTGTCGATCTTAAATTCTGGTGATTGGGGAGAGAT
This sequence comes from Pharus latifolius, assembly GCA_019359835.1. NCBI lineage: Eukaryota > Viridiplantae > Streptophyta > Magnoliopsida > Poales > Poaceae > Pharus > Pharus latifolius. Next base: position 19,256,771 of record CM033330.1, read on the forward strand.
TTTGAAGTTTAAACAGAAGGGAAATATGTATCAAATAGCATTTGGGAGGTGTTCCCTGAAGAAATTCTGAGGTTGGAGTTGATTTGTGAATTTTAGCCTTTTCAGGCTTCCAGGTAAACAGAAAAGGACTTATTCGCAGTAAAATTTGGACTAAACTGCGAAAAGTGTTTAGATGAAACAATCTGGTTCCCAACTTTTTGGAGTAAGTTGAGGGCATTGTCGACGATTCGGACTCGGAGTCCTCAGCCGAACTTATGCAGAATTTGTAATAGTGAGACCTTTCAAGATGACCCTTCGGGAAGGTATGCTGAACAATGGTGAATAGGAGCACAGAGAATTTAGACAGGTTCGGGCCCTCGATGGTGGGAGTAAAAGCCCTACGTCCTGTTGAGATTTCACTAAGTGTGGTAAAATGTTTACAAATGGAAGGAAAAGTCCTCACAGGCAAGGATTTTTCCTATAAAAGTGTACAAAGATAAGCTAAAGAAGACTTAAAAATGCTATATGAGATGTGCCGTAGACTTGGCTAACTTGGATCCTCCTCCTGATTGATACTTAATGCCATCCTTTTGTACTGCTTGAAAGGGTGCCATGTGAAGGAAACTGCATCAATCGGTTGCACGGACGGTTGGATACAGTTTTTGAAACTGCTCTTAACCTCCACGTAGGTTAAACACGTGTTATTCATGAATAACTGTACGTGTTAACCTCCTGACGGTTGATTTTCCACGTGTAGGAATCTTCGGGATACCTAGAATATCCTGTCGTATGGACAACCGAATAGATAGATCCCAGGTATCCTGATCGGCAGATGTTCTGACCGCGGGATTCGGCTGACCGCGTAATATCCCGAATGTGTAGTTCGCATATAGCCCACAAACTTCTGACCGCGCAAGGCTTACGGTCTGACTGCGTAAAGCTGCGACTTGATCGCGTAAAGCTTGCGACCTCGTGGTGATGCCTCTCAGAATAGCTTGAGTTCGCATCTCCAGACACATGTCTGATTCGAACCTGTCTTGAACCAGAAGTTTATTAGAAGTGACCCGGGTGTCAATCCTCGTCAGCTAGCCCCCAAATTCGAAGAAAAACGAAGAGACGTGTTTATTTCGAATTTAAAAACCGTGCATTGGATTTTTAACCCGGCCCTTTAACTTCTCCACTTAGTGGCGCACTAAGTGAAAACGGTTGGTTTTTCAAGACGGGTTCTGACATTACGTGATGGGCAATGATGGCGCCGTAGAGATTTTTATCTCGAGGTCAAATTGTAAATGTCTTTAACTAAACTCGAGGTGTCTGGGAGGCGAACCGTCGACCTGGCGGCTATAAATACCAGACCCCTGGACATGTAAAGATTTACAATTTCCCTCTCACTTACTCTTTCCAATGGCAGATCACGAAATCATCGAGATTGAGAGCGATGAAGGGGAAATTGTCGAACAAGGGTCTCAAACTAATGAAGTCCTGTCTCCCTTAAGGAAGAAACCTAAGGTTGACGAAGGATCTTCCAGTGGAACAAAGGTGAAGAATGTAGCGAGTTTCTTTCTTCCTTCAGTTCCTTTCACCCTCCCCGTTCATGCCTCTCGGCAAGTTAGGCCTTTATCCTTAGAGAAAGATCCCTTCACATCCAATTCTCCCATCCTTTTGGGTGTATGGTGATCTTCCTCCCAAGATGGGTGTATCAACGGGTTATGCACCGGGACAGGTAACAATTCTTCTCCCTTTTTGCTGATAATTTTAGTTAATATGACTAACTTTTACAAAATGCAGGAGGTAGGAGGCCCCAGCGATCAGCCTTCTGCTGCTCCATCTCTTCCTTCCGGACAGACTCTTCTGGAAGAGAAGAATGCCCTGGAGAAGAAGACCGAGGAGATGGCCTCGAAGATTCTGCGTTTAACAGAATGTCTTGATCGATCCCGAGAAGAGGCGCACCATTTCCGTCGAGAGAGGGACTTCGCTCAGCAACAGCGAGAACTCTCTGACTTGATTAGGGACAATAGTGCGTCTGTTGTTAGGGACGATATAGATAGACTTAGAGTAGTTGCTAGTTCCTTGGGGGTTGTTAGTGTAGATCCTACTGACAACAATATGTCCCTTGGGGAACTTTGTAAACTTCTTTCGGAACAAGTCGATGCTTTTATCGACCGTATTCCTTTTGTATGTAAAGAATGTAATAAATAAAGTTTCTTTTATTCATATGAACATTCTTCATACCTTCTGTGCGAAATTATGGCTAAAAGCTTAGTCCGCGACCATTCATACACAGGAAATTTCAGTTCTGCGATTAGAATCGCGTTTTAAAAGATCACCATGACCTACCCTGATGCTGCGATCAAACTTAAGGCCGCGGTTAGAACTGAATTGCGACCAGAGTTGAACATCCGGTTAGACTATTACTTCGATTAGAAACGAAGTTTTTAGCCTAGAACATGATTTCGATAAAACCATAACCCAATTAGAAACACTTAAGTACGTTAAAAAATTGGGTTACGTGATTTTTTCGAACAAAATGTTCAAAGTATAAAAAGGAAAAACTTCCTCTGAAAAGTACTGGAAATTTTTCAGTCCTTTAACACTTTCAGTTTCCAAAACAAAGAAGTATTTTTGTTTCAGATCCGACGCCTGAGTACTTTATCGGGTCCATCAGAGACAGTATCCATTATGGGAAATGAATAAAGCATTTAATGGAACGTTTGAAACGAGCCGTTTACTCATTAATGCGTCGCCTTGGGTCTATAAAAAGCAGTAGGTAGCTTCTTGAGGAAGCCACTCAGCCGCGAAAAAACCCTTTAGAATTCCCGCCGCTCAAAACCCTCACTTTCTTCAGCCTTCATCTTCCCCAAATCGCCAGCTTCCCCTTTGATTCTACACCATAGATGGCGTCCTGGAGCAGATCCATTCATCATTCTGAGGAGAGCCTGATGGCGCTTGAGAAGGAGGAGATCCTTTCTCCGCGGCTGCTCATTAACTGGCGACCTGCGGAGAAGGACCAAGAAACCCCAACTGTCCAGGAAGGCGAGTTGGTGGTTTTTGAGGAGTATTTTCGTTGCGGGTTCCGATTACCTGAGAGTCGGTTCCTTAAGGATATCTTTGAACATTACGGGTGGGAACTGATCAACCTCCACCCCAATGCGATGCTGATTCTTGCAGTATTCCAGCATCTCTGTGAAGCCTTCGTCGGAGTATATCCCAGCGTGGATCTTTTCCGATGATTTTACTTTTCGGCGTGGTCGAAGAGCACCAACGCCGCCGGATGCATCTACTTCCGGCTGAGGGACAACAAGGAGTATCCCTCCCCACCCCTGCGAGACTCAGTGCATGGGTGGCACCAGAAATGGTTTTACTGCACCCCGCCGACCGAGAGCGGGTTGTGGTTTGAGAACTCGCGGCCGGAGAAAACGAGCGAGTTGGATACTCTCCCGGCGATGAACGCGGAGTTCATGAAGCATGCCGAGGTGATCCTTCACTTAGTCGAACAAGGGCTGACGGCACGTGACGTCATCCGAGACTTTGTGAAGAATCGGGTGAGCCCCCTACGTGAAAGGGCTCATTCGGCTTGGGAGATCAAGTCCATGGCGGACACTACCCTGGACTATAACGAAGGTACTCATTTCTGACATTGAAATCCTTTTGTTATTTTTGAATTGTACCAATTTAACTCGTATCTGGGAACAGTCCTGCCCTCAGCTGAGATTGAGAGGCGGACTAACTACCTCCTCAGGGCGTACAACGCCGAGGTAGAGGGCCCCAAGGGATCACCTCGCCCCCAAAGCTTGATTCATGCTGGCGACGACCTAAAACAGGAGCGCCGAAAGGTAAACTTTCCACTTGGACTCTGTTTTGCAGGTTTCATGTATGTCCAGCACTAATCAATCCCATTGGAATGAGAACAGCTCCTAGGGAGGTTTGCGGATGCAACATTCCCAAGTGAAAATGTCGGCTCTCTGAAGAAGCCGACGGCGAGGAACGTGAAGAAGGTCTCTCAGAGACCCAGAACAAAGAGTCCTGCCTCTAAGAAGACCAAGCTGAACCCTGGAGAGGGGTCTTCACGAAGCATTCCTCGTCTCGCAAGAAAGACTGCGGTAAGATATCGCATTCCTGCTACTTTTTCAGGCGCGACATGGAATCACTTCTTCGTCGTACAGGGAGAGGGGAGCGAGGAGGAAGAGGATGACGTTCCTCTGATCCTTCGAAGGAGGAAGATCGCGGATCTTCCATCCAGCGATGCCCCAGGCTGCCCCGCAGAGACCACAGCTGCCGAAGAAGTGGACGTGGCTGACCCTGCGACCACTGAAGATCTTGTGGTCGCAGGTGACCTTCCAATTCCTGAAGCCCCCGAGGTTTGAGGGTCAATCATCTCTGCTTCCCTGGTCGAAGGGACGACTAAGGTAAAGGATCTTTTCGATCATTCCCTCCATGGCTCTTCCTGCATATTTGACAAGTTAATGTACATACAGGAAGGAGAGCTTCCCCCTGGGTCCACTGGGGATTCCAGGGAGGAAAATCCTCCTCCTCCGCAGGCAGAGGAGGTAGAAGATCAAAGGCCGGCTGTGACGGTTCCAGCAACTCAGGAATCGTCAAGGCCTTCGGATGCAGCCCCACCAGTTAATCCGGTGGTCCAGGTAAAGATCTTTCTATGTGTTTTTACCCGTTCCCTAAGAATATGCCTATAACAGGATATTTCCAGGGGGGTGCTGTCTTATTTACCATAAGGAAGGCAAGAACCGGAGACGGTTCTCCTTCGCAAGGGGAAATTTCCCAGAAGTCCCAGGAACGGATGGGATTTCGAATAAAGTAAGAACTCTTACTTGACAGTAATCTTAGATAAAAGCTGTCTGACCCATTCTTCCTGTTAGGCAAAAGAAGACAGCGCCTATACCTTCAACCGCCACTGGGGAGGTTGAAGCTAGGGCTGATGAGGGAGCCTCTAATGAAGAGCGCTCTACTCCCGTGGTTCAGGAAGTCGTCCGGACCGTGGGAGGTGAAACAAGTACAGGGACTAGGTCACCACCAGTGACCTCTGGGGGTGGCGTCCGGCCGGCACTCCCATCAACTGTCCCCGTCGCAGGCACTTCAGGCGCGCTAGCAAGGATTCCTGCTAGCATGGATGATGCCGCTTTAAATAAGTTTATGAAGGTATGATGACCCCTGTTTCGGCGTTTGAAACGCCTTTAGAGTATATTTAACTCTCTTGCTTCGTGTCACAGGGCTTGTCATGGGTGACGAGCCAGTCGCATGCTGCAATGGCTAGCATGGCGGCTGTTCAAAAAGATCGTGACGGCTTGCGCAAGTGAGGATCGTCATTCTTTTGTTAATATAAGTAGGCTTTAATTGTGACTATCCTGATTTTGCTGCAGAGAGGTTACGTTCTTGAAGAAAGAGTTAACCAAGATAAAGCTGAACTCAGTTACAGAGTTCCAGAAACTACGGACTGAAATCAATAGACTTCAGTCTGAGAATGCTGGTAAGTCGATTCCCAACTTGAGAAGACTTAAAGACATTTCTTGTTATTAACCTCTTTTCTTTGTACAGCGCAAGCAGGTCGCATTAAACAGCTCAGCCAGGACAAGATGCTTCTCGAGTCCTCGCTCAACCATACTGATCAAGTGGTCAAAGAGTTGAGCCTACTGGTCTTCGAAAAACTGAAGGCCATAGCCAGCCTTTTGAATACCAACGTGGTAGAGTTGAGGAAGGACGACCCAAATGTCAGTGATTGGGCATCACTGCTCACAACTCAAGCAGAATCACTGCTCGAATATCTCCCTGGAGATTTACGGCGACGTGAAGAGACAATCAGGACAAGAGTCCGATCAGCCGCTTCTGCCGTACTCAGCCGGGTTCGACTTCACCATGGCTCAGATGCGAATCTGAGCGCACTGGTGGGACCGGTTGAGGTCGAGAGTGAAGAACTGCTTGACACCGTTATTGAAGAAGTTAAGCCCTTCGTTGACAAGCTCTTGGCTGAGCTAAGGATCGAATGATCCTTATATTTTGTAACCAAACAATTGTAATTACAATGCTATGTATGTAAAACTATTTTTTCAAAAGAAAGTGCATATTCACATCATAAGTTTCATACTATAAGTATATTCCTCTAGCCCCCGCCTCTGTTTTGTGAACACTGAAGCCTTAGTATTTTAAGCAGAGGGGAAAACATAAGTATGATGACCAAGGATATGCGCTTTAAGCCAATGATCAAGATTAAAATAACATTTTAACCTTATTGCAAACTGATAGCCACCCGGATGACCGAAGACTAGCCAGATAGTCCCATGTGCGTTGAGAAACGGCTTATTTAGGAGTAACTTATCTGGAAGTGATCATGAGATTGACCAGCGAATCCGGTTGAAAAATGCTGTAATAACCTAACCGCCAGCGATCAGCCCCCAGGTCGAATTTGTATAATTTGGGCTTAAAGAAAAACACTCATTGTATGAAAACAAGACATGCTTTTTATGAAAAGATGCTAATTGAACAGGAAAAAAGTGATTGGAATACTTACACGTAAAACTTGCGAAGTTGATCGATGTTCCAAGTATTGGACAAAATCCGACCATCCTCCATGGCTAACCGCGCAGATCCTGGCCGCGGCACTGAGACGACAGTGTATGGTCCCTCCCACTTTCGGGAGAATTTATTGCGGTTAGACTGGTCTTGAATTTTTCGTAAAACCAAGTCGCCCACGTTGAGATCACGTGGTCGGACCTTTTTACTGTGATACTTGCGTAGAGCCTGCAAGTATACCGCGGACTTAATCAGGGCGCGATCACGCCGTTCTTCCTGGAGGATGAGATCTCGCGATCGCTGTTCGGATTGGTTGACTTGTTCGAATTGATTCGTGCGAACAGATCCAATACTTACTTCCATAGGCAACACAGCCTCGGCTCCATAGACCAAATGGAAGGGTGTCTCACCGGTGGCTCGACTAGAGGTAGTCCGTAGTGCCCATAGAACAGTATAGAGCTCGTCTGCCCAAGCCCCCGAGCGGGTCTTGAGGCGATCAAAAACACGTTTTTTGATACCTTGCAATACTTGCCCATTGGCCCGTTCTACGGCACCATTGCTTTGTGGATGTGCCACGGAAGCAAAGCACACCTTGGTCCCAATCTGATCGCAGTAGTCTAGGAAAAGACCGCTAGCGAACTGAGAACCGTTGTCCGTGATGAGACGGTTTGGAACACCAAATCGTGCCACAATGTTCTTGTGAAAGAACTTTTGTGCGGCTGATGCAGTGATATTTCGTACTGGTTCGGCCTCAATCCACTTTGTGAATGTGTCAATGGCTACGAACAAAAACTTGTATCCATTGACTGCTTGTGGCATAGGACCGACGATGTCCATTCCCCAGATCGCGAAAGGCCATGCGAGAGGAATAGTTTGCAATGCATAAGCAGGTTGATGAACCTGTCTTGCATGAAACTGACACTGTGGACACATCTTGACCATAAGCTTGGCATCATCGAGTGCCGAAGGCCAGTAGAATCCCTGTCGAAAAACTTTTCCGACCAGCGTTCGGTATGACGCGTGTGCACCGCATACACCGTCATGTATTTCTTTCAAGAGGGATTTTCCTTCCTCCTGAGATATGCAGCGCATGAATACTCCTTGAGTACCCTTTCTGTACATAACCCCATCTATGAGTTTGTACAGACGCGCCTTTCGAATTAACCGATCGCTTTTGGTTTCGTCCTCGGGTAGGGTCCCATGTTCAAGATAGACCCTCAATGGATGAGTCCAATCTTGTTCCTGACCGAGGTTGGCAACGAAGGCTATTGCCGGATCATCCTCGACCGAAGTCATGATCGAAGGATGGTCCAAGTGTTCAATGAACACTCCTGCCGGAGCGGATGAGCGTGAGGATCCAATTTTGGATAATTGGTCTGCGAGAATGTTGTCCTTTCGCGGGATGTATTGGACTTCAAAGTGACTGAAGTGTTTTTCCAATTTCCTCACTTCCCCCAGGTAATGAGCCATTGTCTCATCGGAGGTGCTGTACTCCTTGTTTACCTGGTTTACGACCAGCTGTGAGTCCCCCCTCACCACTAATCGACGGACTCCGAGGAATTTTGCTGCCCGGAGCCCTGCAAGAAGACCTTCATACTCTGCTGCATTGTTGGTTGCAACAAAGTGTATTTGAATGACATACTTAAGCTGTTCGCCCTGAGGCGTAACTAAGACCACTCCAGCCCCCGAGTGTTGAAAACAACGGGAGCCATCAAAGTACATTGTCCAATAATCGGGGCACTCCAGTTCCTTTGCCAACTGCACGGGTGGCTCAGGGTTGGTCCATTCGACCACAAAGTCGGCCAAAACCTGAGACTTAACCGCCGTGCGAGGGGTGAAATGGATCTCAAAGGCACCGAATTCGACCGCCCATTTGGCGATTCGACCAGATTTTTCTGGATTTCGGACAATATCCCCTAAAGGAAAAGAGGAGGGTACTGTGATCTTGTGTGCTTGAAAGTAATGTCGTAGCTTACGGGAAGCCATCAGTAGCGCGTAAAGTATCTTCTGGACCTCAGGGTAGCATTCCTTAGGACCATGTAGTACTTCGCTCACATAGTAGACGGGTCTGTGCACTCCTTCCCTTTCCGCGATCAGAACTGCGCTGACCGCGTGTGGGGTGGCCGCCAAATACAAAAGTAATGGTTCTTCCTTTTCAGGAGACACCAATACTGGCGGACTGGATAGATATGTTTTTACCTCCTGAAACGCTTTTTCGGCCTCGTCAGACCACGTGAAGTTATGATGTTTCCGCAAGGCTTTAAAGAAAGGTAGTCCCCTTTCGCCTAATCGCGATATGAAGCGACTTAAAGCCGCCATGCGACCAGCCAGGCGTTGAACATCCTTCATGGTCGAGGGCGACCTCATTTGTTCAATAGCTCTGATTTTCTCAGGATTAACCTCAATGCCCCTGGAACACACAAGAAAACCAAGAAGCTTTCCTGAAGAAACCCCGAAAGAACATTTCTCCGGGTTCAATTTTATTCCAAAGCGATTCAAGTTACAGAAGGTTTCAGCAAGATCGTCCAAATGAGACAATTTTTTGGTACTCTTTACAACCAAGTCGTCTACATATGCTTCGAGATTACGCCCTATCTGGGAAAGAAAGGTCTTTTGCATCAAGCGCTGGTACGTGGAACCAGCGTTCTTGAGACCGAACGGCATTCTGACGTAGCAGTATGTGCCGAACGGGGTGATGAAGGCAGTTTTCTCTTCATCGTCTTCTGCCATGCTAATTTGATGATATCCCGAGTAGGCATCCAGAAAACTCATCAGTTCGCAACCCGCAGTGGAGTCAACCAGCTGGTCGATGCGGGGAAGGGGAAAGTCATCCTTCGGACAGGCACTGTTGAGGCTAGTATAGTCGACGCACATGCGCCACTTGCCATTTGACTTGCGGACCATGACCGGATTGGCGAGCCAGTCCGGGTGATTCACCTCGCGGATAAACCCGGCTTGTAAGAGTTTGTCTAACTCTTCTCGGATGGCTTCCTGTCGGTCGGTAGCAAAACGCCTGAGCTTTTGCTTTATTGGTCGTTGTCCAGGTCGAATTGCTAACCTGTGCTCAATTACTTCCCTTGGGACACCGGGCATGTCGGACGGTTTCCACGCAAACACGTCTGCGTTAGCTCGGAGGAAAGCAACGAGGTCGAGTTCCTATTTGTCATCCAGGGCTGACCCAACCCGAATTGTCCTGGATGGGTCATCTGGGTACAAAGGAACTTGTTTGAGTTTTTCATCTGGTCGAGGAGCAGCCCTGATCGCATCGATGGCGACAGTTGCGACCTGAGCGTCCCGGAGGGGAAGTTGATCGACCATCTCCAAAGATAGCCGGTCGCACGTGAGTGCCACGTTGCGACTACCTCGGACCGAAATGACACCTTTGGGGCCAGGCAATTTCCCGCACTGATAAGCATAGTGCGTTGCCATCATGAACTTAGCGAGAGTAGGCCTGCCAAAGATTGCATTATAAGCTGAATCACAATCGATTACATCGAAAGTAACCAATTCTGTTCGGAAGTTATCTGGTTCTCCCAGAGTAACCGGGAGGACCACTTGTCCCAATGGCATCATGGAGGGGCCTGGGATTATCCCATAAAACGGATGGATTATGGGCTTGATCTTCGAACGAGGAATTTGCATCTCGTCGAGTGTCTTGACCAATAAAAGATCAAGGGAACTTCCCCCGTCGATCAGGACCCTTTCGACTCTCGCGTTACTGATGATTGGGGTAATAACCAGAGGTAACCTCAATGGTCGAGTTAGCCCCGCAGGACAGTCAGCGCGGTCGAACGTCAAAGGCATATCCGACCAACGGGGATATTGAGGTTCACCAAGGGATGTCTCCGTTTGGTTAACCTCTCGGCAAAAAGTTTTAAACTGCCTTTTGGAAACGAAAGAGGAGAACCTCCGAAAATGACATTAACATGATTTTGAGGTACCTGGTAAGCCATTTCTTCGTCTCCATCGACGTCTCTAACCCCGCACGCCTGCTCTTTGGGCGGTAAGGTTGGCATTGGCCCAGCTCCTAGGTAGAAATCATCCAGCTGTTTCAACCAACTCCTGCAGTTTTTGAGATCGTGGCCTGCGGAATTGTGGAGCGGACACCACCTTTTGCCCTCCTGCGGATTGGTTGATTTTTCTGGCTGGTCGGAATCCCGGCCACCAGAAGCAGTTTTACTTTTAAAAGAAGACTTATTACCTTTGGTCGAAGGTGGTTTCTCCGCGACCGCGACCGCGACCTCACGGTACTGTCCAGAGCGGTTCCTCTTCGACTTTTTTGACTTCCCACCCGGTGAAGACTCCGGCTTTTTGCTCGAATCTTCTTTCTTGGCGTCCTTGAAGCCTGGTTGGGGCGGTAGGTCCCCCTTGTCAACCATTCGGTTCCATTCGACTGCCTCGGCTGCATCGGAGTATCGATCAGCCATATCGAACAGATCGGCCACCGATCGAGGAGGGTGGATGAGCAAGTCTTCAGTGAATCTCCGGTATCGAACGGCATGCTTAAACGCCCTGATTACGGAGCCATCAGATATGTTCGGGATGGTATTTCTTACCCCGACAAACCTCTTGACAAACTGCCGAAGCGTTTCGGTCGAAGTTTGCCGCAGTCTATGCAAGTCGTCCTCCTTACCCGGCTTTTGGTAACAGTTTTGGAAATTGCTGAGGATGGCATCGCATAGCATTTCCCAATTATAGATAGAACCCTCAGGCTGATTGAACAACCAGGTTCTAGCCGGTCCTACGAGGACTGTTGGCAGGTAGTTGGCCATGACCTTGTCATCGCCTCCTGCTGCTTGGATGGCAGTAATATAGATCTGAAGAAACTCGGATGGGTTCTGAGTTCCATCAAACCTCTCAATGGCCCCTGGTCGAAACTTATCGGGCCAAACGACTGCTCGTAGGCCAGGCGAAAAAGCTTTGCAACCAACGTAAGGACCGTGAACCGTCCCGCGACTTTCGGTCGGGTTTCGAGCAAACTCATTTAATGGCGAGGTTACTCGGGGTCCCAAACGAGAATGAACGGGAACTCGATCCCTAGCACGAGAGTCCTGCATTCGCCGATATTTGTCCTGTTGGGACGGTATAGGTGGAGGGTAACTCCGTCGGCCAGAGCCAAAATGAGGACCATCTCGATCACGGGAATGTGTCACTGAGCGGGAAGAGGCTGTTGGAGTCGCCTCGGATGCGACCTCGTCCAATCTTTCCGCCAGGATCCTGTAAAAGGCCGGTCTCTGCGCATCCGTGACCGTAGGAGGAAAATTGCGCATGACTTCCGCGATAGATCGCAGGCGACCATGGGTACTTCTCCTAGGGGCACCAGGTGTTATTGTTTCCTCGTCCACTGGGAAGTGCTCCGGTGGTAAGGAAGGAGTCTGGTCACGTCTATGACCACGCGACCGTCGAGAAGAACTCGGGGCAGCATCGTAACGAGCCTGCGCATCTTGAAGAGCCTCTAGGGCAGTTCTGCGTAGTTCGTTGTTTTGTTGCTCGAGATCTTGCTCCTCCTTCTGTTTGCGATCTTGTTCTTCCCTGGCAGCCTGTTGATCGGGAGTTTCCTCCGACAACGCAGCAAATTGCCGAGGGAGAGAAGTTGTTGATGGGGAAAACATCTCGGTCTGTTCCGAGTCAGACTCGAAATCAAAGAGACGGTGAAGGTTATCAGGGTCGAACCTTCCAGGGCTAACCTCGGGGTCACCATCATACTTTCCCTCAGCGGGATCGCATGACGGGCCGGATTCATCACCTAACACATTAAGAACCTCTGCGGGTTCTGACCTTGTGCCAGTTACCTCCTGGTCGATTATCATGACTTGGGGAGATGATTCATCCTGTGGAAGATTCTGGCCTTCGACCTCTTCCATCGGAACGGGATCACTTGGAGAAGGCATTGGGATATGAGCATAATCCTCGAGATCGAAATCATTCTCGGAATCATATGCTCCAGCCATGTTTCGGCAAACCTCCGAATTTCAATTAAGACGCCTTGAGAAAGGCCCCACGGTGGGCGCCAGCTGTCGACGATTCGGACTCGGAGTCCTCAGCCGAACTTATGCAGAATTTGTAATAGTGAGACCTTTCAAGATGACCCTTCGGGAAGGTATGCTGAACAATGGTGAACAGGAGCACAGAGAATTTAGACAGGTTCGGGCCCTCGATGGTGGGAGTAAAAGCCCTACGTCCTGTTGAGATTTCACTAAGTGTGGTAAAATGTTTACAAATGGAAGGAAAAGTCCTCACAGGCAAGGATTTTTCCTATAAAGGTGTACAAAGATAAGCTAAAGAAGACTTAAAAATGCTATATGAGATGTGCCGTAGACTTGGCTAACTTGGATCCTCCTCCTGATTGATACTTCATGCCATCCTTTTATACTGCTTGAAAGGGTGCCATGTGAAGGAAACTGCATCAATCGGTTGCACGGACGGTTGGATACGGTTTTTGAAACTGCTCTTAACCTCCACGTAGGTTAAACACGTGTTATTCATGAATAACTGTACGTGTTAACCTCCTGACGGTTGATTTTCCACGTGTAGGAATCTTCGGGATACCTAGAATATCCTGTCGTATGGACAACCGAATAGATAGATCCCAGGTATCCTGATCGGCAGATGTTCTGACCGCGGGATTCGGCTGACAGCGTAATATCCCGAATGTGTAGTTCGCATATAGCCCACAAACTTCTGACCGCGCAAGGCTTACGGTCTGACTGCGTAAAGCTGCGACTTGATCGCGTAAAGCTTGCGACCTCGTGGTGATGCCTCTCAGAATAGCTTGAGTTCGCATCTCCAGACACATGTCTGGTTCGAACCTGTCTTGAACCAGAAGTTTATTAGAAGTGACCCGGGTGTCAATCCTCGTCAGGTATACCTAGGAACATATTCCAAAAGTTACTTGAGTCTGGATAGGGTTAGATCATGATAACTCAGTTATCTGGGATCTGGGGTACTTAGGGTAAATCTGAATTTCCTGTTTTCGAAAACAGAAAGAGACTTAGGTACTGGGAGTTAGGGTTAGAATTCAATTTGGTTCCTGAAGACTTTTATCTTCAGAATAACAGGTAGGTTAAATCTGGATGGTCTGATCTTGATCTGGATCTAGAGGATAGATTTGGAGATTTTTAGGGTTTGGGAGAGATTAGGGTTTAGCTGATCTGGCTACTGCTACAGGGATACATGCATGCAGGATTTTATGCAAAAACTTTTCACCCCCAAAACCAGGGTGTTACAAGCCTACCCTCCTTAAAGAAATCTCGCCCCGAGATTTACCTAGAGAAGAGAAAAGATGGGGATAGGTCTGAAGCAAATCTTCCTCTTTTTCCATTGAACTTTGCACAGCTTGATCTTCTTTCTTTGAAGTTGACGCTCATCTCCGGCTACAATCCGGAGTGGTTGCTCAAGGTAGGTGAGGTTCTTCTGCAATGAAATACCAAGAGTTTCTACCCGGTCCGCGGGTTCTTCCAGGCATTTCCAAAGTTGAGAGACATGGAACACATCATGTACTCCTCCTAGTTCTGATGGTAGTTCCAGTTTATAGGACACTTCTCCTCTTTCTCTTGAGTATCCTGAATGGTCCGATACGTTCCTTCCTCCTGACTCGTTCCAATGTAATGGGGTTCTGCACTTATGTTCATATAAAGCTTCCAAATGGTGCCATTTACAGACTAGCCTGATAACTGTTGTTATAGGTAAATTCTGTAAGTGGTAAGCATTTTTCCCATGAAATCCCATTATTCAAAATGCAAGCTCTGAGCAAATCTTCCGGGACCTGATTTACTCATTCAGTCTGCCCACCTGACTGGGGATGATATGCAGTGCTGAACTGCATCTAGGTTCCCAAGGTTTCATGAAGTTGGTCCCAAAACTTTGATGTAAACTGACTTCCACGATCTGAGACTATCTTCTGAGGGTCGGCCTTGATCCTATGGCGCGTGTCACCTCTTATATGCCGCAATTTCTTTCTTCATTTCGACCTACCAAAATCGAGTTTTCAAGTCCTGATGCATCTTGATGCTATCAGGGTGTATTGAGTATGAAGTTTGATGAGCTTTATGCAGAATCAGCTCTTTGTGGTCTGCGCTTTGAGGTACACAGATCCTTCCTTGTTACCATACAATTCCTTGTTCGTCCTCAGAAAAATCCCGAGCCTTACCTAACCTGATTCGGCTCTTGATCTTGCAGATCTCTTTATTTTCCTTTTGAGCACTCTCTATTTGTTCCTTGAGTCGGGATATTACTGTGAGAGTGGCTAACCTCCCTGACGGTACCACTTCTATTTCTAGTCCTTGCAATTCTTGCTGTAAGTGTGGGTTATTCAACACATCTTCTTGTAAAGTGTAGGCCTTTCTACTCAAAGCGTCTGCTACCACATTGGCTTTTCTTGGGTGGTAGAGAATGCTGAGGTCATAGTCCTTGATTAGCTCTAGCCAACAATGTGGGCGCATGTTGAGTTTTGCCTGGGTGAAAATATACTTGCGATTCTTATGATCCGTGTAGATTTCACACTTATTCCCAAGCAAGTAGTGTTGTCATATCCTCAAGGCATGTACTACCGCTGCTAACTCCAAGTTATGAATAGGGTAGTGCAGCTTTAGCTGTCATGAAGCATAAGCTACCACTTGGCCTTTTGTATCAACACACAGCCTATGCTTAGTCTTCAGAACACTTCGAAGTCATCCTTACTATCTGGCAATGTGAGGACTGGCGTGGTTGTTAACTTTTCCTTAAGTTTCTGGAAACTTTCCTCGCACTTGGCGGTCCATTCGAATGTGACTTCCTTCCTAAACTAATTGGTAAGGGATTTAGCAATCTGAGAAGATCCTCCAATAAATCTCTGATAGTAACCTGCTAATCCCAAAAAGCTTCTGATCTCTGACACGCTGGTAGGTTGCTTCCATTCCTTGATCACAGCGATCTTGGCCGAGTCCACTAAAATTCCTTTTTCTGTCAAAACATGGCCAAGAAATGCAATCTTCGTCATCCAAAATTCGCACTTGTCGGATTTGGCATAGAACTTGCACTCTCTTGGTCTTCTAAAGTCTTTGTGCAAGTGCCGCTTATGTTCCTCTGGACTTCTGGAGTAGATGAGGGTGTCGTCTATGAGCACAATGACAACTTATCGAGATGATCCATGAATGTGCTGTTCAAGATGTTCATGAAGGCTACAGTAAGCTCGTACAGCCCGTATCTTGTAGTGAAAGCAGTCTTGGTTATGTCCTTCTTCCTGATTTCCAGTTGGTGATAGCCGGGCTTTTGGGCTATCTTGGAGAATATTCTGGCTCCTCGAAGTTGGTCGAATAGTTCATCATTCCTTGGCAGTCGATTCTTGTCCTTAATGGTCACCTCATTCAGCGCTTGGTAATCCACACACATCCTTAGAGTTCCATCTTTCTTCAACAGTATTGGGGCTCCCCAAGGTAAAGCACTAGGTCAGATAAATCCTTTACTCTCTAGCTCCTCTAGCTGACTTTTCAACTCTTCTAAGTCTGCTACCGGCATCCTATATGGTCTCTTAGCTATAGGTGCCGCTCCTGGTTTAAGCTCAATGGTAAACTTTATCTCCCTATCAGGTGGCATCCCTGGGAGTTCTTTTTGGGAATACGTCCGAGTATTCCTGTACTATGGGCAATTGATCCAAGCATATCTTCTAAAGTGCTTGAATAGACCCTTGTGGTTTCTCGACTGACGACTTGTCCAGGTGAAACAAGACTTTCTTTCCCTGGTTACTAACAAGGCTCAGAGTTTTCCTCTCACAATCCACTAGACTTTTATGTTGGGATAACCAATCCATTCCCAATATAATATCTAGGCCTTGCAGTTTTAGGACTAATAGGCTAGCCATAAACTCTTCCCCTTCTACTCTGAAGGTTATATATGATGGCAAGCTGAATATACAGGCAGCTTAGCTCCTGGGGTCTGTATATCCATAGAGTACTCTAGAGGTACCATATGTATTCCTCAGATATGAATGAATTTGTAACTCCAGGATCAACAGTATTAAAGCAGATGTAGACTGGATCAAGAATCTACCTAGGAGAATGTTGGTGGCGTTGTTTGCTTCTTGAAGAGAGGTGAAGTTTAATCGGCCTCCTCGGCTTCCCATCTGTCCTCTTCCTCTTCCTCGGCCTGCTATGGTTCCTCCTCTGTTGGGCGAACTTCCTCTGGGCTCTGCAATGGTGGTGAAGCTGTGGTTCTGGATGTCATCGTCAGTGTTCCAGCTTGCGATCTTGCTATTGACGTTGGGAGCTGAATCCAAGGACAGCTGTCTTTGTGGTGTCCATACTACCCACAGTGGAAACACTGAGTTCTAGCATGAGGGCAGTCCCTTTGGTAGTGAGCTCCTTTGCAGCTTTGGACATGACGGTGTTGCTGGTGATCTTGGTGCTTGGTAGACTGGTCGGAAATTGGGAGATGTTGGGGCTCTTCCCCTGGTTGGGTTGGCTGGCGGCCGTACTTGCTATAGCATCTTCCTTTTTCGACTTTCTTCTCCTATGCTCCTCTTTTCTTCCACCTTCAATACCCGATTGACTAAGGTTTGGAACTCTGAAAATTCGTGGGAGGCAATCTGGTACTGCAGATAGTGTTGAAGTCCTTCGGTGAAGCGCTCAATCTTTTTGTCCTCCGTGTCGATGTCCCCTAGCGCGTAGCGAGCTAGATGGCTGAATTGGTGCAGATATTCCGTAACGGTCCGGCTCCCTTGTACCAAGTTTCGGAACTCTCGGCGTTTGGCGGCTATGACACTGATGGGTACGTAAAATTTCCGAAATTGCTCTTTAAATTCTGTCCAGGATATGTTATCCTTGTTAGGGTGAGCCTCTTGATAGTTTATCCACCATGCGGCTGCTGCTCCTGTAAGTTGGTGTGATCCGAATAACACTTTCTCTCGGTTGTTACAACGAACTGTATCCAACTTCCTCTCGATGTCCCTGAGCCAATCATCGGCGACGATGGGATCAGTTGCACTAGCAAATGTTGGTGGTCGGGTCTTCTGAAAATCCGATAGTCGGGTTCCAACAGCAGTTCCTTCAGATGTCCCTCCTGGCATCTTTTGAATGATCTGAGCCAACAACTGGGTGTGGGCAGCTTGTGCCTCCTGCCTGCTCTTTTCCATGGAGAGAAGAATTTCTTGGAGGGTTGGCTGATCTTCCTGAGAAAGGTTTGATTCGTGGGGTCTCTGTTGAGATGAAGATCCCCTCCTTGCTGGGTCTTCCCTGGGCGAAGCTTGCTCCCTGTCCTCTTGACTACCTTGCGATCTTCTCTTCGTGTACACCATACTGATTCTTCTGAAGAAGGAGCAGATAGGTCTAACTAACTAAGAGAGAGAACTAGGGCACTAATGCGGAGATTAATGCAACTATTTAATGCACAAAACACTTAGGCCTCTAGCCATAGTAAACAAGTTAACCATTGCGAAAGCAACGGCGGAGCACAAAAGCTAGCAAGAGCATCCACCTGCTCAATCTATACTACCCTTTCCCAGCTAATCCTCCACGACGGTCGACTAACTACTCGAACAAGGTTCTACCAAAAGAACTAGGCTATGTGCGGTAGCAACGTAGCCCAACTCCTGAGGCACTCTATAAAAGCAGAACGCTCTCTCGACATCTTGCCGAATTTTTAGAAAAGCCAAGTAAGACTTTTGAAATCCGAAACTTTTAGAAGCTACAAGGCTCCTGTTTTCAAAAAATAGTGTTTTTAGAAAATAGATTTTTAAATAAACTACGCCTTCCTGGCGAGCCAATTCCTAAAGGTGTCGTCCTACAGTCAAGTTCTCATGCTGCTCTGATACCTCTTTTTATCTGTCGCGCCCCGCACAGGGTACCACGACTACTCCCGTGGAGACCTAGCTCGCTGCAGCTGGCCTCATACATACATACCACTGACTTCCCAGGATAAGTCAAGCACAAGAGTTCATTGCAGCAGAGTAACTTACAAAATATCATTGATAAACAGTATGGCCTGCTGGCCTGATACAACAAGAGTAATACAGTGCCTTCACGGCACAAATGGTCTAATTAAAACAAAAGACAACTACTCGGCGGAAGCTAGGCGAAACCCCCACAGTCGTAAGAAGTTGACAGCAGAACAGCACACTTCAGGGTTCTGACAGAAATTGCTCTCTTCCTTCTGGATCCACGAAATCTTCCAAGCCTTCATCTTGGTATTGTAGCACTCCATCTATTGTTGATAAGTTGCAAGGGTGAGCACTTACGTACTCAGCAAGTCATAGGTAAGAGTAGAGATACGTATAGTAGAGATGACATGATCCTATGCTATTGAGGGAAAGAGGTGAGAGGGTTTCTCCATAAATACTTTTCTTCCAAGCTTTTCAAATCCCATGCTCATGGCAGCATTTCATATACTTAGGGTACAATCCACATGCCTCTTAGATATCATATGATCACTAAATTATGGTACAACCGCGACACGTCAACACATGACAGCCCACGGCAACACCCCTTATCATGACAACACATGTCATTTGGGTAATCTTGAACTAACAAATTTTAATTTATAAAACAATACTTGTGTCACACCCCGTGGATTCAATCCACCACGGCATACTCCTAAAACTCGGGAGCACGAAGTATTCGAATACATTTTTAAACTCTGCAGAGATGTACCTCTTTTTAAATCCACTTTTTCACTCGACTTCCAAGTCGGGCCAACTCCATGCGACTTATACGCATGTGACAAGGCCGAGATCACACAACGTTTTTGCAGTCTAGTATTAACAGTATCCCTGCCCGGTAAATGGACAATACCGTCCCAAGTACCGTTGTGGGTCCTCCCCACTGCCTTACTTCCTAGCCTGGGTCTATGTTCCCGCAGGACACATAACCTCTTTTGATTACAGTCGCGCACGACTTAATCTGGCGTAGGGCGTCTTCCTTCTTTACACCTTATCCTCTCATAATTTTTCTGATCTCACATCACTCATGGACGAACTGCGTCCCACCAGTTTCCACGCGAGAAACCAGATCGACAAGCCATGCAGGGAACTGATAATACTAAGAAAGCTACTAGGTTGCGCCTGTCCCATACCAGGTAAGTGGTTGGTACGTTTTTCATGCCACTAGACGCATAACACAAGGTTCTAGTCCTTACATGCCAGTGACCAGATCATACCACAAACCATGCACCTTCAGTGCCTACACATTCAGTGCAGCCAAGCACCTCCAGTGCTACCACCATTCCATACCAAAATACTGGTCACGGCTAGGGGTTCTATTTCATGAATATAAATGTACATGTTTATACTTTTATTAGTTCGTGGTTTACTATCTTATCAAGTTCACATTCCTCAAGTATTTAATCTACCACTGCCATAATATCATTGATCTCAACACATGCAATATTAATGAGGTATCTACTCATGGAATAGCATAGCAATTCATAAAATATGGGTTTCAATATGATCAAAGTATGACTTGCCTTCCGCGTCGTAAGAAACAGCAGTTGATGTCGGGTCTACGACGAAGTCTTCGAACTCGGATTCTTGCTCTGAACAAGGATCAAACACGCAAACAGGCATTACAATCAATCCTACTCTTACTATTCCACTATATGCGGTAATGCAAGGAGAAACACTTAGGCGATACAAGATTTGGAAGCGATTAGGGTTAAACTATGGAAACCAAGGTTAAGATTAGTTGTCAAGGGTTTACAAGGTTCCAAATGTTCCAAAATATCAGAATGATATCAAGGCTGATGCTGGTTCGCTCAAAAACAGCGAACACCTTTAGGTCGACATTCGGTTCAAGGCATCGACATAGGGTCGATGGATGATAGAGGGCTCAACTCAAGTTGTGACAGTAGAATAAAATGTAGATCACAACATCAGGAGTCTAAGGGACAAAGTTATGTTCAGTTTGCATACCCAGATGGGGTCAAAATGGCCCAATGCCATTGGCTGACATAGGCTGACAATGCCCAAGAATGGCATTGACATGGTTTGAACAGTTTCTAGTAGCCAAAATGGGTTTTTATTCAAGCATATGATGCACAAGGTAGTGAAGCAACTGTTTGACAAGGTAATTTTTGGTTTGCATGACCAGAGGTGGGTGAATAGGGCTAATGCCACTGACTGGCATAGTTTGACATAGAGTTGACATGGCCAGAAACTAGGGTTTGCCATATCTTTTGATCTAGGGCTCCAAATGATGCACCACTTTGTCTGGTAGTTAGGCATTTGTAACAGGAACAAATGTCTCAACAGGATCTAGGGCAGGAGATGGCCGGAAAGTGATGAAAACTGGCAAGGAAGTTGACTGGCCTGGAGCACATGCAACATAAACAGTGCAGTAACTAGGGCATAGCTATATCTCACAATCTAGGCCGAATTGGTAGTCGTGATAGAAGACAAAGTTGCTCAGAATGGTCCAAAACATCTAAATGGCAAAGTGGTTTGAGCTGGAGTGGCTGGATTTGGAAGATACTGGCTGGAGAAAAGATGAACTCAAATCTGTTTTGGGCATTTCTGATTTAAAGTGATTGAACTCAATTCCTTGCTAGAGTATGGTCCTCAGGGTACTAGAAATGCATTGGTGAAGTTAGATTAACAGATTGCTCAACAGAGAAGCTAAATCAGCAAGTACAAGTTCATGTTCATGGCTGGAAATTGGAGGTTTTTGATTTACAACGAATTTGTTCAAACCAGTAGCTCAGGGGTCTTAAGTGAGCTATTCTAAGCATATTTCACTACTGGCTCGAAGATCAATTCATTTTGGAATGAAATTAATTGCTCGCCGGAGCTACTGGAGTAAAACTGAAATTGCCGGCGACTGAGGGTATTTAGACTAAATTCCAAGCTCGAGAAGCATGAGGGGGATGAGGGAAGCTCACTGGGGGTGTTGGATCGAAGAATGAAGTAGTGGAGAAGCTTGGCACCGTGCTCCCTCTTTGCTGCTCACCGGGGAAGAAGAAGACACAGTGCTGCTGCTGGTTTTCTGGTGTTTTGGAGTGTGGTGAAGTTGGCTAAGTCCCAGGGGGTATAAATAGGCAAGCTGGAGGTGCTGCAACGGCTAGAAGCGCACGGGGAGTTGAAGCCGGCAAGGAAGTGACAGGAAGCGACTTCACAGCGAGCTGGCGTCGAGGGGACTGGTTCAGCGGCCGTGAACGCTTTACAGGTGATGTGAGGGCAAGTTGATGGCTGGCCGCGGCGAGTTCTCCACGTGGCACAAAGCTCCTGCGTCGACCGTTGCTGGTGGCGTGCAAACGGGAGAAAACGATGGCTGTGAGTTGCGCCGGGGAAGATCCACAGTGGCCAACAGTACTCGCACACGTGGCGCTGTTCAGCTGGTGAAGATGGCGACCACGGCTGGCTTCCACGACTATGGGCTACTGTAGCAGTGCAACGGGGCGTGCTCGAGGTCGAAGCTCCCGTGCTCGTGCGCTGTCCCAGGTCGTGGTCGAAGCAAGACAGCAGCTCGAGGTCGAAGCAACAGTAGCTGGTCGATTGCACTGCTTTGGTCGAAGTCGAAATAGCCCATCTGGTCGTGAACAGCAAGATCTGGTCGAGCCAGGGGTATAAGTGTAATGATTTCGGTTGAAAAGTGGACTGATTTGTAATTCTGGTCTTAGAGAGGCTTAATCTGGAATTTGATTTAATGGATGAGTATAATATTTCTATTAATACTCATTTAGCTCAAATCTGGAGAAAATTTGATAAGGTTTGAGGGATTTCACCTATTTTCGAAAATAGGGTAAAATTAGGGTAAAATAGATGTGGATTTTGTCGATCTTAAATTCTGGTGATTGGGGAGAGATTTTGAAGTTTAAACAGAAGGGAAATATGTATCAAATAGCATTTGGGAGGTGTTCCCTGAAGAAATTCTGAGGTTGGAGTTGATTTGTGAATTTTAGCCTTTTCAGGCTTCCAGGTAAACAGAAAAGGACTTATTCGCAGTAAAATTTGGACTAAACTGCGAAAAGTGTTTAGATGAAACAATCTGGTTCCCAACTTTTTGGAGTAAGTTGAGGGTATACCTAGGAACATATTCCAAAAGTTACTTGAGTCTGGATAGGGTTAGATCATGATAACTCAGTTATTTGGGATCTGGGGTACTTAGGGTAAATCTGAATTTCCTGTTTTCGAAAACAGAAAGAGACTTAGGTACTGGGAGTTAGGGTTAGAATTCAATTTGGTTCCTGAAGACTTTTATCTTCAGAATAACTGGTAGGTTAAATCTGGATGGTCTGATCTTGATCTGGATCTAGAGGATAGATTTGGAGATTTTTAGGGTTTGGGAGAGATTAGGGTTTAGCTGATCTGGCTACTGCTACAGGGATACATGCATGCAGGATTTTATGCAAAAACTTTTCACCCCCAAAACCAGGGTGTTACAAAAATCTCTCTCCAATCACCAGAATTCGAGATCGACAAAATCCAGATTTAGTTTACCCTAATTTTACCCTATTTTCGAAAATAAGTGAAATCTCTCAAATCTTATCAAATTTTCTCCAGATTTGAGCTAAATGAGTATTAATAGAAATATTATACTCATCCATGAAATCAAATCTCAAATTAAACCTCTCAAAGACCAGATTTGCAATTTAGTCCAAAGCCAAATCAAAAATCATCGCAATTCAGTCCCTAGTTCGACCACGGGCTACTGTGCACGACCAGGCCGTTCAATCGACCATGAGCACAGGAATTTTGGTCGTCGCCGTTGCCGCTGCTGCAGCTCCATCGCCAGCGATCACCAGCGCTGCCACCTCCGCCATTGCTTCCTTGCCGCGTGTGTGCATTGTGTTCGCCACCGTGGAACAGCTTCACCTCGCCAGCATCGCCTTCGCTCTCCCGCGCGCGCGCCCGACAACGGCAGCGCAGTTGCGCCACGTTGCAAGCATGCCTGAGGGATGCATCAATTCGCCGTTGCATCAACCAGGACTGCGCGCCAGACTGTAAAAGCCGGCACGGCCGCTGGAGCGCGTCACCTCGCTGTTGTCCCGCCCGGCCAGTCAATTCGCCGTCGATTCACAGCTCCAAGTCTCCAGGCACTTTCAACCGTTGCTGCTCACTTCGCCTATTTAAGCTTGCTCTGGCCATCTCCTTCAACTACACACACGCCAGAACCACACAAGTCTCTAACCTTGTCATCCTCTTCGTCTTCTTCGGCGAGCTCGAGAAGAAGCTCACGGTGCCAGGCCAATCCGCTGCACCGAACTCCAAATTGAAGCTACCAGTAAGTTACTCTCATCCACTTACCTGTGTAGTAGCAGCCAATTGAGTTCTATCGCAGCTCATCGCCGGGAATTGCTGTTTTTCCCCGACAACTCCGGCGAGCAATTAAACCATAATTAAACCGAATTAGCTCTCGAGCCTGTGATTAAACATGATCAGTGGACAGTTTAGAACACATCTAAGCAACCAGAATCACCAATTTCACTAAAATATGAAAAATCCCAACTTTGCACCTTGCATGTAAGCTGGAACTCGCTGTTAAGCTTCTCTGGTGTTTCTCCAGACAATCTAGCTTCGCGCATAGCTTTTGTATGCCCCAGAGACCCTCCTCAAGCAAGGGCTCGAGTTCGTTTGCCCTAGAACAGAAATGCCCAATTTTTTGTGTCTTCTTCCCTAGCTCCGGTCGCCGGATTTTGTTCCCGGCCGTTTCAACCCCAACCACCTTGTCTAGCAGATGTGCCTCGACCCCATGAGTATTTTTGTCTTCTATCTCGACACCTGGATCGGCCCAGATGAAGAGGTATCGCCATGCCAAAGTTTGGTCCAGAAACTGTTGAGAACAGCTCGGCCACCGTGTTCTTCGCCGGTTTTCATCACTTTCCGGCCATCTCCTGCCCTAGGTCCTGTTGAGACATTTGTTCCTGTTACAAATGCCTAACCACCAGAAAAAGTGATGCATCATTTGGAGCCCTAGATCAAAAGTTATGGCAAACCCTAGTTTCTGGCCATGTCAACTCTATGTCAAACTATGCCAGTCAGTGGCATTAGCCCTGTTCACCCACCTCTGGTCATGCAAACCAAAAACTACCTTGTCAAACAGTTGCCCCACTACCTTGTGCACCATATGCTTGAATCAAAATCCATTTTGGCCACTAGAAACTGTTCAAACCATGTCAATGCCATTCTTGGGCATTGTCAGCCTATGTCAGCCAATGGCATTAGGCCAGTTTGACCCCTTTTGGGTATGCAAAATGAACATAACTTTGTCTCTTAGACTCATGATGTTGTGATCTACATTTTATTCTACTGTCACAACTTGAGTTGAGCCCTCTATCATCCATCGACCCTATGTCGATGCCTTGAACCGAATGTCGACCTAAAGACGTTCGCTGTTTTTGAGCGAACCAGCCGCAGCCTTGATATCATTCTGATATTTTGGAACCTTTGGAACCTTCTAAACCTTTGACAACTAATCTTGACCCTAATGTCCATAGTTTAACCCTAATCGCTTCCAAATCTTATATCGCCTAAGTGTTTCTCCTTGCATTATCGCATATAGTGAATTAGTAAGAATAGGATTGATTGTAATGCCTGTTTGCTTGTTTGATCTTGTTCAGAGCAAGAGTCCGGGGTTGAAGATCTTGTCGCTGAACCGTCATCGACTGCTGATACTTACGACGCGGAAGGCAAGTCATACTTTGATCATATTGAACCTATATTTTATGAATTGCTATGCTATTCCATGAGTAGATATCTCATTAATATTGCATGTGTTGAGATCAATGATATTATGGCAGTGATTGATTGAATACTTGATGAATGTGAACTTGTTAAGATAGCAAGCCATGAACTAATAAAAGTATAAACATGTACATTTATATTCATGAAATAGAACCCCTAGCCGTGACCAGTATTTTGGTATGGAATGGTGGTAGCACTGGAGGTGCTTGGCTGCACTGAATGTGTAGGCACTGAAGGTGCATGGTTTGTGGTATGATCTGGTCACTGGCATGTAAGGACTAGAACCTTGTGTTATGCGTCTAGTGGCATGAAAAACGTACCAACCACTTACCTGGTATGGGACAGGCGCAACCTAGTAGCTTTCTTAGTATTATCAGTT
The DNA here is from genome assembly GCA_019359835.1 of Pharus latifolius. NCBI lineage: Eukaryota > Viridiplantae > Streptophyta > Magnoliopsida > Poales > Poaceae > Pharus > Pharus latifolius. Next base: position 19,282,294 of record CM033330.1, read on the forward strand.
CCCTGCATGGCTTGTTGATCCGGTTTCTCGCGTGGAAACTGGTGGGACGCAGTTCGTCCATGAGTGATGTGAGATCAGAAAAATTATGAGAGGATAAGGTGTAAAGAAGGAAGACGCCCTACGCCAGATTAAGTCGTGCGCGACTGTAATCAAAAGAGGTTATGTGTCCTGCGGGAACATAGACCCAGGCTAGGAAGTAAGGCAGTGGGGAGGACCCACAACGGTACTTGGGACGGTATTGTCCATTTACCGGGCAGGGATGCTGTTAATACTAGACTGCAAAACGTTGTGTGATCTCGGCCTTGTCACATGCGTATAAGTCGCATGGAGTTGGCCCGACTTGGAAGTCGAGTGAAAAAGTGGATTTAAAAAGAGGTACACCTCTGCAGAGTTTAAAAATGTATTCGAATACTTCGTGCTCCCGAGTTTTAGGAGTATGCCGCGGTGGATTAAATCCACGGGGTGTGACACAAGTATTGTTTTATAAACTAAAATTTGTTAGCTCAAGATTACCCAAGTGGCATGTGTTGTCATGATAAGGGGCGTTGCCGTGGGCTGTCATGTGTTGACGTGTCGCGGTAATACCATAATATAGAGATCATATGATAATTAAGAGGCATGTGGTTTATGCCCTAAGTTATGAAATACTGTTAGGAGTATAAGATTGAAAAGCTTGAATAAAAATAATGTGATATGAGGATATATCGCCTTGGATATGGGGTATATGTATCACCATCAATATGATTTATTTACTGCCATGAGTATGATTGGAAGTTGAATAAGAAATGAGAAAGAAATGTATTTTGAGAAAAACCCTTCACTCTTTCCCCAATAGCATAGGTTCATGTCATTTATACTATATGTATCTCTACCTTCCCTATGACTTGCTGAGTACGTAAGTGCTCACCCTTGCAACTTATCAACAATAGATGGAGTGCTTCATGACCAAGACGAAGGCTTGGAAGATTTCGTGGATCCAGAAGGAAGAGAGCCAGTTCTGCCAGAGCCTTGATGTGTGTTGTTCTGCTGTCAACTTCTTACGACTGTGGGGGTTTCGCCTAGTATCCGCCGAGTAGTTGTCTTTTGTTTTCATTAGACCATTTGTGCCGTGAAGGCATTGTATTACTCTTGTTGTATCAGGCCAGCAGGCCATACTATTTATCAATGATATTTTGTAAGTTACTCTGCTGCAATGAACTCCTCTGCTTGACTTATCCTGGGAAGTCAGTGGTATGTATGTATGAGGCCAGCTGCAGCGAGCTAGGTCTCCACGGGAGTAGTCGTGGTACCCTGTGCGGGGCGCGACAACTAGGTCCCCCACTGGGACCCGAACCTATCTAAGACTCACCGCGTCAATCTCTGTGTTGCCCGGCGGGAGGTGACTGGTCATTCGATCAACTCGTGCCGTTGTACGCGTGTTACACACATCGGTAAAACCTACTGGTGGTATCTTTTATACAACGACAGCTGGCATTGTCCGTGGGGACTCCGTGACGAATTGCCATGGCTCCCCTGAGAACGAGAGCCCAAGCTCTCTCCCTTTCCGGTGGTGCCGGTCCTAGTGACCTGGCGCAGCCCCCGCAAGATGCTGCTGTCACGACCCTACCGTCCGGGGACACCCAGACAGAGGTACCAATCTCTTCTCCCGTATTCTCTGGTAGAAGTGGTCCTGTCCCCAGCCTGGTGACCGCTGCCGCGCTTGCGGGGCCTAGCGCCCCCCAACCGGCAATCCCGGTCTTTGAGGACCCCTTGCTTGGGGCTCTGGTCGAGGGCCAACTCTGTGCCCAGCACACCCTGGAGGAGTTGTTGCGCATCTTAGCGTGACCCTTGGCTCCTGTTTACCCTCCCCCATACTCGTTTATGGGGGCACCACCTCCGTTTTTCATGGGGCACCTGGCCACCTTCCTCGTGCGGGCATGTTTTCCGCGCCGGGGGGCCTGCCTATGCCCGGAGCCTTCCCCGCAACGAGAACGTTTTCCGCGCCGGGAATACGGCCTATGCCCAGAACATTCCCCGTTCCGAGGGGTTATCCAGCACTGGGCCCGAAACCTCCTCAAGCGGCTATTGTCGCACTGGGAACCCTCTCCGCGCCATGAGCCGTCCCTGCGCCCCTGGCCACCCATTTGTCAAGAGGCCTCCCCGGGTTAATGCCCGGGGCCGCTTCCGCACCAGAGCCGGCGGTTGCTTCAGGAACCCTCCTTGCACCAACATCCGTCGCCGCCCCAGATGCTCACCCGGTGCCGGGCCAGTACCGCGCGCCGATGGCATCCTTCGGGCCAGCGACCGACACTCATCAGCTCCCTCCTCCCTCGGGACCGCCCTTGAGGGCTCCCCCGGTGGATCAAACCTGGTTCACCCGGGAGGAGGTAGAGCGCATGCGTATGGCAAAGTCCGGGGAGGCTCCCTCCCTTAATCGATCGGAACTCCCCCTGGCTCACGGTCGTGGTGAGCCACCCTCCCGGCTCAACCGGGGGAAGAGAGTGGTCGAGGAGGCTACCGCCATCACCGGGGGGTACCCGAAAATCCAAGAGGTTAGCTCGACTAACCCTGAGGAGAAGAGGCATTACCGTCGCCCAGGTGGTCTGCTGGGACACCTCCCCAACTCTGACAATGAGCGCGTGTCCCCTGTCAAAGGGAACAGCGACCGGGAATCTACTCGGGAAGTTGAGGGGGGCCAACCAACCTCTATGCCGCCACCTCCGATGCATCTGCTGGCCGTGGCCCTATCGTTCGCTGCACATCAAACACTACAATGGTGAGGTCGGCCCTTATGAATTCGTGCAGGTGTATTCCACAGCCATCTCGGTGGCTGGGGGGACGAGACGGTGCAATGCAACATCTTCCCCCTCTACGTCGCCGGAATCGCCCGCTCATGGTTTTACAAGCTGAGGGTCGGTTCCATCAATTCCTTTGCAAAGCTCAAGCGCAAGTTCTAGGCAAACTTCCAGGGGAACTACGTGCGTCCCCTGGACTCGTCACAACTCTACGCCATCTGGTAGAGGACGCGGGAGACCATCCAGAGCTTCTTCAAATGCTTCGCTCAGGTTAAGAGCAAAGTGGCTCACGTCCTTGACTCCACAGTCATCGAGGCGTGCAAGAGCGGGATCCTCCCCAGGGAGCTCCACCAGAGGCTCTCCCAGAGCTATCCCTCCTCTGCCGACAAGCTCTTCATCGTGCTTGAGAAGTACGCTAGAGTAGAGGAGGATGACCTCTGGAAGTACAACCAGGGGGTGCCTACCCCCACTGACCAGGAGGCCAGGGACCCCCTCAACGAACGCCCCAAGAGGGGCAACCGCAGCGAGCCATGGCCTCGGGAGACCTTTGTCCTCGAGGGCAAAGGCGGCTCACGCGAAGCCCCCAAGGGCAACCGCCCCTTCCCCAAGCTGAAAGGCCATGGGGGGGACAGTGGTCCTGCGGCCGGGAAGGCGCCTTGATGGGAGGCAAGGGGGGCACAGCCAATCTGTGGTGTGCCTTCCACAAGTTCAATTCCCATGCTACTCGAGAATGCCACCAGCTTCTGCAACACCCTGCCTCCTTGCCCCCTCTACCGGCTTTGCCGGCTCTCCCTGCTCCCTTCGGGGAACAGCTGAGACAGGCGCAGAAAAGGGGCTCAGCTGAAGAGCTGCCTATCAAAACCTCCGAAAGGCGTGTAAACGTCATTATGGGAGGATCCGCCTCGGGGCGGGACTCCAAGCGCTAGCGCAAGGAGTACGCACGAGAGGTAAAGGTTGTGGTGGTGCTAAACACGTCCCGTCCACCAGAGTGGTCGAACGTCCCCCTCACCTACACAGCGGAAGACGCGCACGGGGTTCTCTTCCCCCACGACGACGTGCTCATCATCTCCGCTAGCTGGTGCGCATCCTTGTCGATGGACGAAGCGCCGCGGACATTCTGTACCTGAAGGCGTTCAAGGAGATGTAGGTTGATGAAAAGCTACTGCAAACCACGGCCGGGCCCTTGCAGGGCTTCATCCCAGGGAAGACCATCTATCCGGTGTGGAAGGTCGACCTCCCCATGACCTTCGGTGCCCCGGAAAACTACCGGACGGAGATGTTCCGGAAAGCTATCTATGTGTGAAGATCCCTGGGCCTCATGGCGTGATCACCGCCCAAGGCAACCAGGATGTGGCCCGTGCTCTTTACGAGCGCGCCGCCGCAATGATCGGGAGCGTCAACCTAATCAAGGCCCCAGGGGGGAGACCCGCCCACACCCCCCCCGGTTCCAAACATCCCGGTTGTCCCCTCCGGGAAGTTTCTCCCGAAACCACTCCCGGAAGGAAACCTTCGGAAGGTCCGGCTGTCCCCGAAGGACGGGGAAAGGATCGTCAAGATCAGGGCGGACCTCCCGAAGGAGCACGCGGGGCAGCTCGCGGCCTTCCTCCACAAGAACTCTGACGTCTTTGCGTGGAAGCCCGCCGACATGCGGGGAGTCCCCCGGGACGTTATCGAGCACTTGCTCGCGTTAATGGCCGACCGCCCCCCGGTAAAGAAAAAGTTGAGGAAGCTCTTCCTCGAGCGCCAAGAGGCCATCAAGGCTGATATCGCCAGGCTCCGAGAGGCGGGGTTCGTTTGGGAGGTTTTGCACCCCGAATGGCTGGCGAACCCCGTCCTCGTCAAGAAGTCAAGCGGCAAGTGGAGGATGCGCGTGGACTTCACTGACCTCAACAAAGCTTCCCAAAAGGACAACTTCCCACTCCCGTGGATCGACCAGCTAGTGGATTCAACTACAGGGTGTGAGCTTAAGACATTTCAGGACGCGTATTCAGGCTACCAACAAGTCCGAATGGCTAAGGAGGACGAGGAAAGGACGAGTTTTATAACTCCCCTCGGCACCTTCTGCTACGTCACATGCCCTCCAAGCTCAAGAACATTGGGGCAACTTTCCAGCGCCTCATGTCACTGGTCCTCAAGCACCAGATCGGCTGTAACATACAGGTTTACGTTGACGACACGGTCGTCAAGGGCCTCCACGCAACCGCCCACCTCGACGACTTGGCGGAGACCTTCCACAACCTCTGCAAGTACAGGATGAAGCTCAACCCGGAAAAGTGTGCCTTTGGTGTACGCGAGGAAAGCTGCTTGGATTCCTCGTGTCCCAGCGGGGCATAGAGGCCAACCCTGAAAAAATTTGGGCCCTGCTGGACATGACCCCGCCACGCACCGTGAAAGACGTCAAGCGGCTTACCGGCCTCTTGGCTGCGCTAAGTCGCTTCATCTCGCGGTCAGGGGGAACACGGCCTCCAGTTCTTCAAAATCCTCTGGGGCCTCGAGGGGTTCAAGTGGACTCTCGAGGCCCAGGCGGCCTTTGATGACTTCAAGAAATACCTCACGAGCCCTCCAATGCTCGTGAGCCCATCTCCGGAAGAACCCTTGCTCCTTTACCTCACCGCCACCCCAGTCGTTGTAAGCACGGTATTAGTAAAGGAGCAGGACAGGCAGCAGCACCTCGTGTACTACGTGAGTGAAGCCCTCCAAGGGGCTAAGACACGGTATACGGAGGTGGAGAAGATCTGCTATGCCCTCCTGATGGCATCTCAGAAGCTTCATCATTACTTCCTGGGACACCCAATGACAGTCCCATCTTCCCTCCCCATGGGGGAGGTGCTGCGAAACAAAGAGGCCACCGGCCGGATTAGGAAGTAGAGAGCTGAGCTGGCTCCCTTCACCTTGTCCCTCATGGGCCCTTCCGCCGTCGAATCACAAGTCCTCGCTGACTTTGTGGTGGAATGGACCTCAGCGTCCGGGACGGAGGGGGAGGCTCCCTCCGAGCCACCCCGGTGCAATGACCATTGGACGCTCATGTTCGATGGCTCCTTGTGTGTCGTCGAGGCTGGCGCGGGGATAGTCCTTCGAAGCCTCGAGGGAAGGAAGCTAGAATACGCGTTAAGACTCGAGTTCCCCGCTACGAACAACGTCACCTACTATGAGGCCCTGCTCCTGGGGCTGCGCCTTACGCACTCCCTGGGGATTCACCACCTCCTGGTCAAGGGGGACTCCCAGCTCATGGTTTGCCAAATGGACAAGTCATACTTGTTCCATGATGCTAACCTGTGTCTCTACTTGGGGAAGGTGCACAAGATGGAGAAGTACTTCGAGGGCCTGGAGGCCCGGCATATTCCCCAGAGGGACAATGACCACGTCGATGCCTTGGCCTAGGCGGCCAGCGCCCGAGAACCTCTCCCTGGGGGCACCTTCCTAGAGATCATCACGAAGCCCTCTGTGGCCCCCCAGGGCACAGACCCAGAGTCTCGTGACCTAGAGGTCTCTGAGATAATCCGGGCCGCGTCTTGGATGGACCCCCTTGTCTCCTTCATAAGGAGGGAGGGGGAGCCTCCTGGCGACACCGAGGCAAAGCGCCTCTGTGCCAAGGCACGGGCATATCTCCTGCTAGAGGGAAGACTCTACAAGTGCGGGGCCTCCGCCCTACTCCGCTACCTCCCACGGGCAGAAGGGCTCCGTCTCCTCGAGGACATCCACTGGGGGAGCTGCGGTTCTCACCTAGCCCTGTGCGCAGTCGCGGCGAAGGTTCTCCACCAAAGCTTTTATTGGCCTATTGTGGTCTACAATCCGGGAGATCTTGTCTCCGCATGCGAGACCTGCCAGAAAATGGCAAAGGGCTCCAAACTGCCCTCCTTGACACTACGAGTCATCCCGATCACTTGGCCCTTCACTCGCTGGGGGATAGATCTCCTCAGTCCCTTCCCCCCAGTGCCAAGGGGGTACAAGTATGTTGTGGTGGCCGTGGATTATTTCTCCATGTGGGTGGAGGCTGAACCCTTGGCCAGCATCACCTCCCGAGTAGTACAGCGGTTTTTCTGGAAGAATCTTGTATGTCGCTTTGGGGTCCCACAAAATATCACATCGACAACGGGACCCAATTCGACTCGGTATACTTTCGCGAATTCTGCGAGGGCCTGGGGACTACCCTCCACTTCTCCTCCGTAGCTCATTCCTAGAGCAACAGAGCCGTCGAAAGGGTCAATGGTGTGATCTTACAAGGATTACACCGGTGACTCGAGCAGACCGCCTCCAGGCGGGGCGCATGGGCGGAGGAGCTTTCGAGCATTCTCTGCTCCATGCGCACGACCCTGAGCTGAGCAACAGGGCACACCCCCTTCTTGCTTGTGTACGAGGCTGAGGCAGTCCTCCCTTCGGAGATCAATTTTCGGTTGCTGCGGGTAGAGCTCCTAGACAGAGCTACAGCCACAGCTTACCAATCCAATGAAGCAAATCAGCGACTGGAAGTTGACCTCATCGAGGAAGAGTGCGACCGAGCGCTCCTCCGCCACACCATGTACAAGCACGAAATGGCGCGCGCGTACAACCAGCTCGTCCGCGCCAAAGCTTTCTGCCTTGGGGACCTTATCCTCAAGCGCGTGACTGACCCCCAAGCCCAAGGAAAACTTTCCCCTAAGTGGAAAGGCCCAAACAGGATCTCTCTATCCTGGGTTCGGGGGCTTATAAGCTCTCCAACCTTGATGACTAGAAGCTGAAGCATACTTGGAACATAGACTTGCTCCTCAAGTTCTACATCTAGCCCCCAGGCTCACTCCCTCCCCCTTCCCGACTTTGCAGGGGGCGGCACTGTATTCACCACTCCCTCCCCTACCGCGGCTCCGCGGGGGGAGGCATTGTATTTATCGTTCCCTCCCCTGCCACGGTTCTGCGGGGTGAGGCGTTATATGTCATCTCCATTAATACAAATGGTTTTTTGTTCATCTAGAAATTTTGTAGATTCTTGACTTACCATCACCAAGGCGATGCCCTCCTTGTGAGGATGTAGGCTATCGCAGCCTAGAAGTCCCTACGACGGGAGCCCTGCTCCCATAGGGCGGCTAACAGTAACCCCTCGTGGACTGAGGGGGTAAGCGGCAACCCAGTTCTCATGAACTGCGGTAACGAGTCAATTTGAGACACTAGTCTCCCCTCAAACTCTCCCGGGAAAGATCCTTGTATAAGCTCCCAACTCTCCAGGAGGCGCTCCGGAGAAGGTCTTCCGGCCAATATTCGTAGCCAGCCGGGGCGCGTATCTAAAGTGGCAAGACCCCGATTTTGGAGGGGACATCTCGGCGCGACAATTGTCAAAGTTGTGCAAGTGCCACTCCGAGAACCACCGCAGCCGGACTGGCTCCTGGAGAGCACCCTCCGACGCACCCCCGAAGGGAAGCCCAGGGGTCGGGCCACAAGCGCTTCCCCCGGTGGCGAGGCTCAGTAGGGTAGAGGCCTCTTGGGCCCTCCCCGGGCTACACCACCTGGGACTCGGGAACTCCCTCTCGGGAGTTAGTTCGTGGGACGCCTGCTCGCAATCGGACAGGACTTAGCAAAAAAAGTTCATTTCATTAATCAATCAAAGGATTTACAAGTTTTTTAGGGCTTCTTCTAAGAAGCTACCGGGTGAAAAAATCCTAAGCAAAACCTATCTGGAGACCAGGGGGGAGCTCATACTTGCCCGTCGTTGTCCACCCCCCCCCCCATGGGGAACCTTGGCCACCGTCGCCACCTCCGCCCGGTGTACACCCCCCGGCTCCATTGTCCCGGAGAACCAGTCGAAGAGGACGCTGGCCAGCTTCGCCAGCTCTTCTCTCCGGGTCTCGAAATGGGCGAGGAAGTCCCGCGGGAGCAGCTCCCCAATGACCGGGCACCCTCCCCACAATGCTCCACAAGGGTAGCCACAAGGGCTATCGCGGGAACGGCGAGGCCCCGGGTTGTGGGATGACTATAATGAAAATACGTGGCCACCGGGATCAAGGAGACCTGCCTATAATGAAAATACGTGGCCTCCCGGATCGACGACGGGGCCTGGTCGGGGCTGCCCTCCGATAGGAGCTCGAGCCTGAGCCCCTCCAGGGCGGAGCGGATCATCTTCCACCCGGAGATGACCGGGAGGATGCCCGAGGCCTCCGCCTCCCATAGGGCCTCCCGCCCCGCATGCAGCTCCTTTCGAAGCAAGGAGGCGGTGTCCTCGACGGCCGCCAAGTGCGCCCGGGTGGCGCTAGCTCCCTGAGCGCATTGTCCCTCTCGGAGCCATCGGTGAGGGCGGCCTCCTTAGCGGCCGCCAAGTTCCCCAGCACCTTCTCCTTGTCCGAGCGCTCAGAGGCTAGGGCCCCCTCGTCGGCCCGGAGACGCTTGAAGGCCCGGGCCTCAAACTCCCAGACCAATGCGACATTTTGAAAAAAGAGACCTTAGATAAAAAGTGAAGCACGAAGCCTAAGGCTTCGGTAGGTGGTACTTACTCGAAACCCGGCGGGGATATCCTCCTCGCAGCCTCCCCCCGGAGCATCCTGGGGATGGCTCCAATGGGAGACCTCCCCGCCCGCTGCTGCTTCATCCTCCGGTGTCCCGCCTTCGGAGGAGTCGAACGATAGGTCCATCGGTGGGGCCGGGACTCTGGGGCGGATGAAGAGTCCCTTGCCTTTCCCGGCGAGGGAGGCGCCGACGCCGCCGGGGGGGGGGGAACCTTCGGGGCCGTGAAGGAGGCCATCGGGAGGACCCCCGGTGTATTGAACCAGACGGAGAACCCTCCGCGCAGCGGTGGCGGAGGAGCCTCCGGGGCCACCGGTGTCGAAGAAGGAGTGGGAGCATACATCTCCCAATCTGACTCCTGGCTCACCCCGGCCGCCACACCACCGGATGGCCCGGAGGGACCCGCATCAGGGGACACAGCCACTGGGGTCGCCGGTAGCGTCATCGGGGATGCGACCGGTGTCTTCACGGGAGTCCTCGCCGAGGGGCCCGGGGGCTTCGCCTGGGTCTTTGCGGGCTTCTTCTACGCACGAGCGCGCTTTGGAGGCCTCCCGGCTACCTCTTCCCCCACTTGTGCGAGATGGAGGTGGGGAGGGGCACCCAGATGGGGAGTTGTAGGCCGAAGGCCTCCGCCACGAGGTTGTGTGGCGGGCCCGCCCCGATGACGCGCACGACTCGTTTGTGCTTGTCTGCGTAATACCTCCCGAGGAGGTTGACCGCCACCTCCCAGGAGCTATTGTAGGACCGGACTACAAAAGGAAAGAACAAGTTAGAAGTCGGAGGTCGCCACCTCCCGGGGGCTACCCCCCTCCCTGAGGGATCGAGTCCGGAGACTTACGCTGGTCCACCGTCGTCCAAGGCGGGCGGTGAGCTGCGGTCACCCCTGTTCCTCGGCGGAGGCTGAAGGACACCACCAGGAGGAACGCCAATTCCTCCGCGACGTCCCACATGGACCTCCAGAGCCGGACCTCTGCCATCATGGTGAGGAGGTCCATCTCCCACTCCGTCCACTCTGGAGCCACCGGGCTGGTCGACCGGCAGTACGATGATGGCTCCGGGGAGTAGGTCACCTCCGGGTAGCTTACCCGGAGGTAAAACCACCTCCGGAGCCAGTCCCCCAATGGTCCCGGGAGGCTTGGACCGGATACTCGTCTGTCCGGCCGGGCATGAGTTGAATCATGACTGAGCCGAAGGCGGACTTCAGGCTGCCCTTCATCACCAATGGCCGCCTCGCCGAGGGCTCGCAGAAATACCAGAGAAGCCGGAGAGTGGGCTTCTCCCTGGAGGCTGTCTCGCACAGCCACACGAACAACCCCATCCGAACGAGGGTGTTTGGGGTGAGGTGGTTGAGCAAGAGGCCGTAATCCCAGAGAAACTCCCGGAGCAGTGGATGCACCGGGAGCCAGAGCCCGGCCTCCACAAAGGCCCCGAAGGCCACCACCTCTCCCTCCCAGGGGCTCAGCACCATCTCCTCCAGCACGGGATCCTAATATCCCCGGTCGCAAAGAACTTTCGATCAAGGAATATCTCAAGGTCCCAGGGGGAGAACTCGGTGGCCCCGAGAAAGTCGGAAGTGACTTCCTCCGGGGGTAGTTTGGACGCTTTGGTTCAGCTTTTCAGTTCCATCACCGGGAAGTGAAAGTGTCTGGGAAATCAAGCTACTGGGAGAGCAAAGTGGGCTACCGGCAGAGCAAGAGTTTGAGGCCTGGGAGTTGTGTCCCTGGTCGGGGCCCCCCTCCTATTTATAAGCGACGGAGGAGGCCTCGGGTGAAGAATTTTCTTTGGAAAAACAGCCTCTTGCCGTGTCCCCACTTGTGACTAATCTTTTGCACGAAAGTGATAACAAGCAACAATATGATCAACTACAGGATTGCCATATCACTAATCATTTCACGTCAAGTTCCTCTACTTTTCCTTTGAACCTACATGATAGCTTTCAAGAAGGGGAGTATATGCATGTTGCTTTGCCTCGTGTTTGTACTAACCTTTTGCAAGAGATTATGCTTGAGTCGGGGACGACTCAAATTCAAGAAGGGGAGAATGACGAGGACATCACTAGCTCGGATATGAACAAGACTCCATCCACTCCTTCCACTACTTCCACTACTTTCTCGCCGCCACAAGAAGATCAAGGAGAACGGCGAGTCGGCATGAATCCATGTGCTGAGCCATTCACTACGCCCACACTAGAGGATCAGCGAGCTACATCAAAGGTCGAGCAACTCACGATGCATCAAGCCCAGCCCAAAAACAAGCCCAACTCGTCCGCGAGTCCAGCTCGGCTATCCAGTAGTAGTCCAACTTCAAACGGATGCCCAGGCCACGTATGGAGCCCGTTTGGGGTGAATGAGCACTTTACGGAGAAGCCCACGATGCCACCTTTCCAATGGATCTAGCCCCACTGCCAAATTCCATATGGATCGCCCGCAATCAATGAAACAATTTGTGGACAGATTCTACCGGGTGCTGTGCCACCTCTAATTTGGGCCCAAGGCCCGTGTACCCCTAGGGTTTCACATCCATCTCCTTGGCCGCTACCCCTGTCACATATGGCCATCACCCTTCCCGTTCTTCCTCAGGTTTTGTTTAGATTAGTTTTCCCCATGTGTGAAACTTCATTCTTGTATTCTTGTGTCGGGTAGACCAACAACTACAAGTTACACAACCACAAACTCATCGTGTGCTTCATCCATATTTGCAATTTCAGATTGCTTTTATCTTGTTCTTGCTTGTTCTTCAGTTCCTTGCAGGAATTGATCCTCGTGATTAGGTCAGTCGTGTCTTGGCATAGTTGATAACGACTCGTGAGTGTGGTTTAGCGATTGCCAGGGCGTCCAGTCTTGTTTGATTGGTAGCTGGATCGCCAAGGTCACTCTCCATCAAATCGAAGTTATCCTTCTCACCAGAAGATCGGGCATCCATGTCTTCATCAAGAAGTCTCCTCAAATCATGGAGCTGTACAAAAATGTTGGTCATGCTGATAATGCAAGAAGATTCAACTCAGCAACCAAGCCTCCCAACACCGGAGTCAACGCCAAGGTGTCGACGATTCGGACTCGGGGTCCTCAGTCGATCTTAGGCAGAATTTGTGAGTTGTGAGGCCTTTCAAAGTATTCCTCCGGAAAGGGATGATGAGCAATGTCTGTTGGGGCACAAAAAGATTTATACAGGTTCGGGCCCTCGATGGTGGGAGTAATAGCCCTATGTCCTGTTGTGATTTCACTATGTATGGAAAATGTTTACAAGATTGAAGAAAAGATCATCATGTTGCATCTAGGCCTTCATGCCTAACCCTAATTTTCATGATTAATGAAAACAAAGTGTTTTAGACTAACTGTGCTTCTGAGATTTTTGAAACAGAGTTTGTTCGGGAAGAAATACGAGATGATCAAGATGAACCAGACATGAAGTGAAGTACGAGGTGCAGAAGAGCAAAGACAAGACGCAAACGTAAAGATAAAAGGACCTAATGTAATCTGTAATTTCATTTTCTTCCGATCTCGGAGTTCGGAGATAGATCGGTTTAGGAAAATTGTTTTTAGCTTTTAACCGTACTATAAAGAGGAGTGGCGAAAGTCCTCTCTTTATCTCCAACATAAACCGAAAAACTTAGGTCATTGCATTGCATCTATTTGGTTGGATTTGATTTGAATTTGGTTTGAAAGATTTGGATTTTCAGTTGAGTTTTTGATAGCAAAAGAGTTTTTCAAATTTCTAGAAAGATCTAGGCAGATCTGGTTTTTTCTTCTGTTGACAAACATGTAGCCCTTAAAATTATCTTTCAAACGAGCTATTAAACACCTCTTTTGGACTTCTGGATTTAAGGTTATCACTGTTTTTGTTCAGGCTGACTGTCAGTTTGCTAAAGTGACTATCAGTTTGAATGTCAGTTCAGTTAAACTGAAAATTGTCCAGAGAGGGTGTATTTTGGGCTCAAAATTTTTGTACTAAACTGACTATCAGTTTGTCCATACTGACTGTCAGTTGGGGTTTCGACCACAGTTGTTTTTAACTGAGTTTATATCTGTTTTGGTCGAGTCTTTGGTCAAACTGACTGTCAATTTGCATAACTGACTGTCAGTTGTGGGTTTCAAGTTTCCATAAATGACCACGAACGGCTAGAAAATTTTTATCCGTAAATTTTGTCGACCGTTGTACATGAAACTGACTGTTAGTTAGGCAAACTGACCGTCAGTTTGTGTTGCTGATTTTCAGCCCTAGCTCCAACGGTTCATTTGATTCTTGAGGCTATAAATAGGGGCTCTGGACATGAGTTTTTGTCGTGGTATTGCGAATACCCCGGTAGATTTTGTAGACGATCCTAGTGAAGAAAATATGACGCGGGCTGACCGGGTGACCGGTCCTCCCCCACCGGACAAGCACAACAAATGACACGAGGGTTTATACAGGTTCTGGTCCCGGTGGGGGCCCTAGTCCTATCGGCGTGCTCCCGACCGGAGTCGGCTGGGGAAGCTCTCCCGGGGGAGAGGCTCCGGAGCACACCTGTGGGATTGTCTATTCTAGCAATAATGAGCAAGTTGTTCTTTACAAGAGGTGTACAAGGGCTTTTATATCCCCAAAAGAAGCAAAAAGACTAAACTACCCCGCCTGCTACCGTTGGATGGAAGGGTAGCAACGTCCTTCTCCCGGCCAGGCACCTCGGATGCTTGACAGGTGTCCGCTGATTCCCGAGGCACTCCTCGCGTGACCTGCACGTGACTCGGAACCGAGGGCTCCTGTCCCCAGAAGGACGACAACGCCCGGGACAGGCACCGGGAGCCTTGTCCCTGGGACAAAGGCGGCGCCCGGGACAGGCATCGAGGGCCTTGTCCCCTGGCGAATGGCGACGCCCGGGACAAGCACCGGGGGCCTTGTCCCCGGGCCAAAGGCGGCGCCCAGGACAGGCACCGGGGGCCTTGTCCCCGGGCAAATGGTGGCGCCCGGGACAAGCACCGGGGCCCTTGTCCCCGGGCAAAAGGCGGCGTCCAAGACAGGCACCGGGGGGCCTTGTCCCCGGGCAAATGGCGACGCCCGGGACAGGCACCGGGGCCCTTGTCCCCAGGCAAAAGGCGGCGCCAGGGACAGGCACCGGGGGCCTTGTCCCCGGGCAAATGGTGGCGCCCGGGACAGGCACCGGGGCCCTTGTCCCCGGGCAAAATGCGGTCCCCGGGACAGGCACCGGGGGCCTTGTCCCCGGGCAAATAGCGGGGCCCGGGACAGGCACCGGGGCCCTTGTCCCCAGGCAAATGGCGGCGCCCGGGACAGGCACCGATGCCCTTGTCCCCAGGCAAATAGGACAACTTCTTACCTGGACTGTCTCATGGAGATTTCCCCCAACAGCAGCCCCCATGCCCTCCGGGGATGGTGCTCGAGTCCCTGGGGGTATGGCTCACGTTACCGGGAAAATCTCCGGGATAAGCTACCGGAACCGTGACGCCTCGATTCCCGCGCCACGCGTTTATGGCCGCACCGTTTGGCCATAATGACCGCTCACGGTTGGAATCGGTGCCTCGTTTTGCACACCCGTCCCCTCGTTTCCCGCGCGCTATTTGAATTCCAACGGCGTGGATGTACCGCATGGGCCACATGGCACCCATCAGGGCCACGTTTCGCCTCTATAAATAGGGCCTTGGGGGCCTGGAGAGCTCATTCCAAACTTTCAAAACTCCAGCGCCCTTAGCTCTCCCGGTAGTCCTCTCCTGGTAGCCCTCTCCCGGTAGTTAGTTCCCGGAAGCATAGCCTCCAGAACCCTTAGGTCCCCCCAGTTTTTGAAGCCTTAGCCACCGGAAAAAACCTGATGGGACCCAAGGGCCGAGCCAAGGCCGCGGAGGTACCCCCGGAGGAAGTCACCGCGGACTTCCTCTGGGCCTCCGAGTTTACGACCGGGGACTTGGAGTCCTTGGTCGATCGGGGGGTTGTCGCGGACGGGGATGTCTGGATCCCCGTGAAGAAAGATGGAGCCCCCCGCCCCAGGCCTGGAGAGGTCGTGGCCTTCAAGGCCTTCCTCAAGGCGGGGCTCCGGCTCCCGGTGCATCCATTGCTCCTGGAGTTTTTGAAGGAGTACGGGGTGGCTCTGAACCATCTCACGCCGAACGCCATCGTCCGGATGGGCCTGTTCATCTGGCTCTTCGAGACAACGACCGAACGGGAGCCCACGCTCCGCGCCTTCCGGTACTTCTACAAGCCGGCGGCGAGGAGCTCCCACTGGTCAAGGGAGGGCCAAAGTTCCCCTTCGGCTCGGTGATGATTCAGCTGCTACCGTCCCGGGTAGCCGAGTACCCGGTGGACTCCTCCCGAGACCACTGGGGCGACTGGATCCGGAAGTGGTTCTACCTCCGGGTCCGGGACGATGACGTGGTGTACTCCCCGGAGGCCCCCACCTACAGCCAGTCGTTGGCCCCGAAGCCCCTGGTGTGGACGGAGGAGGAGCTAAGGCTCCTCGGCAAGGTCGTCGCTTCCCGGGGCATCCGCTCTATGCGGGACGCCGCCGAGGAGCTGGCGCTCCTGAAGATCTCCCCCATCTCGCACGGGAGGAGGGGGATCGGGATGTGCCCGGCCCAACGGCCCCCGCAGAGGCCGGTGACCCGATGTAAGTTCTCGATGACTTAGTTCATTTGATTCGTAAATTTTTCCTAACTCTTACCTTTCGCAGTCCGACCGTACCCGGCGGCCCGAGAGAGGGTGGAGAACCTCCTCGGGAGGTATTTCGCCGACAAGCACGAGCTCATCGTGCGCGTCGTGGTGGAGGGCCCTCCCCGGAACCTGGTAGCCAAGGCCTCCGAGCTAAGGCTACCGGAAAGGAAGCTCCTCCCTACCCCCGGTTCCTACAAGAGGGGAAGGGAGGCTGCCGGGGGCTCTGAGCCGAAGAAGGCCAGGACTCAGAAAGCCCCCGGTCTATCAACGACACCAGGCTCCACGCCGGTGAAGGCCCGGGACAAGATCCCTGGGACCAGGCGCGCGTGGGCGCCGGCCCGGAAGGAAGCAACACCCCCTCCCCCGGAGAGCCCCACCGAGGCTCGGGGGAAGGGACCGGCCGCGGAGGGGGGGCATCCGATTCGGTGGACTACGCCCCCTCACCACCTTCGGCAATAGCCCTCCCGGTGGCCCCGGGGCCTTTGGAGCCGGAGGTTAGGTTCGTAGAGGCCTCGCCCCCGCAAGTGGAGTGGCTGGTAGACGAGGGGGGGAGCCCCTCGGTCTATGAGGCCCCTCCAGAGACGGAGGTCCCGGGGCCCCTGCAGCCCGGGAAGGGAAAGGGGCTCCTGATCCCCCCCCGGGGAGGACCCCCTCCAAGAGCTCCCCGGCCACCTCCTCGGCGACGAAGACGCCAGCCACCGCCACCCCGGCCCACATTACCCCGGGCACTCAAGTCCGGGGGCCCGTCATTGACCGCGACGGGTCCGGCACCGGGAGGGAGGCCCCCCTGCTTTCCGCTAGGTAGGTCGACTGCTACGCGGAGGGCTTGCAGAGCCGGAAGGTCCAGGCCTACATCTCGGAGGAGACGCTCCACGAGCGTTTTGGGGAGCTTCCATTTCTCCAAATCCAGGTACGTCGCCGAGCCGGTGGGGTTTTCCTTCGGTGTCCCCCTTTTGAATTTTTTCTAACTCTTGGACTTGTAGGGGGTGGCCATTACCTGGGGGCTTGAGCAGCGCTTCGGCCGGGCGCTGAAGGAGGCGGAGGAGAGGGCCGCCGCTTTCTAGGAGCAGCGGGATGATGCCCTCCGGGAGCTGGCCCTGGTCCGAGCTCAAATAGACGCCTCCAAGACCGCCAATGACCGTCTCCGGCGGGAGGCCAAGGCGAAGGAGGACGCCCTCCGGGAGCTCGAGGGCTCGAGCGTCCAAGCGGTGACGGACGTGGGCCGCTCTATCCGCTCGGCCCTCGAGGGCCTTGGCGTAAGCCTAGGTTCCGGGAGCAGCTCCGAGGCCGCCCCGACAACTTTCACGGAGGCTGTGCTTTTTCTCAACGCACAAGTCTTCGTGATCCCGGAGGCCGTGGATGCCCAGGCAATCCTCGTGGCGGCGGCCGCGGCCGGGCTCGTAGAGCACCGGGGGCTGGGCGCCCGGCAATCGGGGGCCGCATCCCCCGGAGCTTCCCGGAATTTTTTGAGCCCTCGCACCGGGAGGTGGAGCAGCTTGCCAGAGGCTTCTACGACCGAATCATCCGGGCGAGGTTCCCGGCACCGGCGCCTCTGGGAGCGGATGCACCGACTCCGGCAGGAGCCCCCCAGGGGGAGGACGCCAATGATCAAGTATGAGCCTCCCCCCAGGTCTAGATAGGACCCCCTTTTTATTTTTTAGGTTTTTTGTTCCCGGTAGCTTCTTAGAGGAAGCCCCGGACATTTTGTATGGAAATATTTTGAATGCAATAGAAATTGAAATTTTTTCTAAGTCTTAAATGAATACAATGTACGAGGCTTCCCGGGAGGTTATTCCCGGGCGAAGGTCCGGAAGAGGTTCCCCGGGGGCGAGTCCTTTGAGCCCCGGCAGGTGCACCCCGGGGGACGCCCAAGCCGCTTTAATCTTGTTGAGTCTCTTCTCCGGGGAACGCAGCGAGGATGTTGTCCGGGAGCCGATCCGGTTGCGATGGCATCCGGAGTGGCACCTGGATAACTTCGATAATCATCGCGCCGAACAATCCCCTCCTCGTCCGGGGTCCCGGATGATCCCCCCTCTCCGGATACTTCCACCGGCGGGCTACGAATATTGGCCCGAGGACTTGCTCCGGGAAGCCCAGCGCCGCATACGCGGCTTGTACCGGGACCTGACCCGGGAGCTATCGAAAGGTCTCCGGGATTATTAGACGTAGGTGCTTTAGGACATAGGCTTTCCCGGTTATGATCCGAGTTGTATCGTATCGGATGTAATGATGCCCACCGGAGGGGGAAGATGTCCTCCGGTTAAATGATCAATAAGCTGTGTTTGCTTCAAGATTTCTTTTCATAGAGCTAAGTTTGCCGGTTTATTTTTGAAGGTCCGGAACGGTGTGATTCCCAGGGGCTCCTTATCCCCCCTCCACAGTGGGCCGGAGGGCAGCTCCGCGCGCTGTGGGGGTGACAAAGCTCCTGGGAAGAAGACCCGTTGCTCAAGAATTTTTCCCAAGTTAGAAATTTTGGTTTTTCCGGTAGGTTGTTCCGGGAGAACTCTGCAGTCACTGTGAAAACGGGGAGCTGGGAATGAGGTCTCTGGGAAGAAATGTCCGGGGAAATCCAAGACGAAATTTCTGGAGGGAATTTTTCCGGGAGACAATCGTCCGGTCCCCGTGAAAACGGGGAGCCGGGAATAAGGTCTCTGGGAAAAAACGTCCAGGGAAATCCAAGGCGAGATTTCCAAAGAGAATTTTTCTGGGAGACAATCGTCCGGTCGCCGTAAAAACGGTGAGCCGGGAATAAGGTCTCCAAGGAAAAAATATCCAAGAACACCCGAGAGGAAATTTCCGGAGGTAATTTTTCCGGGAGACAACCGTCCGGTCGCCGTGAATACGGGGAGCCAGGAATAAGGTCCCCGGGAAAAAATATCCAAGAAAACCCGAGACGAAATTTCCAGAGGTAATTTTTTTGGGAGACAACCGTCTGGTCGACGTGAAAAAGGGGAGCCGGGAATAAGGTCTCCGGAAAAAATATCCAAGGAGTCCGTCTCTGAGGAGACAATCGACTCCCGGAGGAGGATATGCCCGATGACGGGTCTGAGTGTTTGGGTAAGGGACTAGTCTCCCAAAGTGACTCATTACCACGGTTACTGAGGACCGGGTTGCCGCTTACACCCTCAGTCCACGAGGGGTGATCGTAAGCCGCCCTACGGGAGTGGGACTCCTGTTGTAGGGACTTGTTGGGTCGTGATAACCCACTTCCTCACGGGGAGGGCATCCTCCCGGGGAGGGCATCCTCCCGGGGAGGGCATCGCCGTGAGAGACGGTAATGTAAAAGACCTGCATCGAGACAGAGTTGAAGAAAAAATCCAGTTGTATTAACAATGAACCAAAATACAACGCCTGCCCCCGCGAAATCGCGGAGGGGGAGGGAACGGTGATTACAATGTCGCCCCTCCCCCTCCGAGCGATCGCTCTGGGGGAGGGGATAGTGAGTACAAGGCCCCCCTTCCCCCTCTGGCGTAATCGCTCCGGGGGAGGGGACGAGCCCGTGCAGGCCAGACGTAAAACTAGCGAAGTAAACGCAAATTCCACGTGTGCTTCAGCTCCTGCTCTTGAAGGTTGGAGAACTTGTAAGCCCCCGAGCCCAAGACTGCCGAGATCTATAGGGGCCCTCCCATTTGGGGGAGAGTTTGCCCTAGGCTTGGGGGTCAGTGACGCTCTTGAGGACAAGGTCCCCAAGGCGGAAAGACCTCTCGCGCACGCGTTGGTTGTATGCGCGCGCCATCTCGCGCTCGTAGACAGTGTGGCGGAGGAGCGCTCGGTCGCGTTCCTCCTCCACGAGATCAACCTCCAGTCGTTGATTCGCCTCATTGGCTTGGTACGCTGCGGTCGTAGCTCCGTCTAGGAGCTCGACTCACAGCGACCGAAAGCGAATCTCCAGGGAGAAGGGAGTGCGTCCCGTCACCCAGCTCGGAGTCGTGCGCATGGAGCAGAGGATGCTAGGGAGCTCCTCTGCCCATGCACCCCGCTTGGAAGCGGCTTGCTCGAGTCGTCAGCGTAACCCTTGTAGGATCACGCCGTTGACCCTCTCAAAGGCCCCATGGCTCTGGGGATGGGCCACTGAAGCAAAGTGGATGGTGAGCCCCAGGCCTTCACAGAATTCCCGGAAATACGCCGAGTCGAATTGGGTCCCGTTATCGACAGTGATTTCCCGAGGGACACCAAAACGACAAACAACATTTTTCCAGAAAAACCGCTGTACTGCCCGGGACGTGATGCTGGCCAGGGGTTCAGCCTCCACCCACTTAGTAAAGTAGTCGACCACGACCACCGCATACTTGTAGCCCCCGAGAGCTGGGGGGAAGGGCCCTAGGAGGTTCATCCCCCAGCGCGCGAAGGGCCAAGCGATGGGGATAGTCCGCAGCGCTACGGGGGGAGGTTCGAACCCTTGGCCATCTTCTGGCAAGCCTCACATGCGGAGACGAGGTCTCGCACGTCGCGCATCACCGTGGGCCAGTAGAAGCCCTGACGAAGAGCCTTGGCCACGATGGCGCGCGAGGCTAGGTGAGAGCCGCAGCTTCCTGCATGAATGTCTTCGAGAAGCCGTAATCCCTCCAGCCATGGGAGGCACCGGAGGAGGGCGGAAGCCCCCTGCTTGTAGAGCTTCCCCTCCAGCAGGAGGTATGCCCGGGCTTTGGCCCGGAGGCACTTAGCCTCGATCTCATTGGGAGGGTCCCCCTCCCCCTTGATGAAGGAGACGAGGGGGTCCATCCATGACGGAGTCCGGGTGATCTCGGTGACCTCCGGGACGCGAGGCTCATCGCCTGTGTCCGGGGAGGCCACCGAGGGCTTCACGATGATCTCCAGGAAGGCCCCTTTGGGGAGCAGTTCCCGAGCGCTGGCCGCCCGGGCTAGGGCGTCGGCCCGGTCATTGTCCCTTCATGGGATATGCCGGGCTTCGAGGCCGTCGAAGTGCCTCTCCATCTTGCGCACCACCTGCAAGTAAAGGCTCAAGTTTACGTCATGGCACAAGTAAGACTTGTCCATTTGGCAAACTACGAGCTGGGAGTCTCCCTTTACTAGAAGGCATTGAATCCCAAGGGAGCGTGCAAGACGCAACCCGAGGAGCAAAGCCTCGTACTCGGCGACGTTGTTGGTTGTGGGGAACTCGAGCCGCGCCGCGTACTCGAGTTCCTTCCCCTCGGGGCTCTGGGGGACTACTCCCGCACCAGCCCCGGTGAGACACAGGGACCCATCGAACATGAGTGTCCAGTGGTCGCTACGTCGGGGTGGCGTGGGGACGTCTTCGTCCTCGGGCCCGGAGCCAGGAGTCCACTTCGCCACGAAATCCGCGAGGACCTGTGACTTGATGGCGGAGCGCCCCGTGAAGGAAAGAGAAAAGGGGGCGAGCTCGGCCCCCCACTTCCCGATCTGGCCGGTGGCCTCTTTGTTTCGAAGCACCTCCCCCAATGGGAGGGATGACGGAACGGTGATGGGGTGCCCCAGGAAGTAATGACGAAACTTTTGGGACGCCATCAGGAGGGCGTAGCAGATCTTCTCCATCTCCGTGTACCGAGTTTTGGCCCCTTGGAGGGCCTCACTTACGTAGTACATGGGACGCTGCTGCCCATCTTGCTCCTTTACCAATACCGCGCTTACGGCGATCGGGGTCGCGGCAAGGTAGAGGAGCAGGGGCTCTTCCGGAGATGGACTCATGAGCATTGGGGGGCTCGTGAGGTACTTCTTCAGGTCGTCGAAGGCCTCCTGAGCCTCGGGGGTCCACCGGAACCCCTCGAGCCCCCGGAGGATCTTGAAGAATTAAAGACCACGTTCCCCCGACCGCGGGACGAAGCAGCTCAGCGTAGCTTAGTGGCCGGCGAGCCACTGAACGTCCTTGACCGAGCGGGTCGGGGGCATGTCTAGGAACGCCCGGATTTTCTCGGGGTTTGCCTCTATGCCCCGCTGGGACACAAGAAAGCCCAGGAGCTTCCCCCCGCGCACGCCGAAGGCGCACTTCTCTTGGTTGAGCTTCCGCCCATATACGCGGAGGTTGCGGAAGGTTTCCGCTAGGTCGTCGATGTGGCCAGTTGCGCGGGGACTTTTGACGGCTGCGTCGTCAACGTAGACTTCGACGTTGTGAACGTTTTGGTTCTTGAAGACCAGTGTCATGAGGCGCTGGAAGGTCGCTCCCGCGTTCTTCAGCCCGAAGGGCATGTGGACGTAGCAGAAGGTTCCGAGGGGAGTTATGAAACTCGTCTTTTCCACGTCCCCTTCCGCCATCCGGACTTGGTGGTAGCCCGAGTAGGCGTCCAAGAAGCTCATCAACTCACACCCCTCGGTGGAGTCGACCAGTTGGTGTAAGAAGTTGTCCTTGGGGCAGGGGCGGTTGAGGTCGGTGAAGTCCACGCACATCTGCCACTTGCCGTTCGATTTCTTCACTAGAACGGGGTTCGCGAGACACTCGGGGTGTAAGACCTCCCGAATGAACCCTGCCTCTCAGAGTCGGGCGATCTCCACCTTGATCGCCTCTTGGCGTTCAAGGGAGAGTTTCCTCAGCTTCTGCTCGATTGGTGGGTGATCCGTTTGAGACCTAGTCTTGGTTCTCGTACTAGGCTCACCCAGATTCTAATATGCGGAATAACGGGATCTTACTCGAAAATACCGAAACCCAAAGTAATTGCACAACTCTTTATTTCAAAGAGGGCTTTACACGTCGAACGTTAGACACACTTGCCTACGTCGAAGGAACTATAAGTGTCTAAAACTCAAATAAGTTCTATGACTCTTCGATGATATAAACTAGACCTATTACAAGGTATTTATAGTCCAAACGTATGAGTACGTATCAGACTCAATAACCTAAATGTATTAGACTCATATAACTAACTAATCCTAAACAGATAAGCTTAGTTATACATATTCGGATCGGATTATAATTCCGAACAGGGAACGAATTCCTTTTCCTGGTCGCAAAACCTTTCCAAACACAGTTAAGGTCTCAAATCCGTATGCGATCAGGACATGGTCGCGAATCCGTATGCGATCAGGACTTGAAGATCCTCCCGGAACATGACTCCCTTGTTGAGAAGGAGCCAACCCCTGTTGCGACCTCTCGATCAAACTGGCGATGTGGAAATTGGGCTTGTCCATGTTCTTTGGTGTACCACTTTGCCGCACGTGCTCGTTGATCTTTCCGACCGATTCGAAAAGTCTCCTTAGTGCCGCTGTGGGTAGTAGTCGCATTCTTTTCCAGAATCACATCTTCACATAGAGGTTCATCTCGTTGATAAACCAAGTCTTCAACAGATGGTACTATGGTATCTGGCTCATCATCCAGCATTGAAGGCTCGAAGAGTTTGAGGTGCTCAACATTGACAACCGAGTAAATATCCATGTATGGAGGTAACTCGAGCTGACAAGCATTCTTACCGACTTTCCGCAAAATCCGAAAAGGACCATAATGAATGGGTTTGAGTTTCTTACCTTCACCTTTAAGTCTCTCCTTACTCAGATGTAACCATACCATATCACCTTCTTGAAATTGCGCATCAACTCGGTGCCGATCATGTCGCGCCTTGTACTTGAGTTGAGCTTTTCAGCAAGTTCTATTCAACCTCACGATGGAGTCATTGAATACCTTCCAGGAACTTTTGTGCTCGATCCTGATCAGATGCTTCCTTGATGTTCTGTGCTGAGGTAGGGATCACAAACTCCATGTCGAATGGACTCTGTGGAAGAAACCCTAAACAGACCTCAAACGGTGACTTTCCAGTCGATCCATGCACTGCTCGATTAAAAGCAAACTGTAAGTACGGTATGCTTTCATCCCAGTTCTTCGGGTGCTTCGAGTTGTACCCTCTCAAAAGATGAACGACTGTGCGATTTACCACCTCGGTTTGACCATCAGTTTGCGGATGAAAAGCAGTACTCCTCTTTAGCTTGGTGTCCATCATCGTCCAGAGTGATCGCCAAAAGTGACTAAGGAACCGGGTATCGCGATCAGACACAATAGAAGTCGGCAGTCCAAAGTGTGTCCAAACGTTTTGAAAGAAAACCCGAGCTGCTTCTTCTCCCGTGATAGTCTTTCGACAAGGTATAAGAACAATCATTTTGGAGAACCGATCAACGACCACGAATAGATAGTCGTTGCCACGTTGGGTCATAGGCAATCCTCCCAAGAAATCCATGGATATGCTCTCCCATGGTCGCGATGGAACTGGCAAAGGAGTGTACAAACCTAATTTTTGGTTTGACGGTTTCGAGATGCTGCAGAGACCACAGCCTCGAACAAAACTAGCCACATCTTGCTGCATACGCGGCCAGAACACATGTCGATGAAGATTTTGCAACGTGTTTGTAACCCCAAAGTGACCAGCTACCTTTGATGTGTGCGCTTCTCTCATCCATTGAATTCGAGGTGCTCCACGAGGTATGCAAAGTAATTTGCCCTTGTACAAGAGTCCTTCTCGATAAACGAACTCTGTAGGGTTCCCTGTTTCGACCTCAGTCAGTGCTGTTTGAAAATCAGGGTCTTCACTGTACATAGTGACATAGTCATCATGAAATGGGGGCTCGATCTGTATGAATGCCGATAAACAGAGGGTCGTAACTGGTGGTCGCGACAACATGTCCGCCAATTTGTTGTGTACGCCCTTCTTGTACTTAATGATCAGATTAAACTGCTGCAGATACGACATCCACTTCATGTGTCGAGCTTGCTGTAGCTTGGACTAAGTTTGCAAATATTGCAATGGTTGATGGTCAGTGTGGACAACCGTCTCCTTACCTAAGAGATAACACCGCCAATGTTTCACGGCCTGATGCAGTGCGCATAACTCCTTATCATAAGTCGGGTAGTTCTTCTGAGCTCCCTGGAATAACTCGGAGTGATATGCCACTGGTCGACCTTCTTGCATGAGCACTGCGCCCATCGCATAACCTGAGGCATCGGTTTCTAGTTCGAACGGTTTCTGGAGATTCGACAAAGTTAACACAGGCACCTCGCTGATCTTCCTTTTCAGCAAGAGAAATGTGTCCCCATGTTTCCCTGTCCACTCGAACTTCTGATCGATCCTGGTTAATGCATGCAATGGAGAAGCCATAATCGAGAAGTGTCGGATGAACTTCTGAAGGTATTGGCATGCTCCCACAAAACTACGCACATCCGTAACTGTTCGTGGTCGCGACCATTCGCGAATTACTTTTACCTTGTCCGGGTCGATTTGCAACGTACCGTTGCCGACCATGAATCCGAGGTAAAGTAGAGTTTGTTGGCTGAACTCGCACTTCTTACGGTTGAGACGAAGTCGATGTTGCCGAAGCTGTTCGAACACCTTTTCGACATGAATGAGGTGCTCATCCCACGAACGACTATAAACCAATATGTCGTCGAGGTACACGATCACAAAGTCGTCGATGAACTGTCTCAATACGTCATTTATAAGACGCATGAAAGTTGCCGGGGAGTTGCAGAGACCAAACGGCATGACCAGCCATTCAAACAGACCATGTCATGTTTTGAACACGGTCTTCCATGTATCCTCCTCTCGGGTGCTGACTTGATGATATCCTGACTTAAGATCCAATTTGGAGAAGACAACAGCATGCTTCAATTGGTCTAGCAGGTCATCAATACGAAGAAGGGGGTACCGGTTCTTGATGGTGATCTTGTTCAGTGCTCGATAGTCGATGCACATACGCCAAGTCCCATCTTTCTTTGGTACTAACACCACAGGAGATCCACAAGGTGAACTACTCGGTTAAATGACACCATCGTTCAGCAACTCACCAAGTTGTCGCTTGATCTCTTCATTCTCTAATACTGAGTTGGATACATACTCAGATTGGGTAGTGTCGCATCGGACACAAGCTGAATTTCGTGCTCGACTGGACGTTTCGGCGAACGACCCTGGGTAGTCTCGAACAGATCACTGTATTCCTCCAGCAGTCCCGACAAACGACCAGAATCCTCTCGGCACGCCAACGACAATGCTGGTCGAGTACCCTCACCTTGACCAATGGGTCGAATCATGACAAGCACATACTTGTGACATGCATTAACAATTCGTTTGGCTTGATTTGCGGTAATCAAGTTCGAAGTGTTGACGTGGATGTCTCTACTGATCACGAACTTAACTCCGTCTTTGGTGAGGTCGTACTCTTGCGCTCGCCGATGGAAGTGAGCGTCTCGATCATACAGATATGAACTCCCAAAGATCAACTGACAGATATCGATAGGGACAACATCGCATTGCACTTCATCGATATATCGTGCAGAGATCGCAAACTTCAACACCCACTGATTCGTAATCTATTGGTTCACGTCGGATGTAAACCAACCCAGCGGATATGATCGCGGGTGTGTGATTGTCTTCAAACCAAGTCACCGAACCAGTCCAGCGGAGATCAGATTCTTCTGACTTCCTGGATCGAATATCGCTGCGACCACTTCGTGCTTCACCTGGATGTTGATGGTGAACAAGTCCTCCGTTGGGTGATGGTCGTTTGGTGGATCGGAACCCTTCTCCTTCGGCATTGCCATCACAGACAAGGTCGTATCCGCCTCATTAACCGAATTCACTCGGACAACTTCTTCGTCTGGTGAAGTCGTAGTAGCCGTGGCTGTTCTTTTCCCTGGTCCGTTTTTCTTTGGTCGAAGTTCAGGATGAAGCTTGTAGCATTTGTCCTTGGTATGCCCCGCGACTTGACAATGTTCACAAAAGGCACCGTGCCCGATTTTGAAGAGTTCTTCTTCGGACTCGGCTTTTTCTTTGTCGAGGTCGCATTTTCTTTCGTGGTTTTGTCGCTGCGGGATTTGTTCTTCTTCTCAATCGCCATAGCAGTTGTGCTCATGGTCACAATGTATTGGACGCCGAACAAACTTAGCTCAGTACTGATCGATTTCTGAAGTCCAGATGTGTACTTCCGAAATACCTGAGGGTTGGATAGTGAGATGCCAATGACCATTGCTTGTCGCCGAAACTCTGTCGTATAGTCTTGGACGGTCTGGTCGCGCCGTTGGTACAATCTGTGCCAACGCTCCCATCTCTCCTCAAGGTAACCCATCGGATAGAATTCTTGTCGCAGAAGTCGTTTGAATTGACCCCACACAAGGTCGTCAGCTTCACCACTGGTGACAAGGGCCTTCCACCATGTCTTCACGTGGTCCTTCATCTTCAAAGGTGCAAATTTGACCTTTTGAGCGCTACTAAACCCTTTCAGGTCAAAGTAGGTCTCAAGCTGATCGATCCAAGAATCCAGCTTCTCGGCATCGATCACCCCATCATATATGGGTATATCAATCTTAGCGTCGACTTTAAAATATCGGACAGCTAAGGAGGTGTTGGCGAGGTCATCAGTCTTGTGGTCGCCTTCGTCTTCATCTTCGTCTGCCCTGCACAAGTCTTCACCAGTCTTCTCACCCATAACCTTCCCTACTTCAGGAGGTACAATCATGGCCTACTGCTTAATCCAAGCAAGCACGGTTTCTATGTCGGTGGAGAGCTTAGCCACTTGTTCGGCTAGGTTAGCTTGAACGGAGGTATCGTCAGACATTTTCATAGACGCGGCTGTAGGAACCGTCAACTGATCGCCTGGAGTTTCACCGGAAGTTTTGTAACCCTGGCGAGTCTTCACCACCCACAGGATAGGAAAGTTGCTCTGATACCAACTTGATCCGTTTGAGACCTAGTCTTGGTTTTCGTACTAGACTCGCCCAGATTCTAATATGCGAAATAACGGGATCTTACTCGGAAATACCGAAACCCAAAGTAATTGCACAACTCTTTATTTCAAAGAGGGCTTTACACGTCGAACGTTAGACACACTTGCCTACGTCGAAGGAACTATAAGTGTCTAAAACTCAAATAAGTTCTATGACTCTTCGATGATCTAAACTAGACCTATTACAAGGTATTTATAGTCCAATCGTATGAGTACGTATCAGACTCAATAACCTAAACGTATTAGACTCATATAACTAACTAATCCTAAACAGATAAGCTTAGTTATACATATTCGGATCGGATTATAATTCCGAACAGGGAACGAATTCCTTTTCCTGGTCGCAAAACCTTTCCGAACACGGTTAAGGTCACGAAGCCGTATGCGATTAGGACTTGGTCGCAAATCCGTATGCGATCAGGACATGGTCGCGAATCCGTATGCGATTAGGACTTGAAGATCCTCCCGGATCAGTGGGTGACCGGGGGTCACCACGAGCTTGTGCTCGATGACATCCCAGATGACGCCCCGCATGTCAGAGGGCTTCCACGCAAAAACATCAGAGTTTTCTTGCAGGAAGGCCGCGACTCGTGCTGCGTGCTCCTCGGGGAGCTCCGCCCCGATCGCGACAATTTTGTCTCTGTCGTCCGTGGACAACAGGACCTTACGGAGGCCCCCTTCCGGACGCGGCTTGGGGAGGGGCCTCCCGGGAGGTATCACAGCGACGTCTCATTCCGGGGGAGAGACCCCCCCGGGGTCTTGATGATGTTGACACTCCCGATCGTTGTGGCGGCGTGCTCGTATAGAGCGCGGGCCACGTCTTGGTCTCCCTGCGTGGTGATCACACCGTGGGGCCCAGGGATCTTCACGTAGAGGTAGTTCTGGTGGATCGCAGCCCCCAGGCGGTTGATCGTGGTCCTCCCTATGATCGCGTTGTAGGAGGAGGGGAGGTCCACCACGTCAAACTGGACCATCTCAGTCCAGTAGTTCTCCGAGGTGCCAAACGTCATGGGGAGATCCACCTTCCCCACTGGTGGATCGCCTTCCCCAGGACAAATCCTTGCAAGGGCCCTGCTGTGGGCTGCAAAAGCTTCTCGTCCACCTGCATCTCCCTGAAAGCTTTCAGGTAGAGGACATCGGCGGAGCTCCCGCCATCCACGAGGATGCAAGCCAAGTGGCAGTTGTAGATGGTGGCTGAGACAATGAGCGCGTCGTCATGGGGGAAACGGACCCCACGTGCGTCTCCTGCCGTGAAGGTGAGGGGGACGTCCGACCACTTGGGTGGCAAGGACGTATGTAGCACCCCCACTACCTTTACTTCGCGCACGTACTCCTTGCGCTGGCGCTTGGAGTCCCGCCAGGAAGCGGACCTGTCGCGCCCCGAGACTGGGACTACGACTACTCCTGTAGAGACCTAGCTCGCTGCAGCTAGTCCCATTCTCACAAACCTTTGACTTCCCAGGATGAGTCAAACACAGGAGTATATTACATTGCAACAGAGTACTTAACAAAATAATAAGCAGTGTGGCCTGCTGGCCTTAATATTACATAAAGGATTACAATGCCTACAAGGCATTCAGGGTTTAACAAAATATTTAACTACACAGCAGAAGATAGGTGACCCTCCCACAAAAGAAGTTGACGGCAGAACAACACACTTCAGGGTTCTGGCAGAACTGATTCTCCTCCTTCTGGATCCACGAAGTACTCCGTGCCATCATCTTGATCAAAGTAGGCTCCATCTATTGAGTTGAATGTTGCAAGGGTGAGCACTTACGTACTCAGCAAGTCATAGGTAAGAGTAGATACATATAGTAGTGATGATATGAACCTAGACTAGTCAAGAATTATGGATATTTGTAAAATAATCTTTTTCTTTCTCATCTCATCTTATGGCAGCATTTTTCATAATATAACATCATCAATCATGTTCACTAGATTATAGCACTACCGCGACACATCGACACACGACAGCCCACGGCAGCACTCCTTATCATGAAACACATGTCATTTGGGTAATCTTGATTAAACATATTTTATTTAGAAAATAGTACTTGTGTCACACCCCGTGGATTTAATCCACCGCAGCAGACTCCTATAAAACCCGGGAGCTCGGAGTATTCGAATACGTTTTTAACTCTGCAGAGAGGTACCAATTTATCCGCAAGATATTCCACTTTCAAGCCCATCCTATCAAAATGATTAGACCCCTCCTCACAACCATGTGTGAGTGGCAAGGTGGAGATAACAAGAACTTTTGTTATGCATCACTTACAATTCACCCCCGACCCTGTGGCCCTCAGCGAGACACAGTTGTGGCAGGTTGTATCCAAACCTCCACCCCTTTGCTTATTCCCATTACTGGGTTAGCGTGCTTGATCACCTTCAGTGATATGTGTGGGAGCCGCGCTCCGTGTTATCGTGCATCACTACACATCTCATGCAAGGGTTTCATGTGCGATCCACATAATTACTTGTTCAGGCCTGTCCCATACCAGGCTTGCGGTTAGCATGTTGTTCATGCCACTAGACGCACAACACAAGGTCTAGTCCTTATATGCCAGTGACCAGACCATCCACAACCCTGCACCTTCAGTGCCTGCATTCCTTTGCAGTCTAGCACCTCCAGTGCTACAGCCATTCCACACCATTTTTCTGGTCACGGCTAGGGGTTTTATTTCATGAATATAAGTATATAGATATAAATAATAGTTCATGGCTCAAAACTTGTTTATTTCATATTTCGCAGATAACCAGTCTAGTACTGCCAATTCATAAATCAACCATTCTCAATCTTTCACATGCAATATTGCCTATATTCAAGGTTATATTATAGCAACATTTAAAATATAGGTTCAAGATGACCAAGGATATGACTTGCCTTCCGCGTCGTAAGATACAGCAGTCGATGACGGGTCAACAGCAAAATCTTCAAAGTCAGCTTCTGAATCTGCTCGACGATAAACAACACACAATGATTACTTATAATATTAAAATGTTTTATGACTTATATGCAGAAATGCTCAACAAGAATGATTGAACTATACTGGAGATAATTTGAACTGCAAACTGAACTGAGTCGAGGTTCTAGGGTTTCAAGGAATTTGGGCTAAGGATGGTGATTAGATAATCTTAGGGTTTCAAGATTACAATAGGGATAACAATTTTGTGGCTGGTTTAATCAAAACAGCGAATGTCAACAGATCGACATTCGGATCAAAGCTTGGACATAGCTTTTAAGAAAAGCTAGGGTGCTTATCTCAAGTTGTGGTAGTAGAAGAAAATGTAGATCACAACTCTACAAATTCAGTGGACAAGGTGGTTTTCAAGATGCACAACCAGAAGTGGGTAAACAAGGTCAATGCCACTGACTGGCAAGCTCTGGCATAGAGCTGACAATGCCAAAAACTAGGGCTTGGCATAACTTTTGATCTGGAGCTCCAAATGATGCACCACTTTGTCTGGGAGGTAGGCATTGATAACAGGAACAATTAAGTTAACAGGATCTAGGGCAGGAAATGGCTGGAAAGCAAGAAATTTGATGATGAACTGAGATGAACACACTGCACTGGAGCAGTTCTGGACAAAAACTTGGCAAAGCTATATCTTTTGATCTAGGCTGATTTAGGTGTCGGGCTAGAAGACAAAAATGCTCAGGAGGCTAAGGCACATCTAAAAGACAAGGTGATTTGGGCTGAAACGGCCGGGAACACTTTTCCGGTTATCGGCGCAGAGAAGAAGCACTGCCAATTAGGGGTTTCTGCTACAAGCCAAAAGAACTTAATTCCTTGCTTGGAGAGCATCTGGGAGGTATAAGGAAGCTTCTGGTACAATTAGATTGGCCGGAGGATCACTGGAGAAGTCTGGCGACAATCGCCGGTTTCTGGTGAAGCTTGGTTTAGGGAAAAGCTTCGATTCTTGCTTAATTGGGGATTCTAAGCTTATAGGCTTGCTTTAAATAACTCAATGATCAATTTTGTTTACAGAAACGAAAGCTAATTCGAATTGAATCGGGCTGCATTGCCGGAACAGGGCATTTAGCAATTCTGGTGATCACCGGCGATAAGGTGCAAGGTAATCCAATTAGATGGTACAACACGATGAGAGTGGCGAGGGAAACTTACTAGTGCTGTCAATTTGGTGGTTGAGGCTGCGGTTGAGGCTGTCACCGTGAGGCCTCGAGCTGGTCTCGCCGGAGAAGAAGACTAAGACAGAAAATCTGAGACTTGGATGATTTCCAGTGAGGTTTGAGGGAGCTGCTGAGCACAGGGATGCTTAAATAGGCAGTCGAAGCTTGCGAAGAGGGAACAATGAAGAGATTGGCAGCCGGTGACTTGACTGGTTGCGTGCAGGAGCAATAGCGGCAAAGAAACAGCAAGAGCGGTGATGCGACGGCGACAAGCTTTCAGCTGATCACAATGTCGCCTCATCGGGACCTGGCAAAGCTTGTAGCAAGCGGTGGCGACAAGTACTGGCGCGATGAAGCGACGTGGCGATGAATTGCTGACAAAAGCCGTTGATCGCGCGCGGGAGCAAGCGCTGGTCGTCGACGTAGCAGCAACCTTGCCACGGCACTGGCTGGACCGAGGACACGTGCGCACCGGCATGCACGGTCAAGTTGCAGGAGAAGCTTGGTCGGCGGCGAGCGTGCACGGCACAAGGAAACCACGGCGAGCCCTGATCGTGCGCACAGTAAACGGCCTGGTCGAATGCTTGCTGCTGTCCTGGTCAAAATGGGCTGAGTTGCAATTTCAAATCTTTGAGTTTTGGACTGAATTGTAAATCTGGAATCCTGGAAGATTTAGACTGAAATTGATTTCACTAATCTGGTAGATTATATTCAACAGGATATTTGGCAAAGGTAATTGATTAGGTTTGGCACATTTGAATAGTTTTCGATACAAACTGAAAATAGGGTAATTTAGGGTAAAATAAGATTTAAGTTTTGTCGATTTCGAATCCTGGCATTTAGGGTTCGATTTTGATATCTGCACAGAAGAGAGACTTGTGGCAAATAGCATTTTGAGAAAATTTGCTGAAGAAATTCTGAATTTGGAGTTAATCTGGAGATTTTAGCCTTTTTGGGTTTTCAGATCTCAGATAAGGACTAATTTGCGATAACTCTTGGACTGATTTGTGAAAAGAGTCTAGATGGTGAAATCTGGCTATCAACTTTTTGGATTAAGGTATTGACATACCCATGATCATATTCCAGGGATAATCTGGTCTGAACTTGGTCAAGATTTTGATTAAATCTGGATTTCTGAAACTTAGGGTATTTGGGTAATATAGGATATTTCTGTTTTCGAAAACAGAATGGGGTTGATAATTCTGGAAGTTAGAGATAGAATTGGATCTGGGTTCTAAAGGCTTTTAAGTTCAAAGTAACTGATAGATCACATCTGAACAATCTGATCTTGATTTGAGGTCACAGGATAGATTTTGGAGATTTTAGGGCTTGAGATAGATACTGATCTGGCTATTACTACAGATACATGCATGCATGCTATTTATGAAAAAGGGAATTTTCACCCCTAACTCAGGGTGTTACAGGACCCTCCCATGATGACGTTGACACGCCTCTGGGAAGTTTGGAAGGGGAGAGTTTCTGACGGCTCCCCTTCCTATGTTCGTCCCTGCTATCCCTCCGCAGGAGCAGGGAGGGCCGGTAAAGCCGGCTGAGGGGGTAAGGAGGCCGGAGTCCCCCCCTGCCCATGCTGGTCAAGGAATTCCGCGAACTGCTGCAACAGCTGATGGCATTCCGGGGTGGCATGGGTACTGGACCTGTGGAAGGTGCACCACGGGCCTTCCCTGCTTCCAGGCGCTTGGCCTTCCCGACCGCGGGAGGACTGCCCTCCCACGCGGTCGTTCGGCTTGGGGAATGGGCGATTGCCCCTCGGGGCGCCGTGCGAGCCGCCTCCGCCCTCGAGGATAAAGGTGTCATGAGTCCGTGGCTCGTTACGACCCCCCTGCCTGGGGCGTTGATCGGGGGTCCCTGGCCCCCCGATCAACGGGGTTGGGAGCCCCCTGGTTTTTCTTCCAGAGGTAGTCCTCCTCCATCCGAGCGGACTTTTCGAGTACGTTGAAGAGCTCATCGGCGGAGGAGGGGCAGCTTCGGGAGAGCCTCCTGTGGAGCTCTCCTGGGAGGATCCCGCTCTTGCACGCCTCGATGTCCGGAGCCGGGGCGCCGTTGCGGGGGGAGATCCGCTGTGGCACGGGAGCTGCTCTGTCGACCGCCCCTGGTGCGGTAGACGCAACCAGTGGGGCGGGACTGGCTCCCGGCGCAGGGAAAACCCCCGACGCGTAATGGGCCCCTAGCCCCGGGAATGGGCCCAGAACGGGGTATCCCCCAGGTGCCACGAAGGGCCCGGGCACGAAGTAAACCGCTGGCACCGGGAAAGATCCCGGTGCCGGGAAGGGTCCGAACATATGACCCGCCGGGGGAGGGTACCCTCTGGAGGGGTCATACGGGGCGGCCGGGCCTCCGGAGACCGGAGGGGCCGCTAGGTGACCCGTGAACGGGGGCATAGCCCCCGGGTATGGGTACTGCGGGTATGTGGGGGCCGGTGGCCATGCCAACACGCGGAGCAGCTCATCCATAGAGCGTTGGGCGCGGAGCTGGCCCTCCACTAAAGCCTCGAGCAAGGCGTCCCGGGGAGCCGAGGGAGCCGTCGGGGGGAGACTGGTCCCGGCCGAAGCTACTACGGTCGCTGGGATTGACCCGGAGGTCGAACCACAGAAATTAAGAGGGAAGGTGGGAGGCGATACCTGGGTCTGGCTGCCTCCGGGCAGGAGCGCCGGGACGGTCGTGTCCCGGATGGGTGGCGCCAGGTCACCGGGACCGGCGTCACCGGGAAGGGCGCAGGCCCAGTTCTTGGGGGAGCCATGGCGTCTCGTCACGAGTCCCCACGGTCGGCGCCAACTGTCGTGGTATTGCGAATACCCCAGCAGGTTTTGTAGACGACCCGGGCTGACCGGGTGACCAGTCCTCCCCCGCCGGACAAGCACAACAAATGACACGAGGGTTTATACAGGTTTGGGTCCCGGTGGGGGCCCTAGTCCTGTCGGCGTGCTCCCGACCGGAGTCAGCTGGGGAAGCTCTCCCGGGGGAGAGGCTCCGGAGCACACCTATGAGATTGTCTATTCTAGCAATAATGAGCAAGTTGTTCTTTACAAGAGGTGTACAAGGGCTTTTATAGCCCCAAAAGAAGCAAAAAGACTAAACTACCCCGCCTGCTACCGTTGGATCGAAGGGTAGCAACGTCCTTCTCCCGGCCAGGCACCTCGGATGCTTGACAGGTATCCGCTGATTCCCGAGGCACTCCTCGCGTGACCTGCACGTGACTCGGAACCGAGGGCTCCTATCCCCGGAAGGACGACGATGCCTGGGACAAGCATCGGGGCCCTTGTCCCTGGGCAAAAGGCGGCGCCCGGGACAGGAAACGAGGCCCTTGTCCCCAGGGCAAAAGTCGGCGCCCAGGACAAGCACCGGGGGCCTTGTCCCCGGGCAAATAGCTCGCGGAGATTTCCCCCAACAGTTTTTAACAAGCAGCAGCATTCTCTTATACACTCTTGAGTTTTAGTTTTCTACACAAAATCTTGATCTGTTGATCAAGTCGAGTGTTTTTCGATCCACCGAGAGGTTCAGTTCATTTGCATTTGCATATTCTTAGTTTCTCAGTGCGTGTTTGGATGTATGGAGAAGACCTCGCTGCCTATTACTCTTGGTGAGCGCCCTCACCTAGACGGTTCAGAGGCGTGGCTGTTGTCCTCTCCAGTTCGGAGATTGTCAGAGAGGCTCGGCAAGTTTGTACAAGGCATCGTTGCTCGCCTTTCCTGAGTGGACAAGGAGCAACCACTAGTTGGTAATACTCTTCGTGAGTATTGAGGCAAAACTCAAGTGACTTGAGTGCTTCAACGAGGATTAGTGGAGACTGGGCGAGTCTCCGATACCTCGGTAAAAATTGCTATGTTCGTTCTCTTCTCTTCTTGCTTATATTATTTGTTCTTGATTTGCAATTATTTGTTTTAATTTTTAAAGTTTTAAAAGCCTCATATTCACCCCCCCTCTAGTCGGCATCCTTGATCCTACACATGGTATCAGAGCCAAGTCTCTCGATTCATTAGGCTTTACCGCCTAGAGAGAGGATGTCGTCTACTGATGGTTTTTCTCCTGGTCATACTAGCCGTGCGCCAATCTTTGATGGGACAAATTATCCCTACTAGAAAGTGCGCTTGTCTGTATTCCTAGAGGCCATGGGACTTGACATATGGGATATTGTTAAACTCGATTTTACTCCTCCGGATGATCCGGCAAGTCAGTCTGAGGACGACAGGAGAAAACTGCATTTAAATGCCCGTGCGAAAAATGCACTCTTTGCGGGTTTGTCTCTAAACAAGTTCAATCTTGTAAGCAATCTCACGACTACTCACAAGGTTTGGACCACCCTCGAAGAAATTTACGAGGGCACAACTAAAGTAAAAGAGGCAAAGCTACTTATGGTGAGGCAAAGATATGAGACATTCACCATGTCATCAACTAAGTCCGTGGACTCCATGTTCACTCAGTTGAATAATATTGTGAATGAACTCAAGGGGCTTGGTGTCATTTTCACTGACCTTGATATTGTGAGAAAGATGCTCACGGCTTTACTAGAAACCTTCGACACTCTTGTAACGGTTCTCACAAACTCCGACTTGTCGACCACGACACCAACCGATCTCTATGGGAACCTCACCACCCATGAGATGCACAAAAAGGAGAAGAAGGAAGCAGCCGAACCCTCGAAGATGAAGAAAAAGGCTTTGGCTTTCAAAGCCAACGCAAAGAACGATTCAAGTAATGGCTCCTCCGATGAAGATCTAGCACTCATGGTAAAAAATACTCAAAAACTTCTCTGTAGGTTGCATAAGAAGGGTGTCAATCTTGACACACGACCAAAGGGACCAAAGCAGAACAACTTCAAGGACATCATTTGCTATGGATGTCATGAAAAGGGACACATAGCTTCAAGATGTCCAAAGAAGAAATTTTTCAAGAAGAAGAATGAAGAAACCAAAGAAGCATGCTTCGGAGAGTGGATGTCCGGAGGTGAGAGCTCCGACCCCGACTCCGACGACGAAAGAAGTTGCTCCAAGAAGATGGCCGGATTAGCTCTCTGCAACGTCAACACTTCAACTAGCTCATCCATTTTCCTTATGGCTAAAGGCGATGAAAAGGTACACTCTAACGATCCTTCATATAATGATTTAGTTGAAATGATAACCGAATTAAATGAAGTTTTTGGAAAGACTAAAAAGAAGTATAAGGCGCTTAAGGAAGAACATTCTTCCCTACGCGCTCAATACTCTGAGCTAAAAGATTCTTATGAAAGCATGCTCATAAAAGATGTTACTAATGTTTCATCTAAGGTATATGTTTCCACTTCATGTAATTTGGATGATTCTCCTTCTAGTAGTCATCATATCCATGTGCTTCTAATGATAATATCTTGAATGAAAATAATGAACTTAAGGCACAAGTCGAAAGACTTGGAAAAGGCTTAGAAAACTGCTACAAAGGCAAAGTAACTCTTGATCTAATCCTTAGTAAACAAAAATGCTCTTTTAGAAAAGAAGGATTAGGTTACTTTCCGAAGAAAGGAAAGAAACCAAACTCTAAAACTATATTTGTTAAAGCATGCAACATATTTTGTCATAAATGCCATGAAACAGGTCATTCGCATGAAGCATGTCCCTTAATGACTCCAAATTATTTTGATACTTGCTACATGCTTCAAAAGTCGAAGAAAGGTTATGCTATAGCAAAGTATGTTGGTGCACCCATGTTGAGTAAAAAAAGAAATCTATTTGGGTGCCTAAAAGAACTTAACTATTTTTATGCAGGTGAACTACAAGACTGGTGGGAGGCATTGGGTGCTAGATAGCGGATGCTCCGAACACATGACCGGCAACAAGAAGTTGTTCACCTCACTTGAAGACAACTCAAGCGAGAACCAAAAGATTACCTTTGGCGACAACCGTCAAGGAAATGTGGTAGGCTTGGGTAAAATCGCAATTTCTAATGATCTCTCTATTTCGAATGTTTTGTTGGTCGAATCTCTGAACTTCAATTTGCTTTCTGTTGCACAAATTTGCGATTTTGGTTTTTGTTGCACTTTTTACCCCAAAGAAGTTTTAGTTGAAAGTTTAAAAGATAATTCTTTGATTTTTAAAGGCTTTCGTTTTAGAAATCTTTATTTGGTTGATTTTCATTCAAAAGATGCATCTATTTCAACATGCCTTGTCTCTCAAACCTCAAAAGGTTGGCTATGGCATAGACGACTTGCACATGTTGGAATGCATCAATTGAAAAAAACTCTTAAAACGTGACTTGGTTGTTGGCTTAAAGGATGTGAAGTTTGAAAAGGACAAACCATGTAGCGCTTGTCAAGCTGGCAAGCAAGTAACTACTTCACATCCAACTAAGCGCATTCTTTCTACTTGCAAACCTTTGGAACTTCTTCATATGGATTTATTTGGACCTTCTGAGTTCCAAAGTATCGGGGGTAGCAATTATGGTTTTGTGATTGTTGACGATTTTACTCGCTATACTTGGGTTTTCTTTATTTCTCAAAAATCTGAAACCCTTGATGTTTTCAAAAGTTTTGCAAAACGTGTTTCTACTAAATTCGAATTATCCATCAAGAAAATCCGCAATGATCATGGTGGAGAGTTCGTTAATTCAACTCTATTTGATTTTTGTGACTCTTGGAATCAAACACGAATTTTCCACATCCTACACTCCACAGTAAAATGGAGTTGTAGAAAGGAAAAATCGAACACTTATAGAAATGGCAAGGACTATGCTAAGTGACTACGATACTCCTACTCGCTTCTGGGCTGAAGTCGTGCATACCGCTTGCTATTCTATAAATCGGCTTTATCTGCATCTTCTTCTTAATTTGACTCCTTACGAACTTCTTATTGGGCGTAAGCCAAATATTTCTTATTTCAGAGTCTTTGGATGCAAATGCTATATTCTTAAGAAAAGGAATTTTGGTGGTAAGTTTCAAAGAAGAGTAGATGAAGGCTTTCTAGTCGGATACTCCACCACTAACAAAGCTTATCGCATTTTTAACAAAAATACTGGTTGTATTGAAGAATCCTGTGATGTCGAATTTGATGAAACTAATGGCTCACAAAAGGAGCAAGTTTCTTGTGAAGTTTCAGGTGAAGATCTTCAAGAAGCCATGAAGAACATAACCATTGGAGACATCAAGCCAAGAGAAGAAGATCAAGAAGATGATGTCAACATTGAGAATGTTGATCAAAATGTATCATCATCTCATGTTGATCGTCTAGAACAAGATCAAGATGAAGCAGTACAAGATGAAGCACCAAGGCAACATCAAACGATCACCAAGGATCACCCTCTAGACCAAATATTGGGTGACGTCAGTAAGGGTGTTCAAACTCTATCTCGTATTACTGCATTTTGTGAACATCATTCTTTTGTATCTTCTTTAGAACCCAAACATGTTAATGAATCTTTAAATGATTTTGATTGGGTCAATGCCATGCATGAGGAACTTAATAACTTTTCTAGAAATGAAGTTTGGACTTTAGTAGAAAGACCCAAGGATCATAATGTAATTGGAACAAAATGGGTTTTTAGAAATAAGCAAGATGAAAATGGTGTAGTAATTAGAAATAAAGCTCGTCTTGTTGCTCAAGGTTTCACTCAAGTCGAAGGTTTGGACTTTGGTGAAACTTTTGCACCTATAGCTAGACTTGAAGCTATTCGTATTCTTCTTGCTTATGCATCATGTTTCAATATCAAACTTTTTCAAATGGATGTTAAAAGTGCTTTCTTAAATGGTGAAATTTCTGAACTTGTGTTTGTTGAACAACCTCCTGGATTTGAAGATTCTAAATTTTCAAACTATGTGTTTAAATTATCAAAAGCTCTCTATGGTCTCAAACAAGCTCCTCATGCTTGGTATGAGCGACTTAGAGACTTTCTTTTATCAAAAGGTTTCAAAATTGGGAAGGTTGATACAACTCTTTTTACAAAGAAAATTGAAAAAGATCTGTTCATTTGTCAGACATATGTTGATGACATTATATTTGGATCTACTAATGAACATTTCTATCATGAGTTTGGAGAGATGATGTCTAGGGAGTTCGAGATGTCCATGATTGGTGAGCTGAGCTTCTTCCTTGGACTCCAAATCAAGCAACTCAAGAACGGTACGTTCGTGAGTCAAACAAAGTATGTGAAGGACCTGCTCAAGCGCTTCGGGATGGAAGACACTAAGGCAATCAAAACTCCCATGGCGACAAATGGACATCTAGACATGGACAAAAGCAGAAAATCGGTCGACTCTAAACTCTATAGGTCTATGATTGGTAGTCTTTTGTATCTTACTGCATCTATGCCTGATATCATGTTTAGTGTGTGCTTATGTGCTAGATTTCAGTCTGATCCTAGGGAATGTCATTTAATTGCTCTTAAAAGAATCCTTAGGTATTTGAAATGTTATCCCAGTTTAGGTCTTTGGTATCCAAAAGATGCAAATTTTGAATTAATTGGATATTTGGATTCTGATTATGCTGGGTGCAAGATTGATCGTAAAAGCACATCTGGTAGCTGTCAGCTGTTGGGGAGATCATTAGTATCATGGTCATCTAGGAAACAAAATTCTGTAGCTCTCTCCACAGCTGAAGCTGAATATGTGTCTGCAGGCAATTGTTGTGCTCAATTATTGTGGATGAAGCAGACATTCTTGGATTATAGAATTATATTTGATAAAGTGCCACTCTTGTGTGATAATGAAAGTGCCATTAAAATTGCTAATAATCATGCTCAACATTCTAGAACTAAGCATATTGAAATACAGCACCATTTTATTAGAGATCATGTGGCAAAAGGAGATATTGATGTGAATTATGTCAGAACAGATTTGCAACTAGCAGATATTTTCACTAAACCCTTAGATGAATCAAGATTTTGCTTTTTAAGGGGTGAACTGAACATTATTGATGCATCAAATGCTAGTTGATGTGCTAAATGTGCTATTTGTATAAAATAATATTATTTTATTCCCTCTCTAGGCTTAAACTGCTTCTGGTCGAAATTGACCAAACTGACCGTCAGTTCATCTAACTGACAGTCAGTTTAGTGCTTAGGAGCCTGTTCTTAGTCTCTGGTCGAAGTCATTGTCATAAGTGACAGTTAGTTTCATAAACTGACTGTCAGTTACGTGCAATTGATTTTGATCGTAGCTCCTGGTCGTGGTTAGGACTCAAACTGACTGTCAGTCTTATACACTGACTGTCAGTTTCAAAACTCAGTTCTGTGAACTGACTGTCAATGTGGTACATTGATTGTCAGTTCCATGTTTCTGAGTTTGGAACTGACTGTCAGTTGCGAGGTCCCGAACCATAAAACCCCTGTTTTCTTCTTCGTGCCTTCTCGCCTCCTATCGCCGCCGCTGTGCTTTCGCCGCCTCTTCGCCGTTCCCCTGTGCCCGGCGCCTCCTCTCCTCGCCGCCGGTGAGACCTCGCCGTGCGCCGCCTCCTCACCACTCCACTTCTCCCGTCGCCATCGTCTCCTCCTCGTTTCGACCAAATCGGCCGTTGTTCCTCTGTTTGCCGGTTTTGTTCCTCGGCGCCGCACCTCCTCGTCGTGAGCTGTCTTCGTGGTCCTCCTCGACGTGCTGAGCATCTTCCCGGTGGTCATTTTTGGTCGTCTTCTTCGCATCGGCTTCATCGACCATTTCAGTTCAGGCCTTCTCTGTTCTGGTCGTTTCTTCTTCTCTCCTCTGTTTTTGACTTCCACCATGTCTGATCAGCCGGGATCGTCTCGTCGTGTGGCTCGACGGAAGAACGCAGCAAACAGCCAGCGTTCATCGGGTCAGTCGTCCGAGAACCCGCCTTCGCCTCCGCCTGAGCGTGTCCCCATGGATTATTCACGGTGGCACGCTAGCCGTCTTCGCACGCTCCGCTCCACAAACCCCTACCTGCTGTTGCGTCCCACTGGTCGCGACTCGTGCAATGTTGTTACCTGCTATAACAACTTGCACCTCGATCTATTCAATAGTGTGTACAGCCGCGCACCCATTTTCGCTCACCACTCTCTGTCGTGGGGTACGATCGCCTCTCGTACCGGCATCGCCATCCTCGCAGACCTCTTTCGCTCGGTAGGGATTCGCCACCTTGTCGCCGATTCCTCTCTGCACTGGGCTGAGGGGCCCATTCGCCAGTTTTATTCCACCATCTTCATTTCCCCTCAGCACGACTTCATGACCTTCATGATGGGCTTCCAGGTCTACACCGTCACGAAGGAGCAGCTTGAGTCAGCGCTTGGACTGGTGCGCCCTGCTTCTGGCCGCCAGCTCCATACCCTTCCAGACCTCGAGCGTCGGGAGGTGGCCATTCCGGCCCCTTCCAGCTCCGTCACATCACTGGCCTGCGCCGCGATGTTGATCTGGCCCTACGGATCCTCCGGCTCACCTTGGTCCCCATGACCGGAGATAGGGCCAGAGTCACCTATCTTGGGCTCCATGTCCTGATTTCTATCTTCCACGAGGAGCCATTCGACGTTGCTGATCTCATCATCAGTGAGATTCAGCACGTACTTCTCTCTCCGTGCCGTAAGTTGATATACGCTCCGTATATCATGGCGATGCTCCTTCATATCCGGGCTGTGGATTCTGAGCTCCCACGGCCCCATCATCCGCTTCTCTTCTACCCTCCCGGTCAGGCTGATTGCCGTCTTGGTGCCCGGCCTGTGGCTGCTGCTGGCCCTGATTCTCCCGCATCTGATGATGATGCTGCGGGGGAGTCAGCAGATGAGGCTCCAGTTCAGGAGTCTGACCCAGCACCACCTGCAGACCCTGGCAACGGACCATCTTCAGCCTCACTTTCTCAGCTCCATCAAGTGATGCAAACTCAGCAGGAGATCTTGTGCACCCAGGCGGAGCATCACAGGATCCTGCTTCGCCTTCTCAACCAGCAGGAGCAGATCTGGCTCGGCTGCCTGCATCAGGCTCTCCGGTTCATCGCAAGAGGGCCCGGTTAGCTTTATCTTCTCCGAGCACAGCTTCAGGACCTGCTGATCCAGCTCCTGCGGTACCTGCTCCGACTCCAGCTGCAGCTGCTACTCCTCCGGCATCTCCAGCCATCGACCTGACTGCATCTCCAGCAGGCTTCGGAGATACAGCCATTCTAGGACTTTCTTCAGATGATGAGCATTAGGCTCTACCTTTTCTGTATTGCCTCCCTTTTTGTGCTTGATGCCAAAGGGGGAGAAGTATTTTGGATGCTATAGTATTTTGATTATTATATATTTTGGACAGATGATTTGTCTTTATATCATGGAGATATTGTTATGTTGGTTGGATATTATGGAGATATTTTGGTTTATTATATATCTGTGTGTCTTTGGATATGATGATCTGACATTATATATGTTATTGTGATGTCTTGAGATTTGTATGCTCTGATACATATTGATATAACTTGGTGATGGTATATATGCATATCTGTGAGTGCTTGTATGATGAATTTATGAGATGCTCTGATGTATATGTGTTGGTTTATGCTCTGATTTTTTGCTTATATGATGAGATGCATATACTCAAGGGGAGTTAATTCATTTATATTTTTTTGAACACTTGTTGTCATCAATCATCAAAAAGGGGGAGATTGTTGCATCTTGGCCTTCATGCCTAACCCTAATTTTGATGATTAATGAAAACAAAGTGTTTTAGACTAACTGTGCTTCTGAGATTTTTTAAACAGAGTTCGTTCGGAAGAAATACGAAATGATCAAGATGAACCCGACATGAAGTGAAGCACGAGGGGCAGAAGAGCAAAGACAAGACGCAAACGGAAAGATAAAAAGGACCTAAGGTAATCTGTAATTTCATTTTCTTCTGAACTCAGAGTTCGAAGATAGATCGGTTTAGGAAAATTGTTTTTAGCTTTTAACCGTACTATAAAGAGGGGTGGCGAAAGTCCTCTCTTTATCTCCAACATAAACCAAGAAACTTAGGTCATTGCATTGCATCTATTTGGTTGGATTTGATTTGAATTTGGTTTGAAAGATTTGGATTTTCAGTTGAGTTTTTGACAATAGAAGAGTTTTTCAAATTTCTAGAAAGATCTAGGAAGATCTGGTTTTTGTTTCTGTTGACAAAAATGTAGCCCTTAAAATTATCTTTCAAACGAGCTTTAAACACCTCTTTTGGACTTCTGAATTTAAAGTTATCACTATTTTTGTTTAGGCTGACTGTCAGTTTGAATGTCAGTTCAGTTAAACTGACAATTGTCCAAAGAGGGTGTATTTTGGGCTTAAACTTTTTGTACTAAACTGACTGTCAGTTTGTCCACACTGACTGTCAGTTGGGGTTTCGACCACAATTGTTTTTAACTGAGTTTCTATCTGTTTTGGTCGAGTCTTTGGTCGAACTGACTGTCAGTTTGCATAACTGACTGTCAGTTGTGGGTTTCAAGTTTCCATAACGACCACGAACGGCTAGCAAATTTTTATCCGTTGTACATGAAACTGACTGTCAGTT
Organism: Pharus latifolius; assembly: GCA_019359835.1. Classification (NCBI taxonomy): domain Eukaryota; kingdom Viridiplantae; phylum Streptophyta; class Magnoliopsida; order Poales; family Poaceae; genus Pharus; species Pharus latifolius. The sequence continues at coordinate 19,326,407 of CM033330.1, forward strand.
TGTGTTGCTGATTTTCAGCCCTAGCTCCAATGGTTCATTTGATTCTTGAGGCTATAAATAGGGGTTTCGGGCATGAGTTTTTAACAACAAGCAGCAGCATTCTCTTATACACTCCTGAGCTTTAGTTTTCTACACAAAATCTTGATCTGTTGATCAAGTCGAGTGTTTTTCGATCCACCGAGAGGTTCAGTTCATTTGCATTTGCATATTCTTAGTTTCTCTGTGCGTGCTTAGAGGTCTAGAGAAGACCTCGCTGCCTATTACTCTTGGTGAGCGCCCTCACCTAGACGGTTCGGAGGCGTGGCCGTTGACCTCTCCAGTTCAGAGATTGTCAGAGAGGCTCGGCATGTTTGTACAAGGCATCGGTGCTCGCCTTTCCGGAGTGGACAAGGAGCAACCACTAGTTGATAATACTCTTCGTGAGTATTGAGGCAAAACTCAAGTGACTTGAGTGCTTCAACGAGGATTAGTGGAGACTGGGCGAGTCTCCGATACCTCGGTAAAAACTGTTGTGTTCGTTCTCTTCTCTTCTTGCTTATATTATTTGTTCTTGATTTGTAATTATTTGTTTTAATTTTTAAAGTTTTAAAAGCCTCCTATTCACCCCCCCTCTAGTCAGCATCCTTGATCCTACACATCACAGGCGAAGATCTCTTCTGTGTTGTTGTCTAAAAAAGACTAAACTAACTTATGAAAGCTTGTGCTTGATCTGTCATCGTCTCCGATCTCCCTTCGTCTTGTACATTTGCTAGCCCTTTTATACCGATCAAAAGGGGTCCAATGGACAACGGTTTTGAACGGTTGTAGAAGTGCAGTTTTGGTAATCGCACTTAACTCCCACGCAGGCCTAACACGTGCAATGAAGGGATAACTGCACATGTTAATCTCCTGGCAGTTGTCTTCATACATGGAGGAATCATCACGATCCTAGGGATATGCCTATTGCAGAGCTAAGCAATCCCGAATTATTCTGGTCGAGGGCAGTCAACAACTTCTGACCGCGCATTATCTGCGGCCTCCTGACCGCATAGCATCTGCGATCTCATGATCGCGCAAAGCCTGCGACCATAATTCATTCCTGTGTCCGCGCTTCTCAGGTCGTTTGAGACCATAACAGCGGACCTTCAAACACTTGTCTGGTTCGAATCTGTCTTGAACCAGATGTGTATTATTTCGGACTAGCTCGGGTAACAATCCTCGTCAACTAGCCCCCAAATTTGAAGAAAATGAAGAGACATATTTACTTCAAATTTTAATCCTGCATCAGATAAGTGACCCGACGCTTCAACTTCTACACTTAGTGGCGCACTACGTGCGGCAGTTTATTCCCCGAGACGGGTTCCGGGTTGTTTTTGACAAGTAATGATAGCACTGCTGACTTGTTTTTTAACCAGAGATAAAACTGTAAATATGTTTTAATAACTCGAGGCGTTCGCCAATACGAACTGTCACCCTTGAGTGCTATAAATACCGAAGCCCCTTAGTCCTAAAACTTCACAAGTTTTTTCTAGGCTAAGTCTTTTCCAGAGCTATCTTTTCTTCTCTTCTATTTTCATCTCAATGGCTGATCAGGACTCCAAGAACATCATTGAGATTGAAAGTGATGAGGAATCACTGGAACTTGACTTCGACTAGAAGGTACATTCCTTTGAAAGATCTAGTTCCAGTTCTCGTCTTGGTCATTCTCAAAGTAGTGTACTTTGAAAATTTTTCAGGTCAACGAGGAACAAATTCCCCCGAAGAAAAAAGTAAAAGTTGACGAAGGATCCTCCAATGGTGTTGCAGCTGTAGGTACAAAGGTTAGGGATGCATCATTGCTCTCTCTTCCTTTGACCCCTATAGTTCTTCCTGTGCATGCTACTCCACAGGTTGGAACATCATTTTTGGGGATCCATGATAATCCCGGAGGGACCCCTACATTGTCGTGAGCGGACAATGTAGCTGCTCTTGGTCGGACTTCACAGGATGATCAACTTTCTCGTGGGAAGGTTGCACTTTTGCAACCAGGTGGTCCTCGACTTTCATCGGGTGATCTGTTTTTTGGAGGAAGTTCTGCATCTCCTCATTCGACTCCAATGCAAGGATTGGTAATTATCTTTATTCCCCCTATGGGTCGTTTCGTCCTCAAAGCTAACACATGTGAATGCAGGAGACCAAAATTTCCAGAGCCCCCAGCGACCAGCCTACCAACGTTCAAGTTCTTGGCCAGGGTGCAGCCTTCGAGCGAACTCTTCAAGAAGAAAAAGAGGCGCTGGAGAAGCATTCTAAGGAGATGTCCTCGGCCATTCTGCATCTGGCAGAATGTCTTGACAACTCTCGCAAAGAGGCACACCAACTTCGACTGGAGAGAGACCACGCTCGGCAGCAGCGAGAACTCTCTGATACGATCAGGAGTAGTAGTGCTTCTTTGCTTCGGGATGATGTAGATAGGCTTAGAGTAGTTTCTAGTTCTCTTGGGGCGGTCAGTGTAGATCCTATTGACGCCAATATGTCCTTAGGAGAACTTCGTAAATTTCTCTTGGATCAGATCGATGCTCTGGTCGCATGTATCCCTTTTATATGTAAAGATTGCCAGAAATAAAAATTTCCTTTACCTTACACACCTTGATTTCTCAAGAAGGATTATGCAAAACTTATGATCCTGAGTTAAAGCTCTTCACAATCTCTGTGCGAGAACATGGTCACAAAAAACGACTTTGTGACCAAACATACACAGGTAAATCCCTATCCGAAGTATGGCTTCGCAACCATTTTTTCGATCAGAAATGCATTGATGTGCTATACCGCGACCAGTACTAGTATCACGATCAGAATTGAAACTGCGATCAGAACAAAAACTGTGATCAGAATATAATACCTTGATCGAGTGATAATTGTATATGTTGCGATTACTCACTCACAACGATCACAGAATTGCATTGCGATCAACATGCAAATCTCGAAACGATCACAGAACTGCATTGTGATCAACATGCAAATCTCGAGACGATCACAGAACTACATTGTGATCAATACATAAAAATTAGTTTACAAAGGTCATGAGGGATTATTTCCTCAATAATCTTTGCAAAATTTTCATGTTTTTATGTGCGCCCTAGCCCCCGAATTCGAAACAAAAAATAATGAAAATATATTTTGTCCAGATTCACTGTAGGGAGTGCATAACGGGTTTCCAGAGAGAAGGCACCCATTATTGGAAATTAATAAAATATTCGGCGAAGGGTTGTCTCGGACATATAAAAGGAAGAGGTAGCTTACTGAAGAAGCCAAAAAACCCTTCATTGTCTTAGACCCTCCTGCCGCACAAAACCCTCTTTTGTATTCCTCATCTTCGTCATCTCCAAAGTCACCACTTTTTTCCTCAATCCTTCATAGTAATGGCGTCCTGGAGCTGATCCGTCCACCATACAGAAAAGAGTCTGGTGGCTCTAGAAAAAGAAGAGATTCTCTCCCCACGGCTGCTGATCAACTGGCGGCCAGCGGAGAAAGATCGAGAAACCCCAATCATCCAAGAGGGCGAATTGGTGATCTTCAAGGAATACTTGCACTACGGGTTCCGATTCCCAGAAAGTGAGTTTCTACGGGGAATCTTGGACCACTATGGACTAGAGTTAGTGAATTTCCACCCAAATACAGTCCTTATTTTGGTGATTTTCCAACACCTCTGTGAAGCCTTCGTCGGAGTGCTTCCAAGCGTGGAGCTTTTTCGACGCTTCTACTTTTCGGCATGGCCGAAAAGTGCCAACGCCGCTGGGTGCATCTACTTCCATATAAGGGAGAAGAAAGAGTACCCATTCCCGCCCCTACGGGACTCTGTTCATGGGTGGTACCATAAATGGTTCTACTGCACCCCTCCGTCGGAGAGCGGACTATGGTTCACGAACACCCGACAGAAGAAAGCCAGTGAGTTAGAGGATCGCCTTGCCCCCATAGTTTCATTAACGCCGGCGACGATCTTAAGCAGGAGTGCCGAAAGGTGTGACTTTTTTTCAAACAAGCTATGTTGTAAATCATCCATTTGTCTTGTATTACCAAAAGCATGTTGAATAATACAGTTTCTGGAAAATTTGCTGAGGCAATGCGTCCAACTGAGGACGTTGGTCCTTCGGGAAGACTGACTACGAAGAGGGTGAGGAGGACCCCTTCGAAGCACGTAGCGAAGGAGTCCGCTCCCAAAAAACCTAAGAAGATACTGGGAGAGGCTTCTTCGCAGAAGAAAACCATTACTGTGAAAAAGATTGCGGTAAGATTCTCAGTTCCTCCTGTACCCCCAAGTACGAGCGAAAATTACTTCTTCGTCGTACAGGGCGAAGGGAGCGAGGATGAGGAAGATGACATTCCTCTAGTTCGTTGCAAGAGGAAAACGACTGACCTTCTGGGAACAAGCGTCCCAGAGAGGTCGACTTCCCTTGTGGTCAACGAAGTCTTGTCCCTGGCAGCAGGGACAGAAATGACGATAGTGGGCCCCGTGTCCACTAATAATCCAGCAATTTCGGGTGGAACCCTGGTGCCTGAAGTTCATGAAGCCTCAAGACTTGCAAAACCTCCCCTTCCGATAGAAGGAGCGACTGTGGTAAGATTTCTCACAATCCTGCATGTTTTCATTCCTCTGTGCACATCTATTGAATTGTGTTTATACAGGGAGCGGAGGATACCGTCCTCTTTAAGAGAAGGAAAACGAGGACTCTTCCCCGAGAGCAACCATCAAGCTCTTCTCCCTCGGGAGCACATCATTGAAACCCAAACCGTGGGTGGGGTTTCGGATAAAGTGAGAACTTTTCCAATCGTCATCTAAATATGGTCGACCAGAGGTTTCTTCACCTCTCAATATGTCTGTTTGTTGGCGCAGAGATGCTGCAGCCAGTACCCCGGCGACCTCGACAAGCCATGGCACACCCACTACGAAGGTCGCGGGAGAGCCAAGCCCGATTCCCATGGCCGAAGAGGTTCTTCGGGCCATCGTGGATGGAATGGCAGAGGATATCCGTTCCCAAGGGATGGAAACCGAAGTCCCGGTCATAGAGGGGGACCAACAAGAAAAGTCATCTGCTGCCCCTACCGCGGACACAACAGGTCCTAAGGTTAGACCTCATGCTGATGTTGAGAGTAACTCAATCAGCAATTACATAGAGGTATGAACAATTTTTATTTTCTAACCCGCAAAAAATTCCGGAACATTCAAGTCTTAAGAGCAATTTCTTATTGTGTTCCAGGACTTAACCTAGGTGCCGACCAAGTCAACAGCTATAGCAAAGCATATTGAGGTAGCACAACAGAAGATCAGCCGGCTAGAATAGTAAGTATAGTGCTCTTCATTCATGTTAACTTGAATCTGTATTTAAGCATAACTGGTTGTCCTTCTTGATACAGAGAAAATGCCTTTCTGCACAAGAGCATGGCTGATCGAGAGAATCAAGAAGAAGCTGCAGCTGCGAGATATTCTTCTTTGGAGAAGGAACTTCGCGACGCGCAGTCAAAGCTTGCTTGTAAGTACACTCCCAACTAGAAGAAAACTTCACATCATATGAGCTTTACTTATAGTAAATGTCTACTGTGTTTGTACAGCACAAGAGGATCAAATAAGCCGTCTTTCAGAAGAGAACAGACAGACGACCATCGAGTTGCAAAGCTCGAGAATTGATACTACCAGCATGGAGAATAAGGGACTGGACGAAACAATTTCCTCCTGCAGCGGTACTCAATCGACATCTTCGAAAAGCTGAAGATGGTGGCCACTCTGCTAAAAACAGATGTGATCGAGTCACAAAAGGACAACCAAGCCTTAGCGAGTTAGCCACACTGGTCGCGGCACAAGCCAAATCACTCCTTAAGTATCTTCCTGAAGATACCAAATGGCAGGAAGAGGCGCTAAGGTCAAATGTCAGATCCGTAGCCTCTGCCATTCTCTGCATATTACAATTCCACCACGGCCCAAATTTGAATTTGAAGCCGGTGGTAGGAGATGTAGAGATCGAGAGTGATCGATTTAAAGCCATCTCTGAAGAAGTCAAGCCTCTAGTCGAAGATCTACTGAAAGAGCTAGGCCTCATTTGATTTTTTGTAATGATCTCTCTTAGTAACTATTCCTATAAAATTACATTTATAACATGCAAATGTGTGCCTTAAATTTTTGGAAAAGAGTGATACTTTCTTCGTTTCATAGCATGATCATATCCTCTTAGCCCCCTTTCAGAAATCACCAATACTCCAGATTTAATATTATAATTTCTGGAAAAATATGGGCATGATGAATATCCAGGAAAATGCTTTAACTTAGATATAATGATCCGATCGAACTGATACTGACCCCAATACAACATCTGACCTTATTACGAACTGGCAGCCACTCGAATGATGAGGAACATGCTAGTAAGTCCCGTGTGCATTGAGGAACGGCTTATTGAGGGATGCCTTAGCTGGATGCGACCATGAGATCGTCCAATGAATCTGGTTAAGATATTTGTACCAAGATGAACATCGGCGATCAGCCCCCGAGCCAGGCTCGGTATAGGTATGGCAAATAAAGAAAACGGACTTAACATGAAGTGAAGAAGAGTACTCACGAAGTTTTTGTTAAACTATGCTAATTGAACAGGAAAAAAGATTGGGAAACTTACAAGTAAAACTTGCGCAGTTGATCAATGTTCCATGTATTGGATAAGATTCTACCATCCTCCATTGCTAGCCGAGCCGATCCTGGTCACAGCACCGAGACAATAATGTAGGGGCCTTCCCATTGAGGGGAGAATTTATTGCGATTAGATTGGTTTTGTATTTTACGTAAAACCAGATCACCCATGTGAAGGCTACGTGGCCGCACCCTTTTGTTATGGTATTTGCGCAAAGCTTGCAAATACACCGTGAACTTGACCAGAGCTCGATCACGTTTTTCTTCTAGGAGGATTAGATCTTGTAATCGTTGTCCATTCTAATCAACTTGTTCGAATTGATCTGTTCGGTCAGAACCAATACTAATTTTCATGGGTAACACAGCCTCAGCTCCGTATACCAGATGGAAAGGTGTCTCACTAGTGGCTCGACTAGAAGTAGTACGTAGTGCCCACAAGACGGTATAGAGCTCATCTACCCAAGCCCCTGAGCGTGTCTTAAGGTGTTCAAAAATGCGCTTTTTGATGCCCTACAATATTTGCCCGTTGGCACATTCAACGGCACCATTGCTCTGTGGATAAGCTACAGAAGCAAAACACACCTTGGTTCCAATATTGTCGCAATAGTCCAAAAAGAGACCGCTAGCGAATTGGGAACCATTATCAGTGATGAGATGATTTGGAACACCGAATCAAGTCACAATGTTCTTATGAAAGAACTTTTGTGCAGCAGCAGCAGTGACATTGCGTACTGGCTCGGCCTCAATCCACTTTGTAAACGTGTCAATAGCTACGAACAAGAACTTGTATCCATTGACCGCTTGTGGCATAGGACCAACAATATCCATCCCCCAAACCGCGAAGGGCCATGATAGAGGGATAGTTTGTAGAGCATAGGCAGGCTGGTGGACCTGTCTCGCATGAAATTGACACGAGGACATGTATTGACCATATTTTTGGCATCATCAAGTGCCGAAGGCCAGTAAAATCCTTGTCAGAAAACCTTCCCGACCAATGTGCGGAATGACGCGTGTGCACCACATACACCGTCATGAATCTCTTTCAAGAGGGATTTACCTTCCTCTTGGGACACACAGCTCATGAATACTCCCTAAGTACCTTTTCTATACAAAACTCCTATAAGTTTGTACAGGCGCGCTTTTTGAACTAACCGATCGCTCTCGGTTTCATCCTTGGGCAAGGTCCCGTGTTCGAGATAGACCCTCAATGGATGGGTCCAATATCGTTCATGTCCAAGGTTGGTAATGCAGACTGTTACCGGATCATCCTCGGCCGTAGTCATGATCGAAGGATGCTCCAAGTGTTCGACGAACACTCCTGCAGGGGCGGACGTACGTGAGGACCCAATTTTGGATAATTGGTCTACGAGAATGTTGTCCTTTCGCGGGATGTATTGGACTTCGAAATGACTGAAGTGTTTTTCCAATCTCCTCACTTCCCCCAGGTAGTGAGCCATTGTCTCATCGGAGGTGCTATACTCCTTGTTTACCTGGTTTACGACCAGCTATGAGTCTCCCCTCATCACTAATCGACGGACTCCGAGGAATTTTGCTGCCTGGAGCCCTGCAATAAGACCTTCATACTCCGCTGCGTTGTTGGTCGCAACAAAGTGTAATTGAATGACATACTTGAGTTGGTCACCCTGAGGCGTAACTAAGACCACTCCAGCCCCCGAGTGTTGAAAACTGTGAGAACCATCAAAACACATCGTCCAGTGATATTTCTAAAGGAGTTGAAGTCACTTCAAGGCCAACTTGCCTATATATGGTGTTTTATTTCTAACCTTTCAGGTCACATCCAACCCTTCAGGTCACATCCAACCCTTCACCAGGTTGATGAAGAAAGGAGTAGAATTCAAGTGGGACGAGATGTGTGAAGATGCTTTCAATAGCATTAAAGAATACTTTCTCAACTCGCCCGTTCTATCAGCACCAATCAAAGGACGACCTCTCATCCTTTATGTAGCAGCGCAGCCTAACTCATTAGGCGCACTTCTTGCCTAGCATGATGATGAAGGAAAGGAGGTGGCGTGCTATTATTTAAGCCGCACCATGGCAGGTGCTGAACACAATTATTCACCTATTGAAAAGTTGTGTTTGGCCCTTATTTTTGCTTTGGATAAGTTACGACATTATATGTTATCACATCAGATCCAACTCATTGCAAGAGCGGATCCAGTGAAATACATATTGAGTCAGCCGGTTCTCATGGGCCGACTCGGTTAATGGGCTTTACTTATGATGGAGTATGATATCACTTATGTCCCACAGAAGGCAGTTAAGGGTCAAGCCTTAGATGATTTTCTCGCAGCACATCCTGTGCCAGATGATTCTCCGTTCGTCATTGACTTGCCTGACAAAGAAGTCTTCACCTCCAACACGAAGGAATGGGAGTTGTACTTTGATGGTGCCTCCTGAACTAAACTAGACCCTGATGGTATGCCAAGAAGGCGAGCCGGAGTAGGTCTCGTGTTCAAGACACCAGAAGGCGGGATGATACATCACTCTTTTTCTCTCCTGAAGGAAGAATGTTCAAATAATGAAGCTGAGTATGAAGCACTCATTTTCGGCTTATTATTGGCACTTTCCATGGATATTCGTCACCTCCATGCATTTGATGACTCTCAACTCATTGTACGCCAAGTCAATGACATTTATGAAGTCCGTAAGCCTGCATTGATGCCATATCATGAAGTAGCACGAAGTCTCATGAAGAAATTTGAGCATATTGAGATTTCTCATGTGCCTCAAAATCAAAATGTATAAGCAGATGCTTTGGCAAAGTTTGCTGCAGCACTTTCTCTTCCAGATGGGGAATCCACGCAAGTCATCATTGAAGAAAGGTGGTTGTTTCCTACAGTTTTGGAGCTCATCTCAGAAGTAGTTGAAGTTGATATTGTCGTCACTTCTGATGTTGAAGAGGAAGACTGGCGCAAACCCTTCCTTGATTATTTCAATCATGGTACTCTACCAGATGACCAAGTCAAGAGACGCCAGCTGCAACGGCGACTCCCAACGTACACCTACAAAGTGGGGGTTCTATACCGGCGGTCTTTTAATCAAATGCTCCTTCGATGTCTTTCCCGAAGAGAAGCTGATAAATTTCTACAGGAAGTTCACCACGAAGTCTGTGGCGGCCATCAAAGTGGACCAAAAATGTATCACAGCATTAAGCTTGCTAGTTACTATTGGCCCAGTATTATGGCTGATTGTCTTAAGGTGGCTAAGTCTTGCCATGATTGTCAAATACATGGTGATATCAAGCATCGACCACCCGTTCCTCTTCATCCCATTATCCCTTCATGGCCATTCGACGCCTGGGGCATTGACTTCATTGGTCCCATCGAGCCTCCTTCATCCAGGGGACATCGTTTCATTTTGGCGGCAACTGATTACTTCTCTAGGTGGGCTGAAGCAATCCCATTACGAGAAGTGAAGTCTGACAACGTCATCAACTTTTTGGAGCGTAACATCCTTTATCCCTTCGGGGTACCTCACCGCATCATCTCCGACAATAGAAAAGCTTTCAAGTCACAGAAGATCTTTAATTTTGCAGCAAAGTACAAGATCCAGTGGAATTATTCTACCAAATATTATCCTCAAACCAAGGGACTGATTGAAGCCTTCAACAAAACATTGGGCAAGATCTTGAAGAGAACAGTCGGAAGATACCGAAGAGACTGGCATGATCATCTTTTCGAAACATTATGGGCTTATCGCATCACGGTCCGCACTCCAACATAGGCAACACCCTATTCCTTAGTGTTTGGGAGTGAAGCCGTGTTGCCATTAGAGGTTGAGGTTCCCTCATTAAGAATCGCTCTTCAAGAAGAACTCACACATGACGAACAGATTCGGCTTCGTTTTCAAGAGCTAGATACCTTGGAGGAAAATCGTCTTCATGCACTTCAAGACATCGAGTTGTACCATCAAAACTGTAGGATCAAGGATGCCAACTAGGGGGGTGATTAGGAGGCTTTTAAAATTTCTTTCCCCACTAAGCAATTTCAACAAGATAATTGTGAAACCTAGATTATACAATGAGACTTAAAACAATTTAATCAACTAGTTGCATTCAACCATATAAAATATTCAACCACACATGCAACATTAGTAAATTTAGCAATTGTGTCAAGATGAATATAAAGCAAATAAGAGATACGCAATTGACACAATATTTTTACTGAGGTCGGGGAGACTCGCCCGGTCTCCCGTACTCCTCGTCGAAGCGCTCACTCGTGAGCCTCGCTTCTATATCCACGAAGGATATCTCACTAGGGTTGCTCCTTCTCCACACCGGATAGGCGAGCACCAAACCCTTCATAAGCTTTTGCCTGCCTCTCCAACAAACTTCAATGGAGAGATCGTGACTCTCCTCCGACACCGTCCGACAAAGGACGGGGGAGACCATCCGCAACTTTTTCAAGCGCTTTGCTCAGGTCAAGAGCAAAGTGGCTCACGTCCCTGACTCCACAGTCATTGAGGCGTGTAAGAGCGGGATCCTCCCGGGAGAGCTCCACCAGAGACTCTCCCGAAGCTGCCCCTCCTCAGCTGACGAGCTCTTCAACGTACTTGAAAAGTACGCTTGGGCGGAGGAGGATGACTTCTGGAAAAAGAACCAGGGGGCCCCCGCCCTGTCGACCAGGGGGCCAGGGACCCCCTCAAACGCCCCAAGGGGGGGAATCGTAGCGAGCCACGGCCTCGGGACACCTTTGTCCTCGAGGGCGGAGGCGGCTCGCGCGACACCTCGAAGGGCAATCGCCCCTTCCCCAAGTCGAAAGGCCGTGGGGGAGGACAGTAGTCCCGCGGTCGAGAAAGCCCCGCGGCAGGAGGCAGGGAAGGTCTGTGGTGTACCTTCCACAAGTCCAATACCCATGCCACCCGGGAATGCCACCAACTGCTCCAACAATTCGCTGCATCCCTCGACCAGCATCGGTAGGGGGGGACTCTGGCCTCCTTGCCCCCTCAGCCAGCCTTACCAGCCCTTCCTGCTCCCGCAGGGGGACAACAGGGAGAAACGTGGGAGGGAGAGCCGTTAGAGACTCTCCCCTTCCAAACCTCCGAATGACATGTCAACGTCATCACGGGAGAGTCTGCCTCCGGGCGGGACTCTAAGTGTCAGTGCAAGGAGTACGCACGCGAAGTAAAGGTGGTGGGGGTACTGCATACGTCCCGACCACCCAAGTGGTCGGACGTCCACCTCACTTTTACGGCAGAAGATGCGCGTGGGGTTCGCTTCCCCCATGATGACGCGCTCATCGTCTCCACTACCATCTACAACTGCCATCTGGCTCGCATCCTCGTGGATGGCGGGAGCTCCGCTAACGTTCTCTACCGAAAGGCGTTTAGGGAGATGCAGGTGGACGAGAAGCTCTTGCAGCCCGCAGTAGGGCCCTTGTAGGGATTCGTCCCGAGGAAGACGATCTACCCCGTGGGGAAGGTGGATCTCCCCATGACCTTTGGCACCCCGGACAACTACCGGATAGAGATGGTCCAGTTTGATGTGGTAGACCTCCCCACTTCTTACAACGCGATCATGGGGAAGACCACGATCAACCGCTTGGGGGCCGCAATCCACCAGAACTACCTCTGTGTGTAGATCCCCAGGCCTCACGGCGTGATCACCGCCCGGGGAGACCAAGACGTGGCCCGCGCTTTATATGAGCGCGCCGCAGCAATTATCGGGAGCATCAATATCATCAAAACCCCGGGAGGGGAGGCCTCTCCCCCGGAGTCAGACGCCGCCGTGATACCTTCCGGGAGGTCCCTCCCCAAGCCGCGCCCGGAAGGGGACCTCCGGAAGATCCCGCTGTCCCCGGACGACGGGGACAAAACTGTTAGGATCGGGGCGAATCACCATGAGGAGCACGATGAGAAACTCGCGGCTTTCCTGCGCAAAAACTCTGACATTTTTGCCTGGAAGCGCTCCGACGTGCGAGGCGTCGCCCGGGGCATCATCGAGTACAAGCTCGCGGTGACCCCTGGCCACCCCCCAGTCAAGCAGAAGCTGAGGAAACTCTCCCTTGAATGCCAAGAGGCGATCAAGGTTGAGATTGCCAGGCTCTGAGAGGCAAGATTCATTCGAGAGGTCCTGCACCCCGAGTGGCCCGCGAACCACGTCCTCGTGAAGAAGTCGAACGGCAAGTGGCGAATGTGCGTGGACTTCACCGACCTTAACCACGCTTGCCCCAAAGACAACTTCCCGCTCCCGCGAATTGACCAGTTGGTCAACTCCACCGCGGGGTGCGAATTGATGAGCTTCCTAGACGCATATTCGGGCTATCACCAAGTCCGTATGGCGGAAGGGGACGAGGAAAAGACGAGTTTCATAACTCCCCTCAGAACTTTCCGCTACGTGCACATGCCCTTCGGGCTGAAGAATGCTAGAGCGACCTTCCAGCGACATGACGCTGGTCTTCAAGGACCAGATCGGTCGCAACGTCGAAGTCTACGTCGACGACACGGTCATCAAAAGTCCCCGCGTGACTGCTCACGTCGGCGATTTAGCGGAGCCTTCCGCAACCTCCGTGCATACGGGTTGAAGCTCAACCCAGAGAAATGCGCCTTCGGTGTGCGCGGGAGAAGCTCCTAGGCTTCCTTGTGTCCCAGCAGGGCATAGAGGCCAACCCCGAAAAGATCTGGGCATTCCTGGATATGCCCCCACCGTGCTCAGTCAAAGATGTTCAACGACTCACCGGCCGCTTAGCCGTGCTGAGTCGTTTCGTCTCACGGGCGGGGGCACGCGGCCTCCAATTCTTCAAAATTCTCTGGGGGCTTGAAGGGTTCCGATGGACCCCCGAGGCCCAGGAGGCCTTCGACGATTTGAAGAAATATCTCACGAGCCCCCTGATGCTCGTAAGCCCGTCTCCGGAAGAACCCTTGCTCCTTTACCTCGCCGCGACCCCGGTCGCCATAAGTGCGATATTGGTAAAGGAGCAAGATGGGCAGTAGCGTCCCGTGTACTACATGAGCGAGGCCCTCCAAGGGGCCAAAACTCGGTACATGGAGATGGAGAAGATCTGCTACGCCCTTCTGATGGCGTCCCGGAAGCTTTGTCATTACTTCCTGGGGCACCCCATCACTGTCCCGTCGTCCCTCCCCTTGGGGGAGGTGCTCCGAAACAAAGAAGCTACCAGCTGGATAGGGAAGTGGGGAGCCGAGCTCTCCCCATTTTCCCTTTCCCTCACGGGGCGCTCCGCCATCAAGTCACAAGTCATCGCCGACTTCATGGCGGAGTGGACTCCTGCCTCCGGGCCCGGGGACGAAGACCTCCCCGCACTGCCCCAACATAGCGACCATTGGACACTCATGTTTGATGGCTCCTTGTATCTCACCAGGGCCAGTGAGGGAGTAGTCCTCTAGAGCCCCGAGGGGAGGGAACTGGAGTACGCGGCGCGGCTAGAGTTCCCTGCCACGAACAACATCACTGAATACGAGGCCTTGCTCCTTGGGTTGCTCCTCACGCGCTCCCTGGGGATTCGACGCCTCCTAGTAAAAGGAGACTCCCAGCTCGTAGTTTGCCAAATGGACAAGTCCTACTTGTGCCATGACGCAAACTTGAGCCTCTACTTACAGGAAGTGCGCAAGATGGAGAAGCGCTTCGATGGCCTGGAGGCCCGGCATATCCTGTGGAGGGACAACGATCGGGCCGACGCCCTAGCTCGGGCAGCCAGCGCCCGAGAACCGCTCCCCAAAGGGGATTTCTTGGAGATCATCGCGAAGCCCTCGGTGACCCCCCCAGACGCAGGTGATGAGCCCCGCGTCCCGGAAGTCGCCGAAATCACTCGGACTTCATCTTGGATGGATCCCCTCATCTCCTTCATCAAGGGGGAGGGGGACCCTCCCAACGAGACCGAGGCCAAGCGCCTCCAGGCCAAGGCTTGGGCATACCTCCTATTGGAGGGGAAGCTCTACAAGCAGGGGGCTTCCACCTTGCTCCGTTGCCTTCCAGGCTGGAAGGGCTCCGGCTTCTCGAGGATATTCACGCAGGAAGTTGCGGGTCTCATCTGGCCCCGCGTGCCATAGAGGCCAAGGCCCTTCTCCAGGGTTTCTATTGGCCCACGATGATTTGCGACGCGCGAGACCTTGTCTCCGCGTGCGAGGCCTGCTAGAAGATGGCAAAGGGCTTGAACCTCCCTCCCGTAGCGCTGCAGACTATCCCCATTACTTGGCCCTTCGCGTGCTGGGGGATGGACCTCCTAGGCCCCTTCCCCCCAGCGCCCGGGGGCTACAAGTATACGATGGTCGCGGTCGACCACTTTACTAAGTGGGTAGAGGCCGAACCTCTGGCCAGCATCACGTCCCAGGCGGTACAGTGGTTTTTCGGAAAAATATCATATGTCGTTTCGGCGTCCCCCAAGAGATCACTGTCGATAACGGGACCCAGTTCGACTCGGTATATTTCTGGGAATTCTGCGAAGGCTTGGGGCTCACCATCCACTTCGCCTCGGTAGCTCATCCCCAGAGCAACGGGGCCGTTGAAAGGGTCAACGGCGTAATCCTATAAGGGCTATACTGACGGCTCGAACAAGCCGCCTCCAAGCAGGGTGCATGGGCAGAGGAACTCCCTAGCATCCTCTGTTCCATGCGCACAACCTCGAGCCTGGCGATGGGACGTACCCCCTTCTGCCTTATATACGGGGCTAACGCAATCCTTCCCCCGGAGATTGGCTTCCGGTCACTGCGGGTCGAGCTCGTAGACGGAGCCACGACCGCGACGTACCAAGCCAACGAGGCAAATCAACGACTGGAGGTCGACCTCGCGGAGGAGGAATGCGACCGAGCGCTCCTCCACCACGCCATCTACGAGCGCGAAATGGCGCGCGCATACAACTAGCGCATCCATGAGAGGGCTTTTCGCCTCGGGGACCTCGTCCTCAAGCACGTCACGGACCCCCAAGCCCAAGGCAAACTCTCCCCCAAGTGGGAGGGCTCCTACAGGATCTCGGCAATCCTTGGCTCGGGGGCTTACAAGCTATCCAACCATCAAGAGCAGGAGATGAAGCACACGTGGAACGTGCGCTTGCTTCGCAAGTTCTACGTCTAGCCTACTGGCTCATCCCCTCCCCTAGAGCAATTACGCCAGAGGGGAGGGGGACATTGTACTCACCATTCCCTCCCCCGTCGCGATCTTGCGGGGGGAGGCATTGTATCTTTACTCATTTTCAATACAACTGGTTTTTTCCTCAGCTCTGGCTCATTCAGGTTTTTACATTACCTTCTCTCACGGCGATGCTGTGGGGAACCCCGCCCCATACCGAACACCATGATAAGGAATAGCGCTCCCCTGTCACAACTTCCCAGGAGTTAGTTGCGAACTAGAAATGAATATCACAACAACCAGCAGAATACATAAATAATCCACAACATTATAGGCTCACAGACAATGGCAGTAAGGCCTTACAATAATAACACAACGAGGTACAAAATAGCATTTCAAACTTTTCTCAAAGCGTGGAAGGAGCGAAACTCTAATCTTCTCCCACAGTCGCTCGACCGGGGTACGCGACGCCTAGAAGCTTGGACCAAACTCGAAGAAGTCTTTGAAAACTTACCTTATATATATATAACAGTTCAAGAGTGCATAATTTAAAGCAGTTGATAAAACAGTTCATAAAAACTACTTGTGCCTCACAACATGGATAAGACCCATTGACCATAACACACTCCAAAATCCGGGAGTACGGAGTATTTAAATATATTTTAAACTTTGCAGAGGGGTACCGCTTTACCCACAAGACTTCTCAACTATCACTGTTGACCACGAGCATAGGTCTTTTGCCCAACACGCTACTTTAAGCATATGAGTCTCCTATGCCAGGTTCGATCACGCTGCTTTAAGCACGCCAGTGAGTTGAGAATAACATGCTTTTCACCCTGCCTTGCCATTATACTAGCTCTGCCCCGTAAAAGGTTCTCCACCGGTCAATGCCTGCAAGGAAAATCCACCTCCGATTGGTGTTCCTAATACAGTTGTGAAGCATTGTAGGGATCTTCCCTCTCATACCTTCACCCTACCCCTCACTCAGTATTGGGCCACGGTGGGAGACCCTCTCCACCAATAGTGAGCGGACACACGAGGGGTTTGTGCTGGGAAACCACATCCAGTACTCGTGCCCTGGAACCACATCAGTTGCACGATCTTTAACTCAGACTAATCGGCTGGGCTCGTCCCAGCCTTCAGTGTAAGTGGGCCAAGAGGGATCTTCCCTCCCTGACCAGTGAACAGTATTAGTGCATATTATTATTTACGTTATAGACTCTATGCAGAGCTAGGGCAATAGTTCGACAAGGATATTTGGTCGTGCCCATCCCATACCAAGCTTGTGGAGGTACGTTAACATGTTATTGAATGTTTAGCACAATTTTGTTAGTCCTTAAGCTATTCTAGAGAGGAGTTTCCCTAATCAAAATTTTCACAATTCACAACATTTCATGTTTCCAACATTATCATGTTATCATATCATTATCATAAGCATCACAGTATTTTCTATGTTCCGACTGACACACCTCTCCTCCCTAGGATAGACATTTTAAGAAGGCATTTTTAGTTTTAAAAAACCATTTTTGTTCATTTATGTGAATAACCCATATTACCAATGTTATGCTTTAGCATTAACCTAGGGCATCAAGAATATTATACAAATGGCTTGAGAATCAAGAATGGCTATTCAATGTAGGACAATAGCTAAACAGGTATATTTGAACATACACAGTTTACTTAATTAGCATGCATAATACTCAAATAACAAAATACTTAGCTTACTGAAAAACATGGGGTCAACATGATCAAGGTGGTGGTGACTTGCCTTGATTTCCCATGACAAGGTCTTCAGCGACATCTTCACTCGGCGGCTCCTCGACTTCTAAACGGGCGATTTCTGAACGCGAAGAAACACCGATCAACCAAACATGCATAAATATGAAACTATCAAATGCAGATCTAAGTCCTAATAAGTCTAGGTAAAGCAACCCTGGAGTCGGATCTGAAAAATATTGAAAAGTGGAAGATCTCAAAAACAGGGTAATTAGGGTAGAATCGGAGGAATTCGTTTTCGAAAACGGCCGAAAACGACGGAACAGGGTTTTAGGGTAGGATTTTGAATTGGTGGCTGAACGAGAACATGTGGCAGGAACAATTTTGGCAGGGCAAATTAGAAATATCTGGATTTGGAGGTCGGACGGAGAAAAACCACTTTTGGCGAGATTTTAGGGTAAACCGGGTAAAATCGGATCTGGAAAAATGTGAAAACAAGATCCAGGACTCGGATCTAAAGAAAAATTTCAGATCTGGAAGATTTGAGTCAAGGCGAATCTAATGGCGCAGACGGATCTTTGATCGGAGACTTTGTGACAAAATTGACAGAATCGGGGGAAAGGGACGAAAATGCTCAAAACAACGAAACGGAAATCCGGACAGCGGATCGAAGAAATGATCACACATCTGGAAGGTTGACGGTGAAACGAACAAAGTGACGTGATCGGATTTTCGATCGGAGGTCCAGAAGGGAGAGAATGACAAGGCATGTCGCTGCGGCTGACATTCCGAAAAGAGTACAACACTGTAGCAGTGTCAGTCGGCCGACACAGGACATGGCCACGGCCAAGAGTTCGCCGGCGATGATCCAGGCCGCAGCTGGGGCTGAGATTCGAAGGGCGGAGGAGTCACAGCAAGAGGAGAAGGTTTGGTGAAGGAGGCACGGCAAGAGGGAGCTCCACGGCGAGGTTTCCACGCACGGGCGCATGCACGGCACGGCCATGGGTGGCTTCGGCCGGAGCTCACCGGAGAGGGGAGAAGGCCGGGGAAGTGTTGGAACCGGAGGAGGAGCACCAGGGGAGGAGGAAAACACAAAAACAGCGAAGTTTGGTGGCCGGAATTGGAGAAGGTGGCGCACGGCCGGCCGCGAGGAAGACGAGCTCGCTGGCGGCTGTTCTCGGGCGGCGGTGCACGATTTGAGCTAGGATTTGGTGGGTGAGCTGCTGGGAACGAGGGGAGGACGATGGCATGGCCGGATTAAGCAATGAGTGGCCGGAAGAAGGAGAACGGCGAAGTGGCCGACGGTGGCCGACGGTGGAAGAAAAATCAACCGCGGCAAATCGGGAGCTACGGCGACCAAACGGCCGAGATGCTGGGGAAGGAAATGTGAAGAAAAATGAGGCTAACAAGATTGACAAGCCTGAACAACCAAATGGTGGCCGGAGCACGGCAAACGGCGACGAAGAAGCGGCGGCCGGGGCTGGAGCGCGGCCAAAACAGTGGCTGAGCAGCCCGAATCACCCCCAATTATATTTTATGTGAAATATTTCAACCAAATGCAGAACTTCAGCTCGAAGGGAGAGGCGTCATCGCCAGTAGCCTCAGCTCGAAGGCCTCCGCCACCAAGTTCCGGGGTGGACCCTCTCCGACAACGCGCATGATGCGCTCGTGCTCGTCGGCGTAGTACCTCCCGAGGAGGTTCTCCGCCTTTTCCCGGGTGGCCGGATACGGCCGGACTACAAAAGGTAAGAGTTAGAACTATCGACAAAGAGACAAGCAAGGCAGCCGGAAGCTTACATCGGGTCACCGGCTTTTGCGGAGGTCGCTGTGCCGGGCACATCTCGATCCCCCTCCTCCTATGTGAGGAGGGGGAGATCTCCAGCAAGGTCAGCTCCTCGGCGACGTCCCTCATGGAACGGATGCCCCGGGAGCCCACACTACTACAGAAGTGCATTCCACTAACCCATATTTTCTAACGGTTATAAGCAATCTGGGAAAAATCCGATAGAATAGGATGACAGCGGCAGAAAAGAGGCATTTTACTATCGGTTACACACTAGTCCAACGTTAGTGAAATGCAAATACTTTTTACTATCGGTCATTACTGCACAAACCGATATAATATATTAAATAGTACTATCGGTTTTCCATTTTTAACTGATAGTAAAATTACGCACTTTATACTATCGGTTATTACTGTACCAACCGATATAATATATTAAAATAGTACTATCGGTTTTTCATTCGTAACAGATAGTAAAATTACTCACTTTATACTATCGGTTATTACTGTACCAACCGATATAATATATTAAATAGTACTATCGGTTTTTCATTCGTAACTGATAGTAAAATTACGCACTTTATACTATCGGTTCGTACTGTACTAACCGATACAATATAGTAAAGTTTACTATCGGTTATATAAAACAAACCGATAGTAAAATGACTTCATATAAACTAATGGTTATGACAGTAGGGACCTTATTTTACTATCGGTTTATGTTTTTGAACCGATAGTAAAATTGTACAACTTAATTAGGTTGACCCCTGCTCTGCGCTCTGCATGTTGAAATCATTTCAGCCGTGCACGACTCCAAGCTAGAGTGATCTGGAGAGCTAGCTGAGAGGTTGATCATATTTCCATCCCCCTCGGTATTGTCATCTTCTCACACCTCTCTCTCTCTCTCTCGATCACTCTTTCACACTCTCCCTCTCTCTCTCTACTTGCAATTCATTAAACTAGATACATGTAGCTCCAAACTAGCTAGAAGGCTAGGTTGGCTAGCTAGCTATAGCTTGCTGAATTTAAGCAGCTAGCTAGCTGGCTCTTCCAATTAATGCATGCATCAAGTTAATTAGGGTTTCATATATACAAATCCATTTAATGTAATTAAGCAGCTCATGTACACACATATGGCCTAACTAAATATGTTTCATGCATATATGCATGCCCTGAGTCATTAATTATTTATTTGAATTTGTCAATTTTGTGAATAATTGTAGATGGACCGAGAATATTGGATGTATGGAATAAAACGTACTACTGTTGAGTATTTGGAGGGTGCGAAGAAGGGAGAGAAAGATATGCATTGTCCTTGTATATATTGTATGAACTTAAAAAGGTTTGGCAATTCTGATCAGATTAGGAGTCATTTGATTCGTCGTGGTTTTAACGCACGCTATACCCGTTGGATATGGCATAGTGAAGATCTTGAGGAAACGAGCACCGCTACCACCCAGCAGCACCCGGAAGTGGATTGCAGTAATGATGATCATGATCAGAACATTGGTAATGTTCATTCGGAAGTCCATGTAGATGACGACAATTTAGATGAAATGTTACGTGATGTAGAAGAAGACTACAGCGAAAACGATTTAGCTAAATTTGAGAAATTAATTGTTGATTCTGAGAAGCCTTTGTTCCACAGATGTGCAAAATTTACAAAGTTGTCTTCTGTGTTGAGATTATATAACTTGAAGGCAAGCAACGGTTGGAGCGATAAGAGTTTCACGGCGCTATTGGATCTGTTAGCGGACATGCTTCCAGAGGGAAATGAGTTGCCAAGATCGGTTTACCAGGCCAAAAAACTATTGTGTCCGTTGGGAATGGAAATCGAAAGAATACATGCATGCCCAAATGATTGTGTTCTGTACCGAAACGAGTACGAGGATTTGCATGTTTGTCCAAGATGCGGTGCATCGCGGTATAAGCATGGGGACAAAATTTATCATAATGGATGTGATGAGGTAAAGAAAGGGCCTCCGTCCAAAACTGTGTGGTATTTGCCTGTGATTCTCAGATTGAAACGGCTGTTTGCAAATCCTAAAGATGCGAAGTACTTGCGTTGGTATGTTGAAGGTCGGAAATAAGACGGAAAACTAAGACATCCAGCTGATTCCATTCAATGGAGAAACATTGACAGAACATTCGGTGAGTTTGGCGGTGAAGTGAGGAATATAAGGTTTGGGCTAAGTACGGATGGTATGAATCCACACGGAAATATGAGTAGTCGACATAGCACTTGGCCGGTTCTTTTATGCATCTACAATCTTCCTCCTTGGTTATGTATGAAGCGCAAGTACATCATGATGTCGTTACTAATTTTAGGACCCAGACAACCCGGGAATGATATTGACGTGTTTCTATCACCGTTAGTCGAGGACTTACATAAATTGTGGAGCGAAGGGGTGCGGGTGTGGGATGCACATAAGCGAGAGAATTTCATGTTGCGGGCCATGATATTTTGCACCATAAATGATTTCCCGGCCTATGGAAATTTGTCGGGGTATAGTACAAAAGGAGGCAAGACTTGTCCTATTTGCCTGGATGAAACTGAAAGCATGTGGTTATCGAACTGCAGAAAAACAGTGTACATGGGTCACCGCAGATTCCTTCCGATGCATCACGCCTACCGTAAGAAGAGGAAGTCATTCAATGGGAAGCCTGAGAAAGAATCAGCCCCAGTGTTTGTGACTGATAAGGAGCTTTACTTGCGCGTGAAGGACATAAAAGTTGAGTTCGGTAAATGTTCTAAACCTCCAGGAAAAAATGTTTGGAAGAAGAGATCGATTCTTTGGGATCTGCCATATTGGGAGCACTTACAAGTTCGACATTGCATTGATGTCATGCACGTAGAGAAAAATGTTTGTGACATTTTGACTGGTTTGTTGTTGAACATTCCAGGAAAGACGAAAGATGGCATCAACGTTCGCCGTGACATGCTCGACATGGGCATAAGGACTGAGTTTGCACTGTTGGAGAAGGGAAAGCGGACATACCTCCCCCCGGCCTGCTATATTTTGTCAAAAAGAGAAAAAATAGAACTCTGTCAGTGCCTACAAGGTGTCAAAGTTCCATGCGGGTATTCTGCGAACTTGAAAAAACTTGTGTCCATGAAAGACTTGAAACTGGTTGGTATGACGTCCCATGATTGTCATGTACTGATGTCACAAATGCTTCCCATTGCTATCAGAGGCATTCTCCCAGTCAAAGTCAGAGAGACAATTACAAAGCTATGTTATTTCTTCAACACAATATCTGGCAAGGTACGTAAGCGTGTACTCCTAGCAAGTTAGTTAGCTCCATTCGTGGAACTTGTCAGATTTTTTGGATCTAAATATTTGCTGCAACTGTGTCCTTGCAGGTAATTGATCTGGATGGACTGGACGATTCGCAACGCGATGTGACTACAACTCATTGTCAGCTGGAGATGTATTTTCCTCCATCTTTTTTTGATGTTATGGTCCATCTAATTGTTCACCTTGTCAGAGAAATTAAGTTTTGTGGACCCGTGTTCCTGCGCTACATGTATCCATTTGAGAGATTTATGGGTATCTTGAAGGGATATGTAAGGAATCGACATCGGCCTGAGGGCAGTATCATTGAAGGTTATGCCGCCGAGGAGGTGATCGAATTTTGCACCAACTATATGGCCGGGGTTGACCCAATTGGCGTTCCTACGTCCCGGCATGAGGGCAGGCTTCAGGGCATTGGAACGATTGGATTTAAAGCAGTCGTCCCCTCTAGTGATCTGTATGCAAAAGCCCATTTTTGGGTCTTACAGCACATAATGGGGGTGGAGCCATACATACACGAGCACAAGGAAATGTTACGGAAACAGAATCCCTCGAAGCCAGAGATTTGGGTCACCAGAGAACATAATAGGAAGTTTGCTGGGTGGATCGAAAATAGAGTCCTGCAAGCTTCTGAGGGCGACGTAGATGAAGTTGTTACATGGTTGGCCAGAGGGCCTAGATTTACTGTAGGGACTTGGTAGGGGTATGACATCAACGGCTATTCATTTTACACAAGAACTCAGGACGAGAAGAGTAGTATGCAATGTAGTGGAGTGACACTACTTGCTATTTCGGAGGATGCCGGGGCAGTAAGGGCACTCGACTCAAATTACGGTGTTATTGAGGAAATGTGGGAGCTCGATTATGTATTACTTAAGATTCCTCTGTTTCGATGCCAATGGGTCGAAATTCCTCGAGGTGTTAAAGTCGACAATTATGGGTTTACTCTCGTCGATCTCAGTAGAGTCGCACACCAAGATGATCCATTTATACTTGCTGAGCAAGCCACACAGGTGTTCTACATCATTGACCCGGCCAACCCAAAGTTGCACGTTGTCCTTCACAGTAAGAGATGTATTGTTGGGGTCGAAGACGTTGTGGATGAAGAAGAGTATGATCAGTTCGACGAACTACCTCCATTTTTAGATGGAATTCTTCAATCTGTCCCTACCGAAGATATTGACGAAACAAGTTACCTGCGAGATGACCACGAAGAAGGATTGTGGGTGGACAACCATTCTTGACTAATTTGCAATATGTAAGTGACATATATTACTTGGATCTTTAATCGAAGAATTCTTCAAATCATTTTTCAAAAATTCTTTGGGAAAACATACGTGATGCATTGAGAATCATTTATGCAAATTTTTATTTCAATTGGAGTATATACTTGATTTGAGCAATAATTGATTCTTTTCACAAATCAATATGAAAACTGCAAATTTTCATTCCATCATTGGTCTTTACTGTTCATTTATTTCAAAATTATTAGAAGTCATTTGCATGGGGTTTCAGGTGTCTCTACAAGTGCAAAATGATGTACTGAGACCCATCTGTAATTGTTCTCAGGAAATCCCTTTAAGTCAATAACACAGTATTCTACTATCGGTTTCAACTTCCCAACCGATATGAAATTAATATATACTATCGGTTTATTGTTAATAACCGATAGTGAAATACAATGAAAAAATGATGTGCTGAGATCATATGTAATTGTTCTCAGGAAAATCCTTTAGGGTCAATAACATTGTAGTTTACTATCGGTTTCAACTGCCAAACCGATATGAAATTAAACTTTACTATCGGTTTATTGTTCATAACCGATAGTGATTTGTACTGTGTTATGAGCCCCTGTTCTTAATTTACTATCGGTTAGTAATAATAAAACCGATAGTGAACAATCCCACACTCTAAACCCTAACTTACATGTATTTACTATCAGTTTTGTGGTTATGAACCGATAGTAAATATTCATATATTAGGGTATAACCTTGCTGTCTCGTACGATGTTCCCTCCAGTGCAACTGATCACATTCCAAATACTCACGCGCGAAAAACCCTAGCTTCCCCGACGTTCGTTTCTTCGCTCCTCTGTGCCACCATTGCCGATCGCAAGCCGGAAAACCCTAGCTTCTCCACCGCCTCCGGCCACTGCATCGCGCCACCGCCTCCGGCAACTCCACGAACGACTGTAAGTGTTCTTGACCAAACCGCTCGCGTCAATTGCTTAAATTTATATGCAATGGTTCATATGTGGTTCAATGATTTACAAATATAAAACTAGAGTAAAATTCGTGAACTACAAACTTGATAGCTATGAGAATGACAGACTTGATGATAATCACTAGGAATTTGCCATACAGTGTAGTCCACTATCGGTTTATTATGTAGAACCGATAGTAAATACCGTAAACTGAATTTTCTGTTAATTATTTCCCATTTTCTAATTTTCATATGAAATTTTTGATCATTTAAATTTTAATAGACTTTATGTTCCTGCAGAGAGACTAGCATAGTTTGCACTGCTACTTTTATATATTTTACATAATATAAACTTGATTACTATCGGTTTGACTTGGAAAACCGATAGGAAATAGACAAATCTGAATTTTCTGTTAATTATTTCTCATTTTCTAATTTTCATCTGAAATTTTTGATCATTTAAATTTTAACAGACTTTATGTTCCTGCAGAGAGACTAGCATAGTTTGCACTGCTACTTTTATATATTTTACAGAATACAAACTTGATTACTATCGGTTTGACTTGGAAAACCGATAGGAAATAGACTAATCTGAATTTTCTGTTAATTATTTCCCATTTTCTAATTTTCATCTGAAATTTTTGATCATTTAAATTTTAACAGACTTTATGTTCCTGCAGAGAGACTAGCATAGTTTGCACTGCTAATTTTATATATTTTACTGAATACAAACTTGATTACTATCGGTTTGACTTGGAAAACCGATAGGAAATAGACTAATCTGAATTTTCTATTAATTACTTCCCATTTTCTAATTTTCATCTGAAATTTTAGTTCATTTAAATTTTAACAGACTTTATGTTCCTGCAGAGAGACTAACATAGTTTGCACTGCTAATCTTATAAATTTTCCTGAATATAAACTTGAGTACTATCGGTTTTACTTGGAAAACCGATAGGAAATAGAGTATTTCATAGTTTGCACTGCTAATCTGAATTTTCTGTTAATTACTTCCCATTTTCTAATTTTCTTCTGAAATTTTAGATCATTTAAATTTTAACATACTTTATGTTCCTGCAGAGAGACTAGCATAGTTTGCACTGCTAATCTTATAAATTTTCCTGAATATAAACTTGAGTACTATCAGTTTTACTTGGAAAACCAATAGGAAATAGAGTATGTCATAGTTTTCACTGCTAATCTGAATTTTCTGTTAATTACTTCCCATTTTCTAATTTTCATCTGAAATTTTGGTTCATTTAAATTTTAAAAGACTTTATGTTCTTGTAGAGAGACTAGCATAGTTTGCACTGCTAATCTTCATATCAATTGATGGTCTGTTCATGGAATTTTAGGTAAAGCCATGTCGGCATCTTCCTTGGCTGATAGTAGTGATTCGGGGAGGGCGAACGTAGATGGCACTGCCTCGTCCCAGCGCAAGAGGAAGGCGCGAGGCGCGACGATGTTGGGTCATTTGAACAAACACGCGGATATTTCATGTGAGTTCAACCAGTTCAGGAGACCGAGAAGAACGCCGGCCACTATGCTGCCTATGTTGCCTTGTTGGCGAAGGAAAGGGTGAAGATCACTGTCCAGAGCTGGAAAGACGTCAAGGCCGACAAGAGGGATAGGCTGTTGGCGGAAGTGAAGGTAAAATTAATCAAAATCACTGAACTCTTGAGTAATCACATTCCCTTGGTTTATCCCAGAGATTAGGTAAGTCCTGCTTATATGCACCATTTGAAACAGGCCAAGTGGAACATCCCCGACGATGGTCCCAAGATAGCATGCTTGAAGGACATGAACAACACGTGGAAAACCTTCAAGAGCGTCCTCGTCAGTACCTTCCTCGCTAAAGGCAAATCTCCATGCGAGAAGTACCCCTTCATAACGGAGGAGGTATGGGAGCAATTCGCCCAACAGAAGGGGACTCCTGAGTTCAAGGTATGTATGGTTCCTTTGCTTGGTTACACCATTGTATGCAGTAAGCAGCGGTGCATTAATTTTCTTGTTTCTAGTATGAATGCCCTCATCAAGAAGAACAAGGCAATCCAGAGGAGCAACGACCACCCACACCGGCTCGGCTCTCGCGGCTATGCGGGGAAGGAGGAGCAGTGGAAGAAGGCTGAAGACGAGGCGTCGAATTTCGTCGACTCCCCTGACCTACCACTCTCCGAGATCCGTGATCAGCGATGCAAGCGCTGGTGGCTGGCCAGAGGGACCGTTTCGGCCACGGGGACTGTGGCGTTCCCAAACCCCAGGGACATCGAGGTCGTGCAGCGACTCGTAAGTTGGCTAACTTCCTGGTTGGAATCATAGAGTGTGGTAGAAAAAACTATGATCACTAGTGTGCGCACAAGTTTGTATATATTTCTTCCTCACAATGGAGAGCTTTCAATGTAACAGATCTCTTGCTCGAAGGAGGCGACCGAGGGATTATTCACTCCCCATAGGGAGAACGACATCCTTACCCGGGCTCTAGGGAACAAGGAGCATCCAGGGCGGACGCGAACCGTGGGGGCTGTGGTGCCATGGAAGGAAGGCTTCTCGGAGCCCGGGCAAAAGGCGAAGAAGGCTCGCAGCTGGAAGGAAAGGGAAGTGGAGCTTCTCAGAAGATACGGGCAGATGTGACTGCACAATTCGCGGACATGTTCGCTCAAATGAACGAGAAGTATGAACACCTCAGGCGAGTTGTGCAGTCCAAGGTTTAGATCTAGCTGCCGAGGTCGACGCTGCCAGGCCGAGTAGTTGCGGCTCGAAGGTTCACGTGGATCCGGTGGACCTGATCGAGGTATTGCAACTCTTGAGCTATATATGCAGTTCGGTTGATGCCACTCCTGTTACGTTAGAATTGCTTCGCTAACCTGTTATAATTGTTGCAAATTGCAGAAGCCGGAGAGCTGTAGCCTATTGATCAACATAGGCGACAAACCTGTTGCGGTTGCAAACGGGGTCGTATACCAGTCTTGGGAGGATGTCCGAATCCACTGCGCACCTCTGGAGCCTGGATTCGCAAAGGTACAGGTGGACATGGCCCTCCCGGGCTACAGCTCTTTTCCGTCGCCCGTCCTAACGGACGAAATGCGGACAATTGGCGAGGCATTGGGCTCGTACATACAGTGGCCCAAGAAGGGTGTTAGACTACAGGAGGTAAACCCTAGCCATTCTAGCTTACAACTCAGTTAATATACTCAATTTGCAAAATCTAACTTATGCGTTTGTACTTAAAGTGGACGATGGATACCAGCTCACTTCCTGAGGACACCACCCCCGCCACAACGCATGAGCGAACTCCTTCGGCCCCCATGCCTCCTCCGACGGCCTCAAACCCTTCGCCATCAAATGAGGCCGGCGGCACCACACCCCAACCTTCAAAGGTATACACTCGCTCCCCGCCCAAAGGCAAGGGCAAGGCCAAAGGCAAGGCCAAACAAAGCCAGCCGGGTACGTTCAAGAACGGGTGCCCACTCGTGTCGGAGTACCTTCTGCGCAATATGGATCAAATAACCAGAAGTCTCCACGTGTGGTACCTGACCCGGTCTAGGTGCCACATCAACTTCTTGGTTCACTTCAGGCCAGCCCATTTTCACAGTGAGCCCGGGAGCATATCGGTGGCCCACGAGGATTTGTTCGACCTCCTCAACTGGCAGGAGCTTGATATGTCCATCATACGGACTGGAGTCCTGTGAGTTTGTTGTTGTCTGAAGTTATCACAATTCATTTCATAAATCTAATCACTTTGTATGCACTACTTACTAATGTCTACTTTGCATCCAGGTGCATGTATAGGCTGGCGTCGATGAGGGCATGTGACAAGGTGGGTTTCCTCGACCCAAAGAAAATAAGCCTCACGATGCTAGAGCACGACCAAACACATGCGGAGGAATACATATCAAGGGCACTACTAGCGCAGCAGGACCGAGAGTTCATCCTTGCGCCGTACCACCAAAGGTTACTACATTTCCTACTAATTTAACTCATTCTTGTATGTTACGCCTAACATATGTATGAAACGGTTCGCTTATATATGCAATGTAGGGGCCACTGGGTCCTCGCCGTCATTTGCCCATGGATGAATGAGGTCTATTACCTCGATTCGATGAGCGATAAGGTGGCGCATGTTTTCACCCTCACATGGCACATAGACGCGTAAGTAACATAGTTGTTTTAAATTTTTCTCTGACTAGCTAATTAATGATAACATATTAACCTGCAATGCTAAATTAAATATAGGGCTTTCAAAAATTATGCTAGTGCTGGAGGGCGGCATGACGCGTTGAAGGGCACAACAATTTCTTGGAAAGAATATGAGGTAATTAATACAGATGGAAGTACTCATGATGAGTCTTTTAATTTAAGCTTAATTAGTTCTTTCGAGTTAATGTGGATTTATGTCTTTGCATATGCAATTTTCCCAGTGCCATCAGCAGCCACAATCGTGGGAATGTGGCTTCTATGTCATGAGATTCATGTATGACCTGATCAGGAGAAACTTTACCCAATTCCCTAAGGTAACCATTTTTCCTGACTCAAAGTAGAACTTTAATTGGATGTGACGTATGATACTAACTTCATACACGCATATATGCAGAGCGCCATGTTGAAAGAGCAATATGAGTTGGGTCAATTGAGGGAGCTACGAACAATTTGGGCTCAATATGTCATGGAAGAAGTGGCTATCAATGATCGATTGTAACTGACTTGTGTAATATATATTGAATGTGTTGATTGCTGTATTTGTGAATAAACTCAATATGTGAATAGATTCATTGATGTATTTGTGAATAAACTCTATCAATATGTGAATAAATTTAATTTGTCTAATGCATGTGTATATTACTGTATTAGTGTATCTGTGAACAAATTCAATATGTGAATATTGTTGTATATTTGTAAATATTGGAGTATTTGTGAATGATCCAATGTATCTCTGTATTGCTGTATGTATAGGTGCAA
Organism: Pharus latifolius; assembly: GCA_019359835.1. Lineage (NCBI taxonomy): Eukaryota > Viridiplantae > Streptophyta > Magnoliopsida > Poales > Poaceae > Pharus > Pharus latifolius. The sequence goes on from CM033330.1 coordinate 19,356,028, forward strand.
GATTCCAGTACTAACCGTGTCGAGTACATAACCGATAGGAAACACTATACAGTACTATCGGTTATATACTACAACCGATAGAATAAATATTACAGTACTATCGGTTCATATACAACAACCGATAGAATAAAATTTTCAGTACTAAATGTGTCTACACAATACTATCGGTTTAGATCCCAGCCGATAGAAAAAACATACACATTACTATCGATTTAGATCCTAGCCGATAAAAAATACCTACACAATACTATCGGTTTATATTCGAGCCGATAGAAAAAACCTACACAATACTATCTGTTTAGATCCGAGCCGATAGAAGAAATAGTCGATAGTGATTAGTGAACGTTGGGAATGTAGATGTTTTACTAACGGTTTTCAACCGATAGTAGTGTGCTACGTTTCTACTATCGTGCCGATCACTATCGGTGAGAGAATCGATAGTAGAGTGGATTTTTAACCAATAGTGAAAAGCATTTCTGTAGTAGTGCCACCACCTTGCTGAGGAGTTTCAGCTCCTCCTCGGTCCACAACGGGGGCTTGGGGGCGGACGACCGGTTGTAGGAGGGGGGCTCCGGTGAGTACGTCACCTCGTCGTCCCGGACCCGGAGGTAGAACAACCTCCGGACCCAATCCCCCCAGTGGTCCCGGGAGGCTGCCACCAGGTACTCTGCTACCCAGGAAGGCAAGAGCTGGATCATCACCGAGCTGAACGGGGACTTCGGCCCTCCCTTCACCAGGTGGGAGCTCCTCGCCGCCGGCTCGTAGAAGTACCAGAACAGCTGGAGCGTGGGCTCCCGTCCGGTGGCTGTCTCGAACAGCCATATGAATAGGCCCATACGAATGAAGGCGTTCGGCGTCAGGTGGCTCAGTGCCACCACGTACTCCTTGAGGAACTCCCGGAGCAACGGGTGCACCGGGAGCCGGAGCCCAGCCTCGAGGAAAGCCTCGAAGACCACCACTTCCCCGGGCCTAGGGCGGGGGGCACCGTCTTTCTTCCAGGGGATCCAGACGTCCCCGTCCGCGACCACCCCCCGGTCCACAAGGGACTCCAAGTCCCCGGACGTGAACTCGGAGGCCCAGAGGAAGTCCGCAGTGACTTCCTCCGGAGGTACCTCGGCAGCCTTAGCGTGGCCCATGGGTCCCATTGATTCCCCCGATGGCTTCTGCTCTAGAGAGGGGCTTGGGTTTCCAGTGGCTGGGCTTCCAGGACAGAGCTTCCGGGAGAGAGCTACCGGGAGAGCTAGGAGCGCCGGTGGTATTTGCGGAATGAAGGTTGGAGTGGTTTCTCCGAGCCCCTCAAGGCCCTATTTATAGGGCTCAAACATGGCCCCGATGGGTGCCACGTGGCTCCTCGTGAAGCATCCGTGCAGCCCAATTCAAATAGCGTGCGGGAAACGAAGGGATGGGCGCGTGAAACGAGGCGTCGCCGGTTCAAACCGCGAGCGGCCATTATGGCCGAACGGCGCGCTCCCATCGAGATGAAGCCTTAATGAACGACAGCGCGGCCATAAACGCTGGTGCGGGAATCGAAGCGTCACGGTCCCGAAGATATGTCCCGGAGGAGATGTTCTGGTAACACGGACCATCCCCCCCGGGGACTCAAAACATCGTCCCCGGAGGGCATGGGGGGCTACTGTTGGGGGAAATCTCCACGGGATCAAGTCCTTTTGCCCGGGGACAAGGCCCCCGGTGGCTTGTCCCGAGCGCCGCCATTTGTCCCCGGGCCAAAGGCGGCGCCCAGTGTTGCATCTAGGCCTTCATGCCTAACCCTAATTTTGATGATTAATGAAAACTAAGTGTTTTAGACTTACAGTGTTTTTGAGACTGTTTGATGCAGAGCTTCGTTGGAAAGATAGTCAAGATGAACAAGACGAACCCAACACAAGAGAAGTAAAAACACAAGAGAAGTAAAAGCACAAGTCGCAAGAATTGAAGTCAAGACGCAGATCGCAAAAGAGCAAAAGACCTAAGGTAACATTGTTTTTATTTTTACCGATCTCGGAGTTCGGAGATAAATCGGTTTAGGAAAATTATTTTTAGTTTTTAACCGTACTATAAAAAGGGGTGGCGAAAGTCCTCTCTTTATCTCCAACATAAACCGAGAAACTTAGATCATTGCATTGCATCGATTTGGTTGGATTTGATTTGAATTTGATTTGAGAAATTTGGATTTTCAGTTGAGTTTTTGACAGCAGAAGAGTATTTGCAATTTTCAGAAAGATATAGGCAGATCTGGTTTTTGCTTCTGTCGACAAAAATGTAGCCCTTGAAATTATCTTTCAAACAAGATATTAAAAACCTCTTTTGGATTTCTGGATTTAAAGTTATCACTGTTTTTGTTCAGGCTAACTGTCAGTTTGCTGAACTGACTGTCAGTTTGATTGTCAGTTCAATTAAACTGACAATTGTCTAGAGAGGGTGTATTTTGGGCTCAAATTTTTTGTACTAAACTGATTGTCAGTTTGGGTTTTGACCATTGATCCGGGAGGATCTCCAAGTCCTGATCGCATGCGGCTTCGCGACCAAGTTCTGATCGCATGCTGCTTCGCGACCAAGTCCTGATCGCATACGGCTTCGCGACCTTAACCGTGTTTGGGAAGGATTCGCGAACATGGATGGGTCCGCGACCAGGAAAAGGAATTCGTTCCCTGTTCGGAATTGTAATCCGATCCGAATGTGTATAACTAAGCTTATCTGTTTAGGATTTGTTATATGAGTCTAATACGTTTAGGTTATTGAGTCTGATACGTACTCATACGATTGGACTATAAATACCTTGTAATAGGTCTAGTTTAGATCGTCGAAGAGTCATAAAACTTATTTGAGTTTTAGACACTTATAGTTCCTTCGACGTAGACAAGTGTGTCTAACGTTCGACATGTAAAGCCCTCTTTAAAATAAAGAGTTGTGCGATTACTTTGGGGTTTCGGTATAAGATTCCGTTATTCCGCATATTAGAATCTGGGCGAGCCTAGTGCGAAAACCAAGGCTAGGTCTCAAACGGATCAAGTTAGTATCAGAGCAACTTTCCTATCCTGTGGATGGTGAAGACTCGCCAGGGTTACAAAACCTCCAGCGAAATTCTAGGCGATCAATTGACGGTTCCTACAGCCGCGTCTCCGACAATGTCTGACGATACCTCCGTTCAAGCTAACCTAGCCGAACAAGTGGCTAAGCTCTCCACTGACATGGAAACCGTGCTAGCTTGGATTAAGCAGCAGGCCATGATTGTACCTCCTGAAGTAGGGAAGGTTATGGGTGAGAAGACTGGTGAAGACTTGCACAGGACAGATAAAGATGAAGATGAAGGCAACCACAAAACCGACGACCTCGCCAACACCTCCTTAGCTGTCGGATCTTTTAAGGTCGACTCTAAGATTGATATACCCATATATGATGGGGTGATCGATGCCGAGAAGCTGGATTCTTGGATCGATCAACTTGAGACCTACTTTGACCTGAAAGGGTTCGGTAGCGCTCAAAAGGTGAAGTTTGCACCTTTGAAGATGAAGGACCACACCAAGACATGGTGGAAGGCCCTTGTCGCCAATGGTGAAGCTGACGACCTTACGTGGGGTCAATTCAAACGACTTCTGCAACAAGAATTCTATCCGATGGGTTACCTTGAGGAGAGATGGGAGCGTTGGCACAGATTGTACCAACGGCGCGACCAGACCGTCCAAGACTATACAACAGAGTTTCGGCGAAAAGCAATGGTCATTGGCATCTCACTATCCGACCCTCAGGTATTTCAGAAATACACATCTAGACTTCAGAAATTGATCAGTACTGAGCTAAGTCTGTTCGGCGTCCAAGACATCGCGACCGCAAGCACAACTGCTATGGCGATCGAGAAGAAGAACAAATCCCGCAGTGACAAAAGCACGAAGGAAAGTGCGACTTCGACAAAGAAAAAGCCGAATCCGAAGAAGAACGCTTCCAAATCGGGCACGGGTGCTTTTTGCGAACATTATCAAGTCACGGGACATACTAAGGACAAATGCTACAAGCTTCATCCTGAACTTCGGCCAAAGAAAAACGGACCAGGGAAAAGAACAGCCACGGCTACTGCGACTTCACCCGACGAAGAAGTTGTCCGAGTGAACTCGGTTAATGAGGCAGATACGACCTTGTCTCTGATGGCAATGCCGAAGGAGAAGGGTTCGGATCCACCAAACGACCATCACCCAACAGAGGACTTGTTCACCATCAACGTCCAGGTGAAGCACAAAGTGGTCGCAGCGATATTCGATCCAGGAAGTCAGAAGAATCTGGTCTCTGCTGGACTGGTTCGGCGACTTGGTTTGAAGACAACCACACACCCTCGACCATATCCGCTGGGTTGGTTTACATCCGACGTAAATCAACAGATTACGAGTCAGTGTGTGTTGAAATTTGCGATCTCTGTACAATATATCGATGAGGTGCAATGTGATGTTGTCCCTATCGATATCTGTCAGGTGATATTTGGGAGTCTGTATCTGTATGATCGAGACGCTCATTTCCATCTGCGAGCGCAAGAGTACGACCTCACCAAAGACGGAGTTAAGTTCGTGATCAGTAGAGACATCCACATGAACACTTCGAACTTGATTACCACAAATCAAGCCAAACGAATTGTTAATGCATGCCACAAGTATGTGCTTGTCATGATTCGGCCCATTGGTCAAGGTGAGGGTACTCGACCAGCATTGTCGCTGGCGTGCCGAGAGAATTCTGGTCATTTTTCGGGACTGCTAGAGAAATACAGTGATCTGTTCGAGACTACCCAGGGTCGTCCTCCGAAACGTCCAGTCGAGCACGAAATTCAGCTTGTGTCCAATGCGACACTGCCCAATCTGAGTATGTATCGCAACTCAGTATTGGAGAATGAAGAGATCAAGAGACAACTTGGTGAGTTGCTGAATGATGGTGTCATTCAACCAAGTAGTTCACCTTGTGGATCTCCTGTGGTGTTAGTACCAAAGAAATATGGGACTTGGCGTATGTGCATCGACTATCGAGCACTGAACAAGATCACCATCAAGAACCGGTACCCCCTTCCTTGTATTGATGACCTGCTAGACCAATTGAAGCATGTTGTTGTCTTCTCCAAGTTGGATCTTAAGTCAGGATATCATCAAGTCAGCATCCGAGAGGAGGATACGTGGAAGACCGCGTTCAAAACACGACAAGGTATATTCGAATGGCTGGTCATGCCGTTTGGTCTCTGCAACGCCCTGGCAACTTTCATGCGTCTTATGAACGACGTATTGAGACAGTTCATCGACAATTTTGTGATCATGTACCTCGACGACATATTGGTTTATAGTCGTTCGTGGGATGAGCACCTCATTCATGTTGAAAAGGTGTTCGATCAGCTTTAGCAACATTGACTTCGCCTCAACCGTAAGAAATGCGAGTTCGGCTAGCAAACTCTACTTTACCTTGGATTCCTGGTCGGCAACGGTACGTTGCAAATCGACCCAGATAAGGTAAAAGTGATTCACGAGTGGCCTCGACCACGAACAGTTACGGATGTGCGTAGTTTTGTGGGAGCATGCCAATAGCTTCGGAAGTTCATTCGACACTTCTCGATTGTGGCTTCTCCATTGCATGCATTAACCAGGATCGATCAAAAGTTCGAGTGGACAGGGAAACATGAGGACACGTTTCTCTTACTGAAAAGGAAGATCAGCAAGGCGCCTGTGTTAGCTTTACCGAATCTCCAAAAACTGTTTGAGCTAGAAATCGATGCCTCAGGTTATGCAATGGGCGCAGTGCTCATACAAGAAGGTCGACCAGTGGCATATCACTCCGAGTTATTCTAGGGAGCTCAGAAGAACTACCCGACTTATGATAAGGAGTTATGCGCACTGCATCAGGCCGTGAAACATTGGTGGTGTTATCTCTTGGGGAAAGAGACGGTTGTCCACACCGACCATCAACCATTGCAATATTTGCAAACTCAGTCCAAGCTACAACAAGCTCGGCACATGAAGTGGATGTCGTATCTACAGCAGTTTAATCTGGTGATTAAGTACAAGAAGGGCGTACACAACAAATTGGCGGACATGTTGTCGCGACCACTAGTTACGACCCTCTGTTTATTACCGTTCATGCAGATCGAGCCCTCATGTCATGATGACTATGTCACTATGTACAGTGAAGACCCTGATTTTCAAACAGCACTGACTGAGGTCGAAACAGAGAAACCTACAGAGTCCGTTCGTCGAGAAGGACTCTTGTACAAGGGCAATTTACTTTGCATACCTCGTGGAGCACCTCGAACTCAATGGATGCGAGAAGCGCACACATCGATGTTAGTTGGTCACTTTGGGGTTACAAAGACGTTGCAAAATCTTCACCGACATGTGTTCTGGCCGCGTATGCAGCAAGATGTGGCTAGTTTTGTTCGAGGCTGTGGTCTCTGCAGCATCTCGAAACCGACAAACCAAAAATTAGGTTTGTACACTCCTTTGCCAGTTCCATCGCGACCATGGGAGAGCATATCCATGGATTTCTTGGGAGGATTGCCTAAGACATAACGTGGCAACGACTATCTATTCGTGGTCGTTGATCGGTTCTCCAAAATGATTGTTCTTATACCTTGTCGAAAGACTATCACGAGAGAAGAAGCCGCTCGGGTATTCTTTCAACACGTTTGGACACACTTCAGATTGCCGACTTCTATTGTGTCTAATCGCGATACCCAGTTCCTTAGTCACTTTTGGCGATCGCTCTGGACGATGATGGACACCAAGCTAAAGAGGAGTACTGCTTTTCATCCGCAAACTGATGGTCAAACCAAGGTGGTAATCGCATAGTCGTTCATCTCTTGAGAGGATATAACTCGAAGCACCCGAAGACCTGGGATGAAAGCATACCATACCTGCAGTTTGCTTTTAATCGAGCAATGCATGGTTCGACTAGAAAATCCCCGTTTGAGGTCTGTTTAGGATTTCTACCCCAGAGTCTATTCGACATGGAGTTTGTGATCCCTACCTCAGCACAGAACAGCAAGGAATCATCTGATCAGGATCGAGCACAAACGTTCCTGGAAGGTATTCAACGACTCCATCGTGAGGTTGAACAGAACTTGCTGAAAGCTCAACCCAAGTACAAGGCACGACATGATCGGCACCGAGTTGATGCGCAATTTCAAGAAGGTGATATGGTATGGTTACATCTGAGTAAGGAGAGACTTAAAGGTGAAGGTAAGAAACTCAAACCCATTCGTTATGGTCCTTTTCGGATTTTGCGGAAAGTGGGTAATAATGCTTGTCAGCTCGAGTTACCTCCATACATGGATATCTACTCGGTTGTTAATGTTGAGCACCTAAAACTCTTTGAGCCTTCAATGCTGGATGATGAGCCAGATACTATAGTACCATCTGTTGAAGACTTGGTCTATCAACGAGACAAACCTCTACGTGAAGATGTGATTTTGGAAAAGAAGGTGACTACCACCCGCAGTGGCACAAAGGAGACTTTTCGAATCGGTCGGAAAGATCAACGAGCACGTGCGGCAAAGTGGTACACCAAAGAAGATGGACAAGCCCAATTTCCACATCTCCAGTTTGATCGAGAGGTCGCAACAGGGGTTGGCTCCTTCTCAACAAGGGAGTCATGATCCGGGAGGATCTCCAAGTCCTGATCGCATGCGGCTTCGCGACTAAGTCCTGATCGCATGCGGCTTCGCGACCAAGTCCTGATCGCATACAGCTTCGCGACCTTAACCGTGTTCGGGAAAGATTCGCGAACATGGATGGGTCCACGACCATGGATTGGTCCACGACCAGGAAAAGGAATTCGTTCGCTGTTCGGAATTGTAATCCGATCCGAATGTGTATAACTAAGCTTATTTGTTTAAGATTAGTTATATGAGTCTAATACGTTTAGGTTATTGAGTCTGATACGTACTCATACGATTGGACTATAAATACCTTGTAATAGGTCTAGTTTAGATCATCGAAGAGTCATAGAACTTATTTGAGTTTTAGACACTTATAGTTCCTTCGACGTAGACAAGTGTGTCTAACGTTCAACGTGTAAAGCCCTCTTTAAAATAAAGAGTTGTGCGATTACTTTGGGGTTTCGGTATAAGATCCCGTTATTCCGCATATTAGAATCTGGGCGAGCCTAGTACAAAAACCAAGGCTAGGTCTCAAACGGATCAACCACAGTTGTTTTTAACAGAGTTTCTATCTGATTTGGTCGAGTTTCTGATCGAACTGACTGTCAGTTTGCATAACTGACTGTCAGTTGTGGGATTCAAGTTTCCATAAACGACCACAAACGGCTAGCAATTTTTTATCCGTAAATTTTGTCGGTCATTGTACACTAAACTGACTGTCAATTAGGCAAACTGACTGTCAATTAGGCAAACTAACTGTTAGTTTGAGTTGCTGATTTTCAGCCCTAGCTCCAACGGTTCATTTGATTCTTAAGGCTATAAATAGGGGCTTTGGGCATGAGTTTCATACAATAAGCAGCAGCATTCTCTTATACACCCTTGAGCCTTAGTTTTCTACACAAAATCTCGATCTGTTGATCAAGTTGAGTGTTTTTTGATCCACCAAGAATTTCAGTTCAGTTGCATTTTCATTCTCTTAGTTTCTCGGTGTGCGTTTGGAGGTCAAGAGAAGACCTCGCTGCCTATTACTCTTGGTGAGTGCCCTCACCTAGACGGTTCGGAGGCATGGCCGTTGACCTCCCCAGTTTGGAGATTGTCGGAGAGGCTCGGCAAGTTTGTACAAGGCATCGGTGCTCGCCTTTCTGGAGTGGACAAGGAGCAACCGTTAGTTGATAGTACTCTTCGTGAGTATTGAGGAAAAACTGAAGTGACTTGAGTGCTTCAACGAGGACTAGTGGAGAGTGGGCGAGTCTCCGATACCTCGGTAAAAATTACTGTGTTCATTTCCTTCTCCTATTACTCATTTTATTTGTTCTTGCTTTGCAAATATTTGTTTAAGTTTAAAGTTTTTAAAAGCCTCCTATTCACCCCCCCTCTAGTCGGCATCCTTAATCCAACACGTGGTATCAGAGCTAAGTCTCTCTATTTATTAGGCTTTATCGTCTAGAGAGAGGATGTCGTCTACCGATGGTTTTTCTCTTGGTCATACTAGCCGTGCGCCGATTTTTGATGGGACAAATTATCCCTATTGGAAAGTGTGCATGTCGGTATTCCTAGAGGCCATGGGGCTTGACGTATGAGATATTGTTCAACTCGGTTTTACTCCTCCGGATGATCCGGCAAGTCAGTCTGAGGACGACAGGAGAAAACTGCATTTAAATGCCGTGCGAAAAATGCACTATTTGCGGGTTTGTCTCTAAACGAGTTCAACCGTGTAAGCAATCTCACGACTGCTCACAAGGTTTGGACCACTCTCGAAGAAATTTACGAGGGCACAACTAAAGTAAAAGAGGCAAAACTGCTTATGGTGAGGCAAAGATATGAGACGTTCACCATGTCATCAACTGAGTCCGTGGACTCTATGTTCCTCAGTTAAATAACATTGTGAATGAACCCAAGGGGCTTGGTGTCGTTTTTACTGACCATGATATTGTGAGAAAGATGCTTAGGGCCTTACCTGAAAGCTTCGACACTCTTGTGACGGTTCTCACAAACTCCGACTTGTCAACCACGACACCGACTGATCTCTATGGGAACCTCATCATCCATGAGATGCACAAAAAGGAGAAGAAGGAAGCAGCCGAACCCTCGGAGACAAAGAAGAAAGCTTTGGCTTTCAAAGCCAACGCAAAGAACGATTCAAGTGATGACTCCTCCGACGAAGACCTCGCACTCATGGTAAAAAATACTCAAAAACTTCTCTGCAGGTTGCATAAGAAGGGTGTCAATCTCGACACACGACCAAAGGGACAAAAGCAAAACAACTTCAAGGACATCATTTGCTATGGATGTCATGAGAAGGGACACATAGTTTCAAGATGTCCAAACAAGAACAAGGGATGGAACAAAAAGAAAAAATTCTTCAAGAAGAAGAATGATGAAACCAAAGAAGCATGCTTCAGAGAGTGGATGTCCGGAGGTGAGAGCTCTGACTCCAGCTCCGACGACGAAAGAAGTTGCTCCAAGAAGATGGCCGGATTAGCTCTCGGCAACATCAACACTTCAACTAGCTCATCTATTTGCCTTATGGCTAAAGGCGATAAAAAGGTACACACCAATGATCCTTCATATGATGATTTAGTTGAAATGATAACCGAATTAAATGAAGTTTTTGGAAAGACTAAAAAGAAGTATAAGGCACTTAAAGAAGAACATTCTTCCCTATGCGCTCAATACTCTGAGCTAAAAGATTCTTATGAAAGCATGCTCATAAAAGATGTTACTAATGTTTCATCTAAGGTAGATGTTTCCACCTCATGTAATTTGGATGATTCTCCTTGTAGTAGTCATCATATTCCATGTACTTCTAATGATAATATCTTGAATGAAAATAATGAACTTAAGGCACAAGTCGAAAGACTTGGAAAAGGCTTAGAAAACTGCTACAAAGGCAAAGTATCTCTTGATCTAATCCTTAGTAAACAAAAAATGTTCATTTAGAAAAGAAGGATTAGGATATTTTCAAAAGAAAGGAAAGAAACCAAACTCTAAAACTATATTTGTTAAAGCATGCAACACATTTTGTCATAAATGCCATGAAACTGGTCATTCGCATGAAGCATATCCCTTAATGACTCCAAATTATTTTGATACTTGCTACATGCTTCAAAAGTCGAGGAAAGGTTATGCTATAGCAAAGTATGTTGGTGCACCCATGTTAAATAAAAGGGAGAAATCTATTTGGGTGCCCAAAGCTTTGATTGCTAACATTGAAGGACCCAAAAAGGTTTGGGTACCTAAAAGAACTTAATTCTTTTTATGCAGGTGAACTACAAGACCAGTAGCGGATGCTCCGAACACATGACCGGCAACAAGAAGTTGTTCACCTCACTTAAAGACAACTCAAGCGAGAACCAAAAGATTACCTTTGGCGACAACCGTCAAGGAAATGTGGTAGGCTTGGGTAAAATCACAATCTCTAATGATCTCTCTATTTCGAATGTTTTGTTGGTCGAATCTCTGAACTTCAATTTGCTTTCCGTTGCACAAATTTGCAATTTTGGTTTTAGTTGCACACTCTATCCAAAAGAAGTCTTGGTTGAAAGTTTAAAAGATAAATCCTTGATCTTTAAAGGCTTTCGTTTTGAAAATCTTTATTTGGTTGACTTTCACTCAAAAGATGCATCTCTGTCAACATGTCTTGTCTCTCAAACCTCAAAAGGTTGGCTATGGCATAGACAACTTGCACATGTTGGGATGCATCAATTGAGAAAAATTTTTAAACGTGATTTGGTTGTTGGCTTAAAGGATGTGAATTTTGAAAAGGACAACCCTTGTAGCGCCTGTCAAACTGGCAAGCAAGTAGCTACTTCACATCCAACTAAGCACATTCTTTCTACTTGCAAACCTTTGGAACTTCTTCACATGGATTTATTTGGACCTTCTGAGTTCCAAAGTATCGGGGGTAGCAACTATGGTTTTGTGATTGTTGATGATTTTACTCGCTATACTTGGGTTTTCTTTATTTCCCAAAAATCTGAAACCCCCGATGTTTTCAAAAGTTTTGCAAAACGTGTTTCTACTGAATTCAAACTTTCCATCAAGAAAATCCGCAGTGATCATGGTGGAGAGTTCGTTAATTCAACCTTGTTTGATTTTTGTGACTCTCTTGGAATCAAACACAAATTTTCCACACCCTACACTCCACAGCAAAATGGAGTCGTTGAAAGGAAAAATCGAACACTTATAGAAATGGCAAGGACTATGTTGAGTGAGTATGTTACTCCTACTCGCTTCTGGGCTGAAGCTGTGCATACCACTTGTTATTCTATAAATCGACTTTATTTGCATCCTCTTCTTAATTTGACTCCTTACAAACTTCTTATTGGGCGCAAGCCAAATATTTCTTATTTCTGAGTTTTTGGATGCAAATGCTATATTCTTAAGAAAAGGAATTTTAGTGGAAAGTTTGAAAGAAGAGTAGATGAAGACTTTCTAGTCGGATACTCCACCACTAATAAAGCTTATCGCATTTTTAATAAAAATACTGGTTGTATTGAAGAATCATGTGATGTCGAATTTGATGAAACTAATGGCTCACAAAAGGAGCAAGTTTCTTGTGAAGTTTCAGGTGAAGATCTTTAAGAAGCCAGGAAGAACAAAACCATTGGAGACATCAAGCCAAGAGAAGAAGATCAAGAAGATGATGTCAACATTGAAAATGTTGATCAAAGTGTACCACCACCTCACAATGATCCATCAAAACAAGATCAAGATGAAGCAGTATAAGAAGAAGCACCAAGGCAACATTAAATGATCACCAAGGATCACCCTCTAGACCAAATATTGGGTGACGTCAGTAAGGGTGTTCAAACTCGATCTCGTATTGCTGCATTCTGTGAACATCATTCTTTTGTATCTTCTCTAGAACCCAAACATGTTAATGAAGCTTTAAATGATCCTGATTGGGTAAATGCCATGCATGAGGAACTAAATAATTTTTCTAGAAATGAAGTTTGGACTTTAGTAGAAAGACCCAAGGATCATAATGTTATTGGAACAAATGGGTTTTCAGAAATAAGCAAGATGAAAATGGTGTTGTAATTAGGAACAAAGCTCGTCTTGTTGCTCAAGGTTTTACTCAAGTCAAAGGTTTAGACTTTGGTGAAACTTTTTCACCTGTAGCAAGACTTGAAGCTATTCGCATACTTCTTGCTTATGCATCATGTTTTAATATCAAACTTTTTCAAATGGATGTTAAAAGTGCTTTCTTAAATGGTGAAATTTCTAAACTTGTTTTTGTTGAACAACCTCCTGGTTTTGAAGATTCAAAATTTCCAAACCATGTGTTTAAATTGTCCAAAGCTCTCTATGGTCTCAAACAAGCTCCACGAGCTTGGTATGAGCGACTTAGAGACTTTCTTTTATCAAAAGGTTTTAAAATTGGGAAGGTTGATACAACTCTCTTTACAAAGAAAATTGAAAAAGAATTGTTCATTTGTCAGATATATGTTGATGATATTATCTTTGGATCTACTAATGAACATTTCTGTCATGAGTTTAGAGAGATGATGTCTAGGGAGTTTGAGATGTCCATGATTGGTGAGCTGAGTTTCTTCCTCGGACTTCAAATCAAGCAACTCAAGAACGGTACGTTCGTGAGTCAAACAAAGTACGTGAAGGACCTGCTCAAGCGTTTTGGGATGGAAGACGCTAAGGCAATCAAAACTCCCATGGCGATCAAATGAACATCTGGACATGGACAAAAGCGGCAAATCGGTCGATTCTAAACTTTATAGATCTATGATTGGTAGCTTATTGTATCTTACTGCATCTAGGCCTGATATCATGTTTAGTGTGTGCTTATGTGCTAGATTCTAGTCTGATCCTAAGGAATGTCATGTAACTGCTCTTAAAAGAATCCTTAGGTATTTAAAATGTTATCCCAGTTTAGGACTTTCGTATCCGAAAGATGCAAATTTTGAATTAATTGGATATTCAGATTCTGATTATGCTGGGTGCAAGATTGATCATAAAAGCACATCTAGTAGCTGTCAGCTGTTGGGGAGATCATTAGTATCATGGTCATCTAGGAAACAAAATTCAGTAGCTCTCTCCACAGTTGAAGCTGAATATGTGTCTGCAAGCAGTTGTTGTGCTCAATTATTGTGGATGAAGCAGACATTTTTGGATTATGGAATTAAATTTGATAAAGTGCCACTCTTGTGTGATAATGAAAGTGCCATTAAAATTGCTAATAATCCTGTTCAACATTCTAGAACTAAGCATATTGAAATAAGACACCATTTTATTAGAGATCATGTGGCAAAAGGAGATATTGATGTGAATTATGTTAGAACTGATATGCAACTAGCAGATATTTTCACCAAACCCTTAGATGAATCAAGATTCTACTTTTTAAGGGGTGAGCTGAACATTATTGATATATCAAATGCTAGTTGATGTGGTAAATGTGTTGTTTGTATAAAATAATATTATTTTATTCCCTCTCTGGTCTTAAACTCCTTTTGGTCAAAATTGACCAAACTGACAGTCAGTTTCACAAACTGACAGTCAGTTTAGTGCTTAGGAGCCTGCTCTCAGTTTCTGGTCGAAGTCGTTGACCAAACTGACAGTCAGTTTCACAAACTGACTGTCAGTTATGTACAATTGATTTTGGTCGTAGCTCCCGTGAGAGTTCAAGTCTCAAACTGACTATCAGTTTCATACACTGACTGTCAGTTTCAAAATTCAGTTCTGTGAACTGACTGTCAGTGTGGTACACTAATTGTCAGTTCCATGTTTCTGAGTTTGGAACTGATTGTCAGTATATCAAACTGACTGTCAGTTTGGGTCTCTAGAACCCTTAAAACCCTCGATCTGTTTTCTTGTCTCTTCACCTTTTCTTCTCACCGCCATTACCTCTTGTGTCTTCTCGCCGTCGCCTTTTTTGAGCCACCACCTTGCCGTGCCGCCGTCTTGCCACTCCTCCACCTCACCATCGTGCGCCGCCGCCGTCCTTGCTCGGTTCGACCACACCGGCCGCCGTTCCTCTGTTCACCTATTTTGCTCCTCGGCGCCACACCTCCTCGTCGTGTGCAGTCATCGTGGACCTCCTCGTCGTGCTGAGCATCTTCCCTGTGGTCGTTTTGGCCGTCTTCTTCGCATCAGCTTCGACAACCACTTCAGTTCAGTTTCGGCCTCCTCTGTTCAGGTCTTCTCTCCTCTGTTTTCTTTCCTGTTTCATTTCCACCATGTCTGATCAGCCGGGACCTTCTCGTCGTGTGGCCCGACGAAAGAACGCGGCAAACAGCCAGCGTTCATCAGGTCAGACGTCCGAGAACCCGCCTTCGCCTCCGCCTGAGCGTGTCCCCGTGGATTATTCCCAGTGGCATGCTAGCCGCCTTCGCACGCTCCGCTCCACAAACCCTTATCTCTCGCCGCATCCCACTGGTCGCGACGCGTGCAACGTCCTCACCTGCTACACAAACCTCCACCTAGACCTGTTTAGTGTCTACAGCCGCGCACCCATCTTCGCCCACCGCTCTCTATCGTGGGGTACGATCGCCTCTTACACAGGCATCGCCACCCTCGCAGACCTTTTCGGCTATGTAGGGATCCGTGACCTAGTCGCCGATTGCTCCCTGCACTGGGCTGAGGGGCCCATTCGCCAGCTTTATTCTACCGTCTTCATCTCCCTTCAGCGCGACTTCATGACCTTCGTGACAGGCCTCCAGGTCTACTCCGTCACGAAGGAGCAGCTAGAGTCAGCGCTTGGACTGGTGCGCCCTCCTTCTGGCCGCCAACTCCACACCCTTCCAGATCTAGAGCATCGGGAGGTGGCCATGCTCTATTCAGGCCCCTTCCAGCTTCGTCATATTGCCGGCTTGCGCCGCGATGTTGACTTGGCTCTGCGGATTCTTCGTCTCACTCTAGTCCCTATGTCCGGTTATAGGGCTAGAGTCACCTATCTTGCTCTTCATGTGTTGATATCCATCTTCCAGGAGGAGCCCTTTGACGTTGCTGATCTCATCATCAGTGAGATTCAGCATGTTCTCCTCTCTCCGCGCCGTCAGCTGATATACGCTCCATATATCATGGCGGTGCTTCTGCATATCCGTGCCGTCGACTCTGAGCTTCCGAGGCCCCATCATCCTTTGCTTTTCTACCCTCCTGATCAGGCTGATCGCCGACTTGGTGCTCGCCCTGCTGCAGCTGCTGGCCCTGATTCTCCTGCATCAGTTGATGATGCTGCCGGGGAGTCAGAGGACGAGACTCCAGCTCAGGAGACGGCTCCAGCACCAACTATAGGGACTGGCACCGGATCTGCCTCATCTTCCTCCTCTCGACTCGATCAGGTCATCCAGGTGCAGCAGCAAATCCTCAGCACCCAGGCAGAGCATCATCAGATGCTGCTTCGTTTGCTTGCTCAGCAGGAGGAGATTCTGTGGCGTCTTCCCTCTTCATCTTATCCTGCCCCTCGCAAGAAGGCCCGTCAAGCTTCGTATTCTCCGAGCACAACTTCAGGACTGCTGATCTAGCTCCTGCAGTACCTGCTCCGGCTTCAGCTGCTCCTGCTCCAGCAGCTACTCCTCCAGCATCTCCATCCATCGACCCGACTGCATCTCCAGCAGGCTCTGGAGATACAGCTGTTCTAGGGTTGTCTTCAGATGATGAGCATTAGGCTCTCCTTCTTTTTCTGTATTGCCTTCCTTTTTGTGCTTGATGCCAAAGGGGGAGAAGTATTTTATATTTGCCCTGGAGATGTATGACTTTTTTTGGTTGGATGATATATTTATGTATGACTTTTTTGGATGATATATTTTTGCTTGATATGTCTCTGTGATTTTGGATATGATGCTTTTATTATGTGTAGCTCTGATACATGATGGGGTATATGTACTTCATTTGATACCTTGATATATATGTTGGTTTTCTGCTCTGATATATTTTGATGAGATGCATATACTCAGGGGGAGTTACTTCATTTTTTTTATAAAACATTTGTTGTCATCAATCATCAAAAAGGGGGAGATTGTTGCATCTAGGCCTTCATGTCTAACCCTAATTTTGATGATTAATGAAAACTAAGTGTTTTAGACTTACAGTGTTTTTGAGACTGTTTGATGCAGATCTTCGTTGGAAAGATAGTCAAGATGAACAAGACGAACCCAACACAAGAGAAGTAAAAACACAAGAGAAGTAAAAGCACAAGTCGCAAGAATTGAAGTCAAGACGCAGATCGCAAAAGAGCAAAAGACCTTAAGGTAACATTGTTTTTATTTTTACCGATCTCGGAGTTCGGAGATAAATTGGTTTAGGAAAATTATTTTTAGTTTTTAACCGTACTATAAAGAGGGGTGGCGAAAGTCCTCTCTTTATCTCCAATATAAACCGAGAAACTTAGATCATTGCATTGCATCGATTTGGTTGGATTTGATTTGAATTTGATTTGAGAAATTTGGATTTTCAGTTGAGTTTTTGACAGCAGAAGAGTATTTGCAATTTTCAGAAAGATCTAGGCAGATCTGGTTTTTGCTTCTGTTGACAAAAATGTAGCCCTTGAAATTATCTTTGAAAGAAGCTATTAAAAACCTCTTTTGGATTTCTGGATTTAAAGTTATCACTGTTTTTGTTCATGCTAACTGTCAGTTTGCTGAACTGACTGTTAGTTTGATTGTCAGTTTAATTAAACTGACAATTGTCTAGAGAGGGTGTATTTTGGGCTCAAATTTTTTGTACTAAACTGACTGTCAGTTTGTTCATAGTGACTGTCAGTTTGGGTTTCGACCACAGTTGTTTTTAACTGAGTTTCTATTTGATTTGGTCGAGTTTCTGATCAAACTGACTGTCAGTTTGCATAACTGACTGTCAGTTGTGGGTTTCAAGTTTTCATAAACGACCACAAACGGCTAGCAATTTTTTATCCGTAAATTTTGTCGGCCGTTGTACACTAAACTAACTGTCAGTTTGAGTTGCTGATTTTCAGCCCTAGCTCCAACGGTTCATTTGATTCTTGAGGCTATAAATAGGGGCTTTGGGCATGAGTTTCATACAATAAGCAGCAGCACTCTCTTATACACTCTTGAGCCTTAATTTTCTATACAAAATCTTGATCTGTTGATCAAGTTGAGTGTTTTTCGATCCACCGAGAATTTCAGTTCAATTGCATTTGCATTCTCTTAGTTTCTCGGTGTGTGTTTGGAGGTCAAGAGAAGACCTCGCTGCCTATTACTCTTGGTGAGCGCCCTCACCTAGACGGTTCGGAGGCGTGGCCGTTGACCTCTCCAGTTCGGAGATTGTCGGAGAGGCTCGGCAAGTTTGTATAAGGCATCGGTGCTCACCTTTCTGGAGTGGACAAGGAGCAACCGTTAGTTGATAGTACTCTTCGTGAGTACTGAGGCAAAATTCAATTGACTTGAGTGCTTCAACGAGGACTAGTGGAGACTGGGCGAGTCTCCGATACCTCGGTAAAAATTACTGTGTTCGTTTCCTTCTCCTATTACTCATTTTATTTGTTCTTGCTTTGCAAATATTTGTTTAAGTTTAAAGTTTTTAAAAGCCTCCTATTCACCCCCCCTCTAGTCGGCATCCTTGATCCAACACCCGGGACAAGCCACCGTGGGCCTTGTACCCAGGCAAATGGCGGCGCCCGGGACAAGCCACCAGGGGCCTTGTCCCGGAGCAAAAGGCAGCGCCCGGCGCCCTTGCCCGGGACAAGGCAAATGGCTTGTCCCGGGCGCCACCTTTTGCACGGGGACAAGTCCCCCGGGCAAATGGACAAGTCCACCGGTGGCTTGTCCCGGGCCCGGGCGTCACTTCCTCCGAAGGCAAAGGTCTCCGGTCCCGGGTCACGTGAGGATCACGCGAGAAGCACCTCAGTAACTGGCGGACACCTGTCAAGCATCCAAGGTTCTTGACCGGAAGAAGGACGTCGCTGCCCCTCAATCCAACGGTGGCAGGCGGGGTAGTTTAGTCTTTTTGCATTCTTTGGGGGTATATAAACCCTTGTAACACCTCATATGAGGAGGACAGTTCATTTTTACTCTAATAGGCAATCAAATTGGTGTGCTCCGGAGCCATCTCTCCCCCGAGGGAGCTCCCCTAGCCAACTCCAGTTGGGAGCACGCCGACAGGACTAGGGCCTCCACCGAGGCCCGAACCTGTATAAACCTTCGTGTCACTTGCTAAGTTTGCCCGGTGGGAGAAGACCGGTCGCACGGTTAGCTCGCGTCGTCTTTTCTTCGCTAGGATCTTCCACAAAACCTGCCGGGGTATTCGTAATACCACGACACTATCTTTCTATCTCAAACACTATCTCTCCCCCTTTGTCATCAAGCACAAAAAAAAAGGGTTGAGAATTTAAATTTTGAGAAACAATATTTTCTAGGGCATGGAATTTATATGAATTGGCTTTTATGCATAATCATGATTTCAAGAAGGTTTGTTTCAAGGGATTTTGAAAATCACATTCAAAGTATGGAGAAGGATAACAAGACAATCAACACACAATGAGTATATTGATGACATTTAATCCATTTTCAATCATTCAAAATCTAGATGCATCTAATAGTTTGATGTGAACATATCCGCTAGATGCATATTTGCCATATCATGATTGATCTCTAAATCTCTTTATGCCACAAAGTCTCTTATACAAAGATGTTGTATATCAATATACTCTAACCGAGAGTTTTGAATCATCTTATTCATCATCTTTACGACACTTTCAATATTTCTTAAGTGGCATATATTTGAAAGCAATTCGATAATCCAATGTTTCATCCATAAGAATTTAAGCATAACAACCATCGGATGTATTCTTTCGATTGATCTTGCAAGTTATGTAATCCGAATCCAAATAATCAACTAATTCAAGATTTGTACTTTTCGGATATCAAAGATATATCTATGATTGCATTTCAATTACCTAAGAATGCATTTAATGGAAATGATATGACATTCCTGAGGAGATAATCGAATTCTAGCATATTTGCAATCATTGAATATGATGACGAGTCTAAATGCGGAAAAAGAAGGCAAAACTATCAATCAAAGATCGATAGGGTTTAGAATTGACCTCTTTTTCAAGTTCCTCCATGTCGAGATGTTCATTTGTAGCCTTGAGAGTTGTAATAGCTTGATCATCCTCCATCTCAAGGCTTTTGAGCGATTGCTTCACATGCTGGAATTTACTCTTAAACATTTCGTTCTTGAGTTGCTTGTTTTGTCGTGCATCGAAGTAACTTTGCTCTTGAATCATCTCGCTTTCCCTAAACATCATCTCACAAAAATTCTTGATAGAGAGATTCATTAGTATAATCAAAAGTCATGTCATCAATTTGTATTTGACACACAAGAATATAATGTTTCGATTGAATGTTTGATGATGATTGTGTCAAACTTCTCATTTTGAAAATCATTTGATATAAGAAAGGATTTTGAGCTTTTAAACCAACTCAATTGGAAACAATAGATTCAATCCTCAAAAATTCACTTCTTTTGGCATTTACCTCAAAAAGAACATACAAATGAAGGATATGCCAAACTAAGGTTTGTCGAAACATTTTTAGGTCACAAGGTGAGAGAAATGCATATGACCTAGTGAAAGTTCAAATTTTCACAAAAACACTCAAATCTCAAATTCATGCAAATCATGCTTCAAATTCATAAGAACCATATTTGTTTTGGATATGCAAAAACACAATCACAAGGCCTTTCCAAAACCCCATCATAAGAACAATGCCGAATTGCAAATATAGGAAAAATGGGAGCAAAGATGTAACCAAAACAGGAAAGGAGAAGAACCAGTTGAAAAATTCAGAGATCATCCAATTTTACACAGGGCCAGACAATATCCGGTTAGGGCGGACAGAGTCCGGCTCTGGGCGGAAAATGTCCGGACGGTTCAGAAAGGACAGCTGAAACTCTGAAATTTGTGATTTTTGCAAGTTTGCTTCAAAAACTGAATCAAGATCCATAATAGGTTTAAATATCACGACAGGAACTCAGATGAATAGCATTTGGATGAATTTGATTTGAATAAAGATCTTGAATTTGATCTTCAAAAGAGATTTTGGGGTAAAACGGGTAAAACAAAAGTGATTTTCCCAAAAACTTCAATTTTCGATGAAACTTGGATTTTTCTGAAATGTTTGGACATAGATGAATTTGAAATACTATTCCAAACCAAGACATGGGAGAAGGTCCGGTTCAAATAGCAAAATTCGCTAAAGTGCACTTTTGGGTATTTTCGGGTAGATAGCCGTTTTCAGGCGACCTAGGATATGTGATAATTTGAAAACCATAGGGCTTTTGAGAATAAGTTCAATATGAACTATCTTCGGGTGAGTGAGTTCTAAATGTTTCATGTAGAAAGTTTTGATCAAATCTCAACCCATCTTGTTTTATGGAAATAAATCATTTTGGGCCAAAACAAGATTCCGAAGTTTTCAGTTTTGTCGAAATATTGTATTTTAGCTCGAAAACCTTTTGTTTCACCTTCAAAACCTTTGAAAATATATTTGAAATGTATTTTTGAAGGTTTTATGGTAATTTTGAATATTTTAAAAGTTTTGAGCTATTTTTACCTTTTTCTCAAAAATGACCCATTTTACTAAGAGCCTTGCACTATTTGATCCATATGCACAATTAGAGTATACAAGAGTTCAATGACTTTGAATTTGCTCCCCCTAAATGTGTCATCCAAGTTTTATCATGAATTTTGTGCAAGAGATGGAAATGATCTATTTGTGAAAAGCAAGAGAGTTCAACAAGGATCAATACAAAAATGAGAATCATGAACTCCTTTATGGCCTAAAACAAAGATTGTTTGAAATACATTTAATTCAAGGCCATGTCATGCAAGAGAATGCTATTTGGCATAAATTTCATTTGATTTCATTTAAGAAACTTGCCAAAAAGTATATGGATTAAACGAATGAGTTCAAAAAATAAACAAATGATCCAAATGAACTTAAATCAAGAACCCATCCAAATGATCATCAAAGCTCATGAAAAAGTTTCATAAAAATAAAACACATAAATGGAAACACTTTTCATGAAGATCCAAGATTCAAATATTTTAGTCATTTGAAAGAATTGAAGAAATGACATCCAATTTTATTAAAATTTTCTTAAACATGTTCGCTTCTTTATAATCATCGAAACATATGCAAATAAGTTCCAAAAATTCCAAAAAAAGTTTTGGAGATAGATAATACAATGAGGAACAAGATTTCCTTTTATAGTGAAGCCAAAATATGATCCAACAATAAGATATGAAAAAGACAAATGTTGGTTAGATTTAAAGTTTCAGATTTCAGGTTTCAGAAAATCATTTTACACTTTTAAACGCACCTGCAAATCTATGCAAATGACTTCCAATAATTTTTAAATAAACTATCAAGAAAGACCAATTATAGAGGATAAAATATCATATAGAAACTTTCTCCAACTAGCCAACCAATAAAGAGATATGAAAATGACAAATCAGCCCAAAACCATGAGAAAACTGAATTTTGCAAGTTTCATATTTGATTTGTGAAAAGATTCAATTCTACTCAAATCAAATCCAATTGAGATAAAAATTTTCAGAAATGATTCCCAATGTATAAAATACATTTTCCAAAAAGAATTTTCCAAAAAGGATTTTTCAATCAAAAGTTATGGTCAAGTGAACGTTATGTTAAGCAAAGAGGTTGAATTTTGACAAACTTTTGCAAATTGAATTCAAATTTGATTTTCATGATATTTTTGACATGAAAGGGCTTACATGAGTTAAACATATCATTTTGAGCCAAGGCTCACAAATAAATACCATAAAAGCAGTTAAACTCATGTTTTGCATATTTAGGGTATTTCGTGTCAATTCAAGTTTTTTTATGAGATTCAAATACCCATAACTTTCAAATGAGAACTCTTTTGAGAAAGTTTTAAATTTCAAACTTCTTTAGGATAATAATATCTAGGAGTTTTGTAAAGCAAGTTTTCACAAATTTTAAATAGATTTTGATTTGCATTCGAAAACGATTTGATTGGAAAATAAGATACACGAAGATCATTTTGAAGCTAGTTTTTGATAAGAACTTTTTGACATTGGTTGTCGTTTAAATCCTCTAAAACCTTTTAAATACATTTTGAAGACCATTTTGATAAGAATTGATGATTTTTGGTCTTTTGGATGGAAAATTGACTTTTTGACCAAATGAGCTCATTTTTGAAAACATATGCTTGCAATTTAGAGACATATGGGGGGCAATAGACAACAGAAGCATTTTAAATTGTAACCCCCAAATGATGCAACAACATAAGTTTCAAGTTTTCATCCTCTTGCATAGTTGGCCATAAAGATTTAAAACAATCAAAGAATAAAAGGAGAAAAAGCAATGCAAAAGATTTTATGAACCTCATCAAAAATATTTAAGCCCTTTTTGGTACCCAAACCATACAAGGACCTCTAGCCTTGTCGCATAAATCTTTTGGTACCCAAATAGCTCTGTCTTTAGGTTTTTGAGAATAGAAATTAATAGGTTTTGCAAATAAACCCTTTCTAGAGAAAGAAATCAAATAAGAGCCAAAAGAAACATCTTTAAAAGAGTTTGATGCACACTCATGCGAATGTTTCCCTATTGAGTGATATGATAAACATGAAGTACGAGAGGGCTTTTTGAATGAATTTGTATGAGTGTGATGAATTATATGATGCCTCCTACTAGATGGGTGAGCGTGATTTAATTTTCCCTTTTTAAATGAATATTTATGTTCTAAAGGGGGTTTAACAAGCATAGCATTACCCTCATGACATCTAGTAAGGTTTTTGCTCAATCTAGTTACTTTACCCCTAAGTTCATCATTTTCAATTTTAGGTGTTTGAGATGATTCCGTATTAATACATGAATAAGAACAAGACGGCATATCATCACAAGTAGATGAACTATAAGGCATAGCATTAAAATCTCTAGATAAGCTAGTCATATCCGATGAGGATTGACTAGAACTAACACCATGGCATAGAGATGAGTCACTAGATGAAACATTGCATGAGTTACTAGTATCATCCATACAAGCATGTGAATCAATAATTAAATTATTAGACATATTATCACACGAAGTACTAGTATCCACAAAGCTAGCATTTGAATCTAACCATGAATTAACAATTGAATTATCGCTAGCATATGAGGTCGAAGTGTGTGACTCTAAAGATGGATCAATAGGGGAGTCACACGCAACTCTAACATCTAATACACATGTGGAGCTAATGGCATTTTTGGCAAGCAAAGAATCATAAGAAATTTTCAATTCTTGATGTTGCACTTTTAAAGATGAGTAATCGTTCTTTAAAGTGCTAAGACTTTTAGTCATATTCCCAAACAAGCCTTTTAACTCTATAATTATATCCATGAGCTCATTATTAGAGAGGTTAGAATTTGATACCGTCGAGTCGCATGCCGAAGGGCATATAGAATTGTGTTGAGATGAAGACTTCGACTTCGACGCTTTCTTTCTAGCTTTTCTTGAGCTCTTCTTGCACGGTTTCGCCTTTGTCTTGCTAGGGCAAACCACATCATCTTCGATTTTGAGCTCACTCGAAAGCTCCTGATCCTCCACATTTAAATCATTGTCCTCGATATGCTCAGAGGTGGAACACATGTCCTTTTCTTTGGACATTGTCTCATTTGCCATAAGCATTTTCAAGATTGGTGATGAAGTCTCCATAGCAACCCTCCAGCAACACCTGGAGTAATTTCCTACAAATATCTAGATCGGAAATATTAGCACCAAGGGCTTTGAGCTCATTTGTGATGTTGATCAATCGATCATACGTGGTGGAGAGTGTGTCATGCTCCAACATCACAAATGCCTCATAGTCCCGCAATAATATACGCATCTTAGCATGCTCATAGCTAGATGTGCCCACAAATAAGGACTCAAGGGTGATCCAAACATCGTGAGTGGTCAAACAATCACTCGCTAATTTGAGCACATCTTGGCTAAGTGATTCGAGAAGCACATCTTTAGCCTTTGTATATAAAATAAGAGTATGTTTATCCGAAGATAATGAGTTAGCCACCCTTTTGCACTAATCTCCATAATTTCAAATTTAATGCCTCAAGATGAGTACTCATCATAATTTTCCAACGTGAATAATTTGAGCCATCAAAGTGAGGAGCTAACAATCCAAAATTCTCTAGCGAATTTATCCTTTCTCTCTAGTGGTAAAGCTGATAAAAGAGAGACCTCGCTCTGATACCAATTGTAGGATCAAGGATGCCGACTAGAGGGAGGGTGATTAGGAGGCTTTTAAAAATTCTTTTCCCACTAAGCAATTTCAACAAGATAATTGTGAAACCTAGATTATACAATGAGGCTTAAAATAATTTAATCAACTAGTTGCATTCAACCATATAAAATATTCAACCACACATGCAACATTAGTAAATTTAGCAATTGTGTCAAGATGAATATAAAGCAAATAAGAGATACGCAATTGACACAATATTTTTACCGAGGTCTCGAAGACTCGCCCGATCTCCCCTACTCCTCATTGAAGCACTCACTCGTGAGCCTCGCTTCTATATCCACGAAGGATATCTCACTAGGGTTGCTCCTTCTCCACACCGGATAGGCGAGCCCCAAACCCTTCACAAGCTTTTGCCGGCCTCTCCGACAAACTTCAATGGAGAGATCGCGACTCTCCTCCGAAACTGTCTAGGCAAAGGCGATCGCCAAGAGTAACAAGTCGGATGCGCTTTCGCTTGAACGAATCTCGTGTTGAAGCTCAAAGATGCAAATGAGATGCTCAACACTCTAGCACTAGTATGTAAATGGTGATTGAAGTGCACTAAGCACTATTAACCTCACCCAATTTGCTCTCTCTCAAATCTACTCAAGATTTGGGCTCAATTCTAGCCTCTAAATGCAATAACTCAAATTCAATTGACTTGGCTAGGTTTTCAGCTGGTATATGAACTCTTTGAGCACTCACAAATGAAGCCAAACATGAAGTATTTATAGCCCCAAAGAAAAACTAGCCGTTTGCAACAAACTGAACCAGATTTGTACAGGCCGGACATTGTCCGGCCACTTCAGACATTGTCCGACCAGTTCAACGAAAACAGCCGTTGCAACGTGTCAGTGACCTTTGGGAGCTTTTTCCGTAAAGGCCAGACATTGTCCGACATGGCCGGACAATATCAGGCCATGACGGACAAAAGCTCCGGACGGTTGCATTTGTCTCTGTTTCATTTCTTGACTCAAATAATTTGTACAGGACGGACAATGTCTGGCCATATCGGACAAAGTCCGACCTTCCCAGACAAAACGCCCAGACAGATGCAAATGTCTCTGGTTTCATTATGCAAAAGGCTGAAAAAATTTGTACAAGCCAGACAATGTCCGGCCACTGCGTACTGACAGTAAAACAAGTATAACTTTTGATCCAGAGATCCGATTAAGGTGATTTTTGACTTGTTAGAAAGATAACTCAAAGCACTACAATTTTGTAATAGGAGTAAGACCTAAAAATGCCTAGATATTTCTAGAAAACTCAAAAACTTTCCTATTGCCAAAATATCCAACACAAAAATCATCTCAAATGCAATTTAGGGTATTTGCACATATGGATTTGTTGTTTTCTCGCGGATATCTCAGCTGACACTCAGTGACAACCATGACCACACAGGTCTGATATACGATCAAAAATAGGTGGTCGAGAGAGTTTGGTCGAGCGTACGCAAGCGAGCCGAAGACTGGTACGACCAGCTCGAGCTCCTATGATTACGCCCAAACCCTAAACAGAAAGCCGCAAAACTAGCGACACGACCACGTATCAAGCACGGATACGATCAGAATGTGTAAATACATCCACAACCAGCTCTAGATAATAAACAAGATAAATAGCTGACGATCACGACTAAGTGCAGTTTTCAAAACATTTTCTCTAATTCACACAAACTACACTTAGATTCTCTAGCAATGCAAGAGCGATAAAAATACTAGTGCAAGATGATATGAATGCATTTGAGCTTCCGCACTAGATAGATTCAAGCTACTAGTTTCCGACCCCTCTTAATAGTACGGTCAAACTAGCAAAAAGAAACCTATCAATCCGGTCTGTCTCCAAACACCGAGACTGGTAAAATCCTAAGAAAACAATTCTTAATCTTGGATTTTATCTTTGGTGAAGTTTGACCTCGTGAAGCTCGACCACTTGACGCTTGTCCTCGCAAAGCTCGACCTCGCTAAGCTTGACCTCGCTCGAGATGATTCATATCGACTTCATCCACTTCACGCCCTTGCTTGCTTTTATCCTGCAATCAAACCAAGACTACAATACATGCACTCAATGCACAACATTAGTCTCATATATGAGTCGTCATTAATCACCACTAGAGAAATTACTCCACATAGGAGTTAGCTCAACAGTTTCTCTTTCCAGTGAAATGACAAAACCATATTCAACAATCAATAGATGAGTGCGAGATGAAATACAATCATATAGATCCGTATATGATAAGGACATACGCACATGATCTATACTACTCATGTTATAATAAAGATAAGCAAAGATGACTAATATGATGAGCTCCCCCTCAACATATGAATCGATATCAAATCCACTACTGGAGTCATCAACCTTTAAGATTTATCTTATGACATTTCGATTAATCAATCAATACAAGCTTAATGCAATCACCGAGCTCCTCCTCTACATATGCATCAATATCAAATCCGCAACCGAGGAAAACATCCAATTCAGGGTTTACCGATAATCAATTCAATTTACTTGTGCTAAATCAGGATTTATCTACGTTGTCATTTAATCATCAAATCTGACATTCTCCAGATTAACTTTAATCATCATGGATTTATCCAAATCGTCATTAATCATCAAAACCTAGATACTTAGATCTACCTAGATCCAACAAAAACATGTAAGGGCATATGACAAGCTTGTCAAGCCGCGTGTCTTCAGGAAAGGCGAACTTGTGCTTGTTCTTCGACGCCCCATTGTGGTCACAAGCAAAGTTAAAGGCAAGTTCGAGCCTAAGTGGGAAGGACCGTACATCATCGAGCAGGCATACAATGCTGGTGCGTACCAACTCATTGATCACCAGAAGTACTTTGCATGATTGTGTCTTTGGCATGATCTCCTCACCTCTTCTCTTTCTTTCACCCCTTTGCTTTTGATTAAGTTCTTTTCGTGTTAAAAAGAGTTTTCAAAAAAAAAACTTTTCAAAAAAAATGTTTTCTTTTATGGGTGGCAATACCCAACAATGAAAGGCTTTCTTAGGTTTCGTCAAGTCAATCACCCCTAGTTTTGTGGCTGAAGGATTCATGTACTGAGCAAAGAATGAATCAACTTGACTTTATTTGCAATGGAATGACCTCCGCACAAAGCACATGGCAAGTGTGAAGTATGTGTAACCAAGCGCAGTAGGATGTTAATTCTCGTCCTATTTGAAGCAACCAGTTCACTATGTACATTGCTATCCAATGCCTTTCTTCAGATCCATGGAGACATCAAGCCCCTGGAGAAACTATAAGATAAAGAGCAGGAAAGGGCTACTTGACTTAGCAGAAGTCGTAGTTCAATGTGCAGCCACTTGCCACTCCTGTGAGGCGTTATAAAGGGTCCTTCTTAAAAAATGAAGCCTGCGGATCATTTAGTCACTGCAAGATATGGATTGGCTTAGTTTGAAGTCTCAAAGCAAAGAAGCACCAAGCAAAGTTTCAAAGTAAAGAAGCAACCCTCAATGAGCAATCCTTAAACAAGCTTCCAAGAAAATCTCAAGGAGTAGCTTCAAGAAATCCTCCAATAAAGCAATGAAGAAAGCCATCCACCATCCTCGGCAAAAGTAAGGCAAAATTCCAGCAATCCTTTCACCCTACAAACCTTCCAACTATTCAAGTCAAACCAGCCATATCTATGACTCCTGATTCGATGAATTCAGTGCAAGGTGTGTGAAGTCTTGGTGATCTCTAGCAAAAGAGAAAGACTTGAAGAGTTCCTACTTCCATTGGTGACTTTTATTGAAGCATTATGCTACATACACATCATCACGAGCAAATGAAGTTGTAAGTGAAGCTCATCATTGACATTCGATGTCTTCAGAACAATGAATCTTTCAGAGGCTCTATCTCGGGATGATATCCATGGCTTGATGTTTAAAGAAAAGCCAATATTTCAAAATAAAATCTCTTTTGGGAAGGTTTTGCCCCAACGTTTTAAAGAAAGAAGTCTTTTGCTTTTCTTTAAAGCTCTATTTAAAATCAAAGTTTTTTTATTTTGGGATGGTTTTCCCCATATTTTAGAGAAAGGTGTCTCCTTTCATTTCTTTAATATTCTATTTCAAAATCATAAATCGTTTATCATGAGAGGGTTTTCCCCAAAGTTTTAAAGAAAGATGAGTTTTTTTTCTTTCTTTGTTCTTTATTCTGGGAGAGTTTTTACCCCCATGTTTTAAAAGAAAAGATGGTTTTGCCCTTTCTTTATTTTCTTTATTGAGGGAAGATTTTACCCCAAATTTTCAAAGAAAGATGATTTTTTCCTTTCTTTGTTGATTCTTTTTGGGAAGGTTTTACCCCGACATTCCAAAATAAAGATGTTTTTTTCTTTCTTTGTTGATTCATATTTTGGATGGTTCTTCCCAACATTTCCAAAGAAAGATGTTTCTTTCCTTTGTTTGATGCTCTTCATTATGGGAGGGTTTTATCCCAACACGCGAAAGCAAGATGTTTCTTTCCTTTCTTTGATGTTCTTTTAATGGGAAGGTGTTACCCAATATTCCAAAGAAAGATGTGCTTTCCTTTGTTTGATGGTTTTACCCCAACGCGTGAAAGAAAGATGTTTCTTTTCTTTCTTTGATGTTCTTTTAATGGGAAAGTGTTACCCCAATATTCCAAAGAAAAATGTGTTTTCCTTTCTTTGACGGTTTTACCCCAATATTCCAAAGAAAGATGTGTTATTCCTTTCTTTGACACTTTCTATGGGAAGGTTTTACCCCAAATCTCCAAAGAAAGATATTGTTTCATTTCTTTGATATGCAAGTTAACATTGCCAAAAGTTAGGTTTGAAGTAACCAAACAAAATTTGCAATGTCACCATTGATGGGAGCAGTGAGGCATGCAGTTCAGTTCATGTGGATCTGTGAAACCCTTCAACTCCACTGGTTGGCTTCATGGTGGCAAGACGAACGCAGTGAAGTTGATAAAAGGTCTTAGGTTGTGGCATGATTATTCGCCATGACATAGGAAGATGGGAGCAGTGAAGCGTGCCAGTGCTGTTCACGTGGATCTGTGAAACCCTTCAACTCTACTAGTTGACTCTGTATTTGCAAGACGGACGCAGTAAGGTTGATAAAATGCCTTAGGTTGTGGCATGATCCTTCGCCATGACTTAGGAAGATTGATGACAGTGGATCACTTTAATGAAGCTGTCAATTTCTCTTGCTGGTTGGCTCCGTGGTAGCTAGACGGATGCAGCAGACTTGCAAGGCTTCAATTGTCGCATAACTTCCACCTCTGGCCATCATCGAGAAAAGTTCTACAATTCTTTGGTCACATCAAGCATGCATCAGCGACAACGGTTTCTTCGATCGCCTCATCTTCGACCAAAGCATATGTAAGTTAATTACATGCAGATTTTGTTGCTTGACACTAGTTTCAAGCATCGCAACTCAAAAATAACAGTCAGTTTCACCAAGTTAAGTTTGAACTGTTTCGCGCACAAACTCAACTCGGCGAGGGGCATTTGTTCGATGAATTTTTGTAATAAAAATTCATTACAAAAAATCCCATATGGCCAAAAGGGCTAAAATAAAAATACATGTATATTTGGGCTGTCAAAAAAATGATGATAAAAACCAGGACAAAAACTCCACTGGCCAAAAAACAGGTCAAAATTAGAATGGTCAAATCTGGTCAACAAATTGGTCAAAATTAGATTGGTCAACAACCTGGTCAAACGTGATCAAACCTGGTCAAACATGGTCAAACCTGGTAAAACCAACATGCAGCCTGAGTTCGAACAAGACTTATCTCTAACCTTTTCTTTTATTTTAATAACAAAAGTCTATCTCCTATTCAAATTCAAAAAGGGAATAATCTCTCTTTTTTATCCTTTTGTTTATTTAAATAGCAAAATATATCTCCTATTCGAATTCAAATCCGCTAAATATCTCTGGTTGTTGGATGATTGCAACCAACATGAAGCCTCTTTAAATAGAGAGGGGTGCTAGCCTTTTAGTGACACGCAGGTACAGGCAGGTAGACGAAGGTACAGTAGGTAGACGCAGGTGCAAGGCAGGCGCACAGGAGACAGGCATACAGCTCTAGAAACACAGGTACCAAAGACGACGGACAGGTAGACGAACAGGTGAACAACAAGGCGAATAGGATAAGAAGATCGACGTAGGAGAAGCCCTGCTTTTCTTCCTCTATAGATCTACTCGGGCAAACTTTGAAAGTTGCCATGGGTGAGTCTTATTCATATGCATAGCATTCATTATGCATCATACCAGGGATGGAGGTCTCGTTCGTCGTGCCCGTGCTAGCCATCCTAGTGTCGTTTCAGCCTACCCGAACGGGGGAAGATCGGTGATAACTTCTCATCCAGAAGCCCGATCGACCCCTAATTTCTATGTTGAACAGGGGAGTACAGGTACAACATTTACTCCAAATTTCAAGCCAATTGGAGATCTCTAATGTCGAAATTTGATCAGGAGATAGGCTCTGTCCAGCGCTATTTTAGCTTGCTTGAACGGGAGAAGATTGGTGATAACTTATGATCCAGAAACCCGATCGACCCCAAACGTTTATGGAAAATAGGGGAGTACAGGTACAACATGTCCTCCAAATTTTAAGTCGATCGGAGATCTCTAAGGTCAAAATTCGATCAGGAGATAGGCTTTGTCTACTGCCGTTTCAGCTTGCCAGAACGGGAGAAAATCTGTGATAACATCTGATCCAGAAGCCCGATCGACCCCATATGTTTATGGAGAACAGGGGAGTACAGGTACAACAATTTCTCCATGTTTCAAGCCAATCTGTGATAACTTCTGATCCAAAAGTCCAATAGACCCCAAATTTTTATGAAGAATAGGGGAGTATAGGTACAACATATCCTCCAAGTTTCAAGACAATCGGAGATCTCTAAGGTTGAAATTCGAGCAAAAGAGGGGCTATGTCCAGTGCCATTTTAGCCTACCCATAGGGAGAAGATTAGTGATAACTTCTTATCCAGAAGTCCGATCGACCCCAACTCTTTATGGCTAACAGGGGAGTACAGGTACAATATATCCTCCAAGTTTCAAGTCAATCGGAGATCTCTAATGTCAAAATTTGACCAAAAGAAAGTCTTTGTCCAATACTGTTTCAGTCTACCTATGCGGGAGAAGATCAGTGATAACTTATGATCCAGAAGTTCGATCGATCCCAAATTTTTATGGTGAATAGGGAAGTATAGGTACAACATATCCTTCAAGTTGCATGCCAATCGGAGATCTCTAAGATTGAAATTCGACCAAAAGAAAGGCTCTATCTAGTGCCATTTCGGCCTACCCAAACGGGAGTAGATTGGTGATAACTTCTCATCCAGAAGTCTGATCGACCCCAAATATTTATAGTGAATAGGGAAGTACAGGTGCAACATGTTCATCAAGTTTCAAGCTAATCAGAGATCTCTAAGGTTGAATTTGACCAGAAGAGAGGCTCTCTCCAGAAGACATTTCACCTTGTCTCACGGGAAAAAATCGATGATAACTTCTCATCCATAAGTCCGATCGACCCCAAATTTTCATGGAGAATAGTAGGCTCAGAGTGAAGCAACTCCTCCAATTCCCACCTCAATCCAAAGTCAAGAAGATCTCTAGAAGACCAATGCAATCAAGTTTTGTTTTGCTGAATTTCAGCTTGATGTATGAACGTTGCATTGAAGATAGTTTTCAATCCGATGGTCCGATTGATCTCAAATTTGGATGACCAATCAAAGATATGTCCATAAACTATTCCTCGAAGTTTCAAGCAGATCAAAGGATCAAAAGGCTTCCATCCAGTTGGTTGAAGAGAAAATAGTGCAGTCCAATCATGTCAGAAGTTGTCAAAACAATCAAAGCCATTGATGATTGTTCCGATGTGCTGCCTATCATGCAATTTGTATTTCATGAAGCTAAGAAAGTAAAGATGCTATCACAATTCATTCCATCCACTTTTCCATGTCGTTGGGTACTGATGAGGCGAAGACGACATGCTTTTTGTCCGTGACTGACGAAGCCGGATACCATTCATGCCGGGTACTGATGAGGTGAAGGCATCCACTTGTTCGCGACCGACGAGGCCTAACAACCCCCTGGCCGGGCACCGACGAGGCAAAGGCCATATTTTGTGATAGTACCATGGACTGACAAGGCTATGGATTTGCATATTTGTATGTATGGGCATACGCATTGCATATATTCATCAAAGGGCAAAGTTATTTTGAAGCTTGAAGACAACGACCATCAGCACAACTTAATAAGAGGTTTTCTATGGACTCGTTCTACAGATGTAATTAATCAGGAGCTTTTCAAAATCCCTAAGGAACCATGAACCATGAACCATGCAGTCTCCTGAAGTCAAGATGTATTTTCCTTGCGCAATGAGAGTTTGTAAATCCCAAGGGGACTTGTAATTTGTAATTCTTTTCAGAATTAATAAAGTGTATTGTTTCCTCTAAGATTATACATTCTATGTTCTCTTATGTGTATACTTATGTATACTGGCACGCCCGCACCACGAAAAAGGGGCCAATTTCCTGGAAGAAAGATCTTCTCGGCGAAACAGCCAAAAAGACCAAAGAGTCATTTCTGTAAAGTTTGCAAGTAATCCGGGAGGATCTGCAGGTCACAGTTCAAAGTCGCGAGTCAAGGTCGCAAGCACAAGATCGCAATGTCGCCCAAAGTCGCGAGCCAAAGTCGTGAGCCAAAGTCGCGAGCCATGGTCGAGAGTGCAAGGTCGCCAAGAAGGAAGCCGCAAAGACCTAAGATAAGTGCTTGTTTATGTTGGATCAAGGATGCCGACTAGAGGGGGGTGAATAGAAGGCTTTTAAAAACTTTCAAACTTAAAGCAAATAAAGAACAAATCAAAAACAAATAATATAAGCAAGGGAAAGAGAACGAACACAACAATTTTTACCGAGGTATCGGAGACTCGCCCAGTCTCCACTAATCCTCGTTGAAGCACTCAAATCACTTGAGTCTTGCCTCAATATCCACAAAGGATATTATCACTAGTGGTTGCTCCTTGTCCACTCCGGAAAGACGAGCACTGATACCTTGTACACACTTGCCGAGCCTCTCCGACAATCTCCGAACGGAGAGATCAACGGCCACGCCTCCGAACCGTCTAGGTGAGGGCGCTCACCAAGAGTAACAGGCAGCGAGGTCTTCTCTAGACCTCCAAACACGCACCGAGAAGCTAAGTGAATGCAAATGCAAAAGAACTGAAATGCTCGTTGGATCGGAAAACACTCAACTTGATCAAAAGATCAAGATTCTAAGTAGAAAACTAAAGCTCAAGAGTGTATATGAAATGCTGCTGCTTGTTATTGAAAAACGTATGCCCAAAGCCCCTTTTTATAGCCTCAAGAAGCAAATGAACCGTTGGAGCTAGGGCTGAAAATCAGCAACCCAGACTGACAGTCAGTTTGCCTAACTGACAGTCAGTTCAGTGCACAACGGCCGACAAAATTTATGGATAAAACTTTGCTAGCCGTTCGTGGTCGTTTATGGAAAGCTGAAACCCACAACTGACAGTCAGTTCGACCACAAACTCGACCAAAATCAAATAGAAACTCAGTTAAAAGCACTGTGGTCGAAACCCCAACTGACAGTCAGTATGGACAAACTGACAGTCAGTTTAGTACAAAAAATTTGAGCCCAAAATACACCCTCTCTGGACAATTGTCGGTTAACACGAACTGACATTCAAACTGACAGTCAGTTTAGCAAACTGATAGTCAGCATGAACAAAAACAAAGATAACTTTAAATCCAGAAATCCAAAAGAGGTGTTTAATAGCTCGTTTGAAAGATAATTTCAAGGGCCACATTTTTGTCAACAAAAGAAAAAACCAGATCTGCCTAGATCTTTCTGAAAATTGCAAATACTCTTCTGTTGTCAAAAACTGAACTGAAAAACCAGATTTTTCAAATAAGTTCAAAACCAAATCCAACCAAAAAGATGCAATGCAATGACCTAGATTTCTCGGTTTGTGATGGAGATAAAGAGAGGACTTTTGCTACCCCTCTTTATAGTACGGTTTAAAACTAGAAAATAATTTCCCTAACCGATCATCTCCAAACGCCGAGATCGGTAAAAATAAAATCTCATAATACCTGAGGTCTTTCGCATCTTCATGATTTGCGTCTCATCTTTTGCTCTTCTGCATCTTGTGCTTCACTTCAAGTCGGGTTCATCTTGATCATCTTGTATTTCTTCCCAACTGATCCCTGTATCAATTTATCTCAAAAGCACAATTAGTCCGGAACACTTTGTTTTCATTAATCATCAAAATTAGGGTTAGGCATGAAGGCCTAGATGCAACAGTTTATTGTACCAGTCTCGGTGTTTAGAGTATTGACCAGTTTTACAGAAATTTTTTTAGTTTTTAACCGTACTATTAAGAGGGATTGCGAAATTTCTTTTAGTTCCGACAAAAACTGAGAAACTCTTAGGTCGTATGTTGCATTCGCATTCATTCATATTCTTTGTCGAAATCTATGAAAAAATATATAGATTTCAAAGAGAGACTGAAACTGGTCTTTTGAGCACTGTTCATTCGACTAGAGGTCACTCGAGCACTGTTCATTAGACCAGAGGTCACTCGAGTACTGTTCATTTGACCAGACTTTCCAACGGCTATTTACTAGCCGTTAGAGATCGAAGCTAGCTATTAGCTATATTGATTTCTTTCCTTATCGACCGCAATGCTAGCTGAGAGGTTAGGCTATAAATATAGGTATTTTGAGCAGTATTCTCATCCATCTCAAGCCATATTCTCATATACACCTTCATGCATCATTTCTCTACTTTTTTGAGCAGTTTTTAGAAATTTTGAGCAGTTTCTGTTCACATTTTCAAGCAATTTTATAAACTGTTTTTTAGCAGATTTTTGAGCAGTTTTTGTTCACATTTTCGAGCAGTTTTATAAACAGTTTTTTAGCATATTCCTCTACTGTTTTGATCAATTTTTATAAACATTTTTAAGTAGTTTCTGTCCACATTTTTGATCAGTTTTATAAATACTTTTCGAACAGATTTTTGATCATTTTTACAAACACTTTTGAATAGATTTCTATACATTTTAGAGCAGAGTTTTTAAAACATCTTTTAGCATATTTCTACATATTGATGAGCCATATTCTTATATACACTTGAGCTCAAGTGCTAAAATCTTGATCTTTTGATCAAGTATCATTTATTGTGATTGAGAGAGATCTTCTGAGATCATTCATTTGCATCATTTGCATCCTTAGAATTTTCTTGGTATTTGTTGGGGATCAAGAGAAGATCTCGTAACTTGTTACTCTTGGTAAACGCCCTCACCTAAACGGTTTGAAGGCGTGGCAGTTGACCTCTCCATTAACGGAGGTTGTCGGAGAGGCTCAGCGTATTTGTGAAAGGCATTGGTGCTCGCCTATCCAGAGTGAAGAAGGAGCAACCTTAGTAAAAATATCCTTCGTGGATATTGAAGCAAGACTCATTTATTTGAGTGCTTCAATGAAGAGTAGGGGAGACCGGGCGAGTCTCTGAGACCTTGGGATACATCATTGTGTTTGTTTCTCTTTCTCTCATTTTTTTGAGCAAATTGTTGAATTCATTCAGTTTTTATTTGTACTTAGTTTATTTAAGCTTTAATCTTGCAAAAGCTAATTTATTTGAAAAGATTTTAAAGCCTCCTATTCACCCCCCTCTAGTCGGCATCCTCGATCCTACACTATCTGTTTAGGTTAAGCTAGTTGTTTGAGTTTAATATGTTTAGGATATTACGTTTGATACATATTTATACGATTGGACTATAAATATTTTGTAATAGTTCTAGTTTAGATCATCGAATCGAATAGTATCGAGTTAGCTACTACATAGTTCATCGACGTAGGCGAGTGCGTCTTATTGTTCGACGTGTACAAGATCTCTCTTTTCAATAAAGAGTTTGCTATCTTTTGAACTGTGTTTTCGATCAACTTGGGTTTCAGTCATTCCAAGTAAGATCCCGAATTCCACATATTAGCATTTGATCGAGTATAGTTGAAACCCGTCTATACTTCAATCAGAGAAAATCAGTATCTGGTCGAGGCTAGATCAAAACTTGGTCTAGGTTTGAATCAGATCATTACCTCTCGTGAACTAAGTTGTCGCCGTAAAATATGAAATTTTTTCCGACGTCTCCATTCCCTACACACATTCATCCCACACATAAATAACATGACACCATTATGTTTAACAACCCAAACTCTATGGACCCATTTTTTTAAGTTCGGCACCCATACATCCATGTATTTTCATAATTTACGAATACATTCTTTTCTATCCCAAAAACTTGCAACTCCTTCCTACTAGTTCATATCTGCGTTCAGACTACACAAATGTGCATTACTATGTATGTTATACAAATTTGCCTTCTGAAAACAGATCAAATTCATCTCCAATAGCTCTCAAACCAAACACAGTTCTATTTTCGAAAACAAAGTTTCCTAACTTACTTCAATTACCCTAATTACCCTATACTTACAACTAAATTATTTAGTTTTATTAATTTCTTTACAGATTTTTTTAAGTACAAATTATTTTTACTGCAACAAATGATGCATTACATTTGTACTACATCTGTCCAAAATTTTGTTGGACTACATTGCAATTTCTTCCGACTTACACATATAAATTAAAAAAACCTAATTTCTAAACATAGTACATGCACATAATTCCTAAACATACACATGCACATGCACATAATTCCCTAATCATACACATATACATTAAAAAAACCTAATTTCTAAACATAAAACATACACATAATTACTAAACATACACATGCACATGCACATAATTCCTAAAAACATACACATGCACATAATTTCTAAAAACACACATATACATGTAAAAAAACCTAATTTCTAAACATAAAACATGCACATAATTCCAACATACACATGTACATAATTTCTAAAAATATACACATACACATAATTTCTAAAAACATATACATATAAATTTTAAAAAAAACCTAATTTCTAAACATAAAACATGCACATAATTACTAAACATACACATGCACATGCACATAATTCCTAAAAACAACACATGCACATAATTTCTAAAAACACACATATACATGTAAAAAAACCTAATTTCTAAACATAAAACATGCACATAATTCCAACATACACATGTAAATGCACATAATTCCTAAAAATATACACATGCACATAATTTCTAAAAACATATACATATAAATTTAAAAAAAACTAATTTCTAAACATAAAACATGCACATAATTACTAAACATACGTATGCACATGCACATAATTCCTAAAAACACACACATGCACATAATTTCTAAAAACACACATATACATGTAAAAAAACCTAATTTCTAAACATAAAAGATGCACATAATTCCAACATACACATGTACATGCACATAATTCCTAAAAATATACACATGCACATAATTCCTAAAAACATATACATATAAATTTTAAAAAAATCTAATTTCTAAACATAAAACATGCACATAATTCTTCAACAAACACATGCACCTGCACATAATTCCTAAAAACATACACATGCACATAATTTCTAAAAACATACACATATACATTTAAAAAAACCTATATTCCAAACATAAAATATGTACATAATTTCTAAACATACATATGCACATGCACATAATTCCTAAAAACATACACATGCACATAATTTCTAAAAACATACACATATACATTTAAAAACCTAATTTCTAAACATAAAATATGCACATAATTCCTAAACATACACATGCACATACACGTATATATTTTAAAAAAAACTAATTTCTAAACACAACATGCATATGCATATAAATCCTAAAAACATAATACCTATACACATACACATACACATAAACAAACATGTACAAAACCATAATACCTACACACATTACATACACACATAAAAATAAACCATAATTATTCTATGTTATATTATTGCTGATTACATGATTATCAACATACTTAACAAAAACGTAATTGCATTTCAAAAAAAAATTACCTCCTTTCGAAGAGCTCAGAATCCTCTACAAATTTCTCTTCTACACCAAATCAATTTAGCAGCTGTAATTTACTAGATCTAAGAGACAAAATCGAAATGAGGGAGAGAGATAACCTTGGGGGTGTGTGTGTGTGAGGGAGGAGTTAAATGAGCTCAACAGAGGGGGGGGGGACCGAGTTTCGACGTGAGGCAGGAGCTTGTCGAGTGCTGGGCACTCAACAGGTGCCTTGTCGAGCATAGGGCACTCGACAAGAGGCTGGTCGAGTCAACTGGTCGAGTGCGCAACCAGTGGTTGAGTGCAAGTCTCTTGTCTAGTGCTAGGCACTCGACAAGAACGTTGTTGAGTTCTGGGCACTCGACAAGCCGATTTGCACACGACAAGTTACTTGTTGAGTGCCCAGCACTCAACAGGCTGATGTGTCGGTCTATTTTCTAAAATTTGTGAATTGTGGGTTATTTTTGTAATTAATTTTGTAATCTGGGTTATTTATAAAAAAAAACTCGTGTAAGTGGTGTGTTGCCTGGAGAAGGAGGCTTTTGTAGCTTGATCCGTTTGAGACCTAGCCTTGGTTTTCGCACTAGGCTTACCCAGATTCTAATATACGGAATAATGGGATCTTATTCGGAAATACCGAAACTCAAAGTAATTGCACAACTCTTTATTTCAAAGAGGGCTTTACACGTCGAACGTTAGACACATTTGCCTACGTCGAAGGAACTATAAGCTGGATATATGATACAAAGCTGTAATAATATTCAATGATCTAAACTAGACCTATTACAAGGTATTTATAGTCCAATCGTATGAGTACGTATCAGACTGAGTAACCTAAACGTATTAGACTCATATAACTAACTAGCTAACTAATCCTAAACGGATAAGCTTAGTTATATATATACGGATCGGATTACAATTCTGAACAGGGAACAAATTCCTTTTCCTGGTCGCGAACCAACCCATGGTCGCGGACCCATCTATGGTCGTGAAACCTTTCCGAACACGGTTATGGTCGCGAAGCCATATGCGATTAGGACTTGAAGATCCTCCTGGATCATGACTCCCTTGTTGAGAAGGAGCCAACTCCCTTGTCCATCTTCTCTGGTGTACCACTTTGCCACACGTACTCGTTGACCTTTCCGACCGATTCGAAAAGTCTCCTTTGTGCCACTGCGGGTGGTAGTCACCTTCTTCTCCAGAATCACATCTTCTCATAGAGGTTCGTCTCGTTGATAGACCAAGTCTTCAACAGATGGTACTATAGTATCTGGCTCATCATCCAGCATTGAAGGCTCAAAGAGTTTGAGGTGCTCAACATTGACAACCGAGTAAATATCAATATATGGAGGTAACTCGAGCTGACAAGTATTATTACCCACTTTCCGCAAAATCTGAAAAGGACCATAACGAATGGGTTTGAGTTTCTTACCTTCACCTTTAAGTCTCTCCTTACTCAGATGTAACCATACCATATCACCTTCTTGAAATTGCGCATCAATTCTGTGCCGATCATGTCGCGCCTTGTACTTGAATTGAGCTTTCAACAAGTTCTGTTCAACCTCACGATGGAGTCATTGAATACCTTCCAGGAAATTTTGTGCTCGACCCTGATCAAATGCTTCCTTGCTGTTCTGTGCTAAGGTAGGGATCACAAACTCCATGTCAAATGGACTCTGTGGTAGAAATCCTAAACAGACCTCAAACGGTGACTTTCCAGTCGAACCATGCACTGCTCGATTAAAAGCAAACTACAGGTACGGTATGCTTTCATCCCAGGTCTTCGGGTGCTTCGAGTTATATCCTCTCAGAAGATGAACAACTGTACGATTTACCACCTCGGTTTGACCATGAGTTTGCGGATGAAAAATAGTACTCCTCTTTAGCTTGGTGTCCATCATCGTCCAGAGCGATCGCCAAAAGTGACTAAGGAATCGGGTATCGCGATCAGACACAATAGAAGTCAGCAGTCCGAAGTGTGTCCAAACATGTTGAAAGAATACCCGAGCTGCTTCTTTTCCTGTGATAGTCTTTCGACAACTTATAAGAATAATCATTTTTGAGAACCGATCAATAACCACAAATAGATAGTCGTTGCCACTGAAAGGGATCTAGGATATCGACTAGAGGGGGGTGAATAGGCGATTTTAACAATTTCGCAATTAATCAAACAATTTAAAGATAATGTGAGCAAAATA
This sequence comes from Pharus latifolius, assembly GCA_019359835.1. NCBI lineage: Eukaryota > Viridiplantae > Streptophyta > Magnoliopsida > Poales > Poaceae > Pharus > Pharus latifolius. Next base: position 19,397,065 of record CM033330.1, read on the forward strand.
ACACAATATGAACAAAGCACAATTCCAACACAAGGATATATCCCGTGGTCTCGGTGATTTGCCGATCACCCCTAATCCACGTTGAGGCAAACTCAAATCTCTAACCGCTCCCCTATCTAGTCAACCTTCTCTCGAGAAGTGACCTAGATCTTGAGCCGGATTAGTGTGATGAGTTATCCAAACCTCGATTTCACTAAGGATGCACTTTACCGCTCCGGCAAGGTGTGCTCAACCCTTTCACAAGACGTTTTGAGGCTTCTTCACAATCTTCCTTGAAGAGCTCTCCAAAACCCTTCTCCTAGCCGTCTAGGAGCCGGCAAACTCTAAGAGTAACAAGCCGGTGATGATCACTTAGCCTTCTTCTAGTGCCACGAGGATGATTTAATGATCTAGATGCAATGCACTAGAAGATCTCAAATGCACACTCTCACAAATTCGAGAATTTGAACCCTAGAGTGTATGAAATGTGCTAAAGCTCTCAAGGATGATGACAATGCTTAAATTATGCCAAGAGTCATGAACAGGGCCGTGCATGGGAGTATATATACCCCCCACAATAAATATAGCCGTTACAGGCCGTTGGGAGAAAAAGCTCACTTGGCGGTCAGACCACAGATATAAGCTCGGTCAGACCGCCGCAATTGCAACGGCATTAAACAGGCGCAATAAATGCTCAACTGCCCTTGTCAGGCACACACACGGTCAGACCGGAGCCTATTTCGGTCAGACCGTGAAGCTGTCCAAAGACGACCTAGTTTCTGGACACCTTATACGGTCAGGCCGATAAAATTGGACAGACCGGCCATACGGTCAGACCGATTTCTCGGTCAGACCGGTTTCTCGGTCAGACCGGTCTAATAAAACAGTCAGATCGTCATAGCTCAAAACAACAGAAGGATAGGTCATGAAGTTCCAGGAGACTGACTTAGGTTTTAACTACGGACAGACCGACCTTATAAAGGTATATACTATACTAAGACAACGTCGGTCAGTCCGAGAATTCTAATCGGTCAGTCCATGAATTCGGTCAGACCGACTGAGACAGAGCTGAGCAGGAATGAGCTGAAACAAGCATTTTCAAAGTATATGACCTTCTAGTATGCAATGCAAGTTGATTTCAAGATTTGTGGCACAAGGATGAAGTATTTTGTGATACACCACATGCTCCTCTTAATAGTACGGCAACTATCCTAAAATCCGGTCAAAATTCTTCTCTAATCACCTTAGACCGGTAAAAATGGAAAAGACCTTATTTCGTACCTTTGCCCTTTTGATCAATGCTCTTTCTTCATCATGAGGCTCTTTCTTCGCCTTTCATTAACCTGTCTTTAAAGTTTCTTCTTTACACAACTAGGCAGATAACGTTAGTGTAGCATTTGTAGTTGTCATTAATTATTAAAACACTCTTTAGGGGCCTAGAAGCTACAGCCACGTCGGGTCTTCGGCAATCCTCCCAAGAAATCCATGGATATACTCTCCCATGGTCGCGATGGAACTAGCAAAGAAGTGTACAAACCTAATTTTCGATTTGCCAGTTTCGAGATACTGCAAAGACCACAGCCTCAAACAAAACTAGCCACATCCTGCTGCATACGCGGCCAGAACACATGTCGGTGAAGATTTTGCAACGTCTTTGTAACCCCAAAGTGACCAGCTATCTTCGATGTGTGCGCTTCTCGCAACCATTGAATTTGAGGTGCTCCACGAGGTATGCAAAGTAAATTGCCCTTGTACAAGAGTCCTTCTTGACGAACGAACTCTGTAGGTCTCCCTGTTTCGAGCTCAGTCAGTGCTGTTTGAAAATCAAGGTCTTCACTGTACATAGTGGCATAGTCATCATGACATGAGGGCTCGATTTGCATGAATGATGATAAACAGAGGGTCGTAACTGGTAGTCGTGACAACATGTCCGCCAAATTGTTGTGTACGCCCTTCTTGTACTTAATCACTAGATTAAACTGTTGCAGATATGACATCCACTTCATGTATCGAGCTTGCTGTACCTTGGACTGAGTTTGTAAATATTGCAACGGTTGATGGTCGGTGTGGACAACAGTCTCTTTACCCAAGAGGTAACACCGCTAATGTTTCACGGCCTGATGCAGTGCGCATAACTCCTTATCATAAGTCGGGTAGTTCTTCTGAGCTCCTTGGAATAATTCGGAGTGATATGCCATTGGTCGACCTTCTTGCATGAGCACTGCGCCCATTGCATAACCTGAGGCATCGGTTTCTAGCTCGAATGGTTTCTGGAGATTCGACAAAGCTAACATAGGCGCCTCGCTAATCTTCCTCTTCAGCAAGAGAAACGTGTCCTCATGTTTCCCTGTCCACTCGAACTTCTAATCGATCTTGGTTAATGCATGCAATGGAGAAGCCACAATCGAGAAGTGTCGGATGAACTTCCGAAGGTATTGGCATGCTCCCACAAAACTGCGCAGGTCCGTAACTGTTCGCGAACGCGGCCACTCGCGAGTCACTTTTACCCCAGGTCGATTTGCAACATACCATTGCCGACCATGAATCCTAGGTAAAGTAGAGTTTGTTGGCCGAACTCGCACTTCTTACAGTTGAGGCGAAGTTGATGTTGCCGCAGCTGTTCGAATACCTTTTCGACATGAATGAGATGCTCATCCCACGAACGACTATAAACCAGTATGTCGTCGAGGTAAACGATCACAAAGTCGTCGATGAACTGTCTCAATACGTCATTCATAAGACGCATGAAAGTTGCCGGGGCATTGCAGAGATCAAACGGCATGACCAGCCATTCGAACAGACATTGTCGTCTTTTAAACGCGGTATTCCACGTATCCTCCTCTCGGATGCTAACTTGATGATATCCTGACTTAAGATCCAATTTGGAGAAGACAACAGCATGCTTCAATTGGTCTAGCAGGTCGTCAATACAAGGAAGGGGGTACCAATTCTTGATGGTGATCTTGTTTAGTGCTCGGTAGTCGATCCACATACGCCAAGTCCCATCTTTATTTGGCACTAACACCACAGGAGATCCACAAGGTGAACTGCTCGGTTGAATGGCACCATCGTTTAGCAACTCACCAAGTTGTCTCTTGATCTCTTCATTCTCCAATACTGAGTTGCGATACATATTCAGATTGGGTAGTGTCGCATCGGACACAAGCTGAATTTCGTATTCGACTGGACGTTTCAGTGGACGACCCTGGGTAGTCTTGAACAGATCACTGTATTTCTCCAGCAGTCTCGACAAACGACTAGAATCCTTTCGGCACGCCAATGACAACGCTAGTCGAGTACCCTCACCTTGACCAATGGGTCGAATCATGACAAGCACATACTTGTTACATGCATTAACAATTTGTTTGGCTTGATTTGCGGTAATCAAGTTCGAAGTGTTGACGTGGATGTCTCTACTAATTACGAACTTAACTCCGTCTTTGGTGAGGTCGTACTCTTGCGCTCGCCGATGAAAGTGAGCGTCTCGATCATACAGATATGGACTCCCAAATATCACATGACAGATATCGATAGGGACAACATCGCATTGCAGCTCATCGATATATCGTGAAGAGATCGTAAACTTCAACACACACTGACTCATAATCTGTTGGTTCACATCGGATGTAAACCAACCCAGTGGATATGATCGTAGGTGTGTGGTTGTCTTCAAACTAAGTCGCCGAACCAGTCCAGCGGAGACCAGATTCTTCTGACTTCCGGGATCGAATATCGCTACGACCACTTCGTGCTTCACCTGGATGTTGATGGTAAATAAGTCCTCCGTTGGGTGATGGCCGTTCGGTGGATCCGAACCCTTCTCCTTCGGCATTGCCATCAGAGACAAGGTCGTATCTGCCTCATTAACTGAATTCACTCGAACAACTTCTTCGTCGGGTGAAGTCACAGTAGCCGTGGCTGTTCTTTTCCCTGGTCCATTTTTCTTTGGTCGAAGTTCAGGATGAAGCTTGTAGCATTTGTCCTTGGTATGTCCCGTGACTTGTGTAGCTTCTAGGCCCCTAAAGAGTGTTTTGGTAATTAATGACAATTACAAATGTTGAACTAACGTTACCTGTTAAGTTGTGTCAAGATCAAACTCAAAAGACAGGATAATGAAAGACAAAGAAAGAGCTACATGATGAAGAAAAGACAATGAGGAAAGAGGCAAAGGTACGAAATAGGGTCTTTTCCTTTTTTACCGGTCTAAGGTGATTAGAGAAGAATTTTGACCGGATTTTAGGATAGTCGCCGTACTATTAAGAGGAGCATGTGGTGTATCACGAAATACTTCATCTATGTGCCACAAATCAGAAAATCAACTTGCATTGCATACTAGAAGGTCATATACTTTGAAAATGTTTGTTTCAACTCATTTCTGCCAAACTCTGTCTCAGTCGGTCTGACCGATTGTTGTCTGGTCTGACCGAATAGACGGATTGACCGAATTGGGTTTCGGACTGACCGACGTTATGTCAAAGTGTGTTTTCTTTTTACAAAGGTCGGTCTGTCTGTAGTTAAAACCTAGGTCAGTCTCCTGGTACTCCATGACCTATTTTTTCTGAAGTATTGTGTTATGACGGTCTGACCGTTTGGTAGACCGGTCTGACCGAGAAATCGGTCTGACCGAGTTTTTGAACTACGGTCTAACCGTATGGTCGATCTGTCCGTATTTATCGGCCTGACCGTATAACGTGTCCAGAAACTATGTCGTCTTTGGACAGTTTCACGGCCTGACCGCATTTGGCTCCGATCTGACCGTGAGTGTGCTAGACCAGGGCAGGTGAGCATTAATTGCGCCTGTTTAATGCCGTTGCAATTGTGGCGGTCTGACCAGGCTTATACCTGCAGTCTGACCGCCAAGTGATCTTTTTCTCCCAACGGCCTGTAACGGCTATATTTATTGTGGGGGGTATATATACTCCCATGCACAGCCCTGTTCATAACTTTTGACATATTTGTGAACATTGTCATCATCTTTGAGAGCTAACACAAGTTTCATACACTCTAGGGTTCTAATTCTTGAATTTGTGAGAGTGTGCATTTGAGATCTTCTAGTGCATTGCATTTAGATCACTAAATCAATCTTGTGGCACTAGAAGAAGGTTAAGTGATCATCACCGGCTTGTTACTCTTGGAGTTTGCCGGCTCCTAGATGGCTAGGAGGAAGGTTTTGGAGAGCTCTTCAAGGAAGATTGTGAAGAAGCCTCAAAACGTCTTGTGAAGGGTCGAGCGCGCCTTGCCGGAGCGGTAAAGTGCATCATTAGTGAAATCGAGATTTGGATAACTCATCACACTAATCCGGCTCGAGATCTAGGTCACTTCTCGAGAGAAGGTTGACTAGATAGAGGAGCGGTTAGAGATTTGAGTTTGCCTCAACGTGGATTAGGGGTGATCGGCAAATCACCGAGACCACGGGATATATCCTTATGTTAAATTGTTCATTGTTCATCTTGTTTTAGTTATTTGCTCTCATTTACTATTAATTGCTTGATTAATTATTAATTTGTTAAAATCGCCTATTCACCGCCCCTCTAGTCGATATCCTAGATCCCTTTCAATGAGACTAACGTTTGCGCATTAAGTGTATATGTTCTAGTCTCAGAATGGTTGCAGGATGAAAACAAGCAAGGGTGTGAAGAGGATGAAAACGATATGAGCATCCCGAGCAAGGTCAAGCTTAGCGAGGATGAGCTTTGCGAAGACAGGTGTCAAGCGGTCGAGCTTCGCATGGTCAAGCGGGATCGAGCTTTGCGATGACGAGCGTCAAGCGATCGAACTTCACGAGGTCGAACTTCACCTAAGGTAAAATCCAAGATTAAGGATTGTTTTCTTAGGGTTTTACCGGTCTCGGTGTTTGGAGACAGACCGGGTTGATAGGTTTCTTTTTACTAGTTTGACCGTACTATTAAGAGGGGTCGGAAACTAGTAGCTTGAATCTATCTAGTGCGAAAGCTCAGATGCATTCATATCATCTTGCACTAGTGTCTTGCATTGCTAGTGAGTCTAAGTGTAGTTCATGTGTATTGGATTAAATGTTTTGAAAACTGCACTTAGTCGTGATCGCCAGCTGTTTAAATTGGTTTATTTATCTAGAGCTGGTCGTGGTCGTATTTGCATGTTCTGATCGTATCAGTGTTGATACGTGGTCGTGGTCGTGTCGCTTGTTTGGCGGCTTTCTGTTTAGGGTTTGGGCGTGGTCGTAGGAGTTCGGACTGGTCGTACCAGTCTTCGACTCGCTTGCGTACGCTCGACCAAACCCTATCGACCACCTGTTTTCGATCGGATGTCAAGACCTGTGTGGTCGTGGTCGTTTCTAAGTGACACAAATCACATCCGCGAGAAAACGGCAAATCCGTATGTGCAAATACTTTAAAATTGCATTTGAGATTATTTTGGCTTGAACATTTTGACAGCAGGAAAGTTTCTGAGTTTTTTAGAAGTTTCTAGACCTTTCTAGGTCTTGCTCCTGTTGACAAAATTGTAGAGCTCTGAGTTATCTTTCTAACAAGCCAAAAATCACCTCAATCGGATCTCTGGATGAAAAGTTGTTCATGTTTTACTGTCAGTGTGCAGTGACCGAACAAATGCATCCGTCCGGAGCTATTTGTCCGAAGTGGCCGGACTTTGTCCGAAGTGGCCGGACTTTGTCCGAAATGGCCGGACATTGTCCGGCCTGTACAAATTTTTTGAGCCGAAAAATGAAACAGAGACAAATGCATCCGTCCGGGGCATTTGTCCGTTATGGGCGGACTTTGTCCGAAATGGCCGGACATTGCCGGCCTGTACAAGTTTTTTGAGCCGAGAGTTAACAGAGACATATCCATTTGTCCGGACGTTTTGTCCGGACAAATGGTATCCGTCCGGCCTTCACAAATTTCGCCCAACGATCACTGACACATTTGCAACGGCTGAAATTTTTGTACTAGCCGGACAGTGTCTGAAGTGGCCGGATAATGTCCGACCTGTACAACTTTTGGCCTGGTTTCTTGCAAGCGGCTAGTTTTTCATTGAGGCTATAAATACTTCGTGTTTGGCTTCATTTTTGGGTGCTCAAAGACTTCATTCTTCAGCTGAAAACCTAGCCAATTGAGTTGCATATGTGTTATTGCATTTAGAGGCTAGAATTGAGCCCAAATCTTGAGTAGATTTGAGAGAGAGCTTGAGGGAGATTGTGTGAGTGTTTAGTGCACTTCATCTCCATTAGATTGCTAGTGCTAGAGTGTTGAGCATCTCATTTGCATCATTGAGCTTCTAGCACGTGATTGATTCAAGTGAAAGTGCATCCGGCTTGTTACTCTTGGCGATCGCCTTCGCCTAGACGGTGCCGGAGGAGAGCCGAGATCTCTCCAATTGAAGTTTGTCGGAGAGGCCGGCAAAAGATTGTGAAAGGTGTGGTGCTCGCCTATCCGGTGTGGAGAAGGAGCAACCCTAGTGAGATATCCTTCGTGGATATAGAAGCGAGGCTCCGAGTGAGCGCTTCAACGAGGAGTAGGGGAGACCGGGCGAGTCTCCGAGACCTCGGTAAAAATATTGTGTCAAATTGTATATTTCATATTTGCTTTACATTCATCTTGACACAATTGCTATATTTACCATTGTTGCATGTCTTATTGAATAGTTCATTTGATTGAATGCAACTAGTTGATTAAATTCCTTTTAAGCCTCATTGTATAATTTAGGTCTCTCAATTATTCTTTAAAATTGCTTAATTGAAAAGAAATTTTAAAAGCCTCCTATTCACCCCCCCTCTAGTCGGCATCCTTGATCCTACAATTGGTATCAGAGCAAGGTCTCTCATTTATCGGCTTAACCGCTAGAGAGAAAGGATGAATTCGCTAGAGAAATTTGGATTGATTGCTCCTAAATTTGATGGCTCAAATTATACACGTTGGAAAATCATGATGAGTACTCATCTTGAGGCATTAAATTTGAAATTATGGAGATTAGTGCAAAAGGGTATGGATAGCTCATTATCTTCGGATAACCATACTCTTCTTTTATATACAAATGCTAAAAGTGTGCTTCTTGATTCTCTTAGCCATGATGTGCTAGAACTAGTGAGTGATTGTTCGACCGCTCACGAAGTTTGGTTGACTCTTGAGTCATTATTTATCGGCACATCTAGCTATGAGCACGCTAAGATGCGTATATTATTGCGGGACTATGAGGCATTTATGATGTTGGAGCATGACACACTCTCCACCATATATGATTGCTTGATCAACATCACAAATGAGCTCAAAGCCCTTGGTGCTAATATTTCCGATCTAGAGATTTGCAGAAAATCGCTCCAAGTGTTGCCGGAGGGTTGCTATGGAGACTTCATCACCGATCTTGAAAATGGTGATCTTTCCAACACTACACCGAGCGAGCTCATTGACATGCTTATGTCAAATGTGGCAATGTCCAAAGAAAAGGACATGTGTTCCACCTCCGAGCATATTGAGGACAATGATTTAAATGCGGAGGATCAAGAATCTTCGAGCGAGCTCAAGGACGTAAACGATGAGGTTTGCCCTAGCAAGACTAAGGCGAAATCAAGCAAGAAGAGCTCAAGAAAAGGTAGAAAGAAAGGGTCAAAGTCGGAATCTTCATCTCAAGACAATTCTATATGCCATTCGGCATCCGACTCGACGGTATCAAATTCTAACCTCTCTAATAATGAGCTCATGGATATAATTATAGAGTTAAAAGGCTTGCTTGGTAATATGACTAAAAATCTTAGCACTTTAAGGAATGATTACTCATCTTTGAAAGTGAAGCATCAAGAATTGAAAATTTCTTATGACTCCTTGCTTGCCAAGAATTCTATTAGCTCAACATGTGTATTAGATGTTAGAGTTTCTTGTGAGTCCCCTATTGATCCATTTCTAGAGTCACACACTTCTAGTTCACATGCTAGCAATAATTCATTGGTTAATTCATGGTTAAATTCAAATGCTAGCTTTGTGAACACTAGTACTTCATGTGATAAGTTGTCAAATGATTCATTTATAGATTCACATGCTTGTAAGGACGATACTAGTAACTCATACCATGATTCATCTAGTGATACATCTTTATGCCATGGTGATAGTACTAGTGGTTCTACTTTTGATATGCCTAGCTCATCTAGTGATTTTTGTGCTATGCCTTCTAGTTCATCAACTAGTGATGAGATGCCGCCATGTTCCTATCATAAGTCATGTATTAACACGGAATCATCTCAAGAACGTAAAATTGAAAATGATGAACTAAAGACTATAGTAAATAGATTGGGCAATAACCTTACTAGATGTCATATGAGGAGTGCCATGCTTACTAAACCCCCTTTAGATCATAAAAAATCATTTAGAAAGGGAAAATTAAATCATGCATACTCAACTAGTAAGAGGCATTATATACTTTATCACACTCATACAAATTCATTCAAAAAGCCCTCTCATACTTCATGTTTATCATATCACTTAAAAGGGCAACATTCGTATAAGTGTGCATCTAATGTTTTTGAAATTGGTTCTTTTGGCTCTTATTTGATTTCTTGCTCTAAAAAGGTTTTAATTGCAAAACCTATTCATTGTCATTTTCAAAAACCTAAAGATAAAGCAATTTGGGTACCAAAAGACCTATGCGACAAGGCTAGAAGGCCTCGTATGGTATGGGTACCAAAAAGAGCTTAAATCTTTTTGATGTGTTTAATAAAAACATTTGCATTGCATCTTCTCCTCTATTCTTCGTTGTTTTAATCCATATGGCAAATTTTGCAAAAGAATGAAAATTTAAATCTTACATTGTTGCATCTCTAAGAGTTGTAATTTAAAATGCTTCCGTTACTCATCACAACCCTTTATGTGAAATATTTCAAAATTACACTTATAAGTTTTAAAATGAGCTCATTTGGTCAAAATGGCAAATTTCCATTCAAAAGGCCCAAAATCGTCATTTTCTATCTAAATGGTCTTCAAAACGTATTTAAAATGTTTTTAGAGGCTTTGGATGAAGAAATGATGTTAAAAAGTATTTCTATTGAAAATTAGCCTCAAAAGGATCTTCGAGTATCTTGTTTTTTAATAAAATCGTTTTCAAACGCAAATCACAATCTATTTGGAATTTGCAAAAACTTACTTTACAAAACTCCTAGATATTCTTAATCCGAAGAAGTTTGAAATTGAAAACGTTCTCAAAAGAGTTCTCATTTGAAAGTTATGGGTATTTGAATCTCACTGAAAAACTTGAATTGACACGAAATACCCTAAATATGCAAAACATGAGTTTAGCTATTTTGATGGTCCATATTTGCGAGTGTTGGTTCAAAATGATATGTTTAACTCATGTAAGCCCTTTCATGTCAAAAATCCAATGAAAATCAAATTTGAACTCAATTTGCAAAAGTTTATCGATTTTCAACCTTTTTGCTTAACACAAGGTTCATTTGACCATAACTCTCAATTAGAAAATCCTTTTTGGAAAATTCTTTTTGGAAAATGTTTTTGATGCATTGAAATTCATTCCTGCAAATTTTCATCCCAATTGGACTTTATTTGAGCAAAATTGACACTTTTCACAAATTGAAAAAGAAATCTGCAAAATTCAGTTTTCTCGTGGTTTTGGGCTGAATTGTTATTTTCATATCTCTTTATTGGTTGACTATTTGAAGAAAGTTTCTATATGAAATTTTATCCTCTATGATTGCTCTTTCTTGATTATTTATTTCACAATTATTGGAAGTCATTTTCATAGATTTCCAGGTGCGTTTAAAAGTGTAAAATGAATCTCTGAAAACCTGAAATCTGAAACTTTAAACCTGACCAACATTTGTCTTTTTCATATCTCTTTATTGGTTGACTATTTGAAGAATGTTTCTATATGAAATTTTATCCTCTATGATTGGTATTTCTTGAAAATTTATTTCAAAATTATTGGAAGTCATTTTCATAGATTTTCAGGTGTGTTTAAAAGTGTAAAATAAATTTCTGAAACCTGAAACCTGAAATCTGAATCTTTAATCTGATCAAATTTTGTCTTTTTCATATCTCTTTGTTGGATCAGAATTTGGCTTCACTATAAAAGGCAATATTGTTCCTCATTGCATTATCTATCTCCAAAATTTATTTTGGTATTTTTGGAACTTTTTTGCATATGTTTTGATGATTATAAAGAAGCCAACATGTTTAAGAAAATTTTAGTCTATTTGGATGTTAATCTCTCAATTCTTTCAAATGACTAAAATATTTGAATCTTGGATCTTCATGGAAAGTTCTTGTGTTGATGTGTTCTATCTCTATGAAACTTTTCATGTGTTTTAGTGCTTATTTGAATGTCTTCTCGATTTGAGTCCTTTTGGATTATTGTTGAGCTCTTGATTTTCAAATGGATCATTTTCATCTCTTGCATATTTTTCATGACAAAACTTGGTTGACACATTTAGGGGGAGCAAATTCAAAGTTATTGAATCCTTGCATACCCTAATTGTGCATATGTATCAAAGAGTGCATGCTTTTGGTAAGAAGAGTCTTTTACGAGCAAAAATGTAAAAAGAGCTCAAAACTTTCAAAATGTTCAAAATTACTTCAAAACCTTCATAAATATGTTTCAAATATGATTTCAAAGGTTTTGAAAGTGAAACAAAAGAGTTTCGAGCTAAAATGAAAAATTTGGACAAAATTGAAGTCTTCGGGATCTTGTTTTGGCCTAAAAAGATTTATTTCCATAAAACAAGATGTGTTGAGATTTGATAAAAGCTTTCTACATGAAACATTTAGAACTCACTCACCCGAAGATAGTTCATATTGAACTTATTCTCAAAAGGCCTATGATTTTCAAATTATCACATATCCTAGGTCGCCCGAAAATGGCTGTCGACCCGAAAATACCCAAAAGTGCATTTTTGTGATTTTGACTATTTGGACTAAACTTTCTTCCATATCTTGGTTTGAAATGGTATTTCAAACTCATCTAAGTCCAAAACTTCAGAAAAATCCGAGATTCTTCAAGAATTGAAGCTTTTCATGAAAATCATTTTTGTTTTACTCTTTTACCCAAAACTCACTTTTCGAAAATTGATTTCATGATCTCCTTCAAATAAAATTCATTCAATTGGTATTCAACTAAGTTCATGTCATGTTATTCAAATCTATTATGGAACTTGATTTCATTTTTGAAGCAAAATTGCAAAAATCACAAATTTCAGATGTTTCTTGTTACTCCTTGTTTTGTGAGATTCTAGCTTTCATTTCTCCTCATATCTTGCAATTCTTCATGATTGGTTTATCAATATTTGGAATATGTTTGAATATGCTTTTTAGTTATAAAACATACATATATCTTCATGACTTTGGAGTATGATTGTATAAATTTGAAATTTGAGTTTCTTTTTAAAATTTGAATATTTCAAGAGGTCATAAGTCCTTCTCTTAACCTTGTGACCCAAACATATTTCGACAAACCTCCTTTTGGCATATATCTCATTTATATATGTTTTTATCTTAAATGCTAAAAGAAGTGAACTTTTGAGGATTAAATCCATTGTTTCCAATTAGGATTGGTTTAAAAGCTCAAAATCTTTTCTCATATCAAATGCTTTCCAAAATTAAAAGGTTGACACAATCATCATCAACCAATCAATCAAGACATTATATTCTTGTGTGTCAAATACATATTGATGATATGACTTTTGATTATACTAATGAATCCCTCTATCAAGAATTTTTGTGAGATGATGTTTAGGGAAAGCGAGATAATTCAAGAGCTACGTCACTTCCATGCACGACAAAACAAGCAACTCAAGAACGCGATGTTCAAGAGTAAATTCAAGCATGTGAAGCAATCGCTCAAAAGCTTCGAGATGCAAGATGATGAAGCTATTACAACTCTCAAACCTACAAATGAACATCTCGACATGGACGAACACGAAAAGGCGGTCAATTCTAAACTCTATCGATCCTTGATTGATAGTTTTGCTTTCTTTTACTGCATTTAGACTCGTCATCATATTTAGTGATTGCAAATATGCTAGAATTCGATTATCTCCTAAGGAATGTCATATCATTTCCATTAAATGCATTCTTAGGTAATTTAAATGCAATCCTAGATAGATCTTTGATATCTGAAAAGTACAAATCTTGAATTAGTTTATTACTTGGATTCGGATTACATAACTTGAAGGATAGATCGAAAGAATACATCCAATGGTTGTTGTACTTAAATTCTTATGGATGAAAACAAAACATTGGATTATCTAATTGCTTTCGAATAGATGCCACTCTTACGAAATATTGCAAGTGTCGTAAAAATGTTGAGTAAATTTGATTCAAAACTTTCGGTTAAAGTATAGTGATATACGACACCATTGTATACAAGAGTTTGTGGCATGAAGAGGTTTAGAGTTGGATCTTGATATGGCCCATATGCATCTAGCGAATATGTTAACATCAAATTAGATGCATCTAGATTTTGAATGTTCAAAATGGATCAAATGCCATAGCTATAAATGTCATCGATATATTCACTATATGTTATTTTTTTTGATATCTTCTCCATATTTTAAATGTGATTTTCAAAATCCCTTGAAACAAACCTTCTTGAAATCATGCTTTTGCATAAACACCATTTCATATAAAATCTCATGCCCTAGAAAATATCGTTTCTCCAAATTTAAGTTCTCAATACTTCCTTTTTGTGCTTGATGACAAAAGGGGAGAGATAGTATTTGAGAAAGAATGATAGTATTTGAGAGAAAGAATGATAGTATTTGAGAGAGAATGTTTTAGAGATAAACTTTAGAGAAAGACATAAGCTTTAGAGAAAGCCTTTAGGGAAGAGATTTAGAGAGAATTTGGAGTCAGTTGAGTTAATTGACAAAGGGGGAGAGATAGATATCAAATGGTACAAATTGGTGATTTGATATTGATATCTGAGAAAGATGATACGAGAAAATTGAGATTAATAATGATATTTGGGAAGAGATACTATTTGATATCATTAACATCATTATTTGGGAGAGATATTTGAGTTAGAGAAAATTGAGATAGTTGATATTTTGGAAGATGACTTGTTGAACTTGTGCTCAATTGTCATTTATATCTCTCAACTCATATAATTATATATTGTGCTCAGTTCCGATATACTATTGCATATATTGAGGGGGAGCTGAATAATCTGTTTTGGATTTATTAAGATTATAAAAGGTGTTGTCATCAATCATCAAAAAGGGGGAGATTGTTGGATCTAGGTAGATCTTAGTATCTAGGTTTTGATGATTAATGACGTTTTGGATAAATTCATGATGATTAAAGTTAATATGAAGATATCAGATTTGATGATTAAATGACAATTTAGATAAATCCTGATTTAGCACAAGTAAATTGAATTGATTATCGGTAAACCCTGAATTGGATGTTTTTCTCTATTGCGGGTTTGATATTGATGCAAATGTAGAGGATGAGCTCGGTGGTTGCATCAAGCTTGTGCTAATTGATTGATGAAGATGTTATATGTTAAATCTTGAGGTTGATGACTTCAGTTGTGGATTTGATATCGATGCACATGTTGAGGGAGAGCTTAGGATGATTAGTTATCCATGTTTGTGCAAAAGGTTGATGACTCTGTGTTCTAGATTTGATATCTCTATGTATGATTGAGAGAGAGCTCATGATATTAGTCATCCATATTGATTGATATCATAACTTGAGTAGTATGGATCGTGTGCGCATTTCTTGTATCATATATGGATCTATATGATTGTGAGATTCATCCATTACTCATTTGTTGTTCATTGAAAGTGGTTTTGTCATTTCATCAAAGAAAGAAATTGTTGAGTGAACTCCTGAGTGGAGTGATTTATCTGGTGGTGATTAATGACAAACTGCAAATGAGACTAACGTTTGCGCATTGAGTGTATATGTTCTAGTCTCAGAATGGTTGCAGGATGAAAACAAGCAAGGGCGTGAAGAGGATGAAAACGATATGAGACACCCCGAGCAAGGTCAAGCTTAGCGAGGATGAGCTTTGCGAAGACAGGCGTCAAGCGGTCGAGCTTCGCGTGGTCAAGCTTAGCGGGATCGAGTGTTGCGATGAAGAGCGTCAAGCGATCGAACTTCACGAGGTCGAACTTCACCTAAGGTAAAATCCAAGATTAAGGTTTGTTTTCTTAGGGTTTTACCGGTCTCGGTGTTTGGAGACAGACCGGGTTGATAGGTTTCTTTTTACTAGTTTGACCGTACTATTAAGAGGGGGTCGGAAATTAGTAGCTTGAATCTATCTAGTGCGGAAGCTCAGATGTATTCATATCATCTTGCACTAGTGTCTTGCATTGCTAGTGAGTCTAAGTGTAGTTCATGTGTATTGGATTAAATGTTTTGAAAACTGCACTTAGTCGTGATCGCCAGCTGTTTAAATTGGTTTATTTATCTAGAGCTGGTCGTGGTCGTATTTGCATGTTCTGATCGTATCAGTGTTGATACGTGGTCGTGGTCGTGTCGCTTGTTTGGCGGCTTTCTGTTTAGGGTTTGGGCGTGGTCGTAGGAGTTCGGACTGGTTGTACCAGTCTTCGACTCGCTTGCGTACGCTCGACCAAACCCTATCGACCACCTGTTTTCGATCGGATGTCAAGACCTGTGTGGTCGTGGTCGTTTCTAAGTGACACAAATCACATCCGCGAGAAAACGGCAAATCCGTATGTGCAAATACTTTAAAATTGCATTTGAGATTATTTTGGCTTGAACATTTTGACAGCAGGAAAGTTTCTGAGTTTTCTAGAAGTTTCTAGACCTTTCTAGGTCTTGCTCCTGTTGACAAAATTGTAGAGCTCTGAGTTATCTTTCTAACAAGCCAAAAATCACCTCAATCGGATCTCTGGATGAAAAGTTGTGCATGTTTTACTGTCAGTGTGCAGTGACCGAACAAATGCATCCGTCCGGAGCTATTTGTCCGAAGTGGCCGGACTTTGTCCAAAATGGCCGGACATTGTCCGGCCTGTACAAATTTTTTGAGCCGAAAAATGAAACAGAGACAAATGCATCCGTCCGGGGCATTTGTCCGTTATGGGCGGACTTTGTCCGAAATGGCCGGACATTGCCGGCCTGTACAAGTTTTTTGAGCCGAGAGTTAACAGAGACATATCCATTTGTCCGGACGTTTTGTCCGGACAAATGGTATCCGTCCGGCCTTCACAAATTTCGCCCAACGGTCACTGACACATTTGCAACGGCTGAAATTTTTGTACTGGCCGGACAGTGTCTGAAGTGGCCGGACAATGTCCGACCTGTACAACTTTTGGCCTGATTTCTTGCAAACGGCTAGTTTTTCATTGAGGCTATAAATACTTCGTGTTTGGCTTCATTTTTGGGTGCTCAAAGACTTCATTCTTCAGCTGAAAACTTAGCCAATTGAGTTGCATATGTGTTATTGCATTTAGAGGCTAGAATTGAGCCCAAATCTTGAGTAGATTTGAGAGAGAGCTTGAGGGAGATTGTGTGAGTGTTTAGTGCACTTCATCTCCATTAGATTGCTAGTGCTAGAGTGTTGAGCATCTCATTTGCATCATTGAGTTTCTAGCACGTGATTGATTCAAGTGAAAGTGCATCCGGCTTGTTACTCTTGGCGATCGCCTTCGCCTAGACGGTGCCGGAGGAGAGCCGAGATCTCTCCAATTGAAGTTTGTCGGAGAGGCCGGCAAAAGATTGTGAAAGGTGTGGTGCTCGCCTATCCGGTGTGGAGAAAGAGCAACCCTAGTGAGATATCCTTCGTGGATATAGAAGCGAGGCTCCGAGTGAGCGCTTCAACGAGGAGTAGGGGAGACCGGGCGAGTCTCTGAGACCTCGGTAAAAATATTGTGTCAAATTGTGTATTTCATATTTGCTTTACATTCATCTTGACACAATTGCTATATTTACCATTGTTGCATGTCTTATTGAATAGTTCATTTGATTGAATGCAACTAGTTGATTAAATTCCTTTTAAGCCTCATTGTATAATTTAGGTCTCTCAATTATTCTTTAAAATTGCTTAATTGAAAAGAAATTTTAAAAGTCTCCTATTCACCCCCCCTCTAGTCGGCATCCTTGATCCTACAGGAACAAATTCCTTTTCCTGGTCGCGAACCAACCCATGGTCGCGGACCCATCCATGGTCGCGAAACCTTTCCGAACACGGTTATGATCGCGAAGCCGTATGCGATCAGGACTTGAAGATCCTCCCGGATCATAGCTGCTTCTTCGGAACTTGCACTTTGCTTGAGGGAGGGAGAAGAAAAGTGTATGTGTTGTGTACGTTTGGTGTTTGAATGTGAGAATGTGTGTGCACGTGTGTGTGTTCAGGTTGTTGTGTGTGTATAAGTGTTGTTTGGATAAGGACAGGTTTATGTGTATGTGTGTAAATATGTAGATGTGTGTGTGTGTGTGTGTGTGTGAGAGATCAAGTATCTATGGAAGCATATATATACTGGTTTGAGAAGGGATTAGCTTCAGAAATCTAAACTTTCAGTTAATTGAATCAGAAGGTTTGGGCAAAAGGACTGATTTGTAATTAAAGAAGTTAAGTGGGCTAAATCGCAAATACTCATAATCTGAAAGTTCACTTGTACTTAGTTCATTACATCTGATTTTTTGACAAATCAGATTAGAAGAGATTTACATCAAAACGAAAAACAAAAACAAAAACAGAATGAGGGTAAAAGTGAATAGTATTTTTATCGAAAACGGTTGAAAATATGAATAGCTGAGTTTCGAAGTTGAATCTGAACTCGATGCAAAAGGGAAACTTGTATTAAATAACAAGAATAGCATAGTCGTACAGTTGGATTAGAATTTGGAGATAATGCAAAGAATTTTAGTCATTTCTGGCCTTGGAGAGCTGAAAAAGGACTAATTCGCGATGAAGTTTGGACTGAATCTCGAAAAGTGATCAAATGAACTTGTTTAGCTGAAAAGTTTTAGGACTGGTATGCAAACATATTAAGATATAGGATTTCAGAGAAATCCAGGAGAAAACTTTTTTGGAATTGATCGAACTAAAATCTTATCTTAAAAGGTTAATTAGGATAATCAGGATAATTTATAAGTTTTGTTTTCGAAAATGGAACTAGGAATGGTAAAGAAGATACCTGTAAAACTTTAGAAAATTAGTTTAAATTCTGGTAAAAGCTCTTAGGGAATATTCCTAAAGGTAATCTTAAGGATAAGGTAAAAATGAAATTTTCAGAACCTAATTTTTGTAAAAAGAAATTTTTAGACTTTATTTTTGATGTGTTACAAATAACATATTGTGTACCGCTGTAGATTTGGACCCTAACCCGTATTTTTAGCTGTAGGGCAACCCAGAAACTGGATCCATTTTGGGGAAAATTTAGGAATTATATTCTTAAAAATTTTAATAGGATAACTATTGTGCAGAGACCAAGCTTACGATCCTAGACTGGGCCCGATCAAAAGCCCAATTGCACCTTGTATTGCAAAATGCATTTGCTCCAACCAGCTGCCCAATATAATGGGATGAGCCTACTGGCATGGAAAGGAAGATTTTCACACTGTGGATGAAAATTGGGTTTATCATATAGTTAATAAAAATAATTATCTGATAAAAAATTAAACAATTATATTGTCTATGGCTGAGTCTGATGGGGTATAGTGTCTGACGAGACTTGAGTTTGTGCCCCACAACCAAATCTAGTTAGGTTGGTTCTACAGGGTTAAGCGGTGATACTAAACTCACCGCGTATAGATGAAAGCAAAGTTGTTCTAAAAAAAAATAAAAGCATAGTCTTTTATAGTTCTATCTGGGCCTAGTTCAGACTGCAATTTGCACTGATCGACTTTTGCTCCACATGAAAAACTTTTTATTTCATTTTTATTTCTCTTGTTCAACAATCTGGGGTCCGGGGGACCACCCCGAGCAGAGAGAGAAGAACAAAGGGGTCTAATTAAGCATTTAATAGTTAGTACTTAAATAGTTAAGTCCTCTACCCATCTCAATTTTGCAATTACCCAGTCTCCTCCCAAAAGCAGATTTGCGCCGTACAGTGGGTCCCGCCGAAGCGACCAATCGGAGGGTGCCCAGCGCAGCGCGCTCCACGCCACCTACAGCGATGTCCCGCCTCTCTCGTGGGCCCTACAATTCCGTCGCAGCTGTCGTCCTCACCCACCAGCAGCAGTCCACCGCCTCTCGCGTGATTGTCTGTAAGCATCAATTCAATCTGACTTGAAGGGATTATCAAAATAGATTATATTATAAAGATAAGATAACGAATATATTAGAAATTATTTTATTGGTAGTATAATTTGATATAGCCGGGGAATATGTTCTTAATTTGGTTGGCAATAATGTAATATAAGTGATAATGTATGAGTTGAAAAAAATATTATTAGAATTATTGGTTTTTTTATTGCACATAAAAATCATCAATATATCAATAATTTTTAGTCAATTTTACTCTATTATAAATATTAGTATGTGCTAATCATTTTTCTAAAACCCTCTTTAGAAAGGCTATGACTCCTAGCCAAACCGGTTTTAATCGGTGATTTTTCTAGAGTCAAGGTAGAGTCATATTCACCTTAGAAAATTAGACTATAATTTGAGATGTTATATAGTTCTAAGTTTCAATTTTTGCAACATATTCACAAAATCCGAAGTAATTATATAACTATGACATTGGTTGCAATTAATAACATATTATATCCATAGAACATAACTGTCATCTAAAACATTAAAGTGAAGGCAGATTCTTTTGTCTAATACATCTAAAACTCTAATTCCTAATCTGTTTAGAGTTGGACTTATATAACTCTAACTTTTTTATGGTAAAAATCAGAACTAGAGCCCAACCAAACAAAAACTAATAATATCAATAAGTCTGATTAGACGGAAACTTGATTCAAACTTAACACTTTGCATTATCCAATTTAGACCAGCCATACAATCTAATCAACCAAACACCCACATCGTCTAAAGATTGCATTTTTTGTATCATCTAGCCAAGCATAGTCATGCAACAAATAGCACATGTATTAAGAAATAATTGATGAAAGATAACACCATTAATACAAGGCAAGGCTAGACAAGGATCATCTAATCGGTAAGCGGATAAGATCATTTCTTGTTTTGTAAGAGTTTAGAGATTTAAATTCTCATCGTTATGTATTTTACTAATAGACATTTTTAAGTTTCAAAAACAACTAGAGTTAGTTGAAAATCCCATAACTACTTCCATTGTTTCGAATCCTCATTGTGATGTAATTTATTAATAGATCTTTTTTTAAGTTTGAGAAATAACTAGAGATGGTTATGTCTAAAAAAATCTTATAACTTTTATTCCTATGAGAATTTGAACTCATAATATCTCATATAAAAACTAATTGTCTTAACCACTGAGTTATTCAATAGTCCATGTGTTAATCCTCTAAAAGATATTATTCTAATACTTGTTGCAATACAAGAAGCCCCAATGGACCAGGTTAAGAGATTTCTTTAGAAGTTTGAGATAGACAAGGATCATGTGAAATGTGATAGCTAAGGTGTTTAAACTACTCGTTGCTATATAAGCAGTTATATGTTTGAATCCATAATGGAAAAATTTAGGTCAAAAGATTTTTTTACAAGTATGAGCTAGTAAAAGAGCTAATTCTTCGAAAAACCCCATATCCCGGTTCTCCCCATGGTAAAAGCTCAAGTCTTCAAATTCTCACATAACAATAGGTATTCTCTTAACTCTTAATTGGTGATCTACCACATCATCTTTGAATTAAGAAACTATTAGGTTCATGTCATTGATAAAAAAATACATGATTTTGAATTTGTTTGAAACTTATCTAGAAGTTATTTGGTTTGTGTACGTTCTCATTATGACTCGACGAATCATACCTTGAACTTATCACACGTATGCATGGAACTTTACTGTGTCTGAGAAAGCCACAAATGTCTGATTGCATGCTACCTATTACCCACTATACAAGCAAACTTATATGTGTTTAGTTAGACAAAAATTATCAAGACTTCAAGTAAAATCTTTGGTATCCATGGAAGGTAGGCATATCATGGAACACACGAATCAAACAACCACAAACAAATTTTGTAGACTGAGATATAAAAAACATTTATCATGACATGTCTTATTTGAGTACCCATCTGTCGTGGTATTACGGATACCCCGGCAGGTTCAGACGTGCACAGCACAAGTACAGCGGCGCGAGCAGACCGAGTTACTGGTCTCCTCCCGCCGGGCAACACATAAAGTGACACAGAGGTTTATACAGGTTCGGGTCCCAGTGGGGGCCCTAGTCCTGTTGGCTCTCTCCGGACGCGAGTCCGCTGGGGAGGTGAGCTCTCGGGGAGAGGTCTCCGAGAGAACCAAATCTTGAGTTAATATAAATGAATCGGAATCCCTGAAAAAGGGTACAAGAGGGGTATATATAGCCCCCAAGAAATGCACAAGACGAAAATGCCCTCGCTGCGACCGTTGGATGGAAGGGCGAAGACGTCCTTTGGCCTGACGGACGGCCAGGATGCTCGACACGTGGCGCCACGAGCTTCCTAGAGGCCCCACGGTCAGCTACAGCTCTCCATGAGCCCGGATGCTCTCCGGGCCTCACCGGGGTCCCGGAGACCCTCCGGATCTCACCAGGGCTACGGTGACTCTCCGGGTCTCAGCGGGTCTTACCGGGTTCCACCGGGGTCCCGGAGACCCTTTGAATCCCACCGGATTCCCGGAGCCTCCGGATCTCACCGGGTGTCACCGGGGTCCCGGAGACCCTCCGGATCTCACCGGATTCCCGGAAACCCTCCGGATCTCACCGGGTTCCCGGAGACCCTCCGAATCTCACCGGGTCTCACCGGGTTCCACCGGGGTCCCGGAGACCCTCCGGATCTCACCGGGTGTCACCGGTCCCGGAGACCCTCCGGATCTCACCGGGCACCCGATGACCCTCCGGATCTCACCGGGGGCCCGGTGACTCTCCGGGTCTCACCAAAGACTCCTTGGGACTTCGTGGGACCGCTGGGGATTCCCCCAACAGCAGCCCCCCCAGGCCCTCGGGGGCTCTTGGTGCCTCCGATGGGTATGTGAATCTCCAAACTGTGACGCTTCGTATTCCATGAAGTCCTTTACGCTCCCGGCGGCGCTTCGGCTTCCTAACCGCTCCTCCGCGGGACGCGTCTATCCGCGAACCGACGCATCGTTTCGATGCGCCCGCGCCCGCGTCGGTTCATTTTGCGCGTGACGGTTCAGCTCCGCGGCTCTGATGGCTTTGTGGACACGTGTCAGGCATCCGGGCCCTCCCCATCGCCTATAAATAGGGGGGAGGGGCCCTCAATTTGAGCACGCCCACAAGCCCTCAAAATCCCACAAACTCCAGTCATCTCCCGGTGATTTTCGGTGGTTTCCAGTGACCTCGTCCGGAAGCGCCCAGTAGTTTCCGGTGACTTTTGCCTGGAGACGCCCGGTAGTTTCCGGTGACTTTTGTCCGGAAACGCCCGGTGGTTCCCGGTAACTTCCGGTGGTTCCCGGTAACTTCCGGTGGTTCCCGGTAAGTTCCGGTGATTTCCGGTAATTTCTTCGAAGTTCGTCCCTGATGGCGCCGAAGAGTCGCGCCAAGGTCTCCGAGCTGCCCGCGGAGGAGGTGACCTCTGATTTCCTCGGGGCCACCGAGTTTTCCTCGGGGGCCCTTGAGACCTTCTTGGAGCGCGGCTACTTTCAGGCGGGAGACATCAGGATCCTTGCCCCGACGGAGCAGGTGCCGAGCCCCCGGGACGGGGAGGTGGTGGCTTTCGAGGCCTTCGTGGAGGCCGGCCTTCGGCTTCCAGTGCACCCGCTGCTACGTGACTTCCTGCAGGTATACGGCCTTGCGCTCAACCACCTCACTCCGAACACCCTTGTTCGGATGGATTTGTTCATATGGTTGTGCGAGACGACCGCCGTGACGCCCACCATGCGGCTGCTCCGATACTTCTACGAGCCGGCGGCGAGGGGCCCGGTGGTGAGGAGGGGCGGCCCTAGGTCGGCCTTCGGCTCCATCATGATCCAGCTGACTCCGGGTCGCGTCGACGAGTACCTGGTGCTGGCCTCTCGGGACCACTGGGGGGACTGGCTCCAGCATTGGTTCTACCTCCGGGTAGGAGACCCGGGGGTGACCTACTCTCGGGAGCCATCGACGTACTCGCGATCTAGTGGCCCGGTGGCTCCCGAGTGGACCGTGGCGGAGATGAGTCTCCTTTCTGCGATGGCGGAGGCTCGATCCCGGCGGTCTATGCGGGATCTTGCGGAGGAGATGGCCCTCCTCCGAGTGGCACCGTTCCACACCCGTAGAGGGAGGGGAATGTCGCCGGCGCACAGACCACCCCGGATGGCGGTGGTGGACCGTAAGTATTCGGACTCTTTCTCCCCGCCGGGGGATTTTTTCTAACATTTGCCTCATTTTTTGCTCTTGCAGTCAGGTCCTATGGTCGGGCCAAGGAGGTCGCGGCGACCCTCGTTGGCCGGTACTACGAGGACGAGCATGAGAGGGTGCTGCGTGTCATCGGGGAAGGCCCTCCCTGAAACGTCGTCGCGGAGGCGTTCGGGTTGAGGCTCCCAGCCCGGACCCCTCTGCCTACCCCTGCTTCACGCAAGCGGGGGAAGGAGGTCGCCGGCGGACCCTCGAAGCGATCTCGTCCGTCTGGCAGCCCCGCGGGGTCCCGAGCCCGGAGTCCCGCGAGGCCCCGGTCTTCTCCTCCACCTTCTCCCGCGAAGGGGACTGCGGCGGCGGCTGCCGGGCCATCTGGCGCCGCTCCCGACACCCCGGGTGGGCCGGATCCCTTGGGCGGCGTCCCGGCCGGAGAGGGCCAGGGCTCGGACTCAGAGATGTACGCCCCGAGTCCTTCGCCGCCTCCGGCCCCCGTGGGGACCCGGCCGCAGCCCTCGTCTAGTGAGGTCTCCGTCCGGTTTCAGATGCCGGGCGGCCTGCCGATGGCCTCGATTTTGGCCCCGGAGACAGGTTCATCGACGGTTCGGCCTGCGACGGCGGCGCTCCCTACACCCGGGAGGGGTAAGGGCCTGTTCGTCCGCCCCGGGGTTCCGGCGCCGCCGGATCAGGCTTCCGGCTCCTCCGACGGCGGGACTTCGGAGGGTGCTCCGCCCGGTGGGGAGGCCTCCCGAGGGAGCGACCCGGGCGGTGACGAGGGCGATGTTGACGCGGTCATCGCCTCCGGGCTTCGGGTAAGTTACTTGAGTCTCCTGCTCCTTCGTTAGTTGCGTTCTGATTACGATTTCTATGCAGACGGTCGCCTTAGCCCGGGGCTTCAGGGCCCGGCTCACCACGCGCCTCCGGGCCGCCGAGGACATAGCGGCCTTCGAGCGCGCCGGGAAGGAGAAGGCGCTCAGGGAGGCGGCTTCGGAGCGCTCCGAGAAGGAGCGGGCGCTCGGGGAGCTCGCCGCGGTGCAGGCTCGACTCTCCGCCACTGAGGACGCGGCCTCTCGGCTACGGAGGGAGCTGCAGGTGGAGCGAGAGGCCGCGGCCTCGGGCGTCCAGGCCATGGTCACGGGGGGTAGGGCGATCTGCACTACCCTCGAGGAGCTCGGGATCGAGCTCGGTGGGGGGGCAGGCCCTGACCCGGCTCCGACGTCGGTCGGGGAGGCCGCGCACTTTCATGGTGCGTAGGTCGCCTTGATCCCGGTCGCTGCAGAGGCGCGGGCGCGAGGCCTCGCCGTCCCGGTGATCGCCTTGGCGGCGGCCCTCGTTGAGCATCGCGGGGAGGGCGCCCGAGTCATCGGGGAGCTCGTCCCCCGGAGCTTTCCCGCCTTCTTCGACCCTCGGCGGGCTGAGCTGGAGCGGTCTGCCGAGGTCCTCTTCGACCGAATCACCGGCGCCATGGAGACGGGCGAGCAGCGCTCGGGTCAGGGTGCGTCGGCCAGCACGGACGTCCCCCCGGGGGGGGACAAGGACGGGCAAGTATGAGCTCCTCCCCCCCCCCCCCCCCCCGGGTTAGATCAGGCTTCTACTTTTTTAGCTCTTTTGCTCCGGACGGCTTCCTTAGAGAGAGCCCCGGGAACTTGTAAATATCCTTCAACTGGAATAAAGTAGTTCTTTCGTTAAATGTGTTAAACTTGTCGGCAGGTATCTTTAGACGTCGCCTTTCCAGGGCTTTCTTGCCCTGAAGACCATCTTTTGGAGAGCGATCGAGGGTCGCCCGGGGGGTCTAGCCCAGGTAGTGCCCGGGCGGCCTCGATTTTACTAAGTCTGGCGGTCGGGGGAGCATCCTTCGGGCTAGGCTCCGAGCCCGTTCTTGCCGACTTCGCGAAGGAAGGTGCCTCCGGTGAGCCGGCCCTTCTGCGCTGGCTCCCGGAGTGGCACTTGGGAAACTTCGACGATTGTCGCGCCGAGTTGTCTCCACCGAGGTCGGGGGCTCTAAAAGTCCCCCCGCTCAGGATACTCCCCCCGACCGGCTACGAATGTTGGCCAGAGGATCTCTTTCGGCGGGCTCTTCGGCGTATGAGGAGTTTGTACAAGGATCTCTCCCGGGAGATCTCAGAAGGTCTCCGGGATTATTAGCTGTAGTTGCTTGTTGGGAATTGTTCCCATACTCGCGCGCCCGGGTTTCGCCCGGGGGGCGCTTTCGTCCTATTGGTGGGGGGTTGTTCCCTAGTGTGATGTTGTATCAATTAAGACGTAGATTTGTTTATTCGTCGTGCCTTTGCTTCAGAAACTTCGAAGCCTTTCGCGTAAAGCCGTTGTTTTTCTGTTCGGGTCCAGGGTTTTCCTCCTCCCCCCCCCCCACAGGGGGGTGCAGCTCGGCTCCACGCGTTGTGGGTAAGGAGTGAAGGGGCTTAGACTGCACGGGGTGCTTAGTTTGCGTAGTCCCTCGTTGGGTCCCGGGGGTTGGTGGGGGTGTCTACTGGAAACCTTCGCGGTTCCCCGGCGGGAGTCCCGGGGGCTTATGGATGGTGCGCGACCGAGGAGGGACTATGCTTTGAGAGAGCAAACTCCGAAAGCCGAGTTCTCCGTCTGCCGCGGAAGGCAGCGTATATTCCCTTAGGAGGGTTTCGTAACCCGGTAGCGGGTGTAGAGTGTTCGAGGGGGGACTAATCTCTCGAAGTGACTCGTTACCGCAGTTTGTGAAAACTGGGTTACCGCTTACCCCCTCAGTCCACGAGGGGTTACTGTAAGCCGCCCAATGGGAGCTGTGCTCCCGTCGTAGGGACTTTAGGCTACGGTAGCCCACTTCCTCACGGAGAGGGCATCCTCACAGAGAGGGGATTTTTATAGACGAAAAACTCCTGTAAAAGAATTCCAGCGGTGAAGTAGAAAAAAGCCATTCAATTTAATGAAGACGTAAAAATTCCAGAGTTGAGCACAAAATCCACTTGTATTAACAAGCGATGAGATACAACGCCTCCCCCCGCGAAGGCGCGGCCGGGGAGGGAATTGAGTACATAAGCCTCCCCCCGCGGAAGCGCGGCGGAGGAGCTTGCGAGCCCGGAGGCTAAACATAGAACTTGCGGAGCAAGGTTATATTCCAGGTGTGCGTGAGCTCTTGGTCTTCAAGTGTGGAGAGCTTGTAGGCTCTCGAGCCCAGGACCGCGGAGATCCTGTATGGGCCCTCCCACTTGGGGGATAGTTTGCCCTGGGCTTGGGGGTCTGTCACGCGCTTGAGGACCAGATCCCCAAGGCGGAAAGCCCTTTCACGCAAGCGCTGGTTGTACGCACGTGCCATCTCGCGCTCGTAGATGGTGTGGTGGAGAAGCGCTCGGTCGCGTTCTTCTTCGACGAGGTCAACCTCCAACCGTTGATTATCCTCATTGGTTTGATGCGCCGCGGTCGGAGCTCCGTCGAGGAGCTCGACCCGCAGCGATCGAAAACCAATCTCCAAGGAGAGAACTGCTTCGGCCCCATAGACGAGCGAGAAAGGCGTGTGCCCTGTCGCTCGGCTAGGGGTCGTGCGCATGGAGCAGAGGATGCTTGGAAGCTCTTCTGCCCACGCGCCTCGCCTGGAGGCGGTCTGTTCAAGCCGTTGGCGCAGGCCTTGCAGGATCATGCCGTTGACTCTTTCAACGGCCCCGTTGCTTTGGGGATGGGCCATGGAGGCAAAATGGAGGGTAGTGCCTAAGCCTTCGCAGAATTCCCGAAAATATGCCGAGTCGAACTGGGTCCCATTGTCGACGGCGATTTCTTGGGGGACCCCGAAGCGACATACAACATTTTTCCAGAAAAAACGTTGCACCGCCCGGGAAGTGATGCTGGCCAAGGGTTCGGCCTCCACCCACTTGGAGAAGTAATCCACGGCGACCACCGCGTACTTGTAGCCCCCAGGAGCCGGGGGGAAGGGACCAAGGAGATCCATCCCCCAGCGCGCGAAGGGCCAAGTAACAGGGATAGTTTGCAATATCGCGGAGGGGAGCCTGGTGCCCTTTGCCATCTTTTGGCAGGCCTCGCACGCGGAGATTAGATTCCGCGCGTCGCGACCAACGTGGGCCAGTAAAATCCTTGGCGAAGGGCCTTCGCCGCGACCGCCCGTGGAGCCAAGTGGGATCCGCAGCTCCCCGAGTGTATGTCCTCGAGGAGCTGGAGTCCGTCGGCCCGCGGGAGGCAGCGAAGAAGGGCGGAAGCCTCCTGCTTGTAAAGCTTCCCGTCCAGCAGAACGTACGCCCTGGCTTTAGCGCGGAGACGCTTCGCCTCAACGTCACCGGAAGGTTCCCCCTCGTCCCTTATGCAGGAGATGAGGGGATCCATCCACGAGGCAGCCCGAGTGATCTCGGAAACCTCCGGGACGCGAACCTCAGGGTTCGCGTCCTGAGGGGTTATCGAGGGTCTTGTGATGATTTCCAGAAAGGCGCCCTTGGGAAGAGGTTCCCGGGCGCTGGCCGCCCGGGCCAACGCGTCGGCCCGGTTGTTATCCCGTCGGGGGATGTACCGGGCCTCCAAGCCTTCGAAGTGTCTCTCCATCTTCCGCACTTCGCCCAAGTATAGACTCAGGTTCGTATCGTGGCACAAGTAGGACTTGTCCATTTGGTTGACCACCAGCTGGGAGTCTCCTTTCACCAGAAGGCGGCGGATTCCCAGGGAGCGCGCGAGGCGCAATCCCAGGAGCAGGGCCTCGTACTCGGCGACATTGTTTGTAGTCGGGAACTCGAGCCTGGCGGCGTATTCCAGCATCTCCCCCTCGGGACTCCGGAGAACCACCCCCGCGCTGGCCCCGGTGAGGCACAAGGAGCCATCGAACATGAGCGTCCAATGGTCCTGGCACCGGGGAGGGGCGAGGGGAGTCTCTTCGTCCGCTTCGGCGGTCGGAGTCCATTCCGCCACGAAGTCAGCGAGGACTTGCGACTTGATGGCAGAGCGGCCCGTGAAAGTGAGGGAGAAAGGAGCGAGCTCGGCCCCCTACTTGCCAATCCGGCCGGTGGCCTCCTTGTTTCTCACCACTTCCCCCAGCGGGAGAGATGAGGGGACTGTGATTGGGTGCCCGAGGAAGTAGTGGCGGAGCTTCCGCGACGCCATGAGGAGGGCGTAACACAGCTTCTCCACCTTAGTGTACCGCATCTTAGCCCCTTGAAGGGCCTCGCTGACGTAGTACACAGGACGTTGTTGCCCATCCTGTTCTCTCACGAGCACCGCGCTCACTGCGACGGGGGTCGCAGCAAGGTATAGTAGCAGAGGTTCCCCCGGGGACGGGCTCACGAGCATCGGAGGGCTCGCGAGGTACTTTTTTAGCGCGTAGAACGCCGTCTGGGCCTTGGGAGTCCACCTGAACCCCTCGAGATCCCG
This sequence comes from Pharus latifolius, assembly GCA_019359835.1. Lineage (NCBI taxonomy): Eukaryota > Viridiplantae > Streptophyta > Magnoliopsida > Poales > Poaceae > Pharus > Pharus latifolius. Next base: position 19,425,750 of record CM033330.1, read on the forward strand.
AACGATTTTGAAGAACTGGAGTCCGCGTTCTCCTGCCCGCGAGACGAAACGACCCAACGCGGCCAGGCGGCCTGCAAGCCTGTGCACGTCTTTGACGGAACGCGGGGGAGGCATGTCCAGCAGGGCCCGAATTTTTTCGGGATTCACCTCAATGCCCCGCTGGGACACCAAGAAGCCAAGCAGCCTCCCGCCGCGTACGCCGAAAGCGCATTTTTCCGGGTTGAGCTTCAACCCGGACTTGCGGAGGCTACAGAAGGTCTCCGCCAAGTCGTCGATGTGTGCGGCGGTGCGAAGGCTTTTGACAACCGCATCGTTGACGTAGACCTCGATGTTGCGGCCGATTTGGTCCTTCAGGACCAGCGTCATAAGACGCTGGAAGGTTGCCCCGGTGTTTTTCAACCCGAAGGGCATGTGAAGATAGCAGAAGGTGCCGAGGGGAGTTATAAAACTCGTCTTTTCCTCGTCCTCTGCCGCCATCCGAACCTGATGGTACCCCGAATATGCATCGAGGAAACTCATCAGTTCGCACCCTGTGGTCGAATCGACCAGTTGGTCGATCCGCGGGAGTGGGTAGTTATCTTTTGGGCAAGCGCGGTTGAGATCAGTGAAGTCCACGCACATCCTCCACTTGCCACTTGACTTCTTTACGAGGACAGGGTTTGCCAACCATTCGGGGTGGAGGACTTCTCGCACGAACCCCGCCTCTAGAAGCTTGGAGACCTCTACCTTGATGGCGTCTTGGTGCTCGAGGGATAACTTCCTCAACTTCTGCTTGACCGGGGAGCGGCCGGGGATCACAGCGAGCTTATGCTCAATGATGTCCCGGGCGACGCCCTGCATGTCCGAGGGTTCCCACGCGAAAACGTCTGAGTTTTCTCGAAGGAAAACCGCGAGCTGCTCGGCGTGTTCCTCGGTGAGGTCTGCTCCGATCCTGACGGTTCTCTCTTAATCTCCCGCGGACAACCGGACTTTCCGAAGGTCTCCCTCGGGGCGTGGCCTCGGAAATGGCCTCCCGAGGGGAACGGCCGGGGCAGCATGAGATTCAGGGGGAGGCGCTCCCCCCGGGGTCTTGATCACGTTGATGTTCCCGATGGCGGCGGTGGCGTGTTCGTAAAGAGTGCGGGCCACGTTCTGGTCGCCTCGAACGGTGATTGCACTGTGAGGCCCAGGGATTTTTACGCAGAGATAGTTCTGGTGAATCGCCGCCCCCAGGTGGTTGATCGTGGTCCTCCCCATAATAGCGTTGTATGAAGAGGGGAGGTCCACCACATCGAATCGGACCATCTCCGTCCGGTAGTTCTCCGGGGTGCCAAAAGTCATTGGTAGATCGACCTTCCCCACCGGGTGGATGGTCTTCCCGGGAACGAAGTCTTGTAACGGCCCGAGTACGGGCTGCAGTTGCTTCTCATCGACTTGCATTTCCTGAACGCCTTCAGGTATAAGACGTCGGCGGAGCTCCCACCGTCGACGAGGATGCGTGCCAGTTGGCAGTTGTAGACTGTAGCTGAGACGATGAGCGCGTCGTCGTGCGGGAAGCGAACCCCGCGCGCATCTTCCGCCGTAAAGGTGAGGGGGACGTCCGACCACTTTGGTGGCGGAGACGCATGCAGCACCCCCACTACCTTCACCTCTCGCGCATACTCCTTGCGCTGGCGCTTGGAGTCCCGTCTCGCGGCAGATCCCCCCGTAATGACGTTTATGCGTCTTTGGGAGGTTTGGAAGGGGAGCTCCTGAGCTGGGCTCCCTTCTTGCGTTTGTCTTTGCTGCTCACCCGCGGGAGTGGGGAGCGCGGGCAAAGCTGTCGGGGGAGGCCAGGAGGCAGGGCCCCCTCCCCCCTGGCCGCGCTAGTCGAGGAAGGCCGCGAAGTGTTGTAGAAGCTGATGGCATTCTCAAGTAGCGTGGGTACTCGACTTGTGGAAGGTGCACCACACGTTGGCTGTGCCCTCCTTGCTCTCCTTGGCACGGCTTTCGCGCCCGCGGGAGGATTGTCCTCCAGCGTAACCCTTTGACTTAGGAGGGGCGCGACTGCCTTTGGAGCTGTCGCGCGAGCCGCCTCCGCCCTTGAGGACGAAAGCGTCCCGAGGCCGTGGCTCGCGACGATCACTTCTTCGGGGACGTTTGCTGGAGGGGTCCCTGGGCTCCCGGTCGGCGGGGGCAGGAGCCCTCTGGTTCTTTTTCCAAAGATCGTCCTCCTCCGCGCGGGCGTACTTCTCAAGTACGGTGAAGAGTTCGTCGGCGGAGGTGGGGCAGCTCCGAGAGAGCCTCCGGTGGAGCTCCCCGGGGAGTATCCCGCTCTTGCATGCTTCGATGACCGTGGAGTCAGGGACATGTGCCACTTTGCTCTTCACCTGAGCGAAGGGCTTAAAGAAGCTGCGGATAGTCTCCCCCGTCCTCTGCCGGACGGTGTAGAGCTGGGACGAGTCCAAGGGCCGCACATAGTTGCCTTGGAAGTTCGCACAAAATTCGCGCTTCAGCTGCACGAAGGACTTGATGGATCCAGCTTTCAGGTTGTAGAACCATGAGCGTGCGATGCCCGTGAGGTAGAGGGGGAAGACATTGCATTGCACTGTCTCGTCCCCCCCGGCAGCCGAGATGGCCGTCGAGTACACCTGCACAAACTCGTAAGGATCGGCCTCACCATTGTAATGCTCGATGTGCGGCGGGCGGTAAGGCCGCGGCCAGTGTATGCAGCGGAGACGACTGCACAGCGGTTGGTTGGTCCCCTCAACTTCCTTGGGGGATCCATGGTCGCCGTCATCACTTGCCGGGGACGCGTGCTCATTGTCGGAGTCTGGAAGGGGTGGCAGCGGTCCGCCGGTTTGGCGGTGTCGTCTCTTTTCTTCCGGGTTGGTTGAGCTGACCTCTTGGGCGTCAAGGTATTCCTCAGGAGTGGTGGCAGCTTCTTTGAACGGTCTTTTCCCCCAGGCGATTTGGGAGGGCGTCTCCGCGCGCCCGCGGGTTCGGGGGAGTCCTGACCGATGACGGGAGGTGGTTTCTCCGGACCTGGCGGTACGCATTCGCTTGACCTCCTCCCTTGTGAAGCGGGTCTGATCCGCTGGGGAGGGAGCTGACGCGCGTTTGCCACAGTCCCAGTGGACGCTGCCGGCGCGCGGACCGGGCCATGCGCCGGGTCCGCGCTCGGTGCGGCGGCGGGAGCGGTCGCAGTTCGAGTCCCCGGGGCGTCCGCAGGGGCGGGCGTTGCACCGATCCCGGGCGTCGGCTCGCGGAGGCTGCCGGGCTCGGGCGCTGGGGTTGTGCCCGGCGGGGCGGTAGCCGCTCGTGGGGGTTCTGGACCCGGGGCCGGGCGACTCCCAGAGGCAGGGGAGGGCTCGGAGACGAGTTGACTCCCCGGCGTGGGAAGTGTCCCCGGGATCGGATATGGCCCGGGCGCACCTCCGGGAACGGGGAACATCCCCGGCCTGGGAAAGGCGGGGTTCCCCATGAAGAATTGGGGCGGGGCCCCCACGAACGGATACGGAGGCGGGTAGACAGGAGCTGGGGGCCGCACCAGGACGTGCAACAGCTCCTCCAGGGTGTGCTGGGTACGAAGCTGGCCCTGGATCAAAACCCCCAGCATGGAATCTCCGGAGACCGGAACGGAGAGTTGGGGCGCACTAGGCCCCGGAAGCTCGGTTGCGGTTGCTGGGTGGGAAACGAGGACCCTTTGGCCGGAGGCCGCGAGTAGAGGAAGCGAGTCCTCCGCCCGTACACCCCCGGGCGGCAGGGCCGCAGAAGCCTCATCACGCGGATGCGGAGCCGGGTTGCTAGGACCAGCGCTCTCGGGAGATGAGAGGGCTTGAGCTCTGGTGGTTGCGGGAGCCATGGCGATTCGTCGCGAAGTCCCCACGGACGGCGCCAACTGTCGTGGTATTACGGATACCCCGGCAGGTTCGGACGTGCACAGCACAAGTACAGCGCCGCGAGCAGACCGAGTTACTGGTCTCCTCCCGCCGGGCAACACAGAAAGTGACACAGAGGTTTATACAGGTTCGGGTCCCAGTGGGGGCCCTAGTCCTGTTGGGTCTCTCCGGACGCGAGTCCGCTGGGGAGGTGAGCTCTCGGGGAGAGGTCTCCAAGAGAACCGAATCTTGAGTTAATATAAATGAATCGGAATCCCTGAAAAAGGGTACAAAAGGGGTATATATAGCCCCCAAGATATGCAAAAGATGAAAATGCCCTCGCTGCGACCGTTGGATGGAAGGGCGAAGACGTCCTTTGGCCTGACGGACGGCCAGGATGCTCGACATGTGGCGCCACGGGCTTCCTAGAGGCCCCACGGTCAGCTACAGCTCTCCATGAGCCCAGAGGCTCTCCGGGCCTCACCGGGGTCCCGGAGACCCTCCGGATCTCCCCAGGGCTACGGTGACTCTCCGGGTCTCACCGGGTCTTACTGGGTTCCACCGGGGTCCCGGAGACCCTCCGGATCCCACCGGATTCCCGGAGCCTCCGAATCTCACCGGGTGTCACCAGGGTCCCGGAGACCCTCCGAATCTCACCGGATTCCCGGAAACCCTCCGGATCTCACCGGGTTCCCGGAGACCCTCCGGATCTCACCGGGTCTCACCGGGTTCCACCGGGGTCCCGGAGACCCTCCGGATCTCACCGGGCGCCCGATGACCCTCCGGATCTCACCGGGGGCCCGGTGACTCTCCGGGTCTCACCGGAGACTCCTTGGGACTTCGTGGGACCGCTGGGGATTCCCCCAACACCGTCTCTTTATTATCATACCAAAATGTTCTATATTGATCAGTAATTAGAGAGATGAGTCCTCCACTTAGATATATCTGGATGAAAAACTATTCCAATAAGCAAACTCCGAATATTTCTACCTTAAAAATTGACATATTTTTTCAGGAGCCTCCTGTAAAATCATCCAAATCCTCTATCAAATCTACATCTACATCTACATCTCCATCAACCATCACCTCCCCCTCCACGCGTCCCCCACAACCCCTCTAATTATAGTTCCTCTCCCATTGGTAGCCACTTCCCTTTCTCCTACCACCACCCCCCCCCCCCTCAAAATTCTGTTGTCCACACGACCCGCCCACCCAGTGGCCCTACTAACTAGTCGATGTTTGGTATATCACAATAACATGACTCTAAAGTCCTTGCTGAAATTTAGGAAACAAAAAACACAATAACAAAAAACACATGAATTAAGTGGTATTAGTTAGAACATCTCTAATGTATAAAAGTGTAGAATAGGCTAATTAAGAGACAGAGCTTGATCTCTCTCACATCTTTACTCATGTAGAACCATTCTGTCTTTCTACATCAATATCTGAGACTCATCTTAAGACCCACACTCAATCACACTATATTCAATTTCCGTATGTAGGCCCCAACATGTGCTCGCCGTTGATGCAAGTTGTATAGTCTGCTAGGCTACAATTTTTTTCTTATTTTTCCATGTCAGTTATTGCGCACTGTGTTTGGAGATACTGTTAATGAACATGTACAATGTGTGTTATAACATACTAACTCTAAACAAAATTGTTATACAATTGATAAAAAGTGATAATTATACTCAATGACACATTATTAGACGTGACATTTAGTCTTTTAAAGACATCATGCATAACTCCAAACGAAGTAAAAGGATTTATTGCAAGGTATATATATATATATAGCATAATTGTGGGGAATGACACCCAATTCTGTAGAAGAATTTTATTGTAAGTTTTAATGTGAGAATCAATATCGCAGACATATAATAAATATAGTGGAGGTAAGAATAACTCAAAATATTATCTATTATATCTAAATAATATCATTTTGATCGGATAATTATAAAAAAAGAAAACTTATAAATTCGAATCTTACATTAGATTTGTTCTCAACTAAATGTCAATTTCATTTTGTGAATTTTAAATAAATCTTCCCCACCTAACTTATGAAATTTTGTATCTAAACACCGTAGGAATGCAATCTGACACATCCATCTACAGCTCTATTTTTTGGGCCCACCGCTCAGTGATTTGGATATTTGGTGGTGTGTACAGCTGGGGTGGCGTTGTCGGTGAGCGTGGAGGTGGCTTTCCTTGCCCCAAATAAAGCGGCACGGCGTGGGCCCCACCGCCACCCTCTTACGTGTTCCCTCCCATCCTTAAAGCAGTGCACACCCCGCGCGCTCCCATTGGTCCGCTCCCCTCCATGCCTTAGAACCGAAAAAGTCACTCTCCACCTCACTATCATCTGGCCCATCAAACCCCTCGGACCTACCTAGCAGCAACAAATTGCAGACTGTAAGTATCGCTAAAGCATTTTTGAATAGGATAAGCGATACGTGAGTTAGAGGGAATGCGCCTGACTGACAAGTGGGGGAGGTGTCGTGGGGCCGAGATATCAGTGAGGTGGAGATATTTGTGTTGTTACGTCAAGGGCGGGATAGGCCAATGGGGTCGCGGGCTTTCACGTGGTGCGGTTCGCGGGGAGGCGCCACGCGTTCGCCGGAGACCAATCATAGCCCGCCTCCGACGCCCGACACGTGGGCTCCCGACACGTGTCCTTGCTTTCTCCCTGTATAAAGCTCCTCTCATACCCCTCGCTTACTCGGTGAGGCGGTGACCCAAAGTTACTATACCAAAGCAGAAGAGTTAAAAGTGATGGAGAAGAAGGGAGGGTGCTGCTTGGCGACGTACGGCGGTGGCGGCAAGTCGAGCTCGGCGTGGGAAATGGGCCGGATCTTGCTCAAGTTCCGGCCGATCGCGCCGAAGCCGGCAGCGATGGCGCCGTCGCGGTCGCCGCCGCCGCCGCGTGCGGCAACGGCTGTGGCGGCGGGGGCAGGGAGAGGGAAGCGCAAGGCCGGGAGTTTGGCTGGTGGGAGGAGGGGGAGGAAGCCGAAGAAAGCGATGACGGTAGGGACGACGGAGGGAGGCGAGAAGGTGGAGAAGGAGAAGTCGTCCTCGTCTTCGCCGTCATCGTCTTCCGGTACGACGTCTGTGGACTCGCCCCTTCCGGCAGCGGCGGCGACAACTCTGCCATTAATGCCGGAGGAGGAGGCGCGGGAGGCGCGAGTGGCGGTGTCGGAGGCACCGCAGCCGCAGGTGGTGGCACCGCGGCCGGTGCGGCCGGCGGCGTCGTGGGTGACGGTGGAGGACGTGACGTGCACGTGGCGGGACGACGGCGAGGCGCCGGCGCCGGCGATTGGGGACGAGGCGCCGGCGTTCGTCTCGGACAGATGGGGGCGGGTGACGTGGACGAACGCGGCGTTCAGCTGGGCGGTGGCCGGCGAGCACGCGGAGGTGCGGGTGGGGCTGGCGGCGAAGGGCAACGTGCCGGCGTGGGGCACGTGCGCCGGGTTCACCTGCCGCGTGCGCGTGCGGTACGCGCGCTCGCCGCACGGCGGCGGCCGGGGGTCCCTCATCGCGCCGTGCGACGTGTGGCGGCTCGACGGCGGCGGCTACGTGTGGCGGCTCGACCTCCAGGCGGCCTTAAGCCTCGGCCTCCCGTAGAAACAACCACACATACGTATATACGTATGCATGTACGGACAGCGAGATGTACCTACGATTTCGGTATAAGAGAGCAGGTCCAAGTGTAGAAAGTTGATGGAAGGAAAATGAGAGGTTTCTAGATGTTGCATGCAAGAAGCATGTTTGGGTTTTTTTTTTTTGGTTGTTTATTTGTTTTAGCCCCCCAAATATATGGAGATTTTTCTTTGTTTAAGAAGGCATAACTTAGTATAATGAAACAAGGTATCCAGGGGTTTTATACTCTTTTAATATGTACCTAGTGTAGCGTCGACACATGTGGCCACAATATGGGCCTGATTGGTTGTGCCGCACGGACCAAACCTGGCTCGCTAAATCGGATCGAGGACATGTTTAGTTCAGTCGGACAGGTCTGTTTTGGATATATGTAGAGATAATATAAGTTATGATGAAATATTAGAAGTTATGATGTAAGAGAGAATATAAGTTCAAAAATATTATTAGCAGTTATTAATTTATTTACTTAAATATCTCAATCTGCCTTAAATCATTTTTTAAACTATTACAAATTATGTTAAATAAGTGGACAAGAGTATGGCTTTGTGGAAAGCTCAAATTTGAGGTTCTACGAGGTTCTCAGTAAATCTAGACAGTTCACATATTTTGTATTATTAGCCTATCTCATTGGTGCAATTTTATCAATCAAATAATTGTTTTGTCTGAAAATTGTTTCTGTCTCAAAAATATTTCATGAACGAAGTCAGTCTAAATTGATACAGGCAATCTATCCTCTCTTATATATGTTTAGACACTGTGTGAACCTCACATGTAACATTTCGATGAAAATTATGTGATTATGGTATAACTTATGATTGAATGGGTGTGGTCAAGATAAGATCTTATGCTAATAGATATGAAGATTTATGATGGTTGTATGTTATAAATACAATGAATTATTTGGTGTGTTTTATCGGCTTGTAGAAAGCTCTTATTTACCTATAAATCAAAATTTTATGTTGGAAGCTTTAATAGTATTCGCCGGGTATTATAGATATATTTGACATGTCCGAACTGGTATTGAGTTTGGTTTTCACATAGCAATGGGGCAGTCACTTATATTAAAAATTTTTTAAAAAAGCTAAAATCTTCTAGAAAAGACTTGAACTCAAATTTGCAATCCATGTATAATTCGATCATATAAAATTTTTTTTTTTTGGATTTGCTATTGAGATCATGGGACATGGGAATGAGGGCATGCATTTTGGCCACTGGAATTGCTGGAGGAGCTAACAATTTTGTTTGGACATGGTTGACCGCTATTTCGTTGCAGTTGAAACCGTGGAATGGAATAGGATGGTGGATAAAGGAAATTTACCGTTTCAGTCAGGTCTTAAGGATGTCAACAAGGAGGATTCAAGAAAAAGCCGGAACCATCATCAGGCGGAAAATCAAACAAGTCCAAGAAAAACCAGACTGGATAATACCGGGAGGTCGCCGTTGCAGAGAAGTCACCACCAGGAAAAAGTAACAAGTTTCCATTCAAGAATAAAACCTCTTCTGGTGACCGCGATAGCGACCAGTCGGGAAAACAGACTAACCCGTAGGGAAACAAGAAGTGGTGTTAGTTCCACAACTCATCGGGACACGATCTTAAGAACTACCGGAATTGGATGAAGTAATTAGACAACTTCTACCAAGGGATTGGACCAATGCCAACCTTGCGGAAAAAAGATCAGGCTTGTGGGATTAGAGACACCGACGGAGATGAGGAGATGTCGTACGAGGTACCACATAACCATGTTAATATTATTTTTGGAGCTTCTTCTTCTTTTCCTTCTAAGCGTCAGTTTAAAACGTTTTACCGAGAGGTAAACCAAGCAGAGGCTCCCCTCGGTGAGCCTCAATACCCCCGTTGGTTAGAAACTCCTTTGACTTTTGATTAAGCTGATTGTCCTATTGGGCTTACACGACCATTGAGATTACCTTTGGTTATCACCCCAATTATTAGTATTGCTCGATTCGAAAGAGTTCTAATCGACAGGGGCAGTTCCTTGGACATTTTATTGGTCAAGACACTAGACGAGATGCAGATCCCTCATTCAAAAATTAAGCCCATAATTCATCCGTTTTATGGGATAATTCCTTATCCCGCCATGATGCTGATGGGACAGGTGGTGCTGCCAGTGACACTGGGAGAACCAGATAACTTCCAAACAGAATTGATTATCTTTAATGTAATTGATTGTGATTCGGCGTATAACACTATTTTTGGTAGGCCAACTCTTGCTAAATACATGGCGACGATGCATTACGCTTATCAGTGCACCAAGTTGCCAGGCCCCAAAGGCGTTATCTCGGTCCGAGGCAGCCGAAACACGGTGCTAACTTGTGATCAGTTATCCCTGGAGTTAGTGGATAAGCTTCCCCTTCGGGACGTCAAGATTACGACCACGACTTCTGATACGATCAAACTCGCCCCGCAACCAGATGAAAAGTTAAAACTAGTTCCATTGTACCCAGATGATCTATCTAGAACAATTCGGATTGGATTAGGCCTGGACGACAAATAGGAACTCGAGCTCCTTACATTCCTCCGGGCTAATGCAAATGTGTTTGCGTAGAAACCATCCGACATGCCTAGAGTCCCAAGGGAGGTAATTGAGTACAGGTTAGCAATTCGACCTGGACAGCGACCAATAAAGCAAAAGCTCAGATGCTTTGCTGTTGATCGGCAAGAAGCCATCTGAGTGGAGTTAGATAAACTCCAGAAAGCAGCTATTCGCGAATTCGATCATCTTGAGTGGTTTGCAAACCCGGTCATGGTCCTAAAGTCAAATGGTATCTTTCTAGTCCACTAGTATTGGTCTCTCCGAATTTAGGGGAACCACTGCTCCTTTATTTGGTTGCCACCCCTCACGCGGTTAGCGTAGTTCTGGTCGCAAACAGAGAGGGTGTACAATAACCAATATATTACGTAAGCAAGGTACTTCACGGTCCAAAGGAATGTTACCCTGAAGTCTAGAAGATACTTTACGCACTTCTGATGGCTTCCCGTAAGCTATGACACTACTTTCAAGCACACAAAATCACTGTGCCTTCGTCCTTCCCATTGGGAGATATTATCCGGAACCCGGAGAAGTTTGGCCACATTGTGAAGTGGACAGTGGAACTTGGAGCATTTGACATCCATTTCACCCCTCGCACAGCAGTTAAATCTCAAATTCTCACAGACTTTGTGGTTGAATGGACTAATCCCGATCCTCCTACACAGGAATCTAGAGATTTACAATGTACCGACCGTTGGACGATGTATTTTGATGGTTCTCGCAGTTTTCAACACTCAGGGGCTGGAGTGGTCTTAATAACGCCCCAGGGCGACCAACTCAAGTATGTCATTCAATTACACTTTGTTGCGACCAACAATGCAGCAGAGTATGAATGTCTTATTGCAGGGCTCCGTGTAGCTAGACTCCTCGGAGTCCGTCGATTAGTGGTGAGGGGAGACTCACAACAAGTCATAAACTAGGTAAACAAGGAGTACAACACCTCCGATGAGACAATGGCTCATTACCTGGGGGAAATGAGGAAATTGAAAAAATACTTCAGTCATTTCAAAGTCCAATATATCCCGCGAAAGGACAATATACTCGCAGGCCAATTATATAAAATTGGGTCCTCGCGCAGAACCGCTCCGGCAGGAGTGTTCGTTGAACACTTAGAAAACCTTTCGATCATGATTTCGATTGAAGATGACATGGTGACAGTTTGAGTCACCGACCTTGGCCAAGAAAAAGATTGGACTCGTCCATTGCGGATTGATCTCGAACATGGGACCTTGCCCAAAGATGAAACCGAAAGTGATCGGTTAATCCGAAAAGCACGCTTGTACAAACTCATAGATGGTGTTTAATACAGAAAGGGTACTCAAGGAGTATTCATGCGCTGTATATCTCAAGAGGAAGGTAAATCTCTCTTAAAAGAAATTCATGATGGTGTATGTGGTGCACACGAGTCATATCGTACACTGGTTGGAAAAGCTTTCCAGCAGGGGTTTTATTGGCCTTCAGCACTCGATGATGCCAAGCATTTAGTCAAGACATGCCCACAGTGTCAATTTCATGTGAGGCAAGTTCATTAGCCTGCATATCCTTTACAAACTATTCTTCTAACATGGCCTTTTGCGATATGGGGAATAGATATAGTGGGTCCGATGCCCCAAGCGGTCAATGGGTACAAGTTCTTGTTTGTGGCCATTGACACATTTACGAAGTGGATTGAGGCTGAGCCAGTCTGCAACGTCACCGCCGCTGCGGCAAAGAAATTATTCCATAAGAATATAGTCACATGGTTTGGTGTTCCAAGCCATCTCATTACCAACAATGGCTCCCAGTTCGCTAGTGGTCTCTTTTTGGACTATTGCGACGATATTGGGATCAAAGTATGTTTTGCTTCTGTAGCTCATCCACAGAGCAATGGTGCCATTGAACGGGTTAACGGGCAGATATTAGAAGGCATAAAGAAACGTGTTTTCGATCGCCTTAAGATGCGCTAGGGGGCTTGGGTAGATGAACTCTACTCTGTTTTATGGGCACTGCGCACTACTTGTAGTTGGGCCACGGGTGAGACACCTCTTCAACTAGTATATGGTGCTGAGGCTGTTTTACCTATGGAAATCCGCATTGGGTCTATTCGGGTAGATCAATTCGATCAGACTAATCAACTCGAACAGCGAGCCCAAGATATTACCCTCCTCGAAGAGAAATGCAATCGGGCGCTGATCAAGTCTGCAATCTATTTACAATCTTTACGTAAATATCATAGTAAACGGGTGCGGACTCATAACCTTCACGTGGGAGACTTGGTTTTATGAAAGATATAAAACCAGTCTAATTGCAATAAATTCTCTCCTCAGTGGGAAGGCCCTTATACTGTGGTTTCAGTATTGCGATTAGGATCGGCTCAATTAGCGATGGAGGATGGAAGGATCTTGTCCAATACCTGGAACATAGATCAATTATGCAAGTTTTACGTGTAGGTTTTCCATTTCTTTTATCCTTTTCAATTAGCATGATTTTGTTAAAAAATTATGTGTACTTTTCTTCGAATTATGTTATGGTCGTATTTCTTTTGCCACACCCATACCGAGCTAGGCTCAGGGGTTGGTCACTGATGACCATCTCACTATGATAGCCAGGTTGGATTCGTGGGCCAATATCATGATCGCATCTAGATAAGACATCCCTAAATAAGCCGTTTCTAAACGCACACGGGACTTACTAGCATGTTCCTGATCACTCGAGTGGCTGCCTGTTCGTAATAAGGCTTGGTATTGTATTAAGATCAGTATTGGTACAACCAGATGATTGCATCTAAGTTGAGACATTTCTTTATAAACCATTTCTAAATGTATAAGAAACTCACTAGATATTTCTGATCGTCAAAAACCCATATTTTTCCTGAAATTATAACACTAAGTCTCTAGTACTTATGATCTCAGGAGGGGGCTATGAGAATATGGCCGTAATATAAAATGAGATCAAGTACACCTTTTCAAAAAACCTAAGGCATGCATTTGCATAGTATAATTGTATATTTGCAGGTATAGACAAAAACAGAGGATCATTGTTCATTACAGTGATGTCACAATAAGCCAAGTTCTTTCAGAAGGTCTTCAATCAAGGGCTTCACTTCTGTCATGATATCCTCGAGCTGATTCTCGCTCTCAAACTCTGCGTCTCCCACCACTGGCTTCAAATCTAAGTCCGGGCCGTGGTGAGGTCTGAGTTTGCATGAAATGGTGGAGGCGATAGATCTTGCGTTGTCCTTCACTGCCTCTTCTTATCGCTTGGTATCTTCAGGAAGATACTCAAGAAGCGATTCAGCTTGAGTCGCCACCAATTTGCACGATTCGCTGAGGCTTAGTTCTTCCTTTTGAGGGTCGACGATGTCAGCCTTCAACAAATCTGCAACCATCCTTAGCTTTCCAAAAGCTGGTGACAGAACGTCACTGCAGGATGAAATTGTCGCCTTCAGGGTTTCTTTCTCCTTGCAGATAACATCCGTCGTTTTCATGAGAGACTCGGTGGTTGCACTTTGGTGCTTGATGGTAGTGTGAAGTCGCCCAGCTTCGATTTCAGCATGGTTACACTTCTCCTGGAAGTCATCCCTCTCTTGTGAAAGAAGGCTTATTTGTTCCTCTTGTATTGCATGGGCAAAGTAATTGATTTTACAACAGTTCATGTAAAGAAATAGTTCCACCTGATTGGAAGAAAGACTCACAAGAAAGTTTCAAGGCCATAGCTTTTTACTGGTTTTCCCGATCAGCCATGCTCTTTGTCAATGAGGCATTTTCCCTATGACAAGGAAGATAACCGTTATACTTAGACGAAATTCAAATTGACACAAGCAAGTTACTGATACTCACTGTTGTAGCCAGCTGATCTCTCATTGCACGACCTCAATATGCTTTGTCAAAGTTTTTGACTTGGTCACCATTTGTGTTAGATCCTGAAATACAGTAAGGTTTGTTGCTCAAATTTGAACATTCCTAAGCTTCTCGAATCTACAGAGGTAGAAGCATTTTTTCTTACCTCTACAAAATTGCTGAAAGAATTCCTCAGTGTACTCTCGGGTTCAGCTAAAGGTTGAACCTCAAGGCTTGTTTTTTCCTTGGAAACAGGGGCAGCAGATGGTTGTTCTTGCTGATTCGCCCCTGCAGTCAGGATTGCGGTTTCCATCCCCTGGGATTGGAGGTCCGCTATTATTTCCTCTACAATGGCCTGAGAGGATACCTCAGCCATTGGAGTCCCGCCTGTTTCCCCCCGCGACCTCCGTGGTAGTTAGTAAGCCGGCATTCGGTGAGGTCAACAGGATGTTAAGCACAGGATCCCTGCGGGTATCATAACTTAGAATATCTCTAGTTTGATAACAAAGAGTTGACAAGTTGTGATATCCTTATTTTATATGGAACCCCATCCAAGATTTGGGTTTCGAAGATGAACTCTGGGGAGAAAGAAGCCCACTGGGTGCCCCTGTTGAAGCGTCAGATTACATAATTCAATGCAAACTAAATTTGAAGTAAATAAGTCTTTTCATTTCTTCAAATTTGGGGGCTAACTGATGAGGATTATCACCCGAGCTAGTTTTCTTAGCATATATTGGGTTTAAGTCAGGTTCGAATGTGATATGTGTGTGTGTGTCTTAGCAGCCGCTATGGTCGTAGATGGACAACTTCCTGTACATTGGGGGGGTGCGGACACAGAGCCAGTTTATGATCACAGTACTTGCGCAATCATAAGGTTGCAAGCAATGCGCAATCAGAAGGTTGCTGACTATGCGCGACCAAGATAACCTGGGGATGTTTAAGTCTTTACTAGACATGTTCTCAAAGTCAAGATAACTTCTCCCACGTGTGAAGACAACCGCCAGGAGGTTAACATGTGCGGTTATCTATAATTGCACGTGCTTAACTGGCGAAGATTATGGGTGCGGTTATACAAACTGCATCGTGGCAACCATCCAGAATTGCTTTGCATTGGCATCCTTTCATTCAGTATAAAAGGGTGGCTGATGCACGATGTAGGGGAGAGGGACAAGAAGTCAACAACGCTTGAAGACTTAGAAATAGTTAGTTAGACAGAAGTATAAAAGGAGGTTATCGCCTGTGATAATCTCTTCTCCCTGTAAACTCTTTTCTCATAACATAGTAAAATCACAACAGGACGTAGGGCTATTACTCCCACCATCGAGCACGAACCTGTTTAAATCTTCGCGTCCCTATTTTCATTGCTTATGCTAACTTACCTGAGGGCACATTGAAAGGTCTCACATATAACTCACAAATCTGCGTAAGATCGACAGGAGACCCCGAGTCTAAATCGTTGATACCCTCGTTCAAGGGTAACACCTATGGTCCACCCATTTTATGGGATTATACCTAGTCATTCGTACACTCCTATCAGTCAGATTGTTTTGCCAGTAATGCTCGGAGAACCAGAAAACTTCCAAAAAAAATTGATTACCTTTGATGTCATTGATTTTGATTAGGCATACAATGCAATTCTTGGTAGGCCCTCGCTCACCAAATTCATGGCAGCAACGCACTATACTTATCAGTGTGTCAAGGTGCCGGGACCAAAAGGCGTGATTACAGTAAGGGGCAGCCAAAATTCGGCCCTCTGTGATCTCATTTCCCTGGAGTTGGTTGATCAGCTTCCCCTCAGGGATGTTAAGGCTGTGATCAAAGTAATAGAGCCAGATGCGGTCAAGGTAACTCCTCGACTAGAAGAGAAACTTAAGAAAGTTTCTTTATTCCCAGATGGCCCGTCTAGAACCATTCGGATAAGGTCAGAATTGGAGAGCAAAAAGGAACTCGCGCTTATCTCTTTCCTCTGGGCTAATGCAGATGTGTTTGCATGGAAACCATCCAACATGCCTAGAGTCCCCAGGAAGTGATCAAGCACAAGCTAGCAATTCAGCCTAGACAGTGACCTATAAAGCAAAACATTAGGCATTTTGCCCCTGATCGGAAAGAAGCTATTCGTTCGGAGTGGGATAAGCTCCAAGAGGCTGGCTTTAACGTGAAGTCGACCATTACGAATGGCTTGCGAACCCAATCATGGTCCTGAAGTCAAATGGTAAGTGGCGCATGTGCATCGATTACACCAGTCTCAATGCTGCCTGCCCAAAGGACGATTTTCCCCTTCCCCGCATCAATTAGTTGGTCTATTTGACAGTGGGACGCGAACTGATGAGCTTCCTAGATACCTACTAAGGGTACCATCAAATTAGCATGGCAAAAGAAGATGAAGACAAAACGGCCTTCATCACATCATTTGCTATATACTACTACGTCAGAATGCCATTTGGGCTCAAGAATGCTGATTCCATGTATCAGCGCTTGATGCAAAAGACCTTTCAATCTCAATTAGGGAATAATTTAGAAGCTTATGTAGATGACTTAGTTGTAAAGAGTATAAAATGCTCTGGTCACATAGATGACGTGGTTGAAACTTTCTGTAACTTGAATAAATATAGAATAAAGTTGAATCCTGAAAAGTGCTCCTTTGGAGTTTCTTCTGGAAAACTTTTGGGTTTCCTTGTGTGTTCAAGAGGCATTAAGGTTAATCCTGAAAAAATTTGGGCCATTGAGAAAATGCGATCTCCTTTGACCACGAAGGAGGTACAAAGCATGATTGGTCGAATGACGGCTTTAAGCTATTTTATTTCGAGGTTAGGCGAATGTGGATTACCTTTCTTTAAGGTTCTATGAAAGCACAATGGTGTCCAGTGGTCGGATGAAGCTGAAAAAGCCTTTTAGGAAGTGAAAACATACTTAGGCAGTGCTCCAGTATTGGCTTCCCCGACCATGGGAGAGCCATTACTAATCTATTTGGCTGCTACCTCTCACACGGTCAACACTGTCCTTGTCGCAGAAAGGGAGGGAGTGCAACAACCAGTTTACTATGCAAGTGAAGTGTTGAATGGACAAAAGGAGAGATATCCTGAGGTCCAGAAATTATTTTATGCTGTCTTAACTGGTCGAGTTGTGAAATAGGCTATAGAATTGGGAGCATTCGATCTCCACTTCATAACTTGAGTAGCAATCAAATCCTAGATCGTTGCAGATTTTGTGGTTGAATGGACTAATCTAGAACCACTTGTGAAAGAGTGAGGATTTAGAAAATACCAACCACTGGATGTTGTATTTCGATGGCTCTCGGAGTTTCACAAACTCGGGGGCTGGAGCGGTCTTAATTACGCCTCAGGGTGATCAGCTCCAATATGTCGTGCAATTACACTTTGTTGGTACCAATAACGCAACAGAATTTGAAGGTTATCTAGCCGAGCTTCGAGCAACCAAATCCCTTGGAGTCCATCAATTAGTGGTGAAGTGAGATTCACAGCTAGGTGTAAACCAGGTGAATAAGGAATACCAATATTCCAATGAGACAATGGCTCTATACCTAGATGAAGTGAGGAAATTGGAAATTCGAAGTCCAATTTGCTTTGAGAAGCGACAATATTCTTGCAGACCAACCTTAGCATAGAACAACAAGGAAGCATCTGATCAGGATTGAGAAAAAAAGTTCCTGGAAGGTATTCAACGGCTTCATGGTGAGGTTGAACAAAACTTGCTGAAAGCTCAACTCAAATACAAGGCGCGACATGATTAACACCGAGTTGAGGCTCAATTTCAATAAGGTGATATGGTATGGTTACATCTGAGTAAGGAGAGACTTAAAGGTGAAGGTAAGAAGCTTAAACCAATTCGTTATGGTCATTTTTGGGTTTTACGAAAAATTGGTAATAATGCTTGTCAGCTCGAGTTACCTCCGTACATGGATATTTACTCGGTTGTCAATGTTGAGCACCTCAAACTCTTCGAGCCTTGGATGCCAGATGATGAGCCAAATACCATAGTACCATCTGTTGAAGACTTAGTCTATCAATGAGTAGAACCTTTTCCTGAAGATGTGATCTTGGAAAAGAAGGTAACGACCACTAGAAGCGGTACCCGAGAGTCTTTTCGAATCGGCCAGAAAGATCAATGAGCACATACAGTCAAGTGGTACACCCATGAAGATGGTCAATCTCAATTTTCACATCTCTATTTTTGATTGAGAGGTCACCAACGTGAGTTGGCTCCTTCTCAACAAGGGAATCATGATTCGGGTGGATCTTCAGGTCGAATACGGCAGGTCGAATACTGAAAGGATTCGAACTCTGTCTGGTTGTCTGAATCGGTTAGTAGTCCGATATAGATACAATTGAGTCCTATACGATTAGGTTTAGTTAGTTGTCGTGTCTGATACGTATTCATACAATCAGACTATAAATACCATGTAATAGGGTAAACAATATCATCAAACTTATTTAAGTCTTATATACATAGTTCATTGATGCAATTAGGTTTAGTTAGTTGTCGAGTTTGATACGTATTCATACGATCGGATTATAAATACCATGTAATAGGGTAGACAATATCACCAAACTTATTTAAGTCTTAGATACATAGTTTATTGATGTAGGCGAGTGCGTCCTAATGTGCGACGTGTACAAGATCCCTTTTTTCAATAAAGAGTAGTGCTATCTTTTGAACTATGTTTTCGATCAACTTGGGTTTTGATAATTCCGAGTAAGATCCCATATTCCACATATTAGCATCTGGTCGAATATAGACGAAGCCTGTTTATATCTCAATTAGGGCAAGATAGTATTAGATAAGTCTAGTCCAAAACTTGGTCTAGGTCTTAATCTGATCATAGTATCAAGACTTCACAGACGCACAACAGACAAAACCAACATGCATCTATTGAGCAGAACACAATCTTTCAATAACCTTACACATACAGAGAAGAAGACAAAACAAGAATGATTGAATTCATTAGAAGCTTAAACTCTATACTCAAAGCATGTACTGAAAGCAGTTAGTTAAAAATTGATTTATCTTAGGTCAATCAAAGATCAAATCACACATAGGAATTGAGACACAGAGCAAATGCGAATCAATGTCAATATGAAGTTTGCCTCAGACTCAGAAAATTTAGTTAATCCTTTGCATTTACAAATAGTGAGCATCTCATACATCATAAGTCTAGTGCAATTCAGTTCATATTAACTATGCATCGCAGAACACGGAAAACAGAAAGAGGGAAAGAGAGGTTGATCATTGAGTGCTTGCTATCAAGGATGTTGTCGAGGTAGAGCAAGAAGCTGAGTAAGTGCTGAGTGTCGGCGGCAACAGGTTGGAGAAGGGCCACGGCCCAGGTCGATGAAGACGACACTGAGAAGGGTCCCAACTATAGGATCGAGGATACCGACTAGAGGGGGGTGAATAGGAGGCTTTAAAAACTTTTTGTTGGGGGAAATCTCCATGAAACTAAGTCCAGGTAAGTTGCGTCACATTTGCCCGGGGACGTGGCCTCTAGTGCCTGCCCCGGGTGCCGCCTTTTGCCTCCCGGGACCTGTCCCGGGCGCCGCCATTTGCCCGGGGACGTGGCCTCCGGTGCCTGCCCAGGGAGTCGCCTTTTTGGCTCCCAGGACCTGACCTCCGGTGCCGGTTCCGGGCGCCGCCATTTGCCCGGGGACGTGGCCTCCGGTGTCGGTCCTGGGCGCCGCCATTTGCCCGGGGACGTGGCCTCCGGTGCCTGCCTCGGGCGTCGCCTTTTGGCTCCCGGGACCTGGCCTCCGGTGCCGGTCCCGGGCGCCGCCATTTGCCCGGGGACGTGGCCTCCGGTGCCTGCCCCAGGCGCCGCCTTTTGGCTCCCGAGACCTGGCCTCCGGTGCCGGTCCCAGGCGCCACCATTTGCCCGGGGATGTGGCCTCAGCGCCGCCATTTGCTCGGGGACATGGCCTCCGGTGCTGGTCCCGGGCGCCGCCATTTGCTCGGGGACATGGCCTCCGGTGCCGGTCCCGGGCGTCGCCTTTTGTCCGGGGACGTCGCCTCCGGTACATGTCCCGGGCATCGTCGCCCTTCTAAAGGTAAAGTCTTTGGTTCTTGATCATGTGCAGGTCATGCGAGGAGCACCTCAGGAATCAGCGACCACCTGTCGAGCATCCAAGGCACTTAACCGGGAGAAGGACGTTGCTACCCCTCAATCCGACGGTAGCGTCCGGGGTAGTTTAGTCTTTTTGCTTCTTTTTGGGGCTATAAATAGCCCTTGTACCCCTTGTTGTATGACAAGTGATTCATTATTGTTAAGTAGCTAAAACTCACAGGTGTGCTCCAGAAGCCTCTCCCCCGAGAGAGCCTCCCTAGCCGACTCTGGTCGGGAGCACGCCGACAGGACTAGGGCCCCCACCGGGACCCGAACCTGTATAAATCCTCGTGTCAATTCTTGTGTTTGTTCGGCGGGGGAGGACCGGTCACCCGGTCAGCCCGCGTCGTGTTTTCTTCGCTAGGATCGTCTACAAAACCTGCCGGGGTATTCGTAATACCACGACACTTTTCTAATGAAATAAATTTTGCAAGATTAAAGCCTAAAAGAGCTAAGAGAAAATAAAAACTGAATCAATTAAACAAATAGATTGCACAAATAAAATGAGAGGAAGAGAGACAAACACAATGATGTATCCCGAGATCACGGAGACTCGCCTGGTCTCCCCTACTCCTCGTTGAAGCACTCAAATGAATGAGTCTTGCTTCAATATCCACGAAGGATATTTCCACTAGGGTTGCTCCTTCTCCACTTAGAAAAGGTGAGCACCAAACCTCTCACAAACACACCGAGCCCCTCTGACAAACTTCATCAATGGAGAGATCAACGGCCACGCCACCAAACCGTCTAGGTGAAGGCAATCACCAAGAGTAACAAGTTGTGAGATCTTCTCTTGACCTCCAACCACCACCGAGAAACTCTAAGGATGCAAATGATACGAATGGATGCTCTCGGAGGCTCTCTCTTAATCACAAAGAATGATACTTGATCAACAGATCAAGATTTTAGCACTAGAGAACTTTGGCTCAAGTGTATATATGAATATGGCTCATCAATATCTAGAAATCTGCTCAAAAATATTTTTAAAAACACTTCTCTAAAATGTATAGAAATGTGCTTAAAAGTGTTTTAAAAATTGCTCAAAAAAATATAGAAATATGCTCAAAAACTGTTTTAAAAACTGCTCAAAAAAGTATAGAAATATGTTCAAAAACTATTTTAAAACTTCTCAAAATAGTATAGAAAAGATGCTCGAAGGTGTATATGAGTATGTGGCTTGAATATATATGAAACTACTGCTCAAAGCACATATTTATAGCCCACACCTCTTAGCTAGCCGTTATGGTCGATTAAGGAAGGAATCAGTACAGCTAGCAGCCAGTTTCGACCTCTAACGACTAGTAAATAGTCGTTGGAATATTTGGTCGAATGAACAGTGTTCGAGTGACCTCTGGTCGAATGAACAGTGCTCGAAACACTATAAGATAGCACTTCAATGCTAGCAGTAGAGCAGCTGGTAAAAGCCAATATTCCCAGCACTTTAGCTGCTGAGAATAAGGTTTGCTACAGCTGAGCGAAAAGGTGCTACGAAAAGTTTTTCCCAGCTGTAGGTCCAATGGAAAAAAGTATTCCCAGCTGTAGACCGCTTGGAAAGTTTGAATTTTTCCCACCTATATGTCTGCTTGTAATATATTATTCCAAGTGGTATAACTATTTGGAATATTTTTCCTAGTTGTAGGTCCAGTGGCAAAAAGTATTCCCAGCTGTAGGTTGCTTGGAAAGTTTGAACTTTTCCCACCTGTATGTCCACTTGTAATACATTATTCCAAGCTGTATAACTATTTAGAATATTTTTCCCAGCTATAGGTCCGGTGGCAGAGAGTATTCTCAGCTGTAGGTCGCTTGGAAAGTTTGAACTTTTTCCACCTGTATGTCCACTTGTAATACATTATTCTAAGCTGTATAACTATTTGGAATATTTTTCCCAGCTGTAGGTCCGGTGGCAGAGAGTATTCTCAGCTGTAGGTCTTGGAAAGTTTAAACTTTTCCCACCTGTATGTCCATTTGTAATACATTATTCTAAGCTGTACAACTATTTGAAATAAATTATTACCGGCTGATCTGTCATTGAGAATTTAAACATTCAAATTTAAATAAGTGAATTATTTGTAGTAAATTTACCGCTGGGAATAAGTGAATTAATTTTAAATATATATTTTGTTAGTAATTAGACAACAGTATTACAACTAAAATTATAATATGCACTATCCTAATAGAAATCACACCACATTTTGCAATAAAATTATCAAAAATAGATAAATGGCATAATTATATATTATATTGAATTCTTTGCCTTATATAGCCATTGACAAGATTCGTAATGGTCACAAATTATTCAATTGACAAAACCAAACAAAATAGATATAGAATCTCTGAAATAATCGCGAGAAAAATATCACTTAAGAATTCTTTACACCAGATGTATGCCCATATATAATATTCCTAACTTTATATATTTTGTTCCAACTATAACTATCAAAAGTAAAATATTCCACTTTCAAACTCCTCTTATGATGTAAAATATCTTCATCACTTCATATACTTTTAAGACCTTTCTGTTAACCACCTGTATAAGAAAAGATATTGATTAAAATAGCCTTGAGATAAATATATACAAATCAATAACTTTTGCTTTAAGTAACATATAAAACATATGACAATTATAATAAAAGATGGTTGGTCGATTGTTGTATAACAAGTATAAGCTGTTGCTTATGCGAATGAGAAAATTGTGTCAGTTGACATGACTTGCATACACTTGATAAAAGAAATTAATCATATGAAAGTGAGCTACTAGTTCAAGGCACAATTAACATACATTTAAAATTTAAAAAATGAATAACATGTGGATTGTGTTGAAAACACCTCACCTTTATAAAATTATTAAGTATTTTCACTTAGTTTCACCTAATTCTCTTGTCCCTTTCACCTGTAAGCATTGTTTTATTAATAACAAAACAAGACAAATGAAAAAATAGTAACTAACCAGGTAAATAACAGGTTAGAATTATATATACCTAGAACACGAGATGAACCACCACCTATTGTAGTATCATCTTGGATTTACAAGTAAAAGTTCATAGTTTGTTTACTTGGATAGTATTAGTAAGTAAATAAGAGTAATTATACTAGATAGAATAGATTATTTTTTCACGTGGCCATGCAATTGATCGTCCAAGGGCATCAGATATTTTTTTAACAATCCCATATGGACGTAACAATGGAGCATCTCTTTTCAACACATAGTTCACAACCACCTCACAACACTCAGGCCCAAGAGGTGTGTCACCAACTATTGCACTTCGAGATGCCTTTGAAGTGTACCCTTAGCAACAGGAACATATGGCCTCATAAAAGAAATCAAAATAACTTCCTTTCCTCCCTAAAGATCAAATAGAATTGCATATAAGCTCAATGGTTACCTCAATAATGAGCATCCAAATTCAATAGAGTATAATTAACTTGCAATTATTACCTCCTCATGCCTATAGTGTGGTACATCATGTGTCTTACCAACTCTCCTTTGCATTATCTATACAAAAATTAAGGATAAGTTGATAATCTAAATATTGTTAGGTTAGGTACAACTTTGAGGTAAAATAATAAAATGTAAACTTACATTTCGTGGAACCCTATTTTCATCTGCAGATGACTCTATAGAACAACCATCACTTTCGTATCCTGTGTCCTTGTCGCGCCCCGAAACTGGGACTACGACTACTCCTGAAGAGACCTAGCTCGCTGCAGCTAGACTCATATATGCATAGCATACACATACCCTTGACTTCCCAGGATAAGTCAAGTACAGGAGTATATTCACATTGCAACAGAGTAACTTACAAAATAGTTAAGCAGTGTGGCCTGCTGGCCTTGATATTACATAAGAAGATTACAATGCCTTCACGGCATACATGGTTTAGCAAAATAACATCTACACAGCAGAAGATAGGTGACCCACCCACAAAGAGAAGTGGACGGCAGAACAACACACATCAGGGCTATGACGGGACTGACGCTCCTCCTTCTGGATCCAAGAAGTTCTCCACGCCTTCATCTTGATTGTTGATCGCTCCGTCTATTGATTTGTAGGTTGCAAGGGTGAGCACTTACGTACTCAGCAAGTCATATGTAAGACTAGATACATATATTAGTGATGATATGAACCTAGACTAGTCAAGAATTATGGATGTTTATAAAATAATCTTTTCTTTCATACCTCATCTCATGACAGCACTTTTTCATAAAGTAACATCATTATTCATGTTCACTAGATTATAGCACTACCGCGACACGTCGATACACGACAGCCCACGGCAGCACTCCTTATCATGACAACACATGTCATTTGGGTAATCTTGATTTAACACATTTTATTTAGAAAAATAATACTTGTGTCACACTCTGTGGATTTAATCCACCGCAGCAGACTCCTATAAACCCGGGAGCTCGGAGTATTCGAATACGTTTTTAACTCTGCAGAGAGGTACCAATTTACCCGCAAGATATTCCACTTTCAAGCCCATCCTATCATAACATAATGATTAGACCCCAGACTCACTTCATATTGTGAGCGGCAAGGTGGAAATAACAAGAACTTTTGTTATGTCTCACTCACAATTCACCCCTGACCCTGTGGATCTCTCGCAAAACACAATTGTGGCGGGCTATACCCCCACCCTTACTCTTTTCCCCATTGCTGGGTCAAATATCAGATCACCTTCAGTGATAGTGGGAGTCAGCCTCCATATCAATCATCACAACACATCTCATGCAGGGGTTTCATGTGCGATCCACATAAGTACTTGTTCAGGCTTGTCCCATACCAGGCTTGCGGTTAGCACGTTGTTCATGCCACTAGACGCACAACACAAGGTTCTAGTCCTTATATGCCAATGACCAGACCATCCACAACCCTGCACCTTCAGTGCCTGCATTCCTTCGCAGTTTAGCACCTCCAGTGCTACCACCATTCAATACCATTTTCTGGTCACGGCTAGGAGTTTTATTTCATGAATATAAGTATATATATATATATAATAGTTCATGGCTCAAAACTTGTTTATTTCACATTTCACAGATAACCAGTCTAGTACTGCCAATTCATAAATCAATCATTCTCAATCTTTCTCATGCAATATTATCTATATTCAAGGTCATGTTTTAGCAACATTTAAATTATAGGTTCAAGATGTCCAAGGATATGACTTGCCTTCCGCGTCGTAAGTTACAACAGTTGATGACGGATCAACAGCGAAGTCCTCGAACTTGGTTTCTGGTTCTGCTCGGCGACAAACAAACAATACACACAAATATTACTTATATATATTAAAATGATTTATGATCTATATGCAGATATGCTCAACAAGAATGATTGAACGATACTGGAGATAATTGAGATTGCAAGCTGAATTGAGTCAAGATCTAGGGTTTCGAGGAATTGGCTAAGAATGGTGTTAAATGCTCTTAGGATCTCAAGGTTACAATAAGAACATCAGTTTTGTGGCTGGTTTGATCAAAAACAGCGAATGTCAGCAGATTGACATTCGGATCAAGATTCTGACATAACTTCAAGGAAAGCTAGAGAGCTTATCTCAAGTTATGACAGTAGAAGAAAGTGTAGATTATAACTCTACAAATTCAGTGGACAAAGTGGCTTTCAAAATGCACAAACAGAAGTGGGTAAACAAGGCAATGCCATTGGCTGGCATGCACTGGGATAGTGTCAAAAGCTAGGGTTTAGCATAACATGCATTTCAAGGGCTCAATTTAAGTTGTGATAGAAGAATAAAATGTAGATCACAACCTCAGAAATCTGAGACAAAGTTATGCCCAAAATGCACATCTGGAAGGAAGTGAAAAGGGCTAATGCCACTGACTGACATAGTCTGGCATTGATCTTGACATGGCTAGAAACTAGGGCTTGGCATAACTTTTGATCTAGGGCTCCAAATGATGCACCACTTTGTCTGGGAGGTAGGCAATGATAACAGGAACAAATCATTCAACAGGATCCAAAGCTGAAAATGGCCGGAAGGTGATGAAATTCAAAGGAGAAGTGTGGTGGCGACACGGCACAGTGAAGCCACTGGACAAAAATCTTGGCATGGCTATAACTTTAAATCTGGGCAGTTTCAGAGATCGAGCTAGAAGACAAAAATGTTTAGGAGATTGAGGCACACCTGAATGACAAAGTAGATGAAGCTGAAACGGCCAGGAATAGGTTTCCGGTGAACTGTGCCGAAGAAGAAGACATGAGATTTGGGGCTTTTTGATACAGGTCGAATGAACTCGATTCCAAGCTTGGAGAGTGAAAGAGAGGCAAGAGGAAGTCACCTGCACAATCAATTTGGCCGGAGGATGGCCGGAGAAGCCTGGCGATGATCGCCGGTTTCTGGAGAAGCTCAAAATTGGGGAAAACTTCGATTGAAGCTCAATCTGGAGATATTGATGCATAGGCTTGCTGGAAATGAGTCACTGATCATTTTCTTCCACAGGATCGAAAGCTAATTCGAAGTAAATTGGCCTGCATTGCCAGAACAGGGCAATCGGGAATTTCCGGTGATCGCCGGCGTTAGAGGTCACCGATGAGCAATTAAATGGTACTACACGGAGAGTATGAGTAGGGGAACTCACTGATAGCTTTAATTTGGTGAGAGGTGCAGCAGATTGTGCTGGCACCGTGAGGCCTCAATCTGGACTCGCCGGAGAAGAAGACGACGGCGAGGAGATTTGGAAATTTGGCTAAGTCCTGGTGATGCGAAGATAACACAGGGTACTGGTGGCTTAAATAGATCAGAGGGCGAAGCTTGCAAGGTTGTAATAGCAATAAATTGGTGTCAGTTGACATGAGTTGCCGGGCGCAGAAGCAACAACGGCGAGCGGTGAAGCGACTGTGCACTGGCGAGGCAAAGTTGTGCTACATCGGGACTCATCAATGTCGGGCGGTGCAAGGCGGTGGCGACAAGGGCTGGTGAAGCAAGCAACGTGGCAAGAAGATACTGACAAAAGCTTGTTGCTGGTCGCGCACAGGAGCAAATGCTGTCGTCGGTGCTGCCACGGCGTTGCCACGACGATGGCTGGGGCGTGGACGCGTGTGCACATGCAACTCAAGTGAGTACGAGCTCAGGCGCAGGCGAGGCGTGGCCGGCGGCGAGCAAGCGCGGCGCAAACGCACGGCGACCTTCTGGTCGTGCACTGCAGCTGCTGGTCGAAATTGGGCTGATTTGCAATTTCCAATTCTTGATTTGGATTGATCTGTAAATCTGATGATTTGGAAGGTTTGATCTGATTTTGATTGCACTGATTTGGCACACTTGATTCAACAGATGATTTGGCATACCCTTGATCATAATCCAAGAATAATCTGGTCTGAACTTGGCTAGGATTTTGATTAAATCTGAAAAGTCAGATCTTGACTTGGGGTCACATAATAGATTTTGGAGATTTTAGGGCTAGAACAGAATAAAGCTGAAGCTGATTCGGTGGATCTAGAAGAGACATATGCATGCATGACTTCTAAGAAAGAAACTTTTCACCCCAAAACTCAGGATGTTACAGTCCTACAACAATTAGTACATAACATTTGAGCAATTTAGTAAATAACCATATGTATATTATTGCTTAAATATTATAAAGAACACATATAAAAAAAATCACCTGCACATGACCCTTAGATCTCTGATTGTAATCATTATCTATATTTTTTCTAGCCTGTGAAGTAAGCATTTGCTTCAATTCTTCAATTTCTTTTTCCATCCGTGTCAATTGCTCTTTGTTTCCCACACTCTCACTCTCCATTTTGTCTAGCCTCTCTATCAAAAGATTATTCTGATTTTGAAGTCTTATCCTTGCTACATTAGCTAGTTGAAGCTTAGTGGATGAATACTTTTGTACCCCCGGCATCTTTAAGTCTTGAGGAGTAGGGCTCAAACCAATAGCACGTACACATGAGCATTTTTCTTTTCCAAAGACATGGTAAAATAGATCTCCTTCTGTTATGGTTTTTTTAGCGAGTTTTGGCTTGTTGGCACATGTCTCCGCAATTGTTTTCTGAAAATTCGATAAAGCTCATATTTATATATATGTTTACATTTGATCGTTGATTATAAATACATGTAACCCTTCAATGACACTTACAATTATGTCTTCAGCTCTTTTTTCTGGAACTCCATTTTTATGAGTATGTGCTTCGATAAAAACTTCATGTCTAGCGGGCATATAACCCAGTTCTTTGGAATGCACTTCCATTAATATTGGTAATTAGTTATCTAAAGAAAGTAGAAATAAATATTAAGACATTTAATACCATATCATGTGCAATCCGAGCAAGACTCTTGCTTCCAGCAGTATGTGTCATTGTCATTTTTGCACTATTTGCTTTTTCAATTTCACTTAGAGCCTATAAGATGAGAATATAATTAATTGCATAAAATATATTTAATTTGTAATTAAGAATCATTTATAAAGAAGTTTTACCTGACTTTTCGGAGCTCTCCAATGCTCTATAAGCCACATCCAATTTGTTTTAGGTACTCTAGAATCAATCTTCATAGAAAAAGTTCCTCATCAGTTTTTGTTTCATCAAAATAATTCCTCTTTATTTCACATTTGAAATCTTTCCATTTCACTGTTGCTTTTTGTAAAACCCAATCCTCAAGGTCATCATGAACATCAAAAAATTCCTACAAAATTATCAAGTTGTCAATGATTATATACTATTATACTATACATGTCTATGGAATACATAGATCATGAACCTACAAAACTTGTCACTAGTTACCATTTTTGATGATTTTAAATAACTATAAAAGAATGCTATCCAATTTAGGAAGTAAAATTCAAAATGCAAGTAAAAAATCAAATATAGAATCAAACTCTCTCTTCATATTAGAATGACACATCTAATAATAAATTGCAAAGCTCCACATATATATTTTCACCCTTAATTAGAAGGAACATTAGTCAGTACTATGTATAGTAAGAGGAGCCATTGAAGCATATCTCAGTTCTATTAAAATATACATCTAAGACTGAAATGAGAGTAAATTAATTTATAGTTCTTATTCTTAGTAGTATACAAATTTACCTTTACAGTAGCCCAAATAGATTTCTTTTTATCTACATCAATTTCATTCCAGTCTTTATAGGAAAATGGTATTCCTGATCTCACTATTGTAGAAATAAAGTTGGTTAATGGTGAAGCTTGATCACCAACGGGTTGATTATTCATATTATGGTCAACATGAATTTTTGGTTCATTCCTTCGCTTCCATATGTCATGCTTGGTAGTGGGTCCTCGTCCCTTCCTTTTCTTTTTTTGACCTGGATGAGTTTGCTCTACACAAATATGCAATTGAAAATAATAACCAATGATATAAAAAAGAGAGCAAAATAATGCAAAACTACTTAAATATACCTATATTCAATGTTTCATCTTCATTATCACCAAGTTGTTGTTCTTCCATAGAAATGTCATAAGGATCTTCATTTTCAATATGTTCATTGCTAGTGATATGCCTTTGATGTTGTGATGGCTCTTGATGGGGAACTACAGGCTGATCATTGGTGTGTTATGACATAATCAACATGCATCATATTGGGAGATAATTAATTACAAAATAGTTCTTACAAACAGAAATTAGCAACACATCAAGTAAAACATATAACCTTTTTAGTTCTTGTAGATGGTCTCAAGACATTTTCCCTCATTTCATTTCTAGGAAGTCGTATAGGCAAGCGCAATGCTCTCAATACCTTATTGTTTCTTTCAATGTTTGCTTGCCGTAACACTTCATACTCATTCCGCATAGCTCCATTATTTCTTCCTCTTTTGTTTTGCATCTTTTTAGCTACAATAAAATTTTACAATATTAGATGAAAAAAATAAAAGAACATAGACATAAACAACACATTCAACGAATAGCATCTTACTTCCCCATTTGAGGTGGATATTTCTCAACAAATATACCATCAATGTTTGTTCTAACACAATTATTGTTGCCATCTGGAAGATTTATTTCAGCAGCAACATTCAATTCAGAGATTTTGCTAACTTTGTCAGTTACCACTGTATTTTCAATTTCTTCCTCCACAGACATGTCATTGAGGTCTCTTGGCCTTGACTCAATGACAGCTTTCCAGTCTTTATCGATAGGATCCTCAACATAATAGACTTGAGTCGCTTGTGATGCTAAAATATATGGCTCATCTGATAATTTTTCCCCCATATTAATTAAATGCTTGAAGTTCACTATCGTAATCCCAAATCTATCTGTCTTAACCCATTTGTCCTTTCTGAGAACATCAACCCAATCACATTTGAAGAGAACAACATTACCCTTTCAACGATAATCTAACTCAAGTATCTCAGTTATGACACCTTAGTATGTTATATCTCCTATTTGTGGATTTTGATCCTTTGAGCTAGAAAAACTACAAGTTTTTGCAACAATAGCTACCCCACTACTCTGAACTAATCTGCTGAAAGGATCTAGGATATCGACTACAGGGGGGGTGAATAGGCGATTTTAGCAAATTACAATAAATCAAGAAATTAGAAGTAAACGAGAGCAAAATAAATAACACACGATGAACAAGGAGCAATTTTCACACAAGGATATATCCCGTGGTCTTGGTGATTTGCCGATCACCCCTAATCCACGTTGAGGCAAACTCAAATCTCTAATCGCTCCTCTATCTAGTCAACCTTCTCTCGAGAAGTGACCTAGATCTTGAGCCAGATTAGTGTGATGAGTTATCCAAACCTCGATTTCACTAAGGATGCACTTTACCGCTCCGGTAAGGCGTGCTCAAACCTTTCACAAGACGTTTTGAGACTTCTTCACAATCTTCCTTGAAGAGCTCTTCAAAACTTTTCTCCTAGCCGTCTAGGAGCCGGTAAACTCCAAGAGTAACAAGCCGGTGATGATCACTTAGCCTTCTTCTAGTGCCACAAGATTGATTTAATGATCTAAATGCAATGCACTAGAAGATCTCAAATGCACACTCTCACAAATTCGAGAATTTGAACCCTAGAGTGTATGAAACAAGCTTAGGCTCTCAAGGATGATGACAATGCTCAAGATTATGCCAAAAGTCGTTAACAGGGCCGGGCAAGGGAGTATATATACCCCCCACAATTAATATAGCCGTTACAGGCCGTTGGGAGAAAAAGATCACCTGGCGGTCAGACTGCAGGTACAAGCTCGGTCAGACCGCCGCAATTGCAACGACATTTAACAGGCGCAATAAATGCTCAACTGCCCTTGTCAGGCACACATACGGTCAGACCGGAGTATATTTCGGTCAGACCGTGAAACTGTCCAGAGACGACATAGTTTCTGGACACCTTATACGGTCAGGCCGATATATACGGTCAGGCCGATATATACGGTCAGACCGTAGTTCAAAAACACGGTCAGACCGATTTCGCGGTCAGACCGGTCTAACAAACGGTCAGACCGTAATAGCTCAAAACACCAGAAGGGGTAAATCAAGAAGTTCCAGGAGACAGACCTTGGTCTCAACTACGGACAGACCGGCCTATAAAAAGAATGCACTATGCTTAGACTACACGTTGGTCAGTCCGAGATTTTAATCGGTCAGACCGTGAATTCGGTCAGACCGGTCTAACAGACGGTCAGACCGACTGAGACAGTGTTGAGCAGAAATGAGCTGATACAAGCATTTTCAAAGAAAATGACCTTCTAGTATGCAATGCAAGTTGATTTTATTATTTGTGGCACATAGATGAAGTATTTTGTGATACACCATATTCTCCTCTTAATAGTACGGTAACTATCCTAAAATCCGGTCACAATTCTTCTCTAATTGCCTTAGACTGGTAAAAATGGAAAAAGATCCTATTTCGTACCTTTGCCCTTTTGATCAATGCCCTTTCTTCATCCTGAGGCTCTTTCTTTGCATTTCATTAACCTGTCTTTTAAGTATCTTCTTGACACAACTAGGCAGGTAACGTTAGAATAGCATTTGTAGTTGTCATTAATTATTAAAACACTCTATAGGGGCCTAGAAGCTACAATCTCCCCCTTTTTGGTAATTGATGACAACATAAAGAGTAGATGAAAGAGTTTTAAGCATAAAGAGAATTTTACAATAAGCATCGAAGAATAAGACACTCCCCCTAAATGTATGAATAAGAGAATTTTGACATTTTAGTGGAGTTCAAGCATGTGTATAAGATGCAATCTCAATTCATTCACTATAGAATCATGAAATATCACAAATAAGACATTCAATTCTACACATGATATCATCATCACAAGCACATCTCATATACAATGAAGTACCAATCTCACAAGAGAGTCATCCAATATAAGTCATAAAAGAGACATTCAATTAAACAAGTTAAATTAAAACTTCTATACACCAAAAGTTCTTTCATCCAAAAGTTTTCATTTACATTTAAGGTTCATCACCTCTCTCCTACTCTTCTACTCTCTTCTCTCTCCCCCTTTGGCATCAATTGCCATAAAAAGCTAAGAATCAGCTGAGCATCATCATCGGGAGGATGGTGAGGAGGAGTCTGAGGGAAACGAGTGTAGAAGTGAGTGGAGAAGGCATCGAAGCGCTGCTCGAACTGATCCTGGCGCGAAGAGAAAGTCTGGAACTGATCATGCAAGGCCGCCAAGTCCGAGCGAGTGAGCTCAAGCCCCTGGAGAAGAGTAGCAAACTGATCCATCATCGGCTGATGGAACTGCTGCTGGAACTGAGAAAACCAGGCGGGGGCTTGGCTCGACTGAGGTGCCTGCTGAGCCTGAGGTGGAGGAGGAGGAGGAGGCATAGGCTGAGCCGGCTGCTGCTGATGCTGTGCTCCTTGGCCTCGAGCTAAGACGCGCGGGTTGACACTGAATGGCTTATAGCCAAGATGTCTGATGTCGCAAGAACCGCGAGGAAACGTTGTCTTCTGGAGCAACAAAGACATGATATATGGAGCATAGTAGAGATTTGGCAGAGTGGCCGCCGAGACATCCTCAATTGTCTTCAATATAAAGGAGACAATGTTGATTCGATGACTCTTGAGGATGTGGTCGATGAAGTTCCAGTAGTAATCCCGGACCGCTTCTCAGTTTCCACTCTTTGGATGGATCGTGGCTCGTACAATTTTGTTGACTACAGCAGGGAGGACTTTGAGACCGGTAACAGTGCCGGGTACAATCCGCTGTCCACCTCCCGGCTGCTCATAGAACTGGAGCCAGTCGTCCTCATGGAGGTAATCCTCATCCTCCATATCGATCCCCTCCTTCAGCTCCTCATAGTTTAACTTGTTTGCCGCAGCAAACTCCTCAAAGGTGGCCTCATAGCGCCTAGACCCTGTCATCCATATAATCTGCTGGTCCGCCCATCTGATCTCAACTGTAGCATAGAACTGTCTGATGGCAGTGGCATTCCATGGGCACTTGTGTTCCACAAAGTCATACAGCCCTATATCCTTGAAGATCTGCACCAAGGGAGCCATGATGGGCTGATTCACAACATAGGCGCATTCGATCCATTTGTGTTCGAAGATGTTTTTGTGGACCAAATGACCGTAGAAGGCATCCTGCTGCGTCATCGTGTGGAAATGAGGAGTCGTGGCGTCATTTGCATGATTGTAGGCATAGGTGGTCCTCGCCTTCGTGTAGTCGCTTGACGTCCAATTTTTCTTTGGGCCTTGATAAGCGTGGACGTTTATTTCATCATCCTCACTCTCTATGTCCATGCCCACATGAGAAGATCCACCACGATGAGACGACTGCTCTGTCTCTGAATCACCGGCCGAGGGCACCCAATCGTCATCGTGACTGTCGCTGCTACTCGAGGGTAGAACCCTTTTCGGCCGCTTAGCCAATTTCTTCTTGTTGGTCCGAATGGAGGCAGTGCCTTGAGTACCTCGACCACTATACAATTTGGAAGATATGCAGCAGGTAAGATACATGAAACAGGAAAGCATGACGAGAATAGAGATGACAACAGAACTGCACATCCTGGCTCTGCTGTTGCAGTCGGTCAGACCGAAACAGGGGCGGTCAGACCGGCGCAACCGTAGAGTTAGGGTTTGGCATGATTTCTGGGATTTTGGAGAAATTAAGATGCAATGTGGACAAATATGAGAGAGAGACTACTCATTGCATCAGGGAAATGAATCAATTTCAGGATATTGACAGAATTTAAACAAGATTCACCACATTTGCCCTAACCCTCAAGATGAATAGTAAGAGAAAGGAAAAATGAGGAGGAATCTGAGCAATGTACCTAGAAGACATGATTTGTTGAAGATCTTGAACCGCGGTAAGACCGAGCTTGACGAGGGTTTGACCGGAGAGGAAGAATCCAAAGATTTGAGGCGCACGTGAAAGAGACAGGAGTGGGGAAGAAAGTGACAAGGACAAGAGATTCGGGTTTAAAAGGTCTCTGGTCATGAAAATTCGGTCAGACCGTAGAAAGGGTACCGGTCAGACTGCTGGAAGCAGGAATATAAGATGCTCTCTGGAGATGCATTCGGTCAGACCGCATATGGTTCGGTCAGACCGCTGGAAGGACTGAAATTCTTGGAAGATTTTGATTGATTTGAAGCTCAAGAGATTTGGAGAGAGAGATATATAGCTATAAGATAATTATAAGTAAGATATGGACAATATCACCAAAAGGGGAAGTATTTATCTTACAACTTAACCAATTTTTGGTTCATTTTACTCAATTGCCGATAAAGGAGCCTAAAAAGCTCTAAAAGAGGAAGTTTAAGCAACCAAGTGATAATATAAGCACATTCAATATGAGTTCAACATTTCAAGCCACATTTGATATATCAATGACGTTAAGCTCATTTCGAAGTTTGCAAAAACGACTTTCATCTAAGGGCTTAGTGAATATATCCGCTAATTGATCTTTGGTTCTCACATTTTCCACCACCACATCACCTTTTCTAACATGATCTCTAAGGAAGTGGTGTTGGATATCTATATGCTTGGTCCGAGAGTGTTGAACTGGATTTGTGGCTATTTTCACCGCACTCTCATTATCACACAAAAGAGACACTTTTTCAAATTTTATTCCATAATCCAACAATATTTACCTCATCCAAAGCAATTGTGCACAAGAACTACCCGCGGAAACATATTCCGCTTCGGCGGTTGATAAGGCTATAGAGTTTTGTTTCTTAGAGGACCAAGATACTAAAGATCTTCCTAATAGTTGACAACTGCCTGAGGTGCTTTTTCTATCCACTTTACAACCCGCATAATCGGAATCAGAATATCTAATTAATTCGAATTTTGCACCTTTAGGATACCACAACCCTATGCTAGAAGAATATTTTAGATACCTTAAAATGCACTTAACGGCCATTAAATGACTTTCTTTAGGAGAGGCTTGATATCTTGCACACATACACACACTAAACATAATATCGGGCCTAGAAGCAGTATGATATAATAAACTACCAATTATAGATCTATAAAGCTTTGAGTCTACCGGTTTACCTCCTTCGTCAGAGACAAGGTGACCGTTTGTGGCCATTGGTGTCTTGATTGGCTTTGCTTCTTCAAGTCCGAACTTCTTGAGTAGATCCTTCACATATTTGTTTTGACTGATGAAAGTTCCTTCCTTGAGTTGTTTAACTTGAAGTCTGAGAAAGAAACTTAATTCACCTATCAAAGACATCTCAAATTCTCTGGACATCATATTACCAAATTCCTCGCAAAAATCTTGGTTAGTAGATCCAAATATGATGTCATCAACATAAATTTGACATACAAAGAAATCATTTCCAATTTTCTTAGTAAACAATGTAGTATCAACTTTCCCAATTTTAAAGCCTTTTGAAATTAAAAAGTCTCTAAGTCTTTCATACCAAGCACGAGGTGCTTGTTTAAGACCATAAAGAGCCTTGGAGAGTTTATACACATGATTTGGCTTTGTAGGATCTTCAAATCCGGGTGGTTGTTTAACAAATACTAACTCATTAATTTTTCCATTTAAAAATGCACTTTTGACATCCATTTGATATAGTCTAATATTATGAGATGAAGCAAAAGCAAGTAAGATTCTAATAGCCTCAAGTCTAGCTACGGGAGCAAAAGTTTCACCGAAGTCCAAACCTTCAACTTGAGTGTATCCTTGAGCCACCAATCTTGCCTTGTTTCTTACTACCACTCCGTTTGCATCTTGTTTATTCTTGAAAATCCATTTGGTTCCAATGACATTATGCTCATTCGGATTTGGTTCTTCTACCAATTCCCAAACATTGTTGCGGGTGAAGTTGTTTAATTCTTCATGCATAGCATTCACCAAATCCGGATCTTTTAAAGCTTCATCTACAAGTGTGGGCTCAAAAGAGGAAACAAAGGAGTAATTTTCACAAAATGAAGCAAGACGAGAACGAGTTTGGACACCCTTACACAAGTCACCAACAATTTGATCGACGGGGTGATCTTTGGAAATTGAGTGATGAATTCTCGGATGGTCAACCGGGATTTGTGAGATAGAGGTAGAAGTTATTTCCGGTTGTGGTTGAGAGGAGTCTTCCACATTGACCACTTCTACTATTTGATCTTCATGTTGAGCAGTTGATGAAGAGGGGATAGCTCGAGTGGATGGATCTTCATCTTGATCACTATCTTCTTTCGGCTTGATATCCCCAATGGTCATGTTCTTCATTGCCACTCTCAACCCTTCATTACCTACATCATCCAAATTGTCTTGCTCCTCTTGAGAGCCGTTAGTCTCATCAAATTCAACATCATGAGTCTCCTCAACCAAACCGGAGTTTTGGTTGTAGACACGATATGCTTTGCTATTTGATGAGTATCCTAACAAAAATCCTACATCACATTTACTTTGAAATTTAGATAAGCGTGTACCTTTCCGCAAGATATAGCACTTACACCCAAACACTCGGAAGTAGGAAATGTTTGGCTTCCTTCCAATGAGAAGCTCATAAGGAGTTTTCTTTAGAAGTCGATGACAATAAAGACGATTTGATGCATGGCACGCGGTGTTGATTGCTTCGGCCCAAAAGGTGTCCGAAACATTGTACTCCGAAAGTATAGACCTTGCCATATCTATCAATGTACGGTTCTTTCGTTCGACTACTCCATTTTGCTCCGGTGTATACTTGGCCGAAAACTCATGTTTGATGCCTTTATCATCACACAAATTTTCAACCTTGGTATTCTTGAATTCGGAGCCATTGTCACTTCTCACTTTCTTGATCTTGAAGCTAAATTCATTTTCGGCCCTTTGAGCAAAGCTTTTGAAAGTGTTAAACACAATTGACTTATCATGTAAGAAGAATATCCATGTATATCTAGAAAAATCATCTACAATGACAAGACAATAACTATTGCCACCAATGCTCACAAAAGTAGTTGGACCAAATAAATCCATATGCAATAGTTCAAGTGGACTTGAAGTTGACATTGTGCTTTTAGTTGGATGTGAGTTTGCAACTTGTTTTCCGGCTTGTCAAGCACTACACAATTTATCTTTTTCAAACATTACATCTTTTAATCCAACAACCAAATCATGTTTAACTAGTCTATTTAGTTGTTTCATTCCAACATGCCCAAGCCTTCTATGCCATAGCCAACCTTTAAAGATTTTGTAAACAAGCATGTACCAAGATTAGTATCATTTGAATTGAAATCAACTAAGTAGAGGTTGCCATGTCTAAAACCTTTGAAAATCAACTTATTGTCAACAATGATAGTGATAATCACTTCTTTTGGATAAAAAGCACATATGAATCCAAGATCACAAAGTTGAGCTACGGATAAGAGGTTGAAGTTTAGAGATTCAACAAGCAATACATTAGATATGGAGAGGTCGTTTGAGATGGCAATTTTACCTAAACCTTTTACCTTTCCTTTACTATTGTCTCCAAACGTGATCTTGTCATATTCCGCACCTTTGTTATTTAGTGAGGAGAACATATTGTGATTACCGGTCATGTGTTGAGTGCATCCACTATTGAGCACCCAATGTTGTCCTCCCGCCTTGTAATTGACCTACAAAACAAAGTTAGGTCCTTTTAGGTACCCAAACCTTTTTGGGTCCTTGGAGGTTAGTTACCAAGGATTTTGGGACCCAAATGGCTTTCTTTTTGGCACCAATGATCGGGGTTCCAACAAATTTGGCTTTAATATCGCCATTGTTCATTTTCTTCAATACATAGCAAGAATTGAATATAAGAGATGAAAGCTTTTGTTAGCATGGCAATTCTTTTCAATGTGACCTAAATTTTTACATTTGTTACAATATCCCTTTTCTTTTACAAAAACGGTTTTAGATGGAACAAAAACATGTTTACCCTTTTTGGGAATGAAACCTAGTCCTTCTTTTCTTAAGGAAAATCTTTGACTATCTAAAAGTTGTCTTAATTTTGATTCTCCTACATAGCATTTAGCTAGGTCATTGGTTAGTTTTTCAATTTTATCCTTAAGTTCATTGTTTTCAAGACTAAGCACATTATCATCAATTTTAGGTCTTGATGGGAATTCAATTAAGTCTTCACAAGAAGTAGATATGCTAGAAGTAGACATCATGGGCAAATCATTCAAAATATTGCAAGTGATGCCTATGTCATTACTCGATTTGTTGGCTTTATGAGTAATTAGAGAGTCATGAGCTTCCTTGAGCATCTCATGAGTTTCTTTGAGACTCTCATGAGATGTGCTTAGCTCCTCATAGGAATTTTGAAGAGCTTTGTATTTCTTCTTCAATTCCTTGAATTTTTCTTTTTCCTTACTCATATAGTCATCAAAATCAGTGATAATCTCAACTAGGTCATCATAAGTATATTCATTTTCATCACAAGATACCTTTGATTCTCCTTTAGCCATGAGGCAATGAGGAGTGGAGAATAGAGATGGAGCTTCCTTGATAGCTACCCCGGCGAGTCCTTTGGGTGACGCTTCATCTTCATCATCGGAATCGGAACTTGAAGCATCCGAATCCCACTCAATGAAGCAAGCTTGTCCATCCTTCTTATAATATTTCTTGAAAACCTTCTTCTTGCTTTCTCCTTCCTTTTCGTACTTCTTCTTCTTCATTGATTTTTCTTCTTCCTTGTTTTTGCCTTGTGTGGAGATGTGACCCTTTTCACCGCACTCAAAACATCTTCTCTCTTCAAATGGGTTCCTCTTGGATATTTGTCCTTTCTTGAAAGACTTCCCTTGATATCTTTTCTTCATGAACCGCTTGAATTTTCTCACGAAGAGAGCCATTTCCTCATCGGTGTCTCTCTCATCACTTTCCTCTTCATTGTCTTCCCTTTTGGAGACTTGAGCTTTGAGTGCAATGTTCTTCTTCTTGGAGTCGGAAGCCTCATCTTTTACTTCTTCATGAGATTTCTTGAATATATCATGAGTGAGAATCTCACTCAAGACTTCCAACGGAGTCACACTCTTCAAGTTCGAATGCACAAGTAAGGTTACAATTGTATCATATTTAGAAGGTAAAGCTCTAAGAAACTTATGACAAAACTCCACGTTTGTGACATCCATACCAAGCCCTTTTAACTCATTTACGATGTTATTTAATCGGTTAAACATCTCCGATGCATCTTCATTGGGCAACATGACAAACTTTTCAAGTTGTCCCTTATGGATAAATAGTTTAGCATCCTTGACCATCGAGGTTCCTTCATGAATATCCATAAGATTTCTCCAAATATCATGGGCCGTTTCAAGTTTACAAATTCTATTAAATTCACCTAGATTTAGAGCACTATAAAGAACATTCATGGCTTGAGCATTAGCTAAGGCATTATCTCTATCTAAGTTGGTCATGTCATCATCATCAAGAATTGCAAACCCCTCATCCACCACTTTCCAAATCTTTCCACCCATGGCTCTAAGATAGACCATCATTCTAGTTTTCCAATAAGTATAGTTAGATCCATCAAAGAGTGGTGGTTTACCAATATTGATCCGACCCTCACTAGCCATCTTTATCCTGCTCCGGGATGGTTAAATCCTCTAAAATGGAGTCCTTGCTCTGATACCAATTGAAAGGATCTAGGATATCGACTAAAGGGGGGGTGAATAGGCGATTTTAGCAAATTACAATAAATCAAGCAATTAGAAGTAAATGAGAGCAAAATAAATAACACACGATGAAAAAGGAGCAATTTTCACACAAGGATATATCCCGTGGTCTCGGTGATTTGCCGATCACCCCTAATCCACGTTGAGGCAAACTCAAATCTCTAACCGCTCCTCTATCTAGTCAACCTTCTCTCGAGAAGTGACCTAGATCTTGAGCCGGATTAGTGTGATGAGTTATTCAAACCTCGATTTCACTAAGGATGCACTTTACCGCTTCGGCAAGGCATGCTCAAACCTTTCACAAGACGTTTTGAAGCTTCTTCACAATCTTCCTTGAAGAGCTCTTCAAAACCTTTCTCCTAGCTGTCTAGGAGCCGGCAAACTCCAAGAGTAACAAGCCGGTGATGATCACTTAGCCTTCTTCTAGTGCAACAAGATTGATTTAATGATCTAAATGCAATGCACTAGAAGATCTCAAATGCACACTCTCACAAATTCGAGAATTTGAACCCTAGAGTGTATGAAACAAGCTTAGGCTCTCAAGGATGATGACAATGCTCAAGATTATGCCAAAAGTCGTGAACAGGGCCGGGCAAGGGAGTATATATACCCCCCACAATTAATATAGCCGTTACAGGCCGTTGGGAGAAAAAGATCACCTGGCGGTCAGACTGCAGGTACAAGCTCGGTCAGGCCGCCGCAATTGCAACAGCATTTAACAGGCGCAATAAATGCTCAACTGCCCTTGTCAGGCACACATACGGTCAGACCGGAGTATATTTCGGTCAGACCGTGAAACTGTCCAGAGACGACATAGTTTCTGGACACCTTATACGGTCAGGCCGATATATACGGTCAGACCGGCCAAACGGTCAGACCGTAGTTCAAAAACACGGTCAGACCGATTTCGCGGTCAGACCGGTCTAACAAACGGTCAGACCGTAATA
The DNA here is from genome assembly GCA_019359835.1 of Pharus latifolius. Classification (NCBI taxonomy): domain Eukaryota; kingdom Viridiplantae; phylum Streptophyta; class Magnoliopsida; order Poales; family Poaceae; genus Pharus; species Pharus latifolius. Next base: position 19,466,678 of record CM033330.1, read on the forward strand.
GCTCAAAACACCAGAAAGGGTAAATCAAGAAGTTCTAGGAGACAGACCTTGGTCTCAACTACGGACAGACCGGCCTATAAAAAGAATGCACTATGCTTAGACTACACGTCGGTCAGTCCGAGATTTTAATCGGTCAGACCGTGAATTCGGTCAGACCGGTCTAACAGACGGTGAGACCAACTGAGACAGTGCTGAGCAGAAATGAGCTGATACAAGCATTTTCAAAGAAAATGACCTTCTAGTATGCAATGCAAGTTGATTTTATTATTTGTGGCACATAGATGAAGTATTTTGTGATACACCACATGCTCCTCTTAATAGTACGGCAACTATCCTAAAATCCGGTCAAAATTCTTCTCTAATCACCTTAGACCGGTAAAAATGGAAAAAGATCCTATTTCGTACCTTTGCCCTTTTGATCAATGCCCTTTCTTCATCCTGAGGCTCTTTCTTTGCATTTCATTAACCTGTCATTTAAGTATCTTCTTGACACAACTAGGCAGGTAACGTTAGAATAGCATTTGTAGTTGTCATTAATTATTAAAACACTCTATAGGGGCCTAGAAGCTACATCTGCCCTCATCATAAGATATTGTATGAAAATTGTATCCATTTATTGAATAATTGTTATATTTTGTTGCGACCATAAAAGGCTCATTTGCTAGTATCTGAATCTCTTCTCCTACATCTTCCCCAGTTGATAGTAACTCATTCACCTAGAAAAATTTATTTATACGGTTAATACAAAAACATCGCAATATGTATTTAACTAAAATTGTTGTTTATGAACTTACATGCAATCTAAACCACTCATGAAATGTTGCATGATGTATACGCTCTCTCTCATGAATCCTTGATGACCATAGATGAAAGATACCCCAAATGTTTTCTGCAAATATTTTTTGAATGTAAGATATTATAAAATATATATTTGAACTAATTTAATAACATTTAATAAAAAATTAGCTAGAGAACATACATCAAATATGGCTCAATATGCTCATAATTAAATAAGACATATCTGTGAGCTTGAATCCATGTTTTATGGTCCAACGTAATAGTGCACTTGCTAGTCAAACCGCGACCTATGTTGTTCAAGTATGTGGTAGCAGTTGACAAGGTATTGAATTGTGCATCATCATTTCGACTCGGCCGGTTAAACCTAGTCTCACAACCATGCAAATAACGAGAGCAAAATGTCATACTCTCATCAAATATATAACCTCCGCAATTGATCCTTCTGGGTGACTTCTAGTTCGAACATAGCTCTTCAACCTCATTAAAAATCTACAAAATTTTGAAATAATTAATTAATGAAAATATTAATAACAGTCTAATGAAATTGAGCCTTCTACTATGGAATTAATATATCTTTCTATGAGATACATATTGCGGTACTGGACAGTGCCAGCAATCCTTGCCTCAGTAGGAAGATGGACCATTAAATGCACCATAACATCAAAAAATGATGGCGGAAATATTTTTTCAAGAAGGCACAAGGTTTCAGAAATTTCAGACTCTAATCTCTCCATATCAGCTACATTGATTACAGGAGAAAATATTTTCTTGAAGAAGTTGCTTACACAAAGCAATGCAATACTAACATTTTCTAGTAGTATCCTTCTAACAGCCAATGGAAGCAAGTGTTCTAAAAGAATATGACTGTCATGGCTTTTTAACCCAATTATCTTCTTATCATGAACATTTACATGACTTCGTATATCAACTGCATATCGATCTGGAAATTTAACTCCTTTTAATACTTCACAAAACATTCTTTTCTCTGCAGAACTCAGTGAGTAAGATGCAGGAGGTAAATAGAACTTGTCCCCTACTGAGATAGGATGCAGATCCTTCTTGATACGTAACAGTTGGAGGTCCAAGCGAGTGTTCAAATTGTCTTTTGATTTGCCATCAATATCCAAAAGTGTGTTAATTATATTGTCACAAACATTTTTCTCGATATGCATCACATCAAGATTATGCCGCAACAAAATATCCTTCCAATAGGGCAATTGCACCCATATTGGTTGTTTTTTCCAAATAGTTTTTGGTTCACCATCCTTACCCTTACACTTTCAGGATGGTCTTTTCCCTATTGGGTCCTTCCCAAAATCATTTTTTACATCTTTTGTTTGTTCGATAACATCATATCCAAAAAGAAAAACTGGGGCTTCCCTATGCTCTTTGGTACCATCAAATGACTCACTATCATTTCTAAATTCATGACAAGAATGCAAGAATCAACGATGTCCCATGAAGCAATGTTTTTTTTACCATTTTTAAGATGAAGTGAGCAAGTATTTGCATGGCAAACAACACATCCAATCTCACCAGAAGTAACTTGTCCAGATACATATCCATATCCTAGATAATCAGTAACAGTCCAGAACAAGGCAGCACGCAATTGAAACCATTGACCAGATGATGCATCACGAGTTTTGACACCATGCCACATCTCTAACAAATCATCGATCAAAGGTTGAAGGTAGACGTCAATATCATTTCCAGGAGCTTTAGGACCAGGAATAAGCAGAGAGAGGATAAAATTTGGTTGCTTCATACACATCCATGGTGGAAGATTGTAGGGAATCAAGACAACATGCCATATGCTATGTAATGAACTTAGGCTTCGGAAAGGATTAAAACCATATGTTGCCAAACACAGCCTAATATTGCGACAGTCAGAACTGAAGTCTGGGTACCTGTGGTCGAAATCCTTCCAAGCGGGAGAATCAGCTGGATGGCGTATCAACCAATCTCTAGTGTGCCCTTCGCTATGCCATCTCATATCAGCTGCTATCTTTGATGACATATACAGTCTCTGGAGCCTCTTTTTAAGTGGAAAATATCAAAGAACCTTTCTAGGAATTTTGTGTATTCGCTTCCCATCAAGGCTCTTCTTTTCTATCTTCCATCTGGAAGTTCCACATTTTGGGCATGAGTCTATATTTGCATGCTCTTTCCAAAATAGTATACAGTCATGTGCACATGCATCAATATTCTCATAACCCAACCCGAGACTTCTCACCATCTTCTTTGCATCATGGAAGTTTTTTGGCATTGTGGCATTCTTTGGAAATGCTTCCTTCAGTAAGTCTAATAACAAATCAAAGCTACTGTTACTCCATCCACCTAGGAATTTTATGTGAAGGAGCCTCACAATAAATTGTAGCTTTGTGAGTTTGCACCTAGGGTAGAGCTCTTGACTAGCATCACTTGCTAACCTATAGAATGTCTCAACATCTACATTTTGATCCTCCGAATCGGAACCATCACCACCTATATCACCAACTTCTTGGTATCCACATCCTATGTCATGGATCATTTCAGTGATCTCATCTAGCTGCGGCTCACTATCCATATTAGAAACATTTTCTATATTAGATTTCTTGTGTGTCTTGTGCGATGATGTTTGTTCACCATGAAATATCCACTTGGTGTATCCTTCTAAAAACCCATCACAAATCAAGTGTTCATAAACAACTTTAGCTTCTCTCCAAACACAGTTCACACATTTTCTACAAGGGCAGAGAATTTCATTTGCTTTTGCAGAATTTGTAAAAGCAAACTCTATGAAACCCTTTACGCCTTGGTTATATTCAGTTGAGTACCTACATTTAATTATCATTAGTTTCAATCAAAAGAATAACATAAGTAGCTTAGTATTTGATTTAGTGACTTGAGTGTTTGTTTTCTACCTAGCCGCACTCATCCAACGCTTGTCCATAATAAATGCCAAAGACCATAAAATTCTCGTAGCCTTTCCTTATTATATAGCTTACTGCAAGAATCAGCTAGTATATCTGAAATAAAATCAGCTAGTATCATTACTAGTTTAATACGGATTTTAGTCTGAAATGAGTTTATAAACAAGAACACAAATAGACGGGGAGGGAGGGTTAACAAATACTTCCTATTTAGAAAGAAGTAATAGCTTACTGCAAAAATTTCTCTCTCCAAAGTGATTTGAAATTACTAGGTTAATTTTAATAATAATCTCAGCTAACTACAAAAATTGACTAGCAAAATACAATTTGATAGGGTAAGTATTGGCCCATCACACCATGTTATTGTTCATGTAAGCAAGCGATAACATCATTCTATATAGTCATTCATTCATTGTTGAAATACTTCTTTTGATTCATAATATAAGTTTACTTCTTATTCACATGCGAATTAATAGTATTGAATGAGGGAAAATAATCATAATACACTAATGATGCGTCTATTATATAAAGTTTGGATGTGTATGGAAAAAATGTTAATGGAGGCATGAGAGGATACTATAGAGGATAAAGGAGTCAAACATGTACTTAATAATATATTGGAATTATAGTAAGGTTTATATTGTGAATATAGAAAAAGAAAAATAGTCTTAAATTGTGAAAAGGAAAGTGTATGACACAAAGGCATAATTACAACATGCAAACAAATATAAGTACTTCAATGGAAAAAAATATAGATCTACCAAGAAAATTGACAAATATGGGATTAGGGGTGAAAATTACTTTTCCAAAAACCATAAAAAATTCAAATTAAGGCACACAATTGGTGAGATTTTCTTCCTACTTGTCCAATTTTTCTCACCAAAGTGAAAATAGAAATCCAGTTGACATTTAACTTCTCCAATTAAGAGTCTAAAGACTTATATGATTGACATGATATGCCAAAAAAAAATACTATTGGTCCCTCTGAATCATTGATTTCCAAATTAAATGATAGTTCCAAAAAAAATTAAATGCTAGTTTAAAGAATTGATGTTCAAGACTTAGTTTGGTCAAGTTTTGGATTCAATTTCTATCATGGAGAAACTGAAGTCATATATGATATAACTCTAGTTCGACATATACTAAAAACCAGAGTTCTGATAGTGTTTGACAAAACACTATTATTTTGTTGTTTTAAATAAAATTTACATCTTATAATAGAATGTAATTGTAGTTGTAATCAATGACATAGCCATATAAATAATTCTAACTTTATGAGTATTTGTAAACTTGAAGTTAGAGCTGTTAAAGCACATCAAATTCTTTAGTGTAAAAGTGGTTTCAGCTTCATGCAGAAGCACCAACACCACAATGGATCGAACCTGCGGATTCTGTAGGAGCATATATATGCACAAACACAATCACATAACTAGGAGTATTTCCATACATTTCACATCTATGCACCAAAGTTATAAAAAATTTACTAATGTCTATCTAAAGAGATAGATACAAAATTGTTAAATAGTTATGACTATATAACATAAGACTACTATTTTTCCTGTTTAGTGGATACATTGTGTAACACCTATAAATTAAAGGGCATGCATGCCTTTTAGAATACAAGGATTGGCTCTGTCTAGCCTTCCTGACATATAGAACTTTTTAAGGGTGATTAGTGATGGAAACTACTCAAAATATAGGATTATTAGTTTGCACATTATCCATGCTCAAATCCCTTGTTCTTTAGGACCATGTGCACCGACTAATATAGAATCCACTTTGTTATTGCTTGTTGAGTGTGTTGCCTCGCGTTGTTACAACTACAGTAAAAAATTGCATCAGCTTTCTTAGGATACTTCATCCCTAATCCTTATATTGATCTAATTCATGCCATTCATCTACACTATTCAGTTCAAAATCCTAGTCACCATGTATCTCGATCACGTCACTTTTTGTTTCCTTATTTCTCCATTGGTTTAATATCATACTATTTGGTAAGATGCTACCTATGTTTGACAACTTCCTTACTTCAACTCTCTCTACATGGCCATCCTTATTGATGCTAACTATTGTGTCAATAACACCAAAAGCTTAAAGGTTTCGCAACTTAGATGGTTACACCAAGCACTATTTAGTCATACCACAACCACTATCACTACTACAGAAATGAAATCCACTAACCCATATCTTCTAACGGTTATAAGCAATCTGGAAAAAATCCGATAGAATAGGACGACAGTGATGGAGAAGAGGCTTTTTACTATCGGTTATATACTGGTACACCGTTAGTGAAATGCAAACATTTTTTACTATCGGTCATTATTGTAACAACCGATATATTATATGAAATAGTACTATCGGTTTTTCTTTTGTAACTGATAGTGAAATTACGGACTTTATACTATCGGTTCGTACTGTACCAACCGATATAATAGATGAAATAGTACTATCTATTTTTTTTTCGTAACTGATAGTGAAATTATGGACTTTATACTATCAGTTCGTATTGTACCAACCGATATAATAGATGAAATAGTACTATCAGTTTTTCTTTCGTAACTGATAGTGAAATTACGGACTTTTTACTATCGGTTACTACTGTACAAACCGATATAATAGAGTAAATTTAACTATCGGTTATATAAAACAAAACGATAGTAAAATGACGTCATATAAACTAATGGTTATGACAGTGGGGACCTTCTTTTACTATCGGTTGTGTTTTTGAACAGATAGTAAAATTGTACAACTTATCTCGACCCCTGCTCTGCGCTCTGTATCGTCGATTCATTTCTACCGTACGTGCATCCACGCTCCAAGCTAGAGTGATCTGGAGAAGCTAGCTGAGAGGTTGATAATTCGATCCCCCTCGGTATTGTCATCTTCTCATCACCTCTCTCTCTCTCGATCACTCTTTCACACTCTCCCTCTCTCTCTCTACTTGTAATTCATTAAACTAGATACATGTAGCTCCAAACTAACTAGAAGGCTAGGTTGGCTAGCTAGCTATAGCTTGCTGAAGTTAAGCAGCTAGCTAGCTGGCTCTTCCAATTAATGCATCAAGTTAATTAGGGTTTCATACATATCCATTTAATGTAATTAAGCAACTGTACACACATATGGCCTAGCTAATTGATGATGTTTCATGCATGCATGCCCTGAGTCATTAATTATTTATTTCAATTTGTCAATTTTGTGAAATAATTGTAGATGGACCGAGAATATTGGATGTATGGAATAAAACGTACTACTGTTGAGTATTTGGAGGGTGTGAATGGGTTTATTAAATTTGCTGAGCAAGAAAAGGCGAAGAAGGGAGAGAAAGATAGCAACTCTGATCAGATTAGGAGTCATTTGATTCGTCGTTGTTTTAACGCATGCTATACCTGTTGGATATGGCATGGTGAAGATCTTGAGGAAACGAGCACCGCTACCACTCAGCAGCACCCGGAAGTGGATTGCAGTAATGATGATCATGATCAGAACATTGGTAATGTTCATTCGGAAGTCCATGTAGATGACGACAATTTAGATGAAATGTTACGTGATGTAGAAGAAGATTACAGTGAAAATGATTTAGCTAAATTTGAGAAATTAATTATTGATTCTAAGAAGCTTTTGTTCCCCGGATGTGCAAAATTTACAAAGTTGTCTTATGTGTTGAGATTATATAACTTGAAGGCAAGCAACGGTTGGAGCAATAAGATTTTCACAGCGCTATTGGATCTGTTAGCGGACATGCTTCCAGAGGGAAATGAGTTGCCAAGATCGGTTTACCAGGCCATAAAACTATTGTGTCTGTTAGGAATGGAAATCGAAAGAATACATGCATGCCCAAATGATTGTGTTCTGTACTGTAACGAGTACGAGGATTTGCATGTTTGTCCAAGATGCGGTGCATCGCGGTATAAGCATGGGGAGAGAATTTATCACAATGGATGTGATGAGGTAAAGAAAGGGCCTCCGGCCAAAACTGTGTGGTATTTGCCTGTGATTCTTAGATTGAAACGACTGTTTGCAAATCCGAAAGATGCGAAGTACTTGCGTTGGCATGTTGAAGGTCGAAAACAAGACAGAAAACTAAGACATCCAGCTGATTCTATTTAGTGGAGAAACATTAACAGAACATTCCGTCAGTTTGGCGGCGAAGTGAGGAATATAAGGTTTGGATTGAGTACGGATGGTATGAATCCACACGGAAATATGAGCAGTCGACATAGCACTTGGCCGGTTCTTTTATGCATCTACAATCTTCCTCCTTGGTTATGTATGAAGCGCAAGTACATCATGATGTCGTTACTAATTTCAGGACCCAGACAACCCGGGAATGATATTGACGTGTTTCTATCACCGTTAGTCGATGACTTACATAAATTGTGGAGCGAAGGGGTATGGGTGTGGGTGCACATAAGCGAGAGAATTTCATGTTGTGGGCCATGATATTTTGCACCATAAATGATTTCCCGGCCTATGGAAATTTGTCGGGGTATAGTACGAAAGGAGGCAAGGCTTGTCCTATTTGCTTGGATGAAACTGAAAGCATGTGGTTATTGAACTGCAGAAAAACAGTGTACATGGGTCACCGCAGATTCCTTCCGATGCATCACGCCTACCGTAAGAAGAGGATGTCATTCAATGGGAAGCCTGAGAAAGGATTAGCCCCAGTGTTTGTGACTGGTAAGGAGTTTTACTTGCGCGTGAAGGACATCAAAGTTGAGTTCGGTAAATGTTCTAAACCTCCAGGAAAAATGTTTGGAAGAAGAGATCGATTCTTTGGGATCTGCCATATTGGGAGCACTTACAAGTTCGACATTGCATTGATGTCATGCACGTAGAGAAAAATGTTTGTGACAGTTTGATTGGTTTGTTGTTGAACATTCCAGGAAAGATGAAAGATGGCATCAACGTTCGCCGTGACATGCTCGACATGGGCATAAGGACTGAGCTTGCACCGTTGGAGAAGGGAAAGCGGACATACCTCCCCCCGGCCTGCTATACTTTGTCAAAAAGAGAAAAAACAGAACTCTGCCAGTGCCTATATGGTGTCAAAGTTCCATGCTGGTATTCTGCGAACTTGAAAAAACTTGTGTCCATGAAAGACTTGAAACTGGTTGGTATGAAGTCCCATGATTGTCATGTACTGATGTCACAAATGCTTCCCATTGCTATCAGTGGCATTCTCCCAGTCAAAGTCAGAGAGACAGTTACAAAGCTATGTTATTTCTTCAACACAATATCTGGCAAGGTAAGCGTGTACTCCTAGCAAGTTAATTAGCTCCATTCGTGGAACTTGTCAGATTTTTTGGATCTGAATATTTGCTGCAACTGTGTCCTTGCAGGTAATTGATCTGGATGGACTGAAGGATTTGCAACGCGATGTGACTACAACTCTTTGCCAGCTGGAGATGTATTTCCCTCCATCCTTTTTTGATGTTATGGTCCATCTAATTGTTCACCTTGTTAGAGAAATTAAGTTTTGTGGACCCGTGTCCCTGCGCTACATGTATCCATTTGAGAGATTTATGGGTATCTTGAAGGGATATGTGTGGGACCCTCCTTTGAGGAATCCCATGGCAACCGCCCAGGTGGATTGCGCACAGGTGGGTTCATCACAAGCTCACAATAACAGGATTCACTTTAAACAATAAAGTAAGTAGATAAAACAAGTACAAGGTCACGAGGACCACTATTACAATATCATAATGCCAAGGATGGCCTTAATTAAAGTTGATACAAAAGTAGAGAGTTTTCAAAATCAAGAATCGGTATCGAAGTACCGAACACAGAAAAACAACACAAAAAGCAACCACAAAGGTCTTCACTTCCTTCTGCAGCGGCTCTGGAAGGGCTTCCTCCACATCGGACTCAACTTGGCTCATGACCCTCCTAGAAGCTCAAATCGTTTGGAAAGGCTCCTTCCTCTTCTTGGTGCTCAAGGTTAGGGGAATCGGGATCCTCGAATCTTTTCTTCTGAATTTGTTTGTAAAGGCAAGGGTGAGCATGTTTTTACACAATGCTCAGCAAGTCTCGTTACAAGAATGCAGGTATATAGATGAGGAGTGATCAAGAAAAGGGTTTAAGTCTTATAATTATAAATAGTATAGATTTCAGTTCTTTGATCTCTCAAATAAGGGTTTTATTTTCAACAGCGGGGTTTTGTAAATCTTATAATAGACTTTAAGAAATTGTTATGTGATGGTCTCCCATGAGTCATCACTTTTATCAACCCATATTATGAAAACATTCCAAATATTTACTTGTGCTGAACCACATGGATAAATCCACCGCGAACATACTCCATGACCTGGGAGTACAGAGTATCCGATACTTTTCTTACACTTTGCAAAGGTGTACCTCTTTTTAAATCCACTTCTTCACTCGACTTTCAAGTCGGATTAGCTCCACGCGACTTATACGCATGTGACAAGGCCGAGATCACACAACGCTTTTGCAGTCTAGTATTAACAGTATCCCCGCCCGGTAAATAGACAATTAAGTCTCAAGTACCGTTGTGGGTCCTACCCGCTGCCTTACTTCCTAGCCTTTGGCCTATGCTCCCGCAGGACACATAGCCTTGGTCTGTCCACGCGAGACATTTGACCGTCACGATTACAACCGCGCACGGCTTAATCGGAGGCATAGGGCGTCTTCCTTCTTTCCACCTTTTCCTCTCATGCTTTTTCTGAACTCACATCACTCACGGACGAACTGCGCCCAACCAGTTTCTCCATGCGAGAAACCAGACCGACAAACCATGCAGGGAACTGCTAATACCAAAAAGCTACTAAGTCGTGCCTGTCCCATACCAGGCAAGTGGTTGGTACGTTTTTCATGCCGCATAGAGGCACAACACAAGGTTCTAGTCCTTATGAATTGATAGTGAGGAGCCATCCACATTCCCTGGTGCGCACCGCACCCTCTCCATACAAACCAATCCTCACTATCAATTCTAATTTGTATTTTCTTTCACAAAAAGCGGTTTTCAAACATGTTTTTCATATAAGCGACCATTTGATATTTAGCATGAGTTTTCAAGCATAAGCATAATTCTAAGCATATATCCTAGGGTGACAAGGATGCATGGGTATTCAATCACAAGAGGGGTTTCACAATCATTTAGGTTATATCTAACCACATTATTTGAACATACTCTCATTTGAATATAAGGCATGCATATACTTTGAAAACAACTAATATACTTCATTTGAAAATATTAGGCGAGACATGATCAAGGGGTTGAGACTTGCCTTGCATTGCTGGGTCTAATTACTCAGACGAATCTTCAAAGACTTCTTCCGCTCCTTCAACTTCGGGCGCTGGCGCTCTGCGGCGGACACAAGTAATACAATACATACACTACATAAGCATACATAAAATAGTTGCAATAGAAAATAATAAGTACATATATCATGCATGCAAGGGAAAAGACTTGGACAGAGTCACTTGGGTGCTGGTCGAAGAGATGGGCTCAAAAGAAGTTGAATGTCAAAGGCCGACATTCAGTCCACGGCAAGACATAGCCATAAGTTGGTCTTAGGTAGGTTTTCTGGAGAAGTGGCAGAAGAGAAAGATGTAGAACACAACTCCAGGAATCTAGGGGACAAAGTGACATTTTCATTGCTCAACCAGAAGGGGTCAAACAAGGCTAATGCCAGTGGCTGACATGCACTGACATAGTGCAGACATTGCCAAAATCTAGGGCTTGACATAACTTTTGATCCAAGGCTCCAATTGATGCACAACTTTGTCTGGGAGGTAGGCATTGATAACAGGATCAAATCATTCAACAGGATCTAGGGCAGGAAATGGCTGGAAGGTGATGAAATTCAGTGATGAATTGTGGTGACTTGGACATGAACTGGGCTTCTGGACAGTGATCTTGGCAAGGGCATATCTTCCAATCTAGGCAGATCCAGATGTCGAGCTAGTGGAAGAAAATGCTCAGGGAGGTGAGGCAAAGCTAAGGGACAAAGTTTCAGGAGCTAGATCGGCCGGGGAAGAATTCCGGCGACCGGTGCTGGAGAAGACAACACTGGAGATTGGGGGTTTTTGATACAAAGCATTTGAACTCGATTGCTTGTTTAGAGAGTGAGAGGGTGAAGTGTGGAAGCTAATGGCTAAGTCAATTTGGTTGGGGGATAGCTGGTACGGCCTGGCGACGGGAGCCAGATCATCGGCGGCGAGCTAGAACGGAAAAACTACGATTCCAGCTCAATTGTGAAATCTAAGCGCACAGGCTTGCTAGATGGGGTCTACTGATCAAGAAATTCTACTAGAGGGGAAGCCAATTTGGGATGAATCGAACAGCATTGCAGAAACAGGGAGAATCGGGAATCCGGCGATCACCGGCGATGGGGATCGATCTGGTGCAATTGGGAGCTATGACACAGAGAGGGAGAAGAGGGGAACTGACCAATGGCTTTGGATTGGAGATTGGGGCTGTGAAATGGTCTGGCGACGGTGGCCTCAAAAACAGCTCGTCGGAGAAGAAGGTGAGAGCGGCGAGGTTGCTGGAAAAATGGCTAAGTCCTGAGATGAGGCTTAAGCACAGCACTGGAGGGTTTAAATAGGTCCTGGGGCGGAGCTTGCGAGGGATAAAACGACAACGATTGCTTGCGCCGGGGAGAAGCTTTGTCGGGCGAAGGCGCAACAGCGGCGACGACGATGTGACGCATGCGGCTGTGCAGTTGCTCTGCCAGCATTGTCGGGAGCGCATTGGAACTGGGTTTGAAACGGCGCGGATGCGGAGGCAACAGCAAAGCTCCGGCGGTGACATGTATGTGCATGCAATGCCACGGCAATGGGCGTGCGAGCGCGAAAACGCTGCTGGAGCGCGGGCGTTTAACCACTGGACATGGTGATGCTACGGTGGCTAGCACGTGCGCGCGGGGTGGCACAACAACTCACGGGCACAAGCGACAAGAAGCGGTGGCCGGCGGTGAACAAATGCGGCGAAAACACAGCGCGGCTCCGGCGACGTGCACTGGTCGAAGGCAACGACCAGGTGCTGGTCGAACGGGACCTGAAAAGAAGGTTTGGGCTACTTTGCAATTTTGAAATTTGCTCCAGGGACTGATCTGCGAGGAAAAGTTGAATTGGAAAAGGATCTGATTGCAAATCTGGAGATCTGGAGGGCTGATCTGAAATCTGATTTCAGGAATGAGTTGCATAAGATTAATGGAACTCATCTAGCCAAAGTTTGACAAGATCGGGCAAGATCTGAAGGGTTTCGACAAAAGTGGGGAAAACGACTTTAGGGTAAAACAGGGTAATTAGGGTTTCAAAAATAGCGAGGGTCGAAACTCAGGTTTAGGGCAGGATTTGGAAATTCTTCCAGAAGGGAAAAATGTTCAGAATAGTGAATGGGAGATATTCACTGAATCAGATCAAAGTTTGGAGGTGGTCTGAGACTTTTAGTCTTTTTGGGCTTCTGACAAATCTAAAAAGGGCTGATTTGTGAAAAAGTTCTGAACGAAAGAGTTTGATTGCCAACTTTTTGGGGTAAACTGCTGGCACAACTGGGATCTCATTCTGAAATAGAGAGGGACGAGGCAAGCCAGGATTTGGGAAAAATCGGGGTGTTACAATATGTAAGGAATCGACATCGGCTTGAGGGCAGTATCATTGAAGGTTATGCCGCCGAGGAGGTGATCGAATTTTGCACCAACTATATGGCCGGGGTTGACCCAATTGACGTTCCTACGTCCTGGCATGAGGGCAGGCTTCAGGGCATTGGAACGATTGGATTTAAAGCAGTCATCCCCTCTAGTGATCTGTATGCAAAAGCCCATTTTTGGGTCTTACAGCACATGAAGGGGGTGGAGCCATACATACACGAGCACAAGAAAATGTTACGGAAACAGAATCCTTCGAAGCCAGAGATTTGGGTCAACAGAGAACATAACAGGAAGTTTGCTGGGTGGATCGAAAATAGAGTCATGCAAGCTTCTGAGGGTGGCGTAGATGAAGTTGTTACATGGTTGGCCAGAGGGCCTAGATTTACTGTAGGGACTTGGAAGGGGTATGACATCAACGACTATTCATTTTACACAAGAACTCAGGACGAGAAGAGTACTATGCAATGTAGTGGAGTGACACTACTTACTATTTCGGAGGATGCCAGGGCAGTAAGGGCACTCGACTCATATTACAGTGTTATTAAGGAAATATGAGAGCTCGATTATGTATTACTTAAGATTCCTCTGTTTCGATGCCAATGGGTCGAAATCCCTCGAGGTGTTAAAGTCGACAATTATGGGTTTACTCTCGTCAATCTCAGTAGAGTCGCACACCAAGATGATCCATTTATACTTGCTGAGCAAGCCACACAGGTGTTCTACATCGTTGACCCGGCCAACCCAAAGTTACACGTTGTCCTTCACAGTAAGAGACGTATTGTTGGGGCTGAAGACGTTATGGATGAAGACGAGTATGATCAGTTCGACGAGCTACCTCCATTTTTAGATGTAATTCTTCAATATGTCCCTACCGAAGATATTGACGAAACAAGTTACATGCGAGACGACCACGAAGAAGGATTATGGGTGGACAACCATTCTTGACTAATTTGCAATATGTAAGTGACGTATATTACTTGGATCTTTAATCGAAGAATTCTTCAAATCATTTTTCAAAAATTCTTTGGGAAAACATACGTGATGCATTGAGAATCATTTATGGAAATTTTCATTTCAATTGGAGTACTTGATTTGAGCAATAATTGATTCTTTTCACAAATTAATATGAAAACTGCAAATTTTCATTCCATGATTGGTCTTTATTGTAAATTTATTTCAAAATTATTGGAAGTCATTTGCATGGAGTTTCAGGTGTCTTTACAAGTGCAAAATGATGTACTGAGACCCATCTGTAATTGTTCTCAGAAAAATCCTTTAGGGTCAATAACACTGTATTCTACTATCGGTTTCAATTTGCAAACCAATATGAAATTAATCTCTACTATCGGTTTATTGTTCATAACCGATAATATTTCATTTTGTGTTATGAGACCCTGTTCTACATTTTAGTTTGCTCTTGTACAGTGGATTAATTTACTATCGGTTAATAATCATAAAACCGATTGTGAAATACAATGCAAAATGATGTACTGAGATCATTTGTAATTGTTCTCAGGGAAATCCTTTAGGGTTAATAACATTGTATTGTACTATCGGTTTCAATTTTCAAACCGATATGAAATTAAACTCTACTATCGGTTTATTGTTCATAACCGATAGTGATTTATAATGTGTTATGAGACGCTGTTCTTAATTTACTATCGGTTAGTAATAATAAAACCGATAGTGAACAATGCCAAATCTCCAAACCCTAACTTACATTGTATTTACTATCGGTTTGGTGGTTATGAACCGATAGTAAAGATTCATATATTAGGTTAACCTCACACGATTTTCCCTCCAGTGCAACTGATCACATTCCAAATACTCGCGCGCGGAAAACCCTAGCCTCCCCGATGTTTGCTTTTTCGCTCCTCTGCGCCACCATTGCCGATCGCAATTGGGTTCTCCACCGCCTCCGGCCACTGCATGGTGCCACTGCCTACGGCCACTCCACGAACGACTGTAAGTGTTCTTGACCAAACCGCTCGCGTCAATTGCTTAAATTTATATGCAATAGTTCATATGTGGTTCAATGGATTACAAATATAAAACTAGATGAAAATTCATGAACTACAAACTTGATAGCTATGAGAATTACAGACTTGATGAAAATCACTAGTAATTTGTCGTACAGTGTAGTCCACTATCGGTTTCTTATTTAGAACTGATAGTAAATACCATAATCTGAATTAAGACTAACATAGTTAATTACTATCGGTTTTAATTGACAAACCGATAGGAAATAGTGTATGTCATATTGGTTTGTTATTGTCAACTGATAGTACATTGAAAAGTCTGAATTTTGCAGAGTTCATATTTCATTTGTGAAAAGAATCAACTATTGCTCAAATCAAATATATTTGAAATGAAAATTTAAAGAAATGATTTTCATTGCATGAAATATATTTTTCTGATGAAATTTTCCAAATAGGATTAATTTTACAATCAAGAGTTATCAAATGATCTTTATGTTAAGCAAGAAGGTATCAGTTCGACAACCCTTTGCAAATTGAGTTTATAAATCCATTTTAAATCTATTTTGAAGACCATGTTGATAGGAATTGATGATTTTTGGCCTTTTGAATGAAAATTTGACATTTTAACAAAAAGAGGTGGTTCATCATTGCCATTCCATTTTAGTTATGAACTTTGTCATGTAACTTTCTTCATATCAATTGATGGTCTGTTCATGGAATTTTAGGTAAAGCCATGTCGGCATCTTCCTCGGCTAATAGTAGTGATTCGGCAAGGGTGAACGTAGATGACGTTGCCTCATTCCAGCGCAAGAAGCAGGCGCGAGGCGCGACGATGTTGGGCCGTTTGGCCAAACGCGCGGATCTTTCATGTGAGTTCAACCAGTTCGGGAGACCGATCGGGAAGAACGCCGGCCACTATGCTGTCTACGTTGGTTTGTTGGCGAAGGAAAGGGTGAAGATCACCGTCCAGAGCTGGAAGGACGTTAAGGCTGACGAGAGGGATAGGCTGTGGGCGGAAGTGAAGGTAAAATTAATCAAAATCACTGAACTCTTGAGTAATCACATTCCCTTGGTTTATCCCAGAGATTAGGTAAGTCCTGCTTATATGCACCATTTGAAATAGGCCAAGTGGAACATTCCTGACGATGGTCCCAAGATAGCTTGCTTGAAGGACGTGAACAACACGTGGAAAACCTTCAAGAGCGTCCTCGTCAGTACCTTTCTCGCTAAAGGCAAATCTCCATGCGAGAAGTACCCCTTCATAACGGAGGAGGTATGGGTGCAATTCAAGGTATGTATGGTTCCTTTGCTTGGTTACACCATTGTATGCAGTAACCAGTGGTGAATTAATTTTCTTTTTTCTGGTATGAAGGCCCTCAGCGAGAAGAACAAGGCAATCCAGAGGAGGAACGACCACCCACACCGGCTCGGCTCTCGCGGCTATGCGGGGAAGGAGGAGCAGTGGAAGAAGGCTAAAGATGAGGCGTCGAATTTCGTCGACTCCCCTGACCTACAACTCTCTGAGATCTGTGATCCGCGATGCAAGCGCTGGTGGCTGGCCAGAGGGACCGTGTCGACCACAGGGACTGTGGAGTTCCCAAACCCCAGGGACGTCAAGGTCGTGCAGCGACTCGTAAGTTGGCTAAATTCCTGGTTGGAATCATAGAGTGTGGTAGAAAAAACTATGATCACTAGTGTGCGCACAAGTTTGTATATATTTTTTCCTCACAATGGAGAGTTTTGAATGTAATAGATCTCTTGCTTGAAGGAGACGACCAAGGAATTGTTCACTCCCCATAGGGAGAACGACATCCTTACCCGGTGGACCTGATTGAGGTATTGCAACTCTTGAGCTATATATGCAGTTCGGTTGATGCCACTCTCGTTACGTTAGAACTGTTTCGCTAACCTGTTATAATTGTTGCAAATTGCAGAAGCCGGAGAGCTGTAGCCTATTGATCAACATAGGCGACAAACCTGTAGTGGTTGCAAACGGGGTCGTATATCAGTCTTGGGAGGATGATGTCCAGATCCACTGCGTACCTCTGGAGCCTGGATTCGCAAAGGTACAGGTGGACATGGCCCTCCCGAGCTATAGGTCTTTTCCGTTTGTAGTTCCAACGGACGAAATGCGGACAATTGGCGAGGCATTGGGCTTGTACATGCAGTGGCCCAAGAAGGGTATTAGACTACAGGAGGTAAACCCTATCCATTCTAGCTTACAACTCAGTTAATATACTCAATTTACAAAATCTAACTTATGCGTTCGTACTTAAAGTGGACGATGGATACCAGCTCACTTCCTGAGGACACCACCCACAGCACAACGCATGACCGAGCTCCTTCGGCCCCCATGCCTCCTCCGACGGCCTCAAACCCTTCACCATCAAATGAGGCCGGCGGCACCGCGCCCCAACCTTCGAAGGTATACACTCGCTCCCCGCCCAAAGGCAAGGGCAAGGCCAAAGGCAAGGCCAAACAAAGCCAGCCGGGTACGTTCAAGAACGGGTTCCCACTCGTGTCGGAGTACCTGCTGCGCAATATGGATCAAATAACCAGAAGTCTCCATGAGTGGTACCTGACCCAGTCTAGGCACCACATCAACTTCTTGGTTCACTTCAGGCCAGGTCATTTTCACCATGAGGCCGGGAGCATATCGGTGGCCCACGAGGATTTGTTCGACCTCCTCAACTGGCGGGAGCTTGATATATCCATCATACGGACTGGAGTCCTGTGAGTTTGCTGTTGTCTGAAGTTATCACAGTTCATTTCATAAATCTAATCACTTTGTATGCACTACTTACTAATGTCTACTTTGCATCCAGGTGCATGTATAGGCTGGCGTCGATGAGGGCATGTGACAAGGTGGGTTTCCTCGACCCAGACAAAATAAGCCTCACGATGCTAGAGCACGACCAAGCACATGCGGAGGAATACATATCAAGGACACTACTAGCGCTGTAGGACCGAGAGTTCATCATTGTGCCGTACCACCAAAGGTTAGTGCATTTCCTACTAATTTAACTCATTCTTGTATGTTACGCCTAACATATGTATGAAACGGTTCACTTATATATGCAATGTAGGAGCCACTGGGTCCTCGCCATCATTTTCCCATGGATAAATGAGGTCTATTACCTTGATTCGATGAGCGACAGGGTGGCGCATGTTTTCACCCTCACGTGGCACATAGACGCGTAAGTAACACAGTTGTTTTAAATTTTTCTCTAACTAGCTAATTAATGATAACATATTAACCAGCAATGCTAAATTAAATACAGGGCTTTCAAAAATTATGTTAGTGCTGGAGGGAGGCATGACGCGTCGAAGGGCACAACAATTTCTTGGAAAGAATATGAGGTAATTAATACGGATGGAAGTACTCATGATGAGTCTTTTAATTTAAGCTTAATTAATTCTTTCGAGTTAATGTGGGTTTATGTCTTTGCATATGAAATTATCCCAGTGCTATTAGTAGCCACAATCGTGGGAATGTGGCTTCTATGTCATGAGATTCATGTATGATCTGATCAGGAGAAACTTTGCCCAATTCCCTAAGGTAACCATTTTTCCTGACTCAAAGTCGAACATTAATTGGATGTGACGTACGTTCCTAACTTCATACACGCATATATGTAGAGCGCCATGTTGAAAGACCAATATGAGTTGCCTCAATTGAAGGAGCTGCGAACAATTTGGGCTCAATATGTCATGGAAGAAGTGGCTATCAACGATCGATTGTAACTGACTTGTGTAATATATATTTAATGTGTTGATTGTTGTATTTGTGAATAAACTCAATATGTGAATAAATTCATTGGTGTATTTGTGAATAAACTCGATCAATATGTGAATAAATTCAATCTGTCCAATGCATGTGTATATTACTGTATTAGTGTATTTGTGAACAAATTCAATATGTCAATATTGGTGTACTTGTAAATGTTGGTGTATTTGTGAATGATCCAATGTATCTCTGTATTGCTGTATTTGTGAATGATTCCAGTACTAACCGTGTCGAGTACATAACCGATAGGAAAAACTACACAGTACTATCGGTTATATTCTACAACCGATAGAATAAATATTCCAGTACTATCGGTTCATATATTACAACCGATAGAATAAAGTTTCCAGTACTAACTGTGTCGAGTACCTAACCGATAGAAAAAACCTACACAATACTATCGGTTTAGATCTGAGCCGATAGAAGAAATAGTCGTTAGCGATTAGTGAACGTTGGGAATGTAGATGTTTTACTAACGGTTTTCAACCGATAGAAGTGTGCTACATTTCTTCTATCGTGCTGATCACTATCGGTAAGAGAACCGATAGTAGAGTGGATTTTAAACCGATAGTGAAAAGTATTTCTGTAGTAGTGTATGTGGAGGTGTTTGTTGTTGTTTGTTTGCCTATGGTGAGTGACAAAACCTGCTTGAAGAGAAGGTCTAACATGTTTGCTGAATTTGATTTGCTCTACTCTAATGTTTATTTTGTTTTCAAAATGTTTCACTAACTTGTCTCCGTTGTTACAAAATAGTTTTATTTTGTTGGTATACATCATATAATCAAACATTGCTTATCTACCAATTATTCCACTATTCTTTTGAAAAAAAATCAATGGCATGTGCTCAATACTTGTGCTTTTCAACAAACTGTTTTGTTACAATAATAGAATTCTTGGTACTTTTGGTAAGTTTAACATGTGTAATTAGGAAGTGTAACATGGAAGAGAAGCAAATCATGAACCACTTATAACTTCAAATTTAAAGCAAGTAATTTTATTTCATAAGCATCCTTAGCAGATATTTCGTAATTAGGAAGTGTAACATGGAGAGAAGCAAATCATGAACCACTTATAACTTCAAATTTAAAGCAAGTAATTTTATTTCATAAGCATCCTTAGTAGATCTTTCACAGTAAACATTTCATACTCATAGTCTTTCAGTACTTTATATATTTCGGAGGTAGTGTTACCTAGAAGGTGTAAAACAAGAAATGGTTGCAAACCAAAATTTCTTTTCTAGAAGAATTTTCTTTGGAAATAACCCATAAAAAAGAATTACAGAAATAATCCACATTAATTATTTTTTACAAAAAATAACTCTCCATTTCGATGATGTGGGGGATGGTGCTGTGGGCAAGACATGCATGCGCATCTGCTACACTTGCAACAAGTTCCCCGCTGTAAGTGTTTCAGCTAATCATTTCTTCAAATCTTCTTTTCTTGCTCAATCAATGGTTTCTTGCTTCATTCTGATCTGACCTCATATGATTTGGTTCTTGAATCTTGATTCATCTCTTCCCCCTTCTTTTCTTCTAAAGATTCTTTGATGCCAATCTTGATTTTCTTTTTTAACTTTGTTTGTTGGGTTTTGACAGGATTACATCCCCACTGTGTTTGACAACTTCAGTGCCAATGTTTCTGTGGATGGGAGCATTGTGAACTTGGGACTCTGGGACACAGCAGGTGGGGAGCTTAGATTACAGAAACACAAATTTTTTTTAAAGTATTTCTTGTTTGGTTTGTGCTTTGGAATGTTTCTTTTTGGGTCCATTTTGATGTGAATTTTTTTTGCAGGTAAGGAGGATTACAGCAAATTGAGACCTCTTAGCTACAACGGAGCTGATGTATTCATGTTGTCCTTCTCTCTGGTCAGCACGGCAAGCTATGAGAATGTTCTAAAGAAGGTACTAAGCAAGATATTTCTTAATTCTTTTTTTTTGGCTATGCTAAGAATAAGAGATTGTGATGCTAAATATTGCATTAGTATGCAACTTGTGGGCTTCCTAGGATCTCAGCATATGTTTAATAGTTCTTTTGACTTGTCCTTAGTTGTACATTGCAACAAGAGAGCTACTGATGGCAAATAGGCAAACAGAGAGTGCTGAAAGACTGAGCAATGGATAGGATGCCTTGAACACATACCACTACATGTTGATATTAAAGTGCTATGATAAGATATCCTTCCATACAAGCATGACAACCTTCTAAAATGTTAATTAATTATCATGTTGTTGGCTAAACAATGCTCCCAACCTACAGGGTTACAGAGAGAAACTTGTTGATATTAGGAGGAGATATTAGGGAGGAGATACTATGCAAGCGAAGAGCTGGTAAACTCCCAGGAGATACTGTATCCACTTTGAAAGCTTGGTGGCAAGCTCATTCTAAATGGCCATACCCTACTGTATGTGACAACATATTGATGCCATGATAATCTCTACTTATGGTATTTGGATGCTGTTGCTCATGAGCAGCTCTTCCCTAACTCATTCAGGAAGAAGACAAGGCTAGACTAGTGTAGGAAACAGGGTTACAGCTAAAGCAAATCAACAATTGGTTCATCAATCAGCATAAACAGAACTGGCACAGCAATCCTTCCTCATCCTCTACTGAAAAAAACAAGAGGAAAAGGTATCATCTAGCAAAATTTTGCTAAAATTCTTCTCTACAAGCTTGTCACATTTTCGGCAATGCAGGTGATGGCACAGCCGAGCAATCTTGGTGGAATGTGGTTGGAAAGAAACTAGCTATAAATAATGCTTCCATGAAGAATGCCAATATATTTCTATGCTCCTGAGAAAACACTCAGACAAAGGAATTTTCTGGATCGATCTTTAAAGCGAAGGAATCATCTAATGTTGTCATTATTGTTGTGAAACTAAAGGGTGTGGTATAGTTACTTAAAAAAAATAGCTTTCCATCTTTGCCATTGTCTGGTGAATTAAGTTGTTGGGATGAGTTTACCAGCTAGACAATCTGTCGCTCCGCGTCGGGCTGCAGATCTACCGCACCGCCTCCTCCCTCCGCCACAAGCTACTGTCGCTTCGCCTCCTCCCTCCGCCGCGGGCCATTGCCGCTAGAGCTTTGAGGTGGAGGTGCGGTGAGGAATTGGTGTGGGATCGGTGGTGGAGAGGTGGGGGCGTCGGCCAGTTGTGGGGGAGACGTGCAGTGATGTGAGGGAGAGGCCGGGATGTGAGGAGATTTCGATGGGGTGTCGGCCGGGATGTGAGAGAGAGGTGAAGTAATTAGCGTGAGGAGTGGGTTTTATATTCGGCTGAATGCCAAATATTGTCTGTTACTTTTTTCTCTGAAAATTTCCCTCTCAAAATAATATATCTGTTATTTTTCTGCTGAAAATTCTCATTTTTGCGCCAAAAAAAATATTATTTATTCCTAGCGGTAGATCTGCTAAAAATGATAACTTCCCAGCTGACAAATTGGTGAAAAATCCAAATTGTATTTTCATCTGTACGACTGCTAATAAAAAAAAAATTTTCCCAGCATAAAAAATATTGCCAGCTGTTCCACAGATCCTATATATTTTTTCCAAACTGATCTACAGCTTGCTATATATTATTTATTCCTAGCGGTAGATCTGCTAAAAATAATAACTTTTCCCAGCTGACATATGGGTGAAAAATCAAAATTATATTTTCATCTGCAGGACTGCTGGGAAAAAAGTTTTTCCCAGCAATTTTACAGCTTACGCTGGCCTACCGTGTTGTAGTGAAAGACCAGTTTCAGTCCCTCTTTGAAATCTATATATTTTTCTCAAATTTCGACCAAGAATATGAAAGTGAATGAATGCAACATATGACCTAAGAGTTTCTCAATTTTTATTAAAACTAAAAGAGATTTAGCAACTCCTCTTAATAGTATGGTTAAAAACTAAAAAGAATTTCTTTAAATCTGGTCAATATTCCAAACATCGAGATCAGTACAATAAACAAGCACTTACCTTAGGTCTTGGTGACTTTCTTCTTGCCGACCTTCCGCTTGCGACCTTGGAGTGCGACCTCGCGCTTGCGACCTTTACAAAAATAGCTCTGCATACAAATAGCTCAAAGACACGGTTAATCCAAGACACTTAATGTCATCAATAATCGAAATCAACCAAAAAGGGCCTAGATGCATCAATCTCCCCATTTTTAATGATTGATGACAACAAATGTTGAAAACGAATAAAATTTAATGACCCCTAAGTGTATGCTAGGCATTACATATACAAGAACTCCCCTTGAATGCATGCATATATAAATACACATGAGTCATTTGAGAGTCCACAATGAATAAACAACGAGCATATAAACTAGCAATAATGTCATCCAGACACAAGAATCTCTCCCCAATCTCTCCCCATTTGACATCAAGCACAAAAAGGCGGGAGGACAGAAAAATAGACAATTAACTTGCATTTGATATATCAATAATATTCAATTAACTTTTAAGAAAGCAAAATCTAGTCTCATCTAAAGGTTTGGTGAAGATGTCTGCTAGGTGCAAGTCTGTTCTTATATAACTCACATTTATGTCCTCTTTTGCCACATGATTTCTTATAAAATGGTGCCTAATATCAATATGCTTTGTTATAGAATGTTGAACTGGATTGTTTGCAATCTTTATAACACTTTTATTATTACACAAGAGTGGCACTTTTTCAAAGAAAATTCCATAGTCCAAAAGGGTTTGCTTCATCCATAATTTTGAGCACAACAACTACCCACCGAAACATATTCCACTTCAGCGGTGGAGAGAGCTACAGAATTTTGTTTCTTAGATGTCTAAGAGACTAGAGATCTCCCCAAAAGTTGACAACTACTAGATGTGCTTTTTTATCAATTTTGCAACCCGCATAATCTAAATTCGAGTAACCAATTAATTCAAAGTTTGCATCTTTAGGATACCAAAGTCCTATATTTGGATAGCATTTCAAGTACCTAAGGATTCTTTTAATAGTAATCAAATAACATTCCTTAGGAGATGATTGAAATCTAGCACATAAGCAAACACTAAACATAATGTCGGGCCTAGATGCGGTAAGATAAAGTAAGCTACCAATTATAGATCGATAAAGTTTAGAATCAACCGATTTTCCGTCGTTGTTCATATCGAGATGTCCATTAGTGACCATGAGAGTTTTGATGTCTTTAGCATCTTTCATCCCAAAGAGCTTGAGCAAGTCTTTCACATACTTGGTTTGATTCACGAACATTCCATTCATGAGTTGCTTGATTTGAAGTCCAAGGAAGAAGCTTAGCTCTCCAATCATCGACATCTCAAATTCCCTAGACATCATTTCTCCAAACTCTTGACAAAAGGATTCATTAGTAGACCCGAATATGATATCATCAACGTATATTTGACACACCAAAGATCTTTTTCAATCACTTCTGTAAATAGGGTTGTGATATGCACACGCCTCGCCTTAAGATGCGTGCATGTAGTTTGGTCCCAATCTTCCGTCGTAGGAGAAAACTATGGATAAATGAGAGTTGTGACCATGACGAAGGGGCGGCTAACCACGATCCAAGAACGCGACCAACAACCTCACAATCGCTAAATCACTCCTCAATTGGTTATCAATCGAGCAAAGCTAGATTGACCTATTCACGAAGAAAAAATCAAGCAAATAAATAAGAACAACAGGAGCAACAGCGGAAGGATACCAACACTCAATAATCTGAATTATGAGTTGAACATTGAGACTCGGAATTGTACAAGTCGGCAAAGACATGAGAATACAATCTGTATATCAACGAAGTCTACCTAAAAGTAGGACCATGCCTTCTCTTTTATAGAGGATAGTGTCTACAAAAGATAGAAGGTTTAAAACCAGAATTCTAATATTAATCTAATTCGAAATAGAATCGAATCCTAACAAACTATAAAAAGAAATCCGGAACTAACTTTCGCAGATTCGGACGGGTCTCATTCTTCTCATGCACTTGCCATTCTTTCGGGTCTCCTGATTGCATACGACGTTGGATTTTGATGATTCTTGATGCGTTGGAAAGCTCTTTCGAATATCTTTCCAACAAGTGCACACATGACTGACTCACACATCTATATGCTGAAATTGGTGCTTGGTCAAAGTCACTGAACAATCATGCTTGGTCGGCAGACTATATGGTCCTCAGGCTACGACCATATGTTTCCGACCATGGGTTGCGACCTTGTGCTTCCGACCATGGGCTGCGACCTTGGGCAGTGCTGCGACCTTGAGCCTTTCTGATTGAGCGTAGAGTTCTTCTGATTGATGAGGTCGAAGTGATCGTTGGTCGAAGTTGCCAGAAAAATGTTCATTCTTCCTTGGCTAAGAATTGGATCAACAACTTCGTCCAGAACTCCCTCACATGTAATAAAAAGCAAAGAACAATCATTAGGTAATATCATTTGTTGTGTAATTAAATAATTAATTCACCTGTTGTCCAAGGCGACGTGCATGCGCTCGCGTTAAAGCATGTGAGTGTGTGGTCGTGATGTCCTCATCATACTCCCCTTCTTGAAAAAGAGTCATCCTCGACTCTTGCCCATCGTTCTCACCCAAGTATGGAGATAAGTCAGCAACATTAAATGTATCACTCACTCCATAGTCCTCAAGTAGCTCCAACTTGTAAGCATTTTCATTGATCTTGGCAAGAATTTTGAATGGACCATCACCTCGTGGCATTATTTTGGACTTGCGCTGTTCTGGAAAACGATCATGACACAAATGCAACCAAACTAAATCTCCTTCTTAAAAACACAACTTCCTTTCTGCCTTTATCTGCATGCTTCTTATATTGAAGTTGCATCTTCTCAATATTTGCTTTAGTTGTCTCATATATCTTACGAATCATTTCAGCATGCTGTTCAGCATCAAGATTACCTCTTTTGGAAAGTGGTAGAGGTAACAAATCAATCGGCGCAGTAGGTTTAACTCCATAGACGACCTCGAACGGACAAAACTTGGTTGTAGAATGCACAACACGGTTGTAGGTGAATTCAATGTGTGGTAAGCACTCCTCCCAAAGCTTGAAATTTTTCTTGAGAACTGCCCGTAGCATAATACCAAGTGTTCAGTTGACGACCTCGGTTTGGCTATCAGTTTGGGGATGACAGGTCGTTGAAAAAAATAGCTTTGTTCCAAGCTTTCCCCAAAGCGTCCTCCAAAAGTGACTCAAAAATTTGGTAACACGATGAAAAACAATTGTCTTCGGCACTCCATGGAGACGAATGACCTTGCTGAAAAACAAATCAGCAATGTGGGTAGCATCATCGCTCTTATGACAAGGTATAAAATGAGTCATTTTAGAAAACCTATTAACAACGACAAATATACTATCCCTCCCCTTCTTAGTCCTTGGTAATCCCAACACAAAATCCATAGAAATATCCTCCCAAGGTACTTTTGGAATAGGAAGAGGCATATATAATCCATGTGGGTTTAAGCGAGACTTAGTTGTTTGACAAGTAGTGCATCGCTATACGTAGCGCTCAACATCTCACCTCATCTTTGACCAGTAAAAGTGGGCGGCCAAGACGTCTTCGGTTTTGTGTATCCCAAAATGTCCCATGAATCCTCCACCGTGAGCCTCCAACAACAACAAAAGACGAACGGAATTCACGGGAACACAAAGCTTGTTAGCTCCTTTGTCGAGAAGCTCTTGTACCTGATGTTGCATTTCTTTGGTCTCGTCTGGGTTGGTGCGATATGGAGGTCGGTTAGGCAATGGTGCTCCTGGAATGAGGTCGATTTGATGCTCTATCCCTCGCAATGGTGGCAACCCCGCAGGTATCTCGATTGGAAACAGTCCTCAAATTCCTGCAGTAAAGAAACAACCGAAATGGGCAAAGTAGAGGGTAAAGCATTAGTAGAAAATAGAGCGTCTTTGCACACAAGCAGAAAGCACTCTTGGGGATGGGTTTCGAGCTCTCACATCTCACGTTTGGTGGCTAACAGAACCTGTCCCTTAAGCTGAACCTCTCTTTTCTTTTCACTCTTTTCTTTCTTTTCTCTCAAGTTGGTTTGGTGGCTCTCACTCCCCGATTTGTGGTTCTCACTCATCTCTCTCTCTTTTCTCTCACGTTCAGCTCTATCTAAATCATCTTTGAGAATTTCATCCAGAGACATTGGAACTAGTGAAACCTTCTTGTTGTTGTGCACAAAAGAGTACTTGTTGGAATGCCCATGATGTGTAGTATCCTTGTCGTATTGCCATAGTCGTCCAAGTAGTAATGCACAAACTTGCATTGGGATCACATCACAGTCCACAAAATCAGAATAGGAACCTACAAAGAAGTGGACACGTATCATCGTGGTCACCTTCAACTTGCCACATGAATTGAACCATTGAATGTAGTATGGCTGCGGGTGTGTTCGTGTGGACAAGCTGAGCTTCGCAACCATATTTGAACTGGCAATGTTGTTGCAGATTCCACCGTCAATGATGACCTTGCACGAGCGCTTCATGATCACAAACTTTGATTGAAATAAATTGCGGCGCTGCCCTTGCTCCGCCTTCTCCATCTGCGAGCTAAGAACACGATGAACAATAAGGCTGGTATGACCAGCATCAAAGGTGATCTCGTCTGCGTCAGAGCCCAACATGTCCTATTGCTCCTCATGGTCGGATTCTTCTTCGACCTCACTGGCCGATGTATATTCTCCATCATCGTGGACGATGAGAGTGTGCTGACTTGGGCAATCACGCATGTAATGCCCCTTCCCTTTGCATTTGAAGCACTCTATCTCCCTTGTTCTTCCTGTAGAAGCGACTGATGATGAACTTTTGGTGGGGACAGCAGTGGTTTTCTTGAAATCGGCAACCTTGGATGTTGACGTGGTAGAGTGGCTCGCGGACTGCACTCCACTAGTTGATGCAGCAGCTCCACTAGCGGGTGTCGCACTCTTTTGCTGTGAAGTAGTGCTCTTCCAAGGCGTGGTCTCACTAGGGTAGCTTTGACCAGTTTTGCTGTAGCTTGGTCATTTCCCTTGCACTTTCTGTCGACGATTTGGACTCGGGGGTCCTTTAGTCGATTTTATGCAAATTTGTTAGTTGCAGAACTTTTCAGGGCACTCCTCCAGAAAGGTAGGATGAATCAAGTCTGTAGAGGCATAAGAGATTTTATACAGGTTTGGGCCCTCGATGGTGGGAGTAACAGCCCTACGTCCTGTTGTGATTTCACTATATGTAATAAAAGGTTTTTACAAGAGGGTAGAAGAGAAGATCACAGGCGATGATCTCTTCTATGTTAGTGTCTATCTAACTATATCTAAGTCTTCAGGTTTGAACGCCTGATAGTGCTTGTATGCTTGATTGAATTATTCACTGTCCTTAGAACGTGCATTAACTATCTTTTTATACTGGACAAAAGGGCGCCAATGTGAAACGGCCTTGGACAGTTGTTAAGATGCAGTTTTGTTAACCGCACTTAACTCCCACGCAGGCTTAACATGTGCAATCAAGGGATAACCGCACACGCTAACCTCCTGGCAGTTGTCTTCATAAGTGGAAATATCTTTGTGATTCTCGGGATATGCCTATTCGAAGAGTTAAGCCTTCTCGAACTATTCTGGTCGCAGATAATCAACCACCCTCTGACAGTGTGTAACATCCCAAATTTTGCTACCTTTTTAGCTTGCTAGTCAGCATATCTTCATTGGATTCTCGGATGTCTCAACCCCATTTTTGATCTCTTATCTCAGAATTATGATCTTAGGTATGCCACTACCTTAATTTAAAAAGTTGGCAGCTAAACTCCACCTTTCAGACCATTTTCGCATTTTAGTCCAAAAGTATTTCAGATTGATCCTTTTTAGATTTTCTCAGAAGCCTGAAAAGGCTAAAAGCCACAAATCAACTCCAAACCTTGATCTAATGTAGGGAATGTATCCCAATCGCTATTCTGAACAGAATCCTCTTCAGGAAAAATCTCAAAATCTCATCCTAAACTTTAGTTTTCAGCCTCGCCAAAATTCAGACCCTAATTACCCTAATCTTCCTATTTTCATCTTGCTCAAAACTTGATCAAAGACACTTATTTATGTCTTTTAACCTTGTATACCTACTTGCTCAATTTAGTAAACCCATTTGGCAAAATCACTTTCAACCGAAACCAAGTATATCTCCAGATTTACAATTCAGTCCAAAAATCAAGTTCCAGAAATTACAGATTGGCACAAGACTTCTTTTTCAGCCCCTTGTTTCGACCAGGCCGTGAACTTTCGACCAGGGCTCGGCCAGCAGCTGTTTCGACCAGGTCGTTCGACCATGACCAGGCCAGCACCCGTTTCGACCGCGACCGGTGCCCCACTCGTCTTGATTCGCAGCCACCGGTGAAGCCTCGCAGTTGCCAGCTTCGCCTGAGAATCGCCACCACGTGTGCGCGTTTGGTTGGCCACCTTGGAGCCGCTGCAGCAGCGCTAGCAGCGCTAGTAGCGCTGTTCGTTCTGTGCGCGTTCGTGCCTGCTACTGTCAGAGACTTTTTGCCACTTCGCCGCCATGCCGAAGCCAGCCACCCCGTCACCCTGCTCTAGCCAGATTTGGCGCGATCTTCTCCTCTGGCAGAGTCCCTGCCGTGTCCCAACGCCGTGCACGCCGTCTCGATCCTGCCTCCGGCGCTAGTCACGCAAATCCTACTCGATCCGCTTCAATTCTTGAGAGCCCCAGCCACTGCCTATTTAAGCCCTCCCCCTCGCCCAGAGTTCCTTCACACCACTCCAACAGCCACAAAGTTTCAGCTCTCGCGTTTCTTCTTCGTCTCCGGCGAGCCAACGGAGAGGAGCATGGTGCCAGCCCGTTCAACTGCACCAGACTTCAAATTGATCACGCCGGTGAGTCCCTCTCGCCCTCCTCTCTGTGCCGTAGTGTTTAATTTCATCCCGGTGGACCCTGTCGCCGGTGATCGCCGGAACTCTCTAAAACCCCTGTTCTGGCAATGCCGTGTGTTTTAGCCCAAATTAGCTCACCTTTCTGTGAGAGCTTATGACCAATAGAGCCTCCCTAGCAGGCCTGTAAGCTTGGATTTCAAATTTAGCCTCAAATCGAAGCTTTCCCCAAATCCAAGTGCCACCAGGATCTGGCTCACGTCACCAGGCCACGCCGGCGATCCTCCAGTCAAATTGGCCATGTCTGTAGCTTCCCCTTGTTCCCCTCTCACTCTCGAAGCAAGAAATTGACTTCAATCGCCTTGTGCCAAAAACCCCTAAATCTAGCGCCTTCTTCTCCAGCGTCGGCCGCCAGATTTTGTCCCTGGCCGATTTAGCCAGCACCACCTTCTCTCTTAGCTAGGTCTCAGCCCCTTGAGCACTTTGTTCTACTAGCCCGACCTCTAGATCTTCCCAGATTGGAAGTTATGCTCTTGCCAAGTTCTTGTCCAGAACTGTGCCTGTGCCGTGTCGCCGCCGTAGTTCATCGCTGTCGTGCGTCGTCCTCCGGCCGCCTCAGCCCCTAAAACCACTGCCATCATGTCCCTGGCATCCACGCCTACCTCCTAGACATAGTTGGAGAAATGTTTGAGGCCTAGAACCAGATTTACCTCTCTGCCCTAGTTTTTGACAGTGTTAGTGCAGCATCAGTGCTTGTCAGCCACTGGCATTAGCCTTGTTTGGCCCCTTCTGGTTGAGCAATTGAAATGCCACTTTGTCCACTATGTTCCTGGAGCCATGTTCTATAACTTTCTCTACTGTCACATCTCCAGAAAACCCACCTAGAGCCGACCTAAGGCTACGCCTAGCCGCAAACCGAATGTCGACCCTTCGACGATCGACCCCTTTTAACCCATTCCTCCGAGCAGCGCTCAAGTATCCCTGTCCAGATCTTTTCCTTGCATGCATGTTATATTTTACTTATTATTTCCTATAAAGACTATTTTCTGTATGTTTCTGTGGTGCTATGTGTTGATTTGTCTCATTATTGTGTGCGGGAGTAGAGCAAGGAGCAGAAGAGTCAACAGAAGACTTCGAAGAATCGTCTGAGCAACTAGACCCCTCACTGCAAGGCAAGTCTCAATCCCTTGATCATGTCTCGCCTAATATTTTAAAATGAAGTATGTTAGTTGTTTTCAAGTATATGCATGCCTTACATTCAAATGAGAATTATATTCAAATAAAATGGTTAGATATGACCTAAATAATTGTGAAGCCCCTTTTGTGATTGAATATCCATCCACCCTTGTCACCCTAGGATATCATGCTTAGCCTATGCTTATGCTCAAAATTATATGCTAAATGCTAAATGGTCACATGTGTGGAAAGTATGTTCAAAACCCGTTTGTGAAAGAAAATATGATTGGAATCGATAATGAGGATGGCTTGATTGGTTGGTGCTATGTGCGCATTGGGAATGTGAAAGACTCCTCACTAAAGATTCATAAGGACAAGAATCTTGTGTTGTACTTCTATGTGGCATGAAAAATGTACCAACCACTTGCCCGGTATGGGACGGGCGCAATATAGTAGCTTTCTCAGTATTAGCTTTTCCTTGCAATGGTTGTCGGTCCGGTTTCTCGAGAGGAAACTGGTGGGCCACAGAGGGCCATGAGTGATGTGAGATCAGAAAAATAAGGAGAGGATAAGGTGTAAGAAGAAAGGCGCCCTACGCTAGGATTTTGAGTTGTGCGCGACTGAATCCACAGGCTATGTGTCTCGCGGGACCATAGGCCAAGGCTAGGAAGAATTGGCTGTGGGGAGTACCCACAATGGTAATGAGGACTGGAATGTCTATTTACCGGGCAGGGAATTGTTAATGCTAGGATTGTAAAGTGTTGTGTGATCTCGGCCTTGTCACATATGTAAAAGTCACATGGAGAGGTACCGACTTGAAAGCTGAGTGATCGGTGGATTAAGGTGGTACACCTTTGCAAAGTTATAAAAAGTATCGGATACTCTGAGCTCCCAGGTCATGGAGTCTGCGCACGGTGGATTCTATCCACGTCGATGCAGCACAAGTAGCTTTTGGGAAAGTTTTTCATAATATTGATTAAAGTGGTGACTCATGGAAGACCGCCACGCATAACATTTTCTGAAAATCTAGTTAGGATTTTGAAAGTCCCGCTTTTGAAAGCAAAACCTTTTCTTCAAAATTAAGAGTGAAAAATCTATTCTATAAACCAAAGAGCCCATCTTCTTGGAAATCCCCCGCATCTATATACCTGCATTCTTATTTGAGACTTGTTGAGCACTATGTGGACAATGTGCTCACCCTTGCTTTTGCAAACAAAAATTTAGAGGAAGGATTCATTGATCCCTAGTCCTATGGTCTTGAAGCCGATATGGAAGAAGAAACCGCTCCAGAAGATCCAGCTTACTAGAGGGTCACTTACCAAGTTGAGTCCGATGTGGAGGAAGCCATGCAATACCGCTGCAGCTGAAGATGAAGACCGTTGAAGTCCTTTTGCTTGCTGTTGTTGTTTTATTCAGTGCCGACCTTTGTGTTGAAGAAAACTCCTTAATTTTTGTATCAACACTAAATTGCGTCATTTTGGCGCTATGTGATTGTAATGTTGGTCCTTGTGATCAGCACTTGTTTTATTTACTTGGATTGTTATATAATGCATGTTGTTGTTGTGAGCTTGCAGTGTACCGTTCTGAGTGCAACTCACCTGGGTGGTTGCCACCGGATTCGTCAAATGAGGGTCCCACACCGCGTACTGCCCGTAGCTTCTTGATCGCGCACTGTCTGCGACCTCATGATCGCGCAGGGGCTGTGATCATGCAATATCTATGTGTCCGCGCCCTTTAGGTCGTCTAAGACCATAGCGATGGATTTACAGACACACGACCAATCTGATTCAATCTTAAACCAAACGTTATTATTTTGAACTAGCCCGGGTGATAATCCTCATCAGCTAGCCCCCAAATTTGAAGAAAATGAAAGAACATATTTACTTCAAATTTTTATCCTGCATCGAATTATGAACCCGACGTTTTAACTTCAAATGACTATTCCGCCGTGTGACGGTTCATATCCCGAAAAACCCTGAGTTTTTCTTGGCTGGTAATGATGACTTTGGTGACTCATCATGATGGCAACCGTAAGTGCGGTTTAAGAACTCGAGACGTGTGTGGAAACGAATCGACGCTTTCAGGCTCTATAAATTGAAGAGCCTCTGAGTTCTTTGAACTTACAATTTTTTCACTAAGTCTTTTCCAGAGCAACTTCTCCTCTCCAGTTACTCCCTCTAAGCCTCAGTCCTCGTTCCGATGGCAGATCAAGACCCCAAGAACTTCATTGAGTTGAGAGTGATGAAGAAGAAGTGATACCCGAGCTTGACCAGGTTCCAGAAGGTAAGTCTTTTCTGGAACTTTTGGTTCAAGTCGTTATTTTACATCCTGATCGCTTCCAAATGCTTTTTGGGAATTCACAGGTGACTGAGGAGCTGGTTCCCCCAAGGAAGAAGCCAAAGGTTGATGAGGGATCCTTCAGTGGAGCTTCATTCATGGGTGCAAAGGTTGGGGATGCATCATTGTACTCTCTTTCCTTGTCCCATGTAGTTCTTCCTGTCCATGCAACTCGGCAGGTAGAACCCTCATCTCCACCTTTGGAGATCCATAACAATGCTTCAAGACTTTCTTCTCAGCTTTCTCCATTGCGATCAAGCAAGCCCCAGCTTTTGTTGGGTTATCAATTTTCTGGTGGGAAGGTTGCACTACCGCGACCAGATGGTCCTTGACTTTTGTCGGATGATCTACTTTCTGGGGGAAGCGCTTCATCCTCCCGTCCAATCTTACTGCGAGGATTGGTAATTATTTCCATTCTCTCTGCTGATCATTTTATCTTGTAAAACTAATGCATACATGTTATGCAGGAGACCAAAATTTTTGGAGCCCCCAGCGACCAGCCTGCTGAAGTCCAACCTCTTCTTGGTGAGAGTGTTTCCCTCGAACAGACTCTCCAAAAAGAAAAAAAGGCCCTGGAGAAGAAGACCAAAGAAATGTCTTCGGCCATTCTGCACTTGGCAAAATGTTATGACAACTCCCGCGAAGAGGCGTGCCAATTCCGCTTGGAGAGGGACTATGCTCGACAGCAGCGAGAACTCTCCGATATCATAAGGAATAATAGCGCTTCTTTGATTCGGGACGATGTAGATAGGCTTAGAGCCATAGCCAATTCTCTAGGTGTCGTGGTATTGTGAATACCCCGGCAGGTTTTGTGAATGATCCGAGCAAAGATTACGCGGCGCAGGTTGACTGGATGACCGGTCCTCCCCCGCCGGACAAGCACAAGAAATGACACACGGGTTTATATAGGTTCGGGTCCCGGTGGGGGCCCTAGTCCTGTCGACGCTCTCCCGACCAGAGTCGGCTGGGGAGGCTCTCTCCGGGGGAGGGGCTTCCGGAGCACGTCTGTGAGTTTAGCTATTCCAATAAAAGAGAACCGATCCTTTAGAACAGAGGGGTACAAGGGCTATTTATAGCCCCAAAAAGAAGCAAAAAACCTAAACTACCCCGGAGGCAACCGTCGGATTGAAGGGTAGGACCGTCCTTCTCCCGGTCAAACGCCTTGGATGCTTGACAGGTGGTCGCTAGTTCCCGAGGTGCTCCTCGCGTGACCTGCACGTGACAAACAATTCGAGACTTTACCTTTAGGAGGGCGATGAGGCCCGGGACGGCGCCGGAGGCCAGGTCCCGGGGGCCACGTCCCCGGGCCAATGGCGGCGCCCGGGACGGCGCCGGAGGCCAGGTCCCGGGGGCCAAAAGGCGGCGCCCGGGGAGGCTCCGAAGGCCACGTCCCCGGGCCAATGGCGGCGCCCGGGACGGTGCCGGAGGCCAGGTCCTGGGGGCCAAAAGGCGGCGCCCGGGACGGCGCCGGAGGCCAGGTCCCTGGGGCCAAAAGGCGGCGCCCGGGACGGCACCGGAGGCCACGTCCTGGGAGCCAAATGACGGCGTCCGGGAGGGCACCGGAGGCCATGTCCCGGGAGCCAAATGGCGGCGCCCGGGAGGGCACCGGAGGCCAGGTCCCGGGGGCCAAAAGGCGGGGCCCGGGACGGCACCGGAGGCCACGTCCCGGGAGCCAAATGGCGGCGCCCGGGAGGGCACCGGAGGCCATGTCCCCGGGCAAAAGGCGGCGCCCGGGACGGCACCGGAGGCCACGTCCCGAGAGCCAAATGGCGGTGTCCGGGAGGGCACCGGAGGCCACGTCCCGGGAGCCAAATGGCGGCGCCCGGGGAGGGGCCGGAGGCGACGTCCCCGGGCAAATGGCGGCGCCCGGGACGGCACCGGAGGCCACGTCCCGGGAGCCAAATGGCGGCGTCCGGGAGGGCACCGGAGGCCACGTCCCGGGAGCCAAATGGCGGCGCCCGGGGAGGGGCCGGAGGCGACGTCCCCGGGCAAATGGCGGTGCCCGGGACGGCACGGGAGGGGCCGGAGGCTACGTCCCCGGGCAAATGGCGGCGCCCGAGACGGCACCGGAGGCCACGTCACGGGAGCCAAATGGCGGTGCCCGGGGAGGCCCCGGAAGCCAGATCCCCGGGCAATCATGACGCAACTTACCTGGACTTAGTCCCGCAGAGATTTGCCCTGACAGCAGCCCCCCATGCACGCCGGGGACGACGCTCGAGTCCCCGGTGGGTATGGTACACGTCACCGGGAAAATTTCCGGGCCAAGTCACCGGAGCTGCGGCGCTTCGGTTTTCGTGCCCCGTGCTTAAGGCCGCGCTGTTTCGCCATAAATGCGGGCGTGGTTCGAACCGGCGCCTCGATTCACGCGCCCGTTCCTTCGTTTCCCGCGAACGGTTTGAACTTCTACGGTCCAGATTGATCCGCGGGTGCCACATGGCGTGCATCTAGACCACGTCCCGCCCCTATAAATAGGGCCTTGGGGGGCCCGGAAGCTCATTCCAAACTTTTAGGCTTAGCGATCTTTGCTGTCCCGGTAGCCCTCTCCCGGTAGCTCTTTCCGGTAGCTCTTTCCGGTAGCGGACGTCCGGGAATTTTAGCAGTAGCCTCCTGCAAGGTTAGCCATCGAAAAAGAAGAAGACTAACCTCATGGCACCCAAGGGTAGGGCGAAGACCACGGAAGTGCCCCCGGAGGAAATCCCTTTGGATTTCCTCTGGGCGTCGGAGTTTACGGCCGATGACACGGAGTCCTTGGTCGAAAGATGCATCGTCGTGGACGGGGACATCCGAGTCCCCGTGAAGAAGGACGGAGCCCCCCGCCCCAGGCCCGGAGAGGTCGTGGCCTTCGAGGCCTTCCTGGAGGCGGGGCTCCGGCTCCCAGTGCATCCCATGCTCCGGGAGTTTTTGAAGGAGTACAGGGTGGCACTCAACCACCTCACCCCGAACGCGCTCGTCCAGATGGGTGTCTTCATCTGGCTCTACGAGACAGCGACCGGACGGGTGCCCACTCTTCGCGCCTTCCGATACTTCTACGAACCGGCGGCGCGGACCTCCCACCTGGTGAAGGGGGGCCCCAAGTCCCCCTTCGGTTCAGTGATGGTCCAAATGTTGCCGTCCCGGGTGATCGACTACCCGACGGCCGCCTCCCGGGACCACTGGGGCGACTGGGTCCGGAGGTGGTTTTACCTCCGGGTCCGGGACGAGGCGGTGGTGTACGCCCCGGAGGCCCCCACCTACAGCCGGTCGTCCGCGCCGAAGCCTCCGGTGTGGACGGACGAGGAGTTCGAGCTCCTCGGCAAGGTGATCCTCTCCAAGAAGTCCCGTTCGATGCGGGACGCGGCCGAGGAGATGGCTCTCCTCCGGATCTCCCCCTTCTCGCGCTGGAAGAGGGGAGTCGGCATGGGCCCGGAACAACGGCCCCCGGTGAAGCCGGTGACGCGACGTAAGCTCCGGGAACCTGCTGCATTGTATTTACGAATTTTTGAAATTTTAACTAACTCTTTACCTCTTGCAGTCCGGCCGTACCCGGCGGCGCGGGAGAAGGTGGAGAACCTCCTGGGGAGGTACTTCGCCGATGAGCACGAGCGCGTCGTGCGCGCCGTGGGGGAGGGCCCTCCCAAGAACTTGGTAGAGGCGTCTACGGGCTAAAGCTGCCGGAGAGGAAGCCTCTCCCCACCCCCGGGTCGCACAAACGGGGGAAGGAGGCGGCCGGGGGCTCGAAGCCCAAGAAGGCCCGGGTTCAAAAGACCCCCGGCCCATCGACGACGCCGGCGGCGACATCGGCGAAGCCCCGGGACGAGACCCCCGGGAGCGAGCGTGCCTGGGCACCGGCCCGGAAGGAAGCAACACCTCCTCCCCCGAAGGGCCCCGTCGAGGCCCGGGGGAAGGAGGCGACCGCGGGCGGGGCGGCGTCCGACTCGGCGAACTACGCCCCGTCGCCACTCTTGGTGGAGCCCCTCCTGCCCCTTCCGGCTTCTTTGGAGCCGGAGAGGCTGGAGGTGAGATTCGCGGAGGCCTCGCCTCCGCGGGTTTAGCCGGTGGACGAGGGGGGGAGCCCCTCGGTTTACGAGGTTCCTCCGGAGGAGGAGGCCCCGAGGTCCTTTCGGCCCGGGGCGGGGAAGGGTCTGATGGTTCCCCCCCGGGCGGGGGCTCCCGCCCAGAGTTCCTCGGCCACGTCTTCGGGGGGCACTTCCTCATCGACGAAGACGCCGGTGACGCCGGCCGCGTTACCGAACCTCGTGGTCCGGGGACCCCCCACCGGCCGCGCTGGCGGCGCCGGGCGGGAGACCCCTCTTCTTCCCGTGAGGGAGGTCGCCCGCTACTCGGAGGGCCTGCATAGCCGGAAGGTGCAGGCCTTCGTCGCGGAAGGGACGCTCCATGAGCGTTTCGAGGGGCTTCAGTCCCTCGGGGCCCAGGTAACCCGAGTCGATGACGCTCTTCGTCTATTTCCTGCACTTGAAATTTTCTAACTCTATATATTTTGTAGGTGGCAGCTGTTACCTGGGCCCTTGAGCAGCAGGTCACCCGGCTGCTGAAGGAAGCGGAGGGCCGGGCCGCGGCCTCCGTGGGGCAGCGCGAGGAGGCCCTCCGGGAGCGCGATGAGGCCCTTGCAGAATTGACCCGGGTCCGGGCCCAGGTCCATATCTCCGAGTCTGTCAACGGCCGCCTCCGGGAGGAGGCCAAGGCGAGGGAGGAGGCGCTTCGGGAGCTCGAGAGCTCGAGCGTCCGGGCGGTGGCGGACGCGGGCCGTTCCGTCCGGTCGGCCCTCGAGAGCCTTGGCGTAAGCCTAGGCTCCGGGAGCAGGGAGGTGCCGCCGGCGACCCTCGCGGAGGCTGCCGACGTTCGGGCGCGGGGCCGGGCGGTCCCCGTTGTTGCGGCTGCTGCAGGGCTCGTCGAGTTCCGGGGGGTCGGCGCCCGGGCGATCGGGGGCCGCATCCCCCGAAGCTTCCCGGACTCCTTCGAGCCGTCGCGCCGGGAGATCGAGCAGCTCGCGGGAGGATTCTACGACCGGCTCATCCGGGCGAGATTCCCGGCTCCGGCGCCTCCGGCGGGGGACGTCCCAGCCCCGGCCTTGGAAGAAACCCCCCGGGGGGAGGACACCAACGAACATGTATGAGCCTCCCCCCGGGCCTTAGCTAGGGCCCTTTTTTGTTTTGTTAGGACTTTTGATTCCGGTAGCTTCTTAGAAGAAGCCCCGGACGCTTGTACAGAAACATTTTGAATGCAATGAAGTTAGAATTTTTTCTAAGTCTTTGAATTGAATATTGTTATCAGGGTTCCCGGGAGGTTACTCCCGAGCGAAGGTCCGGGAGGGGCTCCCCGGGGGACGCCCAAGCGGCTTTGATCTTGCTAAGCCTTGTCTCTGGGAATCGCGGCGGGGATAGTGTCCGGGAGCCGATCCGGTTGAGGTGGCGTCCGGAGTGGCACTTGGACAACTTTGATAATCATCGTGCCGAATTGTCCCCTCCGCGACCGGGGTTCCGGATGATACCTCCCCTCCGGATACTTCCACCGGCGGGATACGAGTTCTGGCCTGAAGATATGCTCCGGGACGCTCGGCGCCGCGTGCGGGACTTGTACCGGGACTTGACCCGGGAGCTAGCGGAGAGCCTTCGAGAGTATTAGGCGTTGAAGCCTTTAGGGTGTAGAGAATCCCCCGGGTTAGAACCCGGGTTGTACCGTTTCCGAAGCCCACCGGAGGGGGAAGATGTCCTCCGGGTTTGATAATCAATAAAGCTGTGTTGTTGTCTCTTCTTTCGTTGTCTCTATTTTCTTCTTCTTGGATGGTCCGGACGACTCATCTTAACAAGGATGAGCTAAGTTTCCTCGTGGGCGGTGCGGTCGACACCCGGGGGTTCCTTATCCCCCCCGCCCACAGCGGGCCGGAGAATAGCTCCGCGCGCTGTGGGGGTAACAAGGCCCCCTGGATGGAAGTCACCTGTAGCATAGGAAATTTCCTAAGTTAGAAAATTTTAAAACGAGGTTTTCGAGAAGAAGACCTTCCGGGAGACAATCGTCCGGTCGTCGTGAGAACGGGGAGCCGGGAATAAGGCCTCGTGTGGAAGAAACGTCCAAGAAAACCCGATGAGATTTCCGGAGGCGAGCTCCCTAAGAGACAATCGTCCGGTCGCCGTGAGGACGGGGAGCCGGGAATAGGGTCTTCGGGGGAGAAAATGCTCGAGAAATCCGTGACTTCTCCGAGAGACAATCGTCCGGTCACCGTGAGAACGGGTAGCCGGGAATAGGGTCTCTGGGAGTATTCATCCGGTCGCCGTGAAGACGGGGAGCCGGGAATAAGGTCGCCGGGGGCGGATCGTCCGGTCGCCGTGAAAACGGGGAGCCAGAAATAACGTCGACTCCCGGAGGAGGAAGATAGATCCAAGAAGGCCATTAGACGTCCCACTGGGGAGAGCGTCTACTCCCGGAGGAGGAAGTGCCCGAAGACGGGTCTTGAGTGTTTGGGCAGGGGACTAGTCTCCCAAAGTGACTCGTTACCGCGGCCACTGTGACCAGGTTGCCGCTTACACCCTCAGTCCACGAGGGCTGATCGTAAGCCGCCCTACGGGAGTGGGACTCCCGTTGTAGGGACTTGTTGGGCCTGGCCCACTTCCTCGCGGGGAGGGCATCCTCACGAGGAGGGCATCCTCACGGGGAGGGCATCCTCGCGGGGAGGGCATCGCCACTAAGGGCGGTAATGAGAGAGACCTGCAATGAGACAGTTTGAAAAGCAAGACCTATGTATTGCTAATAAAATGAAGTACAGGGCCTCCCCCTGCGAAGTCGCAAAAGGGGAGGAAAATACAGTGTCCCTCCTCCCCCTCCGGCGTGAACGCTCCGGGGGAGGGGACAGGCCCGTAAGGCTAAACATAGAACTTGCGAAGTAAACGCAAGTTCCACGTGTGCTTCAGCTCCTGCTCTTGAAGGTTGGAGAGCTTGTAGGGCCCTGAGCCCAGGACCGCGGAGATCCTGTAGGGGCCCTCCCACTTGGGGGAGAGCTTACCCTGGGCCTGGTGGTTCGTCACGCGCTTGAGGACAAGGTCCCCAAGGCGGAAAGCCTTCTCGCGCACGCGCTGATCGTACGCGCGCGCCATCTCCTGTTCGTAGATGGCGTGGCGGAGGAGCGCTCGGTCGCGTTCCTCCTCCTTGAGGTCGATTTCCAGGCGCTGGTTGGCCTCGTTTGCCTGGTACGCTGCGGGTGTGGCTCCCTCCAGGAGCTGGACCCGCAGTGACCGGAAGGCGATCTCCGGGGGGAGGACTGCCTCCGCCCCGTAGACCAGAGAGAAGGGAGTACGCCGCGTCGCCCGGGACGGGGTCGTGCGCATGGAGCAGAGGATGCTAGGGAGCTCCTCCGCCCATGCACCCTGCTTAGAAGCGGTTTGCTCGAGTCTCCGGCACAACCCCTGTAGGATCACGCCGTTGACCCTCTCGACAGCCCCATTTCTCCGGGGATGGGCCACCGAGGCAAAGTGGACGACGAGCCCCAGGCCTTCGCAGAATTCCCGGAAATAAGCCGAGTCGAATTGGGTCCCGTTGTCCACGGTGATTTCCCGGGGGACACCAAAACGACATAAGACGTTTTTCCAAAAAAACCGCTGAACAGCCCGGGACGTGATGCTGGCGAAAGGCTGCGCCTCAACCCACTTTGTAAAATAGTCGACTGCGACTACCGCATACTTGTATCCCCCGGGCGCTGGGGGGAAGGGCCCTAAGAGGTCCATCCCCCAGCGCACGAAGGGCCAAGTGATGGGGATTGTCTGCAGCGCTATAGGGGGGAGGTTCGAGTCCTTGGCCATTTTCTGGCATGCCTCGCACGCGGAGACAAGGTCTCGCGCGTCGCGCATGACAGTGGGCCAGTAGAAGCCCTGCCGGAGGGCCTTGGCCGCGATGGCACGCGGGGCTAGGTGAGAACCACAGCTCCCCACGTGGATGTCTTCGAGAAGTTGAAGTCCTTCCGGCCGGGGGAGGCAGCGCAGGAGGGCGGAAGCCCCCCACTTGTAGAGCCTCCCCTCCAGCAGGAGATATGCCCGGGCTTTAGCCCGGAGGCGTTTAGCCTCGATCTCACTAGGAGGGTCCCCCTCCCCCTTGATAAAGGATATGAGGGGGTCCATCCAAGACAGAGTCCGGATGATCTCAGCGACCTCCGGGACATGAGGCTCGTCGCCCGTGTCCAGGGAGGCCACCGAGGGCTTCGTGATGATTTCCAGGAAAG
This sequence comes from Pharus latifolius, assembly GCA_019359835.1. NCBI lineage: Eukaryota > Viridiplantae > Streptophyta > Magnoliopsida > Poales > Poaceae > Pharus > Pharus latifolius. The sequence goes on from CM033330.1 coordinate 19,508,300, forward strand.
CCCCCTTGGGGAGCGATTCCCGGGCGCTTGCCGCCCGGGCCAAGGCGTCGGCCCACTCATTGTCCCTCCGTGGGATATGCCGGGCCTCGAGGCCGTCGAAATGCCTCTCCATCTTTCGCACTTCCTACAAATAAAGACTTAAGTTTGCGTCATGGCACAGGTAAGACTTGTCCATTTGGCAAACTACGAGCTGAGAATCTCCCTTGACTAGGAGGCGCCGGATCCCCAGGGTGCGCTCGAGGCGCATCCCAAGGAGCAAAGCCTCGTATTCGGCGACGTTGTTGGTTGCGGGGAACTCGAGTCGCAAGGCGTACTCGAGTTCCTTCCCCTCGGGGCTCCGGAGGACTACTCCCGCACCAGCCCCGGGGAGACACAGCGACCCATCGAACATAAGGGTCCAATGATCACTGCGTCGGGGCGGCACAGGGAGATTTTCGTCCCCGGACCCAGAGGCGGGAGTCCACTCTGCGCCGAAGTCGGCGAGGACTTGCGACTTGATGGCGGAGCGGCCGGTAAGCGACAGGGAGATGGGGCGAGCTCGGCCCCCCACTTCCCGATCCGGCCGGTGGCATCGTTGTTCCACAGTACCTCCCCGAGGGGGAGGGACGACGGGACGGTGATGGGGTGCCCCAGGAAGTAATGCCGAAGCTTCCGGGACACCATGAGGAGGGCGTAGCAAATCTTCTCCATCTCCGTGTACCGAGTTTTGGCCCCTTGGAGGGCCTCACTCACGTTGTACATGGGACGCTGCTGCCCCCCTTGCTCCTTTACCAAGAACGCGCTGACGGCGACGGGGGTCGCGGCGAGGTAGAGGAGCAAGGGCTCTTCCGGGGACGGACTCACGAGCATTGGGGGGCTCGTGAGGTGCTTCTTGAGGTCGTCGAACGCCTCTTGGGCCTCGGGGGTCCAGCGGGACCCCTCGAGCCCCCGGAGGATCTTGAAAAACTGGAGGCCCCGCTCCCCCGATCGGGAGACAAAGCGGCTGAGTGCGGCTAGGCGGCCGGAGAGCCGCTGGACATCCTTGACGGAGCACAGCGGGGGCATATCTAGGAACGCCCGGATCTTCTCGGGGTTTGCCTCAATGCCCCGCTGGGACACGAGGAAACCTAGGAGCTTCCCCCCGCGCACCCCGAAGGCGCACTTCTCTGGGTTGAGTTTGAGCCCGAATGCGCGGAGGTTGCGGAAGGTTTCAGCCAGGTCGTCGACGTGAGAGGCTGCGCGGGGACTCTTGACGACCGCGTCGTCTACGTAGACTTCAACGTTGTGGCCGACTTGCTCTTTGAAAACCAACGTCATGAGGCGCTGGAAGGTTGCCCCCGCGTTCTTGAGCCCGAAGGGCATATGGACGTAGCAGAAGGTTCCGAGGGGAGTAATAAAACTCGTCTTTTCCTCGTCCCCTTCCGCCATTCGGACTTGATGGTAGCCCAAGTAGGCGTCTAGGAAGCTCATGAGCTCGCACCCCGCAGTGGAGTCCACGAGCTGATCGATCCGCGGGAGCGGGAAGTTGTCTTTGGGGCAGGCGCGGTTAAGGTTGGTGAAGTCCACGCACATCCGCCACCTGCCGGTTGATTTCTTGATGAGGACGGGGTTCGCAAGCCACTCGGGGTGCAGGACCTCCCGAATGAACCCCGCCTCTCGGAGCCGGGTGATCTCCTCCTTGATTGCCTCTTGGCGCTCGAGGGAGAGTTTCCGCAGCTTCTGTTTGACCGGGGGGTGACTGGGGGCCACTGCGAGCTTGTGCTCAATGACCTCCCGGGCGACGCCCTGCATGTACGAAGGCTTCCACGCAAAAACATTGGAGTTTTCGCGTAGAAAAGCCACAAGTTGCGCTGCATGCTCCTCGGGGAGCTCCGCCCCAATCTGAAAGGTTTTGTCTTCGTTGCCCGGGGGCAGCAGGACCTTCCGGAGGCCCCCTTCCGGACGCAGCTTGAGGAGGGGCCTCCCGGGCGGTGGCGCAGCAGCGTCTAGTTCCGGGGGAGAAGCCTCCCCCCCGGGCGTCTTTATGAGGTTGACGCTTCCGATTGTGGCCGCAGCGCGCTCGTATAGAGCACGGGCCATGTCTAGGTCTCCCCGGACGTTGATCACACCATGCGGCCCGGGGATCTTCATGCAGAGATAGTTTTGATGGGTGGCAGCCCCCAGCCGGTTGATTGTCGTCCTCCCCATAATCGCGTTGTAGGAGGAGGGGAGGTCCACTACGTCGAAGCGGGCCAGCTCGATCCGGTAGTTCTCCGGGGTAGCGAAGGTCATTGGAAGATCTACCTTGCCCACGGGGTGGATCGCCTTCCCCGGGACAAAACCTTGCAGGGGCCCGACAGCGGGCTGCGGGAGCTTCTCATCCACCTGCATTTCTTTGAAGGCCTTCAGGAATAGGACATCGGCGGAGCTCCCGCCGTCCACAAGGATACAGGCCAGATGGCAGTTGTAGATGGTCGCGGAGACAATGAGCGCGTCGTCATGGGGGAAACGGACCCCCCGCGCGTCTTCTGCCGTGAAGGTGAGGGGGACGTCCGACCACTTCGGTGGCGGGGACGTGTGTAGCACCCCCACAACCTTGACCTCGCGCGCGTACTCCTTACGCTGGTGCTTAGAGTCCCGCCCGGAGGCAGATCCTCCCATGATGACGTTGATGTGCCGCTGCGAAGTTTGAAAGGGGAGAGCTTCTGAAGGCTCCCCCTCCTGCGTCTGCTGACCCACCGCGGGAGCGGGAAGGGCCTGAACAGCTGGCCGAGGGGGCAAGGAGGCCGGAGCCCCCCCCCCTGCCCGCGCTGGTCGAGGAAGTCCGCGAAGTGCTGCAGCAGCTGGCTACAATCTCGGGTAGCGTGGGTACTGGACCTGTGGAAGCTGCACCACGGTCCTTCCCGCCTTCTCCCCGCGGGGCCTTCCCGGCCGCGCGAAGACTGTCCTCCCCCATGGCCCTTCAGTTTGGGGAAGGGGCGGTTGGCCCTCGGGGGGTCGCGCGAGCCGCCTCCGCCCTCAAGGACAAAGGTGTCCCGAGGCCGTGGCTCGCTACGCCCCCCCTGCCTGGGGCGTTTGGGGGGATCCCTGGCCCCCCGGTCGACGGGGGCGGGAGCCCCCTGGGACTTCTTCCAGATGTCGTCTTCCTCCGCCTGAGCATACTTTTCGAGCACGTTGAAGAGCTCGTCGGCGGAAGAGGGGCAGCTCCGGGAGAGCCTTCGGTGGAGCTCCCCAGGGAGGATGCTGCTTTTGCAGGCTTCGATGACCGTAGAGTCGGGGACATGGGCCACTTTGCTTTTCACCTGAGCAAAGCGCTTGAAGAAGCTTCTGATGGTTTCCCCAGTCCTCTGCCGGACAGTGTACAGCTGCGAGGAGTCCAGGGGACGCACGTAGTTCCCTTGGAAGTTGGCACAGAACTCCCGCTTGAGCTGCGAGAAAGACTTGATGGAGCCCGCCTTCAGGTTGTAGAACCAGGAGCGAACAACGCCGGAGAGGTAGAGGGGGAAGACGTTGCACTGTACCGTCTCGTCGCCCCCGGCCGCGGAGATGGCTGTGGAGTAGACCTGCACAAACTCGTAAGGGTCTGCCTCACTGTTATAGTGCTCGATGTGCGGAGGGCGGTAGGGCCGCAGCCACCTGATGCTGCGAAGTCTTCGGCACAGGGGCTGGTTGGCCCCCTGGACTTCCCGGGGAGAGCCCCGGTCGCTGTCTTCTTTCACGGGACCTTCGTTGTTTGAGTCTGGAAGCGGTCCGAGAGGTCCGCCAGAATGGCGGTGGCGACGCTTTTCCTCCGGACCGGGACTGAGTTCCCGGACATCCGGGCTCTCCGCCGGAGAGGTTGGCTCTTCAGCGGGTCTCTTCCCCCGGCTGGTGCGAGAGTGAGTCTCCCCGCGCCCGCGGCCGGGGGGAAGTTCTTCCCCGCGCTCTGGTGAACGCATTCGCTCGACCTCCCCCGGGCGAAACGGACCTGTCCCGCCGAGGGAGGGAGCTCATGCGCTGTAGCTGCCGGCCCGGAGGCTTCCGGAGCCGGTTGGCGGGAGCCCCCTGCGACGACCCCCGGGGCCAGAAAGGGGGAAGCCCCTGTATTATCCGGAACCGGGGAGGGGGCGCCCACGGCGACGCCTGGAATCGAAGTGGAGGGGGCCCCAGCGGCCACAACCGGAACCGGGAAGGGGGGAGCCCCTGTAACACCCAGAACCGGCGAGGGGGGAGCCCCCGCGGCGACGTCCGGAACCGGGGAGCCCATGCGGGGGGAAGTTCGCTGAGGCACGGGAGCTGCTCTGTTAACCGCCCCCGGTGCGGTAAACGCGACACGGGGGGCGGGACTGGCTCCCGACGTAGGGAAAACCCCCGGCATGAAGTGGGCTCCCGGCCCCGGGAATAGGCCAGGGAGAGGGTACCCCCCTGGTGCCACGAAGGGCCCTGGCATGAAGTAACCTCCCGGCACCGGGACGGGCCCGGGTGCCGGCAAAGGTCCGGACGTATATTCCGCAGGGGGAGAGAACCCCCCGGCAGGATCATACGGGGCGGACAACGCCCCGGAGGCCGGAGGGGCCGCCGGGTAACCCATAAACGGGGGCATGTTCCCCGGATACGGGTGCGACACAAATGTGGGGGCCGGAGGCCGCGCCAACACGCTAAGGAGTTCGTCCATAGAGCGCTGAGCGCGGAGCTGGCCTTCCACGAGAGCTTCGAGCAGGGCATCCCGGGGAGCCGGGGGAGCCATCGGGGGGAGACTGGTCCCGGCCGAGGTCCCCGCGGTCACCGGGAACGACCTGGAGGTGGAAGCACCTAAGTTAAGAGGAAAAGAGGGAGGCGGTACCAGGGCCAGGTCGCCTCCGGAAGGGACCGCCGGGTCTCCGAGACCCGGGTCACCGGGAAGGGTGCGAGCTCTTCTTCTTGGGGGAGCCATGGCGTCTTGTCACGAGTCCCCACGGACGGCGCCAACTGTCGTGGTATTGCGAATACCCCGGCAGGTTTTGTGAATGATCCTAGCAAAGATTACGCGGCGCGGGTTGACCGGATGACCGGTCCTCCCCCGCCGGACAAGCACAAGAAATGACACACGGGTTTATACAGGTTCGGGTCCCGGTGGGGGCCCCAGTCCTGTCGACGCGCTCCCGACCGGAGTCGGCTGGGGAGGCTCTCTCCGGGGGAGGGGCTTCCGGAGCACGTCTGTGAGTTTAGCTATTCCAATAAATGAGAACCGATCCTTTACAACAAAGGGGTACAAGGGCTATTTATAGCCCCAAAAAGAAGCAAAAAACCTAAACTACCCCGGAGGCAACCGTCGGATTGAAGGGTAGGACCGTCCTTCTCCCGGTCAAATGCCTTGGATGCTTGACAGGTGGTCGCTAGTTCCCGAGGCGCTCCTCGCGTGACCTGCACGTGACAAACAATTCGAGACTTTACCTTTAGGAGGGCGATGAGGCCCGGGACGGCGCCGGAGGCCAGGTCCCGGGGGCCAAAAGGTGGTGCCCGATGAGGCCCCGGGGGCCACGTCCCCGGGCCAATGGCGGCGCCCGGGACGGCGCCGGAGGCTAGGTCCCGGGGGCCAAAAGGCGGCGCCCGGGGAGGCCCTGAAGGCCACGTCCACGGGCCAATGGCGGCGCTCGGGACGGTGCCGGAGGCCACGTCCTGGGGGCCAAAAGGTGGCGCCCGGGACGGCGCCGGAGGCCAGGTCCCGGGGGCCAAAAGGCGGCGCCCGGGGAGGGGCCGGAGGCCACGTCCCCGGGCAAATGGCGGCGCCCGGGACGGCACCGAAGGCCACGTCCCGGGAGCCAAATGGCGGCGTCCGGGAGGGCACCGGAGGCCACGTCCCGGGAGCCAAATGGCGGCTCCCGGGAGGGCACCGGAGGCCACGACCCGGGGGCCAAAAGGCGGCGCCCGGGACGGCACCGGAGGCCACGTCCCGGGAGCCAAATGGCGGCGCCCGGGAGGGCACCGGAGGCCACGTCCCGGGAGCCAAATGGCGGCGCCCGGGGAGGGGCCGGAGGCCACGTCCCAGGGCAAATGGCGGCGCCCGGGACGGCACCGGAGGCCACGTTCCGGGAGCCAAATGGCGGCGTCCGGGAGGGCACCGGAGGCCACGTCCCGGGAGCCAAATGGCGGCGCCCGGGGAGGGGCCGGAGGCCACGTCCCCGGGCAAATGGCGGCGCCCGGGACGGCACCGGAGGCCACGTCCCGGGAGCCAAATGGCGGCGCCCGGGAGGGCACCGGAGGCCACGTCCCGGGAGCCAAATGGCGGCGCTCGGGGAGGGGCCGGAGGCCACATCCCAGGGCAAATGGCGGCGCCCGGGACGGCACCGGAGGCCACGTCCCGGGAGCCAAATGGCGGCGTCCGGGAGGGCACCGGAGGCCACATCCCGGGAGCCAAATGGCGGCGCCCGGGGAGGGGCCGGAGGCCACGTCCCCGGGCAAATGGCAGCGCCCGGGACGGCACCGGAGGCCACGTCCTGGGAGCCAAATGGCGGCGCCCGGGGAGGCCCCGGAGGCCAGATCCCCGGGCAATCGTGACGCAACTTACCTGGACTTAGTCCCGCGGAGATTTCCCCCGACACTAGGGGTAGCCAGTGTTGATCCCACTGATGTTAATATGTCCCTGGGAGAAATTTGTAAAATGCTATCAGACCAGGTTGATGCTTTGGTCGCCTGTGTCCCTTGCGGATGTAAAGATTGCCAGAAATAAAGAATTTATTTTTCTTACATACTTGATCTCTTAAAAGGATTATGTAGAACTTATAATCCGAGTTAAGGTTCTTTACATTCTTTGAACAATAGTTACACAAGAATGCTTCTGCGACCAAAAATACACAAGTAAACTTCTGTCCAAAATTGACTCAAATTTTTGGTCTTCGAATAGCATTAAGACTGTAGACTGCGATCAGAACTAGAGCAACGATCATAAAACAGTTCTCCGATCTCAGGATAGCATTGAGGCTGTAGACTGCGGTCATAATGACCATATAGAACAAACAGTCTTTTGACCATACAGCGACCATAGCTGTCGTGATCACACATATCCGTTATGATCACAGGATTACGTTACGATCACAAGATTTAGGAATTTCAAATATTTTTATCTGTACCATAACCCCCGAATGCGAAATAAAATGATAAAAACACATTTCATTTCAGATTCATTACTGGGTATGGATAACGGGTTTCAAGAGAAACAACACCCATTATGGGAAATAAATAAAATACTCGGTGAAAGGTTGTCTCGGACATATAAAAGCAAGAGGTAGCTTACTAGAGAAGCCAAAAAACTCTTTGTTGCCTTAGACCCTCCTGCCGCACAAAAAACCCTCTTTGCATTCCTCGTCTTCGTCGTCGCCAAAGTCACCACCTTTCTTCCCAATTCTTCATATGAAATGGCGTCCTGGAGCCAATCCGTCCACCATACAGAAGAGAGCCTGGTGGCACTAGAGAAAGAAGAGATTCTCCCCCACGACTGCTGATCAACTGGCGGCCAGCGAAAAAGATCAAGAAACCCCAATCGTCCAAGAGGGCGAATTGGTGATCTTCGAGGAATACTTGCGCTGCGGGTTCCGATTCCCAGAAAGCGAATTTCTAAGGGGAATCTTGGACCATTACGGGTTGGAGTTAGTAAATCTCCACCCAAATACAGTCCTTATCTTGGCGATTTTCCAACACCTCTGTGAAGCCTTTGTCGGATTGCTTCCAAGCGTGGATCTTTTTCGACACTTCTACTTCTCGACATGGTCAAAAAGTGCCAATGCCGCTGGGTGTATCTACTTCCATATACGGGAGAAGAAGGAGTACCCATTCCCGCCCCTATGGGACTATGTTCATGGGTGGTACCATAAATGGTTCTACTGCACCCCTCCGTCGGAGAGCGGACTATGGTTCGCGAACACCCGACCGGAGAAAGCCAGTGAGTTAGATTCCCTTCCTGTTATGAGCGCAGAACGGAAGAAGCAAGCTTGAGCTATTCTTCACCTAGTCCAACAAGGATTGACCGTACATGATATCATACGCGACTTCGTGAAGAATAGGATAAGCCCCCTGAGTGAAAGGGCACATCCAGCTTGGGAAGTGAAGTCCATGGCGGACAGCACCCTGGACTATAATAACGGTATGTCCTTTAATCAACAAAACAAACATCTTTACTGATTAAAAGATATTGTATTTGTTAACATGTTTGTTTGTAATACAGCGCTATCCTTGTCCGAAATCGAGAAATAGACAAACTACCTCCTTCGGGCGTATAACACCACTGTAGAGGGAGCTAAAGGATTGCCTCGCCCCCAGAGCTTGATCAACGCTGGCGATGATCTTAAGGAAGAACGCCGAAAGGTATAATTCATTCGAAGAAGCTCTCTAGGAAACCATCCATTTGTCTTGTATTACCAAAAACATGTTGAATAATACAGCTTCTGGGAAAATTTTCTGAGGGAATGCGTCCAAGTGAAGACGTTGGTCCTTTGAGAAGACTGACTGCGAAGAGGGTGAGAAGAACACCTTCCAAGCATGAGGCGAAGGAGTTTGCTCCCAAAAAATCCAAGAAGATCCCGGGAGAAACTTCTTCGCGAAAGAAAAACATTACCGTGAAAAATACTGCGGTAAGATTTTTGATACCTCCTGTAACCCCAAGTACGAGCGGAAATTACTTCTTCATTGTACAGGGCGAAGGGAGCGAAGATGAGGAAGACCACATTCCTCTAGTTTGTCATAAGAGAAAAACAACCGACCTCCTGGGAACAAGCGTCCCAGAGTGGTCAACATCCCTTCCGGTCGACGAAATCTTGTCCCTGACCGCAGGGACAGAAATGGCTATAGTGGGCCCCGTGACCACTGACAATTGAGTGGTTTTGGGTGGAACCCTGTTGCCTGAAGCTCATGAAGCCTCAGGACTTGCAACACCTCCCCTTCCGATAGAGGGAGCAACTGTGGTAAGAATCCTCACAACCTCGCACGTTTTCGTTTCTCTGTACACACCCATTGAATTATGTTCATACATGGAGAAGAGGATACTGTCCTTTTTAAAAGAAGGAAAACAAGGACAGAAGAAGACTCTTCCCCGAGAGCAGCTATCAAGCTTCTTTCTCTTGGGAGCACATCATCGAAACCCAAACCGTGAGTGGGGTTTCGGATAAAGTGAGAACTTTCCCTATCGTCATCTAAATATGACCGACGGGAGGCATCTTCACCTTAAAATGTGTCTGTCTGTTGGTGCAGGGATGCTACACCCAGTACCCCGGCGACCTCAACAAGCCATGGTACACCCACTGCAGAGTTCGCGGGAGAGCCAAGTCTGATTCCCATGGCCGGAGAGGTTCTTCGGGCCATCGTGGATGGAATGGCAGAGGAAATCCGATCCCAAGGGATGGAAACCAAAGTCCCGGTCATAGAGGGGGAACAACAGGAAAAATCCTTTGTTACCCCTACCGTGGACACAATAAGTCCTGAGGTTAGACCTCACGCTGACGTTGAGAGCGATTTGATCAGCGATTACATAGAGGTATGAACAACTCTTCTTTTTTATTTTCCAATCCGCAAAAAATTCAGGAACATTCAAGTCTTAAGAGAAATTTCTTATCGTGTTCCAGGACTTGACCCAGGTGGCGACCAAGTCAACAGCTATAGCAAAGAATATTGAGGTCGCACAATGGGAGATCAGCCGGCTACAATAGTGAGTATAGTGCTCTTTATCCATGTTAACTTGAATCCATATTTAAGCGTAACTGGTCATCCTTCTTGCTACAGAGAAAATGCCTTTCTGAATAAGAGCATGGCTAATCGAGAGAATCAAGAAGAGACTGCAGCTGCGAGATATTCTTCTCTGGAGAAGGAACTTCGTGAAGCGCAGTCAAAGCTTTCTTGTAAGTGTACCTCCGACCAGAAAAATCTTCTCATCATATGAGCTTTATGTATAGTAAATGTTTATTGTGTTCATACAGCACCAGAGGATCAAATAAGCCATCTCTCAGAATAGAAAAGACACCTTCAAGCGACCATCGAGTTGCAAAGCTCGAGAATTGATACCGCTAATCTGGAGAATGAAGGTCTAAAGGAACAATCTCCTCTTGTAGCGGTACTCAATTGAACATCTTCGAAAAACTGAAGATGGTGGCTGCTCTGCTAAAAGCAGACGTGATCGAGTCGCAAAAGGACAATCCAAGCCTTAGCGAGTTAGCCACATTGGTCGTGGCCCAAGCTGAATCACTCCTTGAGTATCTTCCTGAAGATACCAAACGGCAGGAAGAGGTGCTGAGGTCAAATGTCAGATCCGTAGCCACTGCCATTCTCTGCAGATTATGATTCCACCACGGCCCAAATTTGAATCTGAAGCCGGTGGTAGAAGATGCAGAGATTGAGAGTGATCGATTTGAAGCCATCTTTGAAGAAGTCAAGCCTCTAGTCGAAGATCTACTGAAAGAACTAGGCCTTGTTTGATTTCTTGTAATGATCTTTCTTAGTAATTATACTTGTGAAATTACATTTATAACATGCAAATGCGTGCCTTAAATTTTTGGAAAAGAGTGATACTTTCTTCGTTTCATAGTATGACCATATCCTCTTAGCCCCTCCTAGAAATCACAAATACTGAAGATTTACTATTATAATTTCTGGAAAAATATGGGCATTATGAATACCCAGGAAAGGCTTTAACTTAGATATAAGCATCCGATCGAACCGATACTGACCTCAATACAACACCCGACCTTATTATGAACTGGCAGCCACTCGAATGATCAGGAACATGCCAGTAAGTCCCGTGTGCGTTGAGAAACGGCTTATTGAGGGATGTCTTAGCTGGATGCGACCACGAGATCGGCCAATGAATCCGGTTAAGATATTTGTAACAAGATGATCATCGGCAATCAGCCCCCGAGCCAAGCTCGGTATAGGTATGGCAAATAAAGAACACGAACATAACATGAGCCGAAGAAAAGTACTCATGAAGCTTTTGTTAAACCATGCTAATTGAACGGGAAAAAGATTGGGAAACTTACACGTAAAACTTGCGCAGTTGATCAATGTTTCACGTATTGGATAAGATTCTACCGTCCTCCATTGCTAACCGAGCCGATCCTGGTCGCGGTATGTAACATCCTGAGTTAGGGGTGAAAACTTCCTTTTTCATCAATAGCATGCATGCTTGTATCTGTAGTAATAGCCAGATCAGTATCTATCCTAAACCCTAAAATCTCTAAAATCTATCCTGTGACCTCAAATCAAGATTAGATTGTTCAGATGTGATCTATCAGTTACTCTGAACTTAAAAGCCTTCAGAACCCAGATTCAATTCTATCCCTAACTTCCAGAATTATCAACTTCTTTCTGTTTTCAAAAACAGAATATCTGTTATTACCTTTTACCCTAAGTTTCAGAAATCCAGATTTAATCAAAATTTTAGCCAAGTTCATACCAGATTATTCCTGGAACATGATCATGGGTATGCCAATACCTTAAACCAGAAAGTTGGCAGCCAGATTTTACCATCTAAACCAGATTCGCAGATCAGTCGTTCTTCCAGATTTTTCTAAAAGCCAGAAAGGCAAAATGTTGCAAATCATCTTCAAATTCAAATCTAATTCAGGGAACACCTTCCAAATGCTTTTCAACACAAATTCTTCTTTTATGAGTATCTCAAAATCAAACCCTAAATCCCAGAATTCGAGATCAATAAGTTTCAGACCTATTTTACCCTAATCTACTCTGTTTTCAGTTCATATCAAAAATCATCCAAATGTCTCAAATTTTATCTTCTATTTGTGCCAAGTCATCTGTTGAATCAAGCCTACCAGATTAATGCAATCAATTTCAGTTTAACCTTCCAAATCATCAGATTTACAATTCAGCCCGAAATCAAAAGTCAAATATTGCAAATCAGCCCCTATTTCGACCAGAGCAGCAGCTACTGTACGCACGACCAGAGCTCGCCGTGATCTTTGCGCCGTGCACGCTCGCCGCCGGCCAAGCCCCGCTTGCATTTGTGCTCGTGCATGCTTGCTGTTGCTGATGCGCACGCGTCCGTGTCTTAGCTTTCGCCGTGGCAGCAACGTTGAACAGCAATTGCTTCCGCGCGCGACCAACAGCAGCTTTTGTCAGCAACACGGCACCACGTTGCTTTGCCTTGCCAGCTTGTGTTGCCACCGCCTTGCACCACCCGACATTGTTGAGTCCCGATGAAGCCGACAGCTTAATCAGCTTTGCACCGCCTGTGCGCCATCACGTTACCGCTCGCCGTTGTTGCATCTGCGTCCGGCAAGTCACTGACGCCAATTCATTGCTGTTTAATCCTTGCAAGCTTCGCCCTCTAGTCTATTTAAGCAATCAACACCTTGTGCAATCTTCACTTCACCAGGGCTTAACCAAATTCTCAAATTCCCTTGCTGTCGTCGTCTTCCCCGGCGAGCCATCGAGGAGCTTCACGGTGACAGCCTTAACCACAGCCTCAATCCTCAAATTAACAGCATCAGTGAGTTTCTCCTACCTATCTCATCGTGCTGTAGTATTTAATTGAACTCTTATGCACTTCATCGCCGGTGATCGCCGGAAATTGCTGAAATCAGTGAAATGCCCTGTTCCAGTTGCACAAGTCAAATTAGCCCGAATTAGCCTTCGATTCAATAGACAAAAATGATCAGTGAGCTATTTTAAGCAAGCCTGTGAAGTTGAATGGTGAAATTGACCAAGAACTGGAGTTTTTTCGCTAGCCCGAGCTTCACCAGCCGCCGGCGAACGTCGCCAGCCTTCTCCGGTGATTCTCCGGCCAATTCAATCGTGCCAGAAGCTTTCTTATACCTTCTAGATGCTCTCCAAGCAAGGAATCGAGTTCAAACATCGTGTAGCCAAAACCCCCAATATCAGTGTCTTCTTCTCTGGCGCCGGCCACCGGAAAACCATTCCCGGCCGATCCAGCTCCCGAAACCTTGTCCACCAGATACACCTTGATCTCCTGAGCAACTTTGCCTACTAGCTCGACTTCCAATTCGGCCTAAATCAGAAGATATAACTATGCCCTAATTCCTGTCCAGTGCTGTGAATTGAAATTTCAGCCACCGAGTTCATCGCCGGTTTTCATCACTCTCCGGCCACCTCCTGCCCTAGGTCCAGTTGAATGAATTGTTCCTGTTACTGAGGCCTGCATCCCAGACAAAGTGGTGCATCAAATGGAGCCCTAGATCAAAAGTTGTGGCAAACCCTAGTTTCTAGCTATGTCAGTGCAATGCCAGGCTATGCCAGTCAGTGGCATTAGCCCATTTCACTTCCTTCCAGATGTGTATTTTGAGCATGACTTTGTCCCTTAGACTCCTGAGGTTGTGATCCACAATTTCTTCTTCTATCACAACTTGACTTGAGCCCTTGAACTGTATTTTATGCTTAGCCCTAGATTATGACATTGTCAGCCCTATGTCAGAGCATGTCAGTCAGTGGCATTAGCTCATTTCACCTCCTTCCAGTTATGTAAATTGAAAATAACTTTGTCCATTAGACTTGTGGAGTTGTAATCTACATTTCATTCTACTGCCACAAGTTGAGATAATCCTTCTACCATTCTTTAACCCTATGTCGATGCCTTGAACCGAATGTCGACCTAAAGACATTCATCGATTTTGGGCAAACCAGCTGCGGACTTAATGTCAATTCCTATATCCTGGAACCCTAGAAGTCCCTAGCACTCATCTTCAGCCCTAACTCTATGGGTTAGCCTTAATCAACTTCTATGGTATCCAAACCCAATCATTTCAGAATCATCAAGACATTCATCTTTGCATTATTGCATGTAGTATAATAATGTATTGAAAAGGTTGTGATTCTTGGTTGCTTGTTTGATCTTTGCTCAGAGTCGGAGCCAGAGTTTGAGGACTTCACTGCTGACCCGACATCAACTGCTGTCTTTCACGACGCGGAAGGCAAGTCATATCCTTGGTCATCTTGAACCTATATTTTAAATGTTGCTAAAACATAACCTTGAATATAGGCAATATTGCATGTGAAAGATTGAGAATGATTGATTTATGAATTGGCAGTACTAGACTGCTTATCTGTGAAATGTGAAATAAACAAGTTTTGAGCCATGAACTACTATATGTATTTATATACTTATATTCATGAAATAAAACCCTAGCCGTGACCAGAAAAATGGTATGGATGGCTGTAGCACTGGAGGTGCTAGACTGCAAAGGAATGCAGGCACTGAAGGTGCAGGGTTGTGGATGGTCTGGTCACTGGCATATAAGGACTAGAACCTTGTGTTGTGCGTCTAGTGGCATGAACAACGTGCTAACCGCAAGCCTGGTATGGGACAGGCCTGAACAAGTACTTATGTGGATCATACATGAAACCCCTGCATGAGATGTGTTGTGATGATTGACTTGGAGGCTGACTCCTACTATCACTGAAGGTGATATGATATTTGACCCAGTAATGGGAAAATGAGGTGGGGTGGAGGTTATGATACAGCCTACCACAACTGTGTTTCGCTGAGAGCCACAGGGTCAGGGGTGAATTGTAAGTGATGCATAACAAAAGTTCTTGTTATCTCCACCTTGCCACTCACACATGGTTGTGAGGAGGGGTCTAATCATTTTGTTATGATAGGATGGGCTTGAAAGTGGAATATCTTGCGGGTAAATTGGTACTTCTCTGCAGAGTTAAAAACGTATTCGAATACTCCGAGCTCCCGGGTTTATAGGAGTCTGCTGCGGTGGATTAAATCCACGGGGTGTGACACAAGTACTATTTTCTAAATAAAATATGTTTAAATCAAGATTACCCAAATGACATGTGTTGTCATGATAAGGAGTGCTGCCGTGGGCTGTCGTGTGTCGACGTGTCGCGGTAGTGCTATAATCTAGTGAACATGAATGATGATGTTATATTATGAAAAGTGCTGTCATAAGATGAGATAAGAAAGGAAAAGATCATTTTACAAATATCCATAATTCTTGACTAGTCTAGGTTCATGTCATCACTACTATATGTATCTACTCTTACCTATGACTTGCTAAGTACGTAAGTGCTCACTCTTGCAACCTACAAATCAATAGACGGAGCAATCAACAATCAAGATGAAGGCGTGGAGTACTTCGTGGATCCAGAAGGAGGAGCGTCAATCCCGTCATTTCCCTGATGTGTGTTGTTCTGCCGTCCACTTCTCTTTGTGGGTGGGTCACCTACCTTCTGCTGTGTAGATGTTATTTTGCTAAACCATGTATGCCGTGAAGGCATTGTAATCTCCTTATGTAATATCAAGGCCAGCAGGCCACACTGCTTAACTATTTTGTAAGTTACTCGGTTGCAATGTGATATACTCCTGTGCTTGACTTATCCTGGGAAGTCAAGGGTATGTGTATGCTATGCATATAAGGGACTAGCTGCAGCGAGCTAGGTCTCTACAGGAGTAGTCGTAGTCCCAGTCTCGGGGCGCGACACGGTACTGAAACAACAACGTAAGGGCCTTCCCACTGAGGAGAGAACTTATTGCTGTTAGACTGGTTTTGTATTTTTCGTAAAACCAGATCACCCACATGAAGACTACGCGGCCGCACCTTTCTGCTGTGATATTTTCGCAAAGCCTGCAAATATACTGCTGACCGTATCAATGCTCGATCACGTTTTTCTTCGAGGATAGTTAAATCCTGGGTACGTTGTTCGATCTAATTAAGATGATCGAATTGATATGTCCGGACAGAACCAATACGTATTTCCATAGGTAACACCGCCTCGGCGCCGTATACCAACTGAAAAGGTGTCTTACCAGTGGCTCGACTACAGGTAGTGCGTAGTGCCCATAGAACGAAGTAGACTTCATCCACCCAAGCCCCCGAGCGCATCTTAAGGGCCACACTAATGGGATAGTTTGCAAGGCATACACGGGCTGATGAACTTGTCTGGCATGAAATTGACACTGGGGGCATGTCTTGACCAAATTCTTGGCTTCATCGAGTGCCGAAGGCCAGAAAACACCCTGTTGGAAAGCTTTTCCGACCAGTGTGCGAAATGACGCGTGCGCACCACACACACCGTCATGGATCTCTTTCAGGTGGGATTTACCTTCCTCTTGAGTAATACAACGCATGAATACTCCTTCAATACCCTTCCTATACAGAACTCCTTCTATAAGTTTGTATAGGCGCGCTTTTCGAATCAACCGATTGCTTTCGGTTTTGTCCTTGGGCAAGGTCCCATGTTCGAGATAGACTCTCAATGGATGAGTCCAATCCCCTTCTTGTCCGAGGTTGGTAACGAAGACTGTTACCTAATCATCTTCAACTGTACTCATGATTGAAGGATGCTCTAAGTGTTCAACGAACACCCCTACTAGAGCAGATGTACGTGAGAACCCAATTTTGGATAATTGGTCTGCGAGAATATTGTCCTTTTGAGGGATGTATTGGACTTCGAAATGACTAAAGTGTTTTTCCAATCTCCTCACTTCCCCCAGGTAATGAGCCATTATCTCATCGGAGGTGCTGTACTCCTTGTTTACCTGGTTTACGACTAGATGTGAGTCTCCCCTCACCACTAATCGACGGACTCAGAGGAATTTCGCTGCCCGGAGCCCTGCAATAAGACCTTCATACTCTGCTACGTTGTTAGTCACAACAAAATGTAATTGAATGACATACTTGAGTTGGTCGCCTTGAGGCGTTACTAAAACAACTCCAGCTCCTGAGTGTTGGAAACTTCGAGAACCGTCAAAATACAACGTCCAATGGTTGGTGTATGACAAGTCCTCGGACTCTTGCCTTGGAGGGTTAGGGTTAGTCCATTTGACCACAAAATCTGCAATGATTTGAGACATGACCGCGGTGCGAGGGGTGAAATAGATGTCAAATGCTCCAAGTTCCATAGTCCACTTCGCAATTCGACCAGATTTCTCCGGGTTTTGGATTATATCTCCCAAGGGGAAGGATGAGGGCACTGTAATTTTATGTGACTGAAAGTAATGTCGTAACTTGTGGGAAGCCATCAGTAGCGCGTAAAGTATCTTCTGGACCTCAGGGTAACGCTCCTTAGGACCATGAAGTACCTCACTTACATAATAGACGGGTCATTGCACACCTTCTCTTACTGCGATCAAGACAGCACTGACCGCATGAGGTGTGGCCGCCAAATAAAGAAGTAGCTGTTCCCCTGCGACCGGGGAAACCAACACCGGCGGACTAGATAAGTATGCTTTAACCTCCTGGAATGCTTTCTTGGCTTCATCCGACCAGGAAAAACCATGGTGTTTGCGGAGAGCTTTGAAGAAAGGTAATCCCCTTTCGCCTAGTCGCGATATAAATCGACTTAAAGCTGCCATGCGACCTACTAGGCACTGGACATCCTTCATGGTCGAAGGAGACCTCATTTGCTCGATGGCCCTGATTTTTTCGGGATTAACCTCTATTCCTCTAGAACAAACGAGAAATCCTAACAGTTTACCAGATGAAACCCCGAAAGAACACTTTTCTGGGTTTAATTTTATTCCAAATTGGTTTAAATTACAATAGGTCTCAACAAGATCATCTAAATGAGTCAAGCTTTTCAAGCTTTTTACAACCAAATAGTCTACGTAAGCTTCAAGATTACGCCCCATCTGGGAAGAAAAGGTCTTTTGCATCAAGCGCTGGTACGTGGAACCGGCGTTCTTGAGACCAAATGGCATTCTAATGTAGCAGTAGGTGCCAAATGGTGTGATGAAGGCAGTCTTCTCTTCATCTTCTTATGCCATGCTAATTTGATGATATCTTGAGTAAGCATCCAGAAAACTCATCAGTTCGCAACCCGCAGTAGAATCGACCAACTGATCGATGCGGGGAAGGGGAAAATCATCCTTCGGGCAGGCACTATTTAGGCTGGTGTAATCCACGCACATGCTCCACTTACCATTTGACTTACGGACTATGACCAGATTTGCAAGCCATTCCAGATGTTCATCTTCTCGAATGAACCCGGCTGCTTGGAGCTTATTTAACTCCTCGCGGATAGCTTCTTGCCGATCAACAGCAAAGCACCTAAGCTTTTGCTTTATTGGTCACTATCCAGGTCGAATTGCTAACCTGTGCTCAATTACCTTCCTTGGGACACCGGGCATGTCGGATAGTTTCCACGCAAACACATTTGCATTAGCCCGAAGGAAGGTAATGAGTTCGAGTTCCTATTTGTCGTGCAGGCCTGACCCAATCTGAATTGTTCTAGATGGATCATCTGGGCATAATGGAACCAGTTTTAGCTTTTCCTCTGGTTGAGGGGCGACCTTGATCGTATCCGCACTCGTGGTGGTAATCTTGACATCCCGAAGGGGAAGTTTATCCACGAGCTCCAGTGATAACTGATCGCAAGTCAATGCCACATTACGGCTACCTCGGACCGAGATTATGCCTTTGGGGCCAGGCAACTTGCTGTACTGATAGGCGTAGTGCGTCGCCATCATAAATTTAGTGAGAGTTGGCCTGCCAAAAATCGCGTTATAAGCCGAATCACAATCAATTACATCGAAAGTAACTAACTCTGTTCGGAAATTATCCGGTTCACCCAGCGTGACCAGGAGCACCACCTGTCCCATTGGCATCATCGAAGGACCAGGAATTATCCCATAAAAAGGATGGATTATGTCGCGCCCCAAAACTGGGACTACACCTACTCCCGTGGAAACCCAGCCCTCTGCAGCTGGTCCCAATATAAGCATACCATTGACTTCCCAGGATAAGTCAAGCACAGGAGTTTATTCTCATTGTAGCAGAAAAACTTACAAAATATTTAAGTAGTGTGGCCTGCTGGCCTTAATACAACATAGAGAGATTACAATGCCTTCGCGACAAACATAGTCTAGCTAAAGTAAAATAAAAACAACTACACAGCGGAAGATAGGTGACCCTCCCACAGTAAGAAGTTGACGGCAGAACAACACACATCAGTGTTCTGGTGGAACTGGCTCTCCTTCATTTGGGTCCAAGAAGTTCTCCACGCCTTCTTCTTGATCATGGAACTCTCCATCTACTGGGTTGTAAGTTGCAAGGGTGAGTACTAACGTACTCAGCAAGTCATAGGTAAGAGTAGATACATATAATAGTGTTATTATGAACCTATGCTAGTCAAGAATTGTGGATGTTTGTAAAATAATCTTTTCTTTCATATCTCATCTCATGGCAGCACTTTTCATAACATAGCATCGCTATTCATGTTCACTAAATTATAGCACTACCGCGACACGTCGACACACGACAGCCCACAGCAGCACCCATTATCATGACAACACATGTCATTTGGGTAATCTTGACTTATCAAATTTTATTTTAGAAAACATACTTGTGCCACACCCCGTGGATTTAATCCACTGCAGCAGACTCCTATAAACCCGGGAGCTCGGAGTATTCGAATACGTTTTTAACTTTGCAGAGAGGTACCAATTTACCTGCAAGATATTCCACTTTCATTCCCATCCTATCAATATGATTAGACCCTTCCTCACTGCATACCGTGAGTGGCATGGTGTGGAGATAACAAGAACTTTTGTTATGTTTCACTCACAATTCACCCCTGACCCTGTGGATCTCTCGCGAACCACAGTTGTGGTAGGCTAAACCCCCACCCAAAAGCCTCTTCCCATTACTGGGTCAGTGTGCATGATCACATTCAGTGATATGTGTAGGAGCTGCACTCCGTGAAATTCGTGCATCACTTTCTATCTCATGCAGGGGTTTCATGTGCGATCCACATAAGTACTTGTTCAGGCCTATCCCATACCAGGTTTGCGGTTAGCACATTGGTCATGCCACTAAACGCACAACACAAGGTTTTAGTCCTTATATGCCAGTGACCAGACCATCCACAAACCATGCACCTTCAATGCCTGCACATCCAGTGCAGTCAAGCACCTCCAGTGCTACCGCCATTCCATACCAAAATTCTGGTCACGGCTAGGGGTTTTATTTCTTGAATATATATCAATACATATATAATAGTTCATGGCTCACTATTTGATCATTTCACATTTCACAGGCATCCAGCCTAGTACTGCCAATTCATAATTCAACCATTCTTTCACATGCAATATTACTTATATTCAAGGTTATGTTATAGCAACTCTTAAAATTTAGGTTCAAGATGTTCAAGAATATGACTTCCCTTCTGCGTCGTAAGAAATAGCAGTCGATGTCGAGTCAGTGACGAAGTCTTTGAACTTGGGCTCTTGATCTATTCTCCAACAAACAAGCAAACAAAGATCACAAACTATTTTAAATGCTTTAAAATCTATATGCAATATGCTCTTAAGAGAAAAGAACTTGGCGATGTTGAAACGGACTGAGATTGCAAGCTGATCTGGGTTGAAACCCTGGAATTTATAGAATCTGAGCTAAGGATGGTGTTAGAAACTCTTAGGGCTTCAAGGCTGCAATATGGACATCAAGTCCGCGGCTAGTTTGCCCAAAATCGACGAATGTCTTCAGGTCGACATTCGGTTCAAGGCGTTGACATAGGGTTAATGGTTGATAAAGGGCTCAACTCAAGTGGTGACAGAAGAAGAAAATGTAGATCATAACATCAAGAATCTAAGGGACAAAATCATTTCAAAGTTCAAATCTGGAGGGAGGTGAAAGGGCTAATGCCATTGGCTGGCATTAGATTGGCATTGGGCTGACATGGCCAGAAACTAGGGTTTACCATATCTTTTGATCTAGGGCTCCAATTGATGCACCGCTTTGTCTGGGAGATAGGCCTTGATAATAGGAACAAATGATTCAACAGGTTCCAAGGTTGAAGATGGCCGGACAGCGATGAAAATCGGTGAAGAACACGGTGGCTGGAGTTACATGTCATGGCACTGGATAGAGATTAGGGCATAGCCATAACTTCTGATTTAGACCAAATTAGATGTCGAGCTAGTAGACAAAATTGTTCAGGAGATCGAGATGCATCTAAGGGACAAGGTGGCTGGAGCTGAATTGGCCAGGAACAGATTTCCGGTGGCCGGCGCCGAAGAAGAAGACACTGGATTTGGGGGTTTTTGCTACACAAGGTTTGAACTCAATTCCTTGCTCGAGGAGTAAGAGGAAAGCATAAGGAAGCTATTGGCACGATCAATTTGGCCGGAGCATCACTGGAGTAGCTTGGCGACGAGAGCCGGCGGTTGGTGAAGTTCCAATTTGGGAACAACTTCGATTCGAGTTCAATTTTGAAATCTTGATGCGCAGGCTTGCTAAGGATAGCTCACTGATCAATTTGTTCTACTGAATCGAGGGCTAATTTTGATTGAATCGAATTGCAAAGCTGGAACAGGGGCTTTGGCAATTCTGGTGATCACCGGCGATGAGCGGCATGGGGGTTCAATTAAATAGTACAGCACAGAGAGTTTGATGAGGGGAGCTCACTGGTGGCTTCAATTTGAAGGTTGGTGCAGTGGGGTGTGCTGGCGTCGTCGACCTCCTCGGCGGCTCGCCGGAGAAGAAGACAAGAATGAAGAAAAAGGGATGTAAGAGATAAGAGGTTCTTGAGTGCAATGGTGAGGGAGAAACTGGGTTGGATTGCTCTTTATAGGCACAAGTCGTAAGACAAAGCTTGCCACACAACGGGCTATGGGACTTGTGCCGGTGAAGACTTCGGTTGAAGCAACGGCGAGCAGGTTTAGCTCCTCTCTGGCGCGCGAGCTGCTGGTGTGCTGGACAAGGATTGCCACGGTGATAGCTAAGGTGCAAACACGTGTGTGCATGCAAGCACGGTCGTGAATAAGCACGGGCGAGCACGGCACTGATCGGCGGCAAAAGGCGCTGGTCGAAGTGGTCGATCAGTGTGCACTGCTGGCTGTGGTCAAGGTCCCTGGTCGCGGTCACAACGGCGCTGGTCGAAGTGGTCGATCAGTGTGCACTGCTGGCTGTGGTCAAGGTCGAAGGGGCTGGTGCTCCGGTCGTGATCTACAGCTCCGGTCGAACCAGGGACCTGGTTGCAAAAATCTTTGTTTGAATTCTGGACTGATTTGTAATTTCTGATTTAGAGATAGATTATTTGCAATCTGATTTCATAGATGAGTATAAACTTATTCCTTGTACTCATCTAGCAAGAAATTTGGTGAAATCTGGCATGATTTGATGGTTTTTGATATAAACTGAAAGTAGGGTATTTAGGGTAAATTAAATATGAGTTTTGGTTGATTTCAAATTCTGGCATCTAGGGTGAGATTTTGAAATCTGGAGAAAAGGGAAAATTGTATCAAATAGCATTTGGAAGGGTTTGCTAAAGAAATTCTGAATTTGGAGTTAATTTGAAGATTTTAGCCCTTTTGGGTTTCCAGATATCAGAAAAAGGACCGATTCGCGATACAATTTGGACTGATCTGTGAAAAAGGCTTAAATGAAGAAATCTGGCTGCCAACTTTCTTGATTAAGGTATTGGCATACCCATGATCATAATCCAAGAATAATCTGGTCTGGATTAGGTCAAGATTTGGCTAAATCTGAGTTCAAAATATTTAGGGTAATTAGGATATTAATTAAACTCCTGTTTTTGAAAACAAAAAAGGATTGCAAGATCTGAGAGTTAGAGATGGAATTGAATCTGGCTTCTGAAGGCTTTTATGTTTAGAGTAATTGATAGATCACATCTGAGGAATCTGATCTTGATTTTGGTCTACAGGATATATTTGGAAATTTTAGGGCTTGAGATGGATTAGGGTCTGACTGATCTGGCTACTACTACAGATACATGCATGCATGGTGTTCATGAAAAAGGAAGTTTTCACCCCTAACCCAGGGTGTTACAGATTATGTGTTTGATTTTTGAACGAGGGATTTGCATCTCGTCCAATGCCTTGACCAGTAAAAGGTCCAAGGAACTGCCTCCATCGATCAGGACCCTTTCGACTGTCGCATTACTGATTATTGGGGTAATGACCAGAGGTAATCTCAGTGGTCGAGTAAGCCCAACGGGACAATCAGAGTGATCAAATGTCAAAGAAGTGTCCGACCAACGGGTGTATTGAGGTTCGCCAAGGGGAGCTTCCGCTTGGTTAACTTCTTGATGAAATACTTTAAACTGTCGTTCAGAAACAAAAGAGGAGGAACCTCCAAAAATGACATTAACATAATTACTAGGTACCTGGTAGGACAATTCTTCATCCCCGTCGGCGTCTCTAAGCCCACAAGTCTGCTCTTTCGATGGTTGTCGTGGTATTGCGAATATCCCGGCAGGTTTTGAGAATGATCCTAGCGAAGATTACGCGGCGCGGGTTGACCGGATGACTGGTCCTCCCCCGCCGGACAAGCACAAGAAATGACACACGGATTTATACAGGTTCGGGTCCCGGTGGGGGCCCTAGTCCTGTCGACGTGCTCCCGACCGGAGTCGGCTGGGGAGGCTCTCTCCGGGGGAGAGGCTTCCGGAGAACGCCTGTGAGTTTAGCTATTCCAATAAAAGTGATTCGATCCTTTACAACAGAGGGGTACAAGGGCTATTTATAGCCCCAAAAAGAAGCAAAAAAGCCTAAACTACCCCGGAAGCCACCGTCGGATTGAAGGGTAGGACCGTCCTTCTCCCGGTCAAACGCTTTGGATGCTTGACAGGTGGTCGCTAGTTCCCGAGGCGCTCCTCGCGTGACCTGCACGTGACAAACAATTCGAAACTTTACCTTTAGGAGGGCGATGAGGCCCGGGACGGTGCCGGAGGCCAGGTCCCGGGGGCCAAAAGGCGGCATCCGGGGAGGGGCCGGAGGACACGTCCCCGGGCAAATGGCGGCGCCCGGGACGGCGCCGGAGGCCGGGTCCCGGGGGCCAAAAGGCAACGCCGGGGAGGGGCCGGAGGCCACGTCCCCGGGCAAATGGCGGCGCCCGGGACGGCGTCGGAGGCCAGGTTCCGAGGGCCAAAAGGCGACGCCCGGGCCAGGGCCGGAGGCCAGGTCCCTGGGCAAACGGCGGCGCCCGGGACGGGGCCGGAGGCCACGTCCCCGGTGGACAAAAGGCGGTGCCCGGGGAGGCCTCGGAGGCCAGGTCCCCGGGCCAGTGGTGGCGCCCGGGACGGCGCCGGAGGCCAGGTCCCGGGGGCCAAAAGGCGGCGCCCGGGGAGGGGCCGGAGGCCAGGTCCCCGGGCAAACGGCGGCGCCCACGGAGGGGCCGGAGGCCACGTCCCCGGGGGACAAAAGGCGGCACCCGGGGGGGCCCCGGAGGCCAGGTTCCCGGGCCAATGGCGGCGCCGGGATGGCGCCGAAGGCCAGGTCCCAGGGGCCAAAAGGCGGCCTCCGGGGAGGCCCCGGAGGCCAGGTCCCCGGGCAATCGTGACGCAACTTACCTGCACTGTCCCGCGGAGATTTCCCCCAACAGCAGCCCCCCAGGCACGCCGGGGACGGTGCTCGAGTCTCCGGTGGGTATGGAACACGCCACCGGGAAGATCTCCGGGCCAAGGCACCGGAGCTACGGCGCTTCGGTTTCCGTGCCCCGCGCTTAAGGCCACGCCATTTCGCCATAAATGCGCGCGCGGTTCGAACCGGCACCTCGATTCACGCGCCCGTCCCTTCGTTTCCCGCGCACGGTTTGAACTTCAACGGTCCAGATTGCTCTGCGGGGTGCCACGTGGCGCCCATCTAGACCATGTCCCGTCCCTATAAATAGGGCCTTGGGGGGTCCGGAAGTTCATTCCAAACTGTCATCCTTAGCGATTTTTGCTCTCCCGGTAGCCCTCTCCAGGTAGCTCTTTCCGGTAGTTAGCTCCCGGTAGCAAATGTCCGGGAGTTTTAGTAGTAGCCTCCTGAAAGGTTAGTCACCGAAGAAAAAAGAAGACACTAACCTCATGGCACCCAAGTGTCGAGCAAAGACCACGGAAGTGCCCCCGGAGGATATCCCTCCGGATTTCCTCTTGGCGTTGGAGTTCACGGCCGAGGACGCCGAGTCCTTGGTCGAACGCTGCATCGTCGCGGACGGGGACATCCGAGTCCCTGTGAAGAAAGACGAAGCCCCCCGCCCCAGGCCCGGAGAGGTCGTGGCCTTCGAGGCCTTCCTGGAGGCGGGGCTCCGGCTCCCGGTGCATCCCATGCTTCGGGTGTTTCTGAAGGAGTATGGGGTGGCGCTCAACCACCTCACCCCGAACGCTCTCGTCCGGATGGGCCTCTTCATCTGGCTCTATGAGACGGCGACCGGGCGGGAGCGCACCCTTCGTGCCTTCCGGTACTTCTACGAACCGGCGGCACGGACCTCCCACCTGGTGAAGGGGGGCCCCAAGTCCCCCTTCGGTTCGGTGATGGTACAAATGATGCCGTCCCGGGTGATCGACTACCCGGCGGCGGCCTCCCGGGACCACTGGGGCGACTGGGTCCGGAGGTGGTTTTACCTCCGGGTCCGCGACGAGGCGGTGGTGTACGCCTCGGAGCCCCCCACCTACAGCCGGTCGTCCGCGCCGAAGCCTCCGGTGTGGACGAACGAGGAGTTCGAGCTCCTCGGCAGGGTGATCCTCTCCAAGAAGACCCGCTCAATGCGGGACGCTGCCGAGGAGATGGCTCTCCTCCGGATCTCCCCCTTCTCGCGCGGGAAGAGGGGAGTCGGCATGGGCCCGGAACAGCGGCCCCCGGTGAAGCCGGTGACGCGACGTAAGTTCCGGGAACCTGCTGCATCATACTTACGAATTTTTGAAAATTTAACTAACTCTTTACCTCTTGCAGTCCGGCCGAACCCGGCGGCGCGGGAGAAGGCGGAGAACCTCCTGGGGAGGTACTTCGCCGACGAGCACGAGCGCGTCGTCCGCCTCGTGGGGGAGGGCCCTCCCCGGAACTTGGTAGCGGTGGCCTACGGGCTAAAGCTGCCGGAGAGGAAGCCTCTCCCCACCCCCGGGTCACATAAACGGGGGAAGGAAGCGTCCGGGGGCTCGGAGCCCAAGAAGGCTAGGGTCCAAAAGACCCTCGACCCGTCGACAACGCCGGCGGCGACACCGGCGAAGCCCCGGGACGAGACCCCCGGGACCGAGCGTGCCCGGGCACCGGCCCGGAAGGGAGCAACACCTCCTCCCCCGAAGGGCCCCGTCGAGGCCCGGGGGAAGGAGGCGGCCGCGGGCGGGGCGGCGTCCGACTCGGCGAACTACGCCCCGTCGCCACCCTCGGTGGAGCCCCTCCTGCCCCTTCCGGCTTCTTTGGAGCCGGAGAGGCTGGAGGTGAGATTCGCGGAGGCCTCGCCCCCGCGGGTTTGGCCGGTGGACGAGGGGAGGAGCCCCTCAGTCTACGAGGTTCCTCCGGAGGAGGCCCCGAGGACCTTTCGGCCCGGGTGGGGAACGGTCTGATGATCCCCCTCGGGTAGGGACCCCCGCCCAAAGCTCCTCGGCCACGTCTTCGGAGGAGACTTCGGCCACGAAGACGCCGGTGACGCCGGTCGCATTACCGGACTCGCAGGTCCGGCGGGGGGTCCCCCGCCGGTAGCGACGCCGGCGCCGGGCGAGAGGCCCCCCTGCTTCCCGCGGGGGAAGTCTCCCGCTACTCGGAGGGCCTGCACACCCGGAAGGTGTAGGCCTTCGTCGCGGAGGGAACGCTCCATGAGCGTTTCCAGGGGCTTCAGTCCCTCGGGGCCCAGGTAACCCGAGTCGATGACGTCTTCGTTTATCTCCTGCACTTGAGATTTTTCTAACTCTATATATTTTGTAGGTGGCAGCTGTTACCTGGGGCCTTGAGCAGCGGGTCGCCCGGCTGCTTAAGGAAGCGGAGGGCCGGGCCGTGGCCTCCGTGGGGCACCGCGAGGAGGCCCTCCGGGAACACGGTGAAGCCCTCGCGGAACTGACCCGGGTCTGGGCCCAGGTTCATATTTCTGAGGCTGTCAACGGCCGCCTCCGGGAGGAGGCCCAGGCGAGGGAGGAGGCGCTCCGGGAGCTCGAGGGCTCGAGCGTCCGGGCGGTGGTGGACGCGGGCCGCTCTGTTCGTTCGGCCCTCGAGAGCCTTTGCGTAAGCCTAGGCTCCGGGAGCAAGGAGTTGCCGCCGGCGACCCTCGCAGAGGCTGTGCGTTTTCTCAACGCACAGGTCTCCGCCATACCCGAGGCGGCCGACGCTCGGGCGCGCGGTAGGGCGATCCCCGTCATCGCGGCCACTGCGGCATTCGTCGAGTTCCGGGGGGTCGGCGCCCGGGCGATCGGGGGCCGCATCCCCCGAAGCTTCCCGGACTCCTTCGAGCCCTCGCGCCGGGAGGTCGAGCAGCTTACCGGAGGGTTCTACGACCAGATCATCCAGGCGTGGTTCCCGGCTCCGGCGCCTCCGGCGGGAGACGTCCCAGCCCCGGCCTTGGAGGAAGCCCCCCGGGGGGAGGACGCCAACGAACATGTGTGAGCCTCCCCCTGGGTCTTAGCTGGGGCCCTTTTTTGTTTCCTTAGGATTTTGATCCCGGTAGCTTCTTAGAAGAAGCCCCGGACACTTGTACAAAAACATTTTGGATGCAATGAAGTTAGAATTTTTTCTAAGTCTTTGAATTGAATGTTGTTACCAGGGTTCCTGGGAGGTTGCTCCCGAGGGAAGGTCTGGGAGGAGCTCCCCGGGGGACGCCCAAGCGGCTTTAATCTTGCTAAGCCTTGTCTCCGGGAATCGCGGCGGGAATAGCGTCCAGGAGCCGATCCGGTTGAGGTGGCGTCCGGAGTGGCACTTGGACAACTTTGACAATCATCGCGCCGAATTGTCCCCTCCACGACCGGGGTTCCGGATGATACCTCCCCTCCGGATACTCCCACCGGCGGGATACGAGTTTTGGCCTGAAGATGTGCTCCGGGACGCACGGCGCCGCGTGCGAGCATTGTACCGGGACTTGACTCGGGAGCTAGCAGAAAGCCTCCGAGAGTATTAGGCGTAGGAGCCTTAGGGCGTAGAGAATCCCCCGGGTTAGAACCCGGGTTGTATCGTTTGCGAAGCCCACCGGAGGGGGAAGATGTCCTCCGGGTTTGATAATCAATAAAGCTGTGTTGTTGCTTCTTCTTTCATTGTCTTTTTATTTTCTTCTTCTTGGATGGTCCGGACGACTCATCTTAACAAGGATGAGCTAAGTTTGCTCGTGGGTGGTACGGTCGACACCCGGGGGTTCCTTATCCCCCCCGCCCACAGCGGGCCGGAGGGTAGCTCCGGGCGCTGTGGGGGTAACAAGGCCCCCGGGGTGGAAGTCACCTGTAGCATAGGAATTTTTCTATGTTAGAAAATTTTAAAACGAGCTTTCTTGGGAAAAGACCTTCCGGGAGACAAGCGTCCGGTCGCCGTGAGAACGGGGAGCCGGGAATAAGGCCCCTTGTGGGAGAAACATCCAAGAAAAACCCGATGAAATTTCCGGAGTCGAGCTTCCTAGGAGACAATCGTCCGGTCACCGTGAGAATGGGGAGCCGGGAATAGGGGCTCCGGGAAGAGAAATGTCTGAGAAATCCGTGACTTCTCCGGGAGACAATCGTCCGGTCACCGTGAGAACGGGGAGCCAGGAATAAGGTCGCCGGGGACCAAATATCCAAGAATGCCATTAGACGTCCCACTGGGGAGAGCGTCTACTCCCGGAGGAGGAAGTGCCCGAAGACGGGTCTTGAGTGTTTGGGCAGGGGACTAGTCTCCCAAAGTGACTCGTTACCACGGCCACTGTGACCGGGTTGCCGCTTACACCCTCAGTCCACGAGGGCTGGTCGTAAGCCGCCCTACAGGAGGGACTTGCTGGGCCTGGCCCACTTCCTCGCGGAGAGGGCATCCTCACGGGGAGGGCATCCTCGCGGGGAGGGCATCGCCGCTAGGGGCGGTAATGAGAAAGACCTGCAATGAGACAGTTTGAAAAGCAAGACCTATGTATTGCTAATAAAATGAAGTACAGGGCCTCCCCCTGCGAAGCCGCGAAAACCCTGCATTTCAGTTAGTATTGCCGGTTAATGTATTATCATTAGCTAGTGAGGTAAAAATTTAAATCAAACATATAAGTTACTTACGCCTCCATATTCCCCTTGACCACATATTCGATCGATAATCTGTCATGCACCGAATCGAGGTAGTACACCTCGTTCCTCGGCGGACAGATCACGATGAGGATCCAATGGCCCCTGCATTGTACGTAAAAGAGAACCGCTAGCTCCAAGTATATATCAGGTGTAACATACAAGATTGAGTTAAATTAGTACGAAATGCACTAACCTTTGGTGGTACGACACCAGAATGAACTCCCTGTCCTGCTGCGCCATCAGCGCCTTGGATATGTACTACTCAGCGTGTGCGGCGTTGTGCTCTAGCATCGTGAGGCTTATTTTCTCTGGGTCGAGGAAACCCACCTTGTCACACGCAGCCTCCGATGCTAGCCTGTACATGCACCTGCATGCAAAGGACGACATTAGTATTGCACAGAAAGTTACTACATTTGAAATGAACTACAACAATGCAGAGTTAGCAAACAGAGTTAGAAAACAACAATACATAGCATCAGCAAACTCACAGGACTCCAGTCCATATGATGGACATATCGAGCTCCCGCCAGTTGTAGAGGTCGAACAGATCCTCGTGTGCCACGGATATACTCCCGGGCTCACGGTGGAACTGCCCAGGCCTGTAGGGAACTAAGAAGTTCAGATTGCGCCGAGCTCGGTGTAGGTACCACTCGTGGAGGTCTTTGGTTGATCGATCCAATTTGCGCAAACCTGCCTCCGACACGAGTGGGAACCCGTTCCTGAACCTCTCCAGCTGTCCCTGTCGCCCTTTGCCCTTGCCTTTTGCCGGGGACTGAGTGCGTACCTTCGAAGGCAAGGGTGAGGTGATGGCGGCTTTCTTCCGAGGTGAAGGCGTGGATACACTGGGTGGGGTCGAGGCCGTCTTTGATGTGCCCAGGTTCGCACGAGATCGGGCCTCATGCCCCAAGCTGGGGGCGCAGTCCGCTGGTAGCCCGCCGACAGGAAACTTCAATTAATGAGCACGTATGTTAGATTTTGCAAGTTGAGTGTACTAAGTAGGATGTAATATAAAATGTGTAGGATTTACCTGTTGTATTAGAAGACACTTCTTGGGCCACTGTACGTAGGAGCCCACTGCCTCAGCAAGTGTCTGCAGTTCCTCTGTTGGGACTGGCAACAGAGAATCGTTGTAGGCCGGCATAGCCATGTCCACCTGTACCTTTGCAAACCCCAACCGCAGAGGTACGCAGTGGACCCAGACATCCGGCCCAGATGGATATACGAAGACGTGTCCAACCACTTCCTGCCCGGCGCCTAGGTGATTCTATAGAATGCAGCCCTCTGGCTTCTGCAAATTTGTAACAATTAAAACAAGTTAGCGAAACAACTCTAACAGAATGGGAGTGGCATCAACTTAAGTGCACAGATGAAGGCTTGCAGTACGTCAAGTAGATCCACTGGATCTGCGAGGATCTTCGAAGCACAACTGCTTATCTGACCCCGCGGGGTACCGTCGCCCTGGGGATCCGCATCTGCACTGTTGGCCAGCAATGCTTCTCTCAACCGTGCAAACTCTTCCCTCATTTGTGCGACCTCAGACTGCACCTCAGACTGCACCTCAGCTCGTATCTCAGCCCGGATCTCCGCCCATACCTCAGCCCGTATCTTATCGGAGAGCTCCGCTTCCTTTTCCTTCCAGGAGCGGGACTTCTTCCTCGGTGGAGCCGGATCTGCGAAACTGGCCTTCCACGACACAATGGCTCCCACGGCCCGTGTCCGCCCGGGATGCTCCTTATTTCCTAGAGCCTGGGTGAGGATGTCGTTCTCCCTCTGCGGGGTAAACAATCCCTCCACTGCCTCCTTCTCAAAAGAGATCTGTTACATTTAAAGGTACCTTGTGAGACAAATTGCCTTATATACACTTATGTGCACACAGCTTACGAGGTTAGACAACTTACCATTTGCCTTACAACATCGGCGTCCCCAGGGGTTGCGAACTGCACAGACCCCATGGACGATACGGACCCCCTCCCCCTCCACCATCGCTTGCACCTCTCATCCCGGATCTCGGAGAGCGCCAACTCAGGGGAGTCGATGACAGGATTTTGCTCATCTTCCTTCTTCCACTTCTCCTCCTTCCCCGCATAGCCCCGGGATCCGAGCCGATGCGGGTGGTCGTTCCTCTTTTGGATCGCCTTATTCTTCTCGCTAAGGGCCTTGAACTCCTCGGTCCCCTTCTGCTTGGTGAATTCCTCCCATACCTCCTCCGATATGAAGAGGTACTTCTCGCAAGGAGATTTCCCCGCAGCGAGGAAGTTACTGACGAGTCAGCTCTTAAAGGTTTTCCATGTTCCGTTCATGTCCTTCAAGCAGGCCGTCCTAGGTGTATCGTCGGGGATGTTCCACTTAGCCTGTTTTCAAAAAATGCATATAATTAATCACGTTAGTTAAACTTTGTATAAGCCAAGAGAACGTGATTACGAAAGTGCAGCGATTTCAGTTAATTTAACCTTCACTTCCGCCCACAACCTATCCCTCTCGTCCGCCGTCACGTCCTTCCAATTCTAGACGGTGATCTTCACCCTTTCTTTCGCCAACAGCCCAACGTAGGCCGCGTACTTCCCAGCATTCTTTCCGATCGGCCTCCCAAATTGGTTGAACTCACAAGAAAGATCCGTGCGTTTGGCCAAACAGCCCAACGTCGTCGCGCCTCGCCCCACCCTCTTGCGCTGGCATGAACCAGCTGCATCTTCAGTTACGTTGGGGTTGGCCCTAGTCGAACCACTAGTACCATCCGATGAAGACGACGACATGTCTTTCCCTACAAAACCATCAACAAACCATCAAAAATTTAATGGAAACACAAACCAAATAATTTTACAAAGCAAAAGGACCTATTTTAAATATTTTTTCTATTGGTAAACACAGAAGCTACCAATAGAAGATAAGATTCTATCTCAACATTTTTGTCTACACTTTTTCATATAGGAAGCAGGCAACATATGGCAATTAATTCTTCTTGGAGTTCCATAACTCAGCCCAGGACTGGAGACTAATTAGGGCTGCAAAAGGACGTCCGAAGAAAATAATACTAAAAGAAAGACATGCAAAAATTACTTCCTGAACTGTTCAGAAATATTTTCTATCGGTAAACACATGAGTTGCCGATAGACCATAACAATATTTTCCATCGGCAAAGATACGAGATACCGATATAACATATTGTTCTGGAATATTGTTGATAAGCCGCCATTCACTGGCATCACATAGTCTTGGTTTAAGTCAACAGTCTCCCTGATTTTCTATACTAGTATTCATGGGCCAGCATTATTATTTCACACATAACAATGTTTTCTATCGGTAAACACATGCGCTACCGATAGAACATAGCCATGTTTTCTATCGTAAATACAGGAGATACCGATAGAATATGTGTATGAACACCTCCAACGTATAATGTGCATTACATGGCAGTTGGATACAATTGATCACACATACAGCAGTACATATAAGTTAAAATCTCAAAATAGGTTCATTACAGCACTGGAACATATCATGTCAACCCTAATTTAAATCAACATTGCCTACGGAATGTTCATAATCCAACACAATAGGGAACCCTAGTGTAATTACAAAACTCGAAGAATTAGTATGTACAAAACACAAAGATCAAATAAGGAAGATGCTGGAAAAAGAACGACGAATTATGGTATTTACGGCAATCAGTTGTGGTGATGGAGAGGCGGTGTAGAACGCAGTGGCAGCCGGCGAAGGACGAAAATAGGAACCGGTGGCAGTGGCGAACCAGTATCCAGCCGGCGATCGTCGTGTGGGAGAGAGGAAGTGAGTGGTCACTGCGGAGGTTGTGGTTTTCTTCGCTCTCGAAGAGACGCAGTGCTATAAGTTGGAACTATTCGACTGGAGGGAAACTCAAGGGCCATGTTCGAGTAATAAAGTAGTGGATGATCTTTTCTATCGGTACAACAAAATAATACCAATAGAATTATGTCCTTTTCTATCGGTACAACAAAATAATACCGATAGAACAAGTAAATTTCCCAGAACAATATTTGAAGTAGTGGATGCCTTTTTCTATTGGTATAAACAATAAAATCCCGTGAGACCAATTTTCCCCAGAAAATTTTTTTAAGTGCTTGAGATTATAGTATTGGGTGCCCTTTTTCTATCGGTAAAAACAACAAAATTCCGTCAGAGTAATGAATTTATTCTAACGATAGAACATAATAATACCGATAGAATAAGTAAATTCGTTAGTCTCACCTTCAAACAATCGTATGTACACACAATGTAACATCAAACAGACCGTGCTTGAAAGCTGCAGAATGATAAAGAAAGAGGGAAGATAGCCGAAAAATTAGAAAATTGACATAAAAACAAATTGTTCATTCATTGTTGTTTTATCACTTATAAAAAAATAAAAATCCAAAATGCTAGGTCAAGGGGTGGTCTTAGCCCTAGCTGCATGTAGAATAGAGTCAGTTTGACTTGCAGCCAGGACGCAGGACTCCTCTAGCGACAAGTTGTCCCTAGGATCAACTACTACCACGTTGAGAAGGCCTGCAACATCTCTCAGCTTCGCTATGGTATCATTCATAGTCAAACCGCAGACAGCAATGGTAATATTTGCGGCTTGCTTCTCCTCACGAAGACGCCTTGTCCTCGCCCTGGAATTGTCACCAGTCGTCTTCATGCGCTGAATGCGGCGGAGGAGATCGTCCAGTTCAAGCCGTAGCTGAGTGTGCTTGTCCGTAAGGAGCTTGTGCTCCTCCTGGAGGGCCCTCAGCTCGGCCTTGACTTTGCCAGTGTCTTCCACGACTCCCATTCCCTGTGCAAATCGACAAGTCAAGAATGTCTTGAACATGGATTAACAATACAGGGGTAAACCCACGAGATTTAGAGTTCTTACCGGGGAGGGCGTGGCTGACGATCCCATTGAGGTTGCCATTGTGAAAGAGAAGATAAGGAGTCGAAGAGTTTGAGAATTAGAAAAACAACAAAATACCGTGACGCATGGCGAGGTACTTATAGAATTTCCAAGGCGACGCATGGCGACACAGTTGAGAATTCAAAGCGACAGAGTATTGTTCTATCGGTACAAACAACAAAAAACCGTTAGACAACAAAATACCGTGAAACTAACGAATTTATTCTAACGGTAAAACATAATAATACCGATAGAATAAGTAAATTTTTTGCAGCGAAACTTTTGAAGTGCCTGAGACACATTAAAGTAGTGGAAGTTCTTTTCTATCGGTACAAATAACAAAATACCGTCAGAAAAATGGATTTTTGGAGAGCTTAATTTGAAAAAGCAAGAGGCTGCAATGAGATTTTTTCAAGAAAATTTGAAGGGAAGAATTAAGTACTTACAGGATAAAGGTACTGTACATGTTAGAACTCATGTTGTGGAGTAAAATTGAGATATATTAATGCTATGAACTAGCTTATCATTAAGTTCTAAAGAAAAATGTACTGCCTGATGTATTAATGATAAGTTCCTCACCTTGCTGCAGAACTTGTGGGCTGTTTGCTTGGCATTTATCCCTGAAATAGAAAATAATCATCAATGGTTCTCAACCCATAATCCTTCTTCGTGATCATCTCGCAGGTATGTTGTTTCGTCGATATCTTCAGTAGGGATAGATTGAATGTCCTCTAAAAATGGAGGTATTTCATCGAATTGGTTATACTCCTCTTCGTCGACAACTTCTTCGACCCCAACAATACGTCTCTTGCTGTGGAGGACAGCATGCAAGTTTGGATTAGCCGGGTCAACGATGTAGAATACCTGTGTGGCTTGCTTTGCAAGTATGAATGGATCGTCTTGGTGTCCGACTCTATCAAGATCGACGAGAGTAAACCCGTAACTGTCAACTTGAACACCTCGAGGGATTTCGACCCATTGGCATCGAAACAGGGGAATCTTAAGTAATCCGTAATCGAGCTCCCATATTTCGTCAATAGCACCGTAATATGAGTTCAGCGCCCTTACTGACCTGGCATCCTCGGAAATAGCAAACAGTGTCACTCTGCTACATTGCGTGCTACTCTTGGCGTCTTGAGCTCTTGTGTAAAATGAATACCCATTGATGTCGTACCCCTGCCAAGTCCCTACAGTGAATCTTGGGCCTCTAGCCAACCATGTCACAGTTTCACTTACGGAGCCCTCGGCAGCTCACGTGACTCTTTCTTGGATCCACCCAACAAATTTCCTGTTATGTTCTCTGGTGACCCAAATGTCTGACTTCGAAGGATTCTGTGACCGTAACAATACCTTGTGCTCATGTATGTATGGCTCGACCTCCGTCATGTGTTGTAAGACCCAAAAATGTGATTTTGCGTATACATCACGAGCGGGGACGATAGCTTTGAATCCAATCGTTCCGATGCCCTGAAGCCTACCCTTGTGTCGGGACCTAGGAACGCCAATTGGGTCAACCCCGGCCATATAATCTGTACAAAATTCAATCACCTCCTCGGCGGCATAACCTTCCATGATACTCCCCTCAGGTCGACGACGAGTCCTTACGTATCCCTTCAATACACCCATAAATCTCTCAAATGGATACATGTAGCGCAAGCACACGGGTTCACAAAACTTAATTTCTCTGATAAGGTGAACAATTAGATGGACCATAACATCAAAAAAGGATGGAGGGAAATACATCTCGAGCTGACAAAGAGTTGTAACCACGTCGTGTTGCAAAGCGTCCAGTCCATCCGGAACAATTACCTACGAGGACACAGTTGCGCCAAATATTCATATCAGAAAAATCTTCTAATTAAGCTCCACAAATGGAGGTAATGAACTTATAGTACGAGTGCACATACTTACTTTGCAAGATATTGCGTTGAAGAAATAACATAGGTTTGTGATTGTCTCTCTGACTTTAACTGGGAGAATGCCTTTGATGGCTGTCGCGCCCCGAAACTGGGACAACGACTACTCCTGTAGAGACCTAGTTCGCTGCAGCTAGTCCCATATATGCATAGCATACACATACCCTTGACTTCCCAGGTTAAGTCAAGCATAGGAGTATATCACATTGCAACAGAGTCACTTACAAAATATTTAAGCAGTGTGGCCTGCTGGCCTTAATATTACATAAGGAGGTTACAATGCCTTCGCGGCATACAGGTTTAGCAAAATAACATCTACACAGCAGAAGGTAGGTGACCCACCCACAAAGAGAAGTGGACGGCAGAACAACACACATCAGGGAAACGACGGGACTGACGCTCCTCCTTCTGGATCCACGAAGTACTCCATGTTTTCGTCTTGGTTGTAGAACGCTCCATCTACTGAATTGTAAGTTGCAAGAGTGAGCACTTTCGTACTCAGCAAGTCATAGGTAAGAGTAGATACATATAGTAGAGATGATATGAACCTAGACTAGTCAAGAATTATGGATATTTGTAAAATAATCTTTCTCTTTCCTGGCTCAACTCATGGCAGCACCTTTCCATAATATAATATCGTCATTCATGTTCACTAAATTATAGCACTACCGCGACACGTCAACACATGACTGCCCACGGCAGTACTCCTTATCATGACAACACATGTCATTTGGGTAATCTTGATTTAATATATTTTATTTAGAAAATAATACTTGTGTCACACCCCGTGGATTTAATCCACCGCAGCAGACTCCTAAAACTCGGGAGCACGAAGTATTCGAATACATTTTTAACTCTGCAGAGAGGTGCCAATTTACCCGCAAGATATTCCACTTTCAAGCCCATCCTATCAGAATGATTAGACCCCTGACTCACTTCATCCTGTGAGCGGCAAGGTGGAAACAACAGGAACTTTTGTTATGTTTCACTTACAATTCACCCCTGACCCTGCAGTTTTCTTCACACAAACCGCAGTTGTGGCGGGCTATACCCCCACCCATAAGCCTCTTCCCATTACTGGGTCAACGTGCTTGATCAAATCACATTCAGTGATACGTGGAGGAGCTGAACCCCGTGAGTTTAGTGTATTACTTTCCATCTCATGCAGGGGTTTCATGTACGATTCACATAAGTACTTGTCCAGGCCTGTCCCATACCAGGCTTGCGGTTAGTACGTTTGTTCATGCCACTAGACGCACAACACAAGGTTCTAGTCCTTATATGCCAGTGACCAGACCATCCACACCCTGCACCTTCAGTGCCTGCACATCCTTTGCAGTCTAGCACCTCCAGTGCTACCACCATTCCATACCATTTCCTGGTCACGGCTAGGGGTTTTATTTCATGAATATAAGTATATAAATATATATAATAGTTCATGGTTCAAAACTTGTTTATTTCACATTTCACAGATAACCAGTCCAGTACTGCCAATTCATAAATCAACCATTTCCAATCTTTCTCATGCAATATTATCTATATTCAAGGTTATGTTATAGCAACTCTTAAAATATAGGTTCGAGGTGACCAAGAATATGACTTGCCTTCCGCGTCGTAAAATACAGCAGCTGATGTCGGGTCAACAGTGAAGTCCTCGAACTGGGGCTCTTGATCTGCTCTCCAATCAAACAAATAACCAATAATCACAATCTTTTCAATACATTATTATACTATATGCAATAATGCAAAGATGAAGTCTTGATGATTCTGAAATGATTAGGTTAGAAATTGATTAGGATTAGGTTAGTTGTTGAAGGTTTACAAGGTTCCAAATGTCTCAAAATATCAGAATGGTATCAAGGTTGCGACTGGTTCGCTCAAAAACAGCGAACGTCTTTAGGTCGACATTCGGTTCAAGGCATCGACATAGGGTCGATGGATGATAGAGGGGTTATCTCAACTTGTGGCAGTAGAATAAAATGTAGAGCACAACTCCACAAGTCTAAGGGACAAGGTTATTTCCAGTTTGCACAACTGAAAAGAGGTGAAAAGAGCTAATGCCACTGGCTGACATGCTCTGGCATTGATCTTGACATGGCCAGAACTAGGGCTTGCCATATCTTTTGATCTAGAGCTCCAAATGATGCACCACTTTGTCTGGGAGGTAGGCATTGATAACAGGAACAATTCATTCAACAGGATCCAAGGCTGAAAATGGCTGGAAAATGATGAAAACCAGCGAAGAAGTTGACTGGCCTGGAGTACCTGCAGCACAAACAGTGCAGCAACTAGGGCATAGCCATAACTCCTGTTCTAGGCCGAATTAGGGGTCGTGGTAGAAGACAAAGTTGCTCAAAATGGTCCAAAACATCTAAATGGCAAAGTGGCTAGGCCTGGATTGGCTGGAATCAACGGCCGGCGACTGGAGCAGAAGGAGATGACATGGAAATTGGGGGTTTTCGATTTAGGGCAAATGAACTCAATTCCTTGCTTGTACATGATCTCTAGGGAATTAGAAACATACTGGTGAAGTTAGATTAGCTAGAGATGCACCAGAAAAGCTTAAACAGTAAGTTCAGTGAACATGCAAGGTTCCAAATTGGGGATTTTCACATATCAGGAATTCTGTCGATTTTGGTTGCTTAGGGATGTTAAGCAAGGTCTACTGAGCATATTTGATTACTGGCTCGAAGATCAATTCATTCTGGAATGAGATTAATTGCTCGCCGGAGCTACTGGAGTAAAACTGAAATTGCCGGCGACTGAGGGTATTTAGACTAAATTCCAAGCTCGAGAAGCATGAGGGAGATGAGGGAAGCTCACTGGGGGTGTTGGATCGAAGAATGAAGTAGTGGGGAAGCTTGGCACCGTGCTCCCTCTTTGCTGCTCACCGGGGAAGAAGAAGACACAGTGCTGCTGCTGGTTTTCTGGTGTTTTGGAGTGTGGTGAAGTTGGCTAAGTCCCAGGGGGTATAAATCGGTAAGGCTGGAGGTGTTGCAACGGCTAGATGTGCACGGGGAGTTGAAGCCGGCAAGAAATGACAGGATTGCGACTTCACGGCGAGCTGGCG
Source organism: Pharus latifolius (assembly GCA_019359835.1). Lineage (NCBI taxonomy): Eukaryota > Viridiplantae > Streptophyta > Magnoliopsida > Poales > Poaceae > Pharus > Pharus latifolius. The sequence goes on from CM033330.1 coordinate 19,546,992, forward strand.
TCGAGGTGACTTGGTTCAGTGGCCGTGAGAGCTTTTGCAACTGGAGCTGCTGCGAAGTGAAGGCGACACGATGGCTGGCCGCGGCAAGAACTCCACGTGGCTAAGCTTTCCTGCTGGAGCCGTTGCCGGTGGCGTGCAAACGGGAGAAGCTAGCTGGTCGCGATCCTCGCTGGAGAAGATCCACAGTGGCCAATGGCGAGCACACACGCGGCGGCAGGCGAAGCAACAGCAGTGGCGCGCTCGTGGTCGAAGGCTCCCGTGCTCGTGCGCTGTTCCCGGTCGTGGTCGAAGTCCCAGGCGCTGGTCGAAGACACTTTCTGGTCGTGAACTGAGGTGAGGTCAAAACCAGGGGCATAAGTGTAAGAGTTTTAGTTGAAATCTGGACTGATTTGTAATTCTGGTCTTAGAGAGGTTTAATCTGGAATTTGATTTCATGGATGAGTATAATATTTCTATTAATACTCATTTAGCTCAAATTTGGAGAAAATTTGATAAGGTTTGAGGGATTTCACCTATTTTCGAAAATAGGGTAAAATTAGGGTAAAACAGATCTGGATTTTGTCGATCTCGAATTCTGGTAATTGGGGTGAGATTTTGAAGTCTGGACAGAAGGGAAATATGTATCAAATAGCATCTGGGAGGTGTTCCCTGAAGGAATTCTGAGGTTGGAGTTGATTTGTGAATTTTAGCCTTTTCAGGCTTCCAGGTAAACAGAAAAGGACTTATTCGCAGTAAAATTTGGACTAAACTGCGAAAAGTGTTTAGATGAAACAATCTGGTTCCCAACTTTTTGGAGTAAGTTGAGGGTATACCTAGGAACATATTCCAATAGATACATGAGTCTGGATAGGGTTAACCCATGATAACTCAGTTATCTGGAATCTGGGGTACTTAGGGTAAATCTGAATTTCCTGTTTTCGAAAACAGAAAGAGACTTAGATACTGGGAGTTAGGGTTAGAATTCAATCTGGCTCCTGAAGGCTTTTAGGTTTAGGATAACTGATAGATCAAATCTGGCAAGTCAGATCTTGACTTGGGGTCACAGGATGGATTTGGAGGTTTAGGGCTAGAACAGAATAAAGCTGAGGCTGATTTGGTTGATCTAGAAGAGACATATGCATGCATGACTTTTAAGAAAGAAACTTTTCACCCCAAAACTCCGGATGTTACAGATCTACCCTCCTTAAAGAAATCTCGCCCCGAGATTTACCTAAAGCAAGGAAGGATAAGAATTGGGATAGGTTCACTGAAAATTCTCTTCCTTCTTCCAAGTAGCTTCTTGTTCTGAATGATTTCCCATTAAACCTATATAATCTGATATGGAGTATTCTAAGGGTACTTGCTTTATATGCATTTCAACTTCAGGTGTAATTGCCAGGACCAAATAATATTAAGGTGGGTGCAACTGAGTCAAAGATCTACCTTGAGGAATGTCGGTGATGTTTCCTGCTCCTTGGATGTAGTTTAACTTTCCTCCTGGACTTGCTGTTGGTGTTCCATCTCTTTCTCTTCCTCGGTTGGCCATGCTTCCTCCTCTTTCTGGTGGAGTTCCTCTAGAATTCTGTGGTTGTGACGCTGGTACTCTGGGTGCTTCTGGTTGTGTTCTTGCCTGTGATCTGGCAATGGATGATGGAAGTCGAATCAAAGGACAAAATTCTCTACGATGTCCACGCTGTCCACAGTGGAAACAAATGATATTCATGCGAGGGCAATCCTTCTGATGATGATTTCCTCTGCAGGTTGGGCACATCGCCGTTGTCGGTCTAGGAGCTTGATATGATGGTCGAAAATTGGAGGTGATGGGAGCCTTCCCTCTGGTTGGGTCTGGTTGTGGTCGCGCTTGCTGAAGCATCTTCCTCTTCCGATTTTCTTCTCCTATATTCCTCTTCTCCTCTACCTTTAGGACTCTGTTCACCAGTGTCTGAAATTCAGTTATCTCATGGGAAGCAATTTGGTACTGTAGGTAATGTTGAAGTCCTTCTGTAAAGCGTTCTATTTTCTTCTCCTCAGTATCGACATCTCCAGGTGCATATCGGGCTAAGTGAGTGAACTGGTGCAGATATTCTGTAACTGTCTTGTTTCCTTGAACCAAATTACGGAATTCCCGTCGTTTGGCAGCTATGACGCCGGTAGGTACATGAAATTTCCGAAATTGTTCCTTGAATTCCGTCCAAGAGATGCTATCTTTGTCAAGGTGGGCCTCTTGGTAGTTCATCCACCATGCGGCTGCTGCTCCTGTAAGTTGGTGTGATCCGAATAAAACTTTCTCTCGGTCGTTACAACGAACTGTATCCAACTTCCTCTCGATGTCCCTTAACCAATCATCTGCAACTATGGGATCGGTCGCACTAGAGAATGTTGGTGGACGGGTCTTTTGGAAATCTGCTAATCTGGTTCCTACAATGGTTCCTTCTGCTGTTCCAATAGGCAATCTCTGAATTATCTGAGCCAATAACTGAGTATGGGCCGTCTGAGCTTCCTGTCGATTCTTCTCCATTGACAGAAGGATTTCCTGCAGACTGAGTTGTTCATTCTGGGGCGGATTGGAACTCTGAGGTCCTTGCTGGAACAAAGGGTCTCTTGTCCTAGTATCTTCTCCCTGCGGAGTCTGTTCCCTGTCTTCTCCACTGCTTCGGGATCTTCTTCTTGGATCAACCATGGTGGCTCTGAAAAAAATTTAGACTGATCTAACTAACTAGGGCCAACTAAGACAGCAATGCAGGAATTAATGCAACTATTTTAATGCATAAAATACTTAGGCTACTAGCCATAGTACACAAGTTAACCATTGCAAAAGCAACAGCGAATCACAAAGCTATCAAGAGCATCACTAGCTCTATCTACACCAAACCAACCCCTAAGACACTCTGAAACAACAGGACACACTCTCACAATCTTGCCGATTTTTAGAAAATCCAAATAAGATTTTGAAATAAAAGTTTTTAGGAGCTACGAAGCTCATTATTTTTATAAAAATACAATTTTCAACAACTAGTTTTCTAAATAATTTACGTCTTCCTGGCACGACCAATCCCTAAAGGTGTCGTCCTACAGTCAAGTTCTCATGTGGCTCTGATACCAACTCTTCTTGTCGCGCCCCGAAACTGGGACAACGACTACTCCTGTAGAGACCTAGTTCGCTGCAGCTAGTCCCATATATGCATAGCATACACATACCCTTGACTTCCCAGGTTAAGTCAAGCATAGGAGTATATCACATTGCAACAGAGTCACTTACAAAATATTTAAGCAGTGTGGCCTGCTGGCCTTAATATTACATAAGGAGGTTACAATGCCTTCGCGGCATACAGGTTTAGCAAAATAACATCTACACAGCAGAAGGTAGGTGACCCACCCACAAAGAGAAGTGGACGGCAGAACAACACACATCAGGGAAACGACGGGACTGACGCTCCTCCTTCTGGATCCACGAAGTACTCCATGTTTTCGTCTTGGTTGTAGAACGCTCCATCTACTGAATTGTAAGTTGCAAGAGTGAGCACTTTCGTACTCAGCAAGTCATAGGTAAGAGTAGATACATATAGTAGAGATGATATGAACCTAGACTAGTCAAGAATTATGGATATTTGTAAAATAATCTTTCTCTTTCCTGGCTCAACTCATGGCAGCACCTTTCCATAATATAATATCGTCATTCATGTTCACTAAATTATAGCACTACCGCGACACGTCAACACATGACTGCCCACGGCAGTACTCCTTATCATGACAACACATGTCATTTGGGTAATCTTGATTTAATATATTTTATTTAGAAAATAATACTTGTGTCACACCCCGTGGATTTAATCCACCGCAGCAGACTCCTAAAACTCGGGAGCACGAAGTATTCGAATACATTTTTAACTCTGCAGAGAGGTGCCAATTTACCCGCAAGATATTCCACTTTCAAGCCCATCCTATCAGAATGATTAGACCCCTGACTCACTTCATCCTGTGAGCGGCAAGGTGGAAACAACAGGAACTTTTGTTATGTTTCACTTACAATTCACCCCTGACCCTGCAGTTTTCTTCACACAAACCGCAGTTGTGGCGGGCTATACCCCCACCCATAAGCCTCTTCCCATTACTGGGTCAACGTGCTTGATCAAATCACATTCAGTGATACGTGGAGGAGCTGAACCCCGTGAGTTTAGTGTATTACTTTCCATCTCATGCAGGGGTTTCATGTACGATTCACATAAGTACTTGTCCAGGCCTGTCCCATACCAGGCTTGCGGTTAGTACGTTTGTTCATGCCACTAGACGCACAACACAAGGTTCTAGTCCTTATATGCCAGTGACCAGACCATCCACACCCTGCACCTTCAGTGCCTGCACATCCTTTGCAGTCTAGCACCTCCAGTGCTACCACCATTCCATACCATTTCCTGGTCACGGCTAGGGGTTTTATTTCATGAATATAAGTATATAAATATATATAATAGTTCATGGTTCAAAACTTGTTTATTTCACATTTCACAGATAACCAGTCCAGTACTGCCAATTCATAAATCAACCATTTCCAATCTTTCTCATGCAATATTATCTATATTCAAGGTTATGTTATAGCAACTCTTAAAATATAGGTTCGAGGTGACCAAGAATATGACTTGCCTTCCGCGTCGTAAAATACAGCAGCTGATGTCGGGTCAACAGTGAAGTCCTCGAACTGGGGCTCTTGATCTGCTCTCCAATCAAACAAATAACCAATAATCACAATCTTTTCAATACATTATTATACTATATGCAATAATGCAAAGATGAAGTCTTGATGATTCTGAAATGATTAGGTTAGAAATTGATTAGGATTAGGTTAGTTGTTGAAGGTTACAAGGTTCCAAATGTCTCAAAATATCAGAATGGTATCAAGGTTGCGACTGGTTCGCTCAAAAACAGCGAACGTCTTTAGGTCGACATTCGGTTCAAGGCATCGACATAGGGTCGATGGATGATAGAGGGGTTATCTCAACTTGTGGCAGTAGAATAAAATGTAGAGCACAACTCCACAAGTCTAAGGGACAAGGTTATTTCCAGTTTGCACAACTGAAAAGAGGTGAAAAGAGCTAATGCCACTGGCTGACATGCTCTGGCATTGATCTTGACATGGCCAGAACTAGGGCTTGCCATATCTTTTGATCTAGAGCTCCAAATGATGCACCACTTTGTCTGGGAAGTAGGCATTGATAACAGGAACAATTCATTCAACAGGATCCAAGGCTGAAAATGGCTGGAAAATGATGAAAACCAGCGAAGAAGTTGACTGGCCTGGAGTACCTGCAGCACAAACAGTGCAGCAACTAGGGCATAGCCATAACTCCTGTTCTAGGCCGAATTAGGGGTCGTGGTAGAAGACAAAGTTGCTCAAAATGGTCCAAAACATCTAAATGGCAAAGTGGCTAGGCCTGGATTGGCTGGAATCAACGGCCGGCGACTGGAGCAGAAGGAGATGACATGGAAATTGGGGGTTTTCGATTTAGGGCAAATGAACTCAATTCCTTGCTTGTACATGATCTCTAGGGAATTAGAAACATACTGGTGAAGTTAGATTAGCTAGAGATGCACCAGAAAAGCTTAAACAGTAAGTTCAGTGAACATGCAAGGTTCCAAATTGGGGATTTTCACATATCAGGAATTCTGTCGATTTTGGTTGCTTAGGGATGTTAAGCAAGGTCTACTGAGCATATTTGATTACTGGCTCGAAGATCAATTCATTCTGGAATGAGATTAATTGCTCGCCGGAGCTACTGGAGTAAAACTGAAATTGCCGGCGACTGAGGGTATTTAGACTAAATTCCAAGCTCGAGAAGCATGAGGGAGATGAGGGAAGCTCACTGGGGGTGTTGGATCGAAGAATGAAGTAGTGGGGAAGCTTGGCACCGTGCTCCCTCTTTGCTGCTCACCGGGGAAGAAGAAGACACAGTGCTGCTGCTGGTTTTCTGGTGTTTTGGAGTGTGGTGAAGTTGGCTAAGTCCCAGGGGGTATAAATCGGTAAGGCTGGAGGTGTTGCAACGGCTAGATGTGCACGGGGAGTTGAAGCCGGCAAGAAATGACAGGATTGCGACTTCACGGCGAGCTGGCGTCGAGGTGACTTGGTTCAGTGGCCGTGAGAGCTTTTGCAACTGGAGCTGCTGCGAAGTGAAGGCGACACGATGGCTGGCCGCGGCAAGAACTCCACGTGGCTAAGCTTTCCTGCTGGAGCCGTTGCCGGTGGCGTGCAAACGGGAGAAGCTAGCTGGTCGCGATCCTCGCTGGAGAAGATCCACAGTGGCCAATGGCGAGCACACACGCGGCGGCAGGCGAAGCAACAGCAGTGGCGCGCTCGTGGTCGAAGGCTCCCGTGCTCGTGCGCTGTTCCCGGTCGTGGTCGAAGTCCCAGGCGCTGGTCGAAGACACTTTCTGGTCGTGAACTGAGGTGAGGTCAAAACCAGGGGCATAAGTGTAAGAGTTTTAGTTGAAATCTGGACTGATTTGTAATTCTGGTCTTAGAGAGGTTTAATCTGGAATTTGATTTCATGGATGAGTATAATATTTCTATTAATACTCATTTAGCTCAAATTTGGAGAAAATTTGATAAGGTTTGAGGGATTTCACCTATTTTCGAAAATAGGGTAAAATTAGGGTAAAACAGATCTGGATTTTGTCGATCTCGAATTCTGGTAATTGGGGTGAGATTTTGAAGTCTGGACAGAAGGGAAATATGTATCAAATAGCATCTGGGAGGTGTTCCCTGAAGGAATTCTGAGGTTGGAGTTGATTTGTGAATTTTAGCCTTTTCAGGCTTCCAGGTAAACAGAAAAGGACTTATTCGCAGTAAAATTTGGACTAAACTGCGAAAAGTGTTTAGATGAAACAATCTGGTTCCCAACTTTTTGGAGTAAGTTGAGGGTATACCTAGGAACATATTCCAATAGATACATGAGTCTGGATAGGGTTAACCCATGATAACTCAGTTATCTGGAATCTGGGGTACTTAGGGTAAATCTGAATTTCCTGTTTTCGAAAACAGAAAGAGACTTAGATACTGGGAGTTAGGGTTAGAATTCAATCTGGCTCCTGAAGGCTTTTAGGTTTAGGATAACTGATAGATCAAATCTGGCAAGTCAGATCTTGACTTGGGGTCACAGGATGGATTTGGAGGTTTAGGGCTAGAACAGAATAAAACTGAGGCTGATTTGGTTGATCTAGAAGAGACATATGCATGCATGACTTTTAAGAAAGAAACTTTTCACCCCAAAACTCAGGATGTTACAATGGCAATGGGAAGCATTTGTGACATCAACACATGACAGTCGTGGGACTTCGTGCCAACCAGTCTTAGGTCCTTCATGGACACAAGTTTTTCAAGTTCGCGGAGTACCTACATGGAACTTTAACACCGTGCAGGCACCGACAGAGTTCTGTTTTTTCGCTCTTGGACAACGTATAGCAGGCCGGGGGGAGGTATGTACGCTTTCCATTCTCTAAAGGTGCAAGCTCAGTCCTTATCCCCATTTCCACCAAGTCACGACGAGCTTCCACACCATCCTTTGTCTTTCCCGGAATGTTCAACAACAAACCAATCAAACTGTCACAGACATTTTTCTCTACATGCATGACGTCAATGCAATATTGAACTTGTAAGTGCTCCCAGTCTGGTAGATCCCAACGAATCGATCTCTTCTTCCAAAATTTTTTTTCTCGAGGTTTAGAATACTTACCGAACTCAGCTTTGATGTCCTTCACGCGCGAGTAAATCTCCTTACCGGTCAGAAACACTGGAGCTGATCCCTTCTCAGGCTTCTCGTTAAATGATTTCCTCTTCTTACGGTACGTGTGACGCATCGGAAGAAACCTGCGGTGACCCATGTACACTGTTTTCCGGCAGTTTCGCAGCCACATTCTCTCAGTTTCATCTAGGCAAATAGGGCAAGCCTTGGCTCCTTTCGTACTATACCCCGACAAATTGCCGTAGGCCGAAAAATCATTTATGGTGCAAAATATCAGGGCCGGCAAGATGAAATTCTCTTTCTTGTATGCATCCCACACCTGCACCCCCTCGCTCCACAATTTCTGTAAGTCCTCGATTAAAGGCGCTAGAAACACGTCAATATCATTTCCGGGTTGTCTGGGTCCTGAGATTAGTAACGTCATCATGATGTACTTGTGCTTCATGCATAACCAAGGAGGAAGATTGTAGATGCATAAAAGAACTGGTCAAGTGCTATGCCGACTACTCATATTACCATGTGGGTTCATACCATCTGTACTCAGCCCAAACCTTATATTCCTAAGTTCGCTGACGAACTCAGCAAATGTTCTGTTGATGTTTCTCCATTGAATAGAATCAGCTGGGTGTCTCAGTTTTCCGTCTTGTTTCTGGGCTTCAGCATGTCAACGCAAGTGCTTCGCGACTTTTGGATTTGCAAACAGCCGCTTCAATCTAGGTATCACAGGCAAGTACTACACAGTTTTTGCCGGAGGTCCTTTCTTTACCTCGTGACGTTCACTGTCAATCTGGTCCCTACGCGTATACCTCGATGCGCCGCATCTTGGACAAACATGCAAACGGGAGTACTCGTTACAGTACAACACACAATCATTTGGGCATGTGTGTATTCTTTCGATTTCCATTCCCAACGGACACAACAGTTTTTTGGCTTGGTAAGTAGATCTCAGCAACTCATTTCCTTCTGGAAGCATGTCTGCTAGAAGATCTAATAGTGACGTGAAACTCTTATCACTCCAACCATTTCCTGCCTTCAAGTTATATAATCTCAGCACAGAAGACAGTTTTGTAAATGTTGCACATCCAGAGAACAGAGGCTTCTCAGAGTCAGCAATCAGTTTCTCAATTTCACAGAAGTCATTTTCGTTGTAATCTTCCTCTACATCACGTAACATCTCATTTAGATTGTCATCATCATCATCATCTACGTGCACATCGAAATGAACATTATCAAAATTTGGATGATCATCGATATTATTGCAATCCACATCCGAGTCCTGCTGATTGGTAGTAGTGGTGCTTGTTTCCTCAAGATCTTCGCCATGCCATATCCAACGGGTGTATCTCGCGTTAAAACCACGACGAATCAAATGACTCTTAATTTGATCAGAGTTGCTAAACCTCTTCAAGTTCATACAATCTATACAAGGACAAAGCATATTTTTCTCTCTCTTCCTCTCCTTTTGTTGCTCAGCAAATTTAATAAACTCATTCACACCATCCAAATATTCAAGAGTAGTATGTTTTATTCCATACATCCAATATTTCCTGTCCATCTACAATTAACAAAATTTAACGAGTCAGCCATGCATGAAACCTGCCCGATTAAGTTATGTATATGTACATGTACAGCCTCTTACAACAGATGTGTTAAACCCTAGCCTGACGAAATTAACACTAATTAACCTAGCTAACTGCACAATACAAGCTAGTTAGCTCCTAAAACATGATGCATTTCCAGCTAGCTAGCTCCCATGTTTAGAGCTACAAACCTGGAACTACACAATACAGCTAGCTTGCACATAGAGAGGGAGGGAGATCTAGAGGGAGAGAGAGATAAGTGTCGACAATTAAGCATACCTTAAAGAGAGGGGTGCAATCAACTTCCCTCCAACTTGCCCTGATCACCCTAGCAGTGTAGCTGCGAGCGTGGAACTTTCATCACAAACAGAGGGACATAAAGTGCAACAGAACAAAAGAGCAGCTCAGCAATGGTTGAGTGGGGTTTTCCTTATAATGGACCTTTTTCTAATGGTAAATACATGAAATAACCGTTAGACTAAGTACGGTAATTTGCCGCTCACATATTCTATCGGTAAAAACACACATATACCGTTAGAGAATGTACATTGCTGAGCAAGTACAGGTCTTGTTCTATCGGTAAATATGTGTATTGACCGTTAGATGATGCATGACACAACACGTACATGAGTTTTTCTATTGGTAAATATGTGTATTGACCGTTAGATGATGCATGACACAGCAAATACATGTGTTTTTCTATCGGTAAATATGTGTATTTACCGTTAGACAATGTATGGCTGAGCAAATATATGTATTGTTCTATCGGTAAATATGTGTATTTACCGTTAGAGGAGGTACTGGTACCAAACTGGGTATTGCATGACACACATGACTCCAGTTCTCACATCCAAAGAATCATATCTAACACAATGTAACATCAAACAGATCTTAACTAGAAGATAAAGCAATATTTCAAGAAATGCTAATTTGTGGATTAACTAGGAGACACAAATACTTTTCTTAGGTACTTGGTACTTCATCTTGCCAAAGAAATTACACATGCCAGTTCACAAATCCAGGTACAAACATACACATGCCAGTTCACCAATACAAATTTAGGTACAAACATACACATGCCAGTTCACAAATTCAAGTGCATGTATGAAACAGCAGTACAAATACACACCTACCTACCAATACAATTAAATACACAAATACTCCCTACACATTCAAGTTCATGTCCTAAAAAGCAATACATGATACACAAATATACAACAATATACAAATATAGCAATTCACACATTCGATGTATATTAGAAAAGCCACGTCTGAAATTAACAACAGATCACGACGAGGACCCAGTGGCCCATACATTTTACATAAAAGAGAACCTTTGCAGGTTGCAACAATGCAACTACCGACTACAAGTTAGACCTGATACATCACAAATCCATTCATCCAAAACAGCAAATGTCTGAACCACATTGGACTTAACCATAGGAGTTCAGTTCGAAGATGCCCGAGGAGCTGGAACTGCCGTCGAGTTACATTTGTATTGGTGATTTCCTCGGACTCAAACTCGATCAACTCAACTCAACTCCATTAACAAAAAGAACCTACCTTCCAAGATGTTGTTCTGTGTAGTGATGGTGTAGAATGGTTGTGCAAATGACAACAATTCTTCTTCTCCAAGCAGGTAAGCATCTGGCCACAAGCTGGTGCATGCAAAAAAATGTAAGATGCTTTCTATAGGTCCTGATTTGAGAAACACGCCGGGCTTAAGGATCTTCTTGACTGAGCCAACCAAGATCTCGCCCTTCACGTCCTTCCAGCTCTCGACGGTGATCTTTACCATTTCTTTCGCCAACAAGCCAACGTAGACAGCGTACTGCGATGAAGAACTGTGAAATACGTTGCCCCTCAAGAGCATCATCCAAGGAACTACACAGATCATAATCATATTGAAAAGAAGACACATCAAAATGAAGGATACAAAAATTGCAGAATAATTGCCATAATCGGATTAGAATAATCTAACAATATTGCCGAAACTTTATGTACCTTGCTTGGGATGCCGAAATCTAGAGGGCGTCGATGGAGGTGCGGAGGTGCGGAGGTGCAGCGGTCACCGGTAGAGGTGCGCCGGCCATCCATGGAGCTTATGGGTTAGGACTATGAGCGCCAGATGAACTGTGAGAATGAAAGAGACATACCAGGGTATTTATAGTACTAGATAAGTTCTATCGGTACACAACCTCATGCCGTTAGTAATTTTATATATCTTCTAACGGTATACAAATAAATTACCGATAGAATAAAAATATTTGTAGAAGGCGAATGGTTCTATCAGCACAATACATATTGCCGATAGGAATTTTTGTACATACTCTGTCGGTATATACGTACATTGCCGATAGAATAATACTAGTTGTAGAAGGCGAACAGTTCTAAAATATGTTTCCTATATTCTAACGGTATAAACTCACATACCGATAGAATAAAACTATTAGAAGATGAACTGTTCTAGGCAATTTTTGATATATTCTAACGGTACAAGCATCCATTACCGACAGAATAAAAATATTTGTAGAAGGCGAACGGTTCTATCGGCACACTACATATTGCCGATAGGAATTTTTGTACATATTTTATCGGTATACGCATATAGTACCGATAGAATAAGACTAGTTGTAGAAGTCGACCAGTCCTATTGGCGCACAACATTCTCCCGTCAGTACTTATGCATCTCTTCTAATGCAAATATATTCATCACCGTTAAAGTAAATCATACTGCTTCTTCTAACGGTAAGTTTCTTACAAACCGATAGGAAAAATACACCTGTTGGCCTTTTATGACCGCGAGGCACATTTTCTATCGGTTTTCTACTAAATCGCTAATAACCGATAGAAGATTGGGGTTAGTAGACTGCATTTCTGTACTAGTGAGAAAAGGGGAAATTAGCAATCTAAGCATAAAAAGTAACATAAGAGAGTTTATTTTAGAACATAGTTTATTGGAAATCTTCAATTTTCTACAACTAAATCTACTATTAAAGCTATCAATCTAGGGTTTTAAAATAGTAAAGAGCAAGTATTTAATCCAAGGTTTGTAAAGCAGGAATGAAAATCTAGGGTTTCAGGAGTTCCATAACCATCAGCATAATTCTATCCATGGCTCGAGGATTGCAAGTTAATTTCAATAGATTTCCATGACTGATTAAGTTGCCAGTACGATGGCTGGTACAACTAGTCAGAGGATTGCTTCCACTATTACATTTGGTGAGTGCCTCTCTCCTGTTCAGGATCCCGTGTCAAAGTGCTAAGGACTCAAGAATTCCCCTAAATTCTTACTAAGGCTTAACTGTTACGTCTGTTGCCAAAACAAGAATTTAGTGTTTAGAGGAGGAAAACATCAAGAAATAACTCTAAAACTTGAGATCAAGACAGGGGAAGAATCACGCCTTCCGGATTAGGTCATCCCTAATCCTAGAAGGGATCTACTCGCAAAAACCGATAATAATGCAGAAATAATAATAAGAATTAAATAAAAACTCACTTGATTAGTTGAAAATTGAATTGGCCGTCCTTGCCAGCTTAAAAAAGCAGAAAAATAGAGAAGGGAGCTCGACTAAGAAAAACTACTCAAAACTACCTAAAAAATCGCATACTAATTGAGCCAAAAGCTTCTCTATTTATAGTACATGGGTTAACGTGTCCAAAAATAACTCCTTCACATGCAGGAGATGAAATATGGCTTCAAACGGCACAAGAATGGATGAATCTGTGTCAAAACTGACTAAATTCGACCAGTTCTAATCAAATACGACTAAAACCTACCAAATTTGGGTAAAGCTGACCAAATCCGACTAGTTCCGATCAAATCCAATCAAAACCGTCCAGTTTTGATCAAAACTAATTAAAAATGACCAAATCCGACCAGTAAAAGCCACTGAAACCGAGTCGAACATGACCAAGACATGTGGCGTTTTTCTGGCCAAACTCGTGTCATGACTGAATTCGAGCAGGAATCGTTTTTGACCAGATGTTCATAATCCACTGGGACTCTTTTCGACCACGTGCTCATGTTCAAGTACAGCTCCTTTTTCTTGTCCAACTGTGTTCGATTAGGGTTTCTCCTCACGTAGTTGTGTTCGACCAGGTCTTTTTGCTGTGAGCTTTGATTTCTTGGTCAAATTGGGCCCATATGAGGTCGAAATCTTCTCAAATTTGGTAGGTTTGGTCCCTGAAACATGTCAACCGTAGCCATGAACGAAATTTGTAAAAATAATATAAAATTAAGCATCAAATGTCGCATCAAAGGATTTTCAAGCATGATTTTTCCTGTTTTTGATACTAAACCTAGAGTAGAAATGCTACCAATTTAGCACTTATCATGCCTCCTCACAATTTTGGGAACATTAGCAACCAGGAGATCAGCTTGAGCCATGACCAGTTTGCAGGACTCACCAAAAGAAAAAAATCATTCTTAGGATCGATAACATCCACCTTCAGTGAGTCCGTGACCTCCTGCAGCTTTGCGAAGGTTTCCTTTTCTATGATATGGCCGCTTTTGATGATTTCTTCCAAAGCACCCTTCTCATTGAGGGCAAGCTTAGCGGTCTCTTCGACCTTCTCCTTGGCCATCTTGAAGTGGTTGATGAGCCTTTGGATTTCATCTAAATCCTCTTTGCGCTGAATGCTTTTCTTTTCGTAATGATCTTTTTCTTCAGTCAGCTTCAGGTTCTCCTCTCTTTGTTTTGAGCAGAGGAAGAAGCGAATTCAATTGAGTTCGAGAAATTTGTAAAGTTCATAAAGGCAATGTAAGTTTCTGCCAGCTTAGCATCCACCCTGGTCTGCAGTTGGTTGCAAACCGTTTGAAGGCGCTCGAATTTTCCTAGGATAGAGTCGGCTAACATAGCCCTCTGCTCCAAGGTTGCCGCTTGTTCTTCAGCGCCCTTCAGTTTGGTCCCAAGCGCTAGAGTTTCAGTAAGCCTTTCGTTGCTTACTTTCTGGGCTTCATCCATCTCCCTCTCTAGAGAGGAACGCTCAATGATTGCAACCTCTTTGATGTTGTGTTCATTGGCGACCTCCTCTAGCAAAGCAGACTTTCCCCACGGCAACAGAAATTATAATTCTAGTTTATAAGAAACTGAGTTTAAAGCAAGATACTTACTGCATTAGTTTGTCGCATTTTGCTTGAGCGACCTTGATCTACTCCACCAACAAGCCAAACACAGCCGCATCACGAGCAGCATTTTGAATAGAACAAAAAGGGAAATACTTAAAGAAGATTCCAGAAGAAACATATGAAGTTGAGAAGTAAAGATTTTTACTTACTTCCAAGAACTTCTTGATGTATTTTTCTGAGAAGTCCCCGAGTTTAGCTGCTTGGCTGGTTGATGCCAAGCTTTCCTGCACTTGCCTAACTTTTTCAAGGAATTGAGACTGGATGCTCAAGTCCAAGGTAGGGCACTGGGTTTCACCGAGCTGGACCGCCATCTCCTGTGCCCTCTCCTCTCCTTGTTCTTCCGAACAGGAGGGAGGAACAACTTCCTCGACTAGTGGGAGTAGATGTGCTTACTTGTTCGTTTGTTGCCATGGCCGTGGTCGCAGCTGCGACCTTAGTCTCCTCATCATTGGCAGGTTCAGTTGACTGAATATCTTGAGCCACTTCACCAATGATGGTTGCAGGGTCCTCTTTGACGTCCTACGGAGACACGACTTCAGCCGAAGTGGTAGCGGCGGTCTCTTCAGCGGCCACTGGTTCTACTACCGCCTCGCTTATGGCAGGGACCTCCTCCATAATAGTCGCCAGCAACTCTTCGGCCGCAACAACAAATAGTTCGTCCGCAACCATCGGAGTAGGCATTGTAGTGGTCGGAGAAGCCCTGTATATCCAGTTCTAAGATTACAAAACTATTTCTAACTGAGCATTGAGACTTGGTTAAGACAAATGTTACCTGATGAGGAGTCCCAAGAGGTTTCAGGAACTCGAAGTTTCTCCTCTTAGAGACAAGAGAGAAGAAAGTGCCATGAGAGAAGACTCATCAGGAGCCGTTGATAAGAGAAGTT
Source organism: Pharus latifolius (assembly GCA_019359835.1). Taxonomy (NCBI): domain Eukaryota; kingdom Viridiplantae; phylum Streptophyta; class Magnoliopsida; order Poales; family Poaceae; genus Pharus; species Pharus latifolius. The sequence continues at coordinate 19,562,296 of CM033330.1, forward strand.
CCCTGTTCCTCCTCCACGTCGCTCCCGTCTCCCTGTATGACCATGAGATAATTTCTAGTCGTATTTTGAAAAGTTTGAGGAATAGGAGCCCTTACCGTAACAACCTGCATGGTTGTGACCAGAGGGCCAGTTGTGGTCTTAACCACAGTAGGGACCAATTGGCTCATCTCCGCAGTCGCTGGAGCCTCCATGGCCATGACAGCAGTTGTGGTCGCAGCCGAAGCCATGGTCGCCACAGTTGCTGCGATCGCCACCGCTTTGCAGGAGGAGTGATTCACAAGGATCCACTCTTAGCCAAGCCTTTGGTCACAGGAGTGGCCTTCTTCAGCTTCTTTGATGTGGAACCACTTGAGGATCCCACATCATCGCCGGTTCTCCTTTTTGGGGCCACTGGGCACTCGAACATCTCGTACAAACCAAAATGAACTGCTTTGGTAACTTCTGTCCAAAATCAGATGTAAACAGATCATTCGAAAGAGACATACCTTTCGATGCGCCCGAGCAAAGTCTCTTGAGTTGCTGACCATGCTCTCCGGCCTTAGCGCTGTGACATCGCCTTCGGTGGTCGTGTTGTAGGCTTGTAGCAGATAATTTGCCCTCTTGTCAACCTCTGAAACACGCAAGACTGGTGAAGAAAAAAGAATGGTCAAGATTATTCAAAAGAACTCAGTTTAGGTAAATCAATAGATTCAAAGGTTGTACCGATTTCCATAGTTTGGTTATAACCATTACCCAGCACATAGTCCCTGGTGCCGTGTTCCATAACCCTGACCTCCCAGGCAAGGTGTTCCCTCTTCTTCAGAGTGCTGATTTGGTTCTTCACAAAGTCCCAGATCACATCGCGGGCCGTCAAGCCCTCATTTGCCAGGTACTGGATAACCTGGGCTTGCCTATTTTGCTCGTCGTCTAGAGGAGGACCGGAATCTTTTTCTCCACTTCTATCTGGTTGACGATTCTCAAACTAGAGATGGCTCTCGCTGGGAGCCAAGCATTAGAACCACCATTGATACCATCCATGCATGGAGTCACGAAGGGGAAGATACGGGTAGTCTTTTTTCTCCCAAAGACTGAAGTAGACACACTCGCCAGCATTGCAGTTTTTTGATCATTCCAAGAAATAGTATTGGAGGAAGAGAGGTATGTGGGCAAGACCCCAACATATGTCTCGCACAAGTGCTAGAAGACAACAAGAATCAAAATGGAGTTCAGGTTGAGGTTTACCAACTCCAAATCGTAGTGTGCGAGAACGCTCCAGAAGAAGCCACTCTCTAAAAGGCGAAACCCACAGTGCAGAAAATCCTCAAAGAGCACCAGTTCGCCTGGTTGCATGATGGGACTTTCTTCTTCATCCCCGGCAGGGCACCATGGGATCAGTGACCTTGAGGGGAGGTAACCATTCAGTTCCAAGGCCAGCATGTTCTCCATTGTGCTGTGGTGAGAACAGGTCCAAGAAGCCATTAAGAGATCTTGAAGAAAAGGAAAGCTTGGAGGCTAAGAATTCTAAGTCTCAGAGGGTTTTTGAGTTCTTAGCCGTGGGTTGCATCCCGTAAAAGACAGCCTTTTATCATGATAGAGATCCTTTTCATTTAATGCCTCTCATGATGGGTCTAACAAACGCACACAAAGGTTTTCTTGGGTTTTGTTAGAATCCGAAACGAAAAGGTGCCTTTTTGAGAAGCCAAAACAATGCTTCAATTAAAATAACCTTTTCATTTAACATTCGGGGGCTAAATGACGGAGATTATTACCTAAGTAATTTCTTTGTGCCTTTCTATGGTTGCCCGCGACCACTGATAGAGATCGTGTGGTAGTCCAAGATTTTCTAGGCTTAATCAAAGTTATCTGATCGTACCTTTTCATGGTCGTCCGCGACCACAGAGAGAGCTCATGTGATAGTCCAAGATCTTCTAGACTATATATGGCCCGTCACGGATGATCATACCCGTGGTCTCAATGATTGTGGTTGCAACCTCTATGATTGCAATACCTAAGGTCATAGAGTCCGTGGTCACTACCCACAGACACTGTGGTCGCGGAGACATGGTAATTCCTATTATGTAATCGCAGCCGGTACACGGCCATATGATTGCCGTTAAAGAATCCTTAGATATTTGAAATGCAATCCTAGGATAGATCTTTGACATCCGAAAATACAAACCTTGTATTTCTTGATTATTTGAATTCAGATTATGTGAATTGCAAGATAAATCAAAAGAGTTCATCTGGTGGTTGTTGTGTTTAAATCTTTGTGGAAGAAACAAAACTTGTTGGATCATAGAATTGCTTTCGAAAAGATGCCACTCTTATAAGATAATGTAAATGCCAAAAGGATTGTAAACAATTGATTCAAAACTCTCGGGTAGAGTATATTGATATACGGCATCACTGTATAAGAAATCTTGTGGAGAGAAGAGATATAGAGAACAATCATGTTATGACAAACATGCATCTAGCGGATACTTTTCAGACCAAACTATTAGATGCATCTAGATTTTGAATTATTAGAAATGGATTAAAAGTCATCGATATATTCATTGTGCGTTGATTGTCTTGATTCCCTCTCCATTCCTTGAAAATATTTTCAAAAATACTTGCAACATTCTTCTTGTGATCTTATTTTTGAATGAAAACCATTTCAAGTAAAAATTAATTTTTCTTGCAAAATCTCTTACAACTTGTCTTAGCAAACTTGATAATGAATCATTAACTCCAAAAACATTGTTTGTCAATTTGAGTTCTCACCCCGTCCTTTTTGTGCTTGATGACAAAGGGGGAGAGATATTTGAGATAGTTGACAAAGGGGGAGAGAGAGTTTTAGGGAGAGATATTTGATTAGTTGATATTTGGATGGGAGAGATATTTGATATTGATATTATTTGAGATCATTGATATTGATAATTGGGGAGAGAAAATTGAGATAGTTGATGTTTTGGAAGATGACTTGATTGAACTTGTGCTAAATTGTTATACATATCTCTTGACTTAAATGATTAAAGGCTTTGCTCAGTTCTGAAATATTATTTCATATATTAAGGGGGAGCTGTAGAAGCTAATTTGGGATTTATAGAGGTGGTTGTCATCAATCATCAAAAAGGGGGAGATTGTTGGATCTAGATCGATCTAGGTTTTGATGATTAATGATAATTTGGATAAATCATTTATGATTAATGTTAATTTGGATAATGACAGTTTTTATGATCAAATGACAATTTGGATAAATCCTGTTTTAGCACAAGTAAATTGAAATATTATTTGATAAACCCTGAAGTGGATGTCTCCCTTGTTGTGGTCTTGATATCGATGCATATGTTTAGGGAGAACTCTGTGATTGTATCAATCTTGTGCTGATTGTTAATTGAAATGTCATGTGTTAAATCCTAAAATTGATGACTCCTTTAGTGTGGTTTGATATCGATACATATGTTGGGGGAGCTCATCATGTATGTCATCTGTGTTTACATCGAGCTTATTCTAATCAATTTCATGACATGAGTAGTATAGATCGAGTGCTCATTACTTATCATATATGGATCTATATGATTGGGCATTTCATCTCTTACTCATTTGTTATTTGTTGAAAATGGTTTTGTCATTTCACCGAAAAGAGAAATTATTGAGTCAACTCCTTTGTCGAGTAATTTATTTGGTGATTAATGACAACCTAAATATGAGACTAATGTTGTGCATTGAGTGTATGTGTTGTAGTCTCAAGGTGTATTGTGAGATGGAAGCAAGCAAGAGCGTATGGAGGTTGATGCCGATATGAGTAATCTTGAGTGAGGTCAAGCTTTGCAAGGACAAGCTTCGAGGGGTCAAGCTTCACAAGATCCAAGATTAAGGATTGTTTTCTTAGGATTTTTATCGGTCTCGGTGTTTGGAGATAGACTGGTTTGATAGGACTTCTTTTTACTAGTTTGACCGTACTATTAAGTGGAGTCGAAAACTAGTAGCTTAAGTCTATCTAGTGTGGAAACTCAAATGCATTCATATTATCTTGCACTAGTGCTTAATCACCTCCTGCATTGCTAAGAAAATCTAAGTGTGGTCTGTGTTGCATTAATGAAAATGTTTTGAAAACTGCACTTAGTCATTGTTTCCAGCTAGAGCATTTTGTTTTCTTACTAGAGCTAGTCGTGGTCGTATTTGAACATTCTGATCGTATCCATGTTTGGAGTTTGGTCGTGGTCATATTTGCCAGATTGGCTATATCTTTGTTCGGAGTTTGGTCGTGGTCGTAGGAGTTCAAGCTGATCCACTACTACAAAAATGTTTTCTTCTAACGGTTCAAAACATATCTCTACTAACGGTTCTTATACCGATAGTGATCGGCACGATAGAACAAAGCCAACTCTTTTCTAACGGTTTCAAACCGTTAGAAAAAAATACTTTTTTATATCGGTTTTTATTAGTGAACTGTTAGAAAAAAGTATTCTTTTCTAATGGTTCAATAATAAGAACCGATTGAAAAGAATACTTTTTTCTAACGGTTCACTAATAAGAATTGTTAGAAAAAGGTATTCTTTCCTATTGGTTCTTAGTAGTGAACCGATAGAAAAGATGACCTATTCTAATGGTTTACTACTAAGAACCGTTAGAATATGTACCTTAGAATAAATGACTATATTCTAACGGTTCTTAGTAGTGAACCGTTAGAATAGGTACATATTGTAAGACGTACAATAGTTTATATCAAAAGTGTTCAAGAAGGGTCAAACTGTTAGAATATGTTTAAACAACAAATTAATTGTGGCAAATTGGTCATAAGACAATCATTTTTTGGATTTGTCAATTAAATACTTGTTTGGCATTTTATTTGAAGTAAATTTACACAATCATGCAGCTGTCATACGTTGCATACACTCCCTCTGTCTTGATTTGGGTTTAAGCTCTTTACAGCAAGTTGTACTTCTCTTAATTGTGACCCTCGGGGATAATTATGATGATAATGAGTGCATACTTATATCACACCTCTTCATGGATGTAAGTGTAATCTGCAAGTAATAAATCATGAATGAGGTTTGATTAAAGAACTGTGAATAGATTCTATGTGTGGAAAAGAAAGGATACCCTAATTTAGGAGTTGTAGTAAATGCAAGGCTAAGAGAAAAAATTCGAAATTTATTGAAAGAAAAGTAGTCCTAAATGAACTTGAAATTTGATAGTCACATGAACTTGCGTTTTGAAGGTTGAGTATGAGATTTTACTACTACCAAATCCTCTGATTATGGAATCCTGTTGTTAAAGAATTATGGTAGTACCTTGAGATGGTGTCAACAGACTGAATGTCTTCTTTTATGTCTTCCTCTTCCATCTGTTCTTCCCCCTCCTCCTCCTCCTCCTCATCTTCCTCCTCCAAGTCTCCCCAATGCTTGCTTTGGTCAACAACTATTCCTGAAAACAACATAGTACAACATTCAGTTAACCAATAGTTTCAGTTCAGGTTACACATTCTAGAAACTTGGCTTGGAAAAAAGAAGTTCATAACACAATGAAACCAATTAACTATACATCATAGTTTAGTTCATCTTGCTGTAGGACTCCAAAAACATCTCCATAGAAGGGGCGCTCATGCTGTTGGCCAAACACAAGAGGAGCTCAAAAAGAGATGTACTAGTCAATTGAAGAAAAACATTTCGCACAAAGGGTGCAAAGGTCACATTTCACATCTAGCGTACCTCATCAACTGAAGGTTTCCCCCGCTTCCCGGGTCGATAACCAAAACTTGCATCGAGACGTATACCTCTCTGGTGCTTGCAAAGCAGCCGTAGATGTAGCTGTCATCCATCCAGTACTGCAGGTTGCCCATCCACAACGTCCTCACCTCATCAGATGCCATCGGGTTAGCCGGTGCCACGGCGTAGTACGGCTGCGGTGGCGGCGCCTGCCCGTAGGCAGATTGCGGAGGCGGCACCTGGCTCCACATGGTCGGCAGCTGCGGCGGCGGCTCGTACTGCTATGGCATCGGTGCAATCTAAGCAGTCAATGGCCTAGATCTAGGGTTTGGAGGATTGGAGAAGAGAGCCGAGAGAGAGAGAGAGAGAGAAAGAAAGAGGAGGCGGCGTGGTAGAGCGGGGTGAATAGGAGACTTTATATAAGCTGTCCAATTTTACTAATGGTTCAAAACCACAACCGTTAGTGAACTTGCAATTTTACTAATGGTTCACTACTAAGAACCGTTAGAAAAGATGACTATATTCTAACAGTTCACTACTAAGAACCGTTAGAAAAGAGTACATTTTCCTAACGGTTCACTACTAAGAACCGTTAGAGAAGAATATGAGACTTTATATAAGTTATCCACAACCGTTAGTGAACTTGCAATTTTACTAATGGTTCGAAACCACAATCGTTAGTGAACTTGTAATTTTACTAACGGTTCACTACTTAGAACCGTTAGAAAAGATTACTATATTCTAATGGTTCACTGCTAAGAACCATTAGAAAAGAATACCTTTTTCTAACGGTTCACTACTAAGAACTGTTAGAAAATATGACTATATTCTAACGGTTTACTACTAAGAACCGTTAGAAAGAGTACCTTTTTCTAACGGTTCACTACTAAGAACCATTAGAGAAGAATAGGAGACTTTATATAAGCTGTCCAATTTTACTAACGGTTCAAAATCACAACCGTTAGTATATATGAGTCATTTTACTATCGGTTGAATAAAACAAACCGTTAGTAAAATGTCCTATATTCTATCGGTTCATACAGTACTAACCGATAGTAAAAATACAGTAATTTCACTATTTGTTACAAAAGACAAACCGTTAATACAATTTCGTCTCTTTTGACGGTTCGTACAATACTAACCGATAGTACAAATGACGTGCTATTCACTAACGGTTTCCCAGACCATAACCGTTAGTACAAAACCTCTTCTCCACTGCGGTCCTCAAACACTAATGGTTTTCTCCCAGATTGCATACAACCGTTAGGAGATAGGGGTTAGTGGACAACATTTATGTAGTAGTGATCGTACCAGCTTTCAGCTCGATTGCGTACGCTCGACCAAATCCACTCAACGACTTGTTTTCGACCGAATATTCGATCTGTGGCTTTAAGTTCCTAAATCATATTGGTCATGGTCGTTGCTGAGTGTCAGCAGATTTATCAATGAGAAAACAGAAGAATCTGCGTGCAAATAACCCAGATCTGTTTTTGAGTAAATTTGTAAATTTGCACAAGCCGAACATTGTCTGTGGTGGTCGCACATTGTCCGGCCTGTACAAAACTCATGTGGCTTATTGCAAATCATAAACAGAGACAAATGGTTACGTCCGGGGCTTTTGTCCGGGAAAGGCTGGACATTATCCGTGATGGCCGGACATTGTCCGGCCTGAATAAAACTTGGGAGTTTTTATTGAATTGTAGCCAGAGACGTATAGAATTGTCCGGGGGCTTTTGTCCAGGGGAGGCTGGACGTTGTTCAGCAGGGCTGGACATTGTGCGGCCTGTACAAATCATATGAGCCTTAGTTGTTAACTGTAACGAGAGACAAATGCATCTGTCAGGGTTTTCTGTCTGGACAAAAGATCATTTGTCCGGGTAACTGACACATTTGCAAAGGGTCATATTGACTTGCACTAGCCAGACAGTGTCCGGCATGGCCAGACAATATCCGGCCTGTACAAAATTAGCTCGGTTTGTTGCAAACAGCTACTTTCTTTGAGGGGATATAAATACCTCGTGTTGGCTTTCATTTGAGGGTGCTCAAGAAGTTGAAAACACAATGTATAAGCTAGCCAAGTTCATTGCATTTGATCCATTGCATCTAGAGGCTAGATTTGAGCCAAAATCTTGAGTGAATTTGAGGAGAAGCATTTGAGAGTGGTTAAGAGTGCTTAGTATACTTCATTCTTCATTTGCAAGCTAGTTCTAGAATGTTGGGCATTCATTTGCATGATTTGAGCTTCTAGCACTTGATTCATTCAAGTGAGCGTGATCAACTTGTTCTCTTGGCGAATCGCCTTCACCTAGACGGTGTTGGAGGAGCGTCACAATCTCTCCGGTTAAAGTTTGTTGGAGAGGCCGACAAACAAGTGTGAAAGGTTTGGTGCTCGCCTATCCGGTGTGGAAAAGTAGCAACCCAAGTGGAGATATCCTTCGTGGATATAGAAGCGAGGCTCACGTGTGAGCGCTTCAACGAGGAGTAGGGGAGACTGGGCGAGTCTCCGAGACCTCGGTAAAAATCATTGTGTCAATTGTTTCTTTCTTATTCATTTCATACTTATCTTGACACAATTGTTTAAATTAATCTTTTTGCGTGTTGAATTGCATATTCTGTATGGTTGAATGCAACTAGATATTAGATAGTTCTTAAAAACTTTGTGAAATTTAAGTTATCCTAAATAATCTTGAATAATTGTTTAATTGAAAAGAATTTTTAAAAGCCTTCTATTCACCCCCCTAGTCGGCATCCTCGATCCTACAAGTGGCACCGTAGAGACGAGCTGCATGTCATTTTTGACTAGTCTTCTTGGTGATCGACCATGTACCTCTTCAAATAGCACATTAGTGCACTACAATCCCCTTGGTTCACCGACTGAATCACGCTCAGCACACACTTTGAGCATGCGTTGACAATCCGTTTCACCTAGTTTGCTGTCATCAAGTTCGTAGTGTCGATGTGGTCGTTTCTTCTGATGATGAACTTCGTCCCATTCTTTGTGAGTTCATAATCTTGAGCTCTTCAGTGGTAATGGGCGTCACGATTGTATAAGAACGGACTCCCAAAGATCACCTGGTAGATATCGATGGAATAATATTGCATTGAACCTCATCGATGTAATGAGCAGAGATTGCAAACTTTAGAGTACACTGACTCTTGATTTGCTGGCTCACATCAGAAGTGAACCATCCCAGAGGATATGTTCAAGGATGATTGGTCATTTTCAGACCAAGTCGTTGTACCAGTCTGGTGGAAATCAGATTCTTTTGACTTCTAGGGTCGAAGATGACTGTGACCACCTCGTGCTTCACTTGTATGTTAATGTTGAACAACTCCTCTATTGGGTTGTGGTCGATTGATGAACTTGAGCTCATCTACTTAGGCATTGCCATTAGAGACAAGGTTGTGTCCGCTTTTTCAACCGAATCCAACTGAACGATTTCCTCTGCGAGCGGAACATAAGTAACCATGGTTGTTCATGTGCTTGGTTCATTCCTCCTTGTTCTTTCTGGTTGTAGTTCAAGATGAGGTTTATAACACTCCTCCTTTGTGTGCCCAACAACCTAACAATACTCACAAATGTTACCTATAATATGGATACCCTCTTTGGAGCTCGTCTTTTCTTTCAACATGGTCGAGATCTCCCTCACATTCTTATCGTTGTGGGTCTTATTCTTCTTCTTAATCACCAAAGCAGTTGTGCTCACAGTTGAGATGTCATGGATGCCAAACAAACACAATTGTGTACTGATCGTCTTCTGCAGTCCAGCCGCATATTTTCTGAATGTTTGGGTGTTGTAAAGTGAGATGCCAAGGACAATCTCTCGTCTTTGAAATTTCGTCATGTAGTCTTGGACGGACTAGTCGCACCATTGATACAAACGGTGCCACCAATCCCATCTCTCCTCGAGATACCCCATCGGGTAAAACTCTTGTCGTAGGAGCCGCTTGAATTGAACCCACATGAGGTCGTCTGCTTCCCCATTGGTGACAAGTGCTTTCCACCACGTCTTGGCATGGTCCTTCATATTCAATGGTGCGAACTTTACCTTTTGAGCACTACTGAAACCTCGCAGGTTGAAGTAGGTCTCAAGCTAGTCGATCCATGAATCCAGCTTCTCAGCATCGATTGCCCCATCATACATGGGTATCTCGACCTTAGCTTTCATCTTAAAAGATTCGTTAGCTAAGGATAATGTGTTGGCGTGATCGTCGGCCTGTGTGAGCTATTCCCAATTCTCACACCGGCGATCTTTGCCTTTGAAGCATCATCTTTAGGAGGCAAGGTCATGGCTTGCTACTTAATCCAAGCGAGCACGGTATCCATGTTGGCGGAGAGTTTGGCCACTTGTTCGGCCAAATCAACTTGAGCGGAGGTTCCTTCAGACATGGTCGGAGACGTGATTGTCAATGTCGTCGAACATTTGCCTTTGGTAATAGGAAGTTCTTGCGGAATCTTGCCGAACTTTTCATAGCCAAGGTGAGTCTTCACCATCCACAGGATAGGATAGTGCTCTTATACCAACTTGATCTAATTAGATAGCTTGATCCATTTTGATAACTAGATCCAATTTGGATATGAATGGGTTTGCTCGAAAACAAACACCCAAGTGGTTGAAAACAAGAGAGATAAGAGAAAAATAACTCTTTAATTAAGAGGAAACTCATACGCTCTGATTCAACCTCTATTTGATCAGTTACAATCAGTTCAATTGATCTCTTTCGATCTAATTGAACAGTTTTGAACTATCCGATCTGTTTCGAGCTAGTTGACTAGACAATTGATCTCTGGTTGAGTTAGATGAATTATAGCCAACTAGTAGTACATGATCATTCGATATCCTATCGGACTCGACTACATATCGTATCGGACTCGACAACCGACAACCGACTGAGTCATATTGTACTCATATACAGACAACCTACCAAGTTGTACTATATTCATACAAAGATAATTGATCAAGTCTGAACCACCTACTATTTATAACCTGAGATCGTCCCGGATCATGGCATAGCCTGGTCGATTCAGTAACCCTGGCCTGACCACTGACCATGTTTTTGTTGACCCGAGATCGTCATGGATCAAGTTAATATCTTACTTCAACAATTAAAAATTAATAAGTCAGCTGAACAAGACCAAGAAACTTCGACTAGCGTAAACTGTTTTTGATGTATTTGGTTGCAAAATTTTGAATTTTTTGTACGGATATCCCAGAATAAAAATAAAATTCTAAAAATAACCTTTAATAAAAAAAAATTGCAAAAATGACTTCAGTCGCCATTCCAGATGGCGACTTACCCAAAAAAGGAAACGGAGGGGACATCAGTCGCCATCCCGAATGGCGACTGCGGGATTTACCATCAGTCGCCATCTGGATGGCGATTGATGGCTGCTATATATCGCGGCCGTGGCGATTGGAGTTGTAAAGGCAAAAAAAAATTTTCATTCGGCAGAGAGGAAAGGGGAGAAGGAAAGGAGAAGGAGAGGGGAAAAGAGAAGAGGGGAAAAAGAAAAGGAGAAGGAGGAGAAGAAGGAGAAGAAGAAGAGAGGAGAAGAAGGAGGAGAAGAAGGAGAAGAAGAAGAGAGGAGAAGAAGGAGGAGGAGAAGAAGAGAGGAGAAGAAGGAGAAGAAGAAGAAAGGTAAATTTTTGTGATAATTAGTTTAAAATGTAGATCTGTTTTAGGGTTTTATAGATTTATTTTAGGAATTTGTAGATCTGTTTTAAGAATTTGTAGATCTGTTTTAGAAATGTGTAGATCTGTTATGTAGATGTGTTGTATTTGTAGATATGTTTTAAAAATGTGTAGATCTGTTATGTAGATTTGTTATATTTGTAGATATGTTTTAAAAATGTGTAGATCTGTTATGTAGATGTGTTGTTTTTGTAGATCTGTTTTAAAATGTAGATCTGTTTTAGGGTTTTGAAGACGGTGATATTTGAATATAGCTTTGTCACATATATTTGATATGTGAGATGATAATATAGGAATTGTAGATTAGATGTGATGCAATGTCGTTAATGCAGTGTATTTCGATTAGTCGAGATGTGAAAAAATAAGTCGCACATGTCTTAAGGATGAGTATAGAGTAATGTGTAAAATATATTGAAGATATGATCGCTGATGTTTGTAATACTTATGTTGTAGACAATGTCAGAAACAAGAGTAGTCTATATTTTTCACGGGGAACAAATCATTAGAAATGGACCATCTGGAGATGACCTAAGTGGCTGTCACCGTGTAGACATGGAATTGAATGATCTTAGTGTTCTTAATTTTGAAGACCTTAAGACCCGAGTCATGGACATTCTAAATATTGACCCATGTTTACACAAAATTGTCATGGAAGCGCTGGTGCCTATTGGTTTGACATCTTGTTGGAAATTGTGTAAACTTAGAGGCGATAGATCATGGGGCTCTCTTGTTAGGAGGGTGATAAATCCCAATCATGGGCCAGATGACTGCATACTGTATGTGACAAAGCTAGACAATGTACCAGAACCGGGAGCAGAACTTGTACCCGAACCATTAATTGGAGGACAACATACGAACATTGATCCAACCATGACTTATAATTCTGCGGATATGCCCAACGCAGAATTCATGGGCGGGTATTTGTGGCCTGGGGATGAGGCTTATGCCGACGAAGGTGAAGACGAGGGTCTGGAAGTTTCAGGCAGCGAAGGGTCGGAGGTGGACGCAGACTATGCGGATTCCTCTGGTGAAGAAGACTATCGTGGAATGGGACCTCCACAACAATGGCTAGATCCTAGTGGTTTTGAGCATGCGCGAATCCACGACGATCGTAGTTCGGAGTCGGCAGGGAGTGAGCACAGATTAACACTGGGACAACATTTTCGAAGCAAGGAGGACGCTAAGCAAGCCGTGGCGATGTGGTCCGTGACACTGCGTCGGTCTTTCAAGGTTGACAGAACAACTCCGCGACTGTACGCAGTGAAGTGCAAGGTGGAAGAATGTCGATTTTATGTTCGTATTGCTCGGTACAGGGACAATGAGCACTTCATTGTTTCCAGGATCACCGAACACGACTGTTCGGTGACAGAAGTATCACAGAGTCATAGAAATATGTCCTCCGCATTTGTGGCACGTGTAATTTTGTCGAACCTTCATGTAAATCTTGATATGCCACCAAAACAAATTGTTAGCCAGATCAATGACACATTTGGGTACATCATTCAATATGGGAAGGCATGGAGAGCCAAGCAACTTGGTCTTGAGATGTTATTTGGATCTTTCTATGATTCATATAACTATGTGCCCAGATTGATCCAACAAATCGTTGACACCAACCCTGGCACTGTGATGGATATGGTCCATAGCCCAGTTGTCGGCAGAAATGGTGAGATAGTTCCTGGAGTTGAGTATATGGAGCGTATATTCTGGTCATTTGGTCAAGTAATCTCTGTGTTCAAGTACATGCGGCCAATACTTTGCGTGGATGGCACATTTCTAACTGGGAAGTACAAGGGAACTCTGATGACAGCAGTTGCTGCAGATGCAAACAACCAGCTACTTCCCATGGCGTACGCCTTAGTGGAAGGAGAGAGTACAGACAGCTGGGTATGGTTCCTTGCAAACCTAAAACAAACAGTCGTGAAAGATAGACGGAATGTATGTATAATCCATGATAGACACAAGGGTCTGTTAAGTGCCATTGAGTTCATGTTGTCCACTGAGAACCCGCAGTACAGCTGGAATGACTTGATCAGTCGGTGGTGTAAACGACACCTTGCGGCGAACTTCTTCACACACTACAAGAGTGCACGGCTTATGAAGAAGTTCAAGCGGTTGTGCGATCAGAACCAAAGCCATAAGTTCCAAAAACTTTGGGACGAGTTAGAACAAGAAACTTCAGATCTAGGTAAATCCCAAAGGTCAGAGGCAAGCAGTTCACAACATCCAGAAGATGAAGAAAATGTCGCGGAGACTACAGATGTGGCGAGACGACGCACCCGAAGATCAAGGCCAAAGAAATTTAGTGAATGGATCAGTGACAAAGCTCCTGAGAAGTGGTCTCTATTGCACGATGAGGGAGGTGCCAGATATGGCGTAATGACAACTAACATGGCGGAGGTATACAATTTTGTGTTGAGGGGGGTGCGAGGTCTGCCGCTCACTGGAATTGTGGAATTTACATGGCATCGCACGGCCAAATACTTCTACGAGAGAGGTACAGCTGCAAGAGCATTGCTTCGGGTGACACCACCAAAATTTCCTCATGAAGTACAAAGGTACTTAGAAATGAAAGCCGCGGCCGCTCAGAAACACTCAGTCGAGTGCATTCCTAACAGTAGAAGGCAAAGTTGGGTCGTTTATCTGCGCAGTAAGAACGTGGGGGGTGGATACATGCGACAAATCAAGAGGCAAGGAGTCACATTTGAAGACGGTGTCAAGTGCACTTGTAACAAGCCAACTCTATTGCATAAACCGTGCTCTCATGTGATGGCCGCGTGTGCGCACGACAACAAGTCGAGCGAGATGTACCTCTCAGTTTACTATGGTTCACGGTACCTTGCCGAGACATGGACTGCAGACTTTGAGATTTGGGGGACTCAGCAGCACTACAGAGATCGGTCGTGTAGGGCAGGCGAGATCCGATATGTTCCACCACCGCACTTGGAGCGGAAAGGCCCTGGACGACGGCGGAAAATGCGAATTGGCAATGACATGGATAATGCAGAACGCGATGAGCTACGAAAGTGTGCCATTTGCCGACAGCCCGGCCACACGAGGAGGACATGTCCTGATGCATCCGGACCTAGTCGAACATGACTGAGTAATGTTGTGCAACACTTATTCGTTCCTGCTGTGTATTTGATGATGTACTAACCTAATGTTCTTGCTTGCAGGCATGGCTCACCCTCGTCCACAGTTTCCTGAGTTACTCGATCAGTACTACGACGGTCGTCATCGGTCTCGAGCGGTGCGATCCGGAGAGGAGCTTCAGCCATTCCGCCTGCGATCGTCCGGCACGTCTTGGCCTCTCGACGGGAGATACATCGCACGGCTGAGGGCGGCGGGGCTGCTTCCTTTTAGCAGGATGATCACCAGACTGGAGACTTTCAGGCACGACCGATCACTCGTCTCTGCTCTGGTGGACAGGTGGAGACCCGAGACGCACACATTTCACTTCCGGTGGGGGGAGATGACCATTACCCTGGAGGATGTGGCCATGTTGTTCGGACTCCCGATTCGCGGGCAGGCCTGGGTACCACCACCCACTCCCGCCGGATGGGACGGCATGCTCGCCGAGAGGTTTCATCCACTACCTCTGGGCCAGGAGCCCTTCCAGCACGACGTCGGAGTTCCTGCAACTTGGCTTGTTCACTTCAGGACGTGCCCAGCAGATGCAGATGAGTGGACTGTGAGCCGACACTTCGAGGCGTATTTGCTGCACTTGTTCGGGGGCTTCATGTTCACTGGTATGCTTAAACATGTTATAGGCACAGCTATTTCCATTCTCTTGTTGAATTTAATTCCTATTTTTTTGCTTTTCTACAGGCACTCACGGCGACACAGTGGATCGTTGGCTTGTTCCACTGGCGCAGATGCTCGCGGACACGCCGATCGATCAGATCCCACGCATCAGCTGGGGGTCAGCGGTTCTCTGTGCGACGTATCGAGGATTGTGTGACACCTGCGTTCGGCGTGCCCGAGCGGCGAACATGGCCGGATCTCCTCTGCTTCTTTTGCTGTGGTCGTACGAGCACATACCTGTCGGACGACCGCTCATCACCGACACGCCCGTTGCACTTCCGGAGGGGCACCCGCCTAGGGATGCAGAGGATGAGATCGATCGCCCTACCATGGGGGATCGCTGGTTGCAACATGAGCTGCAGTGGGCCACAGTTCAGGTGCATGCATGCTACAGTGCGTACAGTGGCGAGTTGGAGTTGTTGCATCCGGCTCGTGTTATATGGAGGGTTTGGACGACGAGCTATATCGAGAGCACAGCCGGCGGCGCGATCTCTGTGGTGTGTATCGAGGACCGGGATTTATGGCTCACCCGCTGTATTCTTGTCTTCAGCCATATGTTGGAGGTGTACGCTCCGTGGAGGGTGATGCGCCAGTTTGGCTTATTCCAGACGATCCCTCCTCCAGACGCCCCGCATCGTTTGTCGCATGACCAGCACGAGTAAGTTCTCCATTATCTCCGCGCATAGTGTTTTCGCTCTGTGAAATAACTGAACACTTTTGTTTTTTTTGCAGGCAGAGTCGCAAGGGCAAGAAGGTTGTCAGTTGGCAGGACCGACAGTCTCCTTACACTCGTCTCTGGGAGCAGACAGCAGCGATAGATGTCGTGCGTGAGGAGAGGGCGTACGATTCCACGACATACGGCAACTACCTCCGATGGTACCTCCCTCGCACAGCAGCTCGCATTGCCCCGCCACCTCCGGCGCCTGCAGACGTGCCTGCTCCGAGCGTGCATCAGACATACGACCGACATCATGCATCTCGGGTACACCGCCAGGTACATGCCGCCAGCCCATGACCTACTTGTTATTTTTATTTCTGCCTCCCATTGTCTTACCGTCTTGCAGGCTGACGGCATCCGTGCAATCAGTTCCGTGACACGGCCACTAGTCCAGCGGAGGCAAGCAGGTATGCCTATCACGCCCGACGAGTACGAGAGGGCCGTCGCCTACGTCGACCGAGTCGCCTCGCAGCTGACCCTTGAGAGTGCCTCCACTTCGTCGACTTTTGTTGCACCTCCACGTCCACGGGCCCGACCCAGTCATACGCTGTCGCACTCAGCCGCTCCTCATCCCGACACAGCCGGCCCTTCAGGTACGGCCGTTGCCGCACCCATTTATCTCGGTGGGCCCCCGGCTCGCTCGTACCGTACAGGTGTTGCACCTCACGTGGACTTCTCGTCGCGTGGTGGTGTACGGATCTCTGAGGGTCCCCGAGCGCCCCCTTCTGCACACACTTCCGATTCTGGATTGGGTTCGACGTCACGTTCGACTCAGACGACGAGTACATTGCTATGTCTGAGCATACGGTGCCTATCCCGTCGGCTGGTCCGCTTCGGTCTCCTGCTAGGCACCCACCATACATTCCTCGTCAGTCGGTCCGTGCCGACCCCCAGGTGGTCCGCGACCCATCGTATGCTCAGTATGCCGATATGATGCAGATGAGAGACGACGCCGATCAGAGCCAACATCAGTTGGCATCTTCGCAGCTTGGTGAGGCACCTCCACCGTCGCAGGACCCGAGTGCTCAGCCTCCCGGTCGACAGCCCTCGCAGAGGACAGTGCATCCGCGCAGCACCTATTCGCCATCGCCGTTTCAGCGCGACCGGAGCCATCGTCCGAAGAGGGGCCGACAGTAGTTTTTTTTTATGTTCTCCTTTTATGGAACATTATATCGATTCTCATGGTTGTACTATTTTGGTTTATATTAGTATTCTCATGTTTTCACTATTTTTTTTATGTTCATTTTCGTTTTTGGGAACATCATACTCGACAGATTGAACCAACCACGAAATTCGAATGCTAATTTTAAAAAAAACACTAATTTGAATGCTAATTTTTAAAAAAACACAAATTTGAAAGTTATTTTAAAAAAAACACAAATTTCAATGTTAATTTAAAATAGAACACAAATTTGAATGTTATTTTTAAAAAATCACCCAATTTGAATGATAATTTCAAAACAAACACAAATTTGAATGCTAATTTAAAAAAACCACAATTTTGAATGTTAATTTAAAAAAAAACTAATTTGAATGCTAATTTAAAAAAACCACAATTTTGAATGTTAATTTAAAAAAAAAACTAATTTGAATGCTAATTTAAAAAAAACCACAATTTTGAATGTTAATTTAAAAAAAAACTAATTTGAATGCTAATTTAAAAAAACCACAATTTTGAATGTTAATTTTAAAAAAAACACTAATTTGAATGCTAATTTTAAACATAAAACAAATTTGAATGTTAATTTTAAACAGAACACAAATTTGAATGCTAATTTACAAAAACCACAATTTTGAATGTTAATTTTAAAAAAAACACTAATTTGAATGCTAATTTAAAAAAACCACAATTTTGAATGTTAATTTTAAAATAAACACTAATTTGAATGCTAATTTTAAACATAACACAGATTTCAATGTTAACTTTAAACAGAACACAAATTTGAATGTTATTTTTAAAAAATAACACAATTTGAATGCTAATTTTTAAAAAAACACAAATTTGAATGTTATTTTAAGAAAAAATACAACTTTTATTGTTTTTTTTAAAAGAAACACAATTGTCAACAATTTTTTTGAAAAAAACACATTTTCGGCCTTCAGTCGCCATCCTGGATGGCGACTGAAGCTACGTGGCATTCAGTCGCCATTCCAGATGGCGACTGAAGGCGAAACGCCATAAATCGCCATCTGGAATGGCGATTGAAGCCAGTTTTGCAATTTTTTTTTATTAAGCGTTATTTTTAAAATTATTTTTTTATTCTGTGATATCCGTACAAAAATCTCCAAAAATTTTCATGTTATATGCCTATTTTTATTTCTCAAATTTCTCAGTTAGTTACAGTTTTTTTTTTTTATTTTGAAGATTATATTCTACTTTTTTTTTCAATTGAGATCACTTTTTCGCTTTTGAAAATTAGGTCCGATTTTTTAAGATTGTTTCAATAAAGTCCCATAAACCCTTTTTATTAATTAATTTTTCAATAAATTTGTGAATTTAAGAATTTTTCAATGAATTTTAATTATTCTATGATATTTTGTATTTTTATGTGTTTTTGCCAAATTAGTTCTCAATTATCATACTACATTAGTGTTTAAGTTGCCTAAGTAATACTAGTTGTCTGGGAGGACCAAGCTGAAACAATTTAAATAAATTTAACTTAATTTCTATAATCAAAATAAGGCACTGAAATGAGATATATGAAAAAGAAGTAGAGCCATTTGTATAAGGACAAGTTTCTTCCATGTTATTGTAAAAATTCTGAAATTGTAGCTTGTAAGATTGATAAAGTAAGATCAGATCCACATATTAGTAAGATATCTAGTAACTAATATAAAATAATAAAATTTTGTAGTTGCATAAAAATATTTTCCCTATGTGAAAATGTAACTTAATTTTCCAATGGTCCTTTTTCTTTCTCACATTTTTTTAGTTCAGTCCTATATCTTTCGAAGTTTCAATTTCAAAATTTGATTTCATTAGGTACCACTTTCACATTTTTACAATCAAGTCTTATTTCTTTTAAGATCGTTTCAATTGAGCCCCAAAGACTATTTGTTATTAGTGAATTTTTCTCTAAATTGTATAGTTTACCAATTTGGTAATAGATTTTTAACGAAATTTTGATGGTTTTCTTTTTTTTAGTTTTTGTGCGAAATTAGTGATTTATTATTATATCACCTTAGGGATTAAGTAGCCCAAGCAATAGCAGTTGTTCACTAGGACCTAATATAAATAATTAAAAAAGATTGACTTAATTTTTAAAATTGAAAAAAGAGACTTCACTGAAATATTTTAAAAAGAAATGAGATTATTAGCGAAATTTTTCTTATGCACAATCGTTTTAACTGGGATTCTAGAGGTTCAAAGCATTACTTCGCTCGTGTGATGCGCTCAGAGGGCCATGCGAAGGATAATTTTGGTTATATAACTCGTTTGATTAATCCAACTTAAGACTATTTTTGCACGTTCCAAGCTTGCGTCCAAACATTATATATATCATTTGACATGTCTTCCTACTATTGGTCAAGAAAAAATAAGAAAAATATTGGATCCGTTTGGATATGTTATCTATATGGGCAAACTGTTTTATAGCCTAGTTTGACAAACATTGTTATTTGATAATTATGTCTTATCTTTTTTTTATTAAGTTAGATTGTTCAAATGAGCAATGAAATCCTGACTCATGATGGAGAATAAAATATCCTTTCTAACATGTACAAGTCTCTTTTTTGAACTAAAGTCATTTTTTTTGTATATCATATTTTGACATATGATGTAGATTAAAAGGAAATAAAATATTTTAAAGTGTTATTATTAATTCTGGAAAGCATATTTAGATTTTATGTTTTTAGGGCAAAGAATCAAACACTACTTTTTCTCCAGTAAAGTTTGCCCACATAAGTAATAGCTCAGGTTTGTAAAGAAACCAAACGATACGTAGTCATGTTTGGAAGGCTGTTATTGGTGGTCTTATAGGATAAAAATAATTTTGAAACACGATATACATGGGGCTTCATTAGTTGCCGGCATCAATGTCTGTACATTCTTTAAAGAAGCTGAGTGATGGGTTGGTCGAGTTGCATTATTAGATCAGACTAGAAGGTAAAAACAAGGTGTTTGTGATTAGTAATATAATTGATGAAACAATTTTTAATTACATCTTCTTATTATATTATGACTAAATGAGCTTGCAACTAATCACTACATAGTTTCTCCCAACTTAATAAGCTCCTTAAAAGAAAACTGTAAAATTAAAAAGGGTAAAGTTCATTTTTATCCCCGGGTCTTGATAAAGTTCATTTTAACTCATTAATTTTACAAAGACTCAAAACAAACCTTAAACTTTGCAGTCTAACACAAACAAATCCTCCAATACAATAAAAAGTTGATGGGGGCAAACATTCTCTGTTAAAATGAATATGTGACATAAGAAATACAAAATCAGCAGTAGAATCAGTGCTACAGTCAACATCACTTGCCAAGAAGTCTAGATCCTATTTTCCTAAAACATTGTTTATCTATAACAAAATTTTCAGGTATTTTACCGCAAAATAAGTTACTGATTTGACTTTTGATCCCTATTATCAATAATATGATAATATGATGCAAAAAATTTGTCTATTCAACTTTTCCGTCTGGTAATTATTATGAGGAATTGTTGTACCACACTTCAAAGTACAGGATTTGATTTATGTGTGTGTGTTTTTTTTTCTATTTTCAAATGTGAAGACGTAAAATAGACTTAACATAAAAATTGAGGGGAAAAATAACTTTTCCCAAGAGAGGAAGATTGCAAAGCACATGTATTAGGAATTAGGTGGAATCTCGCGTGTTGCTGTGAGTATTGAGAAAATACATTTGTAGATGATAAGATATTGTATTACAAATTAGTTATGGTTGTTAAAATTATTAAACTGCAAGACTATAACCAGTTTTGAACTGGACAACCACAACTAGAACAGCGCTTGTGTTGGTACGACCAGTTTTGAACTAACAGACTATGATCAGGGTTTTGTGCTGGTATGATCAGTTTTGAACTGGACAATCACGACCATAATAGAGCTTGTATTGAGACGGCCAGTTTTGTTTTTTTGATGTGATGGTCGAATCAGAGGTCCACTGGGCCTATGTATGGTCGAAGTAGTGACTTTGTTTTTTGTTATGATGGTCGCATTTTGTGCTATGGTCGTGACAGCAGAAATTTTGATCGTAAATTTTGGTTAGCATAAATCTTGGTTGCAACAACAAAAGATATGATCAATTCAACAAAAGAGCTGGTATTTAGGTTTTTGGTCAAATTAGAAGAATTGTTCAATTGTGGGGAGGAGTCTCGAGGTCCACTGATCTTATGCCTTGTCGAAGCAGCTCTTTTATTTTTTTATGATGGTCACATAAATCTTGGTCATGTATAAATTATTTTAGTGGTCAAAGCAGTAAAAATAGTAGTCGACTAGTCCTGGTCAAATCAGCTGTCTAGATTTCTTGTTGATTGATTCTGATTGATTATTTTTAGACGAAACAGTAAATTGTTTTTTTTTGTCGCATTTAGGTTTTCTTTGGCCGAATCAGCTGTCATGGCTTCTAGTCGAAGTGGTGGTTCTGTTGGTTGGCCGAATCATCTGTCATGGCTTCTAGTTGAATACACCAAATAGCTCGACAACATGATCAGATGTCATGGCTTGTGCTCGAATGCGGCAAACAGGTCGACAGCACGAAACAGTGTGTCTGGTCAATTTTTCCCTAGTAGAATCAAAAGACTTGGCCTTGGTCGAATATGGGGAAAACAAAATTTTGACCTATTTAGCAAAACATATATCTTGTCGATTTGTTTTGGAAAGAGTAATTTTTTTGTTTGTATTTTGTTTTTTGCTCGAATCAGTAGGTTTGTTTGTGCCCGAATGTGGTGCCTGGTAGAAGCAGCGGTTTTGTTTTTTATGATGGTTGAATTTTGGTTTTCTGGTCGAATCATCTGTCATGGTTAGTGGTCGAATGTGGAAAACAGGTCGACAGTACGAGGCAATGTGTCTAGTCGTTTTTTGTATTGGTTGAATTAGAAGATTTGATTTTGGTCGAATGTGGGGAACAATTGACAGTTTTGATCGTATATGAAAAACAACTGGTGAGTGGGAAATAGCTGGACAATCAGAAACACGTTCGACGGTCCAGATGAAGCGAACACACCAATCCAACGGGCACGAATAAAAAGACAACGTGGCTCATTGTGGACCACATGAACGAAGGGACGACATGGCTCAACGTGGAGGCAACGTTCAAACAGTAACTCACAAGCCCGATAGTGGATTCCACACTGCCGGCCCAGATGAAGCACAAACAGCGATATGATGACTACAAATACGGTGACGATGTAGGCAAAGCAGCGGGCCACACGCGGACGGTGAAGATGAGCCGAAACCACTGATCAAATGGCCAAGAATGCGGCGTCGATGTGGCCATGCGCGGGGAAGGTTTAGTACCCCCATTGTTTATCAACATACGACTCCTCCTAAGTTGTTGATGTACACTTTTTTAACTAGTAAGCTAAGTTGTAATTTCCTCCATTTTAGGCTGAGACTTATCTATTTCTTTAATATTTTTTATATATTTTCTTTATCTATAATTTGTAGTCTTTGATCAATACCAAGTGTTCTTGTTCATATTCTATAAAGAGAAACAAAACGGGTATACTAAGGAGAAACATGCAAGTCACAGTTACACACATGGGTGTATATATAGATGCTCTTGCTCCGTATGTAGTAGTTACTATACATAATAAGTTCAAGAGTTTCTAAGTTTTCAAAAATTCTGAAAAAAATTGTAAAATTTTATAAACACCCTTGAAAAACAATCCCATTATCAAAAACTCTCTTATCAAAAATTTTGTGATACTTTTCCCCACAAGTATTTTCTGGTTTAAACATGCACCTATCATTAACTAGCAATTAGATTTAACAGGAAAATATTGAAAAAATTATAGTCATTGACATATGAGCCTCACATGCCAGCGACTAAAGTTTTAAAAAATTTTATTTGCTCTCCTCTTTTCCCTTATATCTCTCTCATAATCATTTATCTCCTACACTCTCTCGTCCCCTCTAACTAGCATTAGTAGTGATGAAGGACCTTAGTAGTGACAGCAACGGCACTGCAATGAAGGGCAGAGGTGTGCAGAGCGAGGCAAGTAATAGTAGTTGTGGTGCGACGTAGTTGTTACTACTTACCGTGCTGTTGTGATGCCCTCCACCATCACCACTACAACCACATTCTTCCATCGCTCTCACTTGTTGTGTTGCCGCCACCAATGTCCTCATTCTCCATTGCCAAAGTTATGATACGAGGGTTTCTAAAAATGGGAATGACATCTTATGTTGTTTGGGTCTCAGAAGCACTGTTCTGAATAATAATATGAGTGCCTATTTGAGTGGTAAGTATCTTTCTCCGTATATTTTTTATATAAATGATTACAATAAGTGATTTTAATTTTTAAACAGAGCCGCTTGAGTGGATAAACACTCATTTAAATTTTTAAGTGACTCTAATAGACTCAAATATACATAAATATTTTTTTATTAGTTTAAGTAAAGTTGGGGACACTCTTAATAATATTTATTCGTTGCAAATATTAATATTATTTTTTTTCTTCTTGATTTGTTTGGTAAACTATTTACAATATTAGTTATGGTAATTTGCTTACAAGATTACATAGTTATATATCGCATAAAGCTAAGCAATAAAATTACTACACATTTACCGCTTACTATATTTTAAAATATTGGTTACAAGTAGTGACTTTTCGTGGACCAATTGGTTATAAGCTTCTCCAATGGAAGAAAGCATCTTTCTACATCACAAATAAGTGACATACATATACAGATGCTTCCGGTAAAGCAGCACTCTCCAACGCACCCATCTGTCGTCAAAGACCTGTAAATGATTTGCCCAATGTTAAATATTTTTTTTATAGTCCAAACCTCTCTAGAAACTACGGCATGAGCATGACTAGCCAAGTAGCCACTTAATTTGGCTTGCTAAAAAGCTGTGCTTGTCGCCTCTGTTGGGAGCACAAAATGAATGCCATACGTACGACATTTTTTGTTGTAATACTTGACTAATTGGGGTGTAAACAATAGATGAAGGTCCATATGATAGGTCATAATCTAGAGTGATCGAAGGATTTACGTGGCATGTCTTTGCATATGTGCCGGCGCTATATGGGTGATAGGCAGGCAGATTTTTTTGTAATTAATTCTGGGCAACTTAGCAATTTGTTTGGTTACACTGATGAACTCATCCTTGTATACGATGGTATATATGAGTGAGTTCATTTTAAGTGAGATGATACATGTGAATTGTTTGAATAGGTATACAAGATAAAATTCTATTTAATTATTTAGAGTGGATTAAGTCTTGTTTGATCTAATTTATCTAGACTTAATTTCTCAGATAAACTAAATTGAGACAAGTGTGGCTTAAATTTGGAGCTTATCTTTTAAATTGAAGACCTCTTCGAATTAAAAATCTCGAATAAATTTAAACCCCTCTCCACTGACTTATTAGGTTTATAAGATTAAATCGACTTATAAATATGACCTAAATTAGGTCAACTGCTCCTGAGGTGATGTTTATTTGGTTAGATGAACTTGGTTATGTTTTAATGACAATCTAAATTTTTTAATATGATTGCAAATTTGATTTATAAAACCACCACGAGCTACTATTAATTAATGCTAATTATCACTAATAAATATTAGATAAATTATAAATATGCCACTGCAAAACCCTCAAAGAATAAATATGCCATTACAAAACTCTAAACTATAAAAATATCACTACAAAACAACAATCTTTATATTTATATCACTCTACTAAATAATACAAACAAATGACAATAATACTCTTTTAAAAATTAATGCCACTACAAAACTTAAAACGAAAATACATTGTTCTAAAAATACCACTGCAATTTTAATATCAAATAAACCCTTGTCGCATCAATGAACTCACATCTTACATCACAGAGGTGGGGTATTTGGTTGGTTGGGTGGGTGGGTGGGTGGGTGGGTGGGGGGCTAGTTGGGTGTGGTCGGATTGGGGGGGGAGGGGGCCACAGTTTAGCAAGTGGGTTGATGTAATGCAAGCAAGTGGGCGTGCCACAGGTTGCTTGAGAGGATGTCGCAAGTGGAGTCAGGTGGTACGTGTAGGGGAAAAGAGAAACAGGGCTGGCTAGAGCCGAGAGGAGTAGTACTATAGGTGCATGGTAGGGAATGAGAGGATTCGGAAAGGGGATCTGGAGAAGTTAATTAAGGTAGGGGTAGTTTAGGGATTTGTGAACATTTTGAATTCTTAAATATTTTCTAAAGTGATTAACGCATGAAATTAGTCTAGAGTGACATAAATATGAAGATTGTTGTTGTGTAATGATATTTTATTGTTTAGAATTTTGCGGATGGCATATTTCTTATTGGAGGGTTTGAAGTGGTATATTTAATAAACATGACCACTAATTAACATTAATCATTGTGAATTACTCATAATCACTACTGATATTCACTAATTACCCCTAACTACTACTAATCTAAACTAATTGTCACTGATCACACTTAATATGCACTAGTAATCACTAATTATCATTAATTATGTGTGATTAACCAAACATGCACGATCTCATGCAGTGTATAAAGTGAAGTTTATTATATAGCATATTAAGAAAATATTTCAAAATCTTGCATCTTGTATGAGCTCATGCGAGTATGCAAACAAACATAAAGATGAACCCAAATCCTGCATGAGCTCATGCTGAGATGGGATGAAACATTAGATTGCTCCCACGTTCATCTCGATTTATATTTTGGAATTTTCTACTATGAATTTCTAATTTAAATTTGCAAAAACTGTTTTTAGCCTGTTTGGTTGGCTAGAAGTAGTAACAGTATATTTACTTTGTTATGTGCCACATTCTTGCACCACGTACTTTGGGGCAAGTTATGGTTATTTAGTGTGTAACCATGTCTGGCATAAAAGTGTAAACTATACTTTTTTATCTTTCTACTTGGCCTCCGGGCTCATTTTAGTTGCTCAATTTCAAAATGACTTAATTTGTTCTTTATTTTCAGAAGTGGAAAACTTTTAGTGTCTAAGTTGTATTTGTTAGTGATATGTCCTAAAGAAAATCACAGAGTTGTATTTATCTTTATTATATTTATGAATATTTGAATAAATTATTATTTTGGTTCGATCAACAAGCATGTGACTTGTTTGTGAGACTCTAAATTTATTTGATGATATTATTCTAATAAAGTTCCTGATCTATTATCTTTAAATAGGACATTATTGATTAATAGATTAGCGTATTTATTAATTGATGGTTATGTTTCACAGATCATGGATATAAGATATCAAATCAATAATGTGGATATATATTGGAGAATATAATGTTGGATAGACCCATTTTGAGACACTGTTTGGATTTGTTATTTAAGTGTCACCTGTTGGTCTCAAATAATATTTGTGATTGATCCTTAGACCTAAGACCAAGAAAACCGAGTAAGTTACACTAGCAGAATTCCATAAATTTTGACTTGAAGGCTGCAAGTAATAGATCATAGATTAGATTGTTATCAACAGCGGAAACATATTTGGTGAAGCGATCGAATGTTCACAGTAACCGTTTGCGGATCATCTAGATCAGTGAATGTAGATGACAACGACCGCTCACAGATCGTCCTGATCAACGCAGTAATTGGTTTCCTGATGTGATACGAATCTTATCCGAACTGTCAATGCAGAAGAAATCCTAACATATTAGATTTTCTGATGTGATTCAAATCTTATCCGAACTGACCATGCAGAAGAAATCTTAATAGATTAGATTTTATTATGTGATACGAATCTTATCTGAACTGCAGGATGAGTTTAACATTAAATCTTCGTTTCTGATACGTAAACTCCATAACAGATCCAATCCGGATCTGATACGAAAACCCATAACAAACCCAATCTGAATGCATAATGAGTCTAATATGAAGTCTCCCAGTCTGATACAGAAACCCATACCCAACTCAATCCGAATGCATAAGGAGTTTAATATGAAGTCTCCAAATCTGATATGGAAACCCATACCAAACCCAATCCAAATGTATAGGAAGTGTCGTGGTATTGCGAGTACCCCGGCAGGTTTTGTGGACGATCCTAGTGAAAAAAACGCGGCGCGGGTTTACCAGGTGATCGGTCCTCCCCCGCCGGACAAACACAGCAAGTGACACGAGGATTTATGCAGGTTCGGGTCCCAGTGGGGGCCCTAGTCCTGTCGGCATGCTCCCGATCGGAGTCGACTAGGGGGGCTCTCTCGGGGAGAGGCTTCCAGAGCACACCTGTGAGTTTGGCTATTCTAGCAATAATGAATAACTTGTTCTTACAACAGGGGGTACAAGGGCTATTTATAGCCCCAAAAAGAAGTAAAAAGACTAAACTACCCCGGACACCACCGTTGGATCGAGGGGTAGCAACGTCCTTCTCCCGGTCAGGTGCCTCGGATGCTTGACAGGTGGCCGCTGATTCTCGAGGCGCTCCCCGCGTGACCTGCACGTGATCAAGAACCAAAGACTTTACCTTTAGAAGGGCAACAATGCCCGGGACAGGCATCGGAGGCCACGTCCCCGAGAAGATGGCGGCGCCTTGGACATACACCAGAGGCAATGTCCCTGGGCGAAAGGCGGCGCCCGTGACATGCACCAGAGGCAATGTCCCTGGGCAAATGGCGGTGCTCGGGATATGCCCCGGAGGTAATTTCCCCTGGAGAAAGGTGGCGCCCGGGGCAGGCACCGGAGGCCACGTCCCTGGGTGAAAGGCGGCGCCCGGGACATGCACCAGAGGCCACGTAGGCATGTCCCGGGGCGAAAGGTGGCGCCCGGGACATGCCCCGGAGGCAACGTCCCCGGGCAAATGGCGGCGCCCGGGATATGCCCCGGAGGCAATGTCCCCGGGCGAAAGGTGGCGCCCGGCGCAGGCACCGGAGGCCACGTCCCTGGACTACCGGAGGCAATGTCCCCAGGCCAATGGCGGCGCCCGGGATATGCCCCGGAGGAAACCTCCCCGGGCAAATGGCGACGCCCGGGATATGCCCCGGAGGCAATGTCCCCGGGCGAAAGGCGGCGCCCGGGACATGCACCTGAGGCCACGTCCCTGGGCGAAAGGCGGCGCCCGGGGCAGGCCCCGGAGGCAATGTCCCCTGGTGAAAGGCGGCGCCCGGGACATGCACCGGAGGCCACATCGCCGGGCGAAAGGCGGCCCCCGGGACATGCACCGGAGGCAATGTCCCCGGGTGAAAGTGACGCAACTTACCTGGACTTGGTGGCACGGAGATTTCCCCCAACAGCAGCCCCCCATGCCCTCCGGGGACGATGCTCGAGTCGCCGGAGGATATGGTACATGTCACCGGGAAAATCTCCGGGCCAAGCTACCGGAGTCGTGACACTTCGATTCCCGTGCCGCGCGCTTATGAGTGCGCCGCTTGGCCACAAATACGCCTCGGTTTGTGCGCCCGTCCCTTCGCTTCCCGCGCATGGTTTGAACTCCAACGGCCCAGATGTACCACGAAGTGCCACATGGCGCCCATCTGGGCCACGCTTCGCCTCTACAAATAGGGCCTTGGGGGGCCCGTAGCGCTCATTCCAAACTTTCAAACTCCAGCGCCCTTAGCTCTCTCGGTAGCCCTCTGCCGGTAGCTAGCTCCCGGCAGCCTAGTGTCCGGAACCTTTAGGTCCCTCCCGCTTCCGAAACTTTAGCCACTGGAAAAAACTCAATGGCGCCTAAGGGCCGTGCGAAGACAACGGAGGTGCCCCCGGAGGAAGTCGCTCCGGACTTCCTCTGGGCGTCCGAGTTCACGGCCAGGGACTTAGAGTCCCTGGTCGAACGGGGAGTCGTCTAGGACGGGGACGTCCGGGTCCTCGTGAAGAAGGATGGAGCCCCCCGCCCAAGGCCCGGAGAGATTGTGGCCTTCAAGGCCTTCCTCGAGGCGGGGCTCCAACTCCCGGTGCACCCATTGCTCCAGGAGTTTTTGAAGGAATATGGGGTGGCGCTGAACCACCTCACGCCGAATGCCATCATTCGGATGGGCCTATTCATATGGCTCTTCACTACGGCCACCAGACGGGAGCCCACCCTGCGAGTCCTCCGGTACTTCTACGAGCCGGCAGCGAGGAGCTCCCACCTGGTGAAGGGGGGACCCAAGTCCCCCTTTGGCTCGGTGATGGTGCAGATGCTACCGTCCCGGGTGGCCGATTACCCGGTGGTGGCCTCCCGGGACCACTGGGGGGATTGGATCCGGAGGTGATTCTACCTCCGGGTCCGGGACGACAGGGTGGTGTACTCCCCGAAGGCCCCCATCTACAGCCGATCGTCCGCGCCGAAGCCCACGGTGTGGACGGACGAGGAGCTGGAGCTCCTCGGGAAGGTCATCGTCTCCCAGCGCACCCGCTCCATGCGGGACGCGGCCGAGGAGATGATGCTTTTGAGGATCTCCCCCTTCTCACGCGGGAGGAGGGGGATTGGGATGTGCGCGAAGCAACGGCCCCCGGTGAAACTGGTGACCTGACGTAAGTCTTCGTTACCTGGTTCAATGCATTTACAAATTTTAGAAAAGTTTTCTAACTATTACCTTTCACAGTCCGGCCGTACCAGGCGGCATGGGAGAAGGCGGAGAATCTCCTGGGGAGGTACTTCGCCGATGAGCACGAGCGCATCGTGCGCGTTGTGGGGGAGGGCCCTCCCCGGAACCTGGTAGCCGAGGCCTTCGGGCTAAAGCTACCGGAGAGGAAACCCCTCCCCACCCCCGGATCGCACAAGCGGGGGAAGGAAGACGCCGGGGGCTCTGAGCCTAAGAAGGCCAGAGTTCAAAAATCCCCCGGCCCATCGATGACGCCGGCCTCGATGCCGGCGAAGGCCCGGGACGAGACCCCCGGGACCGAGCGCGCCTGGGCGCCGGCCCGGAAGGAAGCAACACCCCCTCCCCTGGAGAGCCCCGTTGAGGCTCAGGGGAAGGGACCGGCCGCGGGCGGGGCGGCGTCCGATTCGGAGGACTACGCCCTCTCGCCGCCTTCGGTGGCGGCCCTCCCGGCGCCCCCAGCACCTTTGGAGCCTTAGAAGCCGGAGGTGAGGTTCGCGGAGGCCTCGCCTCCGCTGGTGGAGTGGCCGGTAGACGAGGGGGGGAGCCCCTCGGTCTATGAGGTCCCTCCGGAAGTAGAGGTCCCGGGGGCCCTCTCGCCCGGGAAGGGGAAAGGGCTGATGGTTCCTCCCCGGGGAGGGAGCCCTTCCGAAAGCTCCTCGGCCACTTCCTCGGAGGCCACCTCCTCGGCGACGAAGACGCCGACCACTGCCACCCCTGCCGAGATTATGCCGGGTGCTCAGGTCCGGGGACCCCTCATCGGCCGCGACGGGACCGGCGTCGGGCGGAAGACCCCCCTACTTTCCGGGGGGAGGTCGCCTGCTACGCGGAGGGCCTGTAGACCCGGAAGGTCCAGGCCTACGTCGTGGAGGGGACGCTCCATGATCGTTTTTGGGAGCTCCAGTCTCTCCAGATTCAGGTACTTACCCGAGTCGATGACGCTATCTTTCGGCCCCCTACACTTGAATTTTTTCTAACTCTGGAATTTGTAGGGGGTGGCCATTACCTGGGGCCTTGAGCAGAGGATCAGCCGGCTGCTGAAGGACGCGGAGGAGAGGGCCGCCACCTACCTGGGGCAGCGGGACGAAGCCCTCCAGGAGTTGGCCCGGGTCCGTGCCCAAGTCCACGTCTCCGAGGTCGTCAATGGCCACCTCTGGCAGGAGGCCAAGGCGAAGGAGGAGGCCTTCCGGGAGCTCGAGGGCTCGAGCGTCCGGGCGGTGATGGACGTGGGTCGCTCCGTCCGCTCGGCCCTCGAGAGCCTTGGCGTGAGCCTAGGCTCTAGGAGCAGCTCGGAGGTGCCCTCGGCCACACTCACGGAGCTTGTGCGTTTTCTTAACGCACAGGTCTCTGTGATCCCGGAGGCCGCGGATGCTCGGGCACAAGGCCGGGCAATCCCCGTGGTTGCGGCCGCGGCAGGGCTCGTGGAGCACTGGGGGGTAGGCGCCCGGGCGATCGGGGGCCGCATCCCCCGGAACTTCCCCAAGTTCTTCGAGCCCTCGCGCCGGGAGGTGGAGCAACTCGCCGGGGGCTTCTACGACCGGATCGTCCGGGTGAGGTTCCCGGCACCGGCGGCTCCGACAGTGGATGCCCCGGCCCCAGCCCCGGCGGAAGCCCCCCGGGGGGAGGAAGCCAATGACAAAGTATGAGCCTCCCCCCGGGTCTTAGATAGGACCCTTCTTTTGATTTCTTAGAATTTTGTTCCCAGTAGCTTCTTAGAAGAAGCCCCGGACACTTGTAAAAAGACATTTTGAAATGCAATAGAAATTGAAAATTTTTCTAAGTCTTGAATGAATACATTGTTACCAGGATTCCTGAGAGGTTACTCCAGGGCAGATGTCCAGAAGAAGTTCCCTGGGGGCAAGGCCTTTGAGCCCCGGTATGTGCCCCCCGGAGGACGCCCAAGCCGCTTTAATCTTGCTAAGTCTCGTCTCCAGGGAGCGCAGCGGGGACGCAGTCCGGGAGCCGATCCGATTGAGATGGCATCCGGAGTGGCACATGGATAATTTTGACAATCATCGCGCCGAATTATCCCCTCCGCGCCTGGGGTCCCAGATGATTCCCCCTCTTCGGATACTTCCACCGGCGGGCTACGAGTATTGGCCCGAGGATGTGCTCCGGGAAGCTCAGCGTCGCGTACGCGCATTGTACCGGGACCTGGCCCGGGAGCTAGCGGAGGGTCTCCGGGACTATTACGCCTAGGAGCCTTAGGGCTTAGAGAATTTCCGGGTTATAACCCAGGTTGTACCATTTCCGATGCCCACCGGAGGGGGAAGATGTCCTCCGGTTGAATGATTAATAAAGCTGTGTTTGCTTCTTGTTGCTTTGAGAATCTTCTCTTGATATTTTTCTTGGATGGTTTGGACGACTTCTTTTGATAAGAATGAGCTAAGTTTGCTCGTGGATGGTCCGGACGACACCCGGGGGTTCCTTATCCCCCCCGGCCCACAGCGGGCCAGAGGGTAGCTCCGCGTGCTGTGGGGGTGACAAAGCCCCCGGGGTGAAGATGAGGACCTATCGCATAAGAATTTTTCCAAGTTAGAAAATTTGAAAACGAGGTTTCCGGGGAAAAACCTTCCGGGAGACAATCGTCCGGTCGCCGTGAGAACGGGGAGCCGGGAATATGGTCTCGGGGGAAGAAACATCCGAGAAAACCCGAGGAAATTTCCGGAGGTGAGCTTTCCGGGAGACAGTCGTCCGGTCGCCGTGAGAACGGGGAGCCGGGAATAGGGTCTCCGCGGGAGAAATATCCATGAAATCCGCAATTTTTCCGGGAGACAATCATCCGGTCGCCGTGAGTACGGGGAGCTGGGAATAAGATCTCTGGGAAAGAAATATCCAAGAAAGCCTGAGATGAGATTACCGGAGATAAACCACCAGGGAGACAATCGTCCGGTCGCCGTAAGAACGGGGAGCCGGGAATAAGGTCTCCGGAGAAGAATGTCCAAGAAATCCGTTCCGCCGGGGAGACTATTGACTCCCGGAGGAGGATGTGCCCGATGACGGGTCTGAGTTTTTGGGCAGGGGACTAGTCTCTCAAAGTGATTCGTTACCACGGTCCCTGAGGACTGGGTTGCCGCTTACACCCTCAGTCCACAAGGGCTGATCATAAGCCGCTCTTCAGGAGGGACTTGTTGGGTCTGAGCCCACTTCTTCACGGGGAGGGCGTCCTCGCGGGGAGGGCATCGCCGTTAGGGGCGGTAATGTGAAGAATCTGCAATGAGACAGTTGAAGAGAAAAATCCAGTTGTATTGATAATGCTGCAAAATACAACGCCTGCCCCCACGAAGTCGCGAAAGGGGAGGGAAAGGTGATTACAATGTCCCCCCTCCCCCTCTGGCGTGATTGCTCCGGGGGAGGGGACAGTAAGTACGAGGTCCCCCTTCCCTCTCCGGCGTAATCGCTTTGGGGGAGGGGATGGGCCTGTGTAGGCTAGACGTAAAACTTGCGAAGTAGACGCAAGTTCCACGTGTGCTTCAGCTCCTGCTCTTGGAGGCTGGAGAGCTTATAAGCCCCCGAGCCCAGGACCGCGGAGATCTTGTAGGGTCCCTCCCATTTGGGGGAGAGCTTACCCTGGGCTTGGGGGTCTGCGACGCGCTTGAGGACAAGATCCCCAAGGCGGAAGGCTCTCGCGCACGCGTTGGTTGTATGCGCGCGCCATCTCGCGCTCGTAGATGGCGTGGCGGAGGAGTGCTCGTCGCGTTCCTCCTCCACGAGGTCGATCTCCAGTCACTGGTTGGCCTCATTGGCTTGGTACGCTGCGGTCGTAGCTCCATCCAGGAGCTCGACTTGCAGCGACCGTAAGCCAATCTCCAGGGGGAGGACTGCCTCCGCCCCGTAGACTAGGGAGAAGGGAGTACGTCCCGTCGCCCGGCTCAGGGTCGTGAGCATGGAACAGAGGATGCTAGGGAGCTCCTCTGCCCATGCACCCCACTTAGAAGCGGCCTGCTCGAGTCACTGGCGCAACCCCGTAGGATCACACCGTTGACCCTCTAGACAGCCCCATTGCTCCAGGGATGGGCCACTGAGGTGAATTGGATGACGAGCCCCAGGCCATCATAGAATTCCTGGAAATAAGCCGAGTCTAATTGGGTCCCGTTAACAATGGTGATTTCCCGGGGGACACCAAAACGACAAACGACGTTTTTCCAGAAACCGCTGGACAGCCTAGGACGTGATGCTGGCCAAGGGTTCCACCTCTACCCACTTTGTAAAGTAGTCGACCGCGACCAACGCATACTTGTATCCTCCGGGCGCTGGGGGGAAGGGTCATAAGAGGTCCATCCCCCAGCGCACGAAGGGCCAAGTGATGGGGATAGTCTGCAGCGCTACAAGGGGGTGGTTCAAACCCTTGGCCATCTTCTGGCAAGCCTCGCACACGGAGACAAGGTCTCGCGCGTCGCGCATGACCGTGGGCCAATAGAAGCCCTGCCGGAGAGCCTTGGCCGCGATGGCACACGGGGCTAGGTGAGAGCCACAGCTCCCCGCGTGGATGTCTTCGAGAAGTTGGAGTCCCTCCGGCCGTGGGAGGCAGCGCAG
Source organism: Pharus latifolius (assembly GCA_019359835.1). NCBI lineage: Eukaryota > Viridiplantae > Streptophyta > Magnoliopsida > Poales > Poaceae > Pharus > Pharus latifolius. The sequence goes on from CM033330.1 coordinate 19,596,381, forward strand.
GAGGGCGGAAGCCCCTTGCTTGTAGAGCTTCCCCTCCAGCAGGAGGTATGCCCGGGCTTTGGCCCGGAGGCGCTTAGCCTCGGTCTCGTTAGGAGGGTCCCCCTCCCCCTTGAAGAAGGAGATGAGGGGGTCCATCCATGACGGAGTCCGGGTGATCTCGGCGACCTCTGTGACACGAGGCTCGTCGCCCGTGTCCGGGGAGGCCACCGACGGCTTCGTGATGATTTCCAGGAAGGCCCCCTTGGGGAGCGATTCTCGGGCGCTTGCTGCCCTCGCCAAGGCGTCGGCCCGATCATTATCCCTTCGCGGGATATGCCGGGCCTCGAGGCCATCGAAGTGCCTCTCCATCTTTCGCACCTCCTGCAAATAAAGACTCAAGTTTGCGTCATGGCACAGGTAAGACTTGTCCATATGGCAAACGACGAGCTGAGAATCTCCCTTCACTAGGAGGCACCGGATCCCCAGGGAGCACGCAAGGCGCAACTCGAGGAGAAAAGCCTCGTACTGGGCGACGTTGTTGGTTGTGGGGAACTCGAGCCGCGCCGCGTACTCGAGTTCCTTCCCCTCGGGGCTCCGGAGGACTACTCCCGCACCAGCCCCGGCAAGACATAGCGACCCGTCGAACATGAGTGTCCAATGGTAACTGCGTCGGGGCGGCGCGGGGAGGTCTTCGTCCCCGGGCCCGGAGGCTGGAGTCCACTTCGCCACGAAGTCGGCGAGAACCTGTGACTTGATGGCAGAGCGACCCGTGAGGGACAGGGAGAAGGGGGCAAGCTCAGGCCCCCATTTCCCAATCCGGCCAGTGGCTTCTTTGTTCCGCAGCACCTCCCCCAGGGGGAGGGACGACGGGACAGTGATGGGGTGTCCCAGGAAGTAGTGGCGAAGCTTCCGGGATGCCATCAGGAGGGTGTAGCAGATCTTCTCCATCTCCGTGTACCGAGTCTTGGCCCCCTAGAGGGCCTCACTCACGTAGTACACGGGACGCTGCTGCCCCCCTTGCTCCTTCACCAAGACCGCGCTGACGGCGACCGGGGTCGCGGCAAGGTAGAGGAGCAAGGGCTCTTTTGGAGACGGACTCACGAGCATTGGAGGGCTCGTGAGGTACTTCTTGAGGTCGTCGATGGCCTCCTGGGCCTCGGGGGTCCATCGGAACCCCTCGAGCCCCCAGAGCATCTTGAAGAATTGGAGCGCGACTAAGCGGCCTGCGAGCCACTGGACGTCCTTGACGGAGAGCGGCGGGGCATGTCCAGGAATGCCTGGATCTTTTCGGGATTTGCCTCTATGCCCCGTTGGGACACGAGGAAACCCAAGAGCTTCCCCCCGCCACGCCGAAGGGGCACTTCTCCGGGTTGAGCTTCAGTCCATACGCGTGGAGGTTACGGAAGGTCTCCGCCAGGTCGTCGACGTGGGCGGCTGCACGGGGACTTTTGACGACCGTGTCGTCCACGTAAACTTCGACGTTGCGGCCAACTTGGTCTTTGAAGACCAGCATCATGAAGCGCTGGAAGGTCGCTCCTGCGTTCTTCAGCTCGAAGGGCATGTGGACGTAGCAGAAGGTTCCGAGGGGAGTTATGAAACTCGTCTTTTCCTCGTCCCCTTCCTCCATCCGGACTTGATGGTAGCCCGAGTAGGCGTCCAGGAAGCTCATCAACTCGTACCCCGCAGTCGAGTCGACCAGTTGGTCAATCCGCGGGAGTGGGAAGTTGTCCTTGGGGCAGGCGTCGTTGAGATCGGTGAAGTCCATGCACATCCGCCACTTGCCATTTGACTTCTTCACGAGGACAGGGTTCGCGAGCCACTCGGGGTGCAGGACCTCCCGTATGAACCCCGCCTCTCGGAGTCGGGCGATCTCCCCCTTGATTGCCTCTTGGTGTTCGAGGGAGAGCTTCCTCAGCTTTTGTTTGACGGGGACGGGGGGGGGGGGGGGGGGGGGGTGACCGGGGGTCACCGCGAGCTTGTGCTCAATGATCCCTCGGGCGACGCCCCGCATGTTCTAGGGCTTCCACACCAAAACGTCGGAGTTCTCGCGCAGGAAAGCCGCCAGTTGCGCTGCATGCTCCTCGGGGAGCTCCGCCCCGATCCGGACGATTTTGTCCCCGTCGTCCGGGGAAAGCAGGACCTTCCGGAGGCCCCCTTCCGGACGCGGCTTGGGGAGGGGCCACCCGGGAGGTATCGCCGCGACGTCTGGTTTCGGGGGAGAGACCTCCCCCCCGGGCGCCTTAATGATGTTGACGTTTCCGATTGTGGCGGCGGCATGCTCGTATAGAGCACGGGCCATGTCTTGGTCTCCTCGGACGTTGATCACGCCATGCGGCCCGGGGATCTTCATGCCGAGGTAGTTTTGATGGGTGGCAGCCCCCAGGCGGTTGATCGTGGTCCTCCCCATGATCGCGCTGTAGGAGGAGGGGAGGTCCACTACATCGAATCGGACCATCTCGGTCCGGTAGTTCTCCGGGGTGCTGAATGTCATGGGGAGATCCACCTTCCCCACGGGATGGATCGCCTTCCCCGGGACGAATCCTTGCAGGGGTCCTGCCGCGGGCTGTGGAAGTTTCTCATCCACCTGCATCTCCTTGAAGGCTTTCAGGTAGAGGACATCGGTGGAGCTCCCGCTGTCCACGAGGATGCGGGCCAGGTGGCCGTTGTAGATGGTGGCGGAGACGATGAGTGCGTCGTCGTGGGGGAAGCGAACCCCGCGCGCGTCTTCTGCCGTGAAGGTGAGGGGGACGTCCGACCACTTGGGTGGCGGAGACTTGTGCAGCACCCCCAACACCTTGACTTCGCGTGCGTACACTTTGCGCTGGCGCTTAGAGTCCCGCCCGGAGGCGGACCCTCCCATGATGACGTTGATACGGCGCTGGGAAGTTTGGAAAGGGAGAGTTTCTGAAGGCTCCCCCTCCTGCGTCTGCCCCTGTTGACCCCCCGCGGGGGTAGGAAGGGCCGGAATAGCTGGCCAAGGGGGCAAGGAGGCCGGAGTCCCCCCCTCGCCCATGTTGGTCGAGGAACGCCGCGAAGTGCTGCAGCAGCTGGTGGCACTCCTGGGTAGCGTGGGTACTGGACCCGTGGAAGCTGCACCACGGTCCTTCCCTGCCTCTCCCCGCGGGGCCTTCCCGACCGTGGGAAGACTGTCCTCCCCCATGGCCTTTCGGCTTGGGGAAGGGGCGGTTGCCCCTCGGGGGGTCGCGCGAGCCGCCTCCGCCCTCGAGGACAAAGGTGTCCCGAGGCTGTGGCTCGTTACGCCCCCCCTGCCTGGGGCGTTTGAGGGTGTCCTTGACCCCCCGGTCGGCGGGGGCGGGAGCCCCCTGGGTCTTCTTCCAGAGGTCGTCTTCCTCCACCCGAGTGTACTTTTCGAGTACATTGAAGAGCTCGTCGGCGGAGGAGGGGCAGCTCCGGGAGAGCCTCCGGTGGAGCTCCCCCAGGAGGATCCCACTTTTGCACGCTTCGATGACCGTAGAGTCGGGGACGTGAGCCACTTTGCTCTTCACTTGGGCGCAGCACTTGAAGAAGCTCCGGATGGTCTCCCCCGTCCTCTGCCGGATGGTGTACAGCTGCAAGGAGTCCAGGGGACGCACGTAGTTCCCCTGGAAGTTCACGCAGAACTCACACTTGAGCTGTGCGAAAGACTTGATGGAGCCGGCCTTCAGGTTGTAGAACGAGGAGCGGGCGATCCCGGTGAGGTAGAGGGGGAAGACGTTGCACTGCACTGTCTCGTCCCCCCCCGGGCGCGGAGATGGCTGTGGAGTATTCCTGCACAAATTCGTAAGGGTCGGCCTCACCATTATAGTGCTCGATGTGCGGCGGGCGGTAGGGCCGTGGCCACCGAATGCTCCGAAGTCTGCGGCACAGGGGCTGATTAGCCCCCTGCACTTCCCGGGGAGAGTCCCGGTCGCTGTCTCCTTTGACGGGGGACACGCCCTCGTTATCGGAGTCGGAAAGCGGCCCGAGAGGTCCGCCGGAGTGGTGGTAGCGACGCTTCTCTTCTGGGCCGGGGCTGATTTCCCGAACGTCCGGGCTCTCCCCCGGAGAGGCTGGCTCCTTGGCGGGTTTCTTCCCCCGACCGGTCCGAGAGCGAGGCTCTCCGCGTCCGCGGCTAGGGGGAAGTTCTTCCCCGCGCTTGGGTGAATGCATTCGCTCGACCTCCTCCCGGGAGAAACGGACCTGGTCCATCGGGGGCACCCTCGGGGGCGGCCCCGGGGGAGGAGGGAGCTCATGCACTGTAGATGCCGGCCCGGAGGCTATTGGGGCCGGCTGGGGGAAGCCCCCTGCGAAGACCCCTTGAACCAGAAAAGGGGAAGCCCCTGTATCATCCGGAACTGGGGAGGGGGCGCCTGCGGCGACGTTCGGAACCGAAGTGGAGGGAGCCCCCGTGGCGACGACCGGAGACGGAAAGAGGGAAGCCCCTATAATATCCGGAATCGGCGAGGGGGGAGCCCCCGCGGCGACGTCCGGAACCGGGGAGCCGATGCGGGGGGAAGTCCGCTGAGAAACGGGAGCTGCTCTGTCGACTGCCCCCGGTGCGGTAAACGTTACACGCGGTGCGGGACTGGGTCCCGGTGCAGGGAAAACTCCCGGCATATATTGGGCCCCCGGCCTCAGAATTGGCCTGGAACGGGGTATCCCCCCGGGGCCACGAAGGGCCCAGGCATAAAGTACCCTCCCTGCACCGGGAAGGGCCCGGGTTCTGGGAAGGGTTTGGATGTATGACCCGCAGGGGGAGGGTACCCCTCGCTGGGGTCATACGGGGCGGATAAACCTCTGGAGACCGGAGGGACCGCCGGGTGACCCATAAACGGGGGCATGGTCCTCGGATATGGGTACGGCGCATATGTGGGGGCCGGTGGCCGCGCCAACACACGGAGCAGCTCGTCCATAGAGCGCTGGGCGCGGAGCTGGCCCTCCACTAAAGCCTCAAGCAGGGCGTCCCGGGGAGCCGGGATAGCCATCGGGGGGAGACTGGTCCCGGTCGAGGTTCCCGCGGTCACCGGGAGCGACCCGGAGGTAGAAGCACCTAAGTTAAGAGGAAGGTGGGAGGCGGTACCTGGGTCTGGCCGCCTCAGGGCGGAAGCGCCGGGACAGTCGTGTCCCGGACGGGCGGTGCCGGGTCTCCGAGACCGGCGTCACCGGGAAGGGCGCGGGCCCTTGTTCTTGGGGGAGCCATGGCGTCTTGTCACGAGTCCCCACGGTTGGCGCCAACTGTCGTGGTATTGCGAATACTCCGGCAGGTTTTGTGGACGATCCTAGCGAAGAAAACGCGGCGCGGGTTGACTGGGTGACCGGTCCTCCCCCGCCGGACAAACACAGCAAGTGACACGAGGATTTATACAGGTTCGGGTCCCAGTAGGGGCCCTAGTCTTGTCAGCGTGCTCCCGACCGGAGTCGGCTGGGGAGGCTCTCTCGGGGAGAGGCTTCCAGAGCACACCTGTGAGTTTGGCCATTCTAGCAATAATGAATAACTTGTTCTTACAACAGGGGTACAAGGGCTATTTATAGCCCCAAAAAGAAGCAAAAAGACTAAACTACCCCGGACGCCACCGTCGGATCGAGGGGTAGCAAAGTCCTTCTCCCGGTCTGGTGTCTCGGATGCTTGACAGGTGGCCGCTGATTCCTGAGGCGCTCCCTGCGTGACTTGCACGTGATCAAGAACCAAAGACTTTACCTTTAGAAGGGCAACAATGCCCGGGACAGGCATCGGAGGCCACGTCCCCGGGCTGATGGCGGCGCCCGGGACATTCACCGGAGGCAATGTCTCTGGGCAATTGGTAGCGCCCGGGATATGCCCCGGAGGCAATGTCCCCGGGCGAAAGGCGGCGCCCGGGGCAGGCACCGGAGGCCACGTCCTCAAGCGAAAGGCGGCGCTTAGGACATGCCCCGGAGACAATGTCCCTGGGCCAATGGCGGCACCCGGGATATGCCCCGGAGGCAACGTCCCCGGGCAAATGGCGGCGCCCGGGATATGCCCTGGAGGCAATGTCCCCGGGCGAAAGGTCCCCGGGCGAAAGGCGGCGCCCGGGACATGCACCGGTGGCAATGTCCCCGGGCCAATGGCGGCGCCCGGGATATGCCCCGGAGGCAACGTCCCCGGGCAAATGGCGGCACCCGGGATATGCACTGGAGGCCACGTCCCCAGGCGAAAGGCGGCTGCAGGCACCGGAGGCCACGTCCCCGGGCGAAAGGCGGTGGCAGGCACCGGAGGCCACGTCCCCGGGCGAAAGGCGGCGCCCAGGGCAGGCCCCGGAGGCAAGGTCCCCGGGCGAAAGGCGGCACCCGGGACACGCCCCGGAGGCAATGTCCCCGAGCGAAAGTGACGCAACTTACCTAGACTTGGTGGCGCGGAGATTTCCCCCAACAGGAAGTCTAATATTAATTCTCTGTGTCTGATACAGAAACCCATACCAAACCCAATCGAAATGCATAAGGAGTCTAATATTAAGTCTCCGAGTCTGATATGGAAACCCCATGCCAAACTCAATCCAAATGCATACGGAGTCTAATATTAAGTCTCTGAATTGATACGGAAACTCATACCAAAATAGACATAATCTGATTGCATTGTTCCAACCCGTTAAGTGTGTGACCCTATAGATTCATGTATATTTACTCACGACCTGGCAATACTTACCCGAATTGTAAGTCGGTACTGGCCCCTAGCAGAACATAACGACTATCCAAAAACACACAAAGATCATAATCAGCAAACCTTATATAATGTCTCATGTTGATCCTCTTGTCATACGATACTAGATTAAACCCAAGGTAGGAAATGTGCCACCCTTGCACAGTTCAATCTTTTCTCAATCTCATAGTGAATTGATCTTCCCGTAGTTGACACTCAACCACAAACGGCATTGCCATGCACGTCTCAATTCATCTATATCGAGGGGCCCAGAGATATCTCTCTCATTATATAAGAGATGCAAATTCCATCATAACCATTCATATTCCTCCGCATGGGTCATAGCATACCCAAATATTACCTTTATTACCAGTTAATTAAAAGTAGTGTTTGGTAGTGTCAAAGTATACTACTACACATGTAAGAAACTATGATGGTCTCAGGTCTAAGGATCAATCATAAACATTATTTGAGACCAACTGGTGACAAATAAAAAATCCAAACAGTTTCTCAAAATGGGTCTATCCAACATTATATTCTACAATATATGTCCACATTATTGATTTGATATCTTATAGCCATGGTCCATGAAACATAACCATCAATCAATAAATGCGCTAATCCATTAATCAATAATGTCCTATTTAAAGATAATGGATCAGGGACTTTATTAGAATAATATCATCAAATAAATTTAGAGTCTCACGAACAACTCACATACTTGTTGATCGAACCAAGATGATAATTTATTCAAAAATAACATATTATTCAAATATTCATAAATATAACAAAGATAAATACAACTTTGTGATTTTCTCTATGACATATCACTAACAATCTCCCACTTAGACTAGAGTCAATCACAAATGTATCTAATACCTATTGCTCTAGTATGCACCTCATGCTTTGGTTGCGGGAGAGGCTTTGTCAATAGATCAACAACATTCAAATCTGTGGACACTTCGCAAATCTTCACATCACCTCTATTCACGATTTCTCAGATGAGGTGACAACGCCTGAGTATATGTTTGGATTTCTGATGAGACCTTGGTTCCTTGGTTTGCGCAATGGTTCCACTATTATCACAATAGAGATCCACTGAGCTTGAAATGCTAGAAACCACACCAAGTTCAGAGATTAACTTTTTCATCCAAACAGCTTCTTTGGCAGCTTCAGAAGCAACAATGTACTCTGCTTCTATTGTAGAATTAGCGACAGTTTCTTGCTAGGAACTCTTCTAGCTTATAGCTCCTCCATTAAGGCAAAACACAAAACCAGCTTGCGATTTGAAATCATCTTTGTCGGTTTGGACGCTAGCATCGGTGTAACCACTAACAATGAGCTCTTCCTCACCTCCATAAACTAGGAACACATTCTTAGTCCTCCTCAAGTATTTAAGGATCTTTTTTACAGCAATCTAGTGACTCTCACCTGGATCTAATTGGTATATGCTCGTAACACTTAGAGGATAGGAGACATCTGGGAGTGTACTAAGCATGGCATACATAATATACCCAATAGCAGAAGCACATGGAATCTTACTCATTCGGTCTCGCTCATCACATGTCGAAGGACATTGACTCTTCCTAAGACTAATGCCATGTGACATAGACAGAAATGTTGGGGGAAATCTTCGTGAGACTAAGTCCAGGTAAAGAGTTGCGCCATTTCCCCGGGGACAAGACCCCCGGTGTCTCTCCCGGGTGCTGCCATGTGCCCGGGGACAAGGCCCCCGGTGCCTGTCCCGAACGCCGCCATTTGCCCGGGGAAAAGCACCCCGGTGCCTATCCCGGGCACTGCCTTGTGCCCGGGGACAAGGCCCCCGGTGCCTGTCCCGGGTGTCGTCGTCCTTCCGGGGACAGGAGCCCTCAATCCCGAGTCACGTGCAGGTCACGCGAGGAGTGCCTCGGGAATCAGCGGACACCTGTCAAGCATCCGAGGTGCTTGGCCGGGAGAAGGACGTTGCTACCCTTCGATCCAACGGTAGCAGGCGGGGTAGTTTAGTCTTTTTGCTTCTTTTGGGGCTATAAAAGCCCTTGTACACCTCTTGTAAACGACAATTGGCTCATTATTGCTAGAATAGCCAATCTCACAAGTGTGCTCTGGAACCTCTCCCCCGAGAGAGTTTCCCCAGCCGACTCCGGTCGAGAGCACGCCGACAGGACTAGGGCCGCCACCGGGACCCGGACCTGTATAAACCCTCGTGTCATTTGTTGTGCTTGTCTGGTGGGGGAGGACTGGTCACCCGGTTAGCCCGCGTCGCGTTTTCTTCGCTAGGATCGTCCACAAAACCTACCGTGGTGTCTGTAACACCACGACAGTTGGCGCCGTCCGTGGGGAGTCGTGATGAGAAGCCATGGCTCCCCCAAGAATGAGGGCCCGCGCCCTACCTGGTGATGTCGGTCCCGGTGACCCGACGCCACCGGTCCGGGACACGATTGTCCCGGAGCTTCCGCCCGGAGGCGGCCAGACCCAGGTACCACCTCCCACTTTCCCTCTTAATTTCAGTGGTTCGACCTGCGGTCAATCTCGGCGACCGCGGTAGCTTCGGCCAGGACCAGTCTCCCCCCGACGGCTCCCCCGGCTCCCCGGGACGCCTTGCTCGAGGCTTTAGCAGAGGGCCAGCTCCGCGCCCAGCGCTCTATGGATGAGCTGCTCCGTGTGTTGGCACAGCCACCGGCCCCCACATACGCGCAGTAGCCATACCCGGGGTCTATGCCCCCGTTTATGGGTCACCCGGTGGGCCCTCCAGTTTCCGGAGGTCCGACCACCCTGTATGACCCCACCGTGGGGTACCCTCCCCCGGCGGGTCATACGTCCGGACCCTTCCCGGCAGCAGGATCCTTCCCGGTGCCGGGAGGTTACTTTGTGCCCGGGCCTTTCGTGGCACCGGGGGGATACCCTGTTCCGGGCTCATTCCCGGGGCCGGGGGCCCATTACACGCCGGGGGTTTTCCCTGCGCTGGGAGCCAGCCCCGCCCCACTTGTTGCGTCTACCGCACTGGGAGCGGTCGACAGAGCAGCTCCCATGCCGCAGCGGACCTCCCCCGCAACGGTGCCCCGGTTCCAGACGTCGCCGCGGAAGTCCCCCCGTGCCGGTTCCAGATAACACAGGGGTTTCCCCCTTTCAGGTCCTGGTCGTCGCCGCGGGGGCTCTGTCCTCTTCGATTTTGGATAATACAGTGGTTTCCCCCTTTCCGGTTCCGAACGTCGCCGCGGGGGCCCCCTCCCCGGTTCCGGATGATACAGGGGCTTCCCCCTTTCCGGTTTCGGGGGTCTTCGCAGCGGGCTCCCTCCAACCAGCCCCGGTAGCCCCCAGGCCGGTAGCTACAGTGCATGAGCTCCCTCCTCCCCCGGGACCAGGTCCCTTTCTCCCGAGAGGAGGTCGAGCGAATGCGCACGGCTAAGTCCGGGGAAGAGCTTCCCCCGGGCTGCGGACGTGGGGAGCTTCTCTCCCGCACAGTCTGGGGGAAGAGACCCGTTGAAGAGCCTTCTCCGGGAGATAGCCCGGACGTCCGGGAATTCTACCCCAGCCCAGAAGAAAAGCGTCGTTACCGCCATGCCGGCGGACCACTTGGCCCGCTTCCTGACTCTGACAACGAGGGCGTGTCCCCTGTCAAGGCAGACAGCGACCGACGCTCTCCCCGGGAGGTACAGGGGGCTAATCATCCACTCTGCCGCAGACTTCGGTGCATTCGGTGACCGCGGCCTTACCGCCCGCCGCACATCGAGCACTACAACGGTGAGGCCGACCCCTATGAATTTGTGCAGGAATATTCCACGGCCATCTTGGCGGCTGGGGGGGGACGAGGCGGTGCAATGCAATGTCTTCCCCCTCTACCTCACTGGGATCGCCCGCTACTGGTTCTACAATCTGAAGGCCGGCTCCATCAAGTCCTTCGCGCAGCTCAAGTGCGAGTTCTGCGCGAACTTCCAGGGGAACTACGTGCGTCCCCTGGATTCTTCACAGTTGTATACCGTCCAGCAGAGGACGGGGGAGACCATCCACAGCTTCTTCAAGCGCTTCGCTCAAGTCAAGAGCAAAGTGGGTCACGTCCCCAACTCTACGGTCATCGTGCAAGAGCGGGATCCTCCCAGGAGAGCTCCATCGGAGGCTCTCCCGAAGCTGCCCCTCCTCCGCCGACGAGCTCTTCAGCGTACTCAAAAAGTACGCTCGGGCGGAGGAGGATGACCTCTGGAAGAAAAACCAGGGGGCTCCCGCCGCCGCTGATTGGGGGGCCAGGGGCCCCCTCAAACACCCCAGGCAGGAGGGTCGTAATGAGCCACGGCCTCGGGACACTTTTGTCCTCGAGGGTGGAGACAGCTCGCGCGACGCCCCGAGGGGCAACCGCCCCTTCCCCAAGCTGAGAGGCCGTGGGGGAGGACAGTCGTCCTGCGGTCGGGAAGGCCCCGCGGGGAGAAGCAAGGAAGGACCGTGGTGCACTTTCCACAAGTCCGGTACCCATGCCACCCGGGAATGCCACCAGTTACTGCAGCAGTTCGCGGCATTCCTCGACCAGCATGGGCAGGGGGGCGACTCTGGCCTCCTTGCCCCCTCAGCCGACTCTACCGGCCCTTCCTTCTCCCGCGGGGGGACAGTAGGGACGAGCGCAGGAGGGGGAGCCATCAGAAGCTCTCCCCTTCCAAACTTCTGAGCGGCGTGTCAACGTCATCATGGGAGGGTCCGCTTCCGGGCGGGACTCCAAGCGCCAGCGTAAGGAGTACGCGCGCGAAGTAAAGGTAGTGGGGGTGCTACATACGTCTCCGCCACCCAAGTGGTCGGACGTCCCCCTCACCTTCACGGCCGAAGACGCACGTGGGGTGCGTTTCCCCCATGACTACGCGCTCATTTTCTCCGCCACCATCTACAACTGCCACTTGGCCCGCATCCTCATGGATGGCTGGAGCTCCACTGATGTCCTCTACCTGAAAGCTTTCAAGGAGATGCAGGTGGACGAGAGGCTCTTACAGCCCGCAGCAGGGCCCTTGCAAGGATTCGTCCCGGGGAAGGCGATCCACCCCGTGGGGAAGGTGGATCTCCCCATGACGTTCGGCACCCCGGAGAACTACCGGACTGAGATGGTCCGATTTGACGTGGTGGACCTCCCCTCCTCCTACAACGCGATCATAGGGAGGACCACGATCAACCACCTGGGAGCCGCGATCCACCAGAACTACCTCTACGTGAAGATCCCTGGGCCTCCCGGCGTGATCACCGCCCGGGGAGACCAAGACGTGGCTCGCGCTCTATACGAGTGCGCCGCCACAACGATCGGGAGCGTCAACATCATTAAGGCACCGGGGGGGAGGTCTCTCCCCCGGAATCAGAAGTCGTTGTGATACCTCCCGGGAGGCCCCTCCCCAAGCTGCGTCCGGAAGGGGGCCTCCAGAAGGTCCCGTTGTCCCCGGACGACGGGGACAAAACCGTCCGGATCGGGGCGGAGCTCTCCGAGGAGCATGCGGCGCAACTCGCGGCCTTCCTGCGCAAAAACTCCGATGTTTTCATGTGGAAGCCCTCCAACATGCGGGGCATCGCCCGGGATGTCATTGAGCACAAGCTTGCAGTGACCCCAGGCGGGGTTCATCCGGGAGGTCTTACACCCCGAGTGGCTCGCGAAATTTCTAACAACGGCAAGTGGCGGATGTGCGTGGACTTCACCGACCTCAACCGCGCCTGCCCCAAGGTCAACTTCCCGCTCTCGTGGATTGACCAACTGGTCGACTCCACTGAGGGGTGTGAGTTGATGAGCTTCCTGGACGCCTATTCGGGCTACCACCAAGTCCGGATGTCGGAAGGGGACGAGGAAAAGACGAGTTTCATAACTCCTCTTGGAACCTTCTGCTACGTCCACATGCCCTTCGGGCTGAAGAACGCGGGAGCGACCTTCCAGCGCCTCATGACGCTGGTCTTCAAGGACCAAATCGGTCGCAACGTTGAAGTCTACGTCGATGACATGGTCGTCAAAAGTCCCCGTGCAACCACCCACGTCGATGACCAAGCGGAAACCTTCCGCAACCTCCGCGTGTTTGGGCTGAAGCTCAACCCGGAAAAGTGCTCCTTCGGCGTACGTGGGGGGAAGCTCCTGGGCTTCCTCGTGTCCCAGCGGGGCATAGAGGTGAACCCTGAGAAGATCCGGCGTTCCTAGACATGCCCCCGCCGGGCTCAGTCAAGGACGTTCAGCGTCTCGCTAGCCGCTTAGCTGCGCTGAGCCACTTCGTCTCGCGGTCGGGGGAACACGGCCTTCAATTCTTCAAGATCCTCCGGGGGATCGAGGGGTTCCGGTGGACCCGTGAGGCTCAGTAGGCCTTCGACGACCTGAAGAAGTGCCTCACAAGCCCCCCAATGCTCGTGAGCCCATCTCCGAAAGAGCCCTTGCTCCTCTACCTTGCCGCGACCCCGGTTGCCATAAGCGTGGTATTTGTAAAGGAGCAAGATGGGCAGCAACGTCCCGTGTACTACGTGAGCAAAGCCCTCCAAGGGGCCAAAACTCGGTACACGGAGATGGAGAAGATCTGCTAAGCCCTTCTGATGGCATCCCGGAAGCTTCGTCACTACTTTCGGGGATATCCCATCACTGTCCCATCATCCCTCCCCTTGGGGGAGGTGCTCCGAAATAAAGAGGCCACCGGCCGGATAGGGAAGTGGGGGGCCGAGCTCGCCCCCTTCTCCCTTTCCCTCACGGGCCGCTCCGCCATCAAGTCACAGATCCTCGCCGACTTCATGGCGGAGTGGACCCCCACCTCCGGGCCCGGGGACGAAGACCTCCCCGCGCCGCCCCGACGCAACGACCACTGGACACTTATGATCGATGGGTCCCTGTGTCTCACCGAGGCCGGTGCGGGAGTAGTCCTCTGGAGCCCCGAGGGGAAGGAACTCGAGTACGGGGTGCGGCTCGAGTTCCCCGCAACCAACAATGTCACCGAATACGAGGCTTTGCTCCTCGGGTTGCGTCTTGCACGCACCATGGGGATTAGACGTCTCCTAGTGAAGGGAGACCCTCAGCTCGTAGTTTGCCAAATGGACAAGTCTTACTTGTGTCGACGATTCGGACTCGGAGTCCTCAGCCGAACTTATGCAGAATTTGTAATAGTGAGACCTTTCAAGATGACCCTTCGGGAAGGTATGCTGAACAATGGTGAACAGGAGCACAGAGAATTTAGACAGGTTCGGGCCCTCGATGGTGGGAGTAAAAGCCCTACGTCCTGTTGATATTTCACTAAGTGTGGTAAAAGGTTTACAAATGGAAGGAAAAGTCCTCACAGGCGAGGATTTTTCCTGTAAAAGTGTACCAAGATCAGCCAAAGAAAGCTTATTAAAAATGCTATATAAGGTGTGCCGTAGACTTGGCTAACTTCTTTTTTTCTTTCTTCTTCCTGATTGATGCTTCATGCCATCCTTTTATACTCTTTGAAAGGGTGCCATGTGAAGGAAACTGCATCAATCGGTTGCACGGACGGTTGGATACGGTTTTTGGAACTGCTCTTAACCTCCACGTAGGTTAAACACGTGTTGTTCATAGATAACTGTACGTGTTAACCTCCTGACGGTTGATTCTCCACGTGTAGGAATCTTCGGGATACTTAGAATATCCTGTTGTATGGGCAACCGAATAGATAGATCCCAGGTATCCTGATCGGCAGATGTTCTGACCGCGGGATATTGGCTGACCGCGCGATATCCCGAATGTGTAGTTCGCGTATAGCCCACGAACTTCTGACCGCGCAAGGCTTACGGTCTGACCGCGTAAAGCTGCGACTTGATCGCGTAAAGCTTGCGACCTCGTGGTGATGCCCCTCAGAATAGCTTGAGTTCGCATCACCAGACACATGTCTGGTTCGAACCTGTCTGGAACCAGAAGTTTATTAGAAGTGACCCGGGTGTCAATCCTCGTCAGCTAGCCCCCAAATTCGAAGAAAACGGAGAGACGTGTTTATTTCGAATTTAAAAAACCGTGCATTGGATTTTTAACCCGGCCCTTTAACTTCTCCACTTAGTGGCGCACTAAGTGAAAACGGTTGGTTTTTCAAGACGGGTTCTGACATTACGTGACGGGCAATGATGGCGCCGTAGAGATTTTTATCTCGAGGTAAAATTGTAAATGTCTTAACGAAACCCGAGGTGTCTGGGAGGCGAACCGTCGCCCTGGCGGATATAAGTACCAGACCCCTGGACATGTAAAGATTTACAGTTTCCCTCTCGCGCCTAAGTCTTTTTCTTGTTATCCTGCCTCCTTCCTTTTCATATACTCCTCCCAATGGCAGATCACGAAATCATCGAGATTGAGAGCGATGAAGGGGAAATTGTCGAACAAGGGTCCCAAACGAATGAAGTCCTGTCTCCCTTAAGGAAGAAACCCAAGGTTGACGAAGGATCTTCCAGTGGAACAAAGGTGAAGAATGTAGCGAGTTTCTTTCTTCCTTCAGTTCCTTTGACCCTCCCCGTTCATGCCTCTCGGCAAGTTAGGCCTTTATCCTTAGAGAAAGATCCCATCACATTCAATTCTCCCATCCTTTTGGGTGATCAACATCCTGGTCGGCAAGCGGTGACTATCCCTCGACCAGATGATTGCCATATTGGGTTGGCGAAGCAATCTTCTTCTGGGGAGGTTGCTCTTCCACCATATGATGATCTTCCTCCCAAGATGGGTGTATCAACGGATTATGCACCGGGACGGGTAACAATTTTTCTCCCTTTTTTGCTGATAATTTTAGTTAGTATAACTAACTTTTTGCAAAAATGTAGGAGGTAGGAGGCCCCAGCGATCAGCCTTCTGCTGTTCCATCTCTTCCTTCCGGACAGACCCTTCTGGAAGAGAAGAATGCCCTGGAGAAGAAGACCGAGGAGATGGCCTCGAAGATTCTGCGTTTAGCAGAATGTCTTGATCGATCCCGAGAAGAGGCGCACCATTTCCGCCGAGAGAGGGACTTCGCTCAGCAACAGCGAGAACTCTCTGACTTGATTAGGGACAATAGTGCGTCTGTTGTTAGGGACGATATAGATAGACTTAGGGTAGTTGCTAGTTCCCTGGGGGTTGTCAGTGTAGATCCTACTGACAACAATATGTCCCTTGGGGAACTTTGTAAACTTCTTTCGGAGCAAGTCGATGTTTTAATCGACTGCATCCCTTTTGTATGTAAAGAATGTAAGAAATAAAAGTTCTTTATTTCTCATGAAATATTCTCCACATTTTCTGTGCGAAAATATAGCCATGAACTTTACGTTCGCGACCATTCATACACAGGAAATTTTAGTTCTGCGATCAAAATCATTTTTAAGAAAAAAGCACCGCGACCTGGCCTGATTCCACGATCAGTTTTAAAGCCGCGGTTAGAACTAAGGTTCGACCAGAGTTGGGACTCGGTCAGGCCGTCACTCCGATTAGGATCGAAGTTTCAGCCTAAAACATGATTTCGATAAAACCATAACCCAATTAGAAACATTCCAGTACGTCAAAAATTGAGTTACACGATTTTTTCGAAAAAAATGTTCAAAGTAAAAAAAGGAAAAACGTCCTCTGAAAAGTACTGAAAATTTTTCAGTCCTTTTACACTTTCAGTTTCCAAAACAAAGAAGTCTTTTTGTTTCAGATCCGACGCCTGAGTACTTTATCGGGTCCATCAGAGACAGTATCCATTATGGGAAATGAATAAAGCATTCAATGGAACGTTTGAGGAAGCCACTCAGCCGCGAAAAACCCTTAGAGTTCCCGCCGCTCAAAACCCTCATTTTCTTCAGCCTTCATCTTCCCCAAATCGCCAGCTTCCCCTTTGATTCTACACCAAAGATGGCGTCCTGGAGCAGATCCATTCATCATTCTGAGGAGAGCCTGATGGCGCTAGAGAAGGAGGAGATCCTTTCTCCGCGGCTGCTCATTAACTGGCGACCTATGGAGAAGGACCAAGAAACCCCAACTGTCCAAGAAGGCGAGTTGGTGGTTTTCGAGGAGTATCTGCGTTGCGGGTTCCGATTCCCTGAGAGTCGGTTCATTAAGGACGTCCTCGAACATTACGGGTGGGAACTGATCAACCTCCACCCCAACGCGATGCTGATTCTTGCAGTATTCCAGCATCTCTGTGAAGCCTTCGTCGGAATATATCCCAGTGTGGATCTTTTCCGACGATTCTACTTTTCGGCGTGGTCGAAGAGCACCAACGCCGCCGGATGCATCTACTTCCGGCTGAGGGATAAAAAGGAGTATCCCTCCCCACCCCTGCGAGACTCAGTGCACGGGTGGCACCAGAAATGGTTTTACTGCACCCCGCCGACTGAGAGCGGGTTGTGGTTTGAGAACTCGCGGCCGGAGAAGCCAAGCGAGTTGGATACTCTCCCGGCGATGAACGCGGAGTTCATGAAGCATGCCGAGGTGATCCTTCACTTAGTCGAACAAGGGCTGACGGCACGTGACATCATCCGAGACTTTGTGAAGAATCGGGTGAGCCCCCTGCGTGAAAGGGCTCATCCGGCTTGGGAGATCAAGTCCATGGCGGACACTACCCTGGACTATAACGAAGGTATTCATTTCTGACATTGAAATCCTTTTATGTCATTTTTGAAATGTATCAATTTAACTCGTATCTGGGAACAGTCCTGCCCTCAGCTGAGATTGAGAGGCGGACTAACTACCTCCTCAGGGCGTACAACGCCGAGGTAGAGGGCCCCAAGGGATCGCCTCGCCCCCAAAGCTTGATTCATGCCGGCGACGACCTTAAACAGGAGCGCCGAAAGGTAAACTTTCCACTTGGCCTCTGTTTTGCAGGTCTTATGTATGTCCAGCACTAATCAATCCCATTGGAATGAGAATAGCTCCTAGGGAGGTTTGCGGATGCGACATTCCCAAGTGAAAATGTCGGCTCTCTGAAGAAGCCGACGGCGAGGAACGTGAAGAAGGTCTCTCAGAGACCCAGGACAAAGAGTCCTGCCTCTAAGAAGACCAAGCTGAACCCTGGGGAGGGGTCTTCACGAAGCGTTCCTCGTCTCGCAAGAAAGACTGCGGTAAGATATCGCATTCCTGCTACTTTTTCAGGCGCGACATGGAATCACTTCTTCGTCGTACAGGGAGAGGGGAGCGAGGAGGAAGAGGATGACGTTCCTCTGATCCTTCGAAGGAGGAAGATCACGGATCTTCCATCCAGCGATGCCCCAAGCTGCCCCGCAGAGACCACAGCTGCCGAAGAGGTGGCCGTGGCTGACCCTGCGACCACCGAGGATCTTGTGGTCGCGGGTGACCTTCCACTTCCTGAAGGCCCCGAGGTTTCAGGGTCAATCATCTCTGCTTCCCTGGTCGAAGGGACGACTAAGGTAAAGAATCTTTTCGATCATTCCCTCTATGGCTCTTTCGGCACATTTGATAAGTTAATGTACATACAGAGAGGAGAGCTTCCCCCTGGGTCCACTGGGGATTCCAGGGAGGAAAATCCTCCTGCTCCGCAGGCAGAGGAGGAGGTAGACGAACAAAGGCCGGCTGTGACGGTTCCAGCAACTCAGGAATCGCCAAGGCCTTCGGATGCAGCCCCACCAGTTAGTCCGGTGGCCCAGGTAAAGACTTATGTGTTTTTACCTGTTCCCTAAGAATATGCTTGTAACATGATATTTCCAGGGGGGTGCTGCCTTGTTTACCATAAGGAAGGCAAGAACCGGAGACGGCTCTCCTTCGCCAGGGGAATTTTCCCAGAAGTCCCAGGAACGAATGGGATTTCAAATAAGGTAAGAGCTCTTACTTGACAGTAATCTTAAATAAAAGTTGCCTGACCCATTCTTCCTGTTAGGTGAAAGAAGATAGCGCTTAACCCTTCAACCGCCACTGGGGAGGTTGAAATTAGGGCTGATGAGGGAGCCTCTAATGAAGAGCGCTCTACTCCCGTGGTTCAGGAAGTCGTCCGGACCGCGGGAGGTGAAACAAGTACAGGGACTAGGTCACCACCAGTGGCCTCTGGGGGTGGCGTCCAGCCGGCACTCCCATCAACTGTCCCTGTCGCAGGCACTTCCAGCGCGTTAGCAAGGATCCCTGCTAGCATGGATGATGCCGCTTTAAATAAGTTTATGAAGGTATGATGACCCCTGTTTCGGCGTTTGAACCGCCTTTAGAGTATATTTAACTCTCTTGCTTCGTGTCACAGGGCTTGTCATGGGTGACGAGCCAGTCGCATGCTGCAATGGCTAGCATGGCGGCTGTTCAAAAAGATCGTGACGGCTTGCGCAAGTGAGGATCGTCATTCTTCTGTTAATATAAGTAGGCTTTAATTGTGACTGACCTGATTTTGCTGCAGAGAGGTTACATTCTTGAAGAAAGAGTTAGCCAAGATAAGGCTGAACTCAGTTACAGAGTTCAAGAAACTACGGACTGAAATCAATAAACTTCAGTCTGAGAAGGCTGGTAAGTCGATTCTCAACTTGAGAAAACTTAAAACCGTTTCTTGTTAATAACCTCTTTTCTCTGTACAGCGCAAGCAGGTCGCATTACACAGCTCGGCCAGGACAAGATGCTTCTCGAGTCCTCACTCAACCATACCGACCAAGCGGTCAAAGAGTTGAGCCTACTGGTCTTCGAAAAACTGAAGGCCGTGGCCAACCTTTTGAATACCAACGTGGTGGAGTTGAGGAAGGACGACCCAAGTGTCAGCGATTGGTCATCACTGCTCACAGCTCAAGCAGAATCACTGCTCGAATATCTCCCTGGAGATTTACGGCGACGTGAAGAGACAATCAGGACGAGAGTCCGATCAGCCGCTTCTGCCGTACTCAGCCGGGTTCGACTTCACCATGGCCCAAATGCAAATCTGAGCGCGCTGGTGGGACCGGTTGAGGTCGAGAGTGAAGAACTGCTTGGCGCCGTTATAGAAGAAGTCAAGCCCTTCGTTGACAAACTCTTGGCTGAGCTGAGGATCGAATGATCCTTATATTTTGTAACCAAACAATTGTAATTACAATGCTATGTATGTAAAACTATTTTTTCAAAAGAAAGTGCATATTCACATCATAAGTTTCATACTATAAGTATATTCCTCTAGCCCCCGCCTCTGCTTTACGAATACTGAAGCCTTAGTATTTTAAGCAGAGGGGAAAACATAAGTATGATGACCAGGGATATGTGCTTCAAGCCGATGGTCAAGATTAAAGTAACATTTTAACCTTATTGCAAACTGGTAGCCATCCAGATGACCGAGGACTAGCCAGATAGTCCCGTGTGCGTTGAGAAACGGCTTATTTAGGAGTGACTTATCTGGAAGTGATCATGGGATCGACCAGCGAATCCGGTTAAAAAATGTTGCAGTAACCTAACCGCCGACGATCAGCCCCAGGTCGAATTTGTATAATTCGGGCTTAAAGAAAAACACTCATTGTATGAAAACAAGACATGTTTTTTATGAAAAGATGCTAATTGAACAGGAAAAAAGCGATTGGAATACTTACACGTAAAACTTGCGAAGTTGATCGATGTTCCAAGTATTGGACAAAATCCGACCATCCTCCATGGCTAACCGCGCAGACCCTGGCCGCGGCACTGAGACGACAGTGTATGGTCCTTCCCACTTTGGGGAGAATTTATTGCGGTTAGACTGGTCTTGAATTTTTCGTAAAACCAAGTCACCCACGTTGAGATCACGTGGTCGCACCTTTTTACTGTGATACTTGCGTAGAGCCTGCAAGTATACCGCGGACTTGATCAGGGCGCGATCACGCCGTTCTTCCAGGAGGATGAGATCTTGCGATCGCTGTTCGGATTGGTTGATCTGTTCGAATTGATTCATGCGAACAGATCCAATACTAACTTCCATAGGCAACACAGCCTCGGCCCCATAGACCAAATGGAAGGGTGTCTCACCGGTGGCTCGACTAGAGGTAGTCCGTAGTGCCCATAGAACAGTATAGAGCTCGTCTGCCCAAGCCCCCGAGCGGGTCTTGAGGCGATCAAAAACACGTTTTTTGATGCCTTGCAATACTTGCCCATTGGCCCGTTCTACGGCACCATTGCTTTGTGGATGTGCCACAGAAGCAAAGCACACCTTGGTTCCAATCTGATCGCAGTAGTCTAGGAAAAGACCGCTAGCGAACTGAGAACCGTTGTCTGTGATGAGACGGTTTGGAACACCAAATCGTGCCACAATGTTCTTGTGAAAGAACTTTTGTGCGGCTGATGCAGTAATATTTCGTACTGGTTCGGCCTCAATCCATTTTGTGAACGTGTCAATGGCTACGAACAAAAAATTGTATCCATTGACCGCTTGTGGCATAGGACCGACGATGTCCATTCCCCAGATCGCGAAAGGCCATGCGAGAGGAATAGTTTGCAATGCATAAGCAGGTTGATGAACCTGTCTTGCATGAAACTGACACTGTGGACACATCTTGACCATAAGCTTGGCATCATCGAGTGCCGAAGGCCAGTAGAATCCCTGTCGAAAAACTTTTCCGACCAGTGTTCGGTATGACGCGTGTGCACCGCATACACCGTCATGTATTTCTTTCAGGAGGGATTTTCCTTCCTCCTGAGATATGCAGCGCATGAATACTCCTTGAGTACCCTTTCTGTACATAACCCCACCTATGAGTTTGTACAGACGCGCCTTTCGAATTAACCGATCGCTTTTGGTTTCGTCCTCGGGTAGGGTCCCATGTTCAAGATAGACCCTCAATGGATGAGTCCAATCTTGTTCCTGACCGAGGTTGGCAACGAAGGCTATTGCCGGATCATCCTCGATCGAAGTCATGATCGAAGGATGGTCCAAGTGTTCAATGAACACTCCTGCCGGAGCGGATGAGCGTGAGGATCCAATTTTGGATAATTGGTCTGCGAGAATGTTGTCCTTTCGCGGGATGTATTGGACTTCGAAGTGACTGAAGTGTTTTTCCAATCTCCTCACTTCCCCCAGGTAATGAGCCATTGTCTCATCGGAGGTGCTGTACTCCTTGTTTACCTGGTTTACGACCAGCTGTGAGTCCCCCCTCACCACTAATCGACGGACTCCGAGGAATTTTGCTGCCCTGAGCCCTGCAAGAAGACCTTCATACTCTGCTGCATTGTTGGTGGCAACAAAGTGTAGTTGAATAACATACTTAAGCTGTTCGCCCTGAGGCGTAACTAAGACCACTCCAGCCCCCGAGTGTTGAAAACTACGGGAGCCGTCAAAGTACATTGTCCAATAATCGGGGCACTCCAGTTCCTTTGCCAACTGCACGGGTGGCTCAGGGTTGGTCCATTCGACCACAAAGTCGGCCAGAACCTGAGACTTAACCGCCGTGCGAGGGGTGAAAAGGATTTCGAAGGCACCGAATTCGACCGCCCATTTAGCGATTCGACCAGATTTTTCTGAATTTCGAACAATATCCCCTAAAGGAAAAGAGGAGGGTACTGTGATCTTGTGTGCTTGAAAGTAATGTCGTAGCTTACGGGAAGCCATCAGTAGTGCGTAAAGTATCTTCTGGACCTCAGGGTAGCGCTCTTTAGGACCATGAAGTACTTCGCTCACATAGTAGACGGGTCTGTGTACTCCTTCCCTTTCCGCGATCAGAACTGCGCTGACCGCGTGTGGGGTGGCCGCCAAATACAGAAGTAATGGTTCTTCCTTTTCAGGAGACACCAATACTGGCGGACTGGATAGATATGTTTTTACCTCCTGAAACGCTTTTTCGGCCTCGTCAGATCACGTGAAGTTATGATGTTTCCGCAAAGCTTTAAAGAAAGGTAGTCCCCTTTCGCCTAATCGCGATATGAAGCGACTTAAAGCCGCCATGCGACCAGCCAGGCGTTGAACATCCTTCATGGTTGTGGGCGACCTCATTTGTTCAATAGCTCTGATTTTCTCAGGATTAACCTCAATGCCCCTGGAACACACAAGAAAACCAAGAAGCTTTCCTGAAGAAACCCCGAAAGAACATTTCTCCGGGTTCAATTTTATTCCAAAGCGATTCAAGTTACAGAAGGTTTCAGCAAGATCGTCCAAATGAGACAATCTTTTGGTGCTCTTTACAACCAAGTCGTCTACATATGCTTCGAGATTACGCCCTATCTGGGAAAGAAAGGTCTTTTGCATCAAGCGCTGGTACGTGGAACCAGCGTTCTTGAGACCGAACGGCATTCTGACGTAGCAGTATGTGCCGAACGGGGTGATGAAGGCAGTTTTCTCTTCATCGTCTTCTGCCATGCTAATTTGATGATATCCTGAGTAGGCATCCAGAAAACTCATCAGTTCGCAACCCGCAGTGGAGTCAACCAGCTGGTCGATGCGGGGAAGGGGAAAGTCATCCTTCGGACAGGCACTGTTGAGGCTAGTATAGTCGACGCACATGCGCCACTTGCCATTTGACTTGCGGACCATGACCGGATTGGCGAGCCAGTCCGGGTGATTCACTTCGCGGATAAACCCGGCTTGTAAGAGTTTGTCTAACTCTTCTCGGATGGCTTCCTGTCGGTCGGTGGCAAAATGCCTGAGCTTTTGCTTTATTGGTCGTTGTCCAGGTCGAATTGCTAACCTGTGCTCAATTACTTCCCTTGGGACACCGGGCATGTCGGACGGTTTCCACGCAAACACGTCTGCGTTAGCCCGGAGGAAAGCAACGAGGTCGAGTTCCTATTTGTCATCCAGGGCTGACCCAACCCGAATTGTCTTGGATGGGTCATCTGGGTACAAAGGAACTTGTTTGAGTTTTTCATCTGGTCGAGGAGCAGCCCTGATCGCATCGGTGGCGACAGTGGCTACCTGAGCGTCCCGGAGGGGAAGTTGATCGACCATCTCCAAAGATAGCCGGTCGCACGTGAGCGCCACGTTGCGACTACCTCGGACCGAAATGACACCTTTGGGGCCAGGAAATTTCCCGCACTGATAAGCATAGTGCGTTGCCATCATGAACTTAGCAAGAGTCGGCCTGCCAAAGATTGCATTATAAGCTGAATCACAATCGATTACATCGAAAGTAACCAATTCTGTTCGAAAGTTATCTGGTTCTCCCAGAGTGACCGGGAGGACCACTTGTCCCAATGGCATCATGGAGGGGCCTGGGATTATCCCATAAAACGGATGGATTATGGGCTTGATCTACGAACGAGGAATTTGCATCTCGTCGAGTGTCTTGACCAATAAAAGATCAAGGGAACTTCCCCCATCGATCAGGACCCTTTCGACTCTCGCGTTACTGATGATTGGGGTAATAACCAGAGGTAACCTCAATGGTCGAGTTAGCCCCGCAGGACAGTCAGCGCGATCGAACGTCAAAGGCATATCCGACCAACGGGGATATTGAGGTTCACCAAGGGATGTCTCCGTTTGGTTAACCTCTCGGCAAAAGGTTTTAAACTGCCTTTTGGAAACGAAAGAGGAGGAACCTCCGAAAATGACATTAACATGATTTTGAGGTACCTGGTAAGCCATTTCTTCGTCTCCATCGACGTCTCTAACCCCGCACGCCTGCTCTTTGGGCGGTAAGGTTGGCATTGGCCCAGCTCCTTGGTAGAAATCATCCAGCTGTTTCAAACAACTCCTGCAGTTTTTGAGATCGTGGCCTGCGGAATTGTGGAGTGGACACCACCTTTTGCCCTCCAGCGGATTAGTTGATTTTTCTGGCTGGTCGGAATCCCGGCCACCAGAAGTAGTTTTACTTTTAAAAGAAGACTTATTACCTTTGGTCGAAGGTGGTTTCTCCGCGACCGCGACCTCACGGTACTGTCCAGAGCGGTTCCTCTTCGACTTTTTTGACTTCCCACCCGGTGAAGACTCCGGCTTTTTGCTCGAATCTTCTTTCTTGGCGTCCTTGAAGCCTGGTTGGGGCGGTAGGTCCCCCTTGTCAACCATTCGGTTCCATTCGACTGCCTCGGCTGCATCGGAGTATCGATCAGCCATATCGAACAGATCGGCCACCGATCGAGGAGGGTGGATGAGCAAGTCTTCAGTGAATCTTCAGTATCGAATGGCATGCTTAAATGCCCTGATTACGGAGCCATCAGATATGTTCGGGATGGTGTTTCTTACCCCGACAAACCTCTTGACAAACTGCCGAAGCGTTTCGGTCGAAGTTTGCCGCAATCTATGCAAGTCGTCCTCCTTACCCGGCTTTTGGTAACAGTTTTGGAAATTGCTGAGGATGGCATCGCATAGCATTTCCCAATTGTAGATAGAACCCTCAGGCTGATTGAACAACCAGGTTCTAGCCGGTCCTACGAGGACTGTTGGAAGGTAGTTAGCCATGACCTTGTCATCGCCTCCTGCTGCTTGGATGGCAGTGATATAGATCTGAAGGAACTCAGATGGGTTTTGAGTTCCATCAAACCTCTCAATGGCCCCTGGTCGAAACTTATCGGGCCAAACGACTGCTCGTAGGCCAGGCGAGAAAGCTTTGCAACCAACGTAAGGACCGTGGACCGTCCTGCGACTTTCGGTCGGGTTTCGAGCAAACTCACTTAATGGCGAGGTTACTCGGGGTCCCAAACGAGAGTGAACGGGAACTCGATCCCTACTACGAGAGTCCTGCATTCGCCGATATTTGTCCTGTCGGGACGGTATAGGCGGCGGGTAATTCCGTCGGCCAGAGCCAGAATGAGGACCATCTCGTTCACGGGAATGTGTCACTGAGCGGGAAGAGGCTGTTGGGGTCACCTCGGATGCGACCTCGTCCAATCTTTCCGCCAGGATCCTGTAAAAGGCCGGTCTCTGCGCATCCGTGACCGTAGGAGGAAAATTGCGCATGACTTCCGCGATAGATCGCAGTCGACCATGGGTACTTCTCCTAGGGGCACCAGGTGTTATTGTTTCCTCGTCCACTGGGAAATGCTCCGGTGGTAAGGAAGGAGTCTGGTCACGTCTACGACCACGCGACCGTCGAGAAGAACTCGGGGCAGCATCGTAACGAGCCTGCGCATCTTGAAGAGCCTCTAGGGCAGTTCTGCGTAGTTCGTTGTTCTGTTGCTCGAGATCTTGCTCCTCCTTCTGTTTGCGATCTTGTTCTTCCCTGGCAGCCTGTTGGTCGGGAGTTTCTTCCGACAACGCAGCAAACTGCCTAGGGAGAGAGGTCGCCGATGGGGAGAACATCTCGGTTTGTTCCGAGTCGGACTCGAAATCAAAGAGACGGTGAAGGTTATCAGGGTCGAACCTTCCTGGGCTAATGTTAGGGTCACCATCATATTTTCCCTCAGCGGGATCGTATGACGGGCCGGACTCATCACCTAGCACATTAAGAACCTCTGTGGGTTCTGACCTTGTGCCAGTTACCTCCTGGTCGATTAACATGACTTGGGGAGATGATTCAGCCTGGGGAAGATTCTGGCCTTCGACCTCTTCCATCGGAACAGGATCGCTTGGAGAAGGCATTGGTATATGGGCATAATCCTCGAGATCGAAATCATTCTCGGAATCATATGCTCCAGCCATGTTTCGACGAACCTCCGAATTTTAATTAGGACGCCTTGAGAAAGGCCCCACGGTGGGCGCCAGCTGTCGACGATTCGGACTCGGAGTCCTCAGCCGAACTTATGCAGAATTTGTAATAGTGAGACCTTTCAAGATGACCCTTCGGGAAGGTATGCTGAACAATGGTGAACAGGAGCACAGAGAATTTAGACAGGTTCGGGCCCTCGATGGTGGGAGTAAAAGCCCTACGTCCTGTTGATATTTCACTAAGTGTGGTAAAGGGTTTACAAATGGAAGGAAAAGTCCTCACAGGCGAGGATTTTTCCTGTAAAAGTGTACCAAGATCAGCCAAAGAAAGCTTATTAAAAATGCTATATAAGGTGTGCCGTAGACTTGGCTAACTTCTTTTTTTCTTTCTTCTTCCTGATTGATGCTTCATGCCATCCTTTTATACTGTTTGAAAGGGTGCCATGTGAAGGAAACTGCATCAATCGGTTGCACGGACGGTTGGATACGGTTTTTGGAACTGCTCTTAACCTCCACGTAGGTTAAACACGTGTTGTTCATAGATAACTGTACGTGTTAACCTCCTGACGGTTGATTCTCCACGTGTAGGAATCTTCGGGATACTTAGAATATCCTGTTGTATGGGCAACCGAATAGATAGATCCCAGGTATCCTGATCGGTAGATGTTCTGACCGCGGGATATTGGCTGACCGCGCGATATCCCGAATGTGTAGTTCGCGTATAGCCCACGAACTTCTGACCGCGCAAGGCTTACGGTCTGACCGCGTAAAGCTGCGACTTGATCGCGTAAAGCTTGCGACCTCGTGGTGATGCCCCTCAGAATAGCTTGAGTTCGCATCACCAGACACATGTCTGGTTCGAACCTGTCTTGAACCAGAAGTTTATTAGAAGTGACCCGGGTGTCAATCCTCGTCAACTTGTGCCATGACGCAAACTTGAGCCTTTACTTGCAGGAGGCGCGCAAGATGGACAGGAACTTTGACGGCCTCGAGGCCCAGCATATCCCACGAAGGGACAATGACCGGGCCGATGCCCTAGCCCGGGCGGCCAGTGCCCGGGAACCGCTCCCCAGAGGGGCCTTCCTGGAGATTATCGTGAAGCCCTCGGTGACCTCCCCGGACGCGGACGACGAGTCCCGTGTCCCGGAAGTCACCGAGATCACCCGGACTCCGTCATGGATGGACCCCCTCATCTCCTTCATTAAGGGGGAGGGGGACCCTCCCAACGAGACCGAGGCTAAGCATCTTCGGGCCAAAACCCGGGCATAACTCCTGTAGGAGGGGAAGCTCTACAAGCGGGGGGCTTCCGCCCTCCTCCGCTGCCTCCCACGGCCAGAGGGACTCTAGCTTCTCGAAGACATCCACGCGGGGAGCTGCGGCTCTCACCTAGCCCCGCACGCCATCGCGGCCAAGGTTCTTCACCAGGGCTTCTACTGGCCCACGGTGATGCGCGACACGCGAGACCTTGTCTCTCTGTGCTAGGCTTGCCAGAAGATGGCCAAGGGTTCGAACCTCCCCCCCGTAGCGCTGCAGACTATCCCCATCACTTGGCCCTTCGCGCACTGGGGGACGGACCTCCTAGGGCCCTTCCCCCCAGTGCCCGGGGGATACAAGTATGCGGTGGTCGCGGTCAACTACTTTACCAAGTGGGTAGAGGCTGAACCCTTGGCCAGCATCACGTCCCGGGCGGTACAGCGGTTTTCTGGAAAAACGTCGTTTTGGCGTCCCCCGGGAAATCACTGTTGCTAACGGGACCCAATTCGACTCGGCATATTTCTGGGAATTCTGTGAGGGCCTAGGGCTCACCATCCACTTCGCTTTAGTGGCCCATCCCCAGAGCAATGGGGCCGTTGAGAGGGTCAACGGCGTAATCCTACAGGGGTTACGCCGCCGGCTTGAGCAAGCCGCTTCTAAGCGGGGTGCATGGGCAGAGGTGCTCGCTAGCATCCTCTGCTCTATGCGCACGACTCCGAGCCGGGCGACGGGATGAACTCCCTTCTCCCTGGTCTACGGGGCTGAGGCAGTCCTCCCCCCGGAGGTTGGCTTCCGGTCGCTGCGAGTCGAGCTCCTAGATGGAGCTATGACTGCAGCGTACCAAGCCAACGAGGCGAATCAGCGGCTGGAGATCGACCTCATGGAGGAGGAACGCGACCGAGCACTCCTTCGCCATGTCATCTACGAGCGCGAGATGGCACGCGCATACAACCAGCGCGTGCACGAGAGGGCTTTTCGCCTTGGGGACCTTGTCCTCAAGTGCGTCACAGACCCCCAAGCCCAGGGCAAGGTCTCCCCCAAGTGGGAGGGCCCCTACAGGATCTCGGCGGTCTTGGGCTCGGGGGCTTACAAGCTCTCCAACCTTCAAGAGCAGGAGCTGAAGCACACGTGGAACTTGCGTTTACTTCGCAAGTTTTACATCTAGCCTACACGGGCTCGTCCACTCCCCCGGAGCGATTGCGTCGGAGGGGGGGGGACATTGTAATCACCATTCCCTCCCCTTTCGAGATTTTGCGGGGGGAGGCGTTGTATTTTGGTTCATTGTTAATACAACTGGATTTTTCTTCAGCTGACTCAATGTAGGTTTTTTACATTACCACCCCTCACGGTGACGCCCTCCCCGTGAGGATGCCCTCTCAACGAGGATGCCCTCCCCGTGAGGAAGTGGGCTATCACGACCCAACAAGTCCCTCCCGTAGGGCGGCTTACGATCACCCCTCGTGGACTGAGGGTGTAAGAGGCAACCCGGTCCTCAAGGACCGAGGTAACGAGTCACTTTAGGAGACTAGTCCCCTACCCAAACACTCAGACCTGTCATCGGGCACATCCTCCTCTGGGAGTCGATAGTCTCCCCAATGAGACGGAGTTCTTGGATATTTTTCCCCGGAGACCGTATTCCCGGCTCCCCGTTCTCACGGCGACCGGACAATTGTCTCCCGGAAAAATTACCTTCGGAAATTTCATCTCGAGTTTTCTCGGATATTTTTCCCCGGAGACCGTATTCCCGGTTCCCCATTTTCACGGCGACCGGACGGTTGTCTGCCGAAAAATTCCCTCCAGAAATGTCTCCTTGGATTTTCCGGACGCTTCTTCCCAGAGACCTCATTCCCAGCTCCCCGTTTTCACAGTGGTTGGGGAGTTCTCCTGGAACAATGTCCTGAAAAAACTGAAATTTCTAACTTGGGAAAATTCTTAAGCAACGGGTTTTCTTCCCGGGGGCTTTGTTACCCCCACAGCGCGCGAAGGTACCCTCCGGCCCACTGTCGGGGGGGAATAAGGAGCACCCGGGAATCACTACAAAAATAAATGGGCAAACTTAGCTCTATTACAAGAAATCTTGAAGCAAACACTTAGCTTTATTGATCATTCAACCGAAGGATATCTTCCCCCTCCGGTGGGCATCGCTACATCGGATACGATACAACCCGGATTATTTCCGGGAAAGTCTACGTCCTAAAGCACCTACGTTTAAAAATCCCGGAGACCTTCAAATAGCTCCCGGGTCAGCTCCCGGTACAAGCCGCGTATGCGGCGCTGGGCTTCCCGGAGCAGGTCCTCGGGCCAAT
Organism: Pharus latifolius; assembly: GCA_019359835.1. NCBI lineage: Eukaryota > Viridiplantae > Streptophyta > Magnoliopsida > Poales > Poaceae > Pharus > Pharus latifolius. The sequence goes on from CM033330.1 coordinate 19,625,918, forward strand.
ACTCGTAGCCCACCGGTGGAAGTATCCGAAGAGGGGGAATCATCCAGGACCCCAGGCGCGGAGAGGATAATTCGGTGCGATGATTATCGAAGTTATCCAGGTGCCACTCCGGATACCATCGCAACTGAATTGGCTCCCGGACAACGCCCCCGCTGCGTTCTCCGGAGAAGAGACTCAACAAGATTAAAGCGGCTTGAGCATCCCCCGGGGGGCACCTGTCGGGGCTCAAAGGCCACACCCAAGGGGAACCTCTCCCAGACCTTCGCCCGGGAGTAACCTCCCGGGAGACCAGGTAAAATTGCATTCATATAGACTTAGAAAAATTTCAATTTCTATTGCATTCAAAATATTCTTTTACAAGTGTCCGGGGCTTCTTCTAAGAAGCTACCTGGAACAAAATCCTAAGAAAACAAAAAGGGTCCTATCTAAGACCCAGGGGGAGGCTCATACTTGGTCATTGGTGTCCTCCCCTCGGGGGGCTCCCGCCGGAGCCGGTACATCCGCTACCGGAGGCGCCGGTGCCGGGAACCTCGCCCGGATGATCCAGTCGTAGAAGCCCCCCGCCAGTTGCTCCACCTCCCGGCGCGAGGGCTCAAAAAACTCCGGGAAGCTCCGGGGATGCGGCCCCCGATTGCCCGGGCACCCACCCCCCGGTGCTCTACGAGCCCGGCCACGGCTGCCACCACGTGGATCGCCCGGCCTCGCGCCCGGGCATCCGCGACCTCCGGGATCACGGAGAAAATGCACAACCTCCGTGAAAGTTGCTGGGGCCGCCTCGGAGCTACCCCCAGAGCCTAGGCTTAAGCCAAGGCCCTCGAGGGCCGAGCGAACGGAGCGGCCCACGTCCGTTACCGCCCGGACGCTCGAGCCCTCGAGCTCCCAGAGGGCGTCCTCCTTCGCCTTGGCCTCCCGCTGGAGATGGTCGTTGGCGGTCTCGGAGGCGTGGATTTGAGCCCGAACCCGAGCCAGCTCCCGGAGGACATCATCCTGCTGCTCCTGGAAAGCGGCGGCCCTCTCCTCCGCCTCCTTCAGCTCCCGGCTGAAGCGCTGCTCAAGGCCCCAGGTAATGGCGGCCCCCAACAAGTCTAAGAGTTAGGAAAAATTTCAAAGAGGGGAGCCAAGGAAAGCCCACCTGCTCGGGGACGTACCTGGATTTGGAGAGATTGAAGCTCCCCAAATCGCTCGTGGAGCATCCCCTCCGAGACGTAGGCCTGGACCTTCCGGGTTTGCAGGCCCTCCGCGTAGCGGTCGACCTCCCCCGCGGAAAGCAGGGGGGTCTCCCTCCCGGTGCCGGTCCCGTCGCGGCCGATGACGGGCCCCTGGACTTGAGTGCCCGGGGTAATGTGGGCCGGGGTGGCGGTGGTTGGCATCTTCGTCGCGAAGGAGGTGGCCTATGATGAGGTAGCCGAGGAGCTCTCGGAGGGGGTCCCTCCCCGGGGGGGGGGGGGGGATCAGGAGCCCCATTCCCTTCCCGGGCCACGGGGCCCCCGGGACCTCCGTCTCTGGAGGGGCCTCATAGACCGAGGGGCTCCCCCCCTCGTCTACCGGCCACTCCACTCGCGGGGGTGAGGCCTCTGCGAACCTAACCTCCGGCCTCTCCGGCTCCAAAGGTGCCGGGGCCGCCGGGAGGGCTATTGCCAAAGGCGGCGAGGCGCCGTAGTCCGCCGAATCGGACGCCCCCCCCCCGTCCGCGGCCGGTCCCTTCCCCCGAGCCTCGGTGGGGCTCTCCGGGGGAGGGGGCGTTGCTTCCTTCTGGGCCGGCGCCCTCACGCGCCCGGTCCCAAGAGTCTTGACTCGGGCCGGGGGCTTTTTGAGCCTTGGCCTTCTTTGGCCCAGAGCCCCCGGCAGCCTCCCTTCCCCACTTGTGGGAGCCGGGGGTAGGGAGGGGCTTCCTTTCCGGTAGCCTTAGCCCGAAGGCCTCGGCTACCAGGTTCCGAGGAGGTCCCTCCCCCACGACGCGCACGATGCGCTCGTGCTCATCGGCATAGTACCTCCCGAGGAGGTTCTCTACCCTTTCTCGGGCCGCCAGGTACGGCCGGACTGTGAAAGGTAAGAGTTAGAAAAAATTTACGAGCAAGATGAACTAAGTCATCGGGAACTTATGTCGGGTCACCGGCCTCTGCGGGGGCCATTGGGCCGGGCACATCCCGATCCCCCTCCTCCCGTGCGAGAAGGGGGAGATGTTCAGGAGCGCCAGTTCCTTGGTGGCATCCCGCATAGAGCGGACGCCCCGGGAAGCGACGACCTTCCCAAGGAGCCTTAGCTCCTCCTCCGTCCACACCAGGGGCTTCGGGGCGGATGACTTGCTGTAGGTGGGGGTCCCCGGGGAGTACACCACCTCGTCGTCCCGGACCCGGAGGTAAAACCACTTCCGGATCCAGTCGCCCCAGTGGTCCCGGGAGGCTACCACCGGGTATTCAGCCACCTGGGACGGTAGCAGCTGGATCATCACCGTGCCAAAGGGGGACTTGGGTCCTCCCTTCACCAGGTGGGAGCTCCTCGCCGGCGGATCGTAGAAGTACCAGAAGGCGCAGAGCGTGGTCTCTCGTCAGGTGGCCGTCTCGAAGAGCCAGATGAATAGGCCCATCTGGACGATGGCTTTCGGTATGAGGTGGTTCAGGGCCACCCCATACTCCTTCAAGAACTCCCGGAGCAATGGATGCACCGGGAGCCGGAGCCCCGCCTCGAGGAAGGCATTGAAGGCCACGACCTCTCCGGGCCTGGGGCGGGGGGCTTCGTCTTTCTTCACGGGGATCTGGACGTCCTCGTCCGCAATGACCCCCCGGTCGACCAGGGACTCCAAGTCCCCGGTCATGAACTCGGAGACCCAGAGGAAGTCCACTGTGACTTCCTCCGGGGACACCTCGGCGGCCTTCGCTCGGCCCTTGGGTCCCATCGAACTTTACCGGTGGCTAAGGCTTCGAAAACTGGAGGGACCTAAAGGTTCCAGAGGCTAAGCTTCCGGGAACTAAGCTACCGGGAGAGCTAAGGGCGCTGGAGTTTTGAAAGTTTGGAATGAGCTCTCCGGGCCCCCAAGGCCCTATTTATAGAGGCAAAACGTGGCCCCGATGGGCGCCACGTGGCCCTTTGTGGTACATCCGCGCCGTTGGAATTCAAACAGCACACGGCAAACGAGGGAATGGGCGCGCGAAACGAGGCACCGGCTCGAACTGCGAGCGGTCATTATGGCCAAACGACGCGGTCATAAGTGCGCGGTACGGGATTCGAAGCGTCACGGTTCCGGTAGCTTGTCCCGGAGATTTTCCCGATTACGTAAACCATACCCCCCGGGGACTTGAGCCTCGTCCCCGGAGGGCATGGGGGGTTGCTGTTGGGTGAAATCTCCGCGAGACTAAGTCTAGGTAAGGAGTTGCGCCATTTTCCTGGGGACAAGGCCCTCGGTGCCTGTCCCGGCCGCCGCCAGTTGCCCGGGGACAAGGCCCTCGGTGCCTATCCCGGGCGCCGCCATTTGCCCGGGGACAAGGCCCCCGGTGCCTGTCCCGAGCGTCGTCGTCCTTCCGGGGCCAGGAGCCCTCAATCCCGAGTCACGTGCAGGTCATGCGAGGAGTGCCTCGGGAATCAGCGGACACCTGTCAAGCATCCGAGGCGCCTGGCTGGGAGAAGGACGTTGCTACCCTTCGATCCAACGGTAGAAGGCGGGGTAGTTTAGTCTTTTTGCTTCTTTTGGGGCTATAAAAGCCCTTGTACACCTCTTGTAAATGACAACTGGCTCATTATTGCTAGAATAGCCAATCTCACAGGTGTGCTCTAGAACCTCTCCCTCGGGAGAGTTTCCCCAGCCGACTCTGGTCGGGAGCACGCCGACAGGACTAGGGCCGCCACCGGGACCCGAACCTGTATAAACCCTCGTGTCATTTGTTGTGCTTGTCCGGTGGGGGAGGACCGGTCACCCGGTCAGCCCGCGTCACGTTTTCTTTGCTAGGATCGTCCACAAAACCTGCCGTGGTGTCCGTAACACCACGACAAGAAAACCTTTCTTGGAATCCTGCATGTTGAATCTATTCTCAACATATGTACTTTGGCTTAATCCAATTAGCCTTTTATATCTATCTTGATAGATCTTGATACCCAAAATATATGCTACCTCACCTAAGTCTTTCATAGAAAAGCTACTTTTTAATGAGGACTTCACAGACACAAGCATAGGAATATCATTTCTGATCAGAAGTATGTCATCCACATAAAAGACCAGAAAAACAAGTGTTCTCCCATTTGCCTTTTTGTAAACAAAAGGCTCTTCTTCATATTTTTTGAGCCAAACTGTTTGACTACTTCATCAAAACAAAGATTCCAACTCCGAGATGCTTGCTTCAACCAATAAATGGATTTATGAAGCTTGCATACTTTCCCAGTATTATCTGGATCGACAAAACCTTTAGGCTGTGCCATATACACATCCTCACTTAGGTTTCCATTTAGGAAAGTCGTTTTGACATCCATCTGCCATATCTCATAATCAAAATAGGCAGCAATAGCTAGAATTACCCTGATTGACTTTAAGATAGCAATGGGTGAAAAGGTTTCATCATAATAAACACCTTGAATTTGCTTGAAACCTTTTGCAACTAATCGTGCTTTATGGATATGAACATGACCATCCATGTCAATCTTTTTCTTATAAACCCATTTGCACTCAATGGTTTTTACACCATCAAGCAGATCAACCAAGTTCCACACTCGATTGTCATGCATGGATTCAATTTCGAATCTCATGGCTCCAAGCCATTCCTAAGAGTCAGGGCTCATCATCGCTCCTTCGTAAGTCTTGGGTTCATCATTGTTTATCAATAATACTTCACGCTGCTTCATTGTAAGGAACATGTGCCTTCCAGGTGCGTGACGTACCCTTTTAGACCTACGTGTAACCGGTACTTGTCCTGCATTTTCTACATTATTTTGCAGGTCTTGCTGAGCTTCAGCGGGTGCTGAAATAATTTCTAGTGGTTCCTAAATTTCTTCAAGTTGCACTATGCTCCCACTTACTCCTTTTGAGAGAAACTCTTTCCCCAAAAAGACACTGTTTCGGGCAACAAACACTTTGTTTTCTTCTTGATTATAGAAGTAATATCATTTTGTTTCCTTAGGATACCCCACAAAGAAGCATTTATCTAATTTGAGTTTAGCTTATCATATATTAAACATTTTACATAAGTCTCACAACCCCAAGTCTTAAGAAAAGACAACCCGGGATGCCTTCCATTCCATATCTCATATGGTGTCTTTTCTACGGCTTTTTATGGAGCCCTATTTAATGTGAACACAGCTGTTTCTAGAGCATATCCCCAGAAGGACAATGGAAGATCAGTTTGGATCATCATTGACCGAACCATGTCCAACAAGGTCCTGTTCCGTCGTTCTGACACACCATTCCATTGAGGCGTTCTCGGTGGGGTCAATTGTGGAAAAATTCTGTGTTGTTTTAGATGATCACCAAATTCTTGGCTCAAATACTCCCCTCTACGATTAGATCGTAGGGTTTTGATTGTCTTGCCAAGTTGATTTTGTACTTCACTATGAAATTCTTTGAATTTATCAAACGTTTCAGATTTATGCCTCATTAAGTAGACATATCCATATCTACTAAAGTTATCGATAAAAGTTATGAAGTACTGAAAACCACCTCTAACTGTTGAACTTAATGGTCCACATATATCGGTATGAACAAGAGCCAATAAGTCACTTGCCCTTTCACTTTCACCTGTGGAAGTGCCTTTGTCATTTTTCCAAGTAAACAAGATTCACACACATCAAATGATTGAAAATCAAATGAGCCTAGAAGACCATCTTTCAGGAATTCCATGATGCGTTTCTCATTTATATAGCCTAAACAACAATGCCAGATAAACGTGGGATTCAAATCATTGGGGCTAAGCCTCTTAGTACATATGTTATAGACAGGTAATTCAAGATTTAGTTGATAAAGCCCATTCTCCAATGAGGCATTGCCATAAAACATATCATTTAAATAAAATGAACAACGATTGTTCTTTATTCTAAATTCATAACCCAACGTATCCAAACACGACACAGATACAATGTTTTTGCTTATGGCAGGAACATAATAACATTTATTAAGTTCTAAAACTAATCCTGAAGGTAAAGCTAATATAAAATTTCCAACAGTTAAGGCTGCAACTCTTTCTCCATTGCCAACGCGAAGTTGAACCTCGCCCTTAGCCAAATTTCTACTACTTTTAAGCCCCTGCATCGAAGTGCAAATATGAGCAGCCGATTCAGTATCAAATACCCAAGAGTCGGAAGGAGAAGTACCTAAATGAACTTCTATAACATATATACCTGAAAGAGCTTTCCTTCTTTTTCTTTAAATCTTCCAGGTACTTCTTGCAATTCCTCTTCCAATGGTCAGATTCCTTGCAGTAGAAGCATTCAGTAGTAGGGGTGCCACCTGGCTTGGACTTTTCTTGGAATTAGGCTTAGCACTAGAGGACCTTTCTAGAGCTTTTCCCTTTCCCTTAGCCTTGCCCTTGCCCTTCTACTTAAAGCTTTTTCCCTTTTGAACCATCATTACATTATTTGGAATTTTCTTATTGTTCTGTTCCATTGCTTTAAGCATTCCATGCAATTCGGTCAATGATTTCTCCAGATTATTCATGTTACAGTTCATGACAAACTGGTCATAGCTCAGAGGGAGCGCTTGGAGAATCATATCAGTAGCCAACTCTTGATTAAGAGGAAAACAAGCTTTTCCAAATTATCAATGTAACCAATCATCTTGATCACATGAGGACTGACCGAGCTCCCTTCTGCCAACTTGCAATCATGCAATTTCTTGGTGGTTTCATATCTTTCCACCCTGGCCTGCTTCTCGAATAAGTTTCTAAGAGACACGGCCATGTCATAAGCTGTCCTGTTCTCATATTACTTCTGAAGCTCAGAGTTCATGGTGACTAGCATTATACAGCTAGCATCAAGTGCGTCATCGGTATGCTTTTTATAAGCATCCTTTTGAGCATGTGGAGCATTAGCGGCTGGTTCATCAGGTATAGGAGTCTCTAGAACATAGTCCTTTTTCTCTTATTTGAGAACAATTCTCAAGTTTCTATATCAATCAATAAAATTTGTTCCATTGAGCTTTTCTTTATTAAGGACCGATCGCAAACTGAAATTGTTTGAGGAACTACCACTATCCATGGTCTACAACAGTAAAGAAATGCAAAATTTTAGCATTATGTTTATGAGAAATCTTTTATTAAACAATTCAATAAAAGATGTACCAACTATATATTTTAGAACAAAAATCCCTCAAGAAATATATATAGTAGGCCAAGATCCATATTTCACTAAGTTCTAGTGAGCTTTGGCATCAGTGCTAGAAACCTAGTTATTTAGGTAAGCAACTCCTTACTAATTATATCATATATAACTTGTTTGTTGGCTGTCATCCCAAACCATGGATCCCAACACCATGCCCCAAAGCCCAAAACCGTTTTGATGGCCTTGTTTGTAGGATCGAGGATGCCTATTAGAGGGGGTGAATAGGAGGCTTTAAAACTTTTCGACTAAAAACAATTTTTGCAAGGAAAAGACAAAGAGCAAATAAACTGAAACAATTTAATAATATTTTGCACTAAGAAAGAGTAAGAAAAGCAAACACGGTGATTTATCCCGAGATCTCGAAGACTCGCCCGGTCTCCCCTACTCCTCGTTAAAACACTCAAATGAATGAGTCTTACTTCAATATCCACGAAAGATATTTTTCACTAAGGTTGCTCCTTCTCCACTCCGGATAGGCAAGCACTGATGCCTTTCACAAAATATGCCCAGCCTCTCCGACAACCTCCGTTAATGGAGAGGTCAACGGCCACTCCTCCAAACCGTCTAAGTGAGGGTGTTCACGAAGAGTAACAAGTTACAAGATCTTCTCTTGACCCCCAACAAATACCGAGAAACTTCTAAGGACGCAAATGATGCAAATGAATGCTCTCAGAAGTTCTCTCTCAATCACAATGAATGATACTTGATCAAAAGATCAAGATTTTAGCACTTGGGCTCAAGTGTATATCAAAAATATATCTCTTAGTTCTTTAGAAAAAATGCTCAAAAAATATTTATAAATACTGATCAAAATCTCTCCAAAAGTGTTTATAAAACTGATCAAAAATATGAACAGAAGCTTCTCAAAAATCTGCTCAAACACTGCTCAAAGATCTGCTCAAAAGTATTTGTAAAACTGATCAAAAATGTGCTCGAAAAGTGTTTATAAAACTGATCAAAACAGTAGAGAAATCTGCACAAAAAACTGTTTAAAAACTGCTCGAAAATGTGAACAGAAACTGCTCAAAAATGGTTTTAAAAACTACTCAAAAACAGTAGAGAAAATCTACTCAAAAGTGTTTTAAAAACTGCTCAAAAACAGTAATGAAAATATGCTCAAAAGTATTCAAAACTTCTTCTAAAAACTGCTTAAAAAAGTAGAGAGACGATGCTTGAAGGTGTATATGAGAATATAGCTTGAGATGGATGAGAATACTGCTCAAAATACCTATATTTATAGCCCAAGCTCTTAGCTAGCCGTTGTGGTAAAAAAGAAAAGAAATTAGTAAAGCTAACAGCTAGCTACGACCTCTAACGGCTAGTAAATAGCCATTGGAATGTCTGGTCGAATGAATAGTGTTACTGGTCGAATGAACAGTGCCTGGTCGAATGAACAGTACTCAAAAGACCAGTTTCAGTCCCTCTTTGAAATTTATATATTTCTCAAATTTTGACCAAGAATATGAATAAATACGAATGCAACATATGACATAAGAGTTTCTCAGTTTTTGTCGAAACTAAAGGAGATTTCGCAAC